>JADMNL010000026.1:235772500-237152500 GCA_016271365.2 Neoceratodus forsteri
AGAGGTTCCAAATGCTTTCATGAGGTGGGGTCACAAAAGGACATGTTGAAAATTTGTAGTGCAAATACTGTACTAACGAACACCCAGGGCATTACAGTTCCTAACTATAATATCCTACCTGTACAGATTGACAGGCATCAAGGGTGTGTTTGAATTGCTGGCTGTAATGCTCATGCCATTCCATTCCCATTCTGCAGCCAGTGACAGGCATTGATGTGTACCTTGGACTCCTCTTCCCCAGACTTCACCCCATTCTACTATATCTGCACCCACTTCAGTGTGTCCTTATGGAATGGGATAACTGTAAGTGCCGAACACCCAGGCACACCTCAACACTTGTCGGTGTCTGCAGGATAGGGTGAGGTGAAATGGCATGAGCATTATGCTAATGACCCAAAAGGCATACCCCAATGCCTGTCCATCTCCAGGGTGGAGGGGTTGCTGGAGTGAAGTTCAATACTTCACTGCCATTCCTATGCTGCATCTGTCTAACTCCTGCACTTCCAGTGCTAATACCAGCAAGCAAACGTTCGCATTGACAAATGTTTGTTTGTAACAGTGGTCCAGAAGGAGGTGGATGAGTTTTGTTGGGTGGTTAGGATGTGGAGGTTATCATTCATGTTTTTAACTAAAGTTCATATTTTTAATTGAACACTGCATTAATCTGGGTACTGGTGGTGTGGAAAATATCTGCCAATTGAGACAAATGTTTTGTTGGACATGGAGGGATTCTGTCTTGGTGAAGAGGAGCTTTATACAGTATGTAGTTCAGGTAAGGTGTGCACTTTTAAAAGGCAGCAGACACATCCAGAAAACTTTTGAAGTAAACATAATATTTAGACACACATTGTATTTTTAATCACATGAATTCTGAACTTCTCCTCTGCATTATTTCATTATTGAGAACTTTTGCAATGAAGCGGATCTTAGGTCTTAAGGGTTTATCTGTTCCTATTGCTTATTCCTGCCTGCCTGTCATTACATTCTGCATGTGACATCACAGTCATTCCATGGCAACAGATTATAATGCCACAGCAGAGTATTATGACTTCAAGTGAGGAATGGGCTGCTGGGACAGACAAACTTTAGTGGACCGAGGTCTGATGTTTGTGCAAATTTTCTCAGGAATAAATAATGGACGAAGAGAAATCTAAGGAAGTATAAAATGCAACCTGAATTGTGTCGAGGTACTATGTGTTCCATGGTTTACCTATGAGATGGTAGCTAAAAAGAAGAATTAGCATTTACATAGCTCAATTCATACGTATTTCATCCCAAAGCACTTTACAAGCAATGTGAGACTGATAGTGATGTGACTGTGAATGTGTAGGGGTAGCCATTTTGCACATCAACACCCACACACAGCCTTGGACAGTTGCATGAACTGGTTTTATGGGAAGGGAAGGTTGGCCAGGACACCAGGGAAAAATCCTCTGCCCTTGCAAAAGTGCCTTGGAACTATTTTATTTCTATCTGGAAACCCTCCAGGACAGCACCAGAGATATGCAGAAGGGATACTGAATTGATGTCTCATACAAAGGATTGCACACCACAACACTAGCGCACCCCGGTACTGTATTTGGGTATCAGACTTTATGGTATAAGCCTAAGTGCCATTGTAGGACTAGAACCAAGAGCTTTCTGGCCCTGAGGTGGATTTTCAACTGAGATATACTGCCCTTTAAGAGAATATCCCATCGTCATGTTAAGAGTTTAGAGTAATCAGATAACCAGACATTCATGACCCGTTTTATACCATGTGAGTAACACCTTCCCACTGACCATCAGATAGCTCTGCAACCTGTAGTGGCAAGGATTTGTTCATCTGTCCAGGAAGACTCTAGTCTAAAAGAGTGGGGGTGGGGTGTCTAGCTCATAAAGAAGTCCATATTGGTCAAGAAAAATGGGCAATTTAATGGGGAAAAAGAGAATTTTAAGAGGACTTCAGACCCCTTACCCCTCCTTTGGAGCCACCCCTGGTCCTGTACTGTACCACCCACCTCATTATGTTACATTGACCCTAGCAAAGAAACAAGCAAAGCTGGAGAAATAACAAGAAAAGTGTTCCTTAACTGTCTGGGCCTCTTTTTCAGGTCCGAGCACATGGAATAAAACAAGTTTCTGTAATGGCGCTGAACAATCGCCAGTCAATATCAACACCCCACTGCAAATTCCTCCTCTGGGAACTTCAGCTTCGTAGGATATTCTAATGCCTCAATGTTGAAGTCAATTACCAACAACGGACATACTGGTGAGTTCTGGAGAGAGCAGTTGGAACAGTAGAAACAAGTCATTAAACAGGGACTGGTAGATATAAATAGAGATGTACAGAACGTTGAATCCTGCCAGCAGAATTTGTGTGGAATAGCAATTCCACTTCCAAATGTTTTCAGAATTTCTTTTGAATTCTACCAAATTCCAATATGCATTTCTGTGTAATCCATGGAATAACTTTTCATGGATCACGTATGCTGTGAAATAATTTTCCATGGGTTGCAGAAAAGAATATGCAGATCGTGTAAACTGCAGAGTACTAATCTGCAAAAACATTCCACTTTCAAAGTTTGTGGTATTCTCTACTGACAGAATCCCATGGAATTAGGCAGGATTTTCCAAAATTCCACAGAATTCTGTTTCATCAGAGTTTGAAAATTCCACACATCGCGAGTACTCCAGCAGTAACTGCAACATAATTCTTTGCATAACTAATGGTTTAGGAGGAATTTATGTGTCAAATTTTGTGCAAGCAATAAGTTATGACCAGGAGTGCATTACACTGTGATAAGTGCACTCCTGAGTGTAGTTAAGCACATGCCACAGGCTAAGTGCTGGTTGCACCTGGGAGTGCAGTTATCAAAGCATAATGCTTTCCCATGTGGTGTTCTTCTACTGCGCTTACAATATGGGTATCTGTAAACATTAATAAATTTGATAATAAATGGAGAAATTTAGAAAAGAAATTAAAAATAATGTAAACTTGGTAAGAAAAAGAGGTAAAATAGTTCCTCTGCCAAGAGGTGCTACCAGGGAGTCCTGTCTTAATTTTTGTTTTATTTTTATTTTAGTATGATGTTCATTTGAGTTCTCATCCTTTCCTCTACCCAACACACACTATCAAAATTTGGTAGTATACTTAGTGAGCGAATTAGGCAGAGAGGTTACACTGCTGATCACGTCAGCATCAGTACTGTTCCAAAGTGAAGAAAGAGGCAGAAAAGAGAAAGGAAGCTGGTTGGTTGAGGAGAGCTGGTATGAGTTATGAGTTTTTTGTTTTGTTTTGTTTTTATTTCTGATGAAATAACTCAGCATGTGGGTGTTTTAATCCTCAGGAGCTGTTTTCCTAAATCTGCTTTTCCCAGAGGGTTGACCCCATCTGGTATTCCACAGAGACAGCTTCTCTTGAAGTTTTGATTACATCGTTGCCATTTCATCAAGGGCCAAATTAATAACTAATTATGGGTCCGAATTAGCAAAATAGTGACCAAATGTGTACATAGTAATCATGTTTTTCCTCCATGATATAGACGAACCAATCAATTCTGGCATGATCCAGCATTTTTCAAACCACTGCAGAAATAATGGGGTTCTACACCTTTCAGTGGTGCAGAACCACTTTTTAGATACTATAACACCTATATCTAAGAATGCCAGTTGATAGTTCTGCAATTCAGGAAATCCGCCTATAAAGCTGAAAACAGCAATACCTGGATCAAATGGTATTTCCAGATCCATAGTTTTCCCTAACAAGACCAAATGTTCCCCGATATCTCTTAATCTTTTCGCATAGCATTAGCATGTGCATAAGTGTTGCCCTCATTTTCCTACACCTCTGACACTTGTCAGAGATGGCAGCATCAGAAGTGTGTAACCGAAGGGGTTTGATAAGTTTTATGTAAAAGTATTAAAGTAGATTTGCTTAAGTTTATCATTTTTACCTGTATAGAATCCAAATTTATGTATTTTTCCATTCTTCTTCCACAATAGGGATCTTTAAATCCTTTTCCCAAGCCACTTTAGTTGTCACTAGGCTAAGATATGATTGCTCTCCTAGGAATTTATACACTCTGAAAATCAAGGGTTCAGACAGTTCCCCAGAGGTGTTAACATTTATCTTAATTTAGTTTTTTTTGTTTTTTTATAGATAAAGTTCTTTACTTGTAGATATTGCCATCTCTGTACAGCTGGTATTGTATATTTCTCTTGAAACTGTTTAAATTATAAGAATTGATTTCCTTCATAGAAATCCCCAACTGACTGGATTTGTTTCTCACAATACCAAACCTTTAATGTATTATTCCCACTGATGGCAGAAAACTCTTATTTTTTAAATAGGAGTCAGTTTAGAAATACCATTCTTAGAATCAAATTTTGAGATGCCTGGATTCATACTTGCACTGCCATCTTAATTATATTTAAAGCTTCCATAGATGTCACCCCAGCCCTGGTTTCCGACAATGCCAATGCATTTGAAAGAAGCCGATCTAGTATTTTTCCTCAAAATCTATGCCTGCAGGGGTTTCCATCCTGTTGTGGGTAGATCAATAATACATTATTGAGGTTGTGTCACGAGGGCAGGGTCCCAAGCCCTCCTCACAGCCCAAACAATGCGAAGGCCCCCGGGACCACGCTGAGGAATCACTTGCCAGGTAGCCAGGTTTTTTCTTCAGCTGCTTCCCTGACCGAAGAGGAGCTCTAGCCCTGCCTCGCTGTCTTGAGCTCCCCACCACCACTCTTGGTCTGGTTTTCGTTTATATAGTGGTGCTGTTTCATACCTCATGAGCTCGTGAACCAATCAGCCCACTTTCCCATTAGTCCGTTATATTTCTCCACCACTAGCGGCCACCACTGAGCATACTGTCATTTCCTCCTCACACTTACGGAACTTATTAAATAAAAAAAAGCAGTTTCTCACTGCAACTATTACTATGCTTTGCATAGCCTCATCCTCCCTCCCTCCCCAGTCAATCCTACCCTACCTGACCCCTTGCCACCTCCCACCCTAACTCCCAAGCCCACACCCTACTCCTCCTCCTCAGCTCCAGTAAATCACTACCTACACCAGGGCACAACCGGACCCTGGGGCCTCTATCCCCTTCTTTCCACGCTGCAACACCTGCCCTATTTCTCCCTCTTTTCAGCACCTAAAGCGAAACTCAACTCCACATATCACCCCACCCGAAGGATGCACCAGTAAAGATCATAAGCCTATTAAAACACACCCTGGTATTCCCTACTGCTCGTAGCAGGGGACGCTGAACGAACCTCAGACCACAGGACCTATTGCTGCCCAACCACCAGCACCACCCACACACCTCCCCAAAGGTCTCAAAATTGTCCACATAAATATATGTACCATCCTAAATAAAATTGCTGCCCTACAAACAACTGTACTGGCCCTTCGCCCAGACATCGTAATCATCACAGAGTCATGGCTGAAGCCCCATCACCGGGATGAAGAATTCTCAATACTTGACTTCTCACTAATCCACCAAGACAGGCAGGAGAAAGAAGGGTGGCAGGCTGCCATGTATGTCGCCTCAAATCTCCAGTTTTCTGCAATCATTTCGCCAACACCCTTAATAAACATAGATTCCTCTGATCAAAATCCCCTGCCCCATTCTATCCAGTATACATATCTGGCCATGCTGTCCGCAGGACACACCACTAAAAAGCATCCTCGAACACCTAGGCAACCTGAGGGCCCTTACAGAAGGCGGTGAACTCCCACATCCTTGGGGATTTCAATCAGAACTGGCTGAGATGCGCAGCATCAAAGACACGCTGCCAAATAAGCACACTAAACTTGCACCAGCAAATAGGGAACCCACCCACCTAAACCACAAATCAAATAAACAGACACTGCTGGACTGGGCACTCACTACTCACCCACATAGGATACTCAAAGCAGGCCTCCTACAGGACTCCTTAGCAACCACCATATGATCTACATAGTCGCATAAAATCTTCCATCCCCTGGCTCCCCCACCCGTCTGCTGCACTGCAGAGCTTACAAATCACTGGATCTGCCTGCGCTCCTAAACACCCTCACCACCAGTGACTGGTCTCCCATCCTTAGTGCCACCACCATGGACGAGGCCCTGAGCTACTTCTTCTAAATTCCTACTATCTGGGACATATATGCCCTGCTAAGAGATCCACAGTAAGAGGCTCCCACTTACCTGGATAACTTCAAAACTCATGGAACAACTCCGAGCCAGAGACTGGGCCTGGAAATCTTTCAAGGCCACAGGTTCTCAACTGGCCAAAGAACATTACTGGTCTCTTCGTAATGCCTGCACAAGACTCATTCGGCAGTCCAAATCAAACTACTTCAAAATGGCTTTCAACAAAACCACACCCACCCTTCTCAATTCTGGAAATCCATAAAATCCCTCCTCACCCCACCAACCAAACCTCCCACCCCCACTCTAACCTCGCAGACAAAATCATAATGACCCTTGTCTGGTTGCCACCAAATTTAATGCCTTTTCTCCACCACTACTGCCTCCTACTCTCTCCTCCCCCACCCCACCCCACCACCTCGCTCTCCCCAAGGTTCCCCTGATCTCCCTAACGCACCCCCCGGCCTCCTTTTCACTCCGCCCAGTCACTCCAGATCAGGTGCAAAACATTATACACTCACTAAATGCATCCAAGGAAAATGTCCATCGGACTAGATTCTAAAATGCTACAACTCTCCGCCCTGGCCATAGCCTACCCTCTAACCATGCTGTATAATCTGTCTTTTAAATTAGGTGCTGTCCCCACACAATGGAAACTGGCCACAGTCATTCCTCCTCCCCATCAAACTATCAGCCTATATCTCTGCTCCCCATCCTAGCCAAAATTCAAGAGTGCCTTGTTCTATCCCAGTTACACATCTATCTAGATACAATCTCCTTTTTCACCCTTTTCAATCTGGGTTCAGAAAAATCACTCCACCACCACATCCCTCCTTCGCCTCACCAACTCCATCCTTACAGGCATTGACAAGGGAAATAACCGCAGCTATTTTTATAGACCTGGCAAAAGCTTTCGACACGGTCTCACACCCCTGTTGCTATCTAAACTTGCCCAAACTGGTCTGTCATCAACAGCACTCAGCTAGTTCCACTCATACCTATCAGGCAGGTCACAAGCAGTCCGTATCGGTATGGCTCTATCCACCTCCCTCCCTGTCACCAGTGGCATACCTCAAGCGGTCTGTACTCGGCCCACTGCTTTTCTCAATCTTCCTCAATGATTTGCCTGCTGTCTGCATACAATCTGGCATCCATAAGTATCATGCAGACTGGTGCTTTTCGCCTCTGGCCCATCTGGAACTGCTGTATCAGCATGCCTTCAGAAGGATTTTGACTCCATCCAACGCTGGTTCCTTGAGAACCAACTATTCCTCAACTCAAAAAATGGTCTCCCTCACCTTCGCTCCTGGAGCCAAACTAACCCGGCTTACTGCACACGCCCACATTCTATACCTTGATAGGAATTGCTTGAGGCCTGCTCCACATATCGCTATCTCGGCGTCTGGCTGGATCAGCACCTTGACTTCTCAGCACATGTAGACACACTGCAAAAAAATTACATCCCATGCTGAGAGCTCTCCATCGAAACAAGTTTTGCATCCTCTACCGACCAGGCAAGCAATGGTACAAAATGATCCTCCCACTTGGACTACGGCGATGTCATCTACGTGCCACCCCCCAAACATCCTTAGCCAGGCTCAACCCCATATTCAACTCCTTCTGCTGGTTTCCTTGTACCATCCTCCCAACACCCATCACTGTGTTCTCTACCAGTCCCTTGACCTCCCATCACTTTCCAAACTGGCAATTGCTGCACTGTGCTGGGAATTACTGCTAAATTCTGGTCACATCGTTGCCCTCCTACCTATCAACATCTCTAACCGCCGTCCCTCACCTACCTACGATCTCAGGAACACTGACTCAGGCTCCTTCACATTCCCCACAGATCCACCCAATCAGATCAGGTAGCTTTCAGTTCCAGACTGCCCAAATTATGGAACTCACTGGCAGCCGACATCAGACTCTCTACAAGTACTCCCAGTAATGCCCTTCTCAAAGCACATTTTGCTACCAACTGCACATGCTTTCCCCATTGCTGAATTCCTGCACGACTCTTATCTGCCACTCTGGCTCCATTTCTTAATCAGTACCATATGCCACTGACTCCTTCTTCTGCTGTTGTAGATCATGCACGCCTACCCAAATAGTATGTAATCTAATCACACTATGTAATTGTGTAATTTCTTCCATGCTACTACATCACTGCCTGACATACTCTTCATTTTTGTACAAACCGTTATGCATCTCAGTTCTGCACCCATCCTACTGGGCCACTGTTTGTTATCTGCTAATTATGTATGTACTGTTTTTGTATTATGTACTGCACTCTTGTAATCCGTCTTTCGGATGAGGACGTTAAACCGAGGTCCCATCTGCCTGGATTGGTGGTAGTTCAGGTGGATGTTAAAGATCCCATGGCACTTATCGAAAAGAGTAGGGAATTTCCCGTGTCCTGGCCAAATTTCCTATTCACTAAAAAAAATATCACCAACAGCTTAATCTGGTTCAAGGTCAGTCGGCATTCATCTGTATCCCCTCCCGGGTCGTGCCTGTAAATAGGCAGGATTGTCTAGTGCACTTACCCGGTCAACAAAAGCTAAATAAATAAACCCCCCTACCCCAGGCGCATCTGGAATCGAGCAGTACTCTGCTCAGTATGCCTTCCTGGTAAATCTCTTAAATAAATAAATACAATTTCTATCTATGCAGCTAGATAATAGTTCCAGAAATTAGGGCAACCCAGACCCCTCTTTCCCTATCTAGCCAGAGTTTGTCCAATGATACTCTTGCTCGCTCTCAAAAATCTCTTGATCGTTGTATCTATTCCTTGAATAAAGGATTTACTCAGAGTGGCAGATAGTGATTCAACAAATAGAGTCATCTTGGAAGGATATTCATCTTAAGTACATTTATCCTGCCTATTAAGGCTAATGAGAGATATTGCATTTTTTCTAAATCCCTTTTGATTTTATGTGTTATAGGGTCATAGTTTATTTGAAATGTTCTATCTGTTTTGGTAGCCAAGTAGATCCCTAAATATTTAATTTTATCTTGACTTATTTTTTTAATGCTGGATCAGATATATTACTTATATCTCCTAAATACAACATTTCACTTTTCTCTCAGTTTACTTTGTATCCCGAGAGAGTACTCTAATCTTCCAAAATCCTACATATTATAGGGTAGGTTTGATCAGGAGACCTTACAATCAGCAGTATATCATCTGCAAAAGCAGTATTGAAGTTAACCAATTATTTGTAGATATGCCAATCTGAGTTGCCTTTCTCTGATTTTGATAGCAAGAGATTCCAGAGATTCCAGAAAGAGAGCAAACAACAGGGCAAAGAGGACATCCCTGTCTTGTTCCTCTCTGTAAACTTATTGGCTGGGACAGGGAGCTATTAGTCTTAATTATACAATGGCAAAAATAATCTTGGACTGTGATTGGTCAGTTTGGGGCTAGACCATGGTGTTATCCCAGCATAATGCCACAGGTCTAGTCTCAGCACTGTGAACCCATTTGGATGACCATTTGGACTATTAGGATATACTTTTTTTTGCATCTACTCTCAAGAAACAAAATTATTTTTCCACACTAATAAAAACATTCTTTAAAATTATTTTTATTTTATATATAACAACAAGCCATTGTTTAATAGGAATAATGCACTCCAGGGTGTGTGCTGGGCTGGGATAACCTGCATGCAGGGCATTGGACACCTCGGCCTGAGGGCCTCATGCTTACCCCCCGGTGTGGCGTTATCCCAGCACAACACACACCCTGTCATGCATTATTCCTTTATTCATGCCTGAGGAGATGTATAGATTAATTGTATCCAATTCTTAAAACTTTCTTCTAGTCTACAGGCATTCATGACTTCAAATAGGAACAGCCACTGCACCCTATGAAAGGCCTTCTCTGCATCTAATGAGTTGGGTGCAGTGTCAATTCCAGCCCTTGCCTGTATAACTGTGTACACCCTGCATGTATTATGTTGTAGACATTTATTTTCCATAAATCCAACTTTACTGTTATGAATTAATATAGGAATGACTTTTGCAACTCTATTTGCTAACACCTTTGCAAAGATCTTATAATCGCTATTTAATAACAAGCATTTGTCAATGCCAAGCGTTAAGCTTGCAGGTATTTGCAGTGGTGTTTGTACGTATGGTCTTTACCCTAATGCCCTGTCAGATTGCTGGTATTTGCACAAAAAAATTTCAACATGACATTTGAATTTACACCCCAATTGCTTCACATAGGCAGAAACACGTTTTGGGTAGGATGTGAAAAATGACAGCTGTACTGCTCATAAGGAAATGTGGTAAAATGGCAATGTTGAAAATCTGGGTGGAAATATTGAAAATTCGCAAACCCTACAGGCGTGTGTGGGAACCTGTGCAATGCCGCTCATAAAACAATCATTGCTAGAAATTTTTCACCAGATTTTCAACATTGGCATTTAAAACCTCTGCTAATGAACAGTGTCACTGTGATTTTCTTACTGTGTCCCATACATTGATTTCACACTGACTGCGCCATTGTGCACTACATGGTAGGAAACATGTTTTGGGCAGGATGTGAAAATGACAGCTGTACTGCTCATAAGGAGGTGTGGTAAAATGGCAATGTTGAAAATCTGGAGTGAAAATATTGAAAATTCGCAAACTTACGAGCATGCGTAGGAACTGCACAACACACTGTAAAACAGTTATTTTAGGAATTTGTTCACCAAATTTTCCAACATAGCCATTTTAAGATCTCTGCTCATGAACAGTGACACTGAGATTTTCTTAATGTGTCCCATACACTGAGTTCACACAGCGACTGTGCATTATGCGCTTCAATGGGTGGAAACGTTTTGGGCAAAATGTGAAAATGACAGCTGCACTGCTCATAAGGAGGTGTGTGGTAAAATGGCAATGTTGAAATGTGGAGTGAAAATATTAGAATTGCAACCTTACGAGCATGCATAGGAACTGTGCAATGAACACTCGTAAAACAGTCATTTTAGGAATTTTTTCACCAAATTTTCAACACAGCCATTTTAAGATCTCTGCTCATGATCAGTGTCACTGTGATTTTCTTAATGTGTCCCATACATTGAGTTCGCACACCGACCGCGCCATTGTGCGCTCATGAACGGCGGAAACACGCTTTGGGCAGGATGAAAAATGACAGCTGGTATTACTCATGAAGAGGTGTAGTAAAATGGCAATGTTGAAAATCTGGAGTGCAAATATTGAAAATTCATAAACGTAAAGCGTGCGTGGAACGTGCAAGCACGCGCTAGTAAAACAGTCATTTTAGGAATTTTTCACCAAATTTTCAACATAGCCATTTAAGACCTCTGCTAATGAACAGTGTCACTGTGATTTTCTTAATGTGTCCCATACATTGATTTCACACAACGATTGAACCATTGTGCGCTACATGGGCGGAAACACGTTTTGGGTGAGATGGAAAAAATGACAGCTGTACTACTCATAAGAAGGTGTGGTAAAATGGCAATGTTGAAAATCTGGAGTGGAAATATTGAAAATTCACAAACCTACGAGAAATGCGTAGGAACTGCGCATAACGCATGCGCTCATCAAAACAGTCATTTTAAGGAATTTTTCGCAAATTTTCAACATAGCCATTTTAAGACCTCTGCAAATGAACAGTGTCACTGTGATTTTCTTATGCATCCCATACATTGATTTACGCACAACGACTGCACCATTGTGCGCCATGGGTGGAAACACATTTTGGGCAGGATGTGAAAAATGACAGCTGTACTGCTCATAAGGAGGTGTGGTAAATGGCAATGTTGAAAATCTGGAGTAAAAATATTGAAAATTTATGAACTTACAAGCCTGCGTAGGAACTGCGCACACACGCTAAATAGTCATTTTTAATTTTCACCAAATTTTCAGCATGGGGTTTGGGACCTTCTCATGAATGATGTCCACTGTCATGGTGTTATTCAGGCCGAAGGGTGATTTACGCAGATGACTGCACAGTGACTGTCGAAATCACCCTTCGGCCCGGAATAACGCCATGACATGACATCATTCATGAGAAGGGTCCCAAAACCCCATGTTGAAAATTTGTGTAAAATTCCAAAATGCCTGAGATATGCAATAAAGTTGAAACCCCTATCTAGCCCATTATACAGCTTACCGGCATTTCCTCAGTTCACGGTCGGCTTTGAAGAGTGCAGACGTGTTCCGGTCCACCGAAGATCGTCGCGCGAGCTGCGGAGGTAAGTATGGGGTGAGGGGTGTGGGAGGTAGGGTGCGCAGTGGGTGGGTGTGGGTTGTGGGAGAGGGGCGGGGACTCTGCGTGGATCGTTTTACTTTACAGGTTTTTTAATAGACAGCGTGGGGCGTTTGCCACTGGGTGGGCTCTAGCATTAACTTTCTGGGATGTTTCAGGGGCCGGCAGAAATTGGGCACCCCGTCGGCAAACAATGGGGGCGTTGCCATGCTGGGGTGGGCTCCCAGCGGGTAGAAGGATGGCTTGGGGTGGAGCCGATGGGGGTTGGGCACCCTGTCGGCAAACAATGTGGATGTTTGCCACACTAGGGTGGGGCTCCCACAGCATGGCAGCAAGGATTTGGGGGGCTGGTGTGACGCCGGGGGTGTGTGACGGTGCTCTTTATGACAGCGGTGGTTTTCTTTGCGAGTACCACTGCTGTCATACACAGCTCCCGCACCCATTGGTCCAGGACCGCCATGTCTGCTCATCTGAGCAGTGGATTTAATGGGAGAGGCACACCTCCAAAGTGTGCTACTCTTCCCAAAGCGTTCCTTGCCATGCGCCGCAAGCTTCTAACGTAATGATATTGGTCCATGATCCACATAATTCTGGATTCTTATGAGTCCAGCAATCAATTTTCTTTCAAAAATTAACTGAAAAGTTCTACTAATAGGAGAGTTATCATTTATGACAGGTTTTTATATAGCTCTAATGTCAGCCCATCTGGGCCTGGGCTTTTCCATTGGGTAAAGATTCTATAACATCTGCTATTTCTTCTCTTGAAATTTCCACAATAAAAGATGACAAGTCCTGTTCTGAGATTTTTGAAAACGTAGTCTTAGAAATATAGGGCCAGATATTCAGAACTCTGCACTGGGAGCAAACTGTTTGCTGGGGTTAGCACCAGGTTTGTGTGGGTCTGCTATATTCAAACAATCAAATGGAGTCGACCTGTGGAATGCTCATGACTTGAAATGTAGTGGCATTTTTTTTACTGAGAAGCTCTTTTGGCCTTGCAGAAGGTAAGCCAGCATTACCAATAGGCTGAGGATATCAATTTTGTTTTATTTCAGTATTTGAATTTACAGCAATTAGTGGAGTGCTTTCTTTGTCACTCGACAGGTATCTTCATTTTCAGGGGTCATCCGGAGAAATGGGAGCAAGAATACAATTAAGGAGAGCTAAAGAAAACTCTGAAATATTTTGTGGACTTTCAGAGACTCTCAGAGAAGGGAGCCAAATTACTCTTTGAGGTTAAATGAAGTTGCTTGGATATTGAAGAGAACACTGTGATAATTTGTTTAAGCTACCATGTGCTACGTGAAAATAATTCTTATAATCATGGTAAGACACTGATGATAGTGGCAGGTGGACTTCAGAAAAGGGGTTAAAACCCCTAGAGAAGGATACTATTAAAATGCACGAAGGAATGGGACTCCTGTTTGAGGAGCTGATATGTAGGTGGTCGACTGAATGAGCAAGAAGCATTGAAACGCTGTACCCTCGTTTGTGTTGGAGTAAAAGGAAGTTGAATTTTTTTCTTATGAGATTTGAGACTTGAGGCGTAAAACTGTATCTTACAGAAACAATTTTATATTCCTTTCAAGGTCTGGCGTTTTGCTTTTGCAGGCCCTGGTATGATGTTAACAAGGTAATTGTAATGCTGGAAAGTTGCTTTAAGAGGCATTCTTTAGGACGTCATTGTTTTAGCCTCTAATTAAGGGCATATCTGCTCATTGGTATGAGTCTGGTACCTGAATAATTTATAGTTATGCAGTCCTAACTGCCTTGCTATTTAATTTAATATTACATGGCCATTTTGACCTTTTATCTGATTTTTTAAGAGTTGTTAGTTTTATTGTAATAATAACTGTAGTCAAATTATGGTATTTTTATTTTAGCACTAAGAAATAGGGTATATATGCATAATGGGCCTCTATGTAGCCATTAAGTCATTTCAATATGTTGCTGTAAAGTTGGTTATTTGGATGCTAATTTTGGAGGTACCTGGGGATATGCCTTGATTTCGCTTGTGGTGTGTTGGGAAATTGACGGTCATTAGAGTTCCCAACTGCAATATGCCGAACCTAGAAATTTTGGGGTAAGACATTGTAATTGAAGTGAATTGTGCAGCCTGGGAAGGGACACTAGTTGCCCTTGCCTATGGTGCTGGGTGACTCGCTGTCGGATTCTCTATGGTTGGTGCTTTAAGACCATAAAGACCCAAATGAGGCCTCTCTGGGAAGCCTGCCCATAAAAGCCTAGTAGGGGTCTTACTGGGATGCACTATCCAAGATTTTCAAGACACAGGAGAGTAACCCTTTAAGCATATTTTGAACCCTCTAACAAGAGGACTGAGATATTGCACCAAGTGCTTTTTAGTATAACAAGCCTCTATAGAGTAATAGAAGGAATATTGGTAGTATGGAGACAAGATGCTCTGTTTTTACCTGCTGCACATGGGCATTTTGGGGTATATTTCCTAGGGGCTCATTATCACTCCTTCATTTGGACAGAATGAAGTAGATAGTATGGTGGATATTGGTGGATACTGGAGCATGGATTTATTAGCAATATTAAGCAGTAAGTGTTAAGTAGTTAGGATCTCTTTTTTTAAAGGAGATTGTAGTTTTAGAGACTATTTAAGGTCATGAAATATATATTTTAAAATGTGATATGAAATGAAATGGCAAATGTGTAATAATTTTATAACTTGAAATTGTAACAACACTATGATTGTCAACAATAAATTAAATTGAACTGAAAAACAGTCAAATAGCTCAGGCAAACTGCATTAGCACCAGGCAAAATTATAATGTATGCAAGGGGCAAACTGAGGGAGCATCTACATGAATACAGATGCAAAGGCTATATTCAGTGAATAATTACTGTGCAAAGTGTCTTTGTGTGACTTAGTGCAACATTTTGCATGGTGCAATTACCACCAGGAAAAGGTAGTCTTAACTCTGGGCAAACTAGGTTTTAACAGGCACAGCTTTGGGCAGTTTTTTCGCATCTTTATAGCCCCTAACTCCAGTAGCATGTAACCGCGTTACCGGGGTTACTAGAATACCAGTAAGACCTAGTGGTAGGCAGGGAAGGCAGCTTGTGAAACTCCAGTTAAATGGATTTCACACTGTCTCACTTGTTCTCAGTCTCAGCTGAGACTGAGGATGACATCACCATAGAACTTTCGCAGCTGCATGAGCCACATTGGAATCTGCAGATGGGAGTTAGGTTAGAATGTTGGGAGTTTTTGAACAGTGAGCAGCAGCAGCTGTGTGTGAGCAGTCTTGAAGGGAGGAGCACAGCAGTCTGTGCACAGGCTCTTGAGCCTTAAGCTCTGATATAGAGCTACTTTAGGAAATGTGTGTGTTTCGCCAAAGAGAACACAGTAAGCTGTTCTTGAAGTGGTAGAGACCGCTGTTATTGGATCTCTGTGCCCCATCCCTGAGGGGGTGGGGTAAAAGGTTTGCCTGTTATTCCAGGGCAACCTCCTGGTTCCGGCTAGGGAAGAAGCTGCCTTATTTTTCCAAGTGTGTTGTGGCACCAGAAGCTGTCAAGATTCGCCTGTGGGGCACCTGCAACCAAGGGTGAGTTCTGCTCTTGTCATGGGGCCTATGTTTCACCTGAACTGTGTTAAAGTGGGGATTGGACTACTTAATCAGTGGAGGCCTAGAGGAATAGGCTAAGCCAAAGTAAAAGTATGTTCAAGTCCAGCACAAAGGAAAGCCAAGACTTGTAGAGGAAGTGTGCTATACATTTACCCTTTAATCTACACTGCCAAGCTTTTCAGGAAGATATGTAAAGTATGTTCAAGTCTAGTACAAGGGGAAAGTCAAGACATGTAGAGGAGATGTGCTATACATTTACCCTTTAATCTACATTGCCAAGCTTTCAAAATGAGTTGTTTAATGTCCAGAGAAATGGCCGGGTATGGATTGTGGAAGCTGGTGGTGGAAACCCCCATCATTAATAACCAGGTTCACCTCTACGGATTTGCTCTGTGGATCTTTTCTTTGCCTCAGGCACTTGGCCAGTGCTGAGGAAGTACCCAGATGTGGGATTGAAAGGAAATTTCCCTAAGGAGTCGAAGACTCTAAGGTGGTTTAGGGAGCCACCAGGAAAATGTGTCCACTGCCATATGGAGAGTGGGTGCTGAGTGGAGCTGGGCCAGGAAAACCCCAAATAGTGTACAAGTCAGGCTGTGTACCCAAAGCAGCATGCAAGTCTGGGCTGTGTGCCTAGTGGGTCCAGAGCCTGAGGGCTGAAATGTTGAAGAAATGTTCTGTTACTCTTATCTGCATTACCAGAAATGTAGCCCTGTGAGGTCCATCTATGCTTTGTTCAGTTTGGATGTGAATAAAAGCCACATTTTAGAATCCCATTCCTGGTATTGGACATTACAGTTATTGATTTCGTGTTCAGATTCTACTTGGTGCCCTTGTGCAGAGTAACCAAACCTAAGCCCCTGTGCCGAGTAATCTAGTCCTCCCCGAACCCAGTCCCCACCTGGTAATGCTGTCAGCTTCAACAGCATACCACCTGTCGCTTGCAAAAGGCAGGGGGTGGGGTTACAAATGGAGGCACCGCTTTGGATTTTAAATTAGGAGGAAGGGTGCTCGGACAAGAAGCTAGCGTTTTGGTTATCTGGCAGTGGGTAGCCCAAAAGCTGAAGCAAGTTTAACTAGTATGTCGCTGTGTGCTGTGGTTCATATGCTGCTGTTAAATGCAAACTGTTTACCAAGGAGCAGTAAAGCTGAAAGAGTATGCCCTTGTCCTCCATCAAATATTTACAGCGTTTTTGCCAGCTTTAAAAACTGTGTGTGATAAAGAAAAGTGTGGAAGACTAGGGGTAGCAACAGGAATATTGTGCCCTGGACGTTGGAAATGCTTTTGAGTAAACTGGAGACTTGCTGTGTTAATGGCCATGCAAATGGTTGAAATGGGCTCCCGCCGTGGAGTCAGTTCTGAAGAAATAAAAAAAGTGTTTTGCAGTTTAAATTTGCCTGCTCGATGATCGCCGCGAGAGAAGAGCACTTGTGAGGGAAAGAGGCTCATTTGCATGGCATCGTGGGATTGGTGAGGCTGCAATCAGTCCTGCCTCCAGCCAGCTCTACAGTGACTGCCCAGCATTCGAGAGGAGTGTGATTGGAGTGTGTGTACTGGCTTAGTGGAGGAGTGTCGCAGTGACTAAAAAAATGCTGTAAAAGTATTAAAATAGACTTTCCCATTTAAAATTGGGCTCAACCCGCATCTCGATTGACTGGATTGTGAGTGTGGTGATCGGAGAGACAATCGGGGACTGCCCACTCACTTCATTCTGAGGCCTCAAGACTGACTGCAGGCCATTTTCCATCGCAAGCAAACAGATACTGATAACAGTGAGTACCAACAGTAATAATTGCTAAAACAGTGATTTTCTGCCAAAAGCCAGCTGAATCTGTGTGCAGCTGCAGTCGCTTTGCAATAAAGACTGTGTCAAGTTGTACCAGCTAAAGCAAGTCTGTTAAGCCATCGACTGTGAGGATAGTTATGGGTTCAGCATCAAAATAAAGTTTCAAAGCCAGAGAGAGACTGTGAGTTGTAACAAATGTGCAGCACTAGTTACAGACAATCCTGTGCTTGAAATTCTGAGGCTTAAAGAAATGTTTTCACGAAGTGAAAGTCCGTGGCAAATCATATAAATGTGCTAGGTAAAGGAACAGTGCAAGTTTGAGCAGTTTTGAGCAAAGTTATCAGTAGTGTGTGTCGGATGCGCGGTGGCTTGACCCAATTTCTGAATGTTGATGCATCGGAGTGCTGCCGCCACCATTACAGGGTGGGGTAGTAAAGTAAACACCGCAGCAGAGAGCCATTTTAAAAGTAAAACAAAGTGTTCAGTGAGGTGGGACTTTCAGTAATAGCGAGCATTTGTTTGTTTTCCTGCAGTTATGGCCTCAGGACCAGCCCGCTACCTGGATCATGCCGGGCTGCAGTAGCAGCAAAGTAAATAAGTTAAGGGACATTGAAAGGTGTTGCTATGGAGGACAACTGCCTTCTCATGTGGCAATTCCTGGATATCCAGTGCAAGCATGTTTAATATGCTTAAATGCTGGAAGGGATGTCTTCATGGTACCTCACTGTTCTGGGTGCTTAGAGAATACGGCTTGTTTAAAGTGCCCAAAATTCGTTTGGCTCCCACATGGACAAAAGTTCAGGAATTTGTAGTTGGCAGCACACAGCACCAGGCAGAGCCTGTTAAAGAAGGCCCTTGGGGAGTGTGGCACAAAGCTAGAGGGTGATTTGCAGACAGAACTGTAACCCCCAGGCGCTATCCCAAGGGCTACTACCCTGCCTGCTCCGACTGCTAACAGGGGTGAGGGCCTAGATCCGTTGGCGGGTGCCTCCACCCAGAGGTCAGGGTTAGAACAGTCAAGGTGGACTTGGTCACAGCCCTCTGGGTTGCTGCAACTCCTTTCTTCCCACTCAGTGGCCCACACAGTTCAATTACAGTGTCCTTACCATATACACTTACCCCTGGCTCAAACCACTCAGCTCACTCTGGGGACCCCTGAAAAGTAAGGTGCAGTTACACAATATTCACTGGGCAGTAATTCACCATTAATACACAAACTAGCCAGTGTACCTTTGCAAAACAAGCAATATGATTTATTTAAGGAGATAACAAGGACCGGGGAATCAAATTGATTGGCTTACCACCACAATATATAGTATCTACCTAGGGCTCTGTGACAGGCCTAACCTATAAGTTACTGTCCATGGGTGCCCTAGCCCTAAGGCTAGTTCCTCGATGCAGCTGGTTGGGGCCCTGACACAAACAAGCATTTAATTCTACGAAGACTAAATAGAGCCATCAGGCTCAGTCAGTGTAACCAGCAAAGTAACCAGATGGTCTTGCCCTTACTAGGAACATTTGACGAGGAGCTACCTGATTTAGTACTCATGACTCCAAAAGAAGCACACTCTCACACCACTTGCAGGACCGAGCCTATACTTCAAGCACTTCTCCACACATTTATGTGCACTGCAGAGGGTACCATACCAGGCAACTGCTGTCCTTCTCGATACCTGCCCTCCGTACACTGGGCCCAACCGACGCAGTTTCACTGTTCCTGACAGACTGAGCGCAATTCAAGCAGATTCTCCAGTCTTCTACAGGGTGAGCCTGGTAGGTAGCTGCGCTCCTGCATGCCTCCTCTGACCGCTTCCGTGAGATTTAGTCTGAATTCACTGGCATTTACCAACACCTGATGCTGGCCTTACACGCGCTTCCCGTACGACTGCTCAAACGGCACAGGAGCCCTGAGCTCCTTACTTGCTCATAGCCACAACGCCTCTGCCCTGACGCGGTATGGGCAAGCTCTCTGTTCAGGTGCCACCCACTCCCATTGGTAGGCTGCTGAAACCAGCCAGTGAGTTCGCCCTCATTGGTGCAAAAGGCACCATGGTCCAGAACTTCACTTCCCAGAATCTCTAGCTGTGTCCTATTGGTCAGCAGGCTCCATTGAGAGTCCCGATCCTGGTTGGTCGCCAGTTACTCCATTTTAGAAACCCCCGACTCTGTTGGACCCTTCAGACAGTCCTGGTCCAAAATGGGGACACAGCACACAAAGTCCAGCTGCAAGAAGGCAGGTTAAACAGATTACATTTCCATAAACACATCTAAAGGCATGGGGCAAACAATTACACTCTCTCGAAGTGCTCACTCTGCCCTTTCAGTGACGGCCAAAACTGAAGCAATTAGTCAGTGGCTCGAGTGGGACTCGAGCAGGAGAACACACAGCCCCTCATAAGTAATGAAGCAGACAGCACTTAAAGAGACAGTTCGTGGAGGCTGTACAAGCACTCACAGGGCCATTTAAATGGCTTTGCTGACGACCGCTGACCACCAGAGGGGACGCTAGACAGCTCCTAGACGGCTGTTAGAAACCCCCATTTGTAGGGGGTCACACCCTTCCTGGCCTGGAAAGAACTTGGCATCTGCGTCAAGTAGTTACACTTAAATCACATTAAGGCAAAACTGTTTGAATTAACAGCACATTAAACTTTTGATTGCACATACCACATAGTTTACTTTTAATCTATACAACAGTACACATATTACAACCCTTTCTTTTATACATCAGGTCATTACTTCCTGGCTATGACACTTGGATAGAGGCCCTTCCTATCCCTACCTGAAGGCCAACTGGGGCAGTAGCACTATACTCAGAGAGTAATACTAACAGTTGTGCATCATTCCCCAAAACTAGCTTGGGCAATGAACTCAGAGATACATAGACCCCTTTATGGACTACATTTAATGGCAGGTCCACCGGCTGACCCAGAGACTCATAACTTAACCTTAGCACAGGCCATGCTTCTCCAGCCAGTGCGTCTAGGGGTCTCAGTAAAATCTGCTATGGGCCCTGTCTCCATTTCTGCCTCATTGAGGTTAGTAAAGGAACCTCCACATGAGAAGAGGACCCTGTGCCCATAGTACTTCGGGACATGACCCTCCATATCAGGACCCACACTACTTAGTTCAGTCAAGGGCACTTCTGGCACTACTGGGATGCTATCAGGGCACTCAAAGTATTCTTCTTGCTCAGGTGGATCCCGAACAGCTTCCCCACATCACTTTCCTCTTCTGAAAAGTCAGACAGTTCAGCCAGCCCAGATAACTCAGCCAGACTCATAGACCCCACTTCTTGGCTTTGAGGCCACTTGCATCATCCTCAGGGAGCATGGGCTCCAGGGACAAAGCTGGGGTCTCAGACAGTCCATAAAACCCAACTTCATCCCCAGAGTGAGCTAGGGTTGCTCTTAAAAGTTGACTCAGTTCATAAGAGGGGTAATACTCCACTCATGTTCACTATCTTCAGCCACAGATGGGGATCAATTTCAGCAGAGGGAGAGGAAGTCTCCCGGGTGTAAGTTCTGAGGAGTCAACCACTCTGAATCTCTTTTGGCAGCAGCTCTACTTATAGGCCCAGAGGAGGGGCATTAGGAGGCGCAGTCTCTATCAAAAATCTGTCCAATTGGCAGCAGGTGATTTCAGTGTAAAAGTTTTTACATCTTTTGAATTGTTTTCGGGCCTTACTTTGTACACAAGCAGATCATGTAGTTTTCCCACTACAATGTGAGGAGATGGTGCCATCGATCAGCAATCTTGTGTTTGCCATGCAGTCCCAGATTTCTTAGCAATACCGATCCCCTCCTGGAGTTCCTGGGTCTTCACCTTTGTCATACTCTCTTTGTTGACCAGGTTCCTTTTGGCAGCCATGGTTTGAGCAGTTGGTATGCATGATTTAGCTGGGCCTTCAACTCTTTGCACATACTGTAAATAATCATCGGCTCGAACCCCATCAGGAGAGACCCCAAAACACACATCTAACGGCAGTCAAGCTTCCTTCCAAACATCAGGCGGTAGGGGAGAATCCAGTAGCATCACTTATGGTGCAGTTATAGGCATGTGCCAGGGTGCTAATTTGTTGGCTCTATCTAGGCTTGTCTTTTGGGTGGAGGGTGCCTAGTATATCCAGCAAGGTGCGGTTGAAACGTTCAGGCTGGAGGTCCCCTGGGGTGGTAAGGGTAGTTCTGGACTTCCTCCCCACAAGGATAGCATCTCCCTAATCAGATGGCTCTCAAAATCTCTCCCTTGATCGGAATGGATTCACTGGGGGCCCCATAATGAACAAAGAAATTTTCCACAAGGACTTTAGCCACCGTGGTTGCCTTCTGATCCTTGGTGGGGAAGGCCTGGGCATATTGAGTGAAATGATCAGAGACCACCAATATGTTACTGATATTTTCAGATCAGGTTCTAAGCTCAGGAAATCAATGCAGACCAACTCCATAGGGCGCTGGTAGTGATGTTGACCATGAGGCAGCTCTCTGAGGTAGGGCTTTTCTTTGCAAACAGCGCCACAGGTCTTAACATACTGCTCTACATCTGCACTCATTTTGGGCCAGTAGAATCGGGTCTGCACCAGGTCAGAGTTTGGTCTATGCCAAGATGCCCCATGTGGTCATGCAGGGACCTCAGCACCAGTTCTCTGAAAGTGGTGGGCAGCACCAGTTGTTGTTTGTCCATTCACCCCTCTTTGTCTGTGATCTCCCATATAACAGTTTATTGTTCAGCTTTAACTTTGGGCCTTCTTTGTATAACAGGGCAGTTCTCAAATCAGCGGACCGCAGCTGGGACACATCTCTCTGGCGTGCAGCGCCTAAAACAGGTTGTGTCATAGGATCTCGAGACTGAGCCAGCTGAAGGCTATCATTATCGAACTGAGGCAGTATACTAGTGTCTAATGCAGAAAAGTGGCAGTAAGCAGCAGGCACACAGTTCTCAGATGGACCCAAGCAATCCACCATGCAGTCCACAGTATCAGGGAGTCACCTGTTGTCGAATTTTTGGCAAGGGCTCTAATGTCAGGTTCAGACAACCTGACCCAATCAGCTCGGGACACAGGCCTCCTGGAGAGCATCAACATCTATATGATTGAGGCCTGCTCTGTATTCAACAGCGTAGTTGTAGGTGGATAATGCAGAGAGCCACCTGTGACCAGTGACATCTAGCTTGGCTGAGGTCTGAACATACGTCAAAGGATTATTATCAGTTTTCACCAGTATCTTAGCCCCATTCAAATAGTCATGGAATTGATCAACAATAGCCCACTTTAGAGCCAGGAATTCTGGTTTGTGCACTGGATAATTATTTTCCGAAGGTCAAGCTGCGGCTGTGCAGCTACGGAGCCTCAGACGATCCAGTGCTCTTGGTACTGTCAGACCCCCAACCTTGCAGACTGGCATCAGTACGAAGAACATAGGGTTTAGCTGGATCAGCATAGGCCAGCACTGGGGCATGAGTAAGTTGATATATAATGTCATAGAAAGCTTCCTCACAGTCAGCAGTCCAGGAGTACCAAACACATCATTGGGGCAGAAATAGTCTTTTCAGTCCCAGATTGTGCAGCCTTCTTATATTTCTTATGGGTCGGGGGTACCCTTGAGTAAGATTAAGCAGAGGCTGGATCACCCGAGTAGTCTCTAATAAATCATCGGTAGTTCCCACAGAACCCCAGGAACTGCTGTAGCTCCTTCAAATTTCTGGGTTGGGGCCAAGTCGTTAAAGACTCTACTTTGCTGGGGTCAGTCTCTATGCCTTCAGTGGACACTATGTGGCCTGCATATTTCACAGAGGTTTCAAAGAATTGGCATTTGTCTATAGATAACGTAAGACCAAAATCCTCCAGCCAGTCCAGGACCTTGAACAATCGACTTTCATGTTTGTCTAACCAGCTGCCAAACACTATGACATCATCTAAGTAAACCAAACACTCAAGCAAGTTCATGTCCCCACAGCACATTCCATCAGGCGCTGAAGGTAGCTGGGGCACCGGAAATCCTCTTGAGGCAACTGGATAAACTCATAGAAACCTAGGGGCAAATGAGCGCAGTCTTTCTCGATCCTCTGGAGCCACTGGGATCTGATAGTACCCACGGAGGATCTAACACAAAGAACCACTTACTGCCATTTAGATAGTCCAGAGCATCCTGTATGCATGGCACGGTATACTGGTCAGGATGGTCCACTGGTTCAAGGTACGGTAGTCCACACACATCCGAACGTCCCCATTCTTTCTCACTACTACAATGGGGAAGCATAAGGGCTCCTGGTTCTTGTATCACACAAGCAGCCAGCATCTTGCAGATGCCGTCTCACATCGCCTATGTCAGCAGGGCCAGGCCGAGACCTCTCACGTAAAGGCCTTTCATCATGTAGTCGAATGTGGTGTTCGGCCCCTGCACACATCTCACATCCCATTCTTTCAGGGAAAATACCTGGTCTCTTTGGGCAAGCTTTTCACTGATCCTTACTTTCATTCAGTATGCAACGGGAGTCACTGAAATCAAAATGTCGGGCGTGACTCTGTCATCCTTCCCAAACCCTTGCTATTGGGAGCACTGCAGTGTCTGCACAATGCACACCTAGCCAGGGTGCAGCCTCTGTGTACTCGAATCTCTTTGTCAGACACATTATGAACCTGAACCATCACTCCCTGGCATAAGCATGGGCTCTAGCAGGCAAGATACTGGGTTTAATCAGCAGTCCCCAGGCAACTTTCCTTCTCCAGGCACATCCAGCATCAATAGTTTATTCTTGACATCCTTTTTAGCGGACCTCCCTTGCAAAACATACTGGGCATTTGGGGCTAGTAGCAATGGCTCCGATCCTTCCTCCAGACAACACCCACCAGGCCTTCAGGCTCCTCCTGACTAGCCTTTCTCTGAGTCTCATAGGCCTTCTGGATCAAAGCGGGTATCCTAAGAGCTCACCCAGTCCTGGACACTTGCTTTTCAGAACACAACTGTGCTAGTCGACCAAACTTGTGGGCATTGGTCCCAATCAACAAGGGTACCCCATCATACGGTCCAGTGGGGGCAGACTAAGGCCAAGGTTTCCACCTGTTCGTCCACCCCAGCCACAGAAGAAGGAAGCGACAACCAGATCCAGATATACTCCAAATACAGATAAGCCTTTTCACTGAGCCCCCATACATATCGACCATCCAAGGGTTGTAGTGGCACCTCAGGTAGGTGTGTCTAATACCAGTCCTGGAACATAATGGTCACCTGAGAGCCACTATCCAATACAGCTCAGGTGGAATCCCATTCACTTGCACTGGGGCCTCCATCGAGGTCCCTACCACATCAGACCATTCGGGGCACAGCATTGACAGTTGCTTGGGCATGGGCCTGGGTCACAAAGCCCTTCCTAGGGGGTCAGACGTAGGCCCGCCATGCCAGGTGATCAGCCTGCTGTTGACCTTCCTTAAATTCTCTGGCAGTTAGCACTCAGTCTGAAGTGTCCATCCCCCCCACAATGGTAACAGAACTTGGGGTCCGGGGTCTCTATTGGGAGGAATACTTTATCTGCTGGGAGCCATCCGGAGCGAGGGACTCCCGGGCTAGGGCGTTTATTTCTAGGTAACTCTGGTTCTCCAAACCTAACAGGGTGGGTAGTGGTTTGCTTCAAGTCCCTCACCAGTTCTCGTAAATTCTGATCTCGACCCTCAACTCACTTTCTACTTGGGGAGCAGAGGAAATGGCATACACCCACCCCTCCTCGCAACTCAGATACATCAGGCCCCAAAGGGTAGGTCTCATCGGGTTCACTAGACTCAGGGATTTGGCACAGATTCACAGCCTCCACATAGGGTCTCCCACCTCCTCATCAGTCTCTACTTCTAATCTCCCTCATCAATTGACAGTATTCAGGCAGGGCAGCTCACCAATCATGTAACTTAAGTTTTAACAGTATCTCACTGGAAAATCTAGCAGATTTTAAAACATGTTCCAACCTGACTTGGTTCAAGGCTGGGGCAGTGATCCCTCCTTTCGATGAGGCCTTCTGTAAAGCCTTCTCCACCCTAGTAACAAAGGCAAAAGGCTTTTCATTCCTCCACTGTTTAGCAGACTTGAATTTCCATAATAAGTCTTCCCAGTTTCTATGCTTCCAAACACCCTCTAAAGCAGAAAGATACTCTGCTGTTGTAGCTTCCGGCTAGTAGCCCAGAAAACGAATGGCTTCTAAAGCCAGACCTTCGCAGGCTCTCCATCAGCCTCTTTCATTTCTACCCTCAGAGCATTGCCACTCCTGAACTAAAGGTGGCATAGTCCATCCATGCCTCCAAATCATCCTCCCTGAAGGCACGGGCACTGTGCCAGAAAAGATTTAGTCTACGGTATGAATCTAGCTGTATAGAAGGAACCACTAAGGGTGGTGGGGCCAAAATAGAACCTTGGGGGTCCAGGAGGTACTGGGGAAACCAGGGGTGGGATCACTGGAAAGATCCAAAGCCTGCAGTAACTCTTGGGTAGTCCTACCCTCCACGGCCAACAATTTAAGCAGTTTATCTTTGAAGCTATTAGTCTGTGGAGACCCCCAGGGTAACTGACCCACTTCAGATGTGAATGAACCTCCATCCCTGTTGGGCACCCTCCAGGTAAATCATTGGGGGTACCCTCTCGGGGCCAATGGCTACACTACATAACAGTAGCACCTGCAAAGTCTGATTGAGTAGGTCAGCCATACAGCCTCTCACCTCTACCTTACCCAAACACTTAACCCGCTCCACTACAGAAATAAGGTCAGCGTTCATGGTCCCTAGAGGTACATCCAGCAGTAACACAATTCTCTGAGAGTCCAACTCTTCAGCTTCACCCCAACCCATCAGTTTATGTACCATTGTCTTAATGGGGTCCAACCTGATTTTAGCCATGATATCCCCTTTCAGCTTTTCCTTCAATTTATCCATAATTAGGTACTTCGTCCACTTGGCCACTAGGGACGCTAATCCCAGTGGTGCCTCCACAATGTAACCCCAGGGTGCTATCCCATTGGCTACTACCCCTGCCTGCTCTGACTGTAACAGGGTGAGGGGCCTAGATCCGCTGGCGGGTGCCTCCACCCAGAGGTCGGGTTAGAACAGTCAAGGTGGACTTGGTCACTGCCCTCTGGGTTGCTGCAATCCCCTTCCTTCCCACTAGTGGCCCACACAGTTCAATTACAGTGTCCTTACCTATACACTTACCCCGGCTTCAACCACTCAGATCACTAAGGGACCCTCAAAGGTAAGGTGCAGTTACACAATATTCACTGGGCAGTAATTCACCATTAATACACAAACTAGCCAGTGTACCTTTGCAAAACAGGCAATCTTATTTATTTAAGGAAGATAACAAGGACTGGGAATCAAGTTGATTGGCTTACCACCACAATATATGAGTATCTACCTAGGGCTCTGTGCACAGGCCTAACCTATAAGTTACTGTCTATGGGTACCCAAGCCCTAAAGGCTAGTTCCTTAATGCAGCTGGTTGGGGCCCTGACACAAACAAGCATTTAATTCCTACGAAGACTAAATAGAGCCATGAGGCTCAGTCAGTGTAGCCAGCAAAGTAACCAGACGGTCTTGCCCTTACTAGGAACATTTGACAGGAGCTACCCTGATTTAGTACTCACGACTCCAGAAAGAAGCACACTCTCACACCACTTGCAGGACCAAGCATGTACTTTGAGCACTTCTCACACATTTATATGCACTGCAGAGGGTACCATACTAGGCAGTTGCTGTCCTTCTTGATACCTGCCCGCCGTACACTGGGCCCAACCATCGCAGCTTCACTGTTCCTGACAGACCAAGCACAATTCAAGCAGATTCTCCAGTCTTCTACAGGGTGAGCCTGGTAGGTAGCCACACTCTGCATGGCCTCCTCTGACCACTTCCAGCGGATTTAGTCTGAATTCACTGGCATTTACCAACACCTGGACGCTGGCCTTACATTGCTTCCCGCATGACCGCTCAAATGGCACAGGAGCCCTGAGCTCCTTACTTGCTCACAGTCACAACGCTCTGCCCCTGGACAGTATGGGGCAAGCCTGTCTGTTTGAGCGCCACCCACTCCCATTGGTAGGCTGCTGAAACTAGCCAGTGAGTTCGCCTCATTGGTGCAAAAAGGTGCCATGGTCCAGAACTTCATTTCCCAGCACCTCCAGCTTTATCCTCATTGGTCAGCCAGCGCCATTGAGAGTCCTGATCCTGGTTGGCTGCCAGTTACTCTATTTTAGAAACCCCGACTCTATTGAACCCTTCAGACAGTCCTGGTCCAAAATGGGGAACACAGCACACAAAGTCCAGCTGCAAGAAAGGCAGGTTAAACAGATTACATTTCCGCAAACACATCTAAAGGCATGGGGCAAACAATTACACTCTCTGGGAAGTGCTCACTCTGCCCTTTCGTCGATGGCCAAAACCAGAGCAATTAGTCAGTGGCTCGAGTGGGACTCGAGCAGGAGAACACACAGCCCCCTCATAAGTAATGAATATGTCTGCAAGCAGACAGCTCTTGAGAAGAGACAGTCTTGGAGGCTGTACAAGCACTCACAGGGCCATTTATATGGCTTTAAGCACTGAACGCTGACCACCAGAGGGACACTTAGACAGCTCCTAGATGGTTGTTAGAAACCCCATTTGTATGGGGGGTTACAGAACCATATGCTAGCCCAGGTCTCATAGGAGAAGATGAGATGAGGGAGGCCTTTGAATGGGAGGTATCGACCTCCGTGCCCAGTGATAAATGATTAGTCTCAGGAGTGAGGATAACTGCTCACTCCTGGGCACAGATTCTTAGTGAGGAAGAAGAAGAGGGGAACCTATGTGGCCTTGTGAAAAGGAACGGGTACACAGCCTCTTGCTCTTGCCTCAGAAGAATGCATGGAAGAGAGTGGTGATGCCACTGCCCTGGCTGTGCAAGAAGAAGTCAGGGATCCATTTTTCATTTCGTTGAGAATGCGTAGCTGGCAGAACCAGGACTGGCTGCCCCTAGCCAGGCCAGCAGTCTCAGATTGACCAAAGCTAGTAAAAGGAGAGACTGGTTTGTAGGAAGGCGAAAGAAATCTATGGGATGTCCTTTCCTACCTTTCCTTGAGAGTCTGGGAGGAGATTGAGAACAGCAGGAAATCCTGGATCTGGGCGAAGCAATGAAATGTGTGCATCCTGGTGCAAACTAGCATGTCAGGAACAGACTGTTTCATGAAAATATACCCAGTGGAAAAGAGGCAGGACACTGTTTATGGACACTGTTCGAATAGTGGATGGAGAGGGACGTGAAACCTTTCACAGTGTGAATTTTGTGCCCAGACGGGTAATAATCCAAGCTCCAGATCCACTGTACTATAGGCCTCAATGCAAAGACCTCCCTGCAAATGTGCCCGTGCCTACCAGATGGAAAGCAGAGCAGTGGTAGTCAATACTGCCACACCAGTCATTGCAGTGCCTTTGCTGTTCCACCAGTATGGACATCCAGAACTCAGGTGCCCCACATTCATCAGTTCTACAGTGTACTGGCCTTTCCAGAATCCACTGACTGGCCCACCAGATGACTTCAGATCCAGAGAGGACACCAGTCCAGCTGTATCCTGATTCATCGCCTGGTAATCGGATGACGCCAGACCAGCTGTTTTCCTTTTTGTTTCTGTTCCAAGGTTCCATCTCCGGAGATGACATCAACCAGCGCGGTTCCCAGATGTGCTCTCCTGTAGTTCCCAGAAGATGTCCTCCCAGCTGTATCGGAAGAATGCTGCCAGGGAGAGTCTTCGCTGAGGAGCAGGTCAGTGTGTGTTATTCCTTCTACAAGGGGCTGGTAAGTCCAAACTTTTCTATCCTTATGACATTGCAGTACACACCCTACACTAGCAGACTCCAGAATGTGTGAACTGTCCTCAAAGACTCTCCCTTCAGGACTTTGGCCTGCTAGAACTGTGCTTTACCGGTCTCCGGCCCAGAGAGACTCTTTAATGGACTAGCCTTCGGGCACTGTGGTCACTACATAGATACATAGACAGTGTCGGCAGATAAGGGCCTATGGCCCACCCAGTCTGCCCATTTGAGCTTGTAAGTTCAGTTTGTTTTCCT
The DNA here is from genome assembly GCA_016271365.2 of Neoceratodus forsteri. NCBI lineage: Eukaryota > Metazoa > Chordata > Ceratodontiformes > Ceratodontidae > Neoceratodus > Neoceratodus forsteri. The sequence continues at coordinate 235,802,296 of JADMNL010000026.1, forward strand.
AGAAGTCTGTTTCCCTACCCCTGACCTCTAGAATTCCTTTATGTCTATCCCATGCATTCTTAAATCCCGTGATTGTTTCAGCCCCACCACTTCCTCTGGCAGGGTGTTCCACTTGTCCACCACCGTTCTGTGAAGAAATTCTTTCTCATGTTTCCTCTGAATCGCCCTCCTCCAACTTCATCCCATGCCCTCTAGTCCTGGAACATCTTTTTCGCTTAAAATAGTGTTTTCCTGCACCCTGTTCCTCCTGTAAGATACTTGTATGTCTCTATCATATCCCCTCTCTCCTCCTCTCCTCCAGGGAGTACATGTTCAGTTCCTTCAACCTGTCTTCATAGGACTTGTGATGCAATCCAAGCACCATCTTTGTTGCCCTCCTCTGAACCTTCTCTACCCTGTCTATGTCCTTACGTAGGTATGGTCTCCAGAACTGTACACTGTACTCAGGTGGGGCCTCACTAGTGTCTTGTATAGTGGAATTATGACCTCCCTTTTCCTGCTGGTGATGCCCTGCCTATACATCCCGCATCCGATTTGCTTTACCTGATGCCTTGTCACACTGTTTCCCTACCTTGAGGTCATCAGAGATGACAACCCCAAGATCCTTTCCTGCTTGGTGCATGCTATATCCTCACCCCCAACTGATATATTGTGCCAGGGTTTTGTGCCCCATATGCATTATCTTGCACTTCTTTGCATTGAATTTCAACTGCCAAACCCCTGACCATTTTTCAAGTTTCTGCAGGTCGCTCATTCTGTCTACACCCTCTGGTGTGTCTACTCTGTTACAGAGCTTTGTGTCATCAGCTTAACAGTGAAATTCTGCCTTCTAGATCCCGCGCAATGTCACTGATGAAGATGTTGAATAGGACCGGTCCCAGCACTGATCCCTGTGGCACCTCACTGGTCACTCTTCCTCTGTGGAGTGACAGCCATTTACCACCACCTCTGTGTCCTGCCACCCAGCCAGTTGCCTACCCACCACACTACTGTGCTGCCCACCCATATTCCCCAATTTGTGTAATAGTCTTCTATGTGGCACAGTGTCAAAGGCCTTGCTGAAGTCCAGATAGGCCATGTCCACTGCCCTCCCCTGATCCACCTCCCTAGTCACCCAGTCAAAATTCAATGAGGTTGGTCTGACATGACCTCCCTGGTGAAACCATGCTGCCTTGGGTCCTGTAGTCTATTGACAACCAGATGTTCCACCAATCTCTCCTTCAGCAGTGCTTCCATGATCTTCCCCACTACCGAGGTGAGGCTGACTGGTCTGTAGTTCCCTGCTTCCTCTTTGTTCCCACTTTTGTATAAGGGGATTACATCTGCTGTCCTCCAGTCTTTGGGTACCTCCTGTTTCCAGTGATAGATGGAGCTTTTGGGCACTCCATCCCCCAAATGTGTATTGTAAATAATGCCATTGTTTTCTACTGTTTTCTAATGTATATACTGTTTTCTACCTTTTCTAAAAAATATATATTTTTGGGATTCTCCAGTGTTTTGATGGTAGGGGTTTAGATAGACTGTGTATGCAGATTAGAGTGTGTGTTGTCTTTCTTTTCTTGCAGGTATTCCTGAAGAAGATAGAAGAGAAGACAAGAAGAGGAGGAGGAGGGGCTCATCGGAGTTCCTAACTAATACTTTAGTGTGTAGTATTTAAAGTACTGTTGTTGTTGTTTATTACTGTAGTAACTTTCTTTCCACAGGTGTGGTTGTGGGGTAGGAGGCAGTAATGTAATGTAATATATGGTATTAGTTCTGTGTGTGGTTGCAGGGTGACCAAGGTTGGGGAGGTCCCCAGTTTGTTTTAGAGGCAGATAGATTTTCTCTAGAGGGCTAGGGGGATAGACAGGCTGTGGCCCTGACCTGCAGTAGGTGTTGCAGTGCTGATCTATTAGGCTATGCTCTGGACAGTTCTACCAGAGCCACTAGGCACTCATAGTTAGTGGGTAGAGTAGAGGCTGATATGTCAGCCAAAGGCCTATAGGCCCTTAGTGTTGTCTGCCTGTGCTCGCACATGATAGGAGGGGCCTGATCACCCCTCCACAGGTAGCACATAGGGTGGGGTGGCCTGCCTGGTAATAATGACTGCAGACAGTCATTTTCCTGGCTAAGGTGAGTGTAACCCTTTTACCGGGGTTACTAGAATCTCAGTAAGACCTAGTGGTAGGCAGGAAGGCAGCTTGTGAAACTCCAGTTAAATGGATTTCACACTGTCACCTCTGTTCTCAGTCTCAGCTGAGACTGAGGGATGACATCACCATAGAACTATCGCAGCTGCATGAGCCACATTGGAATCTGCAGACAGGAGTTAGGTTAGAATGTTGGGAGTTTTGAACAGTGAGCAGCAGCAGCTGTGTGTGAGCAGTCTTGAAGGGAGGAGCACAGCAGTCTGTGCACAGGCTCTGGAGCCTTAAGCTCTGATGTAGAGCTACTTCTAGGTAAAGGTGTGTGTTTCCTGCCAAAGAGGAACACAGTAAGCTGTTCTTGAAGTGGTGGAGACCACTACTACTGGTCTCTGTGCCCCATCCCTGAGGGGATGGGGGGTAAAAGGTTTGCCTGTTATTCCAGGGCAACCTCCTGGTTCCGCTAGGAAGAAGCTGCCTTATTTTTCCAAGTGTGTTGTGGCACCAGAAGCTATCAAGATTCACCTGTGGGGCACCTGTAACCAAAGGATGAGTTCTGCTCTTGTCATGGGGCCTATGTTTTACCTGAACTGTTTTAAAGTGGGGATTGGACTGCTTAATCAGTGGGAGGCTTAGAGGAATAGGCTAAGCCAAAGTAAAAGTATGTTCAAGTCCAGCACAAGGGAAAGCCAAGACTTGTAGAGGAAGTGTGCTACATTTACCCTTTAATCTACACTGCCAAGCTTTTCAGGAAGAGATGTAAAAGTATGTTCAAGTCTAGTACAAGGGAAAGTCAAGACATGTAGAGGAGATGTGCTATACATTTACCCTTTAATCTACATTGCCAAGCTTTCAAAATGAGTTGTTTAATGTCCAGAGAAATGGCTGGTATGGATTGTGAAGCTAGTGGTGGGAAACCCCCATCATTAGTAACCAGGTTCACCTCTACGGGTTTGCTCTGTGGATCTTACTTTTGCCTCAGGCACTTGGCCAGTGCTGAGGGAAGTACCCAGACGTAGGATTGAAAGGAAATTTCCTTAAGGAGTTGAAGACTCTAAGGTGGTTTAGGAGCCACCAGGAAAATGTGTCCACTGACATATGGACAGGGCTCAGTGGCTGGCAGGGAGCCGGGCCAGGAAAACCTCCCAAATAGTGTGCAAGTCGGGCTGTGTACCCAAAGCAGCATGCAAGTCCAGGCTGTGTGCTCAGGGTCCAGAGCCTGAGGGCTGAAGCGTTGAAGAAATGTTCTGTTACTCTTATCTGCATTACCAGGAATGTAGCCCTGTGGGGTCCGTCTATGCTTTGTTTGCTCAGTTTGGATGTGAGTAAAAGTCACACTTTAGAATCCCATTCCTGGTATTGGACATTACAGTTATTGCTTCCTGTGTTTGGATCTACTTGTGTGCCCTTGTGCAGAGTAGCCAATCCTGAGCCCCTGTGCCAAGGAACCTAGTCCTCCCGAACCCAGTCCCTACCTGGTATTGCTGTCAGCTTCAACAGCATACCACCTGTCATTTGCAAAAAGGCAGGGTGAGGGCATTATATGAAACAGAGAAATAAGCCAGACATAGAAGAAACATACTGCTCATGGATGGCATCCCTATGATGCCATCATCTGCCACCAGTCCCAGCCATGCCAGGCAGTAAGTGGTGACTCAGCTCCCAGTGGACACTAGGACAGTGCGGCCATACAGTACACACCCACAGACCCCCTTCGGTGGACACCAACAGAACCAGCATGCACATGCAGCACCATGGGCATGGAGGCATTAAGGGAGGGTGTACAGTGGCCAGGCTGCACCACAGACTGGGTGCAGCCACAAGGTTGGGACAAGGCACACAGTGAATGGGCCAGTGTTGGGAGTACCCCAACACCAGTGTGTCTGTCTGATGGTCTGTGCCCCTAGTCTCATACCACACATCTGTATATACACCACAGCACACATAGCCAGCTGTTTATATGTCACTGTGAGTATCCCATGCCAGTGGTGCAGCATCTGTGGGTCGCACAACAGCATAACAGTAATGTCTGCTGTCAGTAAACACCTGCAAGTTGGGCCTGTCACTGTGTACAGTGCAGTGGTCATCACTGCCCTACACACCATAGGCATTGCTATGTCCTCATACTACTGTCCCCTTGCTACTGTAGTGTCTTCTGCACTGTAGCATGAACTACAGTTTGACATTTGCATGCAGCACTACCACCTGTGCCTGTGCTGTGTAGTCCTTGGGGCACAACATTCTATGCTGTACTGTACAAATGTAGCCTGCAGCTACCACCTTGCACACAATACTGACCTACAGGTGAAGCTGTGGGACCCTGCTATAGCGCTCGCAAACTGCATTCAAATCAGGTCATTTTTGAATATAGCAAAGTTTTGCCCCAGGCAAACGTGATCGTGTCGGGCAACTGGCTTAGCTCCATACTAAACCTGCACAAATGTGTTTGTGCTGCTCATGTTTCCTTCCCATTTATTTTTCGACAAATGCCTCTGGCTGCATCTTCATCCTCCCCTCTCCTCTCATCCCTGTTTTCTACCACCCCCGGGCACCTGACCCTACCCATTCCTTGTGGACACATGCGTCCTAGCTGTGTTCACCATTTTACTATAGCTGCCTCTGTTAACTACCTACACTTCTCCTCCTCTCTACACCTTACTCTTCCTATAATTGCCCCCTTTCAATAGCACTGTTGTACATGAATTGTTTACTGTTATTTCACTGTTGCTTCATTGTTGTTTGTTATTTCTGACGTGGAACCTTTGTAAAAGCACCTTGGCTCAAAGGTACTTGTATCCTAGATTAAATAAATGATACATTTCAGAAACATTGTACATTTATGCACAATGTAATTTCACATGTGCTGATGCTTGCAGCTTTACTGACTCTACTCCTTTGCCAACACACACATTGGCCATGTAGTTCACCTCTAACTTCCTTCATGTGAATTGGGATGCTATTGTGGTTTGCACTTCCTGGTTGCTATATTCAGAGCTGTCTTATTCCCGGGCTATGTTTGCCCTGCACTCCAGCCCAGTTCGCCGCTTGCTTAGCCTGCAATATTCAGCAGGATTAGCACCAGGGCTATCCCTTTGAATCTAGCGGGCTATTTGTTCCAGGCTAATTTAACATGCTGGGCAGTGCTAATTTAGCCACAGGGCAACGTTTTGAATATCTGGCCAATGATTTCTAATTTAACAGTTTCCACTTCATTTTCTGGTGTATAAGTTTTTCATAAAATGATCTAAAGATCACTTTAATTTCTAAGTCTGTGGAAGATATTGTTCCATCCTCTCCCTTACCTTTTGAAGTCTATTGCTATTTCTTTCACATTTTAGCCTATGGGCTAACATTTTCCCAGGGCAATCCCTATAATAATAATATTTTGCTCTCATTCTACGATCGCTTTGTCTTTCATGAATCAATTTTCTAATCTGTCTTTCGCTAACAGAAACTCCCTTCAGATTGTTCTGACCCCTTAAAAACATAACTTTCTTCTGCACTCTCCCCATCTTCTTCAAGATCCTTCATTTGTTTATTACATTTTCTTTTTCTAACCCCTTGTTGATCCATTCACCAGCCTCTTAGACAGATTTTTAAAATCTCCCAGTGGTTATATACCTTATTATTTTGGTTAGAGTTAAAAACCCAAACCAGTGAATTTATTCTAGTATTTTTTCTTTAAGCCTGGAATTAACCATAGTGAGTTATCAAGTCTTCACTGACCAGACTGTTTAGTTCTATCTTTTCCTATCTCCAAGGTTAAAGGCACTGGGAGTGGTCTGAAATTCTTTATTGATTCATAATTAACCTTTTTAACTGCTTCCAGCATTTCTTGGGAAAGAAGGTAGAAGTCTATTCTCAAAAAGTTTTATATGATTTAGAATAATATGAATACTTAATATCTGGAAAGTTCTCTAAACGAGTCTAGCAGATTTAGATTTTAATAATTTATTTTACCAATGCAATTGCCCTCTCATTTTTTCAGAATAGGTGATATCCTGTCCAATATTCCATGTGTCAGGTTAAAATCTCCCTATTACAACATCCATGTTATAGTGAGATACTTCCATAAAAATTCCAAAAGAAAGCAGGATCATCCTGATTTAGACCATTCACTGAGGCAATCAAGTAACCTTTCTCTCCAATTGTTATGTGTGTCATAATAAAATGACCTTCTGGATCTGTATTTATATTTTCTATAATGTAAGATATTTGTTTTTTAGTAAATATCACTACTCTAGCATTCCCTGGATAAAAAGAGAAAACCCTTTCGCCCAGTAGATTTCCAAAATATATAACATCATTACTATTAAAGTGCATTTCCAGTAACAGCAAACAATCTTCTGCCTCTTGTTAACAATCTTTACTACCTTTCTGATTTTCAGTCTTTTTTAACATCCATTAAGATTCCATGTCATAAATTTCAGTTCTTCAATCTTTTTTCTGTTTTCCTTTCTTTGATGTTCCTTTTGATGCTGCCTCTGTAGACTGTTTTATTCATTCTCATCTCATTATAGCTATCTGGGTCTGTTTCTTTCCCTTCACCTATATATTCTACTTGGCTTATAGCCAGCACCCATGTTTTGAGTTTTTGTCTTTTATATTTATTTTTTGTTTTTCCTCAATTCTCCTCCTTACACCCTCCTTGTGCTTCACTCGCCATCCTAATTTATGTTTAGACATAACTATGCTTTGAGGAACCTACAAAGCGAGAAGGTTGTAACAGATGGAAATAAAGATGCCAGAACCAGATAATCCCATTTCTGTGTCCTAAAACAAACTTAATGGATACAACCCCCCTTTGAGGTTACTGAGACCTCATTTGTGCATGAAAGGTCCTTTCTACGAGATTGAGACTAAAGCCTGATGCCCTCCAGTTACTCTCAAAATACCAAAATGGTGAGTTAGGCTGAATGTTTTATCAAAAATGTACCCCTGAGCAAATTGAGAAACAGAGGACAAAAACTACCCCCACCCACCACCACCACCACCGCCTCCGACTCCTACTTGCATTATTTTCAAAAGGATCTAGGGCTAATGAGAGGAGACATTTCATATTCTGAATTCTTTGGAAGGATTAGCCTTCAAGTTTATTATATTCCCCGAGGTCAGATGTAAAGTTCTTAGCTGTTTTTCTTGTTTTTCTTTTCTTGTGTTTTCTTCAAAATGTCTTCAACCTCTGATTGATTCAAGAAGAACATGGTTTTCTCATCTAGGGTAATCTTTAATTTTGCCAGGTATAACACTGAATAAGAAATTTCTTCTTTCAGTAGTTTGTCCTAACCATATCAAAGCTTTTCCTTTAGCCAAGACCGAAGGTGGCAAATCTGGAACACTTGCAATCTATTCCCTCTGTACATTAGGCCTCTTTCTGTCCTATCTTTAGATAGTAATTTTTTCCTTATTTTGATATCTCAAGGTTGTAATATATACAAAGTGTGGCCTGTTCTTATTGTCCCTAAGGTCAAGGCCCTATGTGCTTTGATTCCACTTTTTCTGTAGGATATGATAAGCCAAGAATTTCAGTTAGCATAGTTTCACAAAAGTATGTGGGTCACCCTTTTGATTCCTTCAGGCAAATTGCCTATTTTCATACTCACCCTCCTGGAAAGAGATTCCAGATCATCCACCTTCAATCTATGTTCATCCAACTTTTACAACAATTTGTTACTGAGGTGGCCACTTTAGGAAGAGAATCCTCTAGATGGCTTACCGTGTTTCACATTCTATTATTCTTATAGAGAGTTTCAATTTTTCTACTACTTCCAAAAGTTTCTGTGACAAGCTGTTAACAGCTTTATTTATATTACAAATTCCAGCCTCATTTCATTCAAGATAGCCCCTGGGGATCCATAACATTTCTTCATGACCCTCCATTGCCTTTTTTCCTGCTGTCTCTTTATTTACCCTTTTTCTTCAGTCTGTATTTTATCCCTTCCTGCCTTCCATTTTCCTTTATAGGATAGTTAACTACCATCTTTTCTTTCTGTTCCTTATATTCAAATCTTTCTTTTTCTTTTACAAAGATGTCATGTGTGCAAATAGGAGATATAAGCACTGTAGGCAGAGTATTTTCTTCTCTTGTAAAAGCCTGATCTGCTTCTAATCTGTTAGGTTTTATTTATTTTTTACTTTTTACTTTTATTCTTTATACTAGTATCCACTGTAGATGTTTCTTTCTTACTTCAATACAGCAGAGAGACTATTGCATTTTCCTCTCATTTCTATACCCAGGCATTATGGGAGTCCCCTGCTTAATAATATTGCTACCATATAAAGCTTTATTTTTGCCTGAAAGAAAAAGAAAACTCTGACTGGCTGTTCCAGGCAAAGAGGTTACCTGAACCCTGAATCTGCAACTGGTTGTCCAGTTGAATATCTGTTGCTGCTCAAAGTTACTTTTGATCTCTCAGAATATGCCTCGGCTTGTGCTGTTGGTTCATGTGTGGCATCCTGTGACCCTGCTGGGATTTCAACTGCCTTGGCTGAGCCCACACTCACTCCTGCTAATGATCTTCGCTGCACTTCAGCTGCATTAGAGCAAACAAATTCGGATACTCAGTGATACAGCTTAGACATACAGTACCCTGTGGACAACTGCAATAGGGTTTTTAACTTTTTACCAAGCTGCTGGTTCCAACACATACAGAGTGAGTGAGGTCGATTTGCAGAAGGTGGAAAAAGGAGATGGGAACAGACGATTTACATGGAATTTACCTACTCACAGCATAGCGAAATACAAAATATAAGACAAAATTCAAACCCTAAGAAAACAACAAACGCATTTCAGCTGGAGAGGTTCTTGGCATTCAGCAGCTTAGCATCTCCTCATGCACCATGCTCTCAGCTTAGCATTCTGGGATTGCAGAAGGCTCCTCCTTCTCATATCCTCCACCCCAAAAATCAGTTATGAGTTAGTTTACCCGAACATTGGTACTGTAGAGACTTCTGGGATTCTACAATGTACTCACTGAAGCAACAAACTTCCATCTGCATAGCCACTTCAACAAAGTTTGATGATCTACATTCAGGTGGGGCAAGTCTGCAGTGCAAGCAAGTGTGCAAAGAAAAGCAGAGCAGTAGAGAAGAGATTTTGGTCAAAGTTACACAGGATCTTATGTTTATATTTAAAAACAAATGAATAGTTGACATTTTCCCCTGTTCTGATGATTGGGAGGATGGGAGAAGGAACAGCATTGTAGCAAGTGATGGATGAGTGATTAATGATCGGGACAGTGAGAAGAGCAACTGAAATATAAAAAGAAGAGAAAACTGAATATTTCAAAATATGTTTGTTGTCTTGCTTATCAAAGGTGGGATTTTTTTTTTTTTGCCCTTTTCTGTTAGCTGCCTGGGGTGTCTGTATCACTGTGACTACCTGATTTAAAAAAATGGTTGCTTTGTTTAAGTTGAAAATTATAATGACTAGCCCCAGAATTTTTTGTATGTAATGCATTCTGGCTGGCAGCACTTTTTTTTTTTTTTTTTGCAGTGCATTAGCTCCTGTAATGCACTGGTCCTAGCCAATCAGGACACAGTATTTTCCTTACCCATTTTATAATGTTGCATATCTATGCATAAAACAATAAAAATTCTTATACAAAAATAAATAATAATAATTATTGAATTGATCAGGGTTAAGTAGAAAACTGCACACACTCACTAAAGCAACTGATACACTGAAAGATTAAACCAGACTCATGAGAAAGTTCTGCTAAAGTTTTAATTCATTCATGAGGGTACAGCATAATACCAGATGACAGCAACTTGTTGCCTCCTGCTATTATGCTATAACTGAGTACCTAAAATGTATTCAGTAAAAAATAACATATTCTCATATAGAAATCAAACACTGAAAATGATAATTTCACATAAGATAGACTTATGGAGTTGGTCCGCCAGTGCAGTGGTAGCACTACCACTCACAGCCCTGGTGACCAGAGTTCAGGAGCAGGCTCAGGTCATTGAAGGGCAAAGCGGGGAGGAGGCTTGAAAGACCAAGGGATAGCTTGTCTCCTTCGGGGATCTTTGGCTCAGTGCATGACTAGCCATTAGCGGTGGCTGAAGGTTTGGAATGCCCTCACAGTGCATGGAGGAGGAGTATGACAGATGCGGCTTATGCCTTGGCATCAAGCACACGGCATGTCTCTGGGGGAGTACACAGAAAATACTCAGCCTGGTGCAACACTGGCAAGAGGACTGGTTATGACCCTTGACCTCTGGTGCTGCAGCTCAGTGGATGGATCCTGATGAAACGAATGAAGGTACAGGTACCAGAGGGAGGAGGTTAAGGGTGCAACCTTCTGCTCCCACACCATCCCCACTTAGGGGAAAACCAAGGCTTCATGGGAGGTCCTCCCAAGCTAGCAGTGCCAGAGGGACAGTTGGGTGTCAGCGCCAGAACCGAGAGGGATAAAAAGAAATAACAAAAAAAGATAGACTAATGGAGTAGTTGGTCGCACCAGATATAAATGACTGTTTCTATAAGATGCTGTTTACCTATTAAATCTATATACGAATATATTAGTTTTACTCAATACATTTTAGGTATTCAATTACAATAGAGTACTTGTGGCTGGCAGTATAGCCTAGAGGTTAGAGTAATGAGCTGTGAACGAGCTTGGTACATCCAGCAGACCAGACCTTGGTTTGATTCTCACAACTTCCACTTGCATACTGTGTGACTCTAAGCAAGTTACTTAACCGCCAGTGCTCCCAGGTCACCCTGAAAACAGGCATTTGTGCCTAGTGGGCTTTACCTGGTTACCAAAGACTAAAATAAAAAAAAAAATTGTGAAGACCCTGCATATAAGACATGACCATACAACTTGAGAAGTAAACACTGTGGTCCTTTCCTTAGTTGTGAAGTTAACTATTTCTATGCAATCTGCATTCTTGAATGAACTAGTAGGAGGAAGAGGAAATTGTTTATCCAGGAAAGGCACACTAAGTTGAAACTTGTTTACAGGTGTGACATGGGAGAACAAGGAAAGTAAGTGACTTGCTCAGGGTTGCACAGTGTGCAAGTGAAGGCTGATGGGATTCAAACACAGATCTCCAGGTTTGCAGCACAGTGCCCTAAAACACAGCATTACACTGCCTCCACAATAATATATATATATATATATATATAATATATAAATAATATGTTTGTGTAACATTGAAAATTAGATTGCCGGCCGCCAGTGCAGGTGGTTGGATTGCTTAATGCTGAAGACCCAGGTCTGGGAACAGACCGGGTTACTGGAGGCCAGCCGGGGAAGTAGGCTTGAGTGTCCCATGGACCACTCTCCTTCTCTAGGGGAGGGGAGGTTGTGCTCAGCACTCGACGGACCACTGGTGGAAGCCGGGGGTTTGTGCAGCTACCAGCACCCAGCGTCAGAGGGGCGGGCGGACACTGGATGTCATTGTACGTCCCTGCCCTGCAAACAACAAGGAAAACTCCTTGCAGCTGGCCGTGCCAGAGAAGGCTGTCTCAGCTTTGATTAGCCTCCGTACCTGCTCTCCCCAGACAGTCACTAGTTATTCAGCACTCTGGTGCCACATCCCCGCCCTCTGGGGGTAAGCCAGGGTGCTGGGAGGGGCAACAAGAGCCCAAAGGTGGAAGCTCAGGGGCACTGCAGCCAGGCTGATGTCCGGCGGGCTGAGGGGCAAAATAGGTAAAATAAAACATTGAAAATTAGACTGAATACTGGAATCTGGCTTTCAGTCACTGATGTATCATTAGCTTACATGTATTTCAATTTCTATGACCATGTGTACCATGTTCTCCCTAATAAAGCCCCTTTTCAGGGTAAAATTTTCACTGCCTCTCCTCCTACTGGCTAACTCTATGAACTTCTGTTTAGGTACTGGCTGTTCTCTAGGACTGCAATCCCTCCAGAGTAAACTGCTGAAACCTAACTTGATTTGTACTTGAATTTTTACTCTGTGCTGCACTATACTTTTGTAAATGCTAAACGCTAATGTCTAATTCAGTTAGAACATTGTGTGTTGATGCAAAATTGGGTCTGTAATCTTTTTGCTCCCTCACTCCCTGACCTAGCTAATTCCTACTGATTTTCCTTCTCCTTTTATCTCCCTACGGTAACTTTAACCCTCAGGCCAAGTTTTCTCTACCTGCTCCCTGTTTCTCCACTAGACACCTCTCCTCATCCCTGCCACCTCTGGCACCTCAGCTAGACCCCCGGCCAGGCTACCCTTTGTTTTACCCCACCCCTCCTGATGGCTTTGCTTCTCTTTGTGTTCTTTTCTCTGACCCTCCCACCAATTAACGCTAAGCTAATGTAGCAGCTACTATATAATTTCTAACCACTGTCCTACTCCTCTTTCCAGGAGTCTCCCGACTGGGTGCCCAGAGCCTCCTCTGCTGTGAGCAGCTTGGCACTGTTACAGCCGGCTACACTTCTCTCCTGTCTGCCCGCCAGCACACTTGGGTAAGGAATGCTGCTTGGACTGAATATTGAATACCTCCAATTCTATTGATCACAACGCCTCACTACCTCTCCTCCCATAGGCTGCCTCCACAAACTGCTATTTATGTATTAGCTATTCTCTAGGACTGCAGTCCCTAGGGACTAAACAGCTAAAACTTAACCTCGATTTGTACTTGAATTTTTCCAGCCCACCTCACCCGCCCCAACGATCTTTAAATCCACCTTCTTTGCCAACTTCTCTGCCCACTAATCCTTCTGATTCATCCATGTAGATACAGGCCCACACTGCTCTTAAAGAGGCAAACTCAAAGTAACTAGCCATATACCACTTCCTTCTGGGAAAGCATGCAGCCTAAAAAACTATAGCCCTTATTAATAACTTTTTACTGATGCTTCCTCAACAACTTTACAGTGATAACAGCACCAGGTCACTGTAGTCTCAGCATAGAACCCCAGGACTGCTTTCTGGGGGTATTGCATTCCTCCCAAAACAACTCTGACTCAGAGTTGATTACTAAAGTAGCAGGGGCAGAGCCTCCTGCATGGTGGATTGGGGTGAAGCCCCCAGAAGAAAACACAGTTAGATGCAGCTTCCTTTATGCCAACCACAAATGCAGTCGACATAAAGGAGTCACTGTAACATTGGTAGACAACAAAATTGTTGACTGACCTCATAAATCTTAATAACCATTATCTTTGTGCTGCCCCTCTCAACTAGCCATCACACCAGATAATGGTAGCACATTCCTATATATCATAGTGTTAGCGGTCCCAGCTTAACTTCTGACCCAGCTGTCTCAATATTTGATGACTGCCAGCACAAAGTGGCCTGTTACCTTTATCATCAGGCACAAGTTACCCCCCACATCCCTTATCACCAGCTTGGTTATGATCTCAGATGAGAATGTCAAATGACCTTCAAATGACTGGTGTCACACTTGTGCACTGTATCACCTTAGGTTGAAGGCAACTAGGCTGATTTGTTTGCTACTGCTTCCATTGGGTAATATTCAACCCGCCCTGGCTCTTTAAACTTGAGTGGAAATTCACTGAGAAACACTGCTCTCGATCTCAGTTGCTTCAATGAACATCTACAGTTTGTTGTCCAAATTTGACTTGTTGCAAGCCTGGGTAGCTCAACATAAGCCTGATGTCCTGTCTGTGGTAAAGACTTGGTTCACACCAAGGACCACTGACACTAAAATTCTACTCACAGGCTAGACCTCCTTCAAGCTTGTTAGAACAGGGAAGAGTGAGATGGATGCCCCATATATATTAAAACCATCTGCAGGATAGTCCACTCCAATACATCAAAACTGGAAAGAATATACAAATACTGCTGGTAAAATTAATCCTTGGAGCACAAGGCAAGGCAAGGGCATAGCCTGTATCTCGGTCTACATCCTGCCCAAGGAACAGGCAGAAGGCTTTAAAGTGCTTCATGAGTACCTCTCAGATCTCCACCTGAACCCTAAGGTATTAGCAATGGAGACTTGATATAAATTGAATGTCCCCTGATGCTGTCCCTCCATGATGCACTCTCAGCAATAAATATTGCCCAGTTAGTGCACTCAGTCACACACATTAATTACAGAACCAGGACCAGTTCCTTACTGGACTGGCTGCTAACTAACAGCCTAGATTGTATCACAGACACAATTGTTCCTCCAGACTCTGTAGCGACCATTCCCCATACTATGCACCTAACTAATAAGTTGCCTCAACTCCAAGCGAAAGAGATTACCACATGAAAGTTAAGATGAGTGCAACTTGGGCCACTAAAAGAGTACCTTAGCCACCAAGATTGGTCCACTATCTTTACTGCAGAGGATGTAGACTCTGCATTACACTATTTTATCAAGACATTTAAGGATGCTTGTGACATCTTTCCCCCATCACCAATAGAAAGGTCAGCAGCTCTCACAAGTCCTGGATAACCCTCTCCCTTATTGCCCAACTACATTCCAGGGACAGTCTATGGTACAAGGTAAAAGTTCTGTCTCCTCATTGACCTCCAAAATTACAAGATGGCCCACAACAAATGCACCCAGCACACTACTTTAGGTCTGCGCTGAACAAGTCCATGGAAATAGCTATAGATTCTAAGAAAATATTAAGGCCCTGAAAAGGACACATAAGTAAAATGGGCCAACTATGTTGAACATAGATGGTAACGTAATACAGGATTCAAAGATTATTGCTTAAGCATGCAATAAGGCCTTCACTAACTTAAGTGGTGTGCTTCCCTGACTACATTAAACCAATTAATCGGGACATAGATAAATCATCAGATACCTCACACTCTTCTCCGCCCCACCATTCTACTTTAGGATTATCTCTAAATCCGAGGCAAAAAATACTTCAGGCAAGTCTACTCAAGTCCAGACATGGTGGTGACAGTTTTGACCTAAAGTTAATCTCCTAACCCTAGATGTAATTCTGGCACCCTAACTGGAATTCTGAACCTCTCCCTACTACTGGAAAATTCCACAGTCTCTGGAAAGCGCAGTCATTATCCCAGTTTTCAAAAGTGGGGAAAGGACAATTCACTCAAACTTTCAACTCATCTCCATTCTACCCCAATCTCCAAAGCTCTGGAGAGGATTGTTTCCATCAGCTTGTTGACCATCTAGACAATTAACATCTTCAATGCCAATAGCAATACGGGTTTAGAAAGCAACATAGTACAACAGCAGCTCTAGCTGAGTTTGCAGGATTCATTCATGATACTTTGACTGGGGAATTTTGTGAAGCAACCTTCTTAGATCTCACCAAGGCCCTCAATAAGGTAACCATGAACTCCTACTTACTAAACTAGGTGCCTTAGGCACATCATTGAACCCCTTAGCTGGTTTCAAAGCTACCTCTCAGGGTGGGAACAACAGGTAAAATTAGACACACGTCTCTGACAGCCTATGCATTAGCTCCATTTTAGGCCCTCTGCTGTTCAGTCTCTTTTAAATCACCTTCAACCAATATGTCAAGATAGTATCCTTCTATATATGGACTATGCTGTTCTTTACACTAGCCACCCTGACCCCACTGCTCTGGAACAACACATGCAGTGCAATTTCAATATAGTTGAAAACTGGTTCACTAATGCTCATCTATTGCTAAATTATAAGAAAACCAAAACCATGCTGTTTGTCTCTATGCACAGCAGGTACAAGTCATCCAAACTTGACATCCGAAACAAACATGAAAATGAAACTCTTAAAATGGTCCAAAACTTTAAATATCTTGGGGTTACCTTGAACAGCTCCCTCTCTTACTCAATACACATTGACCAGGTCGCTAGGTCTGCCAGTAGGAAAACTGGCCAACTATAGACATAGGCACTGCCTTACAGAAGAAGCTCTTAAACTCAACATAAATAAATAATACAGTCTTTTCCATAATAAGCTATGGTCTAGTCGTCTATAGTGTTGCCTCCGACACAACCTTAAAAGGATTGTCTTAACTGAGAATAAAGCCTGCAGACTAGTCCTGGGCACAGGATTGTCTTAACTGTGAATAAAGCTTGCAGACTAGTCCTAGGCACCTCACACCTTTCCCACACATGTGATCTGTACTCACTCTCAGGCTGACTAGATCTGGGCAGCAGAATCTAATATCAGTCATGCCTTCTTGCCAGAAAGGCCATCCCTAGATTGGCAGCAGCTGGGGTTCAATCCATGCTCAACCCAGCAAATGTAGCTAGACTTATCAGGAGTCAGCCAACAATCCTATTGGTCCCTTTCCATAGAAACTTTACAAGGACAGCTCTCCTTTAGTTTCAGGGCTCCAAACTGGCTCAACTCCTCCCAAGTGACCTGTTTACAGAGACCACACTTGGACCATTTAAGTCTAAACTCCGCTTACGTCTCACAAGCCTAAAGAAGTGCACCTGCTTCCCATAAACAGTTTCTGACCTAGGTCTTCCTGATTAACTAGCTTGATAGTCCCCTAATCATTACCTATCACCATGCTAACACCTGCCTCTACTAAACCATTTCTCCCTCCCCTACTCCATCCCTCCAACCACTCTGCCCCTATCATAACGACTTCCTCCACACCATTCCACCTGACTTCCCATATCTTCCAACCTCCTCTCCCCACCTCTACCTATTCCCTCCTTAACAAACGTTATTCGCTCTGATGGTTCCCACACTGTATTAGATCACTTTTACTGCTCTTAGTAACTGGTAAATATTTTGTGAAAAGTATTCTCCTCCTGCTATAAATAATGTGTTGTACCTATTTGTTTTCTGCTGTAAATTACCTTGCTATGTGTGATTTATGTTAGTGCGCTTTATCAACACCACACTATCTTTGTATATTGTGTATGTTTTTGCCTGTTTGTTTTTTGATGTGGAACCTTTGTAAATGAGCTTTGTGTTCAAAGGTTGTAATCCAAGACATAAATAAATAAATAAATAAATTTAGGTTATTGTGTGGCATGCTCTTTTCTACCACGGATATCTAAGGAATAAAATAATACTGAAGGAGAGTATAAGATTCTGAAGTTGGCTGATTTTTTGTATGTATTCCGTGTGTTGAGTTGGTTGACATCAGCCCCCAGCCTGAGGTTCAACAGATGCTAACTGAGAGGGTACTCAGGGATTCCCTTCTTGTACCTTAATCCTTCAGTATACCAGTGTGTGAGTGAGTGTGCATGGTTTACTGCCTTGCTCTGAATTTTTCTACCACCTGTACCGTGACTTCTGACACAGCAGCCGTTTTATGGCTGTGGATGGAGCCTAAAACCATTTTGGGATTGATCGTAGCTTCTAGAAATGACCAATCATGGAACCTTCCATTGGACATTTGGAAGTATCCTTCCAAAAGTCCAACGGAGCTTGAAACCCTCCTCCAGGATCGGGCGCTATGGAATAACAGCCGCACTATTTCAGCTATTACTCCACATTTCAGGGACATAAACTGCACATGCACAACTCATGCACATGTGCAGTTCTGTTGGTACCATCATGTTGTGGATGGCAAAATGCCATTCACTGCAACAATGCATACAAGAGTGCTGTACATGTGCAGCTGCATTGCCACCGCCAGCATCAGCAACAAAGAAAACCATCTTGCACCTCTCCCACTGCTGGTGTCCTCCTGTTCCTCTGTTCCCATCTTTGCACCAACATCAGGGTCCCCAACCCCATGTAGGCATTATGTAACTCCCACCAACTCATGCGGCTCACTGGGAGCCTATCCCAGTGTGCCTAAATGTTATCATTTCCCGTGGTGACATCGGGGTGCCCTGTCCTTGTGTCAGCATTATGTGCACCCCACTTATGTGGCACACTGCAAGTCCACCCAGTGCACCTAAATATATTTTTCTTCTCCTCTGCTGACATTGGGGTGCCCAGTCCCCATGTCAGCATCGTGTAGCCCTCATCATGTGGCACACTGGGAACCCACCCCAGTGTGCCCAAATGTATGGTTTTTTTTTGTTTCCTGTAAAGAAACCGTTCCTACAGAATTTATTTTCATCTGTAAAAAGAAACGGTCCCTTATTTATGCATAACCCCCACAAATGGGGTTCCGAAAAGCCTCCCTGGGTGTACCTAAATGCCACTGCCAAGCTGTTATCCTGTGTCTTAGCATTTTACAAGTGTTTATGTGAGAGTGCCTTAATGCCCTGTGCTCTGTCTCTTTAAGATATGCTCATAATGTGGTATACATTTAATCTGGGTGGGGTCTGAGTGTTTCTAATTCGTGAGTCCCACCTGGCTGCCAGATATTTGCTCCATTCTGCCATCGCTAATTGTGCAGAGGGAGCTCTGTCAGAAGCTGTGCTTATTTACTGTTTATCTGTTAGTATTGTAATGATATTGTACTTTGTCTAACCTGCCTTCTTTGCAGCATGGACTTTCAGTACTGCACCACCATCTTGGTCCTGGACTGCAGGAATGGGCCAATCAGTACCTTTGGGGACCCTAAAATGGAGACTGTCCCAGGGGACTTGTGGGAGTGAATTCTGTAGGAATTTAGTTTTGAGACTTTGGCACCTAAATGCACCTGAAGGGGGAGCCCTTGCTTTGATAGACAGATGGATCAGCCAACTGAACCTTTTGGATTTCTAAGGAATCTTGGTGCTGCCTGCAGCAGAAGTTAGTTTGTGTGAGGAGTTGAAAGAGTGAACAGCTCGAGTGATTCGAGCAGCAGCTCCTGCATAGTTCGTGTGGGAGATTGGTGGAAAGGCTGAGTTTGGCCTGTCTGCCTACTGTTCCTCGAGAGGAAGCCTTTGAAGAAACCAGATTATATCCAAAATTGAGTGAGAAAAGCCACTGAAGTGTGACCAGGCTTAAACTTGAAGAAGACTGGAGATTTGCTGCATGCGATCGGCCTGTCAGGACATTCATTCACCACAGAACCCCGGTTTTGCTCAGAGACACTGATATTGCTGCTGGACTGCTATCCGTTTTGTGGTATTTTGACTGCTTTACTATAAATGTGCCTTGTGCTGTTAGTGGGTCATGATTTGATTCCCCACTGTCTAATTGTGCCTTGCTTGCTAGAAGCTGCATCCAGCACCCACCGGATTGAATCCACATTCATCTCCAATTGGTCTGGGCCTCCACACCTTGGCCCAGCCAGCTACTCACGCACAGAGAAGACCATCGACGAGAGACCTGCCTGGGAATCATCCCTGCTCAACATCATGAACAGGAATGACACTATGGTGAATCATGCGGGCCCTGCTTCTCCTGGCAAACCAGCAGGTCATCCTGCAGTCTGCATTTCATCCATCCTGTGTCCTGTACTGGGTAGCATGAGTAAACACCAGGGTAGCTCCTGCAACAACAGCTCAATCACAAGTGTTGTCATCTGATTGCATTGCTGTCTTCCTTTCATGAACTGAGCCTCCTGGCTCCATATTACAAATTGTGTGTGATTGTACATGCCTTTTCTTTCCATCACAGGGCCCTGACCAGCTGCAGCACTGGTCTACCCTGGGAAATGTTCCAGGCTAGCCCACTTTACCTCCAACTGGTACCCAGAGCATGTGACTGTGCAAGGACTAAATGTGCATGCATATTGCCTGACTAGAATCAGTTATAGAATCAACCAACCTAATTACGCCCCTACCTTGTTCAAGTTCCTGAATAAATCCAATCTAATTCTTTCTGCATTTAATCTGACTGTGGTTCCAGTTTGTACCAAAAGCACTGTACTGTTATTTGCTGTACCTAACCTTGTTTTACAGGGGGTCTCCAGGGTCGAACTGGTGGAACCAGCCCTGGTGGTAAGTGCAAACAGTGTGGGATTTGTATGCTGAATAGGGCTACTGTGAATATGTTTGTTGCACATGATCTAGGCTACTAGAGGGAAAGAGGGAGGTTACAGTGTCCTGGAGGGCTGTACACAGGTTAGCCTTGCTACTAACAACCCTGTCCTCCAGGTGATTGGAAGATTGGAAGTTGGAAGATTGAGGGTGGTAGGGATGGGGGAAAGGAGGAGGAGGTATTCACCGAGATAGTGGTGGAACCATGGCATGTGCTGCCAAGGGAGCTGGTACAGGCTGCTGTGGTGGAGAGATTCAAGAGAGGGTGGGACAGGTATAGGCAAGGGTGAAGCAGAGGCTGGTTTGCCTGGGGGTAGGACTGGGGATGGAGTAACAGTGGAAGGAGGCAGGTAGAGGGCTACTGTACCCAATCAGGGTGATGAAACACAGGCAGACTTGATAGACCAATAGGCCTACTCTACTGCATCTAGTATGTTAGTAGCCCTTGGGATAGCACCACCTAGGGGCTGCATCTTGGAGGCATGGCTGGGATTAGTGCCTTCTAGTAGTCAGAAGTGGGTACTACCACCCCACGGTGGAAACTGTGGAAAAATGGAGACGCTTACTATGCCTAAGCTTAAACTTGCTCCCACAAGCTGCTGGTGCACTGTATGATGGGGTGAGTGAGGCAGAGGGGTGGACCCCAGCAAGCTTTGTTACTAATGGACGTCCCTTTGGGGACCACTAATGCTGCTATTGTGGAAGTGGTTGAACAAATTAAGTGTTTGGGAAAGGTAGAAGTGAGGGGGGATTCTGACCTGTTTGATCAAACTATGGTGGCCCTACTCTCCTGCATCCTGCCCATTGAACCAGAGAAGGTACCCCGGTCATTTTGCCTGAAGGGTCCCAAAAGGGGTGGGGTCATTCCTATATAGTGACCCACCTGCTCGGAGGGTCCCCTCACATAGAGGGGTTTAAAGATAAGCTGTCTAAACTGTTAGCCTCTGAGGCGCTCTGCTACAGAGCTAGTACAAATGTTAAAGCTTTCTGAGGAGGTCACTCCTGCAGTCCCCATAGCCTCTCCCACCACCCCTACAGTTGTTTCCCAAGTAATACCTTCTGTGCACCTGGACTCCTACCACAGGCTTAGGCTCTTCTCTGGCATGGTCCCAGTGCCCGTGGGGAGGACAATCTGGAAACATGGATGGACTATGCCACCCCATTGGTCCAGGAGTGGCAGTGTGCTGAGGGGAGAAGAGGAAGAGGCTCATGGAAAGCTTGAGGGGCCTTGCACTGGATGCCATTCACTCCTGTGATCCACCAGTCCTGAGGCCACGGCTGCTGAATGCCTTCTGCCTTGGAGGGTATTTAGTAGCACTGAGTCAGGAGATGACCTGATATGGAAGTTTAAACGCTAAATAACGGAAGAATGAAAATTGTCAGTGTTTGTTAATCAAGTGAGTGAGCTTTGCAGTGGGCCCACCAGAAAGGAGGGGTGCCTCGCAGTGAGCTGAACTGGTCAGGCTGGAGCACATCTTAAAGTCAGCAAGGTACTCTAGCGTAATGTTGTTGAAGCTTAGACTGCAAGATAGAAGGGCAATCCCCAGAATGCTGCGATTTAGTGAAAGAGATCTGTGAGATTGAAAATGATGAAGAGGGATGGGAGCTCTATGCTGGGACTGCCCGTCCATGCCAGGCCTCTGAGAAGGATGAGGAGGCGAATTGCAACAGATGAGAGAATTGATCAAGGAGCTGACTGAGTTGAGGATCATCCAGCAAGCAGCCGAGGCCACTAAAGATGCTAATACCTGTCCAGCCACCCCGAGGCAAAAAGTGAGGCCCTGCCAAGAGGGGTGGGGGTACGTCATTTCTCCAGGCCGGGCCTGAAGACAGCATGTGGGAAAGGTATGAGAACTCGAGAGTTTTGTGGGGGACCTACTGAGCTACCTGAGATGCTGACTCTTGGAGGACCTCTGAGAGCAAAGAGAGCAAAACCGCCCAGAGAGAGAGAGAGAGACCCCCGAGACTCCCTCACTATGTTCAAGCAAGGCAACAGCTCCTCCCCTAAAGACTCTAAAGAACCTGTTTTCTGTTACTGCTGTGGAGAGGATGGGCACACCTAGCTGACCTGCCGTCGCCTGAGAAAAGTTACTGCTAGGCTGCTGGCATTGATTCAAGGAGCAACATACAGCCATAGGGTGGGCTGCCCAAAAAAATATTCCTCCAAGGCAGCTGTAAAGCCAACGTCCAAGTCCATGTCACCTGAGTGGTCTAAGTTGGTGGGCCTTCAATGGAAACTACAGTGATGGTGAATGGTGTCTGCCGGGCCATGCTTGACAGTGGATCTCAAGTAACCACAGTATTTCAAGATTGCTACCAGAAGCATCTGCCTGACATGCTCCTACAACTCTTGGAAGGTTTGCATGGTGGTTGGGTGAGATGGCCTATCCATACTCCGGTATATCCAGATCTGGCTGTCATTCTCTACCTCGTGGCTGGGGTAGATGAACAAGTTGAGACACTTGCCCTAGTGTGTCCCCCATCCGACTGTATGATAGGGTTCCCTGTTAATTGAAACAAATGCCCACATGATTGGGAGACTAGCACAACTCTGCCATGAGAAACAAGGGCAATGGATGGACAGGCCCTAAGAATTCCTGCATTAATCAAATGGGATTATGACTTGCAAAGAAACCCTATGAAGTGGACCAAGATGAGCGAGTGGGGATAGTGTGGAAAAAGGATCCTGGTTCTTTGGTGTTTGCCCCCAATGCCCAGCGTATAATCCATTGAGAAGTCTGCCAAGGAGAGGTGTAAAGAAAAAATATTGATGATAGATGTCCTTGTTGAAGGAAACTGTAAGAGGGATGATGGTTAAAACCAGTATACTACCTGCACCTGCCCATGCCTATGCCTGCCGAGTGATGGTGCAAGTGACAAATATGTCGGACAGAGAAGTTTGTGTGAATCAGGGATGTACGCTGACTACAGTACACCATGCAGACACTGCAGTACTACCCAGTAACAAGTACGCTGGTGAAAAGGAGAAGGTGACTCCAGACTTATTTGTCTTCAGTGATTCCCCTTGTCTGCCGAATGGAAGACCTGAATTAGCAGGAAACTTTCTAAGAGAGACCAAGTTTTCTCACTAAAAGAGGGGACGTGATATGTCCATGGGGCTGAGCATAACCTATGCCTGCATGATCACTGACCATTTCGAGAGAGGTCCTGATGCCTTGCCCCAGCTGACTAGACGATGTTAGAAGGCACCTACAGGAAATGTTCACTACTGGCATTATTCAAGAATCAAGAAGCCCATATGCATCCCCCATCATAGTGGTGCATAAAAGAATGGATCCTTGAGGATGTCTGTGTGGACTATCGGACCCTCAACCAACAGACTATCCCAGATCAATACACTATGCCACGCATACAGGATGCCCTGGATTGCCTGAACGGAGGTCAGTGGTTCTCAGTACTGGATCTCTGCAGTGGATATTATCAGATTCTGATGGCCCGGGGACCATGAGAAAACAGCCTTCATCTGTGCTTTGGGTTGTACAATTTCTGAGGATGCCACAGGGATTACGGTGCTTCTGCCACCTTCCAGAGACTGAAGGAATGTGCGGTGGAGACGTGAACTTGCTGGAATGTTTAGTGTACTTGGATGATGTCATTGTTTTTGAGACACGCTAGAGGAACATGAGACCAGACTGTTCAAAGTCCTCGATCATTTGGAAGAATCTGACCTCAGGTTATCCATAGACAAATGCCATTTTTCAAACATCTACGAAATATGTGGGACATATACTGTCTGCGGAAGGGACACAGACAGATTCCAGTAAAGTTGAATCTTTGACCACTTGGCCCCAGCCCAATAACCTAAAAGAGCTACAGCATTTCCTGGGGTTCTGCGGCTACTACCACAGATTCATCAAAGACTATTCAAGGGTGATTCGACAGCCCTTAACCTTATCCAAGGCTATGCCCTACCAACTGCAAATACAAAATGGAGCTATCAAAGAAAAGAGAAAGTGTATTTTCGAACAGGTGAGCCCTTTGGGACTCGGTGGACACCGAATGTGAAGCAGCATTCTTTGAAGTCATATACCAGTTCATCCATGCCCCAGTCCTTGCCTATGCTGATCCTACCCAAGCCCTATGTCCTGCATACAGATACTAGTTTTAGGGCCTTGGGGCTGTGCTCTATCAAGAACTACAAAGATGGCTTGAGACCTGTGTTCGCCAGTAGGAACTTGACCCCATCAGAGTGAAACTATCTGGTCCACAAGTTAGAATTCCTCACCCTAACATGGTCTGTAGTTGACCAGTTTCATGAGTACCTCTATGGGGCAAAGATATTAGTGAAGACTGACAATAACCCACTGACCTATGTGCAGACTTCAGCTAAACTGGATGCCACTGGGCACTGTTGGCTTTCTATGTGTTATCGACTTATGATTATGCTGTTGAATACAGACCGGGACTAAATAATATTGATGCTGACACCCTGTCATGAAGGCCAGCTTCCAAGAACAATTGGGTCAGATTGTCTGAACCTGACATCAAAGCATTATGCCAAAAGTTTGATAAAGATGAACCAATATCTGCGGATACAGTGGACTGCCTAGTGGATTGCTTGGGCCCCCTGATACCTGCATACTGGCTGCCTATTGCCATTTCTCTGCATTAGACATTAGTGCACTACCTCAGTTTGATAATGACAGTATTCAGTGGGCTCAATCCCAAAATTTCATGATTCAGCCAGCACTTGATGCCCTGTGAGAGGAAAGATGTGTCCAAGTTACGCTCCCCGATTTACAAACGGCCCTATTGTTCAAAGAAGGCCCCAGGTTAAAGTTGCATGATCAATTGTTGTACAGAGAGACAGCGGATCATCGAGGTCAAGCAGACAAGCAACAGTTGGTCCTTCCCACAGCCTTTAAACAGCTGGTACTGAGGTCCCTCCACAATCACATGGGGCACCTCTGTAATGACAGAACTCTCGACTTGGTATCATCCCCATTCTACTGGCCAAAGATGAGGGTGGATGTCGAGTACCATGTAAGACCTGCAGTCATTGCCTCCACAGAAAAGCCCTGCCTCAGAAGGCTGCCCCCTTGTCAATATCACTACCAGTGCCCTCTGGAACTGGTTTGCATAGACTTTATGTGCTAAGAACCCGACCAGAAGAACATTGGCAATGTGTTGGTAGTTACTGATCATTTTACTCGGTATGCACAAGCCTTCCCAACTAAAGATTAAAAGGCCTCTACTGTGGCCAAGGTGCTAGTGGAAAATTTCTTTGTCCACTATGGTGCCCCCAGCGGATCCATTCTGACCAAGGCAGAGACATTGAAAGTAGGTTAATCAAAGAAATGCTTTCTCTGTGGGGGTGTGGAAGTCAAGAACTGCCCCCATCACCCGCAGGGGACCCTCAACCAGAACACTTTAACTCACCCTTCTGGACATGCTGTGCACCCTTCATCCAAAAGACAAGCATAAGTGGAGCCAGCAGATTAGCACCTTGATACATGCATACAATTGCACCAAAAGTGACACTACTGGGTTCTCCCTCTACCGTCTCATGTTCAGGAGGGAGGCCCAACTGCCAGTTGAAATCTGCTTTGGGGTCTCTCCAGATGGGGTCCAAGCAGAAAACTACTTGCAGTATGTACAGAAATTGAAGATCAGTTGAATCATGCCTATCAACTAGCCCAGACTATGGCTGCTAAGTGGGAACTTGCCAACAAAGAAAGACATGATCGATGAGTAAAAGCCCAGGAGTTGTTGCCCTGGGAGAGGGTATTACTGCACAGTTTGGGACTGCATGGAAAACACAAAATTGCTGATAGATGGCACCATCTTCCTCACGTAGTAGTTGGTAAATTGGATGATATGCCAGTGTACAAGGTGCCCTACAACAATTCCAAAGCTGTTAAGACCATGCACTATAATCGCTACTGCCCATTGGCCAAATTATTATTGATGCTGAACCAACCCTGACATTTCTCCTGGGCCAGTGACTCGTGCTGCTGCAAGAGAAAACAGAGCCAACCTGTTCCTGTTGTCCTCGAACTAAGGCCTTCCCTCGACAGGCCCAGAGTGATGGTAATGACTACTCA
Organism: Neoceratodus forsteri; assembly: GCA_016271365.2. Taxonomy (NCBI): domain Eukaryota; kingdom Metazoa; phylum Chordata; order Ceratodontiformes; family Ceratodontidae; genus Neoceratodus; species Neoceratodus forsteri. Next base: position 235,828,199 of record JADMNL010000026.1, read on the forward strand.
TTCATGTCTGATGAGAGTGACTGTGATATTGCCTATCATCCCTCATATGAACTGAGTCAGTTGTTTTCAGACAATCCTCTGCAGAATTGTGGGGATGAAGCTGGGCCTTCAGAACTGCCTAACCCCCAGCTTCCTCCTGAGACCCAATACCCCTGAAAGTGAGGTACAAAATATCATGTCTGAGGTTGCAGACTCTCTGTGTCTTGTAGAACTGTTTGACTTGCCGAGGAAGTGGCTGGTCCATTAAGTCTTCCTAGTGACATACCAGAACTAACAGAGCCAAAAGAAGGTAGTGAAAGTGCCCTTCAGAGCCACAAAGTCCCAGTGTGTCTAGGTGTCCTGAGGATGACCAACCAGGAACTTCTGCAGAAAACCTAAGTGATATGGAAATAGAAGCTCTAGAGCCTGGAGCTGCCAATGCTCCCAACCTGACATGTTTGTCCACTGCAGAGGCACCCCTCATGGAAGAAGAGGAAGTGTCCAATGCCTGTGATGATAAGCTAGAGTCTGTACCCCAGAAAGTCTGGGTGAACTGTTAAGTCAGTGCTACGCTTTAGTTGTGATTCCCTGGGAGGCCCGTGGACTTGCTTCTCGCTGTGGTCCATAAAGGTGCTTACATTTCCAAGAGTTCACTGCCCAAATGGAGCTTGACTGCCACTTCTATGATGATTGTTCTTCCTCAGACTGTGGTGCCCCTGTCCCATCTAGCCCCAAGTTAGCTGATAGAGAAGAACTCCCTTCTACATTGTTTACTGTACAAGAAGTTATAAAGTAAATTCATAGGTAACTGTTAAGAGTATGTTAATCATAGTGAAATCAGTATAGAGTGTATGAACCATGTATAAGTATTGTAAATTAAGATATGGTATAGTAACCAGTAGTGAAATGTATAGTAATGTGATAAGTTTATGTTAACTGATGCATCAGATATTATTTTCATAGCATGCTAATGTCACGTATATCTTGTATATATTGCTTCTTCAATGTTGTGGTGGTGTAGACTTGATGCGGATGCCAAGTTTTTCCAGGCACAGGAGGGTGTAACCCCCACCCCTCACACATGGGAGTTCCAAAAGTCTCCCTTGTGTACCGTGTAACCCCTGCAATTGGGGGTTCCCAAAAGACCCCTAGAAGCTTGCCTAAGTGCTCCCAGCCTGAATGGTGTTCGCGCTTAAGCTGTTTATTTGTGAGTGCTTTTAGAGCCTCTGGTACTGTCTCGTTAAGAGCTGTCTGCTTGCAGGCATGATTAGTTACATGGGGGGACTGTGTGTTTCCTGCTTGAGTCCCGTCGAGCTGCTGACAAATCGCTCAGTTGATGCTGTCGCTAAATGGGAAAAGGGGGCTCTTATTAGAGATGTAACTGCTTGCCCCATATCAGTTAGAGTATTAGTGGAAATGTAATTTGTCTAACCTGCCTTTCTTGCAGCTGGGGCTTTGTGTGTATTGCCCTTCCAAGCTGCAGAATAGATCCAATCAGGCAGGAGGGCATCTCAAATGGAGCTTAAGCAGACCAACCAGGATCCGGACTCTATTAGAGCCGACTGGCCATAAGGAATATAGCCAGTAATTCTGGGAAGTGAAGTTCTGGACCAGTGGCACCTTTTCACACCAATAGGGGAGTTTTGAGTGATTAGCAACTGAAGTCCACCAATTGGACTGGGTGGCGCCAACTGTGATTCCCTGCCTTGTGTCTGGGAAGGCAGATCCGTTGTGACCATGACTGGAGAAGGAGCTCTGAGCTGCTGTGCTGCAGAGTTTTTGCGCGAGGAAGCACATGTGGAGGCCTAAACTCAGGCAGCACATTTGCCATGGTGATTCAGACTGAATCCACAATTACCGAGGAAGTAGAGGCTGAACACTTGAGAACCAGGCTCACCTTGTAGAGGACTGGGAAACTACTTAATCGCGCTCGGTCTGTCAGGAAAGTGAAGCAGCATTGTGAACTCCCGGTTGGCAGTAAGTGTGATCGATCTGAGAGCAGCTGCCTGGTATAGTAATTTTCTTACATATAAATGTGGGTGTTTGGGAGGACAGCTTAACGAATCCTCTTGTCCAGTGTGTGTCAACGGAAGGCAATCGTGTGCAGGCGGACTGAATCAGTTGCTTCTGAAGCTGTGTGCCTGCTTGCAGAACCTCATCCCCTGCTGTTCAAAGGGCATCCTGAAAACCATGACACCCTCAGGGACAGCTTCCATCATCAAGTTAGTGAGTGCAAATCAGGGTAGCTCCTGCCATCTGTGTCTTTAATGCAAGTGTTTCATCTGATTTCTTTTCTTTCTTTATTTCTTCATGAACTGAGCCCTCGGCTCTGGATTACAATTGGTATTGTGTAAGTGTTTTTCCATCACAGGCCCCAACCAGCTGCACCGATCCTGACTAGACCCCACCATCTTGGGTACCCAGCAAAGTGACATTTGGGACTTTGAATATGTGCACAGTACTGTGATTATTAATGTGTCTAACCTAATTAACCTGATTTCCCTGTCCTTGTTACAGCCCCTTTAAATAAATCAGATCTGTTTGTTTCAGCAAAGTTACAATGACTGAAGTATTCACTTATTTTAAGGTGTTGTACTGTGGCTATCGTATTACCTTATCTTGTTTTACAGTGTGTCCCCAGAGTCAAGCTGACCAGACCAGTCCTGGGGGTAAGTATAAATAGTGAAGGTACTAATGGTGCATTGTGTTGCCCACTATTGGGAATAAAAGGGTTCTCAGTGTCCTAGAGGGCTGTGACCAAGTTAGTCTGATTACTGCAAACCCTGACCTCTGATGGAGGCACCCGCCATAGAACCTAGGCCCTCAACCTGTTAGCAGTTAGGCAGGCAGGGATACTAGCCCTCGGATAGCGCCACCTGGGGTTACACCTAAATGCCCACTGCCAGGTTGGTATCCTGTGTCTTAGCGTTTTTACAAGTGTTTATGTGAGAGTGCCTTAATGCCTCTGTGCTCTGTCTCTCTAACAGATGCTGATAACATGGTGTATATTTAATCTGGGTGGGGCTGAGTGTTTATATGCTCAAGTCCCACCTGGGCTGCCAGATAATTGCTCTATTCTACCATCGCTAATTGCATAGAGGGAGCTCTGTCAGAAGCTGTGCTTATTTACTGTTTATCTGTTAGTATTGTAATGTTATTGTAGTTTGTCTAATCTGCCTTCTTTGCAGCATGGACTTTCAGTACTATACCACCATCTTGGTCCTGGTCTGCAGGAATGGGCCAATCAGTACCTTTAGGGACCCTAAAATGGAGTCTGTCCCCTGAGGTCTTGTGGGAGTGAATTTCTGTAGGAACTGTACTTTGAGACTTTGCGCCAAATGCACCTGGGGGTGGCTTTTTTGATAGACAGATGGATCAGCCAACCGAACCTTTTGGATTCCTAGGAAGTCCCGTGCTGCCTGTAGCAGAAGTCAATCTGTGTGAGGAGTTGAAAGAGTAAACAGCCTCGAGGATTCAGTAGCTGCTCCCGCGTAGTTCACGCAGGAGATTGGTGGAAAGGCTGAGTTTGGCCTGTCTACACTGGATTGCACTTTATGTCTGCCATCGCTGTTTTTGATATTTCCAGTAAAGTTAAGTAATAATATTACTTGCTATGTGTGAGAGTTTTCTTTGTCCTTTAAAATAGAGTGCCAATACTTTTTGGTAGCTCAATCACAAGTGTTGTAATCTGATTGCATTGTTGTCTTCCTTTCATGAACTGAGCCTCCTGGCTCCAGATTACAAATTTGTGTGGTTGTGCATGCTTTTCTTTCCATCACAGGGCCCCAACCAGCTTGCAACACCTGCCTACCCTGGCAAAATTCCAGGCTAGCCCACCTTATTTCCAACTGGGTACCCAGAGAGGTGACTGTGCAAAGACTAAAAAGTGCATGCATAATTGCCTGACTAGATCAGTTATTGAATCAACCAACCTGATTATGCCCTCCCTTGTTCAAGTCCCCTGAATAAATCAGATCTAACTCTTTTTGCATTCAGTCTGACTGTGGTTCCAGTTTGTACCGAAAGCACTGTACTGTTGTTATTTGCTGTGCCTAACCTTGTTTTACAGTGGGTCTCCAGGGTCGGACTGGTGGCAACAGCCCTGGTGGTAAGTGCCAACAGTGGGGATTTGTCCTGAATAGGGCTACTGTGAAAGTGTTTGTTGCATATGGTCTAGGCCAATAGAGGGGAAAGAGGGAGGTTACAGTGCTCCAGAGGGCTGTACCCAGGTTAACCTTGCTACTAACAACCTGTCCTCCAGGTGGAGGCATCCGTTCAGTACCCAGGCCCTTAACCTGCAACTAGCCAAGCAGTCAGGGGTAGTAGCCATTGGGATAGCACCACCAGGGGTTATAATCGCCCTAGTCCCCTCCCCACCCTCCCACTCAGCACCCACCTCCCTGCACCCTTCCTTACCCCATACTTACTCCAGAGGCGACACTGTCATCTTCTCTGGACCAGGACACGTCTGCACTCTTCAAAGCCAAATTGCAAACTGAAGAATCAAAATTAACATGCTGTAATGGCATTCACTGGGGTTTTCAACTTATGTTGATAAATCAGCAATTTTTGGGAATTTTGGCCCCAAATTTTCAACATGGGGTTCTTGGGACCCCACCTCATTAAAACTGTCACTGCTATTTTGTTACTCAGTCACAAAAGGTGATTTTGCAGTCGCTCACGTGGAATCATCTTTAGGACCAATTCATGAAATGACAGTGCCACTGTTCATGAGGTGGGTCCCAAAACCCATGTTGCAAATTTGGTGAAAAAGTTCCAAAATGACATGCTTTGAGCGTGCATTGTGTGGTTTCTACACATGCTCCTAATTTTGCCACTTTGTAATATTTTCACTCCACATTTTCAACATTGCCAGTTTTGCTCACCTTCTTTTAACAGTACAGCTGTCATTTTCATATCCTGCCCAAAACATGTTTTCATGTCTGTGGCACAGAATGGTGTGTTCAGCTGAGAAATCACCTTTCTGGACAAGTAAACAAATGACACTGCCACTCTTCATGAGGAGGGGTCCCAAAAGGCCATGTTGAAAACCTCCAAAATGGCCAAGTTGCACCCGGCATTCAATAATTTCTATGCACATGTGTCACTTTGGTCACTTGGCAGCTTGTCACAGCCCTAACGGCTCTGGCTAGAGTTTGTTTTGGCTAGAGATATCCTTCATAGGAAATTGACTAAAATCAACATTTCAAGCTTGAAGTTTTCAAATATCATAGTGTATAGTAGAATGCTGTTCTGCATGGAAATCCATGCATAGAACAGCTCTGTTATGCTACTGAAGTGACATGGTAATGTTGTTGTGCTGTACTAGCAACGCCACTACTACAACACAACAGATTAGAACACTGTCACATGCACACAGTACGTGACTCATGGCTGCCATCATTAACACTGTCAAATCATCTTTTCAGTTTCAGTCAAAGCTAACAGAGGGACAGCAGTCATGGTTCACTCATAAACAGCATCAGAAAAGAAATACTTATCTCTGCATACTGTGGTTACCAATACACTATAAAGATTGTGTTTGAGCAACCACACATACAAGGCTAGGTTTTAATCTTAAGGTTTTCATGGTAACAAAGAGTCCTCTCAAGCTGCACTCTCAAGGTCTATTGTTACCATGGAAACCTCTCGATTAAAACAGAGCCTTTGTTGTGTAAGGTTGCTCACACACAGTCCTCAATATGTTTTGTCTTGCATACACAACTTAGAATGCTGCCACACAGCTGCTTTTCTCTATCCAGTCGAGCTGGAAGCTGTTCTTTTCTTAAACTTGATTTTACAGAAAAAGCTGCAGCAAACGAATCAGTAATTTGAGCCCTCCACATACACAGACAGTCCTATGTCTTCATCTCGAATGTTCTATGGCAACAGATTCCTGATCACACTGAAACCTCTCGATACAGAGACAGACTTGTTGTGTATGCCTGCCCAAACATTGTCCTCTTTGTTCTATTTAATGAAGTTTGGAGTTAAATTTTTAAACTAAAGCTTTGCAAATTTTGAAATTCCACTTCTTCTAGAATTCCAAGGAATTTTAGACATTCTGCCTAATTCTGCAGAATCCGTCCACAAGCGGAATGCAAAATTCTGAAAGTAAAAAGGCTAACTGTGGAATAGCATTCTGCAATTTATGTTACCAAAGGGTTTAAACCATGGAATAGTATTATACAGACTATGTAATCTGTAGAATATTATTTCATGGTTTACATAGAACAAGCTTTCCACAATCCCATCGAAATAAAATTACATCTCGAAAAGCATTTCAGAAGCAGAATTGCATTCCACATTAAGTCCACCAGTGGAATTTCACACCCACACAGCTCTTGTTTAAACTCATTCTATCCATTGACGAAGTGGAAAGGGAGATGAGTGACCAATAGAGGTCTTGGACTCATAGGTTAGGCAGGAATTCAGGCAGACTAGATAGATTAAAAGGCCTTTATCTGTTGACAATTATTCTGTCTCTATGATTTTATATTCTATTTTAAATAAAATCAGTTACTCTGCTTTCATGTACAATGGTTTAATTTGTTACTCTTCTTTAAATGAAACAATTTCTCTTGTTACTTCTCTTTCATGTAATGCAGTTTCTTCGTTACTCTTCTTTCATGTATGGCAGTTTCGCTGGTTACTCTTCTTTCATGTACTGCAGTTTATCTTGTTAGTCTTTCATGCACAGTATGTCCATTTCTCTCATTACTCAACTTTCATGTATGTAAGTTTCTCTTGTTATTCTTCTTCATGTACAATACAGCAGCTTCTCCTCATTACTCTTCTTTCATGTACGGCAGTTTCTCTTGTTACTTTTCTTTCATGTGAAGCAGTTTGTATGGCAGTCTCTTTCATTACTCTTCTTTCATGTACAGCAGTTTCTCTTGTTTCAGGTATGGCAGTTTCCTCTTATTCTTTCTTTGATATATAGTGGTTTCTCAATACTCTCATGTACAGTTTGTAAGGACAGTTTCTTCATTACTCATCTGTTATGTTCGGCAGTTTCTCTTGTTTAGGTATGACAGTTTCTCTCATTTCTCTACTTTCATGTACGGAAGTTTCTCTTGTTGCTCATCTTTCATGTACAGTACAGCAGTTTCTCTCATTATCCTTTTTCATATATGGCAATTTCTCTTGTTACTTTTCTTTCATGTACAGCAGTTTTTATGGCAGTTTCTTTCATTATTCTTCTTCATGTACAGCAGTTTCTCTTTGTTTCAGGTATGGCTTTTAGCTCATTACTTCTTTTATATATAGTGGTTTCTCTCGTTATTCTTCTTTCATGTACTATAGGTTTTGTTACTCTTTTTCATGCACAGTACAGCAGTTTCTCTGCTATTCTACTTTTATGAATGGCAATTTCTCATGTTATTCTTCTTCATGTACAGCAGTTTCTGACTCATTACTATTTCATATACAGCAGTTTCTGTTGTTTCTCTTTGTTGCACAGTACAGCGGTTTCTCTTGTTACTCTTCTTTCATGTATAGCAGTTTCTGTTGTTACCTTCTTTCATTCACAGTATGGCAATTTCTCTCATTTCTCTTCATGTACAAGCAGTTTCTCATGTTACTCTTCTTTCATTCACAGTATGGCAATTTCTCTCATTTCTCTTCATGTACAGCAGTTTCTCATGTTACTCTTCTTTCATTCACAGTATGGCACTTTCTCTTATTTCTCTCTTCATGTACAGCACTTTCTCATGTTACCTTCTTTTCAAGCATAGCACATATATCTCTGTTATTACTCTACTTTCACTTATGGCAGTTTCTCTTGTTACTCTTTTTCATGCGCACACAGCAGTTTCTCTCGTTAATAAACTTTCATGTACAGCAGTTTCTCTTGTTACTCTTCTTTCATGTACAGTGCAGCAGTTTCCCCATTACTCATCTTTCATGTATGGTGATTTTGTTGTTACTCTTCTTTCATGTACAGTACAGCAGTTTTCTTCATTGCTCTTTGTTCATGCACCATGCAGCGTTTCTCTCATTACTCTTCTATCATGTATGGCAGTTTCTCTTGTTACTCTTCTTTACGTACAGCAGTTCCTCTCATTACTCTTCATTCATGTGTTACACTTTCTCTTGTTACACTTCTTATATGCTCAGATGGAAGTTCTCTCATTATTCTACCTCTACTTTCATGTACAGCAATTTCTTTTGCTACTCTTCTTTCAGGTTCAGCAGGTTCTCTTGTTATTTTTCTTTCATGTAACATATGGCACTTTCCCCATTATTCTACTTTCATGTACGGCAGTTTCTCTTCTTACTGTTCTTTCATGTATGGAAGTTTCTCTCGTTAATCTTCTTTCATGTATGGCCATTTCTCTTGTTACTCTTCTTTCATGTACAGTAGTTTCTCTTGTTACTCTTCATTCATGCACAGTACAGCAGTTTCTCTTGTTCCTAAACTTTCATGTACAGCAGTTTCTCTTGTTACTCCTCTTTCAAGTACAGTGCAGTTTTCCTCATTACTCATCTTTCATGTATGGTAATTTCTCTTGTTATTCTTCTTTCATGCACAGTACAGCAGTTTGTCTTATTACTTTACTTACATGTAAGGAAATTTCTCTTGTTACTCTTCTTCATATATAGTGCAACAGTTTCTCATTACTCTACTTTAATGCATGGAAGTTCCACTTGTTACTCTTCTTTCATATACAATACAGAAGTTTCTCTCATTACTTTACTTTCAGGTATGGAACTTTCTTTCTTACTCTTCTTTCATGTATAGTACAGCAGTTTCTATCATTACTCTTCTTTCATGTACGGTAGTTTCTTCTGTTACTCTTCTGTCATGTACTGCTCAGTTTGTACAGCAGTTTCTTTCATTACTCTTCTTTCATGTACGGCAGTTTCTCTTGTTTCATGTATGGCAGTTTCTCTCTACTCTTCTTTCATATGGCAGTTTCTCTCATTACCTTCTTTGTGTATGGCAGTTTGTTTTGTTACTTTTCTTCCATGCACAGTATGGCTGTTTCTCTCATTATCCTGCTTTCATGTATGGCACCTCGGTAATCTTCTTTCATATATGACAGTTTTGTCGTTACACTTTCTATACACTGTACAGCAGTTTTGGTTGTTTTCTTCTTTCATGCAGAGTACAGCAGTTTCTCTTGTTACTCTTCTTCACGTATGGCAGTTTCCTTGTTATTCTTCTTTCATCCACAGTACAACAGTTTCCCTCATTACTCTTCTTTCATGCACAGTACTGCAGTTTCTCTTGTTACTCTTCTTCATGTATGGCACTTTCTCTTGTTATTCTTCTTTCATCCACAGTACAACAGTTTCCTCATTACTCTTCTTTCATGCAAGGTACTGCATTTCTCTTGTTACTCTTCTTTCATGTATGGCAGTTTTTCTTGTTACTCATCTTTCATGCACAGTACTGCAGTTTCATTACTCTTCTTTCATGCACAGTACTGCAGTTTCTCTTGTTACTCATCTTTCATGCACAGTACTGCAGTTTCTCTTGTTACTCTTCTTTCATGCACAGTACTGCAGTTTCTCGTTACTCATCTTTCATGCACAGTACTGCAGTTTCTCTTGTTACTCTTCTTTCATGCACAGTACAACAGTTTCCTCCTTACACTTCTTTCATGCACAGTACTGCAGTTTCCTCATTGCTTTTCTTTGTTGTATGGCAGCTTCTCTCATTAATCTTCTTTCGTGTACAGCAGTTTTTTCTCATACTCTTCTTTCATGTGACAGTTTCTCTATCAGGTTCTTTAGTTTCTTTGTTCAAAACTTCTCAACCAGTAATTATAAAAGAATAAAGTTTGGGCAAAGCGTGAAAACATGTTTTATTACACACCTTGGTGTTTGTAGTGGCATTTTAAACCTTAAGCTGCACCAAGGGTTGACTTCCAGCACCCTTTTTTATTAGTACTGTAGGACTGTAAAAGAGATGCAACCTAAGGACACTCTGTATAGATTGGCTATCCTATGGGTAACATAAGATGAGGTTTTCCAACCACCAAAACAACACAATTGGACTGTTGCATTACACAGGGAGGTTCAAGTGGTGCATTTAAAGCTATATTTTACTGGTGCCAAAATGGAATACAATAATGCTCCTTTTACCGCCACCTCAGTTGCATTTATTTCACGCTTTGGTGCCGAAGTCAAACTAACGTATTTGTATTTTGATGCATAAAAGAAGCAAACTTTTGGAAACAGAATCACAAAGGATGGACTGCTGCTTTTTGTCATAACAAGTTTTAATTTCTTCTAAATACTCACTTTTGGGCCCCAGTAAAAGATGGTTTTAAATGCTCCACTTGAGCCTACTTGTGGTGTTCTGTTGGTCACTGATTTTGAACTGTCTGTAACTCTTTAGATTTGCAAGATCGCACTTTGAGTTAATTTTTGTGCGGTTTTGTAACCACCACCTCTTGCTTTACTCCATGGTGTGCTGAGCCCACTTTCCAAGTGACACCAGCGGTATAACATTCTTCATAACTGTATCCACACCCAGTTCTCCTCTGGCTCAACTCCCTTTTCACCCCAATCCTGAGGCCTTACCTCCATAATCTACAGAGGCACCTAGCTTGGTACTGCCTGCATCCAACAAGTACTGCCGCAGAAGGAGCTTTGATTCTGAGGCACATCTGACTAGAACAAACTGTCAACCTCCTTTGACTGCAATGTTGCCATCCCACTTCCTGAGAGCTTCTTTTGAAAAGGAATTGAACTCTAAAATCTGATGGAGGGCAGCCTTTTCCTTCGCAGAGCCAAGATTGTGGAACACTTTGTCTTTGGACATTTGGACTACCTCCACCATTACCTGTTTCAAGAGTATTGTTTGTTATAAGTCTAATTAATTATTCGTGAGGATTTATGTGATAATGGCAAAAGCCTAAAGGCGATCACCGTTATCGCTAAGTCAGAGTGCCAAAGTCAGTTTTGTCACTCTAACTCCCCGGTGCACAGCAAATGGCATTAGAAACTTGTGTTTTAATGGTTTATGAGAGGGCTACACCCCACACACACAATTTACTTAGATTCTCAACTCTGGGGTGCAAACCATTTAAAAGAATTCTGGCCGGGCACAACAAGAACATGCCAATGTCCAGACCCAAACCCCCACCTTGCCTACTGGAGCTGCTTACCTACCCACCCTCATGCCATGGGGCCAGCTTTCAACATACCACAGCACCAATTTTCTTCACAATTCCTCCACCCTCATTGTGCATGTTTCGCTGCCCTCCCCATGTAAGCATAGCGACATCCCATTGATATATTCACAGACCCCCATCCAGTCACCCTACCCTATTGCTAGCCCTAATGACATGCACCCAGGACTGGGTTACACTTGCAGGTGCCCAATCGCCGACGCCCATGTCATACTGCACTTTGTGAGCTCCTAGCAAAGCTCCAGATTTGCTAATGGATCAGTCATTAACATCTTGAAATGACCAATCCAGCTACAGATCTGCTGATGTGTGACTTGTGCCACACAGTTAAAAACAAAATAAAATGGGCTAAAACAAAAGTTGTTATTGCGATTAGACTTATAATCACAATAACTACCTTGAATCTGGTAATTTCCTTGGATTAATGACTGGCTGGAGGAGGTGGTCCTCAGCTGCACCTCAGGTCACCCATGTCTCCAACCAGTCATTAATCCTCGGAAATGACTGACTTCTCAGTCATTACTACTTAATTGACAACCCAGTGGCAAAGAGGGATGAGGTGCTCTTACATTACACACTGGTGACCCAAGTTTGGAAATGAGTTTGGGACACCAGTGGTCAGCAGGGGAGAGGGCTGGGAGAGATTTGGCAGCTCTCCTCTCCCAGACTGGGGAGGGTGAGTTGTCCTGGCTCTTGGCTGCCAGCTGGTGGAGGCTTGGTGGTAGTGCCAATGCATGGGAGACAGACATAGGTCAGGGGAGGTTCATAGGAGTGGCAGTTCTGAACCCATGCATGCCTCCTGGCACATGTCATCCTCTGTGCCACCATCATCCTGGGACATAGGAGGAGAAAACTGGTTGAACATGGGAGACCAAGGGTTTGAAGCCCCACCCAAGGCACTGTGACCCACCCTGTTGCTTTGTTTGGATGGCAAATTCTGGACATAAGTATAGTGGGGAGGATGTCCTCCACTCCTGACCCTACTGCTAGGGTAGTCTTGGAACCAAGCCCCCAACCACATAGGAGGATAAATAACCACACAGTCTGTCTTGGTGGGATACAAAGCTTTATGGAAAAGTCAGCCCACTGGCACTGAAGGTTGAGGCACTGGACACCACACCATTTAAGCTGGCAACCCATCTTCTGGAACAAGATTGGGTTGCCAGGGCTAGGGGAGGGGAGATGATTGAGTGTCCATGGAATGCTCTCTCTCCCAGAGTGGGGATTGGTCATCTCACTCCTTGGCTGCCATCTGGTGGAAGCTGGGTGGTACTGGCAGAGTTTGAGCAGCAAATAGAGAGCTGCAGCTCCATAGTGTATGTGCTTCTTCATGCGCACTTATGGTGCGTAGCATCGGGAAAATGGAGAAAATGGAACAGTGGGCTACATGAATCCCAGCTTGCCTCTCATCCCTCTCTGTCACAGGCTTGCTGATACCCCCAATCTGGATTGTGGTTTCCTTGGGTGAGGGAGGACAGTTTCCCTTTCACCCCAATATGGGGATACATGGGGGAGTGGGGCTCGGCAGAGTTGAGAGGCGGTAAATGGACATGGAAGGCAAGACAGGGCTGAACTCAGCCACCCATGGTGTGCCAGGTGGAAACAACCTATACGAAAAAAAAGCTTTATGGAAATAAAGAGTACTGTATGTTAAAAAATTGGGCCAGTGAATGGCCCAGTGGGCAGCACTCTGTGCCCTCATGCTCGCAACCTGAGTTCAGAAATTAGTTTGGGAACTGGCTGGACAGTCCAAGGGCTGGGATTGCATTGCTGCAAGGTAGCTTTTCCAGCTGAGTAAAGAACAGCATTAGGCTCAGCTGCTCTGGCAACCCGGTGGTGAGGTAGGAAACTTGCCACAGTGTCACGTGCAAGGTCTAGCATAACTATGACCAACATTGGGGAAGGAGCTGGGTAAAACTGGGAAAAAAATCCTGCCAAGGCTGGAAGATGCCCTTGCTACTGTTGCAGGCCCTGCACCATTGGCTGGGCACTGGACTGAGGGCAGCACAGAACAGGGGCATAAAATGTTTATGGAAAAATGGTGTTTGGGCAAACCTTCCTGAACTGACAATTGATCTTTGTGGTTCATAATGCATTTTATTGACTTGTGTTAGATGGACACTGCACTTTTCACTCATTAAATATATTATACAGTATGTCTGAATGTTTATGTTTTGTATTTAATAGCGTGATATTATGTTATTCTGTTTTGTTGCTGAGCAAGTAGAGCACCTTAGAATTAGGAAAGATGCTTTTAAATATGATAGTTATCTGTCTGTCTGTCTATCTATCAACAGTATCTGTCTGTCTATCAACCAATCTCTTTGTCCGTCTGTCTGTGAGTCTACAGTATCTATTGATCTGTCTATCCTTCTATCTACCAACACATAGACAGTATCTATGTGTCTGTCTGCCTGTCATCTATCTGTCCTCTGTCTGTCTTTCTCTCTGTATCCCAGTATCTCTGTCTGTGAGTCTACAGTACCTATCAATCTGTCTGTCTTCTTGTCTGGGTGTCTACAGTATCTATCTGTCTGTCTGTCTGTCTGTCTGTCTGTCTATCTCTCTCTCTAGCTATGCCTAACAGTTTGTCTATCTGTCTATATGTCTGTCTGTCTAGCTATCTAGCAACAGTATCTGTCTCTCTTATCTGTCTATCTAACTATCTTTTATTTGTTTGCTCGGGCAATCACCTTTAATCTTAAGAATAGCTCACTTATAAAGGTGTCACATCATCGACAGGGCAAGCTACAGTCAATCGTCAAGAACAAAACATGGTGTTGATTCAGATAAAACAATAAAGCAAGCAAGTTTACATCAGGATAGTGGTACAGAGCTTTTTGTAAGAACTGCAGCAGCTAGCAGTTAGCTTTGTCAATAAGAAGATAAAATACCATATGTGGGTAGAGTTGATAGTTGTAGATAGACAGATCCCTATCCATTTATCTGCTGGTCTGTCTGCTTCTACTTATGTATGTATGTACAAATCTATCTATCTATCTATCTATCTATCTATCTATCTATCTATCTATCTATCTATCTATCTGTCTATCAACTCTCTGTGTTTATATCTACCTACAGTAGCTGTCTGTCTGTTTTTATGTCTACATATATGTACAAATGCATGTATCTATCTATCTATCTATCTACAGTATCTATTTATCTATCTATGTATCTGTCTGTCTGCCTGCCTGCCTGTCTGCCTGCCTGTCTGTCTATCTCTGTCCCTCTCTGTCTGTCTGTGTCTATGTGCCTGGTCTGTCTCTATTCTACACTGTATCTGTCTGTCTGTCAAACTATCTATCTATCTACAGACAGTGTATCTGTCTGTCTGCACATCTGTCTGTTCATCTACAGACAGTATGCCTGTCTGTCTATCTATCTATCTAATCTATCTACAGACAGTCTATGTCTGTCTGTCTATCAATCTATCCATCTATCTACCTACCTATCTATCTGTATACAGTATCTATTTACAGAATGGAACAAGTAAGGTCAAACTATGACTGGGTCACTCTTATCCTAGTCTGTTACAGATGAGACACACTGATGAGTCCTGAGAAGGATGAAACACATGTCTGTGTCTTCTGTTCTCAGCCTATGAAGATTGCGTGAGAGGCCATTCAGCACCCTACTCTCCTACTAAAGCAGAAGCAGACTATGTTCTTAATTTTTTTGCATATACTTCACATGATGCATTGCATTGTCAGAGTGTGTGTAATTTCACATTTCTTTGAAACTTAGCCGTGTTGCCACTGTCTTTGCAGGTAACCCTTGCCTCAGTGCTTTTCTGCTGATGTTCTTGTCTTTGGATTACTACCCTGTCTTGGGCTCTCCATGACCCAAACCAGTAAGACCTGTCTATGACTAGTTCATCCTTCCCTGGACTGCTGATGGGGCACACTGATGAGTCCTGCTAGGTGTTATCTTTCAAATCCATGGGCTGCATTCTCCTAACACAGCACAGGGTTGTAGCTAATGTTTTCCATTTCTGTTTGCTTTATCTAGTTGAAGTGGAGCTGAACAATGGGGTTGTCTTAAGTGGGAGGACTTTCAAAAATTATAACGCCATTCAGTTTCACATGCACTGGGGGAATGGCACATCGAATCTAGGCTCAGAACACACCATCAATGGGCAGCAGTTCTCTATGGAGGTAAGCTTTACAAATTAGGTAAAATTATGGTAAACGCTAGAACTGTGCAAGAATTTTAAATTTTGATGGAATGAAATTTCAGAAACCAAATTGTAGAAATGAAAGGAAAAGTGTGACTCTCACTGGGATTTGAACCCAGGACCTCATAAAGCCCTGCTTTGGCTCTTAACCAACCGAGTTATGAGAGTTCAGCCAATTAAGGCCCAAGAGTTTTCCAGTGAATCACACATGCATTCCTTTCTGATGTTGCAATGAGCAACCAGGAAGTATTTCTACAGACTCAAATGACTCTCCTCAATCTCTCCTAAGTGCAGTACATGCCATCATGTAGGCAAATGTAGAAATCAAATTGTACAAATGAAAGGACAAGGTGACTCACTGAGATTTGAAACCCAGGATCTCAGTAATCCATGCTTTAGTTTCTGAATTAAATTTCAGAAAATCTATGTTATTCCATCAGTAGCAGAATTCCAAAATTCCAGGAATGGAATGTTTTTCATGGATTAGTGGTCCAGGGATTGAATAAACTATGGATTCCATTTCTGTACTTTGTGGAAAATTATTCAGTGCTTCAGGAAATTGACAGAAAATTATTTAGTGGTTTACATTGACATGTTTCTGAATTCTGCAGAATTAATTCTGAAAAGCATTTTGGAAGTAGAATTGACCATGCTACACACATTCTACATGTGGCACATCTGTAGTAAACACAGATTTTTTTTGTTTTTTCTTATCTACAAGGAGAAAATTGTTGGGAGGTCAGCCAGAGACCAAACAGATGGAGAAAGTGATGGTCCAAACAAAAACATAAAACATACAATCTGATGGGTGATAAGGACTGCTTGAGCCACCCAGTATGCCCATTTTTCCTGCCTATATCGTCACCACCACAGACTCTACATGATCCCTGGCTCTCTCCTCCCACCTTAGTTTCCACTAAGATTCCCTTATGCCTGTCCCATGCATTCTTGAACTCCACCACTGTTTTCGTTTCCGCCACCTCTAGAGTAAGAGGTAGTGGGCAGTTCCTTATCCCTGCCCCACCCCATTGTAAGCTTTCAATCACTTTGCAGAAAATGGTTGTGCCCTGTGCAAAGGTTTCCATTAGAAGGCTGTATGTGCTTTACTATAAGGAATTTAGAAAAATACTTCATTAGAAAACAGAAATGAATTTACATAGATACATAGACAGTGTCGGCAGATAAGGGCCTATGGCCCACCCAGTCTGCCCATTTGAGCTTGTAAGTTCAGTTTGTTTTCCTAGAAGTCTGTTGCCCTTACCCCTGACCTCCAGAATTCCTTTATGTCTATCCCATGCATTCTTAAATCCTGTGATTGTTTCAGCTCCCACCACTTCCTCTGGCAGGGTGTTCCACTTGTCCACCACCTGTTCTGTGAAGAAATTCTTTTCATGTTTCCTCTGAATCATCCTCCTCCAACTTCATCCCATGCCCTCTAGTCCTGGAACATCTTTTCACTTAAAATTGTGTTTTCCTGCACCCTGTTCCTCCCTGTAAGATACTTGTATGTCTCTATCATGTCCCCTCCCTCCTCTCCTCCAGGAGTACATGTTCAGTTCCTTCAACCTGTCTTCATAGGACTTGTGATGCAATCCATGCACCATCTTTGTTGCCCTCCTCTGAACCTTCTCTACCCTGTCTATGTCCTTACGTAGGTATGGTCTCCAGAACTGTACACTGTACTCCAGGTGGGCCTCAATTTGGTGAATCTAGATTCAGTAAAACTTTTTCTTTAAGTTTCCTTAACTACATTGTAACTGCATTGCAATTGCAATCCAGTTCACGTGCAACAAACATGTAACTACAGTGGAACTACCTGCATTGCATGTAATTAATAATTCTCACCCCAGTTTCTTCTATATTCCTCACTCTATGCAGTCTGCCCTTTAAGTAGAACTGCCCGAGAGAATTTTATTTTATTTATTTTATTTATTTAGCTTTTGTTGACCGGTAAGTGCACTAGACAAATCCTGCCTATTTTCAGGCACGCACCGGGAGGGGAATACAGATGAATGCCAACTGACCTTGAACCAGATTAAGCTGTTGGTGGTATTTTTTACTGAATGCTAAAATGCTATAAAAGAATGCTATGCAAATGATAGAATCTATCATTGGCTCGTACCACTATTCAAACTGTTACCCTTATCAGCTGCCACATTCCATTAACATATCAGATTCTCTCTCCACTTGACAAGTCGAGATTTCAGAGGCTTTCCTCTCGGTCGTTCCTGAAGTGTTTTTCCTCGCTGCATTTAAAAGTATTATTTAAAATGTTCTTACTGCTGCCTTTTTTCTGTTTATCATTTTATTTAACTGTAGTTTAGTTAGTATTTAGTGAATTTTCTCAGTTCCTTGTGGTTCGGATAACCACTGAGGAGCTAAGTTTTTAGTTATACTGTATTAATTCTCTTTAGACCAGAGGTTTTCATTTTATTTCAGTTCAGTATACTTTATTTAGCCTTTGAATTTTCTAAATTTACTACTTTTTGAACCACTAACCTGGTTCTCTTTGCCCGGTTCCTGGTTCCTTCCAGAATTGTCATCAGTTCCTGAACAGACCGCAACTGAAAAAAAAAAAAGAGAGAGAAAAGCATATCTTCTTTGCCATTTTAAATGGCAGAAAAACCTGAAAAGATGACCGGACACTGGGGTTAAAGAATTTCCTTAAATGTGGTGATGTGTTTGCTAATAAACACGATTTGTGTGTAGTCTGTATGGGCTATGAACATGTCTTAGCAGATTGTGACATCTGCAAGTTCTTTCCTCAAAACACCATAGATAAATGCCTTGAAAGGCTTCAGAGGAAAACAGATAAAGGTGCCTCAGGCTCTGACTCAGTTCACACCCTCTAAGCATGAGGGTGAAACTGCTAAAGATAAACAAAGCACCTCTGGTAAGGGTGAATCCTCAGCTGAAAAGGAGTGGTGAACCAGCAGACTCCTCAATTCCTGCTAAGAATATTAAGAAAACAAAACATATCGAACCCCAGGCTAATAAAACCAAGTGGGGGTTGACTGTTCCTATTAGCCTGCCATCTGCAGAAGAGATTGCTCAGGCCTTTAAAGGAGAAGTCTTGCATCATTTACAATGCAAGTTTACTCACTTACAGCTGGTGATCTGTTCATTAGCCTCTCCCAGTCTCCCAACCACATTTCCCATTGAAATCGCACTTCCTAAAGCTTTTTTGTATAAAATAGTTTGTTGGTAGTTTCTCCTCCATTTTGCTGTCCCGAAGTGCTTTCTCCAATGTCATTGCAGCAACAGCGAGCCTATGCATTGCAGTCAACTCTGTCCCACGTGCAACACATGCGCTGTACTTTGGTTCCCCAGGCACGTGGGGAATGTTTTTATTGTCACGACATGCACCAGAGCACTATTCTGAGGCTGAGAACAAGTGTGCTTTGAAGCAATATGTAAATAATATCTGAACAGTGGCTGACAGTGTCTAATATTAATAAAAAGATGTTTAAAGCATACTAAATGTCCCTGTCATTTTTGAATAAAACATTATTTCAGACATACTGATTGTCACATTGCTGTATCATTTCCACTGTCTGCATTTTGCTATTGGCCATATGTGTTTATATAATTGTCTTTCACTGGTTGCTTATGCATTTCGTTTATTTCCTCCATCACCTAATGCTCCTCCAGAAGTTAATGAATGTTCTGGTGGATGCCACTGGCAAGATGGTAAAAGGTAGAGGTGATGCAGTTGAGGGCTGAAAATCTGCACATGTAGATTTTAGCCTCCAGCTGCAGTTTCTGCTGAAACAATGAAATCATGGATTCCCTGCAGCATGTCATTTCAGAGGCAATTAGTGTGTGAACCAACTTATGATGTGGCAGTACTGGAGCTTGTACTCACTAGCAGGGACAGTGTTGCAGATGTCAAGATAAGAGGCCACCTGTGGACCAGTGAACACCGTACATTGAGGTTCAGTATAAGAATGGTTGTCTGTCCACTCACTCCAGCACACCATCATGGCCATCCCCATCATAGCAGCCCCCACACACAGGGGCTTGGACCCATGAATGCAGTCCCCTCACTGCAGACTCCAATGCCCTGGACCCATACATTGCCACACACCCCCCAACCAGTACATGGTGCCCTTTCAGTAATGCACCCTACTAGTCAGACAATGGTCACACACACCGGAGCTGTCTGAGTATGGCCACCCTTGCCACTGCCAATAGCCTGCATGCCACTTATGGGTGGGCACACATCAGCCACCCCTGTATACCTCCCCAACCCCAACACCCTCTATCCCTCATCGGAGTTCAGAGCCCCATCCCCATGGCACTGACATGCCCCTGTACCTGCAGAGATGATGCTGCATCCCAGATGGCCAGTTGCACAGCCCTCACACACTCCTCGGCCACCAGCCATCCAAAGATTCTGGGAGCATGCAGCTTATTTATAGGGGCACATTCCCAGCATCATTTGGATGGCTGTGGCCAAGGAAGTGTCTGAGGGCTGTGCCACTGGCTGTCTGGGACATGGCACCATCTCTGCGGGTACAGGGCTGTCAGTGCTGAGGGTTGATGGTGGAGTCACTAACCAACACAGGTGGGGCAGGGGTATCGGGTCTTGGGTCTGTTGTGGTGGGTCCTTGGCACTTGTGTGTCTGGGGGGTCTCTGGGCTCCAGGACTGGGCCACCAGTGTGTGGTTTGGGGGAGGATCATGCATACCACTGTGGACTGGCTGACAATGGGGAGTGTTGCTTCTGCCTTATGCAGATGGGGTGCCCTGCGGTGGCGGGGGCCTCATTACACTGGTGTTGGGGTGCTTTGAGTTGGTGGAGGTGGTGCTGTTTGTAGCAGATGGCCACCGTGCCATGGTGCAGGAGTCTGGGAGTTCGGAGTGCCATTCACACCCAGACCAGCACTGTGCCGCAAGAGATCCACTATGGGACCCATGCTGGGCATCTGATTGGATGCCTGGCTGGTCAGAAACTCTGCCCATGGCCACCTTGCAAAGTCCTGCATGCCGAGCAGTGCAGGGAAAGGTGGCAGCCATTGACTAATACAGCCTCAGCGCACCTGTCTGCAGATGCAGAGCTATGCAGGTGGGATATGCACCTATCAGGTAACAAACACTGTCACACAGAGCTATCCACCGACTGACGCTGCAGGCACACCTTGTCTGGGGATTTCTGGATCTTGGTCACTCTCCCAGACACACCCTCCAATGATGGTCTCAGAACTGGAAATTACACGCTCACACTGACCAAGACTTCTGATGGCAGTTGCTGCGCTTCTTGAGACAGCGGTGAGGATATGGCTGCCTCAGGCTGCTGGGAACAAAGGGGCTTCCTTATATGCAGACCTGTCCCCGCAGACTCAAGACCAATAGAGGGTACTGCAAATTTCAAAGCAACCAATGCCTAAAAGCAGTCCCATCGAGCATAAATAGTAGAAATACAGTTTCTGCGGTGGTCAGTCCTCTGAGGTCCTGTATTGCTGTTGAAACAACTCGCAACCAGCACGCTGGTATAGCAAACTGTCTCAAGCAACAAGGATACATCAAATGGCTGTAAACAATTTATTGAATGCCAAGGATAAGCAAGAGAGCAGGACAAACACTATCCCTGCACTTCAGCTCTTCAAAATGAGGCTTTTCCAAGGGGCAAGGAATACAATGTTGTAAAGGCTATATGGGTAAATTGTTATATGGTAGGCTTATGGCATGCAGAGTCTATTTTGAGGTCTCGTGCTGGGGTAGTTGTTTGCACGGCTCTTTTTATGTTCCTTTGGCATTCAGTAAATTGTTGGCAGCCGTTTGCTATGTCTCCTTGTTGCTCGGGTGCACTGTACCTGTGTGTTTGTGGTATGAAGTGCTACCTATCCAGAGGCAGTAGCAGCAATCTTATTTTTTTTGGGGGTGCCACCTCCCTGAAGTGAGCCTCAGCCCTGTCCGCATGCCGTTACCACCCCATGCTCCTGGGCGGGCCGCCAGGCAGGCACCCCTACCCAGGTCCATGGTATCATGCACGGGCTTACCTCCCCAAGGTGGGGCCACAGAAGCAGCCTCCATGGCAGAACCTGTTGGCAGCGGGTGCAGTGCAGACAATACTCGATCTCTGGTCCTCACCCCGCCTTATTTCTAAGGTCCCTTGTGTATGTTTCATGCTTGCTTGACTCCTGTTACTGTTTTAGCACCCACCACCTCTAACTGGAGGTTGTTCCAGGTGTCAACTACCCTTGCTGTGAAGAAGTATTTCCTCACATCTCGTCCGAGTCTCGCCATCTCCAGCTTCCTAGCGTTACCCTTGTCCTCCAGCATCATTTTCTATGTAAAATGCTACTTTCACATAAAATATTTGTTTTAATAACTGAAATAACATTTCTATCATATTCCCCTTTCCCTCCTTTCCTCTAGAGAGTACATATATAATTCCTTCAGTCTTTCCTCATAGCGCCTTTGATGCAGGCCCTGTGCCATTTTTGTTGCCCCTTCTCTACTGCCTCCACCCTATGTATGTTGTTCTGGAGATGGGGCCTCTAGAAATTGCCACAGTACTCGAGGCAGGGACCTCACCATTGATCTATGTGGGGTAAAACTAGCTTCCTCTTGCTGCTGCTGATACCCTCCCGATGCACCTGAGTATCCTGCTTGCTTTTCCTTTGCATTATCACATTGTTTTGCCAACTTCAAGTCATCAGAGATGATTACCCCATTCCTGTTTTGTGGTTGCCAGTAACTCCTCGCCCAACTGGAATGTTGCACCTGGGTTTATGTGCCCAAGTACATGATTTTGCACTTTTTGCATTGAGACCCAGTTGCCAAACCCTTCACCAGTCTTCCAGCTTTTCAGATCATCCCTCTTCCATCTCTCTCTGGTCTGTCCAATTTGTTGCAGACTTTGTGTCATCCACAAAAGGCATACTTTCCTTCAGCCTCCTGCAATGTCACCAGTAAAGACATTGCAGAGGAATAGACCTAGTGCTGACCCTCTGCACACTTCTGATCACCTTCTCTTCTTCACAGTGAACAGTAAAACAACCCTGATATTGTACACACAGTAGCTTTTATTTATTTATTAGGTAATCAGAATTACAGCCCTTTGAGTCAAGGACTCTTTGCAAAGTCTCCACGACAGGAATAAAATAATACAAACAGTGCAGGAATACAAACAGTGTCAAAGCTTAGAAGGTACATACAGTTTGAGATAGTGACCCAGCATCAGGTAGTATCACAGTGCAATATTGCAGTAAAGCAATAAGAAGTATTTACATAAGTTTAGACATCAGAAGGATAGTTGCAGAGAACTAATGTGCAAGTCAGGCCAACTAAAGGAGCTTAATATTTATACCCTCGAGGAAAGGATGGAGGGGGACATGATAGAAACTTTCAAGTACCCAGAGCTGGATTAAAAGGAGGACAAATGGGCAAATGCCCTGGGCCCCCAGCACAGACCAGATTTACAATGACACCATGTACGCCCGTGCATAGGGCCCTTTGTCTTGGGGGCCATCTCTGCCACCTGTTACAGTGTTTTTCTTTAATTTTTCTTTTTCTTTTTGTGCTGGTGTCTGATCGAAAGAGGGCTGTGTTTTTGGGGAGGTCGAGTCAACCATGTTTGGCTGTGCAAGAATAGTTGAAAATTAAAGTGTATTCACTGCACAGCAACTCTTCCCAAAAAGAACAAAACAAAAAGTTGATTCTGGCTAGTGGTATTGGCTGGCTGGTACTAACTGATGCCACATGATTGGCCAGTGACTGCTGCTTAATTTAGGGTTGTGCTTGCACATACAGACAAATGGCAGTTTGGTGTTAGTCTCACCATTCTCCTTCTGAGTGTGTGGTCACTGTGAAGTGTGAGGATGGGAGCTCATTGTGTGAGTCAGGAGTTTAACTTGAAACAGAGAAGAGTGGGAGATGGGGACAACTCTAACTGTATCTCTATCTCTATCTCCATTATCTATCTTGTGAAGGAGCAGGAGGCTTTTTTTTGTTTAAGCAGAAGAGCACCCAACTAAAGAAGGGCTACCCTATTCTTTTTTCCCTGTGCATGACCAAGCCACAGAACTTGAAGGCAGAAAACCAGACCAGCGATTGGCGGGCACTGATAGAACTTCTCAGCCAGTGGGGTACTGGCAG
Organism: Neoceratodus forsteri; assembly: GCA_016271365.2. Lineage (NCBI taxonomy): Eukaryota > Metazoa > Chordata > Ceratodontiformes > Ceratodontidae > Neoceratodus > Neoceratodus forsteri. The sequence goes on from JADMNL010000026.1 coordinate 235,851,598, forward strand.
ACATTGATAGAACTTTTCAGCCTGTGGGGTATTTTTGACACACCACCAGGCTGGCTGTAAGACCGGAAGCAGCTCAACCTCTACAAGCAGACTGTAGAGAGGCCGAGGGTCAGCACCATGGCCAGGGCTCAACTGGTGGACTGAGTCAGCCTGGCCAAATGGGTTGAGCACTAGCAGCACAGTCAGATTAGCCAGCAGGTCAGAAAGCAGATTGAAGGAGAACAGCTGCATTTTGACTGAGTCAGACTGGACACAGGGACTTTCCACAATTCCAGCCAGCCAGGATTCAGATGGGGCAGGGAGCAGCAGCACAGCGCACAGGCACATCATCATCATTACTGTGGGGCCTTGGCAAAGCAAACTGGCATGTGCAAAGCAAGAGCTCTGAGACTAGAGCACTGACTCGGGCACAGGCAAGCTACAGGCTGTGCAGCATAAAAGCTTTGAGGTAAGGAAGGTAGTTAATCAACTCTTTCATGTTTCACTCAGCCCACCAGCCCTGTCATAAATTATTTCATTCTTAGTTTTTCCCCAGTCCATGTCAAATTTATATATTATTACGTCTGTGGCTGTACAGAATGTGAATCAAGTGCAGCTGAAAACTGTAGGCAGTTTTTTTTGGGGGATATGATGTGTGATGATGTGATGCTCTGCTCAGTACTTACTTGCTGGCTGCTAAAAACAGTTCTAGATATTATAATACATCTGTCCGTGCAGAGTGAGTGTCAAGTGTAGTTAACTACCATTTTTGTGTGGGAATATGCTGTGCTGATGTTCTGCTTAGCACTTGCTAGTACTGCAAACAGTTTGAGTTTGGTGGTCTGGTAGCTGCTTAAAATTTGCAAGTTAACTTCAAAGTGCTGCTGATACTGGAATGAATAAATTATAGTGATCGGGATCCAATGCTTGTGACACGATTTGGTCACACAGCTTGTGCTTATTAGATAGGATGGTTGTGGGGCATTGGCAGGATGTGCCCAAATAGTCATGGGGTCACGTGGACGGCCGAGAGATGGCCTGGGCTAGGACTGGTGGGGGGACCTTCATTACTGCTGTGTATAGGGCCTATAGCAGTGTAAATCCAGCCCTGCTGAGCATGCAGAAAAATACAGGGCCAACAAAAGGGGTTGCTGACTGCTTCCGACCATTTTGTTCCTTTTTTTTTTAAGTTGGGGAATTGACTGTAACTTGGTCTTACTATGGTCTTTTATAAATTATTCTGCAATTTTAACCATATGTAACTATATCCTATTACCCTTGTTTGCAATTGTACTATTGTCTATGCCCTGTTTGTGTATTTGCTTGTGACTATTGCTTGTAACTAATTCTGGGTCACCCCTGAAAAAGAGACCCTTGGTTTCAGTGGGCCTACCCGCTTACTATAATTCCATAAATAAATTTGTCCCCTTGTTCAGCCGTCAGCCTGATACTGCCACGACCACTGCTGTCTCTGATTTGCTCAGGATTCTGCCCCTGCACACTTACTGGCCTATGTGAAGCTGAGCCCTGCAGTAACTGGCCAGTTAGGAAAGGGCACCACGCCTGCTGACTGCTTTAAGACAGTCAGCGGAAAGTTTAAATTGCCATCCCTTTCCAACAGAGCGCCATTTTATTTCAGTTCATCATCTGTGAGTGTATTCATCCTGGCAGAAGACTGCAGCATGAGGAGGAGAACACTGAAAATGAAGAGCTGGAGCAGCGGCAGTGGAACCAGCCCAGGCAGGGAGCCGATGAACACCAACCAAGGAGCTAACAGACTGAGCTCCTTGAGGACCAGCAGCTACAGGTGGACCGAGGGGAGCCAGCAAGGTGCAGAGGACTTAGTGGTGCTACCAGAGGAGGAGGTCAGCCAGGAGAGGGAGAGAGAGAGCACCTACAGCCTATACAGCACAAGACTGGGATTGAACTGAATCAATTCTTCCAGCGGCTGAGCCAGCTAGCAAGAGAGGTGGTAAGTCATCCCCTGCCCCGGCACATCCATTGGGTCTTGGCAGGAGCCCCAGGACCTCCCTCCAGTGCCAGGGAGCTTTCATTTTGAGGACCAGACCCACCAGTCACCATCCTGAGGACCCTAGATTACTGACCCGGTGGCACTGTGGCAGCAGGGCTTTTGCAGGCAGTGGGAGATGGGACAAGTGGGTGGGTTTAGGAGGTAAGGGAGGAGGAAAGAAAAACAGTACCACTTGACCCAAAATGATAAAGTCCAGGGGAAAAACTGGCCACCAACACTAACAGGCCTGGTAACTGGGAACAAATACTGGAGGGCTTGCAGTGACCCGGGTTGGAAACGTCCGAGAGGTAGGTGGCAGGGGTTGGCCGGGTGGGCTTCCATGAAGTTGCAACAGCAGGAGATGGGTTGCATGAATGGGTTTATGAGGGCAGAGGGAGAGATTGGAAAACAGTGCTGCTTGGGTTTTGCTTGAGGTGCATTCGTGGTTTTAAAGCAGAAGTGCAAAAGAAAAAATGGCCGCCAAACACTGAACAAGCCTGGGTAACTAAGAGCAAACACCAGAAGGGCTTATGTGGATTGGGTGGGAAAACAGTGGCAGGGCAAGCTGAGGTAGGCTTGCAAGAAGCAAGTGGGAGATGGAACAGTAGGTGGGCTTACGAGGAGAGGGACAGATTTTTGCAGAAGACAGAAAATCCAGAACTTTCACATTGGCTGGTTAGGAGGTTGACACTTGAGATGCATACTCGTTCAATCTGAAGTGCAATAGAAGGGGCCGACTAAGTTCTGATCTGGACTCCATCATTGCCACCATGGACCCCCAGAGTTTGAGTTCCCGGCCCTCAAAGGCTTGATTCAGCACTGCAAGTACCACAAGGAATCAACAAGCCAAGAGGACCTTCAGAAATCGAGATGTGCAAGAACAAGAGAGCACAATTTGAAGATGGGTGGGATGGCTTAGGGCAATGTGAGGAAGCATTTTTCATGGAGAGGGTGGTGGAAGGAAGCCAGTTACTGAGGGGGTCATGGGACAAAAACAGTGGGGAATTTAAGAATGCATGTGACCATGATTAGGCAATTCTAGAGGGTAGTAGGAAGTAGGCTGTTTAATACTGTGGATTTACATTTCAAGATAACATAAACACATAATAACCCTGACACTTCAGTTACAGCAACACACAATTGAGTCACACTACAGCTATGGAAAATAAAATGGCTGGGACTAAAATGAAATACTGCACCAGCAATATATGATATTGTGGTACTGAAAGGTGCAACTAGTACAGAATTACAATGAAGTTTAACTTGGGAGGGGTAACCAAGGTGCATATTATAACTGGTTGCACAAAACAGTAAAATTCAGTGTCAAAGCGACACGCAATGCAGTACCATCACATTGCATGCTAGTATGTATGACGAGGGTATAGCAATGCTCATAAAAGTATATGAAAAGGTCCAGAGAACAGTTTATTAGGCAGCATAAACATTAAATACTGAGGACACAAAGATCTTTTCCAAATAATATAAAACAACACTTGCAGTTAGCAGAGGTGTCTTTATGACATGACTCTTTACTATCAATGGCAGCAGGAGTGTTATACAGGCAGGCAAGGGCATTTAATAATTAAAAGTGCCACCTCAACATCGCCAGAGAACAACTGGATGCCTTTACTACAGTGAGCACTATGTCATACTTCATATATAAAAATATTTTTATTGTTTAGCCTATGTAAATCGGAGGAATGCAACGATCCACGGACATAGGCACATGAAGCTCCAGCGTTGTTTAGCAAGGACATTCAACATGCTATTGTGGCGGCGACTTTTAAGACAGACACTAAGTCTACACTGATGACGCGCTGCCCATAACATGGTGCAGGCTTCAAAATAGATGAACTGCATAATCGGGTTTTTACGAAGGAAAATACTCATTCCAGTGAGCGGGACAATGACGGGAATAGAATAGACAGGCACAAGACACATAAAGGTACCAAGAATTTGTTTTATTGAAACCATAACTGTTTTCATTATTTCTTACAAGACTTCTCCTTTAAAATTGCCCAAGCCTTGCAAGGGCTTATGCCTCTCCAGCTCCACAGGTACTGGTTCAAACCCCAGTTACACCTACCTCTACCATATTCACCGTTCCATTCCAGGAGCAGATGGAATATGAACAATATGAGTATTTAGAGGAAGAGGAAGGTGAACCAATCAAGCCTGAAGTTTCTTCAGAGCAAGAGTTTGAGTCTCCCCTGGGCCTCAGGATTTTTCCTTTCTCAAAAAATGGTTGAGGCTTTGGACTTACAACTACTGAGGTGATAGGAGATGAGGAGGAGGCAGAGTATATGGAGATGATGGTGTTAATCTCCACCAAAACTTAAAGAAAGATCTTCACAGATCCTTCAGACCCCTAACTCTGTCACCCCCTTGATAAAAAGGCAGACAAGAAATATCAGTTAGATAGACAGGGGACTGAATTCCTCTACACACACCCTGATCATCAGGGAGTGGTTCATCAGGCAGCCTGTGACAGAGCAGAGTGCCTTTGGCTTCCCATACTGTTGAAAAGGACTTGAGAAAATAGACAGTGTGGTCAAGAAAGACTATCTGGCAGCCTCTCTGGGGGTTAAGCAAACCAACTACCTAGCATATTCTGCACAATACCAGAAATCCTGTGGCGGTCAGTTTCGGGAATATCTGAGAAGGCCCTTCTGGTTTGGTTAATGAGCTGGCAGAAATTGCTAGGTTTGGTCTAGAGGTAGTCAAATACCAGGTTTCAGATGGCAGCAGATGCCAAATGACACTACTGCAAGGTGGATGGCACTCCTATAGTCCTTATCAGGTTTTCATGGCTCAGGGCCACAAACCTCACACAGGATACACAGAATAAGGCTATGGATTTCCCAGTGGAAAATAATTCTCTGTTAGGGTAACACAGAGGCCTATATGAAAAAGTGGACAAGTACAAAGCCACCTACAAAAGTAATTCTGCCAAGAAGAAGCCTTCCTCCTCTTACAGGCTTAAGGAGGGGTGGCAGAGGAGGGACTGTATATCAGGCTTTTTCCCAGGCCCAAGTTATTCCTCAGTATCAGCAGTACCCTCGTCAGATGGGGTACTTCTGGGACAGAGGTAGAAGAGGGTCCAGAAGGGCTCCCCAGACAGCCCAGGCCCAGCCCCAGGCGAAGCAGAACCCCTCATTCAATAGCAAAGGCTGCCACCCCAATCCCAGTAGAGGGAAGGCTGGCCCACTGTTCCTAGGGATGGAAATCCATCACCACAGACAAGTGGGTCTGGGAGGTAGTGAGTCAGGGTCTGTCCCTGAGTTTCAGATCCTTCCCACCCTTGAGAACAAGAGTGGTCAGACCAGCCTCCTTCTTGAAAGAAAACTCCTGGAGAAGGAGATGTAAACTCCTTCTTCTAAAAGCAGTGGAACTGGTTCCCTCAGCAAAAGGGTTCTATTCAAGAAATTTCCTTTTCAAAAGAACAAACATTTGTCAATGCCGAATGTTGCTGCTTCTATGTGCTGTTTAGGTATTTGGAAGTCATTGAGTGCAAATATTGAAAATTTAGGAACTTACGAGCGTATAGAACTGCGCAATGCACGCCGCAAAGTCATTTTAGGAATTTTTCACCAAATTTTCAACATAGCCATTTTAAGACCTCTGCTCATCAACAGTGTCACTGTGATTTTGTTAATGTGTCCCATACATTGAGTTTGCACACCGACTGCGCCATTGAATACGCTACATGGAAGGAAACACGTTTGGGCAGGATGTGAAAAATGACAGCTGTACTGCTCATAAGGAGGTGTGGTAAAATGGCAATGTTGAAAATCTCGAGTGGGAAATATTGAAAACTGCAAAACCTACGAGCTTATGTGGGAACTGTGCAACGACACTCAGAAACAGTCATTTTTAGGAATTCTTTCACCAGATTTTTAAAATTCTACTTAAGATCTCTGCTCATGAACAGTGACACTGTGATTTTCTTAATGTTCCCATACACTGAGTTCGCGACAATCGACTGCGCCATTGTGCGCTACATGGCGGAAACATGTTTTGGGCAGGATGTGAAAAATGACAGCTGTACTGCTCATGAGGAGGTGTGCAAATGGCAATTCTGAAAATCTGGAGTGAAAATATTGAAAATTAAACTTACGAGCATCGTAGAAATAGTGCAACGCGCTCATAAAACAGTCATTTTAGGAATTTTTCACAAAATTTTCAACATAGCCATTTTAAGACCTCTGCTCATGAACAGTGTCACTGTGATTTTCTTAATTTGTCCCATACATTGATTTCGCATAACAACCGCGCTATTCTGCACTACATGGGCGGAAACACGCTTTTGGGTGAGATGTGAAAATGACAGCTGTACTACTCATAAGAAGGTGTGGTAAAATGGCAATGTTGAAAATCTGGAGTGAAAATATTGAAATTTTGCGAACTTACGAGCTCGTGAGGAACCGCGCAACGACGCTGAACAAGTCATTTTTGATGGATCATCTCACGATGTGACCTTTCATGAATGATTGCCTGTCATGGCGGGATTCGGGGCCCGAAGGGTGATTTACAGTCACTGCAGGAAATCACCCTTCGGGCCCAAATAACGCCATGACAGTGAATCATTCATGAGAAGGGGTCCCAAAAACCCCATGTTGAAAATTTGGTGCAAAAATTCAAAAATGCCTGAGATATGCAACAAAGTTGAAACCCCTATTTAGCCCATTATACAGCTTACCGGCATTTCCTCAGTTTGCGGTCGGCTTTGAAGAGTGCAGACGTGTTCCCAGTCCACCGAGATTGTCGCACCGGAGTCCGGAGGTAAGTATGGGGTGGGGGGATTGTGGGGGCCAACGCAGTGGTGGGTGCGGTTGGGAGGGGGTTGGGAGATGCACAGAGACCGTGCCGGTTTTCAGGTATTTAAAAAAAAAAGACAACGTAGGACCCTTTGCCATGCTGGGGTGGGCTCCCAGCGTGGCATGAGGACATTGATGGGGCGTTCGCCAGCGGGGATTGGGCACCCGTCAGCCATGAAATTTGTGGACGGGGGGCATTCAGCCGACAGGGGATTGGGCACCCCGTCGGCAAAACACGCTTGCCACGCTGGGGTGGGCTCCCAGCATGGCAACTACTACTTGGGGAGGATTTGAGCTCAGCCAACGGGATTGGTCACCCCACGGTTATATAGTGCGCAGGGCACAACGCTTGCGGGAGGCTGCGCGTGAGCAGCCTCTTATCGCTGCTCACTGAAGCGTAGCTCCCCTTTCAACTGGGGAGACACTGCATTTTGGAGCGGCATCAGACAGCTCCAAAATGCATTGGTTACAGGGGTCGTGCCTGCCAACACATGCCTGAATTGGAGGAGGAGGTGACACACTCCAAATCTCCGATGATGGCATCTATGTTTCTGCACATGCGTGCAAGCAACATATAAAAATGGAGACAGGTGGCCTATCCTAGATCTCAAACTTCTAAACAGGCATTTAGTAAAGCCAAAGTTCAAAAAGGTCACACTGGCAAGGATCCTGCCAGTCCTCCAAAAGGAGATTGGCTGGTATCCCCAGACTTAAAGGATGCTTACTTCTACATCCCCATAAGAGTCCCACAAAAAGTACTTCAGATTCAGACTCTCATAAGGACACTATCAGTTTTCAGCTCTACCCTTTGGCCCTACATCAGCTCTAAGGATGTTCACAAAGTGTATGGCAGTGGTGGTGGCAAACATAAGAAAGTTAGGTGTCTCAGTCTTCCCTACCTCGACAACTGGTGGTGGTGGTGGGAAACTCACCTCAGCAGGTGCAGGACCATTTGCAGGTAACTCTAGACCTCTTACAGTCTTTAGGGTTTCTGGTAAACCTGAGAAATCTGTCCTCACGCCAGTGCAGGTGCTGCACTTCATAGCAGTAAAACTGAACACTCTAGAGGGAAGGGCCTTCCTTCCTCAGGACAGAGCACTCAGCATCCAGCAAATAGCTGCTTCATTCAGGTTAAACAAACCAAAGCCAGTAAGACAGTTTCTGCAGCTTCTGGGACACATGGCTGCAGCAACAGGTACAGTACTGGGAGCCAGGTTCCAGATAAGACATACAGTTTCATCTCAGGGCACTTTGGTGCCAGAGGAAGGACACTCTTTGAAATTGATTCCAGTGACGGGACACTGCTTCAAGTACTTCAGTGGTGAAAGGAATCAGGAATCTGAGAGAAGGAGTCCCTTCCAACAGGAAACCCCTTCAGCAATCCTCACAACAGATGCATCTCTGTTGGGATGGGGGCACTTAGGGAGCACACCACACATGGTACCTGGTCCAGCACAGAGTCTCTCCAGCACATAAATCTGCTAGAGTTGAGGGCAGTGTTTTGGCCCTGCAAGAATTTTCACTGTTGGTGTAGGGAAAGTGCTGCAGGTCAGAACACACAACACCACAACAATGTACTACATAAACAAGCGGGGAGGGGAACAAGGTCAGACCTCTTTGTACAGAAGCTGTGAGAGTCTGGAGTCTTGCTTACTCACCAAAGGCCTCATTACAGTCCATCTATCTGCCAGGAAAGGGCAACACCCTAGCAGATGCCCTGAGCAGGATTAATCAGGTCCATCACGAATGAGCCCTCAACAGACAGGTGCTGGAAACAATGTTCAGATGGTGGGGACACTAGGGGTAGATCTCTTTGCATCCCATAAGAACCCTCACCTGCCTCAGTATTGCTTTAGGCCTCCAACAAAGGGTACAATCCCACTGGATGCCTTGGCATTGAATTGGTCAGGGAGGAGGCTGTATGCCTTCCTTCATTCCCTCTCATTTTCAGAACTCTGATCAAGCTCAGGTCATGACCTGCATCCATGATCCTGATAGCACTGGATTGGGCCAGGCAGCCATGGTACTCCTTCTGCTCTCCATGTCTGTGGCCAAACCAATACACCTTCCCAGGACGCACAACCTGCTAACCTCTAGTCAGGGCAGGATCCTGTAACCGAACCTCAGATCCTACAGGCTTAAGGCATGGCTCTGAAGGACTCAGAATACACAGATCTGCAACTGTCAGAAAGTGTTCTGGATATCTTGGAGAGTGCAGGAAGCCTTCCACAAAGAAAACCTATGCTTCAAAATGGAAAAGGTTCTCCATCTGGTGTTCTTCCAGGGGTGGTACCAACACAGGTGGGTATTTCTACTGTACTGGATTACCTCGCTCACTTGCACTCCCAGGGACTGCAACACACTTCCTGAAAGTTCACCTGGCTTCAGTAACTGTCTACATTTCTGCTGGGAAACCTGTTTCCTGGCTTCAAACTCTATTTTCAGGAGGTTTTTCAAAGGTCTGTGTCACCTGCATGCATCTATTAAGACAGCAGTACAGGTATGGGACCTAAATGTTTGCATAGCTCAGCTCTTGCAGGCCCCATTTGAGCCCATGGCTTCAGTACATTTAAAGTATGTCACTTGGAAAGTGGTATTCTTGGTAGCTTTCACTTCAGCCAGATGTATTAGCCAACTTCAAGCTCTGTGTATCGAGAAGGACTACCTTTCCTTCCACAGGGATAAGGTAGTGCTGAAAACAAAGAGAAAATTCCTCCCTAAAGTGGTTTCTGACTTCCATTTGAATCAGTCAATTACCCTACCAGCAGGGCTCCATATAACTCAATTTTGGGAGTATTTGATTCCAAAGAATAAAGCAAAACTTTCAAAATAAAGGTGAGGAAGTAATTGACTTCCAAATATTAAAAAACTTAATTAGATGACTTCCAAAACTGAAGGCACAGAAGCTAAGAAATTATGGATTTTTTCCTAAAATAAATTGTATTTTACCACTAATATTTGTATTAACATACATCAATTGATATTCCTAGAACATTGGATTTCAAATTGTGGGATATGGCAAGTATTTTGACTTCAAAAAATCGGAATGACTTCCAGATTTTGACTCATGGAAGTAATTGACTTCACTAAAAATAAATTAACTGAACCCCGCTGCCTACCAGTCTTTTTACCAATCATACTAGCTCAGGTGAATGTAGGTTACATAGCTTGGATGTAAAAGGGCATTGAGCCATTACATTACTTATACCATGGATCACAGACAGGACTGACAACAGCTGTTCCTTACTTAAAGGGATGCTGGTAAGGTGACCCAGCATCAAAGGCCCTGTTCACACTTGCCTTCTTGTAACGTTACTGGCAATCTATAACATTACAAGAGCAGCAAAATGGATCATGTCCACCCTAACATGATTCTGAACCTGTTTCAAAGCAGAGTTTAAACTCTGTAGAAATGGAGGGTTTAGTACGGTTTGAAAACATTACAGAGTGCAGCACTGATAAGTCAACTGTGTGGATGGGGGTACACACCATGCTTGCTAGTCCTGGTCCTCCTAGTGCCCACAACGCTGGAAGAACAGTGGTGTGCTACAGCGTTACTGGCATACTCCCAAACAGCACTTCTGCATGGAGATTACCATGCTTAAACATGGTTCTGCAAAAGTGTGGGCACACTAGCATGGTAACTGCTGTAACATTACTGACAATGTTACAACCTGGAAAACACAAGTGTGGACAGGGCCCTAGAGGTCCATTTCACTCTGGATAGTCCTGTGCATTCAGTTTTGTTACTGAAAAGCAGGAAAGGAGTCCCCATTAGGATTGAGGTCCCATTCCACCAGGGGTATAGCTGCCTCCTAGCAGCTTCCAGGAATGTTCCCTGGTTGAAATTTGTAAAGCAGCTACCTGGAGGACGGACATGCTTTTACAAAGAAGTATAGTCTTGACACCTAGTCCAGAAGTGATACTAGGTTTGGCACAGCATTCCTGCAGAGCCTGTTTCCCAAATAGGTTATGTGCCCAGCTCCAAAGGTACAGCTTTGTAGTTTGCATAGCTAGGAATATAAAGGAATTCATGGGGTGAGAAGAAAACATTACTTACCATAGTAATCTTGTTTCTTCCAGGGTATTCTTCTATATTTATAACTCTCCTACCCTGCCTCCCTTCCAGAAATAGTGGCATCTGCACTCCTACCTGTTCATCCATAAATGGAGGCCCAAACACTGGCATATCATTTTAAACCCTGTTGGGTACAGTCTTTCTCCTTGTTCAGGTGATTCTGTCATTGGAATGTTTGTTAATCTTTACATGTAGTTAGGTGCTTCTGTTGTAGTATTGATATCATAGTTAGATAGGTTACTTTCCTTGTAGGCTTTCTAAAAATCTGATACATAAAACATAGAAACATAGACTTTGACAGCAGATAAGGACTGCTTGGCCCACCTAGTCTGCCGATTTCCCTACCTATTGGATAAGCTGCAGGCTCTAGTTCACCAATAGTCGACTTCCTCCTACCCCTCACTATAATTGCCTTTATGTCTGTCCCATACATTTTGAATTCACCCACTGTTTTTGACCCACAACCTCCATAGAAAGATAGTTCCATGTGTCCACCACCCTCTCTATGAAAAATACTTCCTCAGGTTGCCCTGAGCCATTTCTCTAACTTCAAATTGTGCCCTCTTGTTCTTCCACATTGCTTTTCTGAAAGATGCTCCCATCTTGGACTTTGTTGATTCCTTGAGGTACTTGAAAGTGTCTATCATGCCCCCTTCCTCAAGGGTATACATGTTAAGTACTTTTAGTCTCTTCATATGGCTTCTATTGCAGACCCTGCACCATTTTAGTTGCCCTCCTCTGGACTGCTTCCATCCTTTCTATGTCCCTGCAGAAATGGGGTCTCCAGAACTGTACGCAATACTCCAGGTGGGGTCTCACCAACTGCCTGTACAGAGGGATAACAACTTCCTGTTTTCTATTGGATACGTCTCTCTATATATCCTAGTATCCCACCAGCCCTCCTTAATGCTTTTTCACATTGCTTACCTACCTTAAGGTCATCTGATATGACTACCCCAGTTCCTTTCCATTTGTTGTTGTTAGTAACCTCCTCCCCACTGTGTACTCTTCCCTGGGTTGTTTTTTTTCCAGGTGCATTACTTTGCACTTCTTTGCATTGAATCAATGCTGCCACACTTTGGCCATTCCTCCAACCTTGTCAAGTCCTTTCTCATCCTTTCCACCCCACTTTGTGTATCAACCCTGCTGCAGATCTTTGTGTTGTCTGCAAAGAGGCATACTTTTCCTTCCAGACCCTCTGCAATGTCTCCTATAAAGACGTTAAAGAGAACCGATCCAGTACTGAATCCTGTGGCACCACACTAGTAACACCCCTTTGAATGAATGAATAAATTAAATCTTTATTTATAAAGTGCCTTTCTAGAACCAAGGTGCTGTACATAAAACAAATAAAATAACAATTTAAAACACACATTATGATCAGATATTAAAACCCACAAAACTACAATATCATAAATAATAACTTCAATAAAATCTAAATATACCATACACAATATCCGGATTAGAGACCAATCTGGATATGTCAGGTTAGGTAAATATGTTTTAAGTGCTGTCTTGAAACTCTGGATGGTCAGGCAATTGCTTAGCCAATGAGGTAGAGAATTCACAGGGTCAGGGCCGCAAAGCAAAAGATCGGGCCCCCAATGTCTTTAAACAAACCCTAGAAATCTCTAGCAATCCCTCATCAGTGGATAAGAGAGGATGGAGAGGCGGTAAGGGCAAAGGAGATCTTGCAGGTAATGGGGTCCCCAGTCATATAGGGCTTTATAGGTCAGTAACCCAACCTTGAAGGTGATCCTCCACTGTATTGGCAGCCAGTGCAGTTCGCGGAACACAGAAGTTATATGACTGGCCCTAGAAGAACCAGTCAGTAACCTGGCTGCTGCATTCTACACTAACTGCAAGCAGTGGATATCAACCCCGGTAGCCCTAGGTAAAAGGCATTGCAGTAGTCAAGGTAGGAGGTTACGAGCATGGACCAACGCTGGAAGATCATCAGAAGGAACCAGATGCTTCACCCTGGCTATATTCCTAAAATGGTAAAAAGAGGATTTGACGACGTCGACAATTGAGATTTAAGGGTGAGGCCATCATCAAAATAATGCCCAGGTTCCACACTCGATCTGAGGTAGTCAGTGGAACACCCCTTTCTTCAGAGTGTACTCCGCTTACTATTACCCTCTGTGCCCTGTTGTCCAGCTAGTTTGTTACTCCAGGCTACCACCATGGGACCCACTCCCAGGCTGGCTAACTTGTTTATTAATCTTTGTGTGGGACTGTGCCAAATGCCTTGCTAAAGTCTAGGTAGGCCATATCCACAGCCCCTCCCTGGTCTACTACTTTGGTCACCCAGTCAAAGAAATCTATTAGATTTGTCTGACATGATCTTCCCACTGTGAATCCATGCTGCCTTGGGTCCTGTGCCCTGCTAGCCTCTAGGTGCTCAACAATTCTTTCTTTTAGAAGGATTCCATCATTTTCCCTACCACTGAGGTCAAGCTAACAGGTCTGTAGTTTTCTGCCTCTACCTTGCTCCCACTTTTGTGAAGAGGAATCATATCTGCTCTTCTCCAGTTCTCAGGTACCACACCATCCTCCCATGATTTATTAAAAGGGTAGTCAGTGGTGTCACTAAGCCTCTCCTTAGTTCTTTAGAATTCTGGGTGAATCCCATCAGGCCTCATTGCTTTGTCCACCTTGTGTTTTAGGAGTTCTTTGAGGACCCTTTCTTCTGTGAATGGACTGGTATCGACCTCTGTCCAGAATACTTCTATTATTTGGTTTAGATACTTCCTCTTCTTCTTTTGTGAATACTGAGCAAAAGTATTGGTTTAGCATCTTTGCCTTTTCACAGTCACCTCTGCCCACCTCTCTTCCCTTTATTAAGCCTCACTATCCTCTCTTGGTCTTCCTTTGTTCCTGATGTACCTATAAAAGGTTTTATCCCCTTCTAATTGAGCTGGCTATCCTTTCCTCAGTTTGGGCCTTCACTATTCTGACTGCCTTTCCTGCTTTCTTCTGCTTAAACTGATACAGTTCTTTGTCCTGCTCCTTCTGTGATTCATTGTACTTCATGAATGTTAACTTGTTCTCCCTAACCTTCCTGCCACCTCCTGTGAAAGCCATAGTGTTTTTTATTTAATTTTGTTTTGTTTATTTGTTTCACACAAAGGCTTGTTGCCTCTGTGATGGCAGTTTTGACTTTTCCCCATTATTCTTCCACCCTCCTCCCTGCCCATTTGCTAGTGCATTTCTTAGGCACTCACCCATTTTGGCAAAGTCAGCCTCCTAAAGTCCAGTACCTTGCCTTTGTATGGCTTGACTCTACTACTGTGTTAATTAGAACTACATTGTTTGGTAGTCACTATTTCCCAGATGACTACCCACTTTTAAATCTGTGATCCTCTCCATCTCCATTTGAGAGTTCCAGGTCTAAGACTGCTCCCCCCGAGAGGGTTCCAGTACTAGCTGTCTGAGGCATTCTTGCAGGGCATCAAGAATGACCCTGCTCTGGATGTGGCTGCAGCAAATGTGTTCCAGTTAACATTTGGCATATTCAGGTCTCCCATCAACAATATCTCCCTTTCTGCCATTCTAAGGATGCCTTCTATAATTTCCTTGTCTATTTCCTCCTCCTGAGGTAGGGATCTGCATACAACCCCCATGTGGATTGTGGTGCCATTGCCTGTCTCCAAGTTGACCCACAGTGCCTCCTCTCCTCCCCATTTACCCTTTAGTTCTGTTGTTTTGATCCTTCCCTTCCCTTATGTACTGTATAGAGCTCCTCCCTCCTCTTTTACCCTCCCCATCCCTCCTGTATATTGTGTACCCTGATATGTTTACATCCCGGTCATGGTTCTGTGTGTACCATGTTTCTATGACTCACGATATCCAGGTGTCCCTCTTCCATCAAGGCCACTAGTTCAGGAAGCTTGTTACCCAGTTTATGGGCATTGATACTCATCACTCTCCATTTCTTGATGGCTTTACCACTTTTAGTCCTACCTCTGCCCTTATTGACTTTGTCTTCTTCTCCATTTACCCCTTCCTGCTCCCTATTGACCTTTCTACCTTGGTGTTTTCCTCATTGACTATCCTGTTTTGTGGGGAGGCTGGAATTCCCTGCCTCGTATCAGTGGTTCCACCTTTGGCTAGGTTAAAAGTTTGCCAATGAAGCATTTAAACCTATCACCTAGGAACCTGGCTCCCTCCCGACAGATGCAAACCATCCTGCCAGTATAGGTGGGTATCTCTGCAGGTTGAACCACAATCTCCAAGGAAGTCAAAACCCTGTATTCCACACCAGTTTTTCAACCATTCATTGAATTGCATGGTGCAGAGTACCTCACCTCACCCTTGCCATAGACAGGCAGCACCTCCGAGAAGGTTACAGTGTATGCTAGTTGTCTAAGGCTCCTCCCAACTCCAAAACTCCTCCTGCACTGCTCTGATCCCATGCCCAGCCAAGTCATTTGTCCCTAGGTGGACAATGACATCTGGCTCCCTCCCATGCAGCTGCTCTCATGATTGTGAGGATTCACTTCCTGTCCCTCCAAGCCATGGCGCCGGGCAGACACCTTACTTCTCTCTCCTGCCTCCTCCAGTTCTAACCCCTAATAAAGTCCTCACCAGGAGCTGCTTCTTTCCCCTCGGTGTCCCATGCCACCTTTCTGTGTGCCTCCTTTGTGGTGGTTCCCAGCTACCTCCTTGGTCTCCACTGTGGGTGCCTCCATAGGGGAACTATCTCGCCAGAATGGCATAAGAATTGTGGAGAGGTACAACTGGAGGGATGCACCTCTGTTCCACCACCCTCACCCTCACCCTCACCCTCTGAGCCCACTGTGGTACAACCGCTACTCTTGCTTGGCAACCTCTGAAGCAGAGGTGGCAGCCCTGGTGTTCCCTAGTGGGTGAGGTTTCCTCACTCCTATCCAGTTCAGCCTGAGATGGGCAACCTCCTCCTCAGAGCAGAGAGTTGCCTGCAGACAGGGCAGCATCACAGACTCTAGAATGTCTCCCAGAAGACTGCTGCCCCAAGCCACTGCATTGCACTACTCCCCACATGTCTGTCTTTTTCCTGTTTATTTAAGTTGTTTCGTTTTTTTAGTTAGTGAGTATGTGTGTGTTCGCATTTATCCTCAATGCAGTGTGCTGTGCTGGTAAGGATATGACCTGTATGCTCCTTGCCCTCTTGACGCCAGAACTCCTGGTATAAAGGAAATTACATCCTTGGTCGAGTGGGGGGGAAGGGTGGGTCCAAGCCTGTGCCCTCGGAATCAATCGGCTACAAGCTCTGACCCACAACTGCGGTGAGTGTTGACCTTCTTTTCAGCAAGACAACTTGCACAACAACTTAACAGAGAATATACCCTGCAAAACAAACAATTACAGTCAGGGAAAAATCAAACAGTTGAGCCCAAGACCTACAATGTAAGCCTCCCTGACCCACCACAACCTGGTGTTCTGTGCTTTGAAACCAATCAGAGGAACTGGTTTCACTACCTGAGGCTCTGTCTTGATTCAAATACATAAACTGTAGGGTTAGTAATGAGAAATCCCAGCCACCAGTAAATAGCACTATACCAAAATAGTTTGATGAAAACAGTCACAAAATACTAGCAGACAGTAATCCAGCTAACCACACGGGAAAACCAGTTATGCAATATTTCAATTCTTCAAGTTACTCACAAGATAAGCAGTTTTACAACCCTCTTGATTAAAAAAAAGAAAGAAAGAAAGAAACACAAGCAATACCAAGTGTAAGAGTTAAAGTAAAAAAGTTACACCACCCTCAGATTTGAGCAAGAGTGAGCTGTCTTGTGGATTGCCAGTTCAATAGTGTCTCCCACAGCTCTCAGTTGTTTCAAAGCAGCCTGATTCCAACTTCAAGAATACGGGCTTTCTGTCTCATTAATGGAATGTGGCAGCTGATAAGGGCAGTAGTCTAAATAGTGGCACAAGTCAATGATAGATTCTATCATTTACATAGCATTCTCTCCGGGCAGTTCTACTTAAAGGGCAGGCTGCATCGAGTTATGAATATAGAAGAACACCTGGAAGAAACAAGATTTTTGTGGTAAGTAATTTTGTCTTACCTGCCCTGTAGTTACATTAAGCTGACACTTAAAATAAATGCGGTTCTGTATTCTGCCTCTGTAGAATTGCAGAATTCCAGGTGGGCTGTGACGGTAAGGAATACAACAGACAGCACTAGATCTATGCAGAATTTTCAAGTAGTAAACAGCACAGATTTGTGGCAGGGTGGTCTTTCACATTAACCTAATAGTTTTCTTTGACTGAGTGACAAGGGAATCGGATAGGGTCCACACAGTGGATTTGCTCTACTTGACTTCAACAAAGCTTTTGACTCAGTACCTCACAGATTCTTACTTAAGAAGATAGGGGATCTGCATGCAGTTAAGATCATAGTAACTAGGTAGGTAACTGGCAAAAGGGAGGCTGCAAAGGGTTGTAGTCAACAGGGTCAAATCAGAAAAGAGGGAAGTCACAAGCAGGGTACCATAGAGATATGTCCTGGGTCTGGTCCTCTTCAATCTGTTCATAAGCAACATTGGCAAGGGAATCCAGGGCAGGTTGTGTCTCTTTGCAGATGACAGTAAGTTCTGTAGGAGAATGAATAGTGACAAGGGAATTAAGGAAATGTAGAGCGACTTACAAAAGCAAGAGAGATGATCTAATGTGTGTAGTTGAAATTCAATACCAAAAAATGTAAGATAATGCACTGGGGAACGAGAACCCCAGGACAGAGTACTGGATGGGTAGGGTAAGACTTAGCACTACAGCTGAGGAACAGGACCTTGAGTTATCATCAGCAACTGCCTCAAATAATCGAGCCTTGCAATAAAGCATATACTGTAGCAAAGTGAGCAGGGTGCTGGGACACATTGGGAGGGGCATTGACAGCAGAAGGAAGATGTAATACTTCACCTATATAGACCCCTAGTTGGGCCACATCTGGAGTACTGTGCCCAGTTCTGGAGGCCTTATCTCTGGAAGGATAGAAATAGGCTGGAGATAGTGCAGCGAGGAAACAAAATTATTCTGGACCAGCAGGGCACATCCTATGAGGAGCACTTCAAGGCACTGAACATGTACTCACTGGAGACCAAAAGGAGAGGAGAGATATGATAGAGACCTTCCAGATCCTCAGATAAATTAACAGGGTGAACTGAGGGAACTATTTCACTTGGATACTTGTCTGAGGTCACATGGACATGAATGGAAACTGTCATGAGGGAGATTCAGTAAGGCAATGAGGAAGTATTATTTTACAGAAAGGGTGGTGGGGTAGTGAACAGTCTACCAGCTGAAGAGGTTTGTGCTAAAACTGTTGGTGGTTTCAGGCATGGTTGTGATAGAATGAAGGGTATAGTTGTTACTTGGGTGGCAGAAACTGGGATGAGAATGGGGGAAGGATGAGAAGGGCGAGGACCTTGAGGGGCAGCAGGTCCGTGAGGGCTAAATAGGAACTTGGGCAGACTGGATGGACTGCTAGTCTTTTTCTGCTGTCATTGTCTATGTTTCTGTATTTCTATCTGCTGGAATCCTACAGAATTTTGGAAATTCCATCAGAAGGGGAATTCTGAAATTTTGAAAGTAAAATAAAAATAGATTAGTAAACCACGATTTACATAAAATATGAAATAGTATTGCGTGATTTACAAAAACTGTAAATTCATTTTCACAAACCTTAAAATAATATTCCTCAAGTAACATAATCTATGGAATGTTATTCTGTGGTTTATATGGCAATTCTTTCTGGAATGCCGTTGAAATACAAAAAAAAAAGAAAGAAATTCTGAAAAAGACATTCTTCACAACTCTAGGCAGCACCTGTGGGATACAAAAAGTATGACAAACATGGGAAGGGAAAAGGACAACCCTAGCAGGGATATTTGTCGACAGAAACATAGACTTTGACGGCAGATAAGGACCGCTAGGCCCATCTAGTCTGCCCATTGGGGTCCACAAAGGTCAAGGGAAGTCATTCCTCCCAATATTAAAGTACATTGGATCATTTCTAATTTTGGTCCTGCCTCACCTTCTCAAGAATGTTTTTTCCTCCCTTTGAAGGTGTACAGCATCATGTTGTTAAACACCTTACTAGAAGTATTCTCCTATTCAGCATCATCATGCATTCTCCTAGATCACAGGAGTAACACGTCAATATACATCTGGAGGCCTGAGACCTATACCACTGGGAGGATAATTCTAGCTAAAGGAGTCCTTATTATTTACTATTATTTAAGTAAATAATAATCCATGACAGGGTATACACTATAGGATTTTAATGCATGCCCCAGGGTGTAGCAAGGCTGAAGGCTAAGTGTACTTTGTGCCCATGAGAAGTGCATTTAAACCTTGTGAGGCATACCCTGTAGGGGCTTAGTATACTAAAATGGCTCTAAGTAGGTTTTTAGGGAGGAAAATTTAATTTGACATCTGACCCAGTGTTTAAAGAGATTTAAGTGACATTTTCAGCCAATGAAATTTCTCGATTTTTTCTTGCCATTTCATAATTAAAGTTTAATATTACAGGATGACTTCTATGAAATGCAAGGCTCGTTCACAGAATGTCCATGTCAAAAAATTATATTACAAAGATGTGCTGTATAGCACAGTAAATTATCAAAGCCTCCAATCATGTAGAAAATAGTTATAACAATGTTGAGTTTTAACACATCTTGTTTTAAAGCATTTTGAAAGACGATGTACAGGTAGAGTTTCTGAGTTGTGACGTTAAGTTATTCCAAGCATGGGGAACTCCAAAGAGAAAATATGAACTGCCTTAAGCAGATGAAACTTAGGCAACTGGTAAGACCTACACTGAACAGCTTGCAAGGACTTATCTGTGAGAGGGTGCCACCACATGGTCAGATAGATTCAAAGCCACTTGGTTTTTATACTTCTTTTCTCAGCACCCTAATGATCCTGCTGTAGAATTCTCTTTTGTGCCACAGAAATCTTCCTACTGAATCCATTGTTTAGTGGAGAGCAGAAGCTAGGCATGTCCTTGGCATTTATTGACCACCTATGTCTGGAGGTGGAAAACAGGACCATCATTAGCAACCAACTGGTGCACTTGAAGGACTACCACTCATTACACCAGCGAGCAAGTCTGAGAGCAAACTTAGGTCATCAGAGGCTGGCTGGGTGAGAGGAAGGGGAGGATTGACAGCCCTGAGGATGTTCTCTTTCTCCGAGGAGGGGATGGAGCGCCATTACAGTATCGACACCTAGGTGATCATAGGTGATGTGGGCAGGAGCAGCAAGGGGAGGAATGCTCCATGATGTAAGACATCAGCACACTTTTGGGTATGTGTTAAGCTATCATCTCCATGGAGCATCCGGGTAACAAGGAGAAACTGAAGAAAAAAAAATGGTTTCTGCATGATGACATCAACGGCCCCTGACAGATACTACACCCCTACTGGGTACATGGCCAGCCTGACCAAGTGCGGCATCTGTAGGAGATTTTGGGGTACCCTGATGGCTCTGTCACAGGGTAAGCACAGAGGAACAGGTAGGCCTACAGATAAATCCCAGACACAGTGGGTGATAGGGTTAGACACCGTCATCAGAAGGTGGCATAATGTACAATAAGTTAAAAACAGGACCATCATCCACTGGTGAACCCATTCCATTCCCATTTTCCCTTGCCTAGGTTTGTCTCCATGCCTCCCCAGGACACCAGTAGTGTTGCATGTGTCAAGCATCCAAACACACCATAGAAACATAGACCATGGCAGCAGAAAAGACCAGAGGTCCATCCAGTCTGCCCATACTCCCTATAATCCCTGGAACCTTTTGTATCCACTCCCATTCCCTCCTTGGTCCCATTGCCCTGGGTGACCACAGTTCCCTTAATCTAGCCCATGCCTGCTTGAATCCACTGACTGTGTTTGCACCCAGCACCTTGGCCAACAGACTGTTCCAATGTTTCACCTCCTTTCCATAAAGAAGTACTTCTTCACATCCTCCTGAACCTCCTCCTGTTAATTTCCACTCATGACCGCATGACCTCGAGTTGGTATTCTAGGTAACAATTCCCCTGCAGTTTACCATGTTAATTCCTTTGGTAACTTGTAGGTCTCTGTCATAACTCCTCTCTCCCTTCTGGTCTCCAGTAGTACATATTTAGTGCCTTGAGGCACTGCTCATAGGATCTGCCCTGCTGGCCCTGGAATCATTTTTGTTACTCTGCATTGCACTGTTTCAAACCTCTCCTGTCCTTTCTGAAGTGAGGACTCCAGGACTGGATGCAGTACTCCAGGTGAGACCTCATCAGGGATCTCACAGGGAAATCTATACTATACTCGCAGCATGGTATACCATACTTGACCACCTCCATCTGTTTGTCCTGCTTCACTGCCACCTAGATAGCAGTATGGCACTGAGAATTGTTGACCCCCCACTTTGAAGGAGGATATAATTTGGGGTACTCACCCAACCACCCAACCACCAGAAGATTGACAGGTCTCCTAGGATCATGCTGACAACCTAAGCCAGTGGCATGACACGGTGCTCCCACCACTGATTTCTGTTTCTTTGTCATGCTGCCCTATCAGAGTAGTTTTCATATGAGACCCCCACCTAGAGTATTGTGTTCATGAAACCACTCAGAGTCGCTCATAGTTCATGGTGCTTATAGTAAATACAACATTTGAGATAGGAACCTCAGCACACACTCATGCTGGAAGATCCAAGACAAAATATAGGATTCAGTACTTTATTGAAATTTCAACACCGTGCCTCCGCCAGACCTTTCTGTGTTGGTTTGGTGGAGGCACTGTGAGTGTTGAAATTTCAACAAAGGACTGAATCCTATATTTTTCTTGGATCTTTCCAACGTGAGTGTGTGCTGAGGCTGTCTGGTCTCGAGTATATGTGTTCAGTTTGGGAGTAGAGGTGGGCAAACCAGGAATTTTTCACCTAGAGCCAAGCCAGATCTAAACCAGGGAACTGTCTTGTGTCTACAACCCAAAGCATGATCCGGGCCCTGACCACTGCAGGCTGTTCTCTGCATAGGAATTGGACATTTCAAATGCTGCACTAACTGCTCTGGCTGATGAAAATGCAGACTTTGACCATTATTGGCTCAGCTTGACCTTGGCTCTCAATTGCTTAAAGAGGTCAAGCCAAGCCAGGTACTAAGCTCTAGCTGGGATTGAGCTCTGCTCTGTCTTGCCCACCGCTATTCTGGAATCGCATCTCAAGAAGGACATGGAAAGGGTGGAGGCCGTCCAGAGGAGGGCAACTGAAATGTTGCAGGGCTGCACCAGAAGACCTATAAAGAGAAACTAGGAGATCTCATATATACACCGTGGAAGAGAGGAGGAGGGAGATATAATAGAGATCTATAAATACTTCAAGGTGTTGAACAAGGTGTGGGGGTATTTTTCAGAGAAGAAGGTGCATGAGAATAAGGGAACATGCAATGAAGCTGGAAGGGGTAAAATTTAGAGGGATGTGAGGAAATACTTCCTCACTGAAAGAGTAGTGGTTGTCTGGAATGGTCTTCCAGCACAGGTAGTGGGGGCAAAGACAGTGCTGAGCTTCAAGTATGCATGGGATAGGCAGAAGGAATCTTAGTTGGGAGGCAGAAGGAGGTAGTTGGCAATCAGGTAGGATCTATGATGAAAGTATAGGCAGAGAAAATAGGGCAGACTAGGTAGGCCAAGTGGTTCTTATCTGCCAACAAATTCTATGTTTCTAGTTTATTTTTATTTAAAGCAAGTGCAATTGCTAAATGTTTTGCAAAAAGCTAGTTTAAGCTACAATTAATAAAATATTAGCATGCCTGTCAGGTGTACTTGTCTAGCAACCTCCTATGCAGCATACGATGCGTCCTTTTTATTTTCTTGATCCTAACCCTTGCCAGGCCTACAATGCTATTTCTATGCAAAATATGGTGGCCATCTTTTCTTGAGAAAAAAAAATAAATTAAATAATTTTTCAAATACTCAGATTTTGATGGAATTAGAAAATTGTACCACAAAATAAAACTGGAAGATGCCTAAAATCTTTGATAGTGTAAAAAAAAGCGGGGTCAAATTGTTTGCCCAGTTGTGTTGCCCTGTTGGTTTAAAGAATTATGCCAGTACACGATGCCTTAGCATGACACAAAATATATTTTTAATAGTAACTACTACTGATAAACAATACAGAAAAGCATAGTGTGGTCTGCACTGTTTATCTATTAGTGCAGTGCAGAATTTTCAAATTCTGGCCAAATGAAATTCCATGGTATTTGCTGAATATTCTAAGTAATTCCTTGAATTACACTGGATGCAGAATAGCAGAATTCCACAAGCAGAATGCAGATTAGCAATCCACAATTAGTGTAAATGCCAATTGGTGTTCCACAGTTTTGTTAATATAAAATGCAAACTAGTTTTCCAGTTTACATAAACTGTGCATTATTTTTCCACAAACTGTGAAAAATAATACCACACATTGCATAAACCATGGCAATCTAATCTGTGGATTGTATTGACACACTGTCAGAATTCTGCAGAATGTTTTGGAAATTCTTAGGATTTTGTAACAGGATTTACCATATCGCCTGAATTACTCCAGTGAATTTCACATCCTGCATTGCTCTATTATTTATTACATTTTGTATTGTTCAATACAGATATATATTACTATTAATTATAATATTTAGCACTAATATAATTCATGAACTTCTGCTTCTTTTTTCAGCTGCATATACGTCCACATACGGGAGGATCTCAGTAATCTCCCGAGCAAAGCAGCAGAAAGGCATTGCAGTGCTTGGTTTCACCATTAAAGTAAGTCTCTGTTGGTCAGTGCTAGGCTACAGTAGAATTCAGATAGAGCCAGTGGTCAGGGTTTCCAAACGGTCAGACACAGGCACAGAAACTTGCCAGACCGTGTCTGCATCTGCCAGATGCATCTGGGCAGACTACTGCTATTGTTGTTTTTGTTTGTGTGTTTGTTCACTTAATTATTTCTGTATCTGATATGGTGACTGGGATATATATTATCTATTTATTTGTTTGCTTATTTGCTTAATTATTTATGTATCTGATATGGTGACTGGGATATATATTATCTATTTATTTGTTTATTTATTTATTTAATTATTTACGTATCTGATATGGTGACTGGGATACATATTGTCTGTTTGTTTGCTTATTTAATTATTTATGTGTCTGTTATGGTGACTGGATATATATTATCTATTTATTTGTTTGTTTATTTCTTTACTTATTTATGTGTCTGATATGGTGACTCGTATATATATTATCTATTTATTTGTTTGCATATTTCTTTAATTATTTATGTATCTGATATGGTGACTGGGATATATATTATCTATTTATTTGTTTATTTATTTATTTAATTATTTATGTATCTGATATGGTGACTGGGATATATATTATCTATTTATTTGTTTGTTTATTTCTTTAATTATTTATGTGTCTGATATGGTGACTGCGATATATATTATCTATTTATTTGTTTGCATATTTCTTTAATTATTTATGTATCTGATATGGTGACTGGGATATATATTATCTATTTATTTGTTTGCTTATTTATTTAATTATTTATGTGAAATTTGGTAACTGGGATAGTTATTCCTTTTTTGTAAACACTATTTTTGCACCAGGGTTATGGGTGGGAAATGTACCTCCTTCAGTGTTTGACTCACACCTGGCCTCCCACTGAGAGGCCTACTGTTTTCTCTGCAGTGAGTCTCCCTGAGGGAGGGAAGAGACCACAACCAACCTGAGGCCCCAGTCAAGGCTTACACCTGAGACATCATTCAGGCTGAGGTCCAGGGCTTCACAGGGCAGCTTTCCCAGGGTTCTTCCCTTCTGTGAGTTCCCCAGGAGACACAGACATGCAATGACATTAGCATGGGTTGGGCGGCTTCTGCTCCTGATCTACAGACATCTGTCATTGCCCTCACACTGCATAGAAGCCCTTGATAATGCATACCTGGTCTTCAGTGGGTGTTGCTGGCTTGCCAGAAGACCACTACCCTCACCCCAAAGGAGGAGGAGGAGAAATGTCAATAGGACACTTATCTCCTTCCACCTGGCTGACCCTTTGACACACCGTGCTCATTCCCAAACACGGGTCATCAGTGCCACAGGCGGTGGCACTACTACAGTGAGGCAGACCAGCCAGGATAGTTATTTATTTGTCTGCTTGTTTATTTAATTATTTATTTCTGTGAAATTTTGTGGCTGGATTAGGCGTCCTGAGCTGTGGCTCATCTCCAGGTATGACTCACCTTAAGAATTATTACCTGGAGTAAACAGTGACAAATATTGACTGGCTACTATAAACTGGCAAGAATTCTATTTAGCTCCTTCAATACATGTTGCATATGAATGTTTCACCAGCAGGTATTAACCCTTGCTGTGCCATGGACTGGTATCAGTCTCAAATTCCAACACATTCTAATTCTGTTGGCACTTTAAGGGTTAAAAGTCATAAACCAGCTTGCTCCTTTAATAAAATGTTGAATGAGAAATAGAAGCTCCCCATGGTTTACCTGTAGAAATAGAACAAGCCCTGAGTGGTACAGATTTGTACAAGGCAAAAGCTAGAATCTTCAAAGCAGAGAGAATTGGATAAATTGTTGGCAAAAGAGAAATAATTGTACAAAGTTAATTCAATTGGCCACAGCAGATTACTATTTGCCACTGTTGGACAATAACAAGAATGGTCTCTCCATCTTCTGGAAAGCCATAAAGGGTATGAAAGGTGGGTCAGACCCTTCTTCGCTGCCTAGACAGTTTCAAATTGGTAATAAACCATGTGCAGACAAATAATCGTGGAAGAGTTGAACTCGTACTTTGCTTCCACTGGGAATGCTTTTGACAATTCACCCATAGCCAGATCCATTACCTCCTCAGAAATCATCTAGTCTCACACCTAATAGCTCAACTCAATTCCCAATCCTGCAGTTCTCCTATAGGCAGGTGGAGCAGTCCTTCAGAATTTGGAGCCCCAAAAAGTGCTGGGGCTGATAACATTGAGCCCCTCTTTCTAAAAATGGGTTACACGATTTGAATTGCCCCATAACCCATCTCTTCCATTCATTGACTGCAAGTTGTGACATTCCATTACTATGGAAAACTGCTCATATAGTTCCGCTTATTTAAATCAGAAGATAAAAGTAACTTCTTTAAGTAACTTCTTTAAGTAACTACTGGCCCATCTCCATTATACTTCTCCTTGCCAAATTGCTTGAAAAACTGATAAATGAGCAGATTAGAGAATGTCTTGATACAGTTAATATACTTTATTTATTTATTTTTAAACCTTTCAACAGGAGACACATACTGAGCTTTAAACTAACTTGTTTCCAGATGTGTCCTGGAGGAAGAGGAGAGGGTTAAGTACAAAGATTAAATTGCAACTACAATAAATACAAACAAAAATAGCAGTGACACATCGCTTGACAATTAGTATAATAGCAGTTGCATCATTTACAATTAGGATGCAAGTTAAGGAGAGCACCAGCTAGAGGTGTGTAAAAACTTTCGCCAGCAGAACTTCTATGAAAGGTGGATTTTGCTTCTGCAAAATGCAGAAATTAAATTAGCAACGCTCGTGGAAATTCTGACTTAAAATGGTGGAAAAAATGTACAAATTTGCATGAAAAAGTCCTCAGAACTGATCACTGAACTGCGGAATAATTACATGTTCTGAGGAATAATTCTTTAAACTGCAGAAAAAATTCTCAGAACTGTTATTCTGCAGTTCATGTGTATTATTCTGCAGTTCAGGCAAAAATTCCATGGAACAGGGCGAAAATCCACCAGACACATTCAGAAGATTCCAATCTTGCCAATGGCAGAAGTTTGGAAAATTCCACCAAAGTTCAAGATGTGGAATCTGCAACTTTTGCCCACCTCTAGTACAAAGCGGTACAAGAAAGCATAAAAGGTTGCAGTAGTAATCAGGTTCATACAGGGCAGTAGTAATAGTTTAGACCAAAACAGGGTGTAGGGGTGGTTGGGGGGCAGAGAGGTAAGGGAATGGAAGAGGGTCAAGAGTAGGTGGGAGCATGAGGGAGAAATTGATGAGTGGAGATGGGGAGGAAATATTAGGGTAGCTACATGCGAAGCATATGGGCTTGCAGTAGTGAGGATAGAGAATGTTTGGAGGAAGCAGAGTGAATGGTTAGGGGAGAGAATTCCAGAGTTTAAAAGAGTGGAAGGAGAAAGCAGCCTGACCAGCAAGGGATTTACCAGAGGAAAGCAGGAGAGAGTGATAGCCTGGGTTACAGAGGAGTTGGGGGAAGACAAGAGGAAGGATGATAAATGAGGGTGAGGGACGCCAGCCAGGGCTTAGAGGTCATTACCCTATCCAATCTGCTCTTTCAAATGCAAACATAGTACGACTTCTGCACTAGTTAAGGTTACAAATGATTAATTTACTGCACTGACCAAAACTTACTAATGTGGCAATATTCCTAGACCTTAGCAAGCTTTCAATACTGTGGACCACAGTATTCTTTATTTATTATTTCAAATTCGGATTAATACCTTTGAGCCTGGAGCTCGTTTACAAAAGGCTCCAAGTCAACAAGGAATACAAGACATTTACAGGTGATGAAACATTGCAGAACAGAAAGACATCAACTAACAAGTGGTATTAGTGTGCAGTTACAATATTAAGCAGGGTACAAGAAGTAAGGAGAAACAGGACCACACTTCCAGAGAAACATATTAATGCAGCACTAATTAAGTGCAGTACAGTGTTTAACAATCATGTTACAGTTCAGACGGGTGCTCCCAGTCTGCAGAAATGCATGTTTAGCAGCCGTTGAGGTTTTGTCAAGGGAGGTAGTAGGTGGTGGAAGGTGGGGGGGGGGCAGTTGTGGAACAGGAAGGTGGGAGTAAGAGAGGGTAGTGTTTAACAGGTGCAAGAACTGCTGTCAAAGGCCATGGGTTAACAGAAACACTGGCAGTCAGATTTGCTGTCAAGAAGAGTTTGAAGCCCATTTTAAAGTGGCCAAGTCTGGGGAGTTGGCAAGGTCTGCAGGCAGATCATTGAACCATTTAGGCCCACAGTAGGAGAGGATCTTTGGCCAAGGGTGGTTCATTTGAAGGGAACAGTAAGAACAGTCCTGGAGGCACCCTTGTGCATTTAGATGGTTGTGCAGGCTCAAAGAGGGCTGAAGTAGCCCTAGACATGGACCCCATCAGGGACTTTTTCGCAAGGAGGCAGGCCTGGTATTGGAGTCTGTGGTGGAGTGAGCTAGCCAGTTTCCTTGTATAGGTCACAAGAGTGAGTCATTTTGTGTACTCCCAGGACCAGATGGCAGGCCTTGTTGAAGATGGTTTTGACCCTTAAAGCGCTGTGTCTGTGCCTGCCCCATATATGAGAAGACTATAATCCACAGATGAGAGAACTGAACTGCATGTAACAAGTTTCAGGGCAGCCGTGTCATTGAGGTGCGGTGTCCGTACAGGATGCCAAGCATCATGTTGGTGGACTTTACCAGTTGCTCAGCATGGGCAGTGAAGGTGAGGGTGTCATCAAAATGAATCCCTAAGTACTTGAATGTATTGACTTGGTCTAGTACTTCTCCTTGCTACTAAGTATATGCAGTGAGGACCTCGAATCTTGCCCTGTGGGGTGCTGAAGAGCATGCTCTTTGTCTTTTGAGTTGAGTAGCAGTTGATTTCGGTGAACCAGGATTCCAATGCATGAAAATTGTGCTGAAGTTCAAGCTAATTGATCCCAGGTCTTTCCCTGGGATGGAGATAACAGCATCGCCTGCATAGAGTACGGAGGTGCAGGACAGGTAGAAGACATGTAATTTATGAAGAGGCTGAATAAGAGAGGACCAAGGATAGAACCTTGTGGGACCCCTAGGTTTACTTCCTGGGCTCAGAGATCATATTGCCAATCCTGACCCATTGAGATCTATGGGTTAGGTAACTATGGAACCAGGCCACAGATTCCATTGACAATCCTGTAGAGAGGAGACATTTCAGTAGCAGTTGGTGATTGACTGTGTCAAAGGCCTTGGTGAGGTCTATGAAGATAGACCCCACCACCATCCCTTTATCCAGGGCCCCATAAAGCTGAGTGGTGTACTCTACTAGCGGTGACAGTGGAGTGGTTTTGTTGGAATCCATGTTGTTTCAAGCAGAGAAAGCTATGCTTTTCTAGGTACTCAGTTAGTTGTTCTGAGACCACTCTTTCAAGTGCTTTGGAGTGGGGGGTAAATCGAGATGGGCCGGAAGTTTGCTAAATTAGCTCTGTCTCCTGATTTAAAAACAGGTGTGACTAGAGCCTCTTTCCACCTGTCAGGAAGATGCCAGATCTTAGAGAGGCATTGAATACCTTGGTGAGTGGTGCCACAAGTTCGTTTAATGTGAGTGCTACCATCTTCATATTGATCATGTCACTTCCCATCCTAGTCTTACCAAGGACCCATTTGATATATTTAATGGTCTCACCTGTGGAGATTTGCCTGAAGTAGAATGGTGGGGTAACATTATCCTGTGGTGATGGAGTGTTGAGGTTGTGCTGCTGGCCTACAAGGGTGTGATTCAGGTATTCAGGTGGCAACACATTGTTGAGGTCCGTGAATGCAACATTAAAAGCATCAATGATTTCCTTTGGGTCTTGCAATGTACCAGAGGTGGTAACTATAAGGTCCGTGGGCCCCTGAGGCTCTACCCATGAGAGATTTTACAGAGTCCCAGAACTCCTCCCTCTACCCCAGGTCTTTCCTAGGAGGTCATTGTAGTAAGCTGCTTTGCCAGACGTATGAGTTTTGTGCAGGTATTTCTAGCTGCCTTATACATTGGGAGTCAGCTAGATTCCCGGTGGCTTTGGCCCTATGCACAGGTGATCTCTAAGTTGCATGCATTCAATTAGAGGGCTGGACAGCTGGGGTTGGGATTCCTCTGGCTTTCTTTGTTTTGTAAGGAGCAAAGATGTCACAGGCTTTAGTAAAAATACTGCAGAAGTAATCCAGTGTTTGGTTTCCGTCCTTGACTCTATCCAGTGGGGACCAGTCAATCCCTTTTAGGTAATGCCTGAAGGAGTCTAGTTGACCAGGCCTTAGTGATCTGTTCCTGGTGGTCTTAGGCTTACTCTGGTGAACTTGTTTGTCCAGGTAAGTAGTACAGGGAGTGGTCACTGATGGTGTCAGGTAGGACTGTTATCTCTGCGATATGTTCAGGACAGGAGGAGAGTAGCCAGTCGATGAGGGTGCTGGTTCCTGTATGGTAGTTTTGTCTGGTGGGTTGTGTGACCAGTTGGATCAGATACAGTCCAGCTATTTGGTCTCTAGCTGTCACTGCATCCTGTGCTTGCAATTAATGTTGAAGTCCCTAGGATTATATGTTCCCAATTTAGTTTGTTCTGTTCGAGGTGGCTTATGAGCTGTGGGAAGCCAGTGAGTAGTGCCCAAGCAGGTATATAGTGGTTAATAGTAGCACTTTGTTTTGTTGGCCAATATTAAGTTTTAGTGTTAGAACCTGTGCTTCCTTGGTATGGAAGCTAATTGGTAATATTTGCCTTTGATGTCACTCTTGAGGTAAACCAGACAACCCCTTTGAGGTATGGTCCTGCGGAACAGGTTATATCCAGGAAGGTCAATTGCTGTGTCTGGGATCTTTGGTGATAGCCATGTTTCTGTTAGGAGATGACGCCAGGATCAATCTGAACCACCCAGGCCTGAAATTGTGGCAGTTTGAAGAGAAGGCTGCAGATATTCAGAGATACAATTTTAGATGTCCTCGGCTATTGGTGCAATTCATGATACAGGTCACCCAGGGTCACAGCTAGGCAAGGATTTGACAAGAGGCTTTGGCTATGCAAGAGTTTGCAGGCATGCACTCCCTGCCCCATTACATTGATAGCCTGGGGCACACTCAAGTACAAGAGCAGGATGTGAAATCCCTTTGTCCTTATGCTTCCTTTTGTTATTTAAAGAGGTTTTAAAAGCCCACATACAGATCCCTCAGGAGAAGGTCAGACGGAAATGTGGATTCAAGCAGGACCCAGAGTTACTGAATTTGTCAGACTTAGTTGCTTGACTTCTGCTTTGCTTGGGATAGCTTCCAAAAGTTGATTTTAAACTGAAAATGCAAATACCTGGTGGTGATGTTTTGCAGAAATCCAGTCCAGACCTTCACAGATGTAGTAAGCAAGAATGGTGTAGTTACTCCAAGCAGAAAATCTTGTAAATCCCAAAAACTAAGCTACAGACACAGACAAACACAAGCAGCCACCCACACAGACCCAGGACCTCTGGACTTTATTCTATTGAATAAACTCAAGAATGCTGGCACAGATCCTGTTGTTGCTGCCTGGTTTAGAAATTACCTTTCTGGGAGACATCAGCATTAAAGGTGGAAGACTTGTCATCTTCCTATGACCAAATACGAAAAGGAATGCCACAAAGATCTATAGTGGGACCTTTGTTATTTATGGTTTACACTAATAATCTGGCGACAACACTGTAAATGCAAAGTTGTATTTTTATACAGATTATACTGTTCTCTGTGTTGCGAGTTGTACACCTGAGACAGCTATGAATGCTCTGCAAGAGGCATTTGATCAACTCAAGGTTAATTTATGTACTTCAAGTTTCTTCTAAATGCTGCTAAAACTAAGTACATGGTATTCTCTCGAAATCCTTCCTGCCCCTCCCTACATTAGGCATCCCAACCATAACAAGTGAAAGGCGGAAATGGTAGATTCTTTTAAGTATCTGGGATGTGGCTGGATAACAAGTTGTCCTTTGTTGTGCACATTGAAAATCTTTGTAAAAGCTATACCAGAGACAGGTTTCATTACACAAAAAATTCTGTTTTGAACATGAAGCAAAGAAAAGACTTGTCCAGGTGACGTTTCTGCCCCTGTTAGTCTATGGCCATATTATATATAGAAGTGCCATTGACTCTAATTTAGCTAAACTAGATGTGACGTACCTTGGAGCACTCCTGTTCATTACTGGTTTATAGGCCAAAACCCTTCATTGCCTTCTATACAAGGCAGTGGGATGGTCTTCACTTGAAATCAGAAGGTTCGGAATCTAGATTTCTAACCCCAGTAATACTCAGGTATTCATAACTTTCTGAAGTAAGTCTTCTAGGTAGGACTGCCCAGAGAATAGAACACATGCAAATAATGGAATTCTTTACATGTGAGAACTTTCAAACGCTGCTTCTACTAAATGCCAGTGTTCTAAATCTCCTCAGATTTTCTCTCTCTGACTGAAAAGTCTGGTCACAGAGTACCATTTGTCTAACTTTCTCCTGTGTGAAGAAACTTCAAATGTATTCATATATTTTGTTTTCATTTGCTGCTTTTACTAATTGTTTTTGTTGTTAAATCTTTAGCTTAGTTTAGTTGTTTTTCCGGTTCCTCTCGATTTCGGTATAACACTTGGGGAACCGGTTTAATTAATAGTTAGTCAGGGTTTTCTGACTAAAAAACTCCTTAGTTTTCAAATTTAATGTGTTTTAAATTGTTATTTTGTAACCGATAACTTTGGTTACTGAACCCTTTTCCTATCAGTTCGGTTCCTCGGTTCCTTCTCAGTTCAGGAATGGACCACAACCGCTTGCTTTTGAAAAAAAAAAAGCTTTGTTATTTAGTGATTGCTGTTTTTCCTTTTGGACATTATGTCAGAGAAACAAGAAAACCAGTTTCAAAAACTGTATACAGCGTGGGAAGTGTTTGCAAAAGCAGACAATCACAGTTTGTGCATGGCCTGTCTTGGTTAAAGGAGGAATGTGATGTTTGTAAAATAGTCCCAGAAAAACAATTGAAAATGACTTGAATGGCTTAAAAGAAGCTTCCTCAGCCTAAGGGTCCCTCTGGCTCTGACCAGCCAATACCCTCTATTACTGTGGTTGAAACCACGTCTGTAGTTGCCCCTGCCCCTGACATGGGTGAAAACGGCAAAAGAGGACCAATAAGCTGGCTGACTCTCCGGTTCCCTCAAAAAGACCAAAAGTTAAAGAACACTGAACACTCGCCTCCAAACTGAGGAATTCTGTGTCTGGCCTGACTATGACTTCGGTTCAGGAAATTGCCCAGGTTTTCAAAATTATCCAGGCCTAACAGACCATCATTCTTCCTCAACAGCATCCTGTCCCTTCTCCAGGTCCCCAGGCTGGCAGTACTGCAAAATCTTCTTTCCCTGAGAAAGAAGACTATGGTGACTTTGAGGAGGACGACGGAGAACCTGTAGAACCTGAGGTGTTCCCTGAGCAGGACTTTGGTTCTCCCCAAGGGTTTCTGAGGACTACTTCTCTCATTTTACATTTGTTCAGAAGATGGCTGATACACTGGGCATCACCACTACTGAACACATTGAGGATGAGAAAGAGGTGGAATACATGGAAATGATGGGGTTGACCCCACAAAAACTCTCCTCCTCCCGTAAACAAATTTTTAAAGAAGGATGTTTTAACACTTTTCCTTTCATTTCTACAATTGAATTTCTACATTTGCCTCACAGTGGCATATACTGCACTTGGGAGAGATTGAGGAGGAGTTATTTGAGTCTGTAAAAGACTTCCTGGATGTTCACTGCAACACCAGAAAGGAAGATATGTGATTCACATGGAAAACTCAGGGGCCTTAATAGGCTGAACTCTCATAGCTCAGTTGGTTAAGAGCTAAAGCACAGATTGCTGAGGTCCTGGGTTCAAATCCCAGTTAGAGTCACACTTTTCCTTTCATTTCTACAAATGGATTTTAAAACTCCTTCATACACCTAACTCTATTCCTCCCTTGACAAGAGGATGGATAAAAGTATCAAATGGATAGGGAGGAGCAGACTTCTTCTTCTCCCATCCTGACCACTAGGGGTCATGCAGCAAGCTGCCTGCAACAAGGCTAGGGTCCCTCTGTCCTCCCATCCTCCGGACAAGGACTCTAGGAGAATTGACAGCATGGCCAAAAGGGTGCCTGTCAGCCTCTCTGGCCATCCTCAAAGCCAATTTTCAGGCCTATGCTGCCAAGTACCAACGTCACTGTGCCAGTCGTTTTGGCCATGGCCCAGAAAGTCCCTCGCTTTGTCAGATGACCTGGCTGAAACTGCCAGGTTTGGGTTAGAAGCAGCTAAGTATCAGTTCCAGATGGTTGCTGATACAAATGATACTGCAGCCAGACAAATAGCTAATACGGTGGCACAGAGGAGATTTGCTTGGCTCAGGGCCACAAATCTTACTCAAAACACTCAGTCTAAGGCACTGATTTCCTTAGAGGGTAAGTCTCTTTGGGGACTCCACGGTTGCTTACATGAAGAAGGTGGATGAGTACAAAGCCACTTATAGAAGCAACTCTGCAACAGAGAGCTTTGCCATCCACCAGGCCTCATGGAAGGGAGGCTGGGGCAGGTCCTTTCATACCAGGCCCTTTTCCAGCCAGTGGCCGTGCCCTAGTACCAGCAGTATCCACAACAGGGATATGTCAGGGGCAGGGGTAGAAGGGGATCTAGGCGTAGGTCCAAGGCCCAGCCTCAGGCCCAAACAAAGCAGACCCCTGAGGCACATGCCACCTCCTCCTCCCCCGCTGGAGGCAGACTGTCCCACTTCCTCCAGGCTTGGCTGAACATCACCACAGACAAGTGCGTCCTGGAGGTGTTGAGTCTGGGTCAGTCTCAGGACTTCAAATCCCTTCCTTCTCAAAAGACCAGAGTCGTTGGTTCATCTTCCCTAGCAGAAAAGACACTGCTAGAGGCAGAGGTTCAAAATCTGCTACTGCTAAAGGCAGTAGAACCTGTTCCAACCCTCCTGAGAGGAAAGAGTTTCTATTCCAGATACTTCCTTACCACAAAGGAAAGTGGGGAGTGGTGGTCTATATTGGATCTCAGAGCTTTAAACAAGCATTTAAAGAAATCAAAGTTCAAAATGGTAACTTTAGCATTGATTCTGCCAACACTCAAAGGAAGATTGATCGGTGTCTCTGGACTTAAAGACACCTATTTCACATCCCCATAAGGGAGTGCAACATAAAATATCTCAGGTTCAGACTCCTTCAGGCCATTACCAGTTTTCAGCCCTGCCTTGGCCTTTCTTCTGATCCAAGGTGTTCACTAAGTGCCTAGCAGCAGTAGTGCACACCTTCAAGGCAGGAGTTGCAGTTTTCCCATATCTGGATGACTGGCTGGTGAGGAAATCACCAGACCAAGTCAGACAGTATATACAGATAACCCAAGAGCTCTTGGAGTCTCTGGGATTCCTAATCAATCACAAGAAATAAGTTTTCATTCTTGCACAAATCCTGCAGTTCACAGAGGCAGAGATAAATACCCTGCAAGACAAGGCCTATCTGCTTCTGGACAGGGTCAGAAGTCTCCAGCTGATTGCAAATTCATTCAACACAAGACTGCAAGGCAGTTTCTACAGCTACTGGGCCATATGGCTGCATCCACAGGCACAGTGCTCAGTTCCAGGTTCTTTTTATGTTGATCGCACAGCGAAGAAACATATTGGGACAAGCTTGCTGAGAAGCAGGATGTGCAGGCAGGCCACTGTTGTGGCCAATGCCCCCACAGCCTGCAAAGGTTTGTCCTGTTTCCCCAATGCTGTTGCAGGCTGCTGGTGACACAAGTTTGGAACTGCTTGCACCAACTTGTGACAAATCAGCTGCGCAATCAGAGTGTCAGCCATCATTGTAGTAAAGTCAGGCTATCCGCTGCAATGAGGGAGCAACCATCATTGCAGGGCGGATCTAGCAAACCTGATATTGTTTAGAGACATGGCAGCGGGTTGCCGCCCTGTTCACAAACAATATAACCCCCCGTGATGAGGCCGACGGGCCCTCAAATCCCTGTCGACTTCGGGTGCCCCTCAGTTGATTTTGCCGATGGGGAGCCCACCCCATCGGCATTCTGTAACCCTCCCACTTTAATTTTCTGCAATGGGGTGCCCAGTCCCCGCTGGCATAATGATATCCCCTTTGTGCCAACGGAGGTGCCCAACTTCTGTCGGCTACTGCTGCCCCCCCAAAAACAGAAAGCCTCTGGTGTCACGCTGGGAGCCCACCCAGCATGCCACATGCCCCTGTAAGGTTAAAATGGTCCCATGCGTCTTTTTGTTTTTAACCTAAAAAAGAAACGGTCCTCATAGTCTGCCTACCCTTCCACAACCCGCACCCACCCACTGCGCACTCTGCCTCCCACACCCCCCATACTTACCTCCAGAATCCGGGCGTGACAATCTTCTGTGGACCAGGAACACATCTGCACTCTTCAAAGCCGACTGCAAACTGACAAAATGCCGTAAGCTGTATAATGTAATGAATAGGGTGTTTTCAACTTTAGTGCATAACTCGGGTATTTTTTGGAATTTTTTCACCACATTTTCAACATGGGGTTTTGGGACCCTCCTCATGAATGCTTGAACTGTCATGGCATTACTCATTAGCTCCCCACATGCTTTAAGAGAAAATTGCCCTCAAATCTGCTGATTGCTGATACCTATTCCTGCTTTCACCCTACCTAATGACTGATGTCTCTTGCCATACAATAGTATTTCCTCATCTCTATATAACCTCAATCAATCAATCAATCAATCAATCAAATCTCTATTTATTCAGGCGATCATCATTGAGCAAGGCTCATTTACAAGATGGACCGGATAAGGTCAAGGTTCGAGCTGATGCACAGCAATTACATCACATACTTATATGACAGTTATACATACAGAAAAAATGATGTTTATAACACAATAATATACAGTGAATTCACATGTTGAAACTCGGTTAAGAGAAGGTTAAACTAATATCTACAATATGTACAGTACATATATATCCCAATGAGGGTCATGACAGTCACACACATAACGAGTACAAGGATGGTGAAGGGAATATTGGGTGCCATATACTGGGGTGTCTGACTGGAAGGAATATGCTATATGTGATTGGAATATAGTTTTGTGGGATGACTATTCTATCTCTAACCCTCTTACTGCCTCAGGCTGTCCTGCTCCCTTTCCTGCCCATATACAATCTTGCACTGCAGGCATCTCCCTTACACTTACATACACTCATATAATCTAATTTCATGGCTTGCTCCTTTTCCTCACTTACCAACCTTTTCCTTAAATGACACTCCCTGCTCTCAATGGTTATTTCTTCCTTTAGCATTACCTGTTTTTGTTTTTGTGTACTTTGTTCTGTTTGTATGATATGTCACCTAATAATTTATTGTCCAAGGCCCTCTCTATTCATTGAATAGGTAGGCACCTATGAACTTATGAATGGTCTACTCTGTATGTCTCTGATAAATTGTATCCACTTTAACTCATTGTATGTAAAGCACTTTAAATTGTTGTCCTTTAAGTTTCTGCATGTCTGTACTCTCCCAGGTCATGCCTGAAAATAGTCATTTTATGGCTAGTGCACTTACCCGTTAATAAAAGCTAAATAAATAAATCAGCCCGAAGGTGATTTAAGTGGTTACTAGCGGAATCACCTTTGAGAATAGTCGAAATGACAGTGCCAGTGTTCATGAGATGGGCTCTCAAAAGCCTATTTTGCAAATTTGGTGGAAAAATCCCCAAAATGACTGTTTTATGAAGTGTGTGTCTGCGAGTTGCTACACACACTCGTAACTTTGAATTTGTAATATTGTGATGCCAGATTTTCAACATTGGCATTTTGTCACACCTCCTTGTGAACAGTACAGCTGTTGTTGTTCACATCCTGGCAGAAATGTGTTTTCGCTGTTCTGGCACAGAATAGCGATCGTTGTCGGAAATCAGTGTTTGAAACAGATTAAGAAAATGACAGTGACACTGTTCATGAATAGAGGTCCTGAAATGGCTATGTTGAAAATTTGGTAATGCTATTCCATAAAATGATCCCAAATGCAATGCCTCCATTGGCTGCTACACTGCTGTGTCTCCCAAACCCGCTTCTCTCCTAAGCTGTCACATATATTTCTTCGCATGCCGCAAGCAAACATAAAATGAATGGTGACCAATTTCTGAGATTACATCTCAAAATTGCCAATGCTAAAACCTTAGCTAATCTCAGTGATTCAATTTTTCCTATAAATCAAATTACTAGAAATATAAGAGGGAAGTTGGCCATGAAGGCCTTTAATCACAAACATCAAAAGATGTTCCTGTCTACTTTCATATAGAGTTATCCACCCTATCTGAGTATATAAGAAACACTTATGTAAATGATGCGGGCTTCCAAAATAAATCTGGCTAATTTAGCATGGCAAACTTCTAGCCATTCTAAGTCCCCTTTCTCAATTGCATACAGAAAATTCCATACTCCAAAGTTGGAATTACCATAGAGTTCACCACTCTTTCCTAATATCCAAATTCATGCAGGTTTTAACTCATATAAAGCTCCTGTTTCCCTCATTGTTTTAATTAAATGATTAAGTGAAATGACCAACTTAATGTTTCATCTAACCAGGTGCCTAAGTATTTATAGGCTTGTACTCTGCCGGATCGGGGATTCCCAGGGTAACCACTTCCAAGGGTGCACCAGCAAATGTCTCTTGAGGCTGATGAAATAAGGTGGTCTTTTTATATTTAATACCAATCTGCAGTACTTATGGAAAGAAAAGGCTGCAGCTCATCAAAGTATGGAACCCTGGGGACCCTGATCCGACAGGCACATGTCTGGAAGTCTAACCCTCCATGGATACCATTTGTGATCGATCACTTAGATATGAATTGAGCCATGCTAAACTAGGCCCAGTCACCCTAGTGAGGCAGCTCTGGATAGGAGGACACCATGGTCCAGGGAATCAAAAAGTCCTGGACAAACAAACCTTGTAGAGTTCTATGAGTGGGTGACATCAGCACTGACAGGGGAGACCAGTGGATGTACTGTTTCTGGACTTCAGCAAGGCATTTGATTCAGTCCCTCACACTGGTCTAAGGGAGAAGCTGGGGGATGGGGTAGGCCCGCTGACAATTAAGTGAATTGAAATTGGCTTTCAGGTTTCTCTCAGTGGATAGTGGTCAGAGGTGAAGTCTCATCTCCTAGGAAGGTCATAAGTGGGG
Organism: Neoceratodus forsteri; assembly: GCA_016271365.2. NCBI lineage: Eukaryota > Metazoa > Chordata > Ceratodontiformes > Ceratodontidae > Neoceratodus > Neoceratodus forsteri. The sequence goes on from JADMNL010000026.1 coordinate 235,890,469, forward strand.
TCCCACAGGGATCAGTCCTGGGGCCACTCCTGTTTAATGCCTATATCTCCGATATCAGGGAAGGTATCGGTATGAAATGAGTCTCTTTGTGGATGACTCTAAGCTGGGGATGGTGGTGATGGGAGAAGAGGAGAGTGACCCTGCAAATGGACCTGGATACTCTGGATAGGTGGTCCTGCACTTGGAAATTGAAATTTAACTCCTCCAAATGCAGGTGCTACACCTAGGTTGGGAAAACCCGAACTATGTGTACACCCTTGGGGGATGAGTTGCAGGCCATGGCAGGGGAAACAGACCTAGGAGTCTTGGTGGATGTTAACATGAATAATTCAGAGCAGTGCAGGAGGGCTGCGGTCAGGGCAAATAGGATACTGGAATGCATCACTAGGGGAACAGGAGGTGATTTTGCCACTGTACAACAGCCTGGTTAGACCACATCTTGAGCACTGTGTGCAGTTCTGGAGGCCGCACCTAAGGAGGGACATCCAGCTCCTGGAGAGGGTTCAGAGGAGAGCAACCAGAATGATCTGGGGCCTGGGGATATGACATGTGAGGAATGACTAGGGGAACTCAACCTGTTCTCGCTGGAGGAGAGGAGGAACCGGGGACATGATTGAGGTGTTCAAGTACTCAGGAGTAAATAAGGCAAGCCAAAATAGGATCTTTCAACTGAAGGAGGGGGAATCGCCAGAGGACACAGCTGGAAGATTGAGGGTGGTAGGATTGGGGGAGGAGGAGGAGGTACTTGCCAAGACAGTGGTGGAACTATGGAATGGGCTGCCCGGGAGCTGGTAAAGGTAGCTATGGTGGAGGGATCAAAGAGAGGGTGGGACAGGTATAGGCAAGGGGTGAAGCAGAGGCTGGTTTGCCCAGGGGGCAGGACTGGGGATGGAGTAACAGTGGAAGGAGACAGATAGAGGGCTACAGTATCCAATAAGGGTGCTGAAGCACGAGCAGACTTGATAGACACACAGGCCTACTCTGCTGGCATCTAGTATGTTAGTATGTTAGTATGTAAATCTACAAAACACTTCAACGGGTGTCCTCCCTATCCAGAGCAGCCTGCACATCCCCTCATTCTTAGTCAGGGCCGATATGGTGCTGTGTTGTTTGCTGAAACTGGACTGCATATCATTTAGAAGTCTCCCAATCTCCAGATGTTGCATAATCTGTTTGGCCACCAGCCTTTCATAAATTTTGGAAATTTGAGGTAAACGCGATATTGGACTATAATTAGTCAGCTCTGAACTTTTCCTCTCTTTAAAGATGAGAACAGCTTTAGATTGTTTCCACATTTTGGGGAATTTATTTTCACCAATGACAAGTTGAATAAATACGTTAAGGATACGCCACTACAGGAGCTGCAAATTTCAACAATTTTGATGGAATACCATCCAAGCCAATGGCTTTGGATATATTTAAATTCAAAAGTTAAAAAATGACAGAATAACCAATATCTCAGGAAAAATTAATTATTTTTAGGACCATAGTCTGGTTCTAGCCTTTGATGCTTGTCCCCTTAACCTGAAGGGAATCAACAAAGTCCAGGAGGGCTGCATCTTTCAGAAAAGAGATGTAAGAATAAGGGCACAATTTAAAGCTAGAGGGGGACGGCTCTGGGGTAATGTGAGGACATTTTTCACTGAGAGGTGGTGGATGCATGGAACCGCCTTCCTGGGGAGGTTGTTGGGTCTAAAACAGTGGGGAATTCAAACATGTATGGGACAGACATTAGGCAATTGTAGTGGGGGTGGCAGGAAGTAGGCTGTTGGTTAACTAGAATCTGCAGCTTATAGTAGTAGGAAATGGGCAGACTGGGTGGGCCAAGTGGTCCTTATCTGCCATCAAAGTCTATGTTTCTAGATTTCTAACTTCCATTTGTCCGATTTTGCCAAAATAATCATTAAATCTATCTGTTACTAATTAATACATAGGAGTCATTTTCCATCAATATTAAATAAACTTGGAATTTTATTATTTTGTCCTTTTAATAATCAATTAATTGTCCATATAAGACTTTCTTCAGTTACATGGCTGAAAATAGGAAGGCAAGGGTGGGATAGTGAGGATCAGTGCTGGAGGGACTGTGCAGTGGAAGGCGGAGAAAGATGAGTATTTCTGCTCAGTATTCATGGTGGAGAGGGAAGGACAGACCAACATGTACTAGCAGGCAGCAGGAGAAGGAAGTGAACACAAGCCCATTTTCTGGGGAAGAATATGTTGGGGATTAGAAGTCCTAAAGGAAAACAATGTGGTGGGGCCATATGGGATCTACCCAAGAGTACTAAAGAGCTGAGCATGATGCTAGCTGCCCTCTGGCAACAATATTCAGCACCTCATTGGAGACAGGAATAGTTCCAGAGAACTGGAGGAAAGCTGATGTGGTTCCTCTTTACTACAGCAGCAGCAGGGAGGAGGCTAACAGTTACAGTTCAGTCGGTCTCACATCATGGGGGGTACAGTTAATGGAAATCCTACTGAAGGACAGATTGTGTGTCTGAGGCAAATGGGCTGCAGGACCACTGGCAACACAGTTTCACATGGGGAAAATCATGTTAAGCAATAGATTTCTTTGACTGGATGATTAGGGAGGTGGATCAAGGAGGTCAGTGGATCTGGACTTTAGGAAGGCCTTTGACACTGTATCATACAGGAGACTGATTAAGAAACTTAGTAACGTGGGGTTGGGAGAGAAGGTGATAAGTTATGTAGCAAACTGGTTGAAGGATGAGAGGCAAAGGGAGGTGGTAAACAGCAGTCCCTTGGGGATGGGTGAGTGAAAAGTAGAGTACTACAGGGATCAGTGCCTGGCCCTCTCCTCTTCAATGTCTTCAGAAGTGGCATTGTTAAGGAACTGGAGGAAGGTGTGTCTCTTTTAAATGACAAAATCTGAAACAGGTTGAACACCCTGGAAGAGGTAGAGAGAATGCAAAGAGATCTGGGGAAACTAAAGCAGTGGTCTGGGATGTGACAGCTGGGTTTCAGTGCCAAAAGTGCAAAATCATGCACCTGGTGCAGAACAATCCAGTGATTGTGTATAAGATGGGGGAGGTACTTACAGTCATCAAGCAAGAGGGACCTAGAGGTAATCATATCAGATGACCTCAAGGTGGTAGGGAAGTGTTACAAGGCAGCTGGAAAGACTACCCTACCTGATCCTAGGGTGCATAGGGAGGGATTTCTTACAGGAAAAGAGGTGGTGTTGCCACTGTATAACTCACTAGTGAGACCCCACCTGGAGTACTTTGTCCAGTTCTGGAAGCCACACCTCCACAAAGACATTGACAGGGTGGAGGAGGTCCACAATAGGGCTATCAAAATGGAGCAGGGTTGCACAAGAAGCCATATGAAAAGGCTGCAGGAGCTCAACATGTACTCCTGGAGGAGGAGGAGGAGGAGGAGGAGAGAAGAGAGTGAGAGGGGACATCACTGAGACCTATAGGTACCTTATGGGGGTAAACAGGATACAGCATGCTATGAAGCTTGGGGGTTAAGAGGATGTGAGAAAATAGTTCTTCACAGAATGGGTGGTAGATGTCTGGAACAACCTGCCAGAAGAGGTGGTGGGGCAAAGATAGTGGGAAGCTTCAAGCATGTGTGGTGGGATAAGCACATGGGTATAACAAGTGGAGGTAAGGGAGAAAGGTGGAGTACCTGTAACCAAGCAGAGTCCAGGGTGTAGTAATAGACATGGAGAAAGGTCAGGCTTGATGGGCCTACAGGTCCTTTTCTGCTGACAAATTTTATGTTTCTGCATTGTTCTACCCATTCCTTCCTCTTCCTTTTCCTCCCTTCATTCTCCCACGCTACCTTTCCAATCACTTCACTTCATTTTATTTCACTTTCCTCCCTTCCCTTTCCTTTTCTTGCCTTCCCATCCCTTTCCCTTTTATGTTCACTTGTGTTCGCACAAGGGTTTTTACTACTAATGCCATATTGAGGTGTGTCACTGCCAAGCCAATTACAGCTGAATCTGCAATGGGCTTGCAATGTACACCAAAGACCAGGTACTCTGGTCATGGCACTAGTTCTGCTTGCTGATGTGGCAAGTTCTGTAGTTGAAAAAATTAACCACTCCAATGAGAGGGTGCTTCATATCTTTCTGTAGCCATACCACGGGCATGCACATTACATTTGACATTAATGTGCATGCCCAGAGTGCTGACTGCTACAGCTTTCCCCACACTTGCTGCTCTCTCTCTCTCTCTCTCTCTTTCTGGTCCTTTTTCTCCTGACCCCACCCACAGGTTTATACATTAGCCACGGCGTGGTTTACCTATTGGTGGCTCCTGCCACCAGCCTCACCTCTCTCCCCAGTCCTCGCCCTCTGACCTCCCAGGCTTTCTACATTAGCCACTGTGTGGTTTTACTTAATGGTGACCTGCCACCCACTGCATTTTCTCTACCTGGTCCTCGCCTCTGACCCCCCCCATACAGGCTTCTACATTAGCCACGTTGCGGCTTTACCTATTGGCTGCTTCTGCCTGCACTCTCTCTCTCTCCGGTCCTCGCTCCTCTAAAATTCCCCCACCCCCAGGCTTCTACAATAACTGTGTTGTGGCAAGTGAATGTTTGGCATTGACAAATGCTTGTTTTGTGTGCCATCCTTCTCTCTCTCTCTCTCTCTCTCTCTCTCTCTGTCTCCATTCATCCCTTTCCTTCCTTTCCAATCTTTCTCCTTCCTTTTCCTTCCCTTTCATTTACTTGCTTTCCTTTCCCTTCCTTCCTTCCCTCCCCTCCACTTTTTCCCTTCTCTTCCATTCTCTCCCTCCTTCCCATATGTTGCAATAGCTACACCAGTTTCCAGGAAGCTGTCCTCATATTGAGCCACTTCCTAAACTGAACTCACGTAGAAAAGCACTACAGAAAATAAGGCAAATGTAAACCATATGGGGTAATTCTCTGTGTGTTTTATTTCCAATGGTTAGGTGGACAAAGACAAGAGCAATCCAACATGGGATACACTGAGTGGCTACCTGAAAAATGTTTCTGAACCCGTAAGTCTTAGGGTAGGCATCTTTGTGCCTTATTATAAAGTCAAACACAGGCTATGCTGTATGAAGTTACATTTTGTTGGATTCATTCTGTTTAGAAAATTTTTGTCAAAGGGCTGGGTCCAATATATTGTTTCCATACTAATGAAATGTTAGATGCTCACGTGTCAGGTAACCCCTCAGAAACCATTGCAAAGCAAAATAAGCTCCACCCACTCTCATGCCTAGGTAGTTCAACAGGCAGTCCCAAAAGAAAAGTGGAACCAGGACCAAACACTGTGCTTACCATTTTGTTTATTCCAGTGCAATGCAAACTCATGGAAAACATTTCAGTGTCTGGCAGCACAAGTGAGTACAGACAATGCTAACAAGTACATGTGTGTTTCTTCAGGAGCTTATGAGAAACCGGATGGGAGTACTTGGCTTGGTCTCAGTTTTCTTTTATGACAACCCGTCACAAAGTCAGAAAATTGTACACAATAAATGTAGAATATTAATGGCTACATTATTACATTTCCAGTGGGTTATGTTCAGATAGGCCATCATGCAGCTTTTCACATTTGTAGCGGAAACTTTATCGATTCTTTTTTATCAGCAAGGGATGGAGTGTCCTTCTCGTTTTCACTACCTCAAGTCATAGGTTACATTTGCCCCCAAAAATGCTCACATATTTTCAAATTTGAAATGAAAACTGGAAGGAGAAGTGTATTGTTTTCGGTCATAGGGAAGGAAAGGTGCTGGAAAATTTGAAAAGCTGAGATTAACTTAGAGTATTTATAGATCGAGGGAATCATCCTTACCAATTGGAGCACTCTTTCCTCTGCACGTGAAATACTGTATTCTGTAAAGAGGGTCTCATGCATGGCTGCCCTGGAAATAAGACGCGTTGGGGCAGGTTCTTTTAAAAATTGTAATATGTTATTGATTGATGTTGATCACTAATATATAAATACCACCACAGAGACCTCTTTTTAGTTGTAAAAGTGGTCTTGCTTATATCCTTAAGGTGTCAGAACTACAGACATTTGGTTCACAGTTGTCACACCTTTGAATGTGTGTAAAACTACTCTTCAACCATAAGAGTGGTCTCTGCAGTGGTATTAACATGGAATATAGCTGGCAGCATAGCCTAGAGGTTAGAGTAATGAGCTGTGAATGAGCTTGGTATATCCAGCAGTCTGGACCTGGGTTTGAGTCTCACAACCTCCACTTGCATACTGTATGACTCTAAGCAAATCCTTAACCGCCCAGTGCTCCCAGGTCACCCCTAAAACAGACACATGTGCCTAGTGAGCCTTGCCCGATTACCAAAGACTAAAATAGCAATATATGGAAGAGTCAGGAATACATAGTCTCATATAAGATAGTGGATTTTCAAGCGATCCACCCAAACTGCATCTGCTATTCTTTCCACAGCAGAAATGCATCTAAACCTGTTAGACCATTTGTTAGATGGCCTAACAGCACCCAAAGTTTGCTTCCAGAAATGGTGGCAATTGCAGCTGTGGCCGATTGGGATGCAGTCCTTTTTGCCACAAACAGTGACTTATTGTCATAAATGAATGCAAACTCTGAAAATAGTGGCAGTTCTGCCTGGATGCAAGAAACAATGCAGACTCAGACAGAGCATGCAGCTGCATTCACATGCAACTGTTTTGAAAATCCCACCTCATTCATTTATATGCCAAAGGGGACGAAAAAATAAATGAAGAAAAGATTTCACTCAATCGCTGAAACATTCTAAATGGTGTCTTTTCTTTGTAGCACAATCACAACAATTTGCGTACAGAAAATGAAGCATGTGGAACTTATTTTGCCACACAGCAGGTTAACTGTCACAAATGCATTGAAATGTTTAAAAATAGCATCAAAACGTTTGTCTTATTTATTCCTATGTATGTGGAATTAGAGTTGTGCAGAGCTTTTGATATTCCACTTCAGGCAGAATTCCATGAAATTTCAGAAGTTCTGCTCAGTTCCACATAATTCTATTGGAAGCTAAATTATTTTTATACAACTTTTATTGTATTTTTTTTTTTTGAACTATTTTATGCTCCTCCCTCATCTGGAGAACTATCTCCAGCATCCTCCGCGATCTCTACCTCCTGCTGTAACAACTCCTCTTCTCTGCCACCCCAGCCCAGCACATTCCCCAGGTCTGAACCTTCTGAGGCAGCAACCTATCCACCCAGGGTGCTCTCTCTGGGTACTGAACTCCGGGTCGAGGGAGGTGAGGAATGGAGCGAGGAGTGTCCAGCATTGGGAGTGCAGTCCAAGGAGGTGCCTTCACCTATCCCAGTAGGAGGATTTTTTTCCTTTGTTGTGCAGTCCCCTGTGGAGCATGGCTAGCAAGGCAACATTGTGCCACAGCTCCACCTCCTAGCATATGCCACACCACTACATCAGTGCCTCTGGCCACCGCCAGAGGTCGCTCCTGCGGGTGCTCCTGAACCTCCCAGGAAGAGAGCAGTCCACTGGATGACAATGTTTCCCTCCCTGCCAACCCCGACAACTCAGGCTCATTCCCAAACCCAGGTCACCAGCGTGGCACAAGGTGTGGTGTCCAGCGCCTCAACCCTCAGTGCCACTGGGCCTACCATTTATATTATATTATAATGAGAAAATTCAGACTATGCCATGCATATTATTAAAACGTTCAGAAAAAGTATAAATAAATGGTCACCACCCAAATGGTCGCTTAGGTGGAAGCTCCAATCCCTAGGTGCCAGGAAAAATCAATCATTTGCCATCTGCAGCAGTAGAACCATCAAATCTGAGAAAACTCACTCTACAAGATGCCAAGAACAAAGAGCTGCTCAGAAAAGAAAAATTCTTTTGGTAAATCAGCTGAGCAGGAACAACTCCAGGGGGCGTAAATCTAGCACTATTGTGCTCCTCATTGCTAACAGGATCCAGGGAAGAAGAAGATGAATCAGGATTGAATTCGGCCTCGAGCATGACCAAGGCAGACAGTCACAAAATAATCCAGATGCTCAAGATAATAAAGTCGAAAGTAACAGGTATCCATACAGATTTAAAGAAACTAGAATACTGCATGACAGAGATGGAGACCCATCTTGTACGATCCAGAATAGGCACATGGCCTTCTGTTGATGACTCTATTACCTTCACAAAGAGAGAGATTTAATTACAGTATGAGAGCTGAAGATACAGAGGTGAGAACGAGGAGAAATAATGTAAGGGTTTTTGGGTGCCAGAAGGCATTGAGCAGGACAATATGGAAAGTTCTATGGACTGCTGGCTTAAAACTGAGTTGAAAATAGAAGAAAACTTTATGCTGGAACTAGAACGGCACACGGTCAATTACTCCAAAACCTAGGTGGACGCCCACCCTCGATCCATCATCATAAAATTCCTTAAATATCCAACAAAAGAGAAGATATTAAGGATGGCATGGGGAAGAAAGATTTGAATTTAGATGGTCACAAAGTATATATAGACCCAGACTTTCCCCAGTGATGCTGGCAAAACTAAAAAGCTCGTAGTGGTAGTGAAACAGCTAAGAGAGAAATATAAGACTCAATTGAGATACCCAGCAAAACTCTGGATTCAAGATAATGATGGGGTCAAAATATTTGATTCCTTGCTCTCTGTGATGCCTTACCTTGAAGAACATAAAGTTAAAATGCCAGATATTAAGGAAGATAGAGCAAGGAGAGAGAGATTGAGGACTTACTCTGGGCAATCACTCCAGGCTGCAGAAGAACTCATGGAAGGAGAGAGGATGCTTTATTACCCTTACACTCGGATATGGCAAGGTGGATTGGGCCCAGAAAACCGCATGAGAACACTCAAGAGGCAGACAGCAATTTGACCAAAGAGGTCCTTATGGACTGAGAGGAGGAACCTTTATGAGGAGCTTGTTTCCTGGAGGGACTTCAGATCAGGAAGGACTTATACTGTGCACTCTGAATAAGCATCCTATCAGAAGCTATGACGTGATTTGCTTACGCCTGGATTTTTCAAGTAGAAATGCAACATAACAGAGAAGCAAATGTCACAGACTTGGTGAGAGACTTAATTTTATTTAGGACTTGGACACAGATGACTGATGCTCCAGTGCTTCTTCTTTGGTTTCTTAATTAGTCTGGCCAGACTTGCTAAACTTTTGGTTCCTATTTTCAATAAGCTCACCAGCAGAACAAGTGACTGTGGCTATAGACTTATACAATGTTAAATGGTAGAAAACCTTAATAATAAGTGATTCTCTCATAGTTGCTACCCTGAGTTCGTGTCACATATCGACCTATTCCATATTAGGGAATTTTGAGTTAAATTTAAAGGGAAAATCTCTAATTACAGCAAAGCTAGTGAATTGTAGCAGTGATTGATACAGTTAAGGTTTAATTTATGAGAGGGCTGGATTAACTGACATGACCTACAGGGTTTTGGGTTCTCACCTTGGCTTCCATGTCTTTCTTTACTTTCAGGTGTTTTCTTAGTTTGCGTTATAGTTCTGGGCAAATTTGAATATTTGCAGGAGATAAAGACATAGGGAGCCAGAAAGAAAGGAGGAGGGCATGTAAATAATACTTATAGACATATGGAGTTTCAGATGGTTTAGTGTTAAATCTTAATAAAGGGACCCAGGGACCATAACCACCAAGAGACCCAGATTTCAGAAATCACAACCATAAACTAGGGGACAGGTTAGGAATAGTCAGCGATGACTAGGCTACCAACCTTTATCAACAAAGGGTTGATATTTCCTTATGGGCTATTTAAGCCCACAGACATGAATTGGATGTCCTTTCAGTGTGAGAGCTTAACATTTTGGAGAGCAGCTACATGATAGTATAGGCTATAGAGGTTAAAGTGGTAAGTTACAGTTTATCCCATCTCAAAGGTTAAGAGATGGCAGTTAAGTGTTTAGATAAATGTGTTTTTACTTGTTTTTTTCTTTATTTATTGTCTGACTTCTGATTTGGTGTGTAACTTGAAGGAGATGATGGAGGGAGGAGAGGGCCCAACAAGGGATTATGGAATATAATAGTTGTAAAGAAAAATTATGGCTTCCTTAGGGATTGGTTCGGTAAATGTAAAGGGAATTAATAATGTAGTAAAGAGCACAAATCCTACAGAAAATCAGTAGAATTAAGTGTGATGTATCATGCTTACAGGAGACCAGGTTGTCAGCCAAGGAACATTTGAAACTGAGAAGAATATGGGAAGGTATGGTCTATGCAGATTCAAATCCTACTGAGAAAAAAGCAGGATAGTGACTTTAATTAAAAAGCTTGCCAATACAAGTTAATAAGGTCATTACTGCAGGCATCAGAAGGCGTCCTGATCAGGGGAACCTCTGTATAGAGCAGCCCGGCATATACTCACAGTATATGTGCTGACCTCACCAACAGGAGGACAACTGGTGTGTGTGGGGGATGGGAACTGCTTAGAAAATATGGTATTGATAGATCTCCCACTGGTTCAAAACAACAGAAAGCTTGTTCTAAATTATTACGAAAGTTGTGCATGGAATCGGGAGTGGTGGACCCATGGAGAGAGAGTTGAATCTCAGAAGCAGGGACTATACTTTTTATTCAGTCTCCACCAATTCCTATTACAGATTAGATAGATTCTATGCATATAAAAGCTCAGTACATATGTTCAGGAGATTATTATTCACCTGGTAGTTTTTTCAGATCATTCAATGATCTCTGTTGTAATAGAGTGGGGCTGAAGGTAAACAAAGCAGCTGGAGATTTAACCCAGGGCTGTTAAACGATAAGACATATGTAGATCAAATTAAAAAAATTAGGAATTATTTGAATGAAAACACCGAAGAGATTTGAAATAAAATATATATGGGGTGGTCTGAAAGCGGTCATATAGGGACATACAATTTCATATGCAGCTTATGAAAACAAGCAACATCAGAAATGGTAGCAGATACCTTAACATAAATTAAAAACTTGGAAACCCAACATAAACAGACCAGAGACCATAAATTACTAATAGAACTTAAAAATTAAAGAAACAATATAATGAGCTACTGTTGAGACAAACAGAAAACAAATTAAGATACATCAAACAATCCATTATGTGAATGGGGATGAGGCAAGTAGATTATTAGCTTTGAGACTAAAAAACAGGAGGCAGGAGAAATCGTCCCAGGAATTGAACAACTGACAAGCAGAACACAGTAATAATGCAGCAAACTCAGATTGCTGATCAATTTGTGAAATTCTATGAACAACTATAAAAAAAGAGAGGAATAGACCATGAACAAGAAATAAAAACTTCTTAGATAAACTGGAATTACCTACAGTCATTCAATCACAGGAAATGATAAATGCCCCTTTCCTAGAGACAGAAGTGGCAACAGCCATCAAATCCTTTAACGTGGAAGGCCCCAGGGCCAGATGGCTACAGCATTGAGTTTTATAAAAGGTTTGTGAAAGAACTAATCCCAATCATTACTAAAGTATGCAATGCAGCTAATAAAATCAAGGTATTCCTGATTCTTGGCATGGTGCATTAATCTCTGTAATAATAAAACTAGAGAAAGACCCCACCTGTGCTTTAGCTTTCACCCTATATTGCTTTTTAACTAGGATGCCAACATTTTCACGAAAATAATTAGTACAAGAATACAAAAGATTATCACCACACTAGTGCATGAAGATCAAGCAGGTTTCATTCCTGGATGACACATTAGAGATAATATTAGAATACTTTTAAATACTTTAGCAGCGGCCAGAAATTTCCCCATGAAACATTACAGGTAGCCATTTCTCTTGGCCTGAGAAAGCGTTTGATCATTAGACTGAAAATTCTTGGAGAAAACTATACAGAAATTTGGCTTTGAGAGAAAGTTCAACAGTGGCTGGGGAATATTTATAGGAACGCATGGGCACAGGTTAGTGAATGGCACTTTTTCTCACCCTTTAATGTACAAAGGGTGCCAGACAGGATGCCCCATCCCTTAATCTTCACTTTGTGCATGGAACCAATGATAAGACAATCAGAGAGATACAGGTAATAAGGGTGGAGGAAGAGGAAGTAAAGATATCTTTGTATGCTGATAATACCTTGATTTACATTGTGGACCCAGTAAATAAAATCTCCATGTTAAAACAGAAGCTGGATAGATTTGGCACTTTATCTGGCTTTAAAATAAATGAGAATAAGACTGAGGTGCTCCTGTGGGCCCGAGCCAACCAACCCTCCCCCACTGGAAAGTTTCAAATGGGTGTACTGGGATGACATATCTGGAAATATGGATAACCAGGAATATAATGAAATTATATGATAATAACTATGGAAAATTGCTTTAAATAGTGCAAACAGATTGTAATAGATCGAGAAAGCTACCGCTATCATTAATAGGAAGAATTGAATGTGTTCGGATGAACATACTGTACTACCTCGGTTTTTGTTTCTGTTTGCTTCCTGCCTGTGAGATTGCCGGGAGCCTTCTGGGTAACTCTCAGAAGATGTTTGTTGAAAATTCATATGGGTGGGAAGGACTCCACGAGTAAAGTAGAAAGTGTTATTAGCTTCCAAACAAAAAGCGGGCTGGGGCTGCCTGACTTCCAAAAATATTATTGGGTAACACAAATGCAAACACTGATACCTTTATGAATGATAATGCACAACCATTATGGGCAGAAATTAAGGCAACTCATGTAATGTCAAAAATTGTGGGCATCAACTGGATGGATAAAGAGGGCTTTAATAAACTGTATACAAATAACCAATGGACTATGACTACAGTGAATACCTGGAAAATTGTATGCAAGAAGCTCAAAATACCTTTACTGAAAGGAATACATAACCCATGAAGAGCATATTTAGATTTTCTGCCTTACAAAATGGATATGGTTTTCCGAATGGAAGAAGAAGCCTACAGCTAGTGGGGCAAAATATATCAAGATGGGTGATAAAATCCTTTCAACAAATAGCGAGGAATTTAGGCTACTACCAAAGATGTGTTCCAGTATCTACAATTCAGATATTATCTAGTAAATAGTAAATGGAAATATCAGTTACTGAAGGGCCTGAATCGATTACAAGAATTGATGTTAAATCTGGCCACATCAACCATATCCAGAGGAATGATATCTCAACTGGGTAATTGTTTGGGAAGGTGATACAGACCCATTCACCCATATTAAAGACAGGTGGATCACAGAAATAAACTTACAATTAGAAACTGAACAAAGGTTGTCCACATGACAACAGCAGCAAACACATGGAGAGAACTCAGGTGGAAAGTGGTAGCTAGGTTTTCCATACCCTGCAATAACCAGACATTATAGTATACAATTTTCAGATAAGTGCTGGAGATGTAAATCCCAGAAAGAGACCCGTACTCATGTTTTTGGAACTGTACCAAGGTAATATCTTTCTGTAAAGAAGTATGTGATATAATTAATAGTATGATAGAAACACAAATCCAGTGTGAGCCACAGTATTTGTTATTTGATATTTGGACTTTCACCCCAGTGAAAACTTCAAAAAGAAATGATATCTGTATCATATTATTATAGCTGCTGCTTTAAAAACATTAACAAAATGTTGGCTTACAGATACCTACCCCCCAAATAGAATCATGGTATGGGATTTGTCTCCAAATATTGGAGATGGAGAAGGGTGACTGCTAGACTCAGGGTGGGTTTATAAAAATTTAAAGGGAGGTGGTTACCTTTTTCACTGTCAAGCTAACAGAGAAAACAAAAATATTTTAGAAATACTAGCAGAACACCAATATTAAACAATACATTTTGTCTCTCTGCTCACGGGGATTTGGTGTATATACCTTTGTTCTGTACCCTGACCTCACATCTTCATACAAGTAATGCTGGTACTAGATAACTGATTGATTACCGCCTCCTTAAATAGTAGATAAATTCAAAAGATTACAATAATATGAATGATCTAATGATTGTTTTCCTTTCTAAGGTCTTACACACCATTATAGTTTGTCTTTTAAGTATTATTGTTTAATTATAACTGTCCTGTAAGTGTGACTAAATGTTTTAAATTTTTGTTAGTTAATAAATATATTTGCAGGGATATGTAAGAAGTATTTTATATCATTAGCAATTTACAAAGTACCCAAGGGCCCCTTCCTTTTACTCCCACTCTTGCCCTATCCCTCTGTCTTCCTCTCCCCTGTGCCTTTTCTCCACTGGATCAACCTTAAAACCAGTCTACTACCACTACCTCCCAACCTCCTAGACAAAGCCACTTCTTTGGCCGCCACTCTCCTCCCTCACTCTCCCTCCCCTCACCTTGACTCCTCCTTGGACTCTCACACTAGGTGTCACACCTCTTTATCTCCTTCGCAACATATAAACTCTGTCCTTTACCCTTGTTGAATGCTCCTGATGCTGTACTATCACCATTGGTACTATGAATGACATTGTAACCTTATTGTATACTAGCTACCTACTATTCAGTATTGTATATAAACTGTTTGTTATTGTTGTCATCGTCACTGTTTGACGTGGAATCGTTGTAAAAGAGCTCTGAGTTCAAAGGTATGATCCAAATCCCTAAATAAATATATGTAAAAGTTTTCTTTTTGATTGTAGGTCCATATTTGTACCTGTCAATGTAGAATGTACTAAAAAACTGTTTGAAAAATTTATAAAATATTATTTAAAAAAAGTATAAATAAACACGATGATTACATACAAATAAATAGTTGATGATAACAGGTACCAATAACTAAAATCTTCCCGGTCAATATAGATAAACATTAACATGGGATTAATCAACAGAGGTAAATGTTAAGTGCCATGGGTATTCAAAGAACAGAAAGGAAGCTGAATTCTGAACTTCCAAAAGTGGGATTTTTTTGTTTAATTACAGAATAGTATTGGTGTTTTACTTAAACCACATATTCCTTTTCTGCGAACCATGGACTAATATTTAGTGAACTATGGAATCTGGGCATTATAATTCTGCAGTTTACATAGAAATGCTTTTTCAAATTCAGCGGGATTGAAAAAGAAATTCCAAAAAGCATTTGGAAGCAGAATTGCTATGCCAGAGGAATTCTGTCAGGAGAATTCCACTTTCCACTTGGCTCTAGGTACAGCTCAGATTCAAGAATTAATATGACGCTAATTTTAATTGTATTGGTAATACTGTGAATGTTTCCAGATGCAGTCATTTTCTGTATGCTGTTGATGTATGTATGGAAAATAAAATATAATACAAAATCAAGAGTTGCCCCATCTCTGGAGTTTGGAAAAACAGACCCTTGACTCTTGACCCTTTTCCCCAAATTTCATTCTGTCTCCACACTTTTGCCCTCACATTACAGCTATTGTTGATGTGTCATATGCACTTGGAGCTTGTCCTGACTCAAAACCACTGCAGTCCCCATTTCAGAAACCATCAACTGATCCTAATTCTCTGTCAGCCATCATCCTATATGTAACCTCCTTTTCAGACCAAGGTCCTCGAAAGTGACCTTTACTGTGGTTTCTCACCAAGCTTGTAACAATATTCTAAATACTTTCCAAACTTGTTTCCATCCTGGATATTGTACTGCGATTGTTCTCCTTGGAGTCCTTAAGGATTGTCCTCCTCGGAGTACTTAATGACATTCTATGGAAAATGGCTCCTGTTCTCTCCTCATCCTCCTCAGTTGTAGAATGCTTATGTCACTGTTGGCTAATCAATCTCACATCATCAGCATCTCAAGCAATGCACTGGTGACACTGGTCCTCTCTTCCACCATTTCTGCTCCAGTCTTTTTTTTCAACTATATTTCTGCACCGTTGGTCTGAGGCATCTCTCAGGGTGCCTATTCAACACACCCTGCTACTCCCCATAGAGACTCCTCCAAGTGGTCCCTCCTACAGAGACTTCCCATCCCCTGGATCACCCCTCCTCCCGTGGGAGGCCTGCCACTCCTAACTTGGTGGTGTCTTTCTGGAATTAGAGGGTCCATCTCTGCAGGTGGTGCCTGGAGACCACTGGAATGGAAGTCTGGCATTGTTGATGTGTGACCTGGTTACTGAGGCTCACATTGCCTACTCAGACCTCCAGGATTTTTCTTATGTTGTCCCCGGACTGGATGTGCCATGACATCAGGGCACTACATACCGATGTCAGCAGACATTTCTCCCCTGCAATGCAGTGCCAAATCCCTGTTTGACTCCTAGGCACCCCAGGAGCCACAATAGAAGCACAAGTCCCCATTCCTTCCCAGGAAAGGGAGAGCTGTCTCACAGATGCTCAATCCTTCCCTCCCCTGCCGTCCCCTGATGGTCCTAGCTTGTTCCTGAACCTAGGTTGCTGGCATGGCACAAAGTGTGGCATCCAGCACCTCAACCTCAACACCACTGGGCTTGCTAGCTCCAGTCTTTTAATTACTTGTATATGCCCCATATCTCTGACCTGCCCTTCTGCCTCAGGTCCCTCAGTCCTTTGACCCATCATCTCTGACTTGCATCTCCACTACCAGTAGCATGGAGGTGACTGCTGTGAAGGGCAGAGCCTATTAGCCCAGAAGGAATCATAAACAAGGAGAATGGAAGTGGCTAAATAAGCTAATGGTCACAATAAGGATACCTTGCTGAGTACTAAAGGCCATGAAGCAAAGCACCTTCTAGACCGTTATTCTAATGAAGTGGTCACATGCCACAAAATATCTGTTGATAGTATGGTGGATGCTGCAAATAAAGAAAGCATTTAATTCTATGTTTCTATTAAGAATAAAAGTTTGGTCCAATTTTCTTTCATGCTGTCTGTGAGACCTCCGACATACAAATATTATAAAGTACAAGGACATCCTGAGTCTTTCTCAAGCATGTAATGCGTGTGTGTGTGTGTGTGTGTGTGTGTGTGTATGTGTAGGCATGCACACACATCGTATAAATCACTACTGTGATTTTAGCCAATCAGTGTGCAGAGCCCTGTACCTCTTATCCTGTGTTTAGCATGCTCCTGTGCAGCAGCATTGGGAGGAGGAGCACCCCATGTCAGCACCTGGGTGGAGAACAGAACAATAAAACAAAAGACTCTAAACTTATAAATCACTTAAGCTAAACTTGTGCATTTATAAGATAATAGAGCCTCCAATGGATGTCTTTTATGGTATTATAGATCACAGGAACATCTTGTGATTCTCCCAATCAATTATAATGCTTCCTTCAGTTGCGTGTGGGGAGCTGTTATTTCCATAAGAGTATCTCACGTGCTGTGCCATTGTAACAGGCTTCTCACTGACCACTAAGTTACCTGAGCTCTAATAATTTTATGGGTCCTGATGGTGTGTATCTTAAGGATCTAAGAGTGTTACCTCTTGGGTCCTAAGCATGATATAACTGCTCACCTTTGGTTCGTAGTCCTCTCGTCCTATGAATGTGTGAAGCAGCATTCTTATATCCATAAGAAGCCCTCTACTTGAGACTCATAAACTTGCATACTGTAAAGACTCGTCTATGGAGGTTTGGGCAGGCCAGAACCGCTCAGCTTTACTTTGCTTTTCTGTGCCCCAAACCTCCCACTTTGAGTCTCTTATCGATAAGAGATATCTGAATATACAATGAAACCAGCAGAGTAATGTCATTTGGTCCATTTAGCCTGCTCATATTGCAAGGCGCTCAGCATAAGCTACTGACCTATCTCCTACCCAGTCTGCCTTTCCCTCTGTCTGGCCCACTTTCCTCTTAGTTTTATTTCAGCCTCTTGAAGCTGCCTACCATTTTCAACAAAACCACTTCCCTCAGGAAGCACATTCCAACCTGCCATCACCCCTTTCCATGAAGAAGTAACCTCTAGTTTCTATCCTAAACCTCTCCCTTCAATTTGAGACTGTGTCCCTCGTGTTTCAGTTCCCACTAAACTTGAAGAGACCCTCCTTGTCCATCCTATTTATTCCTTTCAAGTACTTGAAGGTCTTAGTCTTGCCCTCTTTTCTTTTGAAGGTCTCAATCATGCCCTCTTTCTTTAGAAGGTCTCAATCATGCCCCCTCTCTTTTGAAGGTCTCAATCATGCCCCCTCTTTATCATCAATCACCTCTTTGAGGGCCTATTAACTAATAGCACTGAGAGCTGGTCTTCACCATGTGCATGCATGTCAAATGTGTTGCTGTACAGGCACTACTGGGTGGCAGACAAAGAGGGTGAAACAGGACCCTCTGGAAGAACTGTCCTTGGGATGCTCAGTCCTCCCTCCCTCCCTCCCTCTGACAGCTCCTGGGTGGCCTGTGGCAGTTCCTGAATCTGGATCAGCAATGTAGGTGCGGCAGCATACCACTGTGCTTATGGCTGGTCTTTGTGACAGTCTTTCAAACCATTTTGCCAAAATCATGATTCATGCCTTTATGAAAATAAATTCTCAAGGTTCTCTGTGTGTATGGGGAGAATAAATAGATATCACTGCCAACTAGTGACTTATTTATTCAACAACATCTCCATTCCATTAGAAAACTACAAGACATTAAGAATACAAAGACTACTTTCCTATTTTTTACATTTCTTTTAACATACTGTTTTAGACTTTTATCTTTAAATTTTTAAATAATTCTTTTACCAGGTAACTAATTTTATAAGTGCAATAAGACACTCTCAGGTGTGAGTTATAGCCTAATAAGAGCACTGCCCAGGTGCTAACGGTATTCAGCGCCAAGTGCCTTGTGCTTCATTGTGCATCTGGGCATGCTCTTATCGGACTACAACCACACCTCATCGTGTTCTTGCTTACACCCTCCCCTCACTAGCTCATTGGGAATCTATACCCCTGAGGAAGAGGTGGTCCACACCTGAAGCATGGGGCCTCAGGTTGTTATGGCGGCAGTAACAGCTGTATATCACGGTGTTTAATGAACAAAGTTGTAGAATCATACAGTACCTATTTTGAAGTACTTGTCTGTGCATACATTTGGGAATTTTTATTTATTTATTTGCTTTTGGTAACGGGTAAGTGCACTAGACATAGCAATGCCTATTTTCAGGCATAACCCGGAGGTACAAATAACAAACAGTTTGAAGCAGTACAATAATTGGTAATACAGGGGTACAGGTACAAATACAATTACCAGTGAGCTAGAAATACAATTGGGACAAAAGCAAGAGAGATGCAAGTACGAGTTCAACAATATTCAGGATACAAAATATGAGAGATATCATTACAAACATTTTACAAAATACAGTAGAAGTGCATTTAAACATTGCCTTAAGTAGGAACAGAATAGAGTCAAATTGTGAGCAAACACAGGACTAAAAGTCCTAAGAAGTGCAACAGTGCTAGTTTAGAGAAAGATCCATGATCGAGACCAGGTATATGTACTATACTGTAGACCAGAAAGGCATGGCTATAGAGGAGGGAAGTAGGAAATTGAGAGAGGTCGAGGTGGGAGGGTGTGAGCCTAGGAAAGCAAGGGCAAGGCTAGGAAGAAAGAAGGCAGGAAGCCAGGTTTAGGATTTCACTTTATGAGCGCCTGGCCACCAAAGGTGCATATAACTCTGCAGTTCATCGGAAATATACCCTGTGACCCATTTTCTTCAACGCATCTGTTACTGTAAGTCTGAGTTGGTTTTGTGATAGTTTCGTGAAAGGTACTGTTTACCACTGTAATGCACACAACACTTCCTGTTTCTATTCCATTCATTGAAACTCTTACCAGATACTTTATTGATAGAAAAGACTGCACATGTGAACTATGACTATGTACAATGTATTGCCTAGCAACATGTCTTACTCTAATAATATTCAGTATTCTCAGCTTTTTCAGCCAATCAAAAGGAAATGTTCTGTATTACCTATTTCGTTAGTGATGGCATACACAATTCTTTCTCCTTACTCTGATTTATAGGACCTCCACTTGAAACAACGTTTCCATTTTCAATCAACGACCTTATTAGTCAGGTGGACATAACAAAATATTACCGTTACCAAGGCTCACTAACAACTCCTACGTGTGATGAGGGTGTCACCTGGACAGTCTTCGAAACACCTATTCTGGTTAGCCCCAGTGTGGTATGTAAAATTTCTCCAAAATGTGATTAAGGTTTTTTTCTTTAAATGTTTATGGGCCAACCCAGTGGCATGGAGAGCTGAGGTGCTGCAAAATACCCTACCTCCTGCCATGCCGGCGACCTGAGTTTGGGAACAGACTCAAGTCATCGGGGTCAGCTGGGAAGGAGAAGATTGAGCATCTGAGGGACTGCTGTCTTATCCCAAGGAAGGGTGGCTTGATGTCTTGGCTTGGACTGCCCTCAAGTGAAGGCCTGGGGTACAGAGGTCATGGAGGCAAAAGTACAGGAGGAACTGAAGGGTTCAACAGACGGAAAGAGTGTTTGCTCATGCTGAGGAAGAGGGGACTACAAGAGGCCATAGTCTAAAGTTAGCAGGGGAGGTCTGGGGAGGCGGTGTCACTATTTCAGAGAGAGAGAGGTGGCACCTGAAATGCTGTGCCAGATGATCTGGTAAAATAGGAACAGTGGGGGGTCAGGAAGGGATGAGACAGGCATAGGGGCATGGTATGGAGGGGGCAAGGAGATTACTGGAGTAGTACATGGAGGACAGGGGGATGAAATAGAGGTGTTAGAGCAGCTGAGGTGCATTACCAATGAGCTGCATTAGGCGGACAAAGTAGGCTGATAGACCTAATCTGCTGGCAACTATGTATTCATATTTTTTAAGCAAACATGTATTTCTGACATCCTTAGGTTCATCCCCATTTTTTATTTTCTTGACTATTTTAAAAACAGCTTTATAGCTAATTTTATAACTAATGACTCAAGTAATTGGTGATGAGCCACCACTGTAAATGTGTTGAACATCTTTTCCATTTAGTCTGCCTGTTGCATGTACATACTAAATTCTTACTGTGTGTAGGAAAATGGTGAACAGCACATTGTACAAGATATTTAATTGTTTCATGGTGGTCATGGCACGGAGTGGGAACTTTCAAAATGTAAAATTATGTATCTTCATTTACAAATGAAAGAAAACAAAAAGGTATGATATTGTGATGTTTTACCACAAAAACATCACTGCTGAATAAACAAGCATTTGTCAATGCCGAATGTTTGCTTGCTGGCATTGTCATTGGTAGTGTAGGAGTTACAGAGCTGCATAATAGGAATGGCAGTGAAGTATTGAACTGAGGCCAACCCATCACCACCCTGCAGAGGTGACAGGCATTGGGGTGTGCCTTTGTGTCATCAGGCATAATGGGCACGCCATTTCACCACACCCTACCCTGCAGACACCGACATGTGTCACGGTGTGCCTTGGGGTCTTTGGCCCTTATGCTCACCCATTCCATCAGGAAATATGGTGAGATGGGTCCTGTATAGGAGAGTGGGGTGAACTTTGGGGCCGAAGAGTCCAAGGCACACTCAATGCCTCTCACTGGCTGCAGGGTGTGAAATGGTATGAGCATTACAGGTGAGAATCCCAAGTCACATCCTTGATGCCTGTCAGTCTCTCTACAGGCAGGCGTTGATCGGAAACCCTAACATCTCAGGTGTTCGTTGGCATTTTCACTCCAAATTTTCAACATGGGTTTTTGTGACCCCACCTTATGAACAGTGGCAATATCCGTTCGTTAGCAGCTGATTTTGCACAGCGACTACGCCATTTGGCACCACAGGTGCAAAAACACATTTTGAACAGGATGTGAAAAATGACAGCTGTACTGTTCATGGGAAGGTGGAAAAAATGGCAATGTTGAAAATCTGCGGTGAAAATATTAAAAATTGGTGAAGTCATGAGTGTGTGTAGAAACTGCGCACTCACACCCATAATGCAATTAGTCTGGGGATTTTTACAGCAGATTGTCAACACAGGCATTTAGAACCTCCGCTCATGAGCAGTGTCACTGTGATTTTCTTAAGCTGTCCCGGACAGTGATTTCTCACTGCAACCACGCACTTCTGCGCTGGAAGTGCAAAAACATTTCAACCATGGTGTGAAAATGACAACTGTATTGTTCATAAGGAAGTGTGGAAAAATGCCAGTGGTGAAAATCTGGACTGAAAATATTAGAAATCCATGAACTTCACGGTGCGTGGAAACTGCACAATGGTCGCTCATAACACAGTCATTTAAGGACTTTTTCACCATATTTTAACATAGCCATTGTAACACCTCTGCTCATGAGCAGTGTCACTGTGATTTTCTTAATTTGTCCCGAACATTGATTTTGTACACGGCTGCGCTATTGCACGCTACATGGTGGAAACATGTTTTGGGTGAGATATGAAAATGACAACTGTACTGCTCATAAGGAGGTGTGGTAAAATGGCAATGTTGAAAATCTGAGTAAAACAATGAAAATTCACGAACTACGAGCATGCGTGAGGAACAGCGCAACGCGTCTTTCGTAAAACAGTCATTTTGGAAATTTTTCACCAGATTTTTAACATAGACATTTTAACACTTCTGCTCATGAACAGTGTCACTGTGATTTTTCTTGATCTGTCCCGAACATTGATTTAGCACCAACTGCGCCATTATGCGCTACATGCACGGAAACACATTTTGTGTGAAATGTGAAAATGACAGCTATACTGCTCATAAGGAGGTGTGGTAAAATGGCAATGTTGAAAATCTGGAGTAAAATATTGAAAATTCGTGAACTTCTGATGCGTGGGAACAGCGCGCATACTAAGTAAAACAGTCATTAGGGACATTTTCGCAAATTTACAACATAAGGTTTTGAAGGCCTACCTCATGAACTGTGACACTGTCATTTCATAAATCAGTTTGAAAAGGTGGTTCCGCATAGTGACTGCGAAATCACCTTTCAAGAAACAGATTAACAAAATGACAGTGGCAGAATTCCGAGTGGGGTCCCAAAACCCCATGTTGAAAATTTGGTGAAAAATTCCCAAAATGCCTGAGATATGCATCAAAGTTAAAAAAACTATTTATTACATTATAGAGCTTACCGGCATTACCTCAGTTCGCGGTCGGCTTTGAAGAGTGCAGACGGTTCCCAGTCCACCGAAGATCATTGCGCGGACTCTGGAGGTAAGTATGGGGTGAGGGGTGTGGGGAGGCAGGGTGTGCAGAGGTGGCGCAGGTGGGGAGAAGCAGGGGTCAGGACAGTCAGCAAGGAAGGGTTTCTCTTTCAGGTTTCTTTTTTTCTTGGAGCGATGCAGGACTTGTGCCACGCTGGGGTGGGCTCCCAGCATGGCAGTTGAAGAAACTGCTTGGGGCGGGGGCAGTGGAGCCCGATGGGGGATTGGAGCACCGTTGGCCATATGGACTGTTGCCACGCTGGGGTGGGCTCCCAGCATGGCACCCAGTTGTCTGTTGGGAGGGTTGGAGCCGACGAGTTGGACACCCGTCAGCCATGCAGTGTGTGGGGGCACATTGTACGCAAAATGCGTGCTTGCATGTGTAATGGGGGGTGCATGAGCAGGCAGTAGCTCTCACTGCTCACTGAAGCGGAGCTCTGCCTTTCAACTATGCGGCACTGCATTTTCAACTGCTGTCATAGACAGCTGCAGCATTCATTAGCGAACTGTGGTCACGCCTGCAAACACACTGCTGCATTGGAAGGCGGGTGCTTCACCTACAAAAACTCCGGATGATGGCACTATGTTTCTTGCACATGCTTGCAAGCAAACATAAAAAACATGGTGACTAACAAACATTGCTGTTTTAACACATGATGTAACACGATACATACACATACAGCCACAATCAGGATTTGAAAGATTTGGCCAACAACAGTGACAGTGTGATACAGTGTGCAGTGCATTCCTGAACATCTGAGGTCAGATTATCAAAGGTTTTGGGACTAAGTCCCACTCCTCAGCCACCAGTGAGGAAACAAATCTCTGCACCTGTGGACTTTCCCATTTCAGTCCCTGTTGGCATAGGCACCAGGCGCAGCTACAGAGGATGTTGTTCGGGTCCAAGCAGGTGTAACATTTGCTGCAGCTGCACCAAAACAAAGCTTTGCAAGCTGCCGTAACGTGGAGCCTGTCATAAAACAACTCCTCCTTTGAGAATCCAGGGCATGTGGGAAAAACTGCAGCTCCACAAGTGAAGACCCACTTAGCCAGGTTTTTCCCCACCTCTGCACCAGTTTCTGGGATTTTGAAGATCTGACCCCAGTTCTTAATTTGCTGATTCGTTGCAACTTGGCGTAACCCTTTATGTAGCAATATGGAGCCTTTTAGGGACTGAAGAATACCAAACAGTCTGCCATCCCATCCTAGATTATGCCCTGTAACCTTTGCCTTTACCTGAGGATAAATATGTTGAGCATCTGTAGGGGTAAGGGAGGAATGACTGTGGACTGGTCTGGCCACCTAGAAAAGAAGAAAAAGGAGAGGAACAGGAAAAGAATTAAGAAGAATTATTATTTATATAGCACTTATCATACACATGGTATTCCAAAGCACTTTGCAGGCAATGCCAGACTGGTAGTGAAGTGACTGAACATGTATTGACAGCCATTCCACCCATCAACACCCACATGCAGCCTTGAGTAATGGCATAAATCTGCTTATGGGAAAGGAAGGTTGGTCAGAACAACAGGAAAATCTATTCTTGCAAAAAAGTGCCTTGGGTTCTTTCACTTCTACCTAGACACCCACCAGGACACCACCAGAGATGAGTAGAAGGGACCTCAGTTTGACAGTTCATCCGAAGGAACACCACGACAGAACAGAATCCTCTTAGGACTGCACTCAGGTGCCAGCATTTATGGTATGAGCCCAATCCCAGGGTGGGATGAGAACCCACAATGCACATACAAACATACAAAATTTGCCAGCAGATAAAGGCCTATAGTTCTATAAAGTTTGCTCAAATGTGCAGCTAGCACCCCTTTTCTATAGCTGCCCCTCCTTTCCACCCTTTCCCCTCCATTGTCCTCCCCTTGCCCTGTCCCAGCCTCTTTTGAATCAATCCACTGTTCTACTGGATGCCACTTCTGCTGGTAACACATTCCACCCAGCTACCACCCTCTCTGTAAAAAGTGTCTCCTCATCTCCTCCTGAATCTTCCTTCCTCCAGTCTCATATCATGGCCCCTCCTTCACTTTAAACAGTCCCTCTGTACCTGTCTTGTTTATTCCTTGCATATGCTTAAAGGTTTTAATCATGTGCCCATGTCCTTCCTCTCCTCTAGTAGTACATGTTCAACTCTGTGTTAGCCTCCTTTCGTATAAGTCCCCCAGCCCCTTTGTCATCTTTGTCACCCTGTGCTGCACCCCTTCAGTAACTTAATGCTCCTCTTCAGATACAGGTGCCAGTGCTGCATGCAGTACTCCAGGTGCAGTCTAACTAATGACCTATACAATGGCAGAATCACCTCCTCGCCTCGAGGATATACCCTTGCAATGCAACCCAGCATTTTGTTGGCCTTAGCAGCTGCCTTCCTACATTGTGCCGAGTTGTTCATTGACCCTGTAATGAGCATCCCAGATCCTTCTCCTCCTCTGTCTGGGCTAGTTATATTGTTTTTATTGAGCAACTGCTTTTACATTCCTATCTCTCCTGTCCACACCCAAAAGGAACTTTAAGCAACTATTGCACAGTCTTCTTCAGACTGCTCCTCTGCTTTCCACAATGCAAATGCTAATGCAAACAAGTAACAATAAAGCTCCTTGTTTTGCAGTTGCTTCCTTTCCACTGAGATAGCAGTCACCTCTTCCCTCAGTGCTGTTACTTTCCTGGATGTCTGCTTCTGTTATGACAGGTGCATGTCCTTTGCCCTCCTGGGGAAGCGATGTCAGAACCTCCAGTACAAAGGAAATCATGGACACTGGGAGGTGAGGTGAGGGACAGAAAGAGGTGGGACCAGCCTGTGCCCTCCAGAAACAATCAGGTAGCTGGGGCCCCTGGTCAGACCAGTAGCACCCTTCCCCACTATGCACTAAACTTTGCAGCCAGCAAAGCCAGCAAAAAACAATCACAGTTCCACTCAAAGCACAAAAAATAGGTTTGATACCAAAAGACAGGTCTCAATGCAAGCAGCCTCACCAACAACACACCAAAATAGGCTTGAAATTAGAAGATATAAGTTTCCAATTCAAAGAAACAGCCCCAATAAAATCACACCAAATAGGTTTGAAATCAGAAGGAAACAGAAGAAATAGGCCTCAATGTAAGGAATGACAGCTTGCACTCAAAGCACACAAAATTAGATTTCAAAGTTTCACAGCTCCAAAAGTTCCCTGCTAGCTCCTTTGAAGAATTAGGACAAACTCAGCCTGCTACACAGTGAAATAAAACAAATAAGCCCACTTACAGCACACCAAAATAGGTTTCAAAATTCCAACAGCCCCAAAACAATACCCTGCTAGCCCATTAGGAGTACAGTAGTAAGAAAGAAACCTTCTGGTGCAGAGGCAGATGTGCCACCAATTGAGCCACACTGAAAAGGTTAGAGGATTTTTGAATCAATTCTCCAAGGGCGAAGGTAACATCATGATGATGCAGTGGGAGGAATAGAACTAGATATGTCTGTCTCCAGGTGAAGCACTGCTTTTCACATCACACCCAATACTGTTAGGGTTAAAAACCACATAATGAGAACACAGTAAAGGAAAAACTTCACAAATAAAAAGCAATAAGGGACTACTTGTAAAATTATTAACATTTTCTGCATGCTATTCTTTAGTGCTACTGGCTCTTTAATGTAATAGTGGTAACTATCAACAGCTCTGTAGTACATCTGTGTGGAGTATACAGAGAACACTTATCCATAATATAAACATGGCAGCTTGTAAAACCAAGCAACTATTGTCTTGTTCTGATGAGCCCAAACAATGAAAGGAACAAAAATTCATAGTTCTACTGAAGTGTGGAGAATACAATTAAAACAGAATGGTTACATTCAAAAAGCTACACACAGACATCTAATGTTTTTGTTATTATTTTTTATTTATTTTATTTGTTTAACCAGGACATCGACTGGGTCTTGCAGGCCTTTTTCAGCAATTCCTACATAGAATATAAACATAGATAAATTAAAAACAAGATAAGGTTTTGTATAATCTTATAATACGAACCTACAAAGAAAAAACCAGCAGAAGAAGGCCATTTGGTGTAGCTAGTCTGCTCATATTGCAGCGTCCATGCTTGAATTACTGACCTTGCCCCCAACTCCATCCATCCATTCCATTCTCCCTACCCATTACCCTTACCTTCCCCTACACCTGTCCCAGCCTCTCTTGAAGCTGCCCACCATCTTCAGCAAGACCACCTCTTCTAGCAGCACATTCCATGTGCCCACCACCTCTCCAAGAAGAAGTGCTTCCTGACTCCCTCTAAATCTCCCCCTCTCCAGTTTAAGACTGTGCCACCTCATGTTATGGTTCCCACTCGGCTTAAAGAGACTCTCCTTATCCACCTTATTTATCCCTTTCAAGCACTTAAAGATCCCAGTCATGTCCCCTCTTTCTCTCCTATCCTTCAGGGAGCACATGTTCAGTGCCCTCAGCCTTTCCTCATATGCCTTGCTCTGCTGACCTCTATCATCTTTGTAGCCCTCTTCTGCACCTTCTTCAGCAGGTTAATGTTCTTTTGAGGTATTGAACGCCATACTCTAGATGTGGCCTCACCAGTGACCCGTAAAGGGCATTATAACCTCCTCTCTCTACTACTGATCTCCTAAGTATGCATCCCAGCATCTTGTTTGCCTTTGCTAATGATTTCTTGCACTGTGTGGAGTGCTTCAGGTCACTAGTGATCATCACTCCCAGGTTCTTCTCCTCCTCTGATGCAGATACCTGGACTCCACCCAGGCAGTACTCCATCCTGGGATTCTTTGCTCAAATGTATATAACTTTGCATGTCTTGGCATTGAAACCAAGCTGTCAGATCTCAGACCTCCTCCCCAGCTTCACAGAGCAGAATTAAGGAAAACTGTACTCTCCAAGGCTGTGTGCAAGATTTCTATTATGGACACACATATGAGTTACAAAGCAGACAAAAATATTTAACAATACATGCATCTCTCTGGAATGCCAGAACCCCCACCACCACCACCAGTACTACTACTCATTAATGGTTTCAATGGTTCCAACGGTGCTGTGGTAATAGGGCCCACACTCGAGGGGCCACCAGCAGAGCATCATCACTTTATGCCAGTGGGGTCCCCAGACCTGAGTTTGCTGCTGGAGGAATGGAAGA
This sequence comes from Neoceratodus forsteri, assembly GCA_016271365.2. Classification (NCBI taxonomy): domain Eukaryota; kingdom Metazoa; phylum Chordata; order Ceratodontiformes; family Ceratodontidae; genus Neoceratodus; species Neoceratodus forsteri. The sequence goes on from JADMNL010000026.1 coordinate 235,918,554, forward strand.
AAGTGTGGCCCTTTTATTTTATTTTATTTTTTATTAAATTTGGTGACGGGTAGGCCCACTGAGCCCCGAAGGTCCCTTTTCAAGGGCGACCCAAAATAACATTACAGGGTAAGTAACAACAGATATAATTGGTTACAGAGAGAGTGCAGATAATCAGTACAGATACATGTGGTTACAGAGAAAGTACAGATAATTAGCAGGTTGCAGGCAAATATATTTTCTGAATCATATTTGACATACCAGCAGTAATTGTATAAGGAATTCCTAGCCTTGTGGTCTATTAGGGTGACACGAGACAGGTGGAGAAAAAGGTGACCAAGAGAGAGGGTTGGCCTAGGCTGTGGGGGTGGCAGTCAGGTGCCGTGGTAGTGGCAAGTACTGGTCTCAGTCATGTGGGCCTTGAGCCTGGTGTGAAAGTTCAAAAGAAGGGAGCTTTCTGTAATGAGGGAAGCTTGTTCCATAAGATGGGGCAGTATAGGAAAAGGCTTTGCCACTTGCATTAGTCCTAACCCTGGGGATTTCCAGTAGACTCCGACCAGAGGTCCTATGCTTCCAAGGGTTGTGCTTGAGTATAATTGTTCCTTTTAGGCTGGGTGGAGCAGCTGGGCGAGTAACTTAAATGTCAGACAGAGTAGAGGCTACTGTAGTCGAGGGTGAAGAGCGGCCACTGTGGTTGGGCAAGCGTGTCACAGTGGTGGCTTCTACAGTGACTCTGGGTCGCGACCAGAACTACCTTGTTGTACAGTATCTGTAGACGGTTGAACTCCTGCTTGGGCATGCCCTGTAATACTGGGGCAGCATAGGTAAGTGTTGGGAGCAGGACACTGGAGGCAATTGCAAGCCTAGCTTCCGGGATAAGCTGGTCTTTAGTCGATACAGGGCACCAGGTTTGCCATGGATGGTCCTAGTGACTGAGTCTACATGGGCTTTGAAGGTGAGACAGTGGTCAATTGTTAGCCCTAGGTATTTTAGGAGTCCACCATGTTGATGCTTTTACCAGCAAGTGATTTGAGCTGTAGAGACTTGGTTTCTTTTGCCCCAGGGATCTGGGACCGAACAACATGGCTTTTGTTTGCCTGCATTGAGGACCATCCTATTTGATGTTAGCCAGGCCTTAAGTGTCATAAGGTCAGCATGGATGAGAGCCCCAGAGCACACAGATTCTCAGGAGTGATAAATGACGGTGTCATCCGCCCATTGAATGACCAAGCTTTCCCCAGTGGAGGTTTAGGGTCATTTGTGAACAGAGAACAGGAGGGGACCTAGAATTGATCCTGAGGTACTCCTTCCTTTATGGGTAGTGAGTCCGAGGCGCACCCTTCCAGATGACCCTCTGTGTATAGCCTACTAGGTAGCTCATGAACCACTTGAGGGCAAGAGGGTCAAGACTGATTTTGTCTAGCTTTGTAAGCAGGAGGCTGTGGTCCATAAGTTTGAATGCCTTGGACAGATCTATAAAATTGCACCATCAAGCTTCCCTGCATCCATTGCTCTGAGTACATCCACTGTGAGGTTGGTGAGGGCTGTGTCAGTGCCATGGTTGATTCAAAAAACATGCTGGGAGGGGCTAGGGAGCTGGTGGGACTCAAGGTATTCCAGTTTGACCGTATATAAGCCTCTCTTGCAGTTTTGTAAGGTACAGAGCAGTGAGATGGGCCTGTAGTTGCTTATGTGTACCCTCGGACCACCCTTGTGGATGGGGATCACATTAGCCTGTTTCCACTGGTCAGGAACTGTTCCTTCCAGTAGGGATTTGTAGATAAGCCAGGTCAGAGGTCTGGCAAGGGACTGGGCTCCTTCCTTAAGTAACCTGGGATTAATCCTGTCAGGGCCTCCTGAGCCTTTGATTTTCAGAGCCCTGAGAAGAGATAAGACCTCTTTGTCTTGACCAGTCTCAGGTGAAATGAGGGTCTATTAGAGCCTACTTACGATCCATTCTGGAAACTTCACTTTTAAGAGTGGAGCAGGCAGGCGGGTGTGGTGTTGATGCATGGGGATGGTTGCCATGTAGATGAAGCACGGCATGAGGCTAGTTTGAATGGTAGCAGGCTACAAGTGATGGTTTTCTATGGCTGGCCTGGCTGGGTCTAGGGATGACTCGTGAAGTTTCCAGAATGGAACCCAAAGTGGGAGCACTGCGAACAATGGCAAACTGACTCCCAAGTGACCTGTCAGATGGTTAATGGCAGCTGAGCCCTGAAGCCACTGTGGGCAAACCCTATGGTAGTTCGTGAGCCTGACCTGCTGGTGACATCATCACCGTGGTCAAGCCGGGGAATATGGAGGAGAGGAGGCGATGTTCACAGCATGGCAGCTTGATACAAGCGAGCAGCGTAGCGACTTTGCATTATGTGGTATGGATACAGCAGTGTAGTGCACAGTTTCCTTAAAACCTGTTGTGATAGTCAGGGATAAAAAATATTTTTGAACCATTACTGGAGTAATCTCACAGCTCTGTTTTCCATACACCCCCTCACCCACCCCACCCCAAGTCTTTTAGCAGCAACGTTTTATCTATTTCTCTCCTGGTAGTACTGCAGTGGATTGGCCACCAGCTACCACATAACTTTGCTTGTGTTTATTTCTTCAAAGCCTAAAAGAGTATTAATTCCAGTGATGTGTTTACCCCCCTCCACTAATGTATATTGGCAAACTGCTTTGTTTTGTCTGCCCATTTAAAAGGTAAAAGCCATTTTTCTCCCACTTTCTGTGTACATTTATCAGTAATGCTGCATTGTACATGTGTAAATAGAAAAAAAACACAGGGAAACGTAGAAAAGTGTCCCAAAAGTATAGAGTGTGCTTTTAGAGCCAGTAGTAGGCATGTTCTATTCTGCTGAGAGAAAATGTTGTTTCTCGCTGCATCTGCTTTTAGATGTTGTTTTGGTATTTGGCCTCTTTCTCTCAGTCTAAAAGGGTTAGCATCTGAAACCCTTCTTGTCTGGAGAAATGTCAGGCTAATTTGTAGAAGTGCTCCTCTCACATGTCCATGAGGAACTAGCACTATGTGTATACAAGGTAGCCGCAGGCATTAAGAAATACCTTTCCCTTATGCTGTAGACTCGCTGGGTTGTAGCTGCGAGTCTGTTTATTTGTTGTTGGCATTAGTCAGAGAATAGATATGTTTTAGCTAGTAGTTACAAATATTAGTAAAACAAAACCTGCATTTCTGGCTAAAACTAAAAGGCGTTCAGTTTAAAGCAGATAGCCACTAGGTAGCATATTATGTCCTGCAGGACAAGTATAAAACTGTACAGAATTAAAGCATAACAGTAGTGTTACCTGTAGTTTCTTAGTGAAGATAGTTGCTAGAGGGTATTCCCAAACACAGGAGACCTTCTAGAAAGGTACAGTCTCCTACAGGGAGTTAGCAGCACCCTCTCTGTGCTATTTATGGGATGTGGGATGTCAGTCACCCAGAAATGGGGTGCAGTCTAGACTCATTTATTTATTTATTTCATTTTGTTATCCGGTAGGTACACTAGACAGCATAGCTGCCTATTTTCAGAGTACGACCGGGAGATTACAACAAAGGGTACGTAGACAATAGTAGATACAAGAAAACATCATGGGAACAAGTAGAAGTCACACATAGTACACTTATACAAAATTTTCAGCAATGACAGTACATTTGCAGGAATCTATATGTAGTAACAAAACAGAAATATAAGTGCAATTATACAATGGCAAGAACATTTCCTGGACTCTGATTGGTCAGTGTGTGCGGAGACAGTGATGATATTACACAGTAACATCACTGTGTTGATTTATGGAGCCTGGGCCTTTTTTTTTCAGAAACAAAGATATACTGCCTCACTAAAATCTACTAAAAACATTTTTATTTTTTATTTTTGTTTTGTATAACATCGAGCCATTGTATAATTGCAATAAGGCACTCCAAGGTGTGTGTGTGCAGATGTTAACGCTGCTCCTAGGGTGGAAGCACTGCTTTGTTCTCGTGCTTCAATCCACCCAGGAGTGATGTTATTAAGCACGATAACATACACTTTGTCGTGCCTTATTGCTTAAATAACTAACAGTCATAAGTCATACAATTAGTGAGTAAGTGCTAGAAGAGAGGAAATAACAAGATTTCAGGTAGGTTTGAGAGTAGTAGAGGTTGGAGCGGGTAGGCAACTAGGGAGGAACCAGTACAAGAGTGGGTGGATAGAGGACAGGAGCAGGGTTCAGAGCTTAGAAGAGCCATCTGAAGCTCCTGTTTGAAGCTTGTGGAGAAGGAGAGATTCTTAGACTTAGTGGAAGGGAGTTCCATAGTTTAGGGCCCGGCTAAAGTAAGCATTCTCCACCATTTGGTTTTACATCTCGGTTGGATAAGAAGGGATATGTCAGCTGATCGCAGTGGGTAGGCAGAGGTCACAGGTTTGAGCAGTAGAGCCAGTTTGTCAGGTATCTAGGAGGAGATTATATTCTTTATAAAACAGTAGGAAGTAAACTGTCGGAAGGCTGAGGGTAAACCATCCCAGACTAGAGTATAGTGTGCATCGGTGAGTAAGGTTGGGCAAAGACAAAGCAAAATGGCAAATGCTGTTGTAACAGACATCCCACTTTCGGAGGAGCCCTCCAGTAGTTGCGAGGCTATTAACTCATCGTAATTTGGGTGTCAGGATCCCTGTGCAATAGCCATCCTTGCCGTGGATGTTAGGCTATGTGTCACCTTGTATGCCAGCCCAAGTTGAATATTGACAGATTTAATGACTGAGGCTAGGGCAATAACACCTCCTTTTGAATAAAAGCAGAATTTGTATGTGTTTTAATGAATATATTGTTGTTTTCTGCTTTCCAGAATTGATTATTCGGTAGAACTAAACTGGATAGTCAGTAAGTATATGTCTAGGTAGAATGTTATATGAAATATTTGAAATAAAAGAATTAGAGTTGGGCCTTGCTCTTTGGGGAGTAGCCTGGGTGCTTTAAAACCCAAGATCCAACACCTCTAGTTCAGATGTAGCCTGGAGCTGGTGCTGCTAACATCTCCAGTTTAGGGTTCTCGAAGGAGACCCGACACAGTCTTTATTAGGGCTCTAGCTACCTGTAGACCCTGAGCTGTGTTTTGCTTTGTTTATTTTCTTTTGAGTTGTTGATGGTATTCAGAAACAGTCATTGTTTTGTATCCTGCATTATTTAGTTCTTATTTTCTTTATTGTTAAGAAAATAACCACCTCTTGTTAGATGTGGTGTACCTGATATGCTGTGTCTTGCCTGATCATTATTACGCGTGACACCTATTCTGAGCAAAGAAAGAGCACAAATTGTTACTTTTACTACACACTTCTGCGTCAGCTTTTCTTTACCATCAGCTGTTTCTTGTAAAATCATAGTCACAGCACCAGACAGCTGCAAGGTTGTTACAAACTCAGGTTTGTATAAGGAAGTTATATTTACATGCAAATATTAATTGTCCTGTTATTTCCTAAAGGGAACAGTTAGTTGACCTGTGTATTCCACACATAGTTTCTCGTAAGATAACATATTCAGATCCATGCTGCCTTCAGAACTGTTGAAAAACTTTGACAAGGCCTGACTAATTTTTGCTGTTACTGTTGTTTTTATGAGTTGCTTTATTTCTGTGTATATAATTAGAAGACAGGTAGGATGCTATATCTGAGTGAGTAACTTCAAAGGTCTGGAAGTTGAAATGAGTCTATAAAACAGCTATGTACCATGGACAGACTAGATGGACAATGTGGTTCCCTTCTGCTGACATAGTCTATGTTTCTGTTATTGTCCCACTTTTCCATCATAAATAGGGGCTGTTAGGCTAGCCAATGGCATGGAGCTGATCATGCCTTACCTCCTGCCAAACCAATGACCCATGTTCATGGTGCAAGCAGGTCACTGAGGATCAGCCAGGGAGGGAGTGGATCGAGGGTCTGGAGAACAACTCTCTTCTCCAAGGGAGGGAGGAGAACAGTGATTGGTGCCTGCCTGACACCTAGTGGTGGCTGGGTGTCGACACACAGGGCCCCATGAGGTGAGGCAGAGCAGCTGTCTGGCATGCTATGTGTGGAGCGCACAAAGCTCAGCCACTGGTGACATTGCACGCTCCTCCTCCAGACTCAAAGCAGAAATTAATGGAAGAAAAATCCCAGATGTGTCTGATGACTGCCAGCCTCTGCAGGCTACTCTCCAACACAAACAGGAACTTCTCCATGAACTGGATCCTGTTTGGCAGGTGGAGAGGTCTCTGTGACCTGCCAGATGGCAAGCTATTGGAAAGAATGAAGAGAAGGTAAGTCCTGTGGTTGGGGAACAGAGCTGGGAGGTCCAGCAAGAATGTGGGCTTACTGGGCAGAAGGAGATAAACAGATCAACAAATAAATAAATGGGGCTATTTCATTCTGTAAGAATCCATCATGCTTACATATAGAGGATAGTGTTGAGTGCTCATACAGAACAAGAATATTTTTCACTCAAGAGGTTTCTGTGGTAACCAGAGACCTTGAGAGTGCAACTAGAGAGGTCTTGTTACCATGGAAACCTCACGAGTTAAAAAATATTGATGTTGTGTGTAAGTGCTCATACACTGTCTTTCATAGTGTATGGGTGTTCATACATGCAGTCTTGTGCTTACTTTTAATTTTTTCCCTGCGCTCACTTTCCCAGTCAGTTGTCACCGCCATGGCCATTTCTCGAAGATAGTAGGGGTTACAGGTGCGCGCATGTGCAAACATTTTCCACGTTGTTTATGCTGCACTAGCTATGTAGCTAGTGCAGCAGAACAGCTTCAATGACGTACCTACTGCAGCACAACATTGTTCGAGGATGGATTTCCACCCTTAACAATGTTCCACTATGCACCATAAAGTAGTTTGATTTGGAAGCTGGCTATAAGTAGTACTTCTGTGTTATAATGCTTCTGTGAATGTCTCTTTGATCTACAGTAGCTCTCTTTCAGGTATTTCCACCATCAGTAAAACCAGGGTCCCTGGTAAAAATGCCAAAAAGTGCTCGTGAGGCTGAAGGAAATATGAGGACTGGACACATTGAGGAAAGTGGAAAGAAAAACCTGGGAGGATTTTCAAAGGTGACACAGGCTTGTGACAAGCCCTGCACCACAGCACTTAATATTTGGCAGTGTGCTAAACCTCTTTGCCATGATCTGTGCCCGATTTTACAGTCCTGAGCGCAGCCATGACAGTTTCCATGATTTACAGCAGCTAGCGCCCCATATCTGGTGCAAGCTCTGTCAAAGGTTCTTGGGATTGCCGCAACGAGATCCACAAAGTTGGTCTAGCTTGTGGCAGTTGCCACACGGGATAGAAAATCTTGATTACCAGTGGGTGAATGCCACAAACTCCGTGCGCTATATATACAGGACACCCAGAGCTTGCAGCATTCATAGGTGTTTGAAAATTCTGCCCAGGAAACCACAGCATCAGGTTTCTCATTCAACCTTTTCAAAAGGAGATGAGACTATAAGCTTAACAAAGTACTGGTGCTGTGTTTGCGATGTATAACGTGTGGCAAAGGAACCAACAGTGTAAGAGTTTGATATCATGGGCAAACATATTTCTGGCTTTATGTCACAGTAGTTACTGTAATGCCTAATGATCGACAAGATGGATCAGAAGAGTTCTCATTTGAGATATGCACTAGGATATTGCCTTGCCTGCCAACGGCCCCTAACCACCCCTCTGTCGGAACTCCCCATGGCTGCCTGGTCTGGGAAGATCATGACTTTCCTTTCCCCTCAAGGAGGGCTCCCTCAGTACAGACCAAGATCACTCAGAGCCCAGCCAAGACTTACTGTACCTTTGGGTAATTTCAGTGGCGCAGTGGTTCATGGATCCCTGACTTCATGCTATGGCCTCTCTGGAGGGTTTCTCCATAAGGTTTCCCATGGAGACATGGATGTGAAATGACAGCAGAGCACAGACGTGCATGCTCCTACAAACATCCACAGTCATCCACCATTACCTCCATTCCTTCTTTATGTGGCCCTGGCCAGTGTACACCCAGGGCCGATTTTAGAAAGCAATGTGAATTGCTGCAAGGGCTTCGCGGCAGAGAGTTTGGCACAAGGGTCAGCTTGTGTCAAACTTTGCAGCAAGTGTGATGTTGCAACAAAGCTTGCGAAACCCTCCTGCCACAAGTCCCTTGCACAAAATGCAGCAAGTTAGACCAGCCCCCCAGTCTAACCTTGCACCATTGGGGACCCATATTGATGGAGCTTGTGCCAATGCTTTGGTGTAAGCTGCTGTAAAGTGAGGAAAACATTGCAGCTGCACCAGCCCTTGTAAATTTGGACAATGCTGCAGCAAAGGACATTGGTGCAGCTGCGCAAACACTGCAGTTGATCAGGGCTTGACACAAGCCCTGCGTCCAACCTTCTAAAATCAGGCTTCCAGTCTCCAGAGGGTTTCACTCATGCACCTGTAACCCACAGTCCACAACACTGGAGGGCACAGCAATCGATGGAATGATCATCCTACACCCCCCAGCCAGCCCTCTGATGCTTCTGGCTCATTTCCAAGACTGTGTTGTTAGCATCTCAAGTGGCAGCCCTCCTGTTACACTGGAGGCCAGCCCTATCAGGTCCTATTAACTACAGAATACTTTAGTCATCATAGTCTAAAGCATCATACTGACTGATGGACTGATTATGCCAGATCTGAAGACAGTGATGAGATTTTGGGATATAATGAAATGAACAGGTTGAATACTAATAAGTTACTTTTCTGCAATTGTCCCATAATTTGGTGAGATAATGATAATTTGGATAAATAATGTAGTGAAAGGAGTCAAGAAGGGATGGGCATTCAGGGACAATTATCAATAGAAGAAAATGTCAAGCATTACATATGAGAAATGAAAGCAGTAGCTGCTAAAAGTTGATGAATTTGAGGAAGACAAGGGAGGGTTCAGTTTTCATATCTCTGAGGTTCAAGGTGAGTTCAAGTATTTTGCTCAAAGCCTACCGTGAACCCAGCATTCTAAACAGACAGAATGAGAGCTGAAAAGAAATGGAGTTCACAAGACATAGTAATTACTTGCAAACAGCGTATTTCACCCTGCTGTGTCTTCATAATTTACTCATTTCTCCAGGGCATGCCTTACTACTTTAGCCCAGTTCTCTAAAAGGTAGCTCAAGTCAGTTTTCAGGTCCCGAATAAATTCAGTGACATGGCACATTTGTGCTTCTGAAGTAATATTGTTCAAAAAGGAAGAGTGAGGAAGTATTTTTTCACAGAGAGGGTTGTGGATGCAGGGAACAGCCTCCTGAGTTGGTCATGGAGTCAAGAACAGTGGGAATTCAAGAATGCATGGGACAGACATAAGGCAGTCCTAGTGGGGGTAGGAGGAAGTAAGTTGTTGGTTAATTAGGATCTGCAGCTTATCTGTTAGGTAGGAAAATGGGCAGACTAGGTGGGCCAAAGCAGTCCTTATCTGCCATCAAATTCTATCTTCTATGTTTCTAAGTGCTTTTGGGTTTTACAGTTACAAAAATGTCTCACATTTATTATGGCTAAAATTAATTTTCCCTCAGCCGGCCCGGGGCATAGAGGACTAGCACTGGATGCATTACCTCCGCCATGCTGGCAACCAGTGTTCAAGAATGAGCACAGGCTGTCAGGAGGTTGGCACGGGGTGCAGGATTGAGCTGCCAACAGGGAGCTCTTCTCTCCGCTTCCCTCAGCTCTTGGCTGCCTCAATGTTTGCTTTTATACAGGCTGGCATCACTCTTAGTAGTGAGTGCCGTGACATTCAGACTCTACTCCTGCTTTGTCATTGAGCCCTATACTGTCACAAAAATTAATGTGAACACCTAAAATTATATACATGACAGGACATTAGAGATCTGCAAAATCCGCAAATTTTGTTACGAAATATTTTGAAATTGACATTTTGTGAAATCGTTGCTTGAGTGCGAAATGTGAAATTCTGCCAGCAAATGTGCAGTGTCAGTGGCTCAGTAGGTAGCACACCCGCCTGTGAGGCCGGGAGACCAGAGGCTGTGGGTTCAGTTCCCATATCTGGCACTTGGGTTAATATCCTAGTACTGACACTGTAGTGCAGCATGAGAGGGGTGCTGCACTCTGAGGTGCCGTCTTCGGATGAGACGTTAAACCGAGGTCCCATCTGCCTGGATTGGTGGTAGTTCAGGTGGATGTTAAAGATCCCATGGCACTTATCGAAAAGAGTAGGGAATTTCCCGGTGTCCTGCCAAATTTCCTCATTCACTAAAAAATACCACCAACAGCTTAATCTGGTTCAAGGTCAGTTGGCATTCATCTGTATCCCTCCCTGGGTTGTGCCTGAAAATAGGCAGGATTTGTCTAGTGCACTTACCCAGTCAACAAAAACTAATAAATAAATAAATAAAATGCAGAATTTCACCATCGAATAGTGGAGCCTTGCAACTTGCAGGTGATATTCTGCCATTCATAGGTGAAATTCCACATTTTGCAGGCAAATTCTGCATTTTGCACCTGCAAAATATTTTTATGAATATGTGAATTTTGGGAGATATTTTGCTAGGAAATTCACAACTTTGCCAACTAAATTACATTTCACTGCATCTCTACAGGAGATAAAGAGCTGTTTCTGTAAATTAATTTAAAACTATTATTTGTGAGGTACTTCGTGAAAGACTTCAACGCTGACTTACAGAAAGGTTGAAATTATCATGTCAGTGTGGCTAAGTTGGTAACACATCAATCTCTGGACCAGCAGGTCATGGGTTCTTGTCCCACACAAGATTGGACTCATACCTAAATGGTGATGCCTGAGTACAGTATTACAGGGTGCTGTACTGTTGGGGGTGTCATCCTTTAGATGAAACACTAAACTGAGGTCCCTTCTATGCATCTCGGTGCTGTCCTTGGGGGCAGAGTCGGTGGAAACAAAAGAACCAAGGCATTCTTCACAAAGAGTAGGGACAGAACCGAAGCAAATGGTTTGATACCTTTTATTGGATCAACATAGATGTTACAAAAAGAAAACAATGTCTAAGATTTCAGACCAACTAAATCCTTCCTCAGGGACTTATGACAATTGTTCAGAGAGTTACAATCTATTAACACCCAGATCATACAAAAAAAACAGAAAAAATTCTCATTGGTTAGAAGCATCTATTTCAAACAAGCATTTGTCAATGCCAAATGTCTTGTTGGCATTAGCATTGATGGTGCAGAAGTTAGAGAGCATAATAGGAATGGCAGTGAGTATTGAACTGCACACCCACTCCACCTGCAGAGACTGACAGGCATTGGGGTGTGCCTTTGGGTCATTGGCCATGATGATCATGATATTTCACCTCACCCTACCCTGCAGATACTGACAAGTGTTGTGGTGTGCCTTGGGGTCTTTGGGCCTTACGCCACCCCATTCCATAAGGAAATACATTGAGATGGGTGCAGTATAGGAGAATGGGGTGAACTTTGGGGATGAAGAGTCCAAGGCACACCTGATGCCTGTCACTGGCTGCAGGCTAGAGGTGGGGTGGAATGGTATGAGCATTACAGCCTAAAATCTCAAGTCACACCTGTGACATCTGTCAGTCTCTACAGGTGGGGGCGTTACACTTGGAAACCCTAATGCGTTGTAGGTAGTATTTTCACTCCATATTTTCAACATGGGCTTTTGTGACCCCACCTCAGAAACAGTGGCACTATCAGTTCGCTAGCCAAAGGTGATTTTGCACAGCAACTGCGCCATTTGGCGCCACAGGTGCAAAAACACATTTGGGCAGGATGTGAAAATGACAGCTGTACTGTTCATGAGGAGGTATAAAGAAATGGTAGCGTTGAAAATCTGGAGTGAAAATATGAATAATTGGTGAAGTCATGAGCATGCGTAGAAACTGTGTAACATACACCCGTAACGCAATTATGTGGATTTTTTAACCAAATTTTCAAAACAGGCATTTTGGGACCTCTGCTCATGCACAGTGGCACTGTGATTTTGTTAATCTGTCCAGATTTTGATTTCCTACAGCGACCACACCATTCTGCACCAGATGTGTAAAAACATATTTTGGGCAGGATGTGAAAAATGAATCTGTACCATTCATAAGGAGGTTGAAGAAATGGCAATGTTGAAAATCTGGAGTTAAAATATAAAAATTCTTGAGATTCTGGCGTGCATGGAAACTGCACAACGCATGCTCTTAACACAGTCATTTTTGGACTTTTCACCAAATTTTCAACATAGGCATTTTGAGACCTCTGTTCATAAACAGTCACTGTGATTTTCTTAATCTGTCCTGAGACGTTGATTTCCTACAGAGACCGGCCATTGAGCGTCAGATGTGCAAAACCCATTTTGGGCAAGATGCAAAAATGACAGCTGTACAGTTCATAAAGAGGTTTTAAAAAGTAGCAGTGTTGAAAATCTGGAATGAAAGTATTAAAATTCTTAAAGTTACGAGTGTGCATGGAAGCTGCTCAATGCTGCAGCTTGTAACACAATCATTTTTGAATTTTTAACCAGATTTTCAACATAGGCATTTTGGGACCTCTGCTCATGAACAGTGTCATGGTGATTTCTTAATCTGTCCCAAATATTGATTTCCACAGCAACCGCACTTCATTGTGAGACAGATGTGGGAAAACACATTCAGACAGGATATGAAAAATGACAGCTGTACTGTTCATAAGGAAGTAAGAAAAATGGCAATGTTGAAAATCTGGAGTGAAAATATAAAATTTTTCAGAGTTACAAGTGTGCAATGGAACTGCTCAATGCATGCTCATAACGCAGTCATTTTGAAATTTTTTACCAAATTTGCAACATAGGCTTTTGGAGCCCACCTCATGAAAGTGGCACTATCATTTCATTAACCAGTCCGAAAGGTGATTCTACGCAGTGACTGTGTGATCATCTTTGGGACTGAATAACAAATAAATAGTGACTTGTTTCATTAAGTGGGGTCCCAAGAACCCTATGTTGAAAATTTGGAGCCAAAAGTCAAAAAAATGGCTGAGATATCCACCTAAGTTGAAACTTCCCCATTGATGCCATTATACAGATTACCAGCATTTCTTTAGTTCACGATCGGCTTTGAAGAGTCCAGACATGTTCCACTCCTCCAAAGATCACGGCACTGACCTCCAGAGGTAAGTATTGGGCGAAGGGGTGTGGGGGTAGAAATGTGCAGAGGGTGGGTGCAGGTTGGGGAGGGGTGCTGCCGACAGTGTGGAACTGTTTTCTTTGTTTCACGTACTTTAAAAAAAAAAGAACACCGCGGATGGTTTCTTTGTTTACAGGTATAAGAAAACAAATGTCCACTGTGCCCCATGACTTTGGGAGGGGTGGTGTGGGTCACACTGGGGTGGGCTCACTGTGACACACAATGGGGTGGGCGGGGCAGGAACATGCTGGCGGTCAGCTTCCGAACACCATGGAGGCAAACTGAGGTGGGCTCCCAGTGTGCTTCACTATCTTGGGGGTATTAGACATGCCAACAGGGGATTTGACACCCTGAAGTCAGCTTTCTAGGGATTGTGAGAGGAGATAGTGAGAGCCGCCATGTTTATTGAAATGTTTCACCAGGCAAGGCACGTGGGGAGGCATGTCATCTGTGCTGCTGCATGACCAGCTTGTCTCTGATTGCAGCGGCAAGTTTGTTTCAAGTTGGTGGCACTACATAAAACTTGTGTCACCACTAGCTTGCTCACTAATTGGTGAGTGAGGATGCACCTTCTAAAGTGTGCTCTGCATTCACCAAAACTGACACACCTCTGCATTTCTCCTACTACCATCTCCTACTGCCACAAAATGTTGCTTGCACACGACAACATAAAATCCAAAATTTTAATGGAATAAATTAGCCTCCCTTTAGCTTGCTATTGCTGATAATCTTTTCAAGGTCAAACCCATAGATAAGCTTAACATTCAAGCAGGCAAAGTCTGTAACTGAAATTATTAATGAATATGTGTGTGTTAGGAGACCACATTCAAAATTAGAAGCAAGACCCTTAGATTTAATACCACAAATGTCCAAGTTAAAACTTAATAGTATAGTAATACAAATACTGTACAACAGATATCTATGTATGGTAATAAGAGGAATAAGAAACATGTACCTCGTATGAACAACTGTTCAAAAGTGGGGACATTCACAGTGTCTAGCCAACATTGCCCTTCCCATAAAACTGGTTCATGCAATTGTCCAGGCTGTGTGTGGTGTTGATGTGCGATATGGCTGCCACTGCACATTCAGTCACTTCAATACCAGTCTAGCACTGCTTGTAAAGCTCTTTGGTATACATTGTATATGAAAAGCATTGTATAAATGTTGATTATTCTTCTTATGTGAGAGAAATCACTTAATGTTTTCAGTACAAATCATAGGATTTTTTTAGCCAGTCAGGTTCTACTTTCCAGTCATGTTTCTGTGCATGGTGATGGAAGTGGAAAGATAAAACCTATATAAGAAGTTTAAAATTTATTTTGCAATAATGAATGTATTTATCTGAATTTTGGTAACCAGGTAAGCCCACTGAGATGGACTGTTCCTTTTTTAGGGTGACCTGGGAGAGAGTACAGTGGGAGCTACAAAATAAAAGTATAATGTGTGAAAACACAAAGACAGTAATTACAAGTATATAAATAAAATAAGTATAAGCAAAATAAGTTACAGATCAGACAAAAGATTTAAACAATTGCTGTCAGGATATATTCAGGGCACATAAGGCATATATATATATATATATTATAGTGGCACAGTCGCACCACTATAGTTAGGGTTCAGTGGTTCTTACAAACAAAAGTCAAAGCTTTGGGCATTAATAACTTTGGAACTGTTCAAAAGATTTGCCTGAGTTTGGTTGCATAGTGGGGCATGGTAGATCTCTTGATATGCCAAATTGCATTTTGGTCAGACTAATGGTCTTTGTGAGCAAGCGCTGAAAAAGCAAAATTATCCATTTTGGAGACAGCTTTGAGGATTTTGGGACGTGGCCCTGCCACGGCCATCATGTGGTATCCACTCTGCAAGATGGTTTGTTTCAAAGAGCTTTGGTGGCCGAACATGCGCTTTTCATTTGGTGAAAAAATATTAAGACATTCAAAAGTTATGCCACTTTTAAATTCCCATTATAAGTCAATGCTGGGAGTAGGTTCCACCGAGCAGCTGCTGTGGCTCACTGGAATGAGCCACAGCAGCAAAACTGACGCTGCATCTGGGATCGGGTTTGATTCCCAGTCCCAGACATTTATTTTTCCTACGGATTGTGCTCCCTGAGTTGGACCCCAGAGTTCAGAATCTTTAGTGGGGGTCTGGAGGGCCTGACCCCAGTAATGGGGGTGTGGGGGGCAGTGCCTCCCACAGAAAAAAGAGGTATGCCGCATGGCAATATTGCGCTATTATTGGCAGCGAATTTTACCATGTGGCATAAATGTCGCGGCGACATCATGGACCCTGTGCCATCAATTTGTGACTGTACGGGATTTACTGGGGATAAAACATTGCCACTCACTAGTGTCCTCCTAGACTGGGGTGAGACAGGGTGGACTGTGCAAAAGGTTGCCGTAGCAGAAGCTTTAGCTGTCAATGTAATAATTAGCAACAATCTCAAACAGAGGCGGTGTGTGCAGTTACCCACAGCCAAGTGGCAAAGGAAAATTGTAGTTCCTTGACCCCATAAAAGCCCTGTGGAAACCACAGGAGGCTGGTTCCCAGCCTGTGTCTCCTGATATGGAGAATAATAGAAAGGGTTAGAAATTCCTCAAGCAGCAGTTAACAGAACAGCTATGGAAGGTTACTCCGAGGAAGGAGGGTGACCCATAGTCAGAGGGTTAGGGATGGCAGTGATCCTGAGGGCCCTGTTGCTAGAGCTAGGGACCCTAATCTAGAAATTGAAAGAGACCTGTTCCATGCCTTGGGAATGTGTAAGGAATTTGCAGCTGCTCAGAAAAGTGACCCAAGTCTAGAAAAGCTGAGGCTTGGGCAGACTCTTATGGAGCACAGGAGGTGATGGGAAACATAATGTTTACTGGGACAATGGAGTGCTGTATACGCAGGATGCTAAGACAGAGGGAGGAGTGATGGGCAGGCAACATGTCATTCCCAGGAGTATCGTGAGCAGCTGCTCAAAACTGCACGATATTCTCATGTCTGGTCATCTGGGAATCACACACTATGCAGCGGTTGCCCAAAATTTCTATTGCCCCAACTTCACCGAGCAGGTGAAGGGTATTCAGGTCTTGTCACCAGTGTCAAGAAATAGGGAAGGTGGGTAAGAGAACCAAGCTGCCTAATTCCCTTGCCCATAGTATAGGAGCTATTCAAGAGGGTGAGAATGGATATTGTGGGGCCTTTAAATACCCCCAGCTCCTCCGGGAAAAGGTTTATCCTGACTGTGGTGGATTATGCCACCTCGTGCCCAGAGGCAGTCACCTATCCTCACTGAGAACAAAGTGGCAGATGCCTTGCTAGGGATTTTCTCCTGTGTTGGGTTTCCACTGGAGGTTATCACCAATTGAGGGTTCCTTCATATCGGACCTCATGAAATGTTTGTGGGAGAAGTGTGGGGTGGTGCAGAGACAGACAACACCTTATCACCCACAAGCCAATGGGCTGGTGGAAAGTTTTAATGGTACCCTTAAGTCAATACTCAAGATTTGCTGAACAGCATGGGATGGACTGGGAGAAATACATTCCCCACCTGTTGAATAAATAAAGATTTAATGATGATGATGATGATGTTTGCATACAGAGAGTTGCCCCAAGAGTCAACAGGGTTTTCCCCTTCTAGCTCTTATATGGATGCAAGTACGTGGGCCCTTAGACTTGATCCAGGAGGACTAGAAGGCAAGCATGCCCCAAGGAACTCCCATAGTGGATTACATCCTTAGGTTTAGGGAAATGCTGGAAGGAGCTTATGGGGACAGCCTAGAGCAACCTGGCAGTTGCCCAACAAAATAAAAGATGTGGTACAACTGCAGAGACAGAGCTCGTTCACACACTGTAGGTCAGGAAGTCAAGGTCCTAATCCTGGTCCAGAAAGACAAACTGCAGGCTGAGTGAGCAGGACCATACAAAGTAGTTGTACAGGTAAATGATGTAAGCTACATTATAGAGCTACCTAACAGGAGACATATACAAAGAATGTACCATGCCAACATGATGAATCCATATGCTAATAGGACTGACATGGTGTTTGCAGTGTGTGGTCTTGGGAGGGACGGACAAAACAGACCCCTTCTGGACTTCCTAGAAGAAAGCAAGTGGGAGTCCTCTGTGGAGGCAATTAAAATGTCACCCTAGTTGACACTAGAACCAGATCCAGGAAGTAAGGGAGGTTTAGCAGACTTTGCCCCACTGTTTAGTACCAAGCCAGGACTAACCCCTTAGCAATGCACAATGTGGAGACAAGGAAGCAGACACCCATACAACGAACAGCACATCAGGTGTCGAAGCTGTCAAAAGGAAATTAGAAGGGAGGTGGAGGAAATGCTGGATTTAGGGGTATTCCAGAAATCCCACAGCCCCTAGGCCTCACCCGTAGTCCTTGTTCCCAAGCCAGATGGCTCTACTCATTTTGTGAGGACTATCGTAGACTCAGTGCAGTCTCAAGTCAGATGCCCACCCAGTGCCATGGATGGACAAACTCCTGGATAAGTTAGGATGGACAACATAGATTACGACTATTGACCTGACAAAGTGGTATTGGCAGGTAGAGTTAACTACCAGAGCTGGGGAGGTCGCTTCATCACTCTGATAGGGTTATTTGAATTTAAAGTAATGCCTTTCAGAATGAAGAATGTCCAGCCACTTTCCAAGGGTTGGTGAATCAGGTGTTAAATGGTGCTGAAGAGTACTCCATGACATACCTGGATGACATTGCCATCTTTAGTGCCAGCTGGGAGGAACACCTGTCCCACCTTAGGGAAGTGCTGAGCAGGATACTGAAGGTCGGGCTCACTGTCAAAGCTGAGAAGTGCCAGGTGTCCAAGGCTGAGGTTGCATACCTCAAGCATATTGTAGGCTAGAACAGCTCTTTCTAACCAAGTGAAAATATAGGCAATCAAGGCATGGCCCAGACTGGAAACACAGAAGCACGTCAGGAGTTTTCTATGGACATCAGTGTACTATAGGAAATTTGTACCAATTACAGTGCCCTGGCCTGTTAAAGAAAAGGATACCTAAGAAAGTTACCTGGGAACCAGCCTGTGAACAAGCCTTTACATGACTGAAGGAGGCACTGTGCAGTGCTCCTGTATTGACAATTCAGACTAGAGCAGGCCCTTTGTAGTCCAGACTGATGCCTCAGATGTGGGTATTGGGGCAGTGCTGAGTCATATATCCACAAGGAAAGATCACCCCATAGTGTACCTCAGTAAAAAGTTACTTCCCAGGAGTAGGCTTACTCTACTGTGGAAAAGGAGTGCCTTGCCATAGACTGGGCACTAAAGAAGTTAGAGCCATACCTATACAGGCAGCATGTTGGGGTACAAACCAACCACAACCACCTGGTTTGGCTGGCACAAATGAATAAAATGAATGGTAAACTATTAGATGGAACCTTACAGCGGTATGACATGACTGTCTCACACAGGGCGGGAGCAGCCAATGAAAGCATGAGTGGACTTTTGCGTCAGTTTGAGCAATGAACTGACTTGGGAGTCTCATCCCATGCAGGGATACAGCCCCAAATTCAGTCTAGGTGGGAGGACTGTGATGCTCTGCCCCTGCATATAGTTATGTATATAATAGTTGTATTAAAACAAATGGTATGTGATGGTCTGCCTAAGATACACAAGTCAGCAAGTAAAGCTTGACTTCTAACCTCAGAGGTGTCAGTGTGGCTAAATCAGCAGAATGTGATAAACAGACCAGGAAAACCACTAATTAAAGACATCCTTCCAGAGGACAGTTTATTACCCTTATAACCTGCTCCTGTTTTTGAAGTTGGAAACTAAATATGCATTTTATGACATAGCAGGAAGGAAGTCATTTGGCTGATCCTTTATGGTTTTCTCATCTAGAAGAGAAATGGTGATAGATTGCGGAGTTATGAAATGTCAAAGAAATGCAAGACTCATTTGGGAAATTGCTAGTTACTGATTTACACAGTAATAGCATACATCCTTGTGGATATTTATGCTAAGAAGTTGAAGTTATAGGAGGATCTAACTGTTACCTCACCAAAGGGGTGGGAAGATGGATTGTGAAATGATCAGGCATCTGAAGGAAAGATGCCTTTTAATTCTGGACTCAAAGAGAGACAGCCACTAGCTTCTAAGCTAAAACAAGGCACTCCATTACCATCTAGCTAAGCAAGAACTTTTAAGTATTTTTGGTAGGCGTTTGTGTTCTGTCAGCTTCTGATTATTTTATTGACTGTAAGTTAGTAATGTATTTGTTCTGTGTTTGATATTTTACCTATTTTACAATTTTAGTAAACAATACTTTTCTTAAAATACTGCCTGTGGCTTCTCAGTTTTCTTTTGCATGTGAATGCTTAACCAGTTTTAATTCTGACAGCTGTTAAGGGCTTGAATGTGTTACTAATCTTTTTTTTGCGATTATTTCTCTTTATGGCCACTGAGCCCTCTAGCCCCATGAATGGGCTTGCACAGTAATCAACCCTTACTCCGAAGCCCCCAGTGTGGGGTCACTGAAGCAGAACTGTCATGGCTGAAGGTTTGGGCACCTATGCCTGGCTCATACGCAGGGGCTGATGATTTTGTGGTGGCTAGAGTCTCCTTAGAGCAAGGATGTGCAATGACACAGGGTGCATCGTGTCCTAGCCCCACCCCATGTCTTGGTGCAGCATGTTGTCCCCAGCCTCTGCTAGAGGGCAATCACATGAGACACCCTAACCCCCTACCCTGGAGAAGGAGGCAGTCCTCCGGATGCTTGATCTGTCTCTCCCCTGCCGACCCCAATGACATGTGCTTTCGTTCCCAAACACAGGTCACCAGTGTGGCATCGAGGTGTGGCGTCCAGCACCTCAACCCTGGTGCCATGCCAGTGAATATGTTACTAATCTTGCTAAAGGTAAGAATATACCTAGGTCTCATACTGAATCATAAGGGTGCCTTTTGGAAAGCTGTCTAGGTGCCCCTGGGCAAGAAGTTATACTGCATCCCCAAAGATGGTACATATCTGAGCCTGTTAACTGGGTATGCTAGCATAAGGTTCACATTTGACCCCCAGGACTTGAGGCTGGTAGGTGATTTGTACCCAAACTGACAGGAGGGTAACCCTGCTTGTCTTCTGTTCACACTATTGTGTTTCAAGGTTGACACTGTGGAAGAGAGGGCCTGGCTTGTGCAGCACATTTGTGACACTTACATCTGCTTTTGGATGCAAATTTTGAATGCTATTAGGCTCTCTAACAGACCGTCTAGCAGGTTTGGATGCATTTTGCTTTGAAAAATTGAGAGAAAGCCTCTTGATTGTATTCCTTTGAAAGTCCTGCCCACTGGGGTCACTGTTGGTTGATCATTTAGACTGCAGAGGCTATAGTGGGGCTAACATCTATTCAACAGAGCTTCTAAATTCCCACCCTGCAGTTTTTCAACATCTTTTCAATCCCCATGATCCTAACCCTGTGTGGTGCCCCATCAGTTGCTCTCATTTGTCTGGCTGTGGCATACAAAGGGCTACCTCGTCTGACGGCTTTATAGTAGAACTGTGCAGAACATGCAATTCTGCCAGCAGAATGCTGGTGAAATGGCAATTCTGCTTCCAAAATGTTCTTCAATATTTTCTGATAATTTCCACAGAATTCTGAAAGTGTTGTAATTTACGGAAAGCAATTTAATTTATATAGAGCCATATCCCAAGGGCTTAGGGCACTTAACATGTAGGTCCAGATTTTCAAAGCAAGCCCTGCGCCATGACACTTCAGTTCTGACAGTGCGCCAAATTCCAGGCAACTGCACCGATTTTAAATGCGGGCACAGTTCTGACAGTTCTCATGATTTACAGCAGCTTGTGCCACATATCTTCTGCAAGCTCCAAAAAAGGCTCCCAGGATTGCTACAAGTTATACCAGAAAATGTTGGTCTAAGTGGTGCAATTGCCACACAGAACAGAAAAATCCTGTTAGATTAGCACAAGCCCCATGCACCGTATTGTTAGTGCACCCAGGACTTCAGCAACATCTTGTGGTCTGAAATTCCTGCCCACAGAATAATACATGAGACAGTGTATAACAAGAATTTTACACACACCAGGGTGTTGGATGCTAAATAAACCTTGAGAATAAGGGTAAGTGTAAATTTTGAGTCTTATACACTACCCCATGTCTTGTTTTATATTATTGCTGTGGAGCATTTTTCACCACAGCAATTATATAAATACAGATTGACCCCGTGCCAGTAGCCATGGTTGGGCCTGAAGCAGGGAGGCAGTGTGTGCATGTGTGGAGCAAGGGAACCCAGCACATGTTTGCCATTATAACCAGGTCATTTTAACAGTGAATTATAACTGGAGTTCCCTGAAGAGATAATCCCCAGTTATTATATATACTGTAGAATAATGGCTGGGCAGGTGGTTTAAACAAGAATTTTACACACACCGAGGTGTGGAATGCCACTAAAACCTCGAGAGAAGCTCGGGGGTTGTAAAGCATCCACATCTGAGTTATACACCTACCCAGCTTTTTAATTTATATAATTACTGGGAATTACTTTTTGCCACAGCAATTATATAAAATAGAGACAGCCACCGTGGAGCTGCAGACCCGTCTGGTTTCAATAGAGTCCATGGTAGGAAGGGGCTGATGGAAGAAATATTTCATTTTTATTCTTTTTTTTTTTTTAAAGCAGCCCAGTTTAAAAGTTGAAAACTATTTGCCCAGTTATGTACTTACTACTGACTACAAGTGGCAGCAAAGTTCAAGTGTCCAGCACTAAAGGATGACTGCCAGCACAGAGGAAGAAGCAGTGACTTGAGAATCGTAGAACAAGGAAAACTCTGCACATGTCCACTGTTATAACCCACAGGTTGTAGCAGGGGAAATTATAACAAGGGTTTCCCTAGGGAAAAATGAGCACCAGTTATTATATAGAGAATAAAGTATGGGTCTTGGTGTGTAATGAGAATTTACACACACGGAGGGTTTATGCATAGCATCTAACTGAGGTGTGTGGTTGGTTACACACCCAGGACTCATACTCTATTTATATAATTGCAGATGCCCTTTTTCCCTACAGCAACTATATAAAATAAAAAGACGTTGTTGTGCAATCGCTGGCAGTCTGCTTAGCTGTGAGCGTGTTCTACGCTTGTCGGTCGCCGCTCACTTTTTATTTATTTTTTAATTTAATTTTGAGGTATTTCCCTCATTTTGATTCATTTCTGCCTGCCAGCACTTACCGCAGTTAAGAGTTGTGGTCCAGAGGGAAAGATGAGGCGGACAGTAGCTGGGAGGAAGAGTGTCAGAGGTGAGGCGCCTGCGCAGTCCGAGGGAAACTAGGCGCAAGTTCGCCATTTTAAATGCTCCTTTATAACGGTGAATTACACCATGGTTTCCAATAGGAAAAGGACATGTTGTTATTATATACCAATAATAGTAAAACATAACTGAACCGCAGATGTATTTTCTGCAGTTTACGTAACCGTGGAAAACTAATCCTTAGATTGTGGAAAAATAATCCTTAATTTTCCATAAACCAAGGAATACTAATCTGCAGTTTATATATCCCACAAATTACTGATTAATACTTTAAATAAAAAATGCAAACTGCTTTTAGAAATTTGGAATTCCTTCTAACTAATTCCATGAAATTTCCAACTTTCTGTAGAATTCTGTGAATTCCACACTGTTCTACCCGTAGTGTTATCACAGAACATACAAACATGAAAAAGCCAGCAGAAGAAGGCCATTTGGTCTATCTAGTCTGCTCGTATTGCAGGGTCACAGCTTGAGCTAATGTCCCTGTCCTCCCGTCCGCACTCCTCCCATCCTCCCTACCCATGATCCTTACCTTCCCCATGCCTATCCCAGCCTCTCTTTCCAGCTACCAACTGTCTTCAACAAGACCACCTCTTCTGCCAGCACATTACAAGTGTCCACCACCCTCTCTGTGAAAAAATGCTTCCTGACCGACCTCCTCCTAAACCTCCCCTGCAGCTTAAAACTGTGCCCCTCATGTTATGACTGCCACTTAGCTTAAAGAGACCTCCTTATCCACCTTATTTATCCCTTTCAAATACTTGAATGTCTCAGTCATTTCACCCTCTCTCTCTCCTGTCTCCAGGAGTACATATTCAGTGCCCTCAACCTCTCCTTATATGCCTTACCCTGCTATCCCACTATCATCTTTGTAGTCCTCCTCTGGACTTTCTTCAGCAGGTTAATGTTCCTTTTGAGGTGTGGGCACCAGTACTGAACTCCATACTCTAGATGCGGCCTTACCAACAACCTGTGCAAGGGCAGAATAACCTCTCTCTCTCCTACTACTCCCCTATGTATGCATCCCAGCATCTTATTACCCTTGCTGCTTATTTCCTGCACTGTGTGCAGTGATTCAGTCTCTAGTGATCAGTTAGATGTACCTTTAGTTTCCATTTGGTACATCCCATAGGCATCGCAGTCAAAACTTAATAAATACCACCCTTCACTGTCATAGAAACACAGAGATATAGAATGTGATAAGATAAGGGCCACTTGGCCCACCCCACCTACCTATTTTAATTATTTAAGTAAGCAATTTATGAAGTTATTTTTCCTACCTTTTTACTTTAGACCCACTTGATCTCTGGTGCTGCCTCTTCCCTCATTCCTCACCCTACGATTCCCTTGTGCCTATCCCAGACATTTTTGAACACCTCCTCTATTTTCACCCCACAACCTCAGCTGGAAGACTATTCAAGGGGTTCATCACACTTTATGTGAAGAAATATTTCCTCGTATCTCTCCTCAACTTACCACCCTCCATCTTCATAGCATGTCACCTTATTCTAGGGCACCTTTTCTCCTGAAACATAGTGCCTCTTTACTATTAACCCCTACAAGGTATTTAAAGGTCTCTATCATATCCTCTCTCTCTCTCCTCCTCTCCTCTGGGGTGTACATATTGAGCTCCTTTAGCCTCTCCTTTTAGGGCTTATGATGTAGACACTATGCCATTTTGGTAGCCCTCCTCTGGACCACTTCATCTCTATCTTTTCTGAGATGCAGTCTCAAAACTGCACACAGTACTCAAGGTGGGGTCTTACTAGCAATCTATATAAGAGCAACACCGCCTTCCTTTTCTGCTGGTGATATCTCTTCCTGTGTACCCAGCATCCCACTAGCTCTCCCAACATCATTGTCACATGCCATGCCACCTTTAGATCGTCCAATATGATTACCCCAAGGTATCTTTCCTGGTCGGTCATTGTATCACTCCACCCATTTTTTACTCCACCATGGGTTTCTATGGCTTAAGTAAGCAATAAGGCATGACAGGGTGTGTTGTTAGATAGTTCTAATGCACAGCTGGGGGCATAGTAAGGCATGAGGCCACAGGCTGAGTGTATCAGCCCCTAACCGTGCATTAGACCTGTCTTATACACACCCAGAGTACTTATTGCAGTTAAGAAATAGCTATCTAAATTATAGATGAATGTTGAAATTAATATTCTTAGGATTAAGTTATAAAATAGTTAAATTTGTGTTGATTAGACTTAAAATAGTTCCTCTGCCTGTAGTTTTTTTTTTTTTTTTTTAGGGTAGGTGTTTTGTTCTAGTATGGATACCCAAGCTGTTTTTTGTTTTTGTTGGTGTAATGGGACTGCACCTCCCTCTCACCCCACCACCACCGCCTTCTAACTAATAGCCCTCCCATTCGGTTTGTTTGGTAATGGAAGTGTAAATGGTGCATGATTATTTTATTGTTTTTTTTTGATTTTTTTGTGCTCGAAATGAATGGAATATCTTATGACAGTGGATAAACTTCGAGGAGGATACCCAGCAGTCACAAAAGTAATGTGTGTAGAGCTGCAGCAGGGATGGAACAGCAGCAGTATGTGAGGTAACTGGGCAGGATGTGGTAATGTAAAAATTTAAAAATGCTGAAATGGAGAAACATAGAAACATAGACTTTGACGGCAGATAAGGGCTGCTGGCCCACCTAGTCTGCTCATTTCCCTACCTAGAGGATAAGCTGCAGATCCTATTTAACCAACAGCCTCTTCTTCCTACCCCACAAAATTGCCCTATGTCTTTCCCATGCATTCTTGAATTCTCCACAGTTTTAGACCCCACAACCTCTTCAGGAAGGCTGTTCCATGCGTCCACCACCCTCTCTGTGAAAAATACTTCCTCACATTGCCTGAGCCGTCCCCCTCTATCTTCAAATTGTGTCCCCTTGTTCTTGCATCTCTTTTCTGAAAGATGCTACCTCTTGGACTTTGTTGATTCCACTGAGGTACTTAAACATTTTCTATCATGCTCCTTCTCCTCTTTTCCTCCATAATTATACATATAGCTTTCTTTAGTCTCTTCTCGTATGGCTTCTCTTGCAGTCCTTGCACCATTTTAGTTGCCCTCCTCTGAACTGCCTCCATCCTGTCTATGTCCTTGTGGAGATGGGGTCTCAGAACTGGACTCAGTACTCCAGATGGGGTTTCACCAACTGTCTGTACAGGGGATAACAACTTCTTGTTTTCTGCTAGTGATACCTCTCCCTATACATCCCAGTATCCCCCAGCCCTCCACCCTGAAGGGCTAAGGCAGGCGGTACCAGCGCAGTCAGGAGGTTTGCCCTTGTTAAGAAGTGAGGCGCGCATGGTACCAGTAAGACAGGAGATTGTGGATGTTGTTGGTGTTTTGGGGGTGACTGGGCAGGATGCATCAATGGGATGTGGTAAAGTAAAAGAAAAATACTGAAAAGGAAAACCGGTGAAGGGCTAAGGCATGGTGGTAGCAAGTGGTCAGGAGGTTGGCTGTTAAGCCAGGAGTGTGAGTGCAATGTAGCAGGAAGGCAGGAGAACATGGATGTTGTTTTTTTCAGTGTGGGGCTTTGTGGTTGAGACTTTGAAATTTTGGACTGTGGTACAGATGGCAGTGAGCTGCTTACATTGCTGTTTGGATACTGTGGGTTGTGGAGAATAAAATGACTGCCATTTCAATTTTGAAAGTTCTGAGGTGATATTATCACACATATCAATGCCCAGCCTGGCCTATTGCCATGCATTAGACATTTTATTACATAGTCACTGGCCAATGAAATTGCTTACATTTTGATACCCATTTCATTCATGAATTATTAAGCACTTCTTTGCATTAAAATCCTAACCACTCCTCCAGATTTTTCAGATCCCTGCCCATCCTTTCCACCCTCCCTGAGAGTGTCCACTCTATTGGAATCTTGGTGTCATCCATAAACTATGGCACTAACTAAGACACTGAAGAGGACCAGTCCCAGCACTGATCCCTGAAATACCCTGCTGGTCACCTCCCTTCTTCGGAGCATACTCCATTTACTACTACCCTCTGTCTTCTATCTTCTAAACAGTTTACCCAGGTTACCACCTTGTTGTCCGCCCTATGTGGAATGGTGTTGAATGTCTTGTTGAAATCCAGGTAGACCATGTCCACCACTCCACCCTGATCTAACTCCTTGATCACCCAGTCAAATAAATCTATCAGGTTTGTTTGCTATGCTCCCACCCCATAAATCCATTCTGTCTTGGGTTCTGTAATCTGTTTAATTCCAGGTATTCCACAATCCTTTCCTTTAATTGTGTTTCCATTAACTTTACCACCACCAGTGTCAGGCTGACCAGCCTGTAATTGCCCATCACCTCTTTGCTACCATTTTTGTGAATTGGGACTACTTCTACCCTTCTTCAGTCCTGTAGGACCACTCTGATCTCCAGTGATCTGTTAAATATGCCTGTCAGAGGTTCAGACAAAAGCTTACTGAGCTCCCTCAGCAATCTTGCATGTACCCTGTCTGGTCCCATAGCTTTGTCCACCTTCAGGTTAGCAACTGATTTCTGAACTTTCTCCTCAGAAAGGGACTAATGCCCACTTCCTTCCTATTAAAGTTTTAATGCATTTTCATGGTCTCTCCTGCTCCCAGTAAACACTGAACATAAGTATCTGTTCTACAATTGATACATAAAGTAATGTTGATTTTTCGTGCCATTTTCCAGGTTGATTGAAGTAGTAGCTTTTGTCACATTATTACACAGGTGGCATTTTCTATATCCACAGAATTCCATTTGGGGGTAGAATACAATTTCTAGAGCAAGGAGCTATTTGTATGCTCCTCACCAATGTCCTTAAGGTTAGATGCCCTTCAGTAAGATGTCCGTTACTAGTTTCCTATGGCTTGCTTACCTCAGAATACATAACAAAAGCTGTCAAATCTTCTTGGCTCCCCACCCTAGACTTGGATTGGGTCTTGTGGTCCTTTTTCATAATAATAATAATAATTTTATTTATCAAGCGCAGTGCAAGTATAAAAGCATTGTACAAGTATACGATAGTAGAACTTTAAAACATGAATTAAAAATAAAAAACTCACATAAACAATTGGTTCTCAACATTTCACAAAAGCATGACTAAATATATGGGGTTTTAGTGCTATCATGAAGATCTTCACAGTCTGGCATTCTCGGACCCGAAAAGTAAAAGAGTTCCACAGGGTAGGTGCTACAAAGCAAACAAGCACGTACCAGATGTTTTCAGCTGCACCCTGTGAACCTCTAGCAATCCCTCATCAGTGGAGCGGAGGGGTGGAGGGGCAGTAGGGGCAAAGAAGCTCTTGCAGGTAACTTGCCCCTGTCTGTGGAGGCTCTGTAGGTCATCAAGCCAACCTTAAAGGTGATCCACCCTAGCACTGGCAGCCAGGGCAGCACCTGCAGCACAGGGGTAACATGGCTAGATCAAGACAGCCCAGTCAGTAGCCTGGCTGCAGCATTCTACACTAGCTGCAAGCGATGGATATCAACCCTGGTAGCCCTAGATAGAGGACATTGCAGTAATCTAAACGAGAGGTCACAAAGGCATGGACCAAAGTTAGAAGATCACCAGACGGAACCAGGTGCCTAATCCAAGCGATATTCTTCAGAAGGTAAAATGAGGTATTGAGCACAGATGACACCTTTTTTCATCAATGGCTGGGAAAATGGGATACATAAGATTTAGACATACATAAATTAACAACAAGGTAATCAACAATATCAGTACAACAGATTAACAATTACATTTACATTGTTCTTGATTAGACAAATTTGTTAAAAGATCATGCTTTTTTATGTTCATATTTTGGCCCTCAGATGCTACTGGAGGAGGAATCCATCCCCACATCAGCTAGGTCCCAGCACATGCCAGGATCCAGGCATCACAGAGCTTGCAGCAAGGGTTTTTTCCTTGTGCATCCCTCCTCCCTACCTGTCTGACTTGAGGCAGGGCCACTTGTGTAATGACCTAGGTGCATGATCAGGCATGCTCCCACACCCAACATGTTGAGGTCCACGGTCCCTGCCCCAACAGTCTACCAAAATGGTCTCAGAAAGCCTCACCCTGCCAATGCTAGGAGTTGATAGGCAATGGGTATCAAATTCCCTCTCTTCCGGAGAACAAAACCAGTCCCTGGGATGCTCACCTTCCTCCCGGCCGACCAGCCAACTCTCCAACATCCGAGGTCCACTCCCAAATCCTGGTTGTCACTGCCACAGATGGAAGCATGTCTGCTGTGCTGTTGGGCCAGCAAAGATAATGTTTGACATGAGCTTGCAGCCTGTCATTTTACAGAAGGAAGGAAATAATTTACAAGCTTTGGAAGCATACTTCAAATTATCTTTCACCAGTTTTGTCTTACATTTGGTTCCACAAATGTTTTCTTAATTTCAGCTCTGAAGATGTATCAGTCAGATTCCTACTTTATAGCCTCAGGGAGAACTGTTGGTTATTTTTGCTTTGAAATACTAAAATTATAAATTCAAAATGTAATTCTTGACATAGGTGAAGCTATCCCATACCTTTGTACAATTCACAATGAGTAATATGCAGTCAAGTTCCTAAACCCAGACTGAGGACTATTGCTGAAAGTTGTAGCGTACATTGAGATCATATTTGTATGTCAACCATCAGACTTATGGAATGATCTATAAAATTAAACTGTTTGTTTATTTATTTATTTGAAAATTGGTAACAGGGAGAGCACACTGAGCCAAAGCTCATTTCAGGTGTGCCCTGGGAGACAGGAACA
Organism: Neoceratodus forsteri; assembly: GCA_016271365.2. Taxonomy (NCBI): domain Eukaryota; kingdom Metazoa; phylum Chordata; order Ceratodontiformes; family Ceratodontidae; genus Neoceratodus; species Neoceratodus forsteri. The sequence goes on from JADMNL010000026.1 coordinate 235,947,684, forward strand.
GGAGAAAACAATGAAACATACACAGTATGAATTCTCAGTACAAGTTATGTGCAATCAGAGTATAATTAACACAGTACAAGTTCAAATTAAAGTTGCACGTACAATGAGCGGCTGTCAAGCACGTATAGGAAGACCAGAACAGGTGAAATTATGGCTGTGCAGAGGTAGAATAGGAGGTGGCCTGATACAGACTGATATAGACGGAGGTAGAATCCAGGAGGATGTGCCCATCATCATGGATGGTAGGGCTCCAATAGGGAAGTATCAGGAGAGGGATCATAGAAGCAGATGGTTACCTAGTTCTAAGATGCATCTTTGTCTTTCTTTTCAAAGGTCAATGCATTTCCAAATCAAGTCTTCCTGAACATGACAACTGGTGTACAGCTGGCTAACAACTTCCGTCCTGTGCAGGCCCTGAACAAGCGGCAGATCCAGGCCTCACCCAACAGCCTCGCTCCAGTAGCTCGAAGGGGCAGAGGCCTTCTTGGTGTCTTTCTTAGGATCAGTTCTGCTATGTTTAATTTATTGATAAACAAATTCCTTTTCACACTGTTTAATGACCATGGATTCCAAGATGGTGGAAAGCTGCCTTGTTGATACATAAGCAATTTCCTGCTCATAAAGCGGTGTACAGAATGAGACTCCAACATCACAGGGACTATACTATTCTTGCAATGTTCTTTTTTTTAACAGAATGGGCCACATTTGTACTGATGTCAAGGGTGTCACTCAAAATGAGCTTTGGGAACAAGTGGCTGTGCCATTATTCTTGTTTATTTTGTTTTGTAATATAAGATTTTAAATTTTAATTATTTCAGTGACAATCCAATATGTCTGCTCCCAACAAAATTATAACCCAAACCTTGTCTCAGATTCTAATTGTTTCTTTTTCTACAAATATTCTTGTGAAGTAATATTTAAAATACTTTTGAAAAATGAATATATATCATGAGTGCAAATATATTTTGCCAATCAGAAATGTTATCTTGAAACAACATAGAAAGATGACCGCAGTTGGTCACTTAGCATGCTCATAAATGTATCACACTCAATGGGGCTACACTAAGCATGCTCAAAAATATATCTTACTCATTTGAGCCACAATGGGCATGCTCAGAAATGTATCTCACTCTTTTGATCCATATTTAGCATGCTCATAAATTTATATCAGTCATTTGACCACGCTGAACATGCTCAGAAATTTATCTCACGCATTTGGTCCACATTGAGTATGCCCAGAAATGTATCCCCCATTTTGGACCACAATGAGCAATTTATCTTACTTAGTGTGTGCATGGTGAAGATGGAGTCAGCTGCCTGAGATTGAAGCTGCTGTCAATCCCCTTTTAAAACTTAACAAAATCAGGGAAATAAAAACATTTATTTGAATGTTTCCAATCTTGGTATTCTTTATGGAACATTGCATATTGTTGTGCTAAAGAAACACAGGCTAGACTAATCCAGTTCAAAATTCTTCACTATTATTAGTATTATCCCACAATATATTGGTTAATATGGTTTATCCAGACTTACCAAGTGCTCTAAATGTGATATGCAATCACCAAACCTATCTCGCTTATTGTGGTTTTGTCCCAGGATAGCTACTATATGGGACTGAATCCATGATACATGTGAGCTCATTCTTGGCCAGAAAAATTGCCTTTTGTTCTGGAAGTGTTCATCTTGGGTGGACGCAAAACATTTTATCATATAAGCGGAATCATCAAAGATGATTGCTGTTTAGCAATATAAGATTCAAAAGGCTTTTACTAAAATCTTGGAAAAAAAAGCCCCCTCCCCAAGGAATGGCTAAATTGGTTTGGCACTACTGCAAACAATAAAAGAATAAGTTATATGCTAATTGACACACTAATAACCTTCTTCATGAGACAGGGAATCCCTTTTTAACATATTGCAAATAGAAGTTACAGATAGTGCTATCTGTTTGTAACATGTCTTTCATTACCGTATATGTCTAATCTATTTTCTTAATTTCTTAAGAGGCACCAAGTGTAGACAGCATTGTTCAAGGCATTAAGTCTAGACAGCATTGTTATATTGTCTTATTGTTATTTACTCTGGTTGTTTATATTTGTGATTATTATAGCTTAAATCTGAGTAAAATTAATGTTCCAAAAATAAATTTCTGTCTCTCATTTGGGCCACACGGAGCATGCTCAGAAATGTATCTCACTCATTAGGCCACACGAGCATGCTCAGAGATGTATCTCAATCATTTGAGCCACACGAACCGTGCTCAGAAATGTATCTCACTCATTAGGGCCACACAGAGCATGCTCTGAAATGTATCTCAATCATTTGGGCCACATGGACCATGCTCAGAAATGTATCTCACTCATTAGGCCACACAGAGCATGCTCAGAAATGTATGTCACTCATTTGGGCCACACAGAGCATGCTCAGAAATGTATTCTGCAATGTGAGATGCATGAACTTCACTGAACTGCATAAATTTATTTTTTTCAAATATAGTTTATTGTGGTTTTCACAACACGGCATTATTAATGCAATGAAAATGGCAATGTCTCATTACATTAAAACAGTATTTGTGTTTACATACATGACAACATGTAAGCAAAACAACACCAACAGTACATTAAACAGACATGTTCCACTTCATATATTGTCCTGTCTTTTCTAAGCAGAATATTCTAAGCTGCTCCCTCCCCTTTGCAGAATAAAGGGGGTGGCTATATTGACTATACTCACAACTAATCCTCAGTGTTCTGTAATGGTTGGTTTATTTAAATTGTTTAGATTCTGTCCCTTATTTTATACACCAGTCTCTCCAAGAAGATCGTTTCAGACAAGGTTCTTCTCAGTAGTTAAATGTAGGTGTCTGATTCTACATCCACTTTGTTAGTGCACCTAGCCTGGCAGCAGAGATTGCAGGAATATTAACTGGTGTTGCTCAGCCCAAATTGCTTCAGATTGCATCAAGTCTTCTAAGAGCACCATTCCTGGTATGATGTTGATCTGCTTAGCCAAGATATCTGATAATGCTGTCTCAGTGTCTTGCCAGTAACTTGTTAAATGAGAGAACTAGACCAGCTCCATATCATGGGTATCAGATCAGTATCTACTGTACCTGGGAGCATTTTGGATGTACCATTATACTGAGGGGCACTTTTGGCCAGTAGCTTGCTGGTGTATTGTAGTATGCCTGTTGGGTAATTATAAATTGTACTACTTTATACTCGGTACTGTATTTATTTATTTATTTCAAAGTTTCATCAGGAAGGCATACTGAGCTGCTAACAGCTCATTTCAAGATGTGTCCTGGGAGAGGGAAGTGGAGATAGCGCGAGGTAGAAAAACTTAACAGTGATAACAATTGTATACTGAGTATACCTACATAGGACAGTGCCACCCCTTTCTTCTTTTTCAAGTTTCCCCTTCTCCACCAGATGGTCCCCTCAGCTGGCACCCCAGTCCCTTCACTCCAATATCCACTGGGATTTACTTGTCAGTACCCCAGGGCTTTCCCAGTGGGGTCCCCTAACCACCCTCAGGGACAGGATCTACTAGTTGAACTGGTGAGCCCAGCTAGTCAGGTGCGGGGCCTGTGAGGGACCAAGCCCCATCCTACCACCAGCAGGTGTTTTCCCTTTTCTTTCCCTGGCACAGAGGAAGTGGCATGCAGTGATGCCAATGGGTGGATTGTGCACATTCCTGTATGCAGCATGCCAGGCGTCTGCCTCACATCGTCTTCCCACCATGTGTGCCATCCTGGAGTTCTAACCCACAGCCGCCACTAACTGACCAGTCTTTCAGGTCAATCTGTATTTCCAGGTGAGCCTGCCATTTAAGGCAAGTAAGTTCACCTGTGCCAACCACGAGCCCATCAAACTTCTGCATATCTGGTCACCAGCCCCTTTGCATTCTGCACACTATCTAAGAAGATACAAGCTGTTCCTAAGGGCTCCTGCAATTTATACTCTGCTCTAAGAACAGTATAGCCAAAATGCTGTTGTACCACAGCAGTGACATTCACCACTACAAGTGCAATAAAGTAAGAGTGGAGAGGGAAGAGGAGGTTTATCAAATCTGCATATGGTCTAAAAAATCTCCCTTACAAGGAATGATTGATTAAATTAGGACTGCATAGCTTAGAGAGGAGATGACTGAGAAGTGATCTAATTCTGGTCTACAACATAATTAAAAACTCAGAACTAATGCTGGATGTGGGACTAGAATTCAGGAGTCACCTTTTAACTCTCATGAACACACCAAACAGCTCTGGTGTAAATTGAACTGACAGAAGTGGACATTTTTTCACACAAGCTGTTGCAAAATACAGTATTGGAACATCCCCCAACACACACACAAATGTTGTTGATTCCCTTAACTTGGACTCCTTTAAAAGCTACTGACACCTCAAAGAAGACTTTAAAAACTTAAAAAAACATAATTAGGTACAATTCTGCTTGCATTCCATATTTTATATATTTCCTCATAATTTATTACTAAGGAAATCTGCCTCTGTAGCTTACTCCCTACTCCAAGTCATAATCCTCTGTTGTGACATCACAGTCTATTGCCATGGGAGTAACTGTGAGGTCACAGGTAGTGCTCCATGACTTCAGGACGGGAGCATGCAGCAGAAATAGATAAACTCTTCAGGAGCAAAGATCCTGTTTTCATGTAAATGACCTCACTTATAAATATTGGGAGGAGAAATATATAACTAATGGTAAATACAAGCTAGACTGTGTCTAAGTATTATGTTTTGTTGAAGTTCACTTGAACATGTCACTGGCTCTTTAAAGCAAACCTTGATGTTATCGTGAACAGTTGAGAACGGTTTTATGTGATAACGACAAAAGCTGAAAGGCAATAGCCATTATTGCAAAGTCAGAGTGCAGAAAACATTTTACACTCGACACCCCAATACTGAGAAGCCTTTTGGGGACTAGTTTTCAATGTTTTTCTGTGGAGACCTGCACCCCCACCCCCTAGTGGAGGGCTTCGCGCCCCCGCAGCCACCCATCTGTGCTGATTCTCAACTCCAGGGGGTGAAAACATGACAAAATAAAAGGTAGCTAGGTCTGGGCGCAATAAAATTGCACCAGCTACCAACCCTTGAGCCCTCCTGCATCTCACCTGCCCCAACCACAGGCCAACCTCCGATGCCACAATGCAGCTCAACAGCCCACTACAGCACCACCCCCCTATAGCTCCCTCCATCCCCCTCCCCAGCCCACGCTTGCCATGCCTCCCCCTCCCCATGCATGTACACACAGCGACATCCTGTCACCCATTTTGCCCTCCCAATCTGGTTGCCCTATCCTCCCATCTCCGTGCGGGATTCACTGGGGAACAAGTCACTGTTATGGATGGCACCTTCCCCATGCACCTCCTCACAGGTTACCATTGGGTAACACACCTAGATCACCACTGACCAGTGGGGAGAGGACTAGATGTGCCTATGATGCCCTTCTACTCCTAAACTACAAAAGTACCAAAGGGTAGTGCCCCAAAAGTGCCTTAGTTGTAGGTAGCTAAATAAATGTGAATTAGGGAACTTTATATGCTTGGGAAATACCCGTAAAGGACACAGTGTGCCCCCTGATGAGAGATGACATAATCAATTATTTCTATTCGTATCCCACAATTAAACATGGATGTTTAAGGAATTGTAGATTTAGAGAGTTATCCCAAGAATTGCAATACCTTCTAACAGACAGACACGCAAAGAAGGAGTCCTACAAAACATAAACAATTAAGAAAACGTTGAAATTCCCTGGAATACATAGGATATCTTGTGAAGCAGCTCAAAATATGATTATTGTTTAGTGTGCACTGTTGGTGCCATTGTTCCCTTGCACAAGCAGCTGAATGACACTCAACCACTCATTCAGGTTAACAAAAAAATTACATGACATATAATCATATTTTGAGCTACCTCACAGGATATTCCCTCTGTATACTATTTCTTACTTAGCTGTTTTTAAGTTACTATTGCAACCCAAGGATCAATGCTGGAAATGGCTGGAACTGATGCATGGTGCTTGTGTCAACAAGTAGGTAGCCAGTGACATGGGTGTTGGCGATTGAGCACCTGCAATAACAATGACTCAATCCCAGTGCATGTGATCAGGGCTACCAATGAGATAGGGCGACCAGATGAGGGTGGTGAATATCGCTATATATACCCAGGAGGCTGGTAAGGACAGAGGTCTGGGGTTATATTCTGTTTTAACTGAAATATTTGAATAGTTTTGTATAAATTAGTTCTATGTGTTAAAAATTATTACCTTGAGTTAGAACTGTTACTTGGGCTGTGATATTGTAACATTTGAGGCTTGGGAACACTTGTTTGGCAGTGATAATTGAGTGAAATTTAAATCGTTGTTTGCCTGGTGTTGGGGAGGGACATTAACTGGAATTACCTTGTCTTTCATTGTTCACTTGGGAACATAACCAGGAGGCTGGTAAGAACAGAGGTCTGGGGTTATATTCTGTTTTAACTGAAATATTTGAATAGTTTTGTACATGAAATTAGTTCTATGTGTTAAAATTATTACCTTGAGTTAGAACTGTTACTTGGGCTGCGATATTGTAACATTTGAGGCTTGGGAACACTTGTTTGACAGTGATAATTAGAGTGAAATTTAAATGTGTTGTTTGCCTGGTGTTGGGGAGGGACATTAACTGGAATTACCTTGTCTTTCATTGTTCACTTGGGAACATAACCAGGAGGCTGGTAAGGACAGAGGTTTGAGGTTATATTCTGTTTTAACTGAACTATTTGAATAGTTTTGTACATGAAATTAGTTCTATGTGTTAAAATTATTACCTTGAGTTAGAAACTGTTACTTGGCTGTGATATTGTAACATTTGAGGCTTGGGAACACTTGTTTGGCAGTGATAATTAGAGTGACATTTAAATGTGTTGTTTGCCTGGTGTTAGGGAGGGGACATTAACTGGAATTACATTGTCTTTCATTGTTCACTTGGGAACACAACCAGGAGGCTGGTAAGGACAGAGGTCTGGGGTTATATTCTGTTTTAACTGAAATATTTGAATAGTTTTGTACATGAAATTAGTTTTATGTGTTAAAATTATTACCTTGAGTTACAACTATTACTTGGGCTGTGATATTGTAACATTTGAGGCTTGGGAACACTTGTTTGGCAGTGATAATTAGAGTGAAATTTAAATGTGTTGTTTGCGGGTGTTGCTAAAAACCCTCCACCGACCCTGTTTTGTAGGCTTTCTTAAATACTGAATAGCCACTGGGGGGTTGGGATTGAGGGCTGAGTATTTCTGTTTGGGACTGAAATTCAAAGCAACAGGAACTGGTGGGCCTGTGACATCTTACAGTACCTGATGTCTGCATACACACACTGGTAGTGGGACTGGACACACACTGGACTGTGTGTTTGAGAGACTTGGGAACTTTATTGGTGGGTTGAAACTGGGTTTGTAAATAACTGCAGTCAGTATAGAGAGAAACTGTATTCCAGGAAAGGGACTGAGAAAGGGGTGTGCCATTATAAACAGAGGGGATAAAGAGGGTGGCCATATTCCACCATGGCAGGCATCTTCAGAAGGGTTGTAGGCTGCACAGGCTGTGGGATGGCAATAATTCTCAATTGGGCCTGGAGAGGAGAGTCTGCCCACTCTGTAGACAGCTATCTTGTAACAGGAGTGAGGTATATTGGTTAAGGAGTAAGTTGGGGAGCTGGGGGATGTCCAAGGATAAGGGGTGTGGATATGGGCAGCAGAAGGGTGGGGCTGAGGAAGGCTGGGGCAACACTCTGAAATTACAGGACGTTATGTTACAGCAAGCAGGAGGGGGATATTAGGGACAGAGGACCCTTAGATAGGGATGTTGATGCTATGGGAAAAGCATGCAGGGTGCACATTCTGAATACAAAGACAGTGGAGGGGAAGAGTCAGGAGGGGCTGTTGTGGGAAGCCTAAAACAGCAGACTGTGGAATAGAGCTCCTAAGATGAACAGAACAAGGGGAAGAAGAGGGGCAGTTTAGAGGTGCAGTCAGGAAACTCAGGTTACTTGTGGAGGCTGACATAGAATGTCACAATAGATTTGAGCTACTAAGCAACCTAGAGGGGAGGAAGGGTTGTTGGAAATGAGGAAACTGATACAGAGGCCGGGAGGTGGGAGTCGGATACCCATAGGGCATCACAGACCGGCAATGGAAAGGATAGAAATAGCCCCAGAGGAGAAGGAGAAACACAAATGTTAAGCAAATGGGGAGATGCAACATATTGCAGACATGAGGAGGAGAGCATGACTGGAGAAACTGGGAGACAAGGAGGTGGGAGAAGAGCCCCCTTCAGCAGGGGTCAGTACCAAGGATGGGGCCTAGCTAAAGGGACCCACAGAGAGCCTCTGAGGCAGGGGTACTATTACAAGGGAGAGGATGGTGGTGTGGGGAAGGAGAGACCATCAGGGCCAGGATAAATGGTTCGGATAGAGAGGGTTAAAGGGACACCTATTCAGAGGGGCTTGAGTTAAGTGGGCAAAATAACGAGGAGGCAGAAAGGGAGGGTGACAAGGGGTCTCTAATAAGGCAGGAAGACTCCCATGGAATGGAGATCACAGATAAAGGGGGATGGGGGCTGAGAGGGCATAGTGGAGGTAACCATAAGGATGATGGAGGAGTTAAGGTCCTGTTGTTGGGAGACTCAATGATTAGGGGTATCCAGTGGGAGGGACAGGGGGATGGATGCCATAGCCAGGTGAAGGTAGTGAGTTTCTCTGGGCTGACAGTGCACAGAGCAAAGTTCATGGTGTATGAAATGGTTAGGGATTGTGGAGGAAACCTGATTTCCTGTGCATTTGGGAACTAACGATCAAGAGGAAATAGCATTTGGAAATCCAAGCAAGGTTCAAGAACTTGCCAGAGTCTGTCGGGATAATGAATGCAACATTTCCTTTTCGGAGATATTGTCAGTACAAAAGGCCTCAGTGGAGAAAAAATGAAACAGAGGTTAAAGACTGGCTCAGGAAGTGGGGTAGAGAGTGGGTTGGGGTGTTAGGGAACTGGAAAGGAGTTTGGGAGGATAAGGGACTATATGCAAGGACAGGCTTCATCTTGCCCCATTAGGGAAGGAAGTCCTTAAACAGGGGATGGCTGACTACATTCAAGAAAGGTGGGGTTTAAACTTGTGAGGAGGGAAGGGATAAGGGAGGGCTGACCAGAAGCCTTCTCCTCCAGATGAGGAGTAGCCTTCAAGCCCATGGGAGGAAGGGAGGGAAACAGACTGGGGTGGAGGTTTCAGGAGGATCAGAGGAGGATGGGTATAAGGAATCTGGGTGGGGTTCGACAAAGAGGACCAGGGATAAGGGTGGGGGTGGTGTTAGTAAATGCCAGGAGCTTGGGAAACAAGTTGCCAGAGTTCCAGACCATGCTGTTCGGGGGTGGTGGATGTGGCGGCAGTCACGGAGACATGGGCCAACAAAAACCATGACTGGGACCTAAACGTGCGGGGTACACTATGCTTAGGAAGGATAGAAAGGAGGGCAGAGGGGTGGAGTGGCTAGTTCATTAGAGATGACATAGAAATTGCTAGGGTAGACGAGGCAGAGGGAAACGTGGAGGTCTTATGGGTCACCTTCCGATCCCCAGCAGGAGATAAGGTCAAGCTGGGTGTAGTATATAGGCCCCGGGATGAGTGATGTTCTAGAGGATGGTTTGCTGGACAACATCATTGCCCAGTGTGGATCAAAAGGGAAGGAGTGGTGTTGATGGGGGACCTTAATATGCCAGGTACAAACTGGGGAACCATGTCCTCTAAGGTGGCCAAGAGTAGAGGCTGCTGGACAGCTTCCAGAATGTGTTCTTAACACAGCATGGATGGAGCCCACAAGGGTGGGGCATGTCCTGGACGTGGTTCTGGCAGATGGGGATCTGGTAAGGGACCTGGTTGTACAGAACCCCTGACTGGGAGCGATCACAATGCTGCCTGGTTTCAAATAAGCATGGGGAGGGGGAGATCTAGGACACTGGCAGTGGACTTCAGGGGCAGACTTTGTGGGCATGGGAAATATTCTCAGATCACTTGAAGGATTACCTCAATGACAAGTGTGGAAAGGAGATGGGAGGTCATAAAATGGGGAATTCATGAGGCAGTCAGGATCTGCACTAAGTTGAAGCGTAAGAGAGCAAGGTCACATAAACCATGCTGGTGGTCCAGTGAGGTACAGGTAGTGGTCAGAGAAAAGAAGGCGCCTACAAAAATATAAAACAACAAGAGGGGATAGGAATAAGAAATGTACCATCTTGCTTCTAGAAAAGTCACCCAGATGGTGAGGGAACAAAGTCCAGTAAAGAGCAATGGCTGGCACAGGGATACATGGAGGGAAAAGGGGTTCTTCTGGTACATTGGGGAGCGGAGAAAACCTAAGGGCCATCTCAGCAGATTGAGATCAGGAGGAGGGTGGGTGGAAGAGGCAAGGGACCAGGCAGAGGATTTAGCGAGTACTTTGCCTCTGTGTTGACTAGGGAGGGGATGGGATATCTACAAAGCAAGGCATGAGGGGATAGAAGTGGCAGTAGGTGGGATCGGGGAGCAACAGAAATGGAGCAAGAGGAGGAGAGGTACCCCAGGGTGTCACATCTGGATAAGGATAAAAGGCCAGTAAGGTGGAGGGACAGATGATGCTATCTCCACCAAAAGGGTGGGTTAGCCCTCAAGACCCTAAAGAAAGACAAATCTCCTGGGCGGATGGCATTCATCCGGGAGTACTATGGAATTGGCGGACATACTGGCTGCACCCTGGCGGAGCTCTTCAACAGGTCACTTGAGACAGGGAGGGTACCTGGGATTGGCGGAGGCACATGTGGTGCCAATCCACAAGGGGGTCAAGGGAAGTACCAGGTAACTATAGACCCATCAGTTTGACCTCAGTGGTGGTAAAATTAATGGAGAGTATACTAAAGAAACGATTGGGGATGTACTTGGAGGAGGTGGGAGGTCTGGATAGTCGGCAACATGGGTTTGTGCCAGGTAGATCATGTCAAACAATCTTGTGGAGTTCTACGAATAGGTAACAGAACTGGACGGGGAAGCCTGTGGATGTATTATTCTTGGACTTCAGCAAGGCGTTTGACTCTGTCCCACAATGGTCTGGTGGAGAAACTGATGGGGTTAGGAGTAGGCCCTTTGATGCTCAGATGGATTGAAAACTGGCTAGTTGGGCGCACCCAGAGAGTAGTGGTCTGTGGGGAGCTCTCGAACCCAGAGAGGTTGGTAGTGGGGTACCGAGGGTTTGTCCTGGGTCCGATCCTGTTTAATGCATACATATCGGACATCAGGAGGGTATAGGGTGTGAAATGAGTCTCTTGTGGATGACTCCAAGATGGGAGCAGTAGTTGAGGGAGAAGAGGGAGGTTGGCCCTGCAAGGGACCTGGACACCCTGGAAAGCTGGGCTCACACATGGAAATTAAATTTCAATATCACCATGTGCAGGTGTTGCATCTTGGTTGGGAAACCCTAAACACAGGTACACCCTGGGAGGAGGCGCTGGAGGCCTCAATAGGGAAAAAGACCTAGGGTCATGGTGGATGCATGTATGAATAAATCCAGGCAGTGCAGGAGGTGGCTGTAAGGCAAACCAGGATGTTGGGATGCATCGTGAGGGGATCACCTCTAGGAGCAAGGAAGTGATTCTGCCGCTGTACAATGGACTGGTTAGACCACACCTTGAGTACTGTGTACAGTACTGGAGACCACACTTGAAGAGGGACATACAGCTCCTGGAGAGGGTACAGAGGAGGGTAACTAAGATGATACGAGGCTAGGGGATTTGATATGAGGACAGACTTGAGGAGCTCTGCCTGTTTTCATTGGAGGAGAGGAGAGACAGGGGACATGATTGAGGTCTTCAGGTACCTCAAGGGAATAAACAGGGTAAACATGGAGGGATCTTTAGACTAAAGCAGGGAGGTATCACCAGAGGGCATGGTTTGAAGTTGGAAGGTGGAAGGGTGAGGGGAAAGGAGGAGGTTTTCACTGAGAGGGTGGTGGACCCTTGGAATGCACTGCCTCGTGAGCTGGTTCAGAGATCCATAGTGGAGGGCTTCAAGAGAGGGTGGGACAGACACAGAAAGTGGATGTATCAGATGATGGCCTGTCCCAGGGTGGGGATGGATGATAGGGGTTCTGGAGCACAAGGGATGGGAGGGCCTTGGCACCCAACTAAGGATCTAGGGTTCGAGCAGACTCAATAGACCATAAGGCCTAATCTGCTGGCAAATAGTATATACGCACGCAGTGTGGGGAGCAAGCATGTACAGCAAGGGGTGGAGGGGGATTGTAAGGGGTGGTGCCACAGTGGGTTGCTGGAGTTGGCCCTGTGGCGTGGTGGGTGGGTTAGGCGGCTTCAGTGGACAGGGTGCTAGGTTTGGGTCAGGGCAGGTGCATTTTGTTGCGCTCTGCCCCAATTTTTAAGTTTGCACCCTCTGACATGCACCCCCAGAGCTGAGAATCCTTAGTAGGAGGTGCGGATGGGTGAAGCCCCATGGGTGTGTGCATAGAGCCTAAAATGTTTAAAATACAAGTCCCCAGTGCCAGTCTGCAAAGGGTGCAAACAGATGACTTTGTCTTTTAAAATTTTTTTTAAATGGGTTCACCACAACATAACCCAGATAGACCATCTTAGGTTAGCTGGTTCATTCCATTGGGTGTTAAACAGATGAGACACACTGATGAGTCCTGATAGGATGAAACACGTGTCTATGTCATCTGTTAGCACCTTTGCAAACTGTGTGAGAGGCCTTTTGGCACCATGCATTTCTGCTTAAAGCTGAACCAGCATAATATTCTGTGGTGATTTGCATATGCAGCCCATGATGCTTTGCATTGTGGGGGCATGTGTGATTTGTATTTCTTTCAAACTTGGCTTCCGGACAAATGGCCTTTGGGTAACCATTGCCTCAGTGCTTGCACACAGAGGTTCTTTGTCTTTTAAATTGTTTTTTTAATTGGTTCACCACAACATAACTCAGAGCATCTTAGGGTAGCTGGTTCATTCCACTGAAGTGTTAAACAGATGAGGCATACTTATGAGTCCTGGTAGAATGAAACACGTGTCTATGCCATCTGTTAACATCCTTTGCAAACTGAGTGAGAGCCTTTCGGCACCATGCATTTCTGCTTAAAGTTGAACCAGCATAATATTCTGTGGTGATCTGCATATGCAGTCCATGATGCTTTGCATTGTGGGGGCATGTGTGATTTTGTACTATTTTCCTTGTCCATTTGACCCAGTGCATCCAGAGCTTTCTCGGTAGTAACAGGGATAGTTGGAGCTCCAGGACTCTCTAGGAATTTTAGCCTGAATACAAACTTTTTCAAAAGAATTTAAAGGCATCCATATCCATCCCTCTTTAAATCTGGCTGTTAATTTGGAATTCAATTTGTAACCCAGTCCTGCAGTCCCAGTTAAATCCAAGCCACTTACCTGCACTGGTGCTGGTGGTCAAGTCATAGCATCTCCAGTTCATGTCGCTTCTGGCGCTCATGCTCCCTCATGGTCCGCCTCTCTGTTCATGGTCCCTCTTCTCCTCTGCAGCTCGCTGGTGCTCATGCTCCTCATAGTCAGTCTCCCACTGTCATGCTCTCTTCTCCTGGAACTCCAACTCCATTCTGCACAACTCAATCTGCAGCCTGAGTACTTCTGGCTCCAGAATACTAGTGACCTTCTCCTGCTGCTGTGGCCCTTCACTGGCACTGGTCCTGCTGTCATCATCATCGGATCTGGACACTGCACTGGCGCTAGCCCTTCCACCACACTCAATGTTTGGTCTTTTACAGTCACAGTCAATGACTCAGTGCTCTGGGTATCTGCTACCATCAGGGCATCCATGAGGTTCTGCTTGGTGGCTCTTGCCTCGTACAGGACTCCTCTGTCCCTGCACAACTGCCTCAAGTAGTCTACAGTGTGTCCACTGTGGTTGGAAGCATCTTCTTTCCTAACTATGGCTACTCTAACACACTTTAGAAAAAAATAAAACAGGTAGGAACTTAACTGTAAGCCAAATGATATAGTTCTGTTTCCTTTTTAAAATAAATCACTGCCTTTGTTTGCAAGTGAGCTGTACAGTATCAAGCTGACACACTGAACAATTAAAGTATGTATTTACAAATGCATGCACACTGCTGCCAACCAATCTGTCACAACCCCACTCAGCAGGTCAGGCCCTCTGCTCCCACAGTGCCAACCTCCGAGTGCAGTATTGTGAACAGTTAACAGAACAGGGTAACCCTCCTGTCTGTTTTGTGGGTCCAAATCACCTTTAGTCTCAAGTTCTGGGGGATTCAAACTGTGAACCTATGCTAGCATATCCAAATGTACAGGCTCAGATAATTCTGCTTTTGGGGAATGCCAAATATCTTTAGCCAAGGGCACCTAACCGGTACACAAAATGAACCCTAAAACTCTATGAAAGACCTTAGAAAAATTCTTACCTTTTCACAGTTTGGTATTACCATTAGCTTATGAACAGTGTCGACTTTAACCATATATGCTTCCACGCAAAAAGAAAGAATTTGAAGGCACACCAAGTAGTCTCTTCAAAATAGAGGTTTACTAAGAAAATGGATACAAATATGTAAAATGTAAACACAGAACAATATATCACAAAGCATACAATCACTTAAAAGAAAACAAAGAAAAACAGTGCAAACTCCTACCACAATACAATTAGATGTGTCTACCTAATGCATTATTCCCTTCTTACAGTGCTTATAGTTAGATGTTGTTGTTTCAGAGTCCAACAGGAATGTGTCTCAGATGAAAAACAGAATACAATTTAAAATGCTGTATTACAACCCCTTCCATTATGTCATCTAGCTCCTCCTTTAAGAATATAAAAATATATACAAAACAGGATGTCCTATCAAGAGTATATTAAATACTGTAACTTCAGCAAAACTCATTTCCCAAATTATGACACTCTTTAAATCACATCCCTCTTTGATCTTGAGTGGTTTCCTGCTCCTGTTTGATCTTTAAGCAGTTCCTATTTCCCCATTTCAAAGGCAGGAGATCAATAAAATACAACTCCTCTGAAACATCATAAAAGTTTACGATCCCTACCCTTGCAGCTGGTCAGCCACAATTAAGTCAGATAAACAAGAGACCCTTAATTATGTCTCTCTAGTCTTTAATTATCTCCTGGCTTTCAGGTTAACATCTTGTAGCTGAAAACATGGGGGAGGAGTGGGTCATCCCAGGGCACAGGATGTCTCCCGTGAGACAGGTCACATACCACATTCTATATTACAAAATCATAGAACAATCATAACCAGCTGGCCAAGTGTCACATAAAGTACGTCCTGAAAATGATTCTCGAGCTGCCAAGACCATGCACAGGAACCACATGCTGCCTATTGGGCAAATAATTATTGATTCTGAACCATCAGATGCTGCCCTCCTGGGCCTGTGACTTGTACTGCTGCCAAAGAGACAGAGTCAGCCTCCTCCAGTTGTTCAAGACTCAGAGCCTTCCCTCTGGCAGGCCCATAATGACAGACTGCCAGTCCGAATCTGACAACAGTGAGTGTGAGGGCTCTAACTACCCTTCCTATGAATTGAGTCAATTGCTTCAAGGACACCCTGTGTGTAATTATGGAGATGAAACTGGGCCTTCAAGACTGCCTAATCCCCCAGTTTCCTTCTTAGGAACCTGTGCCCCCAAAGTGAGGTGCTAAGTATAATGTCTGAAGTAGCTGATTCCTTGTGTTTAGTGGAACTGTTTGAATTACCAGAGGAAGAACCTGATATTGAAGACCTCCCTGGTGACATACCAGGAACTGTTGAAAGCGTGACCCTAATGATCCTGACCTTGCTCTTATAGATGACCATAGTGCACCCTATGTTGTGGAAAGTATCTGTCAAATGTTTCAAGATCAAGATGTTTCAGGGTTTTCCCTGGATGACAAATCTGGGCCTTCTACAGAGTTCAATAATAAGCATAATGTTGTGGAAACAGAATCAGCAGAGTAAGGAGCCAACAATGTTCCTAATCTGGAATCTTCAACCAGTGCAGAGGCACCCCTTCCTACCAGAGAAGAAGCTAAGGCCAGTGTTGACACCCCAGAGCATGTGTCTGTTCCCAAAGAATGTCTGGAAGAGCTTATACCAGTGATAAGTCTCAGCATGACTCCTGGGCCCGTGGATCTCCCTTAAATGTTATCCATAATTATATGCCTTACACTTACACTTACATTAGGTACTTGTTTTGCACCAATTCCCCAGTGTTTTTCTCAAGCTCTAATTTTCAGTGTTTCACAAATGATGGCACACTTCGAGGGGATAATAAGGAGTGGGGTAGGTGGGAGGAGGGTGGTGACAGGGGAAAAGGGGAGGGGTGAAGGGGATTTAGTGGTAGATGTTTTAGGTTATCCGATATTGTATGACTGTTTATCTCAATGTCAATGGCTTTGTAATGAGAAAATTTAATAAAGAACTTGAATTTCAAAAAAAGTCCATAAAGAAGTCTATATCTCTGAACGCTTACTGCCCAAACTGAGTTTTTCTGCCACACCCAAGTTAATTTTCCAACTATCAGAACATGGTGCCCCTGCCCCATCCAGCCCCAAGTTAGCTGATAGGGATGGGCCCCTGTCTGTGTTATTTAGAGCACAGGAAACAGTACAGACCTGAATAAGAATAGTAATATCACTGTCTGTTGAATCATAGTGAAATCATAGTATGTATGGTAAAGACATACTGTTGCCAATATAAAGTATACGATTCTGGATTATAGAGTATAAGATGCATGGATACGTATCTGGTGCAGGGTCCCGGAGCAGCGGCGTATGCCACAACCCACATTCCCAGCGAGTTTCCACATATGTCTTGAAACTGGACCCATGAAGTCTAGTTGAGTGATCTCTGACATAACTGCTGTTGCTTGTGGATTTTTACTTCTCCCACCAGTGTGCCTTGTACCAGCTGTAAAATTTAACAGTATGTATGTTTTCTTTTTTTTTTGCAGTTATAAGCTTTGGAATTAAAACATTTTATTGACTACATTTTTCTGGCCGTGTACTAGTGTACGTTTAGCTTTCGATAGGACATATAGGGCTTGTTTGGGGTGCACCATTTATTTCGTATTTTCAATATCTATTTTATTAAACCTTGCCAAATGAAGATTAGAACAGGCAGCAGCTGAAAAGCTGTTGCCCATTTCTAAATAACTATTGCCTGGTGTTAATTAACTATTGCCCAGTTCTACTGGAATACTGCCCAGTTCTAATTAAGTATTACATGGTGCTAATTAACTGTAATCCCACTAAAATGGGGGCTCCTAAAATGTCTTCTGGGCTTGCTAATGCCCACTGCCAGGCTGGTGTCCTGTGTTTAAACAGTTTGAATGTGCTTACATGAGAGTGCCCTGTTAGCCTCCGTGCCTGTCTCTTTAAGAGGTGTCTATTTCTAAGGTTATAATTAATCTGGGTGGAGGCCAAGTGGTTTCAGGCTCGAGTCCTGCCCAGGCTGCGATACAGTTGCTTTATTCTGCCATCACTAAGTACATGAGAGGAAGCCCTTATAGGATCTGTGATTGTTTGCTAATTATCTACTTTATTAATAATAATATAGTAGTTTGTCTAACCTGCCTTCCTTTGCAGCATGGACTTTCTGCCAACAGCTACTATTTTGGTTCTGGACTGCCAGTTTGGACCAATTGGTACCTCGGGGACCTTAAAATGGAGACTGTCCCCAGAGCCCTTGTGGGAGTGAATTTCTGTAGGAATTGTACTTTTTACTGTTTGGCCCTAAATGGACCTGGAGGGGAGCCCTTGCTGTGACAGACAGATGGATCAACCATCTGAACCTTTTGGATCACTGGGAAATCCCAGAGCTGCCTGTAGCAGTGTGTCAGTGTAGAGCTAGAGTTTGGAGAGTGAACAGCTTGAGAAATTCAAGCTGCTGCTCCTGTGTGGTAGCACGGCAATCCGTGGGAAGGCTGTGTCTGGCCGCCTGCTACCATCTTCCAATGTGAAGAAGCCTGCGATCTAATATCGGACTATATCTGAAATTGCCATTATTGTGACCAGAATCCTGAATTGTGAGTGAGTGAATTTCACCTGGCGTGGACCAAGATTTGCTCCTGGAGTGATCGGCCTGTCAGAATTGGAGAGACTGCAGAGCATACGGTTTGCACAGCGATACTGCCAAATTGCAACCGGACTGCCATCCGAACTCCAGTATCTGGCTATTGGTATTATAATTATGTAAATGTGTAGTGTTGGTAAAGATTCGGTTCCCCACACCCCTGAATGTGTCACACTAGCTGGAAACTGCATCCAGCATTTAAAATAGACTGCAATCTGAATTGTTCATCTGGTCTGTGTCTCACCATCTCAGCCTAGATTGCCACTCATGCCACAGAGATTCATCTGACGAAAGACCGGCTTGGGATTCCGCTTCTGGCTCAACACCATCTAACAGAATCAACCACCACAGTGCATCATGTGGGCCCTGCTTCCCTAGCAAACAGCATACCATCCTGAGGTCTTCATCTCGTCAATCCTGCCTCCTGGTCTGGGTAGCGGAGTAACCATCAGGGTAGCTTCCTGCAACAATGCTCAAATCATTGTGTCATCTGATTTAATTGTTTTGGTTGATCATTACAAACTGAGCCATCCGACTCCAGAATACAAATTGTGGGTTAAAGTGAATGATTCTTATTTCTTTCCTAAGGACTCCAACAACAGCTGTATTGCTGGCCTACCCCGGCAATGCTTCAGGCTAGCCTGAACAACAACTAGGTACCCTGAGTGTGTGTCAATGTCCTAGAGGGACTCAGTGCACGCATGTTTAACCTGACTAAACGAGATCTGAGATCAAATGCCAGATTGCTGCCCCACCCTTGTTCACATCCCCGAATAAATCAGGTTCTATTCTTTCTGCATTTAACCTGGCTAGTGTGTACCTTTGTGGAGGAGACACTCTATTGCCATTGCACTGTTTTATTGCAGGTCTTATTTTACAGGGGGTCTCCAGGGCCAGTGCAGCCGATTCAGCCCTGGTGGTAAGTGTGCCAAGTGTGGGTTCCATATTGTATTCTGATGTAAACTGTGGCTGTTTATTTGCTGACCTGTGTAAGCCACTAGAGGGGTTAGAGGAGGGTATCAGTGTCCCAGATGGCTATACCCAGAACAGATATGCTACCTTTAAACCAACCCTATGGGTGGAGGCACCCATTCACAAGCTCAGGCCCTCAACCTGCACCTAGTCATGCAGGCAGGGGTAGTATTTCTTGGGATAACACCACCTAGGGGTAACATAACTATTAAGCATGGCAAGGAGATACTGCCCCAATGCTGTGATGTGCTCTGGAAACAATTCTAGATAAGGCACAAGAAATTTGGCACCACCAACCACCAGCCATAACAGTCAGTAAAGACACAATGTGAAGCAAAATCACATTTATTAAAGCTAAATTGTGTAAAATACCCCTTACTTGGAGGTGGTGAGTTGTTCTCCTGTCTCCCAAGTAAGGGCTTTTTGTACACAATTGCTTTTAATAAATTATATTTTTGCTTTGCATGTTTTGTGTCTTTACTGACTGATTTATGTGGCTGGTGGTTGGTGGTGCTGGGGTTCTTGTGCCTTAAGCTAATTAACTATAGTGTGGTTCTAATGAACTATTGCCTAGTTCTACTGAAATACTGTCCAGTTCTAATAAAGTATTGCCTAGTTCTGCTGAAATGCTGTCCAGTTCTAATAAACTATTGCCTCTTGCTAATTAACTATTGCCTGGTTCTAATTAACTACTGCCCAGTTCTAATCAACTATTGCCTAGTTCTGCTGAAATACTGTTCAGTTCTAATAAACTATTGCCTGGTGCTAATTAACTATTGCCTGGTTCTAATTAACTACGGCCCAGTTCTAATAAACTATTGCTCTGTTTCTGCTGAAATACTACCCAGTTCTAGTAAACTACTGCCTGGTTCTTTGTTTTGAACTAGGCAATAGTTTAGAAACCTTGTATGTGTGTAGTAGATATTGTAACCCTGGGGATTCTTCAATATTCTAACTCTTGCAGTCAGCCTTCAAAGTAGAACTCTCCAGAGAATGGAACGTATGTAAATGATAGAACCCATGACTGGCCCATGCCTCACATTTCACGTTCTGCTTGTGAAATCAAGACACCCGGAGAGCCTCTTCACAGTCATGATTTTCACAGTGCTTTTACGTCATTTGCACGCATGCGCATAGGCGAACGTTTTGGGAGAGAAAGCACACTTTGGAGGTGTGCCCCTCCCTTTCAATCCACTACTCCATTGAGCAGGCGTAGGACCCATGTCACGCCGCTCCCCAAAGCTTTGGTGCCATGCTGGGAGCCCACCCCAGCGTGGCAAACGTCCGTGTTGTTTGCCGACGGGGTGCCTAATCCCCGGCCGCCTCAGCCCCCTTAACCATTCTTCTGCCACGCTGGTAACCCACCCCAGCATGGTAAATGTCCCACGATTCATTTTTTTTTCACCTGTAAAGTAAAACGGTCTATGGCGCTTCTCCCAGTCCCTCTCTCACAACCCGATCCACCCACTGCGCACCCAGCCTCCCCACACACCCCCCATACTTACCTCCGGAGCTTGGTGTGACGATCTTCGTGGACCGGGAACACGTCCTGCACTCTTCAAAGCCAACCGCGAACTAAGGAAATGACGGTAAGCTGTATAATGGGCTAGATAGGGGTTTTTCAACTTTATTGCATATCTCAGGCATTTTTTGGAATTTTTTTGCACCAAATTTTCCAACATGGGGTTTTGGGACCCCTTCTCACAATGATGTCACCGTCATGGCGTTATTCGGCCCGAAGGGTGATTGCGCAGTCACTGCACGAAATCACTCTTCAGACCTGAATAACACCATGACAGTGACATCATTCATGAGAAAGGGTCCCAAAACTCCATGTTGAAAATTTGCGCAAAAATTCCAAAAATGACTGTTTTATTTAGTCTCATGCTATGTAGTTCCTACGCAGGCTCGTAAGTTCGCAAATTTTCAATATTTTCACTCACATTTTCAACATTGCCATTTTACCACACCTCCTTATGAGCAGTACAGCTGTCATTTTTCACATCCTGCCCAAAACGTGTTTCCACCATGTAGCACACAATGGCGCAGTCGGTGTGTGAAATTAATGTATGGGAGGCATTAAGAAAATCACGGTGACACTGTTCATTAGCAGAGGTCTTAAAATGGCTATGTTGAAAATTTGGTGAAAAATTCTAAAATAACTGTTTTACGAGTGTGCATTAGCAGTTCCTACGCACAATCGTAGGTTTGCTAATTTTCAATATTTCCAGTCCAGATTTTTAACATTGCCATTTTACCACACCTTCTTATGAGCAGTACAGCCATTTTTCACATCTCACCTAAAACGTGTCGCCATGTAGAAGCGCGTAATGGCTTAGTCAGTAAAGTAAATTAATGTATGGGGCATATTAAGAAAATCACAGTGACACTGTTCATGAGCAGAGGTCTTAAAATGGCTATGTTGAAATTTGGTGAAAAATTCCTAAAATGACTTTTCTGACGATGCGTTACAAGTTCCTATGCACACTCGTCGTTTGCGAATTTTTAATATTTCCACTCCCGATTTTCAACATTGCCATTTTACCACACCTCCTCATGAGCAGTGCAGCTGTCATTTTCACATCTTGCCCAAAACGTGTTTCTGCCTATGTAGCGCACAATGGCACAGTCGGTGTGTAACTCAGTGTATGAGACACATTAAGAAAATCACAGTGTCACTGTTCACGAGCAGAGATCTTAAAATGGCTATGTTGAAAATTTGGTGAACAAATTCCTACAAATGACTGTTTTACGAGCGCGTGCTGCACAGTTCCCATGCACGCTCTGTAGGTTCGCAATTTTCAATATTTCCACTCCAGATTTTCAACATTGGCATTTTACCACACCTCCTCATGATCAGTACAGCTGTCATTTTTCACATCTTGCCCAAAAATAACGCAGTTTCACAATGGCACAGTCGGTAAGGAATCAATGTATGGGACACATTAAGAAAATCACAGTGACACTGATCATGAGCAGAGGTCTTAAAATGGCTGTGTTGAAATTTGGTGAAAATTCTAAAAATGACTGTTTCACAGTGTGCGTTGTGCAGCAGTTCCTATGTAGCTCATGAGTTTGCGAATTTTCAATATTTTCATTCCAGATTTTCTACATTGCCATTTTACCACACCTCCTTATGAGCACTGCAGCTGTCATTTTCACATCTTGCCCCAAACATGTTTCCGTCCATGTAGCACACAATGGCACAGTCATTGTGCAAACTCAGTGTATGGGACACATTAAGAAAATCTCAGTGTCACTGTTCATGAGCAGAGATCTTAAAATGCCTATGTTGAAAATTTGGTGAACAAATTCCTAAAAATAACTGTTTTCTGGCGTGCTGTGCAGTTCTACGACACGCGTAAGTTTGCGAATTTTCAATATTTTCACCCAGATTTTCTACATTGCCATTTTACTACACCTCCTCATGAGCAGTACAGCTGTCATTTTTCACATCTTGCTCCAAACGTGTTTCCGTCCATGTAGCGCACAATGGCACAGTCGCTGTGTGAACTCAGTGTATGGGACACATTAAGAAAATCACAGTGTCACTGTTCATGAGCAGAGATCTTAAAATGGCTATGTTGAAAATTTGGTGAACAAATTTCTAAAATAACTGTTTTGAGCATCGTTGTGCAGTTCTCTCTGCAGCGTATGTTTGCTAATTTTCCAATATTTTCACTCCAGATTTTCAACATTGCCATTTTACCACACCTCCTTATGAGCAGTACAGCTGTTATTTTCACATCCTGACCAAAACGTGTTTCCGCCATGTAGTGCACAATGGCGCAGTTGGTGTGCGAAATCAATGTATGGGACACAGTAAGAAAATCACAGTGACACTGTTCATTAGCAGAGGTTTTAAAATGCCAGTGTTGAAAATTTGGTGAAAAAATTCAACAATGACTGTTTTACGAGCGTATGCTAGACAGTTCCTCAAGACGTCAGAGGTTTGCAAATTTTCAATATTTCCACTACAGATTTTCAACATTGCCATTTTACCACACTTCCTTATGAGCAGTACAGCTGTCATTTTCACATCCTGCCCAAAATGTGTTTCTGCCTATGTAGCGCACAATGGGGTAACAAAAAGGTCATGCTGAAAATTTATTATGCAAATACCAGCAATCGCACAGGGCATTAGGGTAAGCACCATATGTGCCAAACACCACTGCAAATACCTGCAATCGAACGCTCGGATTGACAAATGCTTGTTCATGGTTACTTCAAGAAATTAAGTATTCTTTGAGTTTATTTCATTTGCTGCCTTTATTTTCTGTTTTAGAGTTAGCTAGTTATTTAGTTTTAAAACACTGAGTCTTAGTGGTTCCTCCCAGTTCCTGGTAACCACTGAAGAACTGACGCTCCAGTTTATTTTTATAGGCTTTCCACTATCTTTATTTAGTTTAGCTTAGATAATTGCTTATTTTGTTTTTGTTAGAACTGATATCTTCAGTTCTTTTGTATTCACAATTGCAGTTCTTGATTGAATTAACCGCAGTTCAAAACCAAGCTAAACCAAGAAAAAACTTTGGTATTGCAGTTACAGTTAGTTTGCCATTTAATCAAAAATGTCAGAAAAAACAGTCTGAGCTTCAAAAACTGCACTCAGTGTGGAGAGGTGTTTGCCATGGCAGACAAACATGATCATTGTCTTGTCTGTCTTGGTGAATCACACTTCACAGCTGATTGTGAAATTTGTAAGTCTTTTTCATCAAAAACTGTTGAGAAAAGGATTGAAAGACTGAAGAAGAAGCTGGCCAATGAAACAGGCCAGGGAGAAAACAGCTTTGACCAGCCCACTTCCTCTAAGAATGCAGGTGAAACCACCAGATGGAACCCAGCTACCCTGACAAGGGTGAATCTTCGCAATGTAAACAAACTGGTGAACTGTTGAGGCACTGGTACCAGCCAAAAACGGAAGAAAACTAAACACACAGAATCCCATGCTGAAAGCACAAGGGGACTTCTGGTGAGAAAAGTGAGTTGCCTACATTTGAGGCAATCGCTCAGGCATTTAGGTAATTCAGGCTCTCCAGGTAATGGTACTGGTTCCGTTCCACAGACACTGGTTCAATCCTGGTGCCACAACCGCAACGGCAGTTCCTTTCTTACTCCCTAAATACAGGAGATATGAGGAATACAAAGACTATGATGAAGATGATGGGAAACCCATTGAGCCTGAGGTGTCCCTTGAGCAAGAATCTGAATCCCCACCGAGGGTTCCTGAGGATTTCTCCTCACACTTTACTTTTGTGAGGAAAATGGCAGATGCTCTAGATATTGCCACTTATGAAGTGGTAGAAGATGAGGAGGAGGAGGAGGTGGAATGCCTTGAACTCATGAGTCTTACACCAATAAATAAGCTATCACTTACCATAAATAAATTCCTCAAAAGGATGTTCTGAAGATACTACAAACCTCTAACACTGTACCACCCCTTAACAAAAGGGCTAAGGAATACCGATTGGACAGGGAAGGTGCAGAAATCTTATTCTCCCACCTTGATAATCAGGGTGTTGTGCAAACTGCAGCCTGTGATAGGGAGAGTACCCTTGGCACCTCACCCTGCAGACAAGGACTCAATGAAGATTGACAGCATGGCTAAGAAGAGCTACCTATCAGCTTTCTTGTCCACTAGGCAAGCTAATTATATAGTCTATGCTGCCCAGTATCAGAAATCTCTGTGGCAGTCAGTGTTGGCTATGGCTGATAAGGCCACCCCTGGTTTATCATCTGAATTGACTGAGAATGCTAGGTTTGGCCTGAAGTCCTCTAAATACCAATTTCAGATATCAGCAGATGCTAATGATACTGCTGCCAGGTGGATGGCCCTCACAGTGGCCCTCAGAAGATTTGCATGGCTCAGAGACACCAATCTCACACAAGATACACAGATGAAGGCCATAGACTTCCCTGTCAAGAATAATTCCTGTTCAGGGACTTGACAGAGGCCTACATAAAGAAGGTGGATGAGTATAAAGCCTCCTACAAGAGCAATTCAGGCAAGGAGAGACCCTCACCTTCCAGAAGGCCCTATGGAAGGGAGGTAAGGGAGGTCTGGCTATCCAGGCCTTTCTATCAAGCTCAGGCGATCCAGTAATACCAACAGTTCCCCAGCAGACAGGGCACTTCAGGACAAGAGGCAGAAGGTGGTCAAGACAGGGAGGCAGTATAGCGAAGTGGTTTAAGGCTCTGAGCTGCTAATCTGGTGACATCCAGCAGACCAGACCTGGGCTTGAATCCCACAGCTTCCACCTGCATACTGTGTGACCCTGAGCAAGTCACTTAACTTCCCTGTGCTCCAGGTCGCTCCTGTAAAAAGCTTTCATCTTAGTGTGCTACTCCTGGTTAAATAACTAAAAAAAAAAATCGTGGGTCACAGGCTGAATAGACCCAGCCCCAGCCTAAGCAGAACCCCTGATGTGGTTACCAAGGCCGCCTTCCATATTTCAGTAGGGGCTGACTGGCACACTACAAGGCTTAGAAGAGCATTACCACAAGCAATGGATCCTGGAGGTAGTGAGTCAGGGTTTGTCCCTCGGTTTCAAATCCTTCCCATCACTAAGAACAAGAGATTCAGACCAGCTTCAAACTCAGAGAGGAAGCTGCTAGAAGAGGAAATGGCAAACCTATTGTTGTTGAGGGCAGTGAAAGCAGCTCCTCCACATCAAAAGGTAAGGAATGGGGTCATACTGTCATATGCCAAAACTCGCAGCTGAAAATGCCACAGCAAAACTGCATGTCACAAAACAGAGTCGGGCAAAACACAAACCTGTTCTGCACACCGCACCCATTGCAAACAGTGGGAATGTATGTTTTTTCAAGGGGTCTTTTTTGAGGGGAGCTGTACCCCCACACCCTCCAGAACTTAAATAACAAACTCTGGGGGCAAGACTTCAGAAATGGGGAGAAACTCTAGATTGGGGAAGTTTTATTTAAAAAAAATGTTAGTAAAAGTTGCAAAGTAGGGTGACCTGGGGGGTCAACCATGACCTAGGTCCCCAACTGCAGTGTGATGTTGCCCTAGCCACTCCACCATGGGAACAGCTTGACCAGGTACAGCAGCACTGCCTTCTTGAGCCCTTCCTCTACTTTACAATCTGAGATGGGATAGTAGTAATTCCATATGCTGCTATACCTCTGGTGTGCTGAATGTTTTAGAGCTTTGTACTGCATGTTTTTGTAATGCTGTAATTGTGGTGCTATGTTCACCCAGTACCAAAAGGAAAGGGTTTTACTAAACATACTTCCTCACCAAAAGAAAATGGGGAGGGCACCTATTCTAGACCCAAGGATACTGAACAGGCTCTTGGTAAAGCCAAAATTCAAGATGGTAACACTGGCAATGATTCTGCCAACCCTCTGTAACCTGTAACCCCTAGGTTGTGCTATCCCAAGGGCTACTCCCCTGCCTGCATGACTAGGTGCTGGTTATGGGGCCTTGGTACTGAAAGCAGGTGCCTCCACCCGGAGGACAGGGTTATTGGTAGTGTAGTTGACCTGGGTACAGCCCTCCGGGACATGGTAACCCCTCTCTTTCCCATCTAGTGGCCTAAGCAATGAACAACAGACACAGTTACAATAACCCTAATCAACATACAAATCCCTCTGTTTGCACTTACCACCAGGGCTGATTCCACCAGTTCAGCCCTGAGACCCCTGGCTAACAGGGCACTTGCATACAAGTACTTTTACACCAGTAAAGACACAGAACACCCACCTGGCAGTGGGCATTTACATACCAGGAAGACTTTTGGGAACCCCCATTTATATGGGGTTACACCTCCAAAAGAGACATTAGTTGGCATCACTGGACATAAAGGATGCTTATTTCGACATCCTCAAAGGGAGTCCCACAGAAAGTATCTCAGGTTCAGACTCCCATCTGGCTACTACCAGTTCTCAGCACTGCCATTTGGTCTCACTTCAGCCCAAAGGGCATTCACAAAGTGCTTGGCGGTGGTGGTGGCACACTGAAGAAGGCAGGGGATTACTGTGTTCCCATATTTGGATGATTAGCTAGTAGTGGAAGTCTCCACAGCAAGTAACAGATTCCCTAAGAGCAACCAAGGACCTTCTGGAGTCACTAGGGTTCCTGGTAAACATAAATAAATATGTCCTAGAACCAGTGTAGGTGCTGCACTTCATAGGGGCAGAACTAAACATCCCTTTCCTGTTTTGTAATGGTCAATACCCTTTTCCGTGTACTAGTTTGCATATGGGTTACTGTACCCTAAGTGCATGTTCTTCTACCTTTTGCATTGAAACCCAGCTGCTATATAGACCACTCCACGTGCTTTTTCTCATGTCTCTGAGCTCCTCCAGTCTTTCCTCATAGGGTCTACCCCATGTCTCTGATCGTTCTCTCCACCGTCCAGGAGTGTTCACCTATTGCAGATTTTGGTGTCATCTGCAAAGAGTATTCCTTACAACTGTTCTGCAATGTCTCTTAGAAAAGACATTGAAGAGAATGTGTCCCATTACTGAGCCAAGAAGTACCCTGCTGGTCACTCTTCCTTCTGTTCCCCAACATTGGCCGTACCTCCGTGCCATATTCTGACAGCCCTCCCAACCTCCCAGTGCTGCCTGCCCGCATTATGTGCACTCTCCAAACCCACTGCCACTGCCCTCAGTGGCTCCCTAGTGGCTAGGGTAGCATGAAGAGCAGTGTCCAACACTCCTGGTGACCAGAGGATGTTGACCATAACTGTGTGTGCTTGCTCATTCTCATCACCTGCTGTCTCCATAAGCAACTCAAAAGTGCAGAATACAAAAGCGCATTTAATACAAGTACAGAACTCCTATCCATTGTGCCTGTGCCTTTCGTTTAATCACCCAAATGTTTATGTTTCTTTGTAAATCATTATGGCTTACATTATGTTGCTGCTTGATGACAGTTATATAGCTTATTTGAATAGCCATCAGATGTTATTTTTTATTTATAACTTACATGTGAAGTAATTCACTATAGTATATGGTTAACCTTGTTTCTACATGGATTCAGCAACTGCTGAAAACTTGTTGTAGTACAGTTCAAAGGTCAAATATGTTGTTGTACTATCGATGTGACATCACATCGATAGTACAACAACTTTTTAACCTACCTGCCACCTGATTATCAGCCGAGTCGACGTAAAAATTAAAACAAACATGGCGGCGCACTTACGAAAGTGAAGCCGGCAGTGAGCCACTGATTTTGGATTTAGAATCGACAAAGAGACCAATACGTGGCTCCCTTGGAAAATCTATTTTTTTTAACTTTAAAACTAAGCGTGCGTAGAAGTGAAAGTGCCAAGCGGATAGATTGAGCGAAGTGCCAGCAGCGGAACGGAGTGAACAGGAGCACCAGTAGAAACGGAGCAGCACCCACAGCAAGTAACTTCAGAAATAAAATAATAAAACCAAATAAAAAACCAAATCGAAGGTAGTCATATACTATACAAAACAGTGGATGGCTGAACATCCACAACTAAGGCTTATAACTTACATGTGAAGTAATTCACTGTAGTGTATAGTGGAGTGTTGTTCTACACAGAATTCCATCTGTTTCAAAATGCTGTTGGACCACAGTTCACAGGTCATGGAATGTGATTGTACCTTACTGTGGTAGAACAGCATTTTAGAACCTCTAGGGACTGCATGAGTCAGTTTCATTTTGAAAGCAAAGAACTCACAGACACATATTTCACAAAGTACTATACACTATAAAAATAAAGGATGAGTGCATGTATGCACAACCAGTGTGTTTTGCCATCTTGGGGTTCTGATTCCATGGACCTGTCGAGCTTCACTCCGATGTCAGAGGGGAGTCAGAACCCTCTGTGGCAGAACACACTGGTGGTGTATAGTTGTCCATCCAGTATTCTCTATGTTCCATACCAGTAATCAGCTGCTGTCACGTAATTGCAAAATTTATCAATAGCACATTTGTCAACAACTAATAATGTCTGTGGCTTTTCCTTTTCTTGTCTCTTTACAGGTGCACATATAATGATTGCCAAATTATGCCTACATCACTGGAGTGCTTGGGCTGTCAAGAAGTAAACGCTGTTCTTGATCAAATTCCATCAGAGTCACTCTCCTGCATTACAGAGGTGGACATCTTCCAGGACAACTCTTTAAATCCAGATGTTGTAGCGTGTGTCATTGAATATCTGTACTACGATGGTCCAGTCGATGATACATACCCCAGTATGAGTAGATGTCTGTAAATGGTCGCATACTGTGTCGTTGAATGAGTATGTGTACTACGAAGGTCCAATTGATGATGACATACCCCAGCATGAGTAGGTATCTTTAAATGGTCACATACTGTGTCATTGAATGAGTATCTGTAATATGAAGGTCCAGTCAATGATGACATACCCCAGCATGAGTAGGTATCTGTAAATGGTCACATACTGTGTCATGAAGCATTATGACATGGGTAGATAGAATGATGAATTCTGAATGGCCCAGAATTGCTGTCAGTTGAGACATTATCCCAGCACTGCAGCCCAGCTGAAAGTATTATGTTTCAATATGCATAAAACTTACTAAAAATAAGCCATTTCATAATCACAATAAGGCACTCAGGTGGGCTGACGGCCCTCTCAGCTGTTGGAAGCCTCGGCAATGCCTCAACTTTCAACCGCCGAGGTGTGCCATTATCCCACCATGATACACCTCCTGTGATGCCTTGATGCTTAAATATGGCATGACAGGGGACGCGTAATGATGTGATAACAGCCCACCTTGGGAGGGTTGAAACACTTGGCATAGTCTCATGTTTCCAGTACCAGAGAGTGACTATTAGCACACCATAACACACACCTAGAGAGCATTATTGTGATTATGAAATGGGTTATTTTTAGCACATTTTATGCCTTTTTCAACAGATTGCTTTCAAGTGGGATAGCAGCACAACTGAAAGCTGCTCTTGACCAAAAAGGAGCCAGTTTTCCTTCTACCCATTTCATAATACAGTATGGATGTCTGTGATACTATCATGTTTTACAATGACGATAAACAATATAGAGGATATTGCCTGATGTACAGGTGATAACCATGGTGTAATCACCTTGAGTGGTTGCTAGGACATCAGTAAACCTTGAGAGTGCAGCTCAAGAGGTTTACCATTGCCCTATTAACCACAAGAGATGATTACACCATGGTTATCACCTGTACATCAGGCATTGTCATTTACAGTATATGGGACTCTACATGAGGAGTTGCCCCCAAAACACAAATAAGTTAGCCTTTATCTTTTTAATGAATCTGTACTACGGCCACATGATTGTGTAGGAAAACAGTTTATTAGGATGCATGGACTGAACGACAGTAGGCCAAAATAGCACTAAAGTTACAATCTCTATTAGACATAGAGATTGCTAGACCCAGTAACAGTAAACCGAGACAGTTGGAATGCTATTTGAATACTGTACTGAGACTAACATTATACCATGGACATAAGTGAACAGCCAATGAAATCATCATACTGTCAGTTTACCACCATTGTAAATCCTCTGATAACCAACAGATAATGAAAGCTCATTATCTACCACATCTGCAGCACAGTAATAAATACAATAAAAAGAAGCCTCTTCATAGTAAAAAAAAATTAACCTTGGTATAATGCAAATAAACCACTCAGAGGATATGGGTTATCGTGGGATTTACCACGCTAGTGAGAATTTACCTACTCAGCTGCACCTCGTGGGCAAACCTCTCCAGCCGTGGTAAATCCCCTGATAACCCACATCCCTCATGGCTTATTGTGTAAATCACATCCTGAATGTGTAGAATACTGAATTACACTGGTATTCTGTTTTGTAAACCCACTGCTATGACATAGATGAGATAGGTTTATAAGGTTCTGATATCACAACAGTGGGATTACAAGGTTGTAATCTGCTTGATTTCAGAGGGTAATAAGGGCTACCCATACATTATATATACAATACTGGATGGACACCATGCAGAACCAGTGTGTTCTGCTGAGGGGTTTCTGATTTCCTCTGACCTCGAGAGTGAAGCTTGAGAGGTCCATGGGAATCAGAACCTCGAGGTGACAAACACACTGGTTGTGTGTGTAGAGTTGCTCATCCTTCATTTTTATAGGTAGGTAGGTAAAATTGTATTTATACAGAAAATTATGCCATTAGGGATTCGAAAATCCCTGTTTACAAGGCATCCCTGTATTTATACAACATAATTATACATGTTACACAAAACATGTCGTAGAAATACATTAACACACAATTACTACACAAACATTTCATTTATAAATGCATCCATACATCAAAATACATTAACATTCAGTTAAAACATACGAACATTGCATTTATAAATACTATCATTCATCCATGTTCAATTCAAGTTTCACCTGTTACACAAATATTTAAAAGCAGTCTTTTACTGCCGACTTATATCCTGATAATGACAGGTTTGGGTCCCTAAGGGAGGGGGTAGCCTATTCCAAGTCTTTGAGACTTTATACTGAAGGGTCATTGTGTTGTATTTATTTTTAATTTTAGGAGTAAGATATACTCTAACTCCACTATTCCTTAAGTTTAATCCATGTTCTGGTTTTTAAGTTACACAGTAAATAATTTTGTGATACATTCTTATGTAAACCCTTTATTTGAATTAACCAGGAAGCCTCTGCCCTCTGTTCTAAGGAATTCCACCCCAGTCTTGAATACAAGTCACAATGATGGGTACCTAAGTCACATCTTAACACAAATCTAGCTAATTTGTTATATAAAACATGCAGATTATGTTCTTGTTTTTGAAGTATGTCTGTAAATGTGGAACCATATTCAATCACGGGAAGAAGTAATTGATATACTATGTTCTGTCTCATTTCCTTGTTAGGCACTTCGATATTCGCCTCATGACACCTAGTTTAGAGTTAGTTTTTTTATTAGTTCAGTCACGTGTTGGTTAAAATTTAGTTCTTGATCGATTATGACCCCAGGTATTTATAATACTTGGTTTGCTCTAGTATTTTTCCCTCCTGTGTCCTAATTGACAAGGTTATACCCACACTATCCTTCTTAACTGTACCAAAGTACATAGTTTGGGTTTTTTATTATTAATCAATAAACCAAGCTATAGGGTATAGAACTGTGTGAAATCTTTGTTTTGTAAGCTCTTTCGCTTTCAGAATTAAACAGACACATGCAGTCTACAGAGGTTCCAGAATGCTGCTGTACCACAGTAGGGTACAATCACATTCCATTACCTTGGAACTGCAGTACAACAGCATTTTGAAAGAGTTGGAATTCTATACCGAACAACACTATACTATACACTACAAACTGTCAATCAGGATAAAAGACTTAGGTACATCAACAGTGTTAGTGAGAGTTGTTTTTATTATAAAAGGATCTCAGAAATGTTGCAATCTGATTGGCTGTTAGCATTCCAACAGCCTTACATTAATCCATGTTATACTGTCATGTACAGCCTGAGCACCATGGCACATGGATTCTTCATGTCAGCATTCCATCCTCTAGTACTGCTAAATGACTGGAATGCTGCATTCTGATTTGAACCAGCATTGTTAAAATGTTTGTGGAAGAACTATTTTATTAAAAATATCTCTATAAATGAGCATAACATTCAAAAGTATAGTTTTAACACTTTGCTTTTGGCATATTTTTTATAATAGCAATAAGACACTCCCAGATTAACAGTCAATCACCCCCTATGGGCAATATGGCACTCAACTGCACCTCGTGCCACATTACACCCTAGGGGTGATTAACAGACTGGTATCTAACCCTTGGTCATGCCTTATTGTTTAAAAGTTTGTTTGGGTAACAAGAACGGCATGACAACTGATGGTGGTAGAATCATATAAGTGACAGTCAGAGGAGGCTATATTGGCCAAATTGGTTGCCGAATTCAAGAGGTTATTTGGCAGACAAATGATGTTGTAAAGTTGGTGAAGGAGCGACCATTGCAAATTGAGTTGCAGTGTAGGGTAGGTACATGCTTGATTGTCCGTTGTGCTCTGTTTCTTCTGTTACATGCCATGTTGGTGATCATCCAGATGGCTCCCTTGATTACAATAACATCTCCTACCTTTCTTTCAAGATCATCTTTTGCACCACCGCATCAGACTTACAGGCCTGTACTTACCCATCTCTTCTGGTGAGCTGCCTTGTTGATTGGAACAACATGAGCCAAAATTTAATCCGAGGCACCCAAACCATCCATAGTGATTGCTTAAAGGTACAGCAGAGGGTCAGCTGTGACATTCGCCATATCCTTTGGCACCATCCAGTGGCTTAAGTCATCACCCTGTTTTCCTTTTGGCTATTCTACTGTGCACCCTCTTGTTTACCCACCCCTCGTGAGTACTTTGTATCCTCTATAAGTTCCAATGAACTTTGTCAAAACATCCTTCTCCCCTGAGTTTACACTGAGCCTATCCCTAGAATGCAGGCCATTGTCCTCTCAAGTTGCACCTCAGTTCCTCACCAAGCCATACCCCCAGTCACACACCATGCACAGGTACATAGTCCAGGTGCTTGACCTTGTGCACAGAAAAGACAGATATACTCGTGCTCTTCACAGAGCAGCCTTGCCATCCACGCCACCCTTACCACTTAAAGACACTGATCATGGAGTTTGTACCATCGATGTGACTGATAATGGCTGCTTTAGCCTCCTGTTCAAAGTACAGGTATTTCTCTTGTCTGCACATTACTGTCCTGCTAACATCCACCACCCACATCCTGCTCATTGTCCCTCATTCTCCTCAACAGGCGTTCCAAACTGTAGGCCCTCCTTCCTTTGCTAAACTTGTCCTTGTTACTTCACCATTTGCACAGAAACCACCAACCTGTCATCTCTCTCCTTCCGCTCTCTTCTGACTGTGTCCCCACTTACTCTGAGGCCGTGCTCATGCATATTTCAGGCCAATTTAATTCCATTGTTCTGCTACATTGTGTATTTATACATTGTCAATTACTAGTTCCAATGAAAGCCATAGTCCTGGTAACAGATACTAATTTGTATTTTTTATGGCAGGAGTTACCATTGTGTGGCTTATTGAAGATTTGTCTGGTGGATATGGCAGAAGCTCGGACATTGAATCGGAAGGTGTTGCCATCCTGTGTGAGTCTCACAATACGGGAAGCATTCCTTCACCAAAAGTACACTGGTTTCTACCACCCAATGATGATGAATAGCTTTGTCTGAAGATTGTCGAAATCTTCAGGTTTTGTAAATAAAAGCTATGTTCCTGATAAGTAATTTCTGTGGTTGTTTGATTCAGAAATATTCACTTTTTAAAGAACAATTTAATTGTTTATTCAAAGATTATTAACTGGACACAGTATAGTAATTAAGTTTATTTACAGTTAAATATGTAATGATACAAATGTAGCCTCACACCAAAAAAAGGCCTTCAAACTATAACAGCTGAATGGCAGTATGCTAACAATTGACGTATGTGACCTGTTAACTTTCTCAAAATCTGAATTTTCAATACAAAATAAAAACATTAGTAATACTTATGAGTTTCATTGTGTTTGCTATGCAAACTTATTTTATGTTTCTTTATGTCACTATGCAGTGTCAGTGGCTCAGTAGGTAGCACACTCACCTTTGAGGCCGGAGATCAGAGGGCTGTGGGTTCAGTTCCCACATCTGGCTCTTGGGTTAATATCCTAGTATTGACACTGTAGTGCAGCATGAGAGGGTGCTGCACTTCTGAGGTGCCATCTTTGGATGAGACGTTAAACTGAGGTCCCATCTGCCTGGATTGGTGGTAGTTCAGGTGGATGTTAAATATCCCATGGCACTTATTGAAAAGAGTAGGGAATTTTTTATTATAATAACATCAAAACAAATAATTACAAACAGTGTTAGTTACACAAAATAATATAAAATCATAAGGTAATTAAAATCAAGTAAGTATTGCAGTCATACGTGCTATCGGATTATTATGACAATAACTATGTATAAACCTCCTCCCCAAAAGAGTAGGGGATTTTGTATTATAACCAAGGCCCCTGAATTCTGCAGTTCTATGGCTGTGGAATTTGCTGCAGAATTTGCATCATGCCGAGAATATATATAGTGCTGCAGAATTCATTGTTTTTGGTGAATTTTCATATAAATACACTGTTTTTCCATAGTGTCAGGCTTTCCTTCCCACTTCGCTTATCCGAAGCCCCTCCTCTATGTTCAGCATATGATGTCATCGATGACATCACATCATATTTAGCCAATGACAGGACTGCATTCTGCCAGAGAAATGAATAAATCATGCCGCAGAAATCAGAAAATTCTGCCGCAGAACACCAGGGTCCCTGATTATAACAATGTCAAATATATATTCACAGTAATATAGATTACATTAGGAAAAGAAAATCCATACAAATCTAAAGAAAAACAATGCCAAATGACACAGCAGTACCAATAGGTAGGTGGCATTAATATTTACAAACTTAAATGCAGTTCAAGGCCATCAATATCATCTATTTATACTTAATAAACATTGAAAACCCTTTCCACCAATTAAAATCTGTTTGGATGAATAAACCCAAGGTCTGAGATATACACTTTTTCCATAGTTGAGTGTATAAGAATGTCTACTGTTTCATAAGGCCATAGTTGTTGATAAAGAACCCACTGGCATCTAGCTTGCCAGAGGTAAAATTTTAAACAACAACAAGAAACAACCAATGTGTCTCTATGATAATAATTTTCTAAATTACCAAACTGCCCTAATACCAACTTCTCATAGTGTAAGGACTTTAACCATCCAAATTTCCATTTAATGGCAAGGTATTTCAAAGAGATTTTGTATAAGAACATTGAAACAAAATGTTCCATGGTTTCTTCAAGATTAATGCACTCTTCAAAGGACAATTCCTTTCTATTTTTGCTTTCTATTTTGCATATCCTCATATGTTAATCCTGCCATAAACAGACACCCATAAAATTCCACGTTTGAGTGGGATTCTCTTATTAGTCAATTGAGATAAGACTCTTGAATTTTGGGAGGAAGGGCAATTTTTAAAACTTGGTGAGTTGGGTGAATGGAAGCCATTACTATTTTATATAACTATGATCCTGAGCTTTAATAACTTGTTGTACCTGTTAGATTCCATCTATACAGTTTTGAGCTGCAGGTAAACCGATGAGGAATTTGAAGAGAACTGGATAACTTGGGAGGAATAGTCTGCCATTTAGAAAAATAACTGGAAAAATTGATTTTAATCCAATAAGAAAATGGTGTATTGCCAGGGTTAGACCAATTTTAAATGATTGAATGAAAAATAAAGTGTGGAAAAAAAACACTGGGTCTATCATGCCTAATCCTCCTGTCTCTTTAGGTAAATAGGTATATTGCCATTTAAGGGGTTCAGTCTGTTTCCATAGCATCTGAAAAAAGGCTATATATTTTGGTTTCCATTTGTGTGGAAAGTTGAAAATCGTAGTCAGATAAAGAACCATGGGAATTATAAACTGATAATATGAATTTGTTTATTTTTAGTTAATCTCCAGTGCCTCCATCTTTGACCTTTAGTTCTAGCTGAGCCAAAGCCAACTCCCAATTAAAAGAGGGATATTCTGTGCTCCAAAGTAAATACCCATAATTTTTAAGGGATCTGAAGAAATAAATATTCCATCAATGATTATGGAGCAGGACAGTTGGAGCCAATGAATAGGCCTTTACATTTTGTTCCATTCAATCATGCATGAGAAAAATATGAGTATTGACTCATTGCATCTAAAAGAGGGATACTTTGTAAAGTCAGAAATAAATAAACAAATATCATCTGCAGAGGCATGTATATGAAATCTCTGTAAATTATCTGGTCCAAATATCCCCAACCATCCAGGATCATCTGTTAAAAGGTGAATGGGGGATCAAGAGAAAAACATAAAGAGGAAGACTAAGGGGACATCCTTGCCATACTCCTATATTTATGGAGAACCCTTCTGTGCCTTGGTTTCTGATTACAGGGTAAACAATTGCATCATTATATAATGATTTCAACCATTGCATTACTGGTGTTGTAACTCCATATTTTCAAGGGTTAGAAAAGAAATGGGTAGTAGACCCTATCAAAGACCTTGTACTGATCTACAGAAATTATACACCCTGTATTCCCATTTAGTGAAACATAATCGATCAGGTCCCTTATTATTATTAAAGTCAGCTGAATCTTTCTATTGGGTAGGCCACAAACTGCAAAGGGATAAAACCAGATTAGCAAATTGTTTTAGTCTGTTGTTAATAAAGATTGCTAATATTTTATAATCAGTAATTAAAAGCGTAATTGGTCTCCAATTATTAATAGAGGTTTTGTCTCCAGATTTAAAAAGAAGAATTAAAAGGCCTTCTGTAAACCACCTGGGAGTGCTATAAGTAGATAGAAAAAAAACAAAACTATCTCCAAACATTGTGACAAAGGTTTTGAAAAGAATTAATAAAATTAATTTGTTAAACTGTCTGAGCCAGGTGATGTGCCATTTTCAGAGATTTAATCGCAAGTTCAATTTCCCAAGCTTTAATAGGTTTTGTTAAATTGTTTTATCATCTGGGGAGTTGAGACAGATATCTTATTTAAGAATTGTCATATAGCATCCTCTGAGAGGGGTCCAGAGGAGTATGGGAAGAAGTGAATTCTCTTATGACCCCATTCAGTACCTCTATAGAAGTTACCAAAGTACCTTCCCTATTAGAGATTCTAAAAGGGTGGCATCCTTAAACTTTTAAAAGCTTCATATGGATCCCCTTGAGGAGACTTATTGGCTCCATTTTGTAACAAAGCATTCATAGTCTGTGCTCTGTCATATTGAAGTTTTGTCATTTCTGCTTTTAATAGATTAATTTGGTCTGTGTAGTCAATTTTGAAGTGTTCGCTGTAGAGGACAAATTTTGAAGTTGTTGTCTCAGTTTTAAGTACGTAAACATTTCTCATTTCTTTTTTCTTTCCATAATTCAAGAAATGTCTTTAAATCTGTTTTGGAATCAGCTCACCAAGTTTCTAATCTTCATACAAAAATTCACAGATAAACGAGCATGCTATATATTTGTAATTTGATGTAATATCCAGGGATCAGACAAGATTGAAGAATTTAGTTTCCATCTAGGCCTCACACCTGGGTGGTCTGGAGTATTAACAAAGGAACAGAGTAATAGCAAATGGCCTGAAAAATCAGTAGCTATGGTTTTGAATTGAAATGATGGTAGAGATTTAGAAATAAACATACTGTATGATCTATAGTAGAAGTGAATCTGCTTCTGTGGAATGTGAATTTAGATCCTGAAATCTGATAGGTATTACAATTTTAAAGATCTGTCACATCAATCAACTTCCATAGTGCATTTGAGTCACAATATACTTTTTTCCTTGGGGTGTCTTACCACCAAGAGAAGATTGTATACTACAGTTAAAGTCTCCGTACAAAAAACTTTGGATGAGGTGAGTAAAAGGTTGTATACTATCAAACAATGTTGCTCTTTCAGATTTAATCTGTGAACCATATACATTTATTAATCTACAATGCATATTATCCTATAACCCATCTAGAATTAATACTCTCCTGGAACCAAATCCATCAATTTAATAAGAGCAAATCTAAATGAATTAAATAGAAACCCTATACCATCAGCTGTTGCCATCCCAAAGGACCAATAAGAGGGTCCCCAAACCCACTATCTTTGAAAAACCTTGCCTGATCACTACTGTACATCCAGGTTTTTGCAAAAGCAGATGTCAATAGCTGTG
Source organism: Neoceratodus forsteri (assembly GCA_016271365.2). Classification (NCBI taxonomy): domain Eukaryota; kingdom Metazoa; phylum Chordata; order Ceratodontiformes; family Ceratodontidae; genus Neoceratodus; species Neoceratodus forsteri. The sequence continues at coordinate 235,986,522 of JADMNL010000026.1, forward strand.
TTGTGGATTTGGGATTAATGAGGCTATGCACATTCAATGATCCTACTCTAAAAGGTGCCATGTTGGTTTGTTAGTAAGGGCAAGCTCAAGGCTCTTTTTCCTTCTTTTCTTTTCTTCCCTTCATAGTCTAAATGGTGCTGTATTACCATGTTGGTCTCTGTTTTTATAGATTGGGAGTCTGAATCTTCACATCCATCTCTGTGTCCCCCACTGGGTCGATAAGACTGAAAAGGGTTCTTGGAGTCTGTGTCTATGGGGGTCGTGACTAGGTCTGCTTTCAGATTCCTGGCTGATCTCCTTACTGGAACAGATGTAAAGGGTACCTGACTGGAGGAGATGGAAATGTCCTCTGTAGGGTCAGTGTAACAAACTGGAAGTAAAGCATCTGGCAGTGATTGTACTGGGGAGGTAGGAGTGGGGGTGTATGAGTTCAAGTTCCTTTTGCTTCTCAACAGTGATTGGTTGGGAGGAAGGAGGTGAGGGTATTGACTTTTCTAAGGGGTTTAATGTTGTTTGGTCAGGGATTAAGGAAACTTTATGCTGTGGGGATGCTGAATTCTGCAATTCTTGAATAAGGAGATCTGGACTCAAACATGTAGGGACATTCAGTAAATATGTGTCCAGTATCTTCACAAAGGTCACACTTTGTAAAGTTTGCACATTGCAAAGCAATATGTCCAGTCTCTCCACAATTATCACATCTAGGCCTGTCACACGAGCTGGAAAGATGCATTCTTGATCCACATTTGTAGCAGGCCCATGGCTGACCAGCATAAAAGCAGACACCTCTATCTCTACCTAATAAGAAAGAGCTGGGGTATGTTCAATACCAGATTCTGTTTGTCTAAGCTTTACTTTATAATGCCATCCCCAGTACAAAACATTTCTGTGTCTAATATGGCCTCTGGAGGACTCATTACATCACATTTTTGACTTAGCCAATAAGTTATGTCCTCCACATGGACCCCTCATTCCCGAACATCACTGTGACATACTTAATAAGAGGTTTTGTCAAAGGAAAGACCAGAAAGGGGTCCATGTGGGGAAAATTTAACTTGATTATACCTCTCCCAGAATAAATCAAGAGCATAGGCAGATCGAAACTAACAGCAAAGTTGTCTTCCCACAAATGTTGATAAGGCAAAACTTCTCTCGGGAGAAGTGCAATGAGTCTTTAATAATAAATTGCCCACATGATGTCTGTCTGGCCTAACCTCCAGCCCTCCTTTGTATCTAATGCAAACTGCATTTTGCCGTGAGCTGCTTTTTTTGATTTTGTAAATAGTTCTAACAGTAGTGGTTTTTGGGTATAAGCAGGGGCTTGTAAACTTCTGTTTTCAAGAAGGGGCTTCTGAGCCAGAAATGATAGTCAAGGTATTTTATCCAGCTGCTGAGTTTCTGAATTAGGTACAGGGTTAGATATTAAAGGTCCTTTTCCTATGAAGGATCGATGGATAATGTTCCAGGGTCATAGCAAGCAGTGGAACTGTAGGGTGCCATTCAGGCATATTCTGGTAAAGTTCAACGTTGGATCCCAGTCAGGAGTGGGAATCCATATGCCTTTTGTATTTTGAGTCCAGCCTGCTTCACTTAATGCTGTCTGGGGAGACCAGGGTTTATTTGAGGGAATGTTTGATGGTAGAGTCTTTTCATTTGCCTTTTCATCAGTAGCAGCTGGAATAACATTAAGACTCATTTGGTTTCCTTGTTGTATTAAGGGAGGTGTTTGACTGCATGAGATTCATCTGTTTGCAGTCGTAACAGCTGTACCTTTAATTTCCTCTCTCGCAACCCAGATCTGGACAAAGTTTTCCGAGCAAAGGTAAATTCAATTGCCTCATTTTGATGTGAGGCATTAGTTTGGTAGATTACCTCTTTGTCCTCAGGAGCTAGATTTGTTTTGGGTTTAAGGTCACGAAAGACAAAGCCGCTGTTTTTGAGAGTTTTGAACATGCGGTGCTACATTGCCTTCAGAACACTCCTGTGCTGACAGCTCCTTGGGTTTTGCAGTATTATGAGGTATCGTAACTTTTTCACAGTCTGTCAAAGTTATGTTAGGTAACAGAACAGTATTAGGGCTTACTGTTGTCGGCTTTTGGCACGAGCGATCATGCACTCCTTTACTGCCAGCCGTGAACATTATGTTATTGTCAATAGCAGGAGAAGCCTGCAAAAAGGGATAAGGTCTGACTCACCCAACCCTGCACTCTGTGGAATGCCACATCACTCTGAGGTGTAGGCCCAATGACAAGCGGCCAGGAGTTTTGACAGCCGGTGTGTCATTCTGTAATCGGATGAGTTGTTCCAACAAACATTCTGTTTCGAGTAAATGCCTCCTTTTCTTTGGTGAGCAAGTCCATTAGCGATTATTTCAACAAATCATCCGTAGCATATCCGGTTGAATCTACTTCTAGTGTTCCTTGCCTGTGATCCTCATTTGAAATCAGTTTCTCCATAGCTTTAAATTCATTAGGGTCTGAAGTAATATCCATAAAAGTTCCAATTCCTCTAATAGATCCTCTGCAAGAAGGGTTGTCTGCCCTTCCAACTGGGCATCCTGCTACTCCGAGCTCCACCTGAAGTGGCCATGGCTCACAGTCAGCAAGTCCCCCTACTGCAGAGTAGGGGAATTCCTGGTGTCCTGGCCAAATTTCTCTCATTCACTAAAAATACCACCCACAGCTTAATCTGGTTCAAGGTCAGTTGGCATTCATCTGTAACCTCCTCCCTGGGTTGTACCTGAAAATAGGCAGGATTTGTCTAGTGCACTTACCCGTCAACAAAAATAAATAAATAATGTGATGTTGTGACTTCTGAGTACAATTCCAGTTATGCAGTTGATTTTGAAAAATAACAGATGGCATGAAAATTCATGAATATCTGAAGATTTAAATTACATTCCATGCAATAGGCAATAACAGTTTCAAATATCATGTAAAGCTCTATCAAATGATGTGTTTTACAAATAAGCTGTGGTTATCTGCACTGAGTGTTACACTGAGTTATTACCACATACTCGATTGTCTATATATGTGTAGTGCTTCCTGCAACAGAAGAAGCCAATACCTCATTTGAATTAACTTGTCATGATGTATCAAGCTGTGATGGGCACTGCACTGGAATGTGGTTTTATCTTCATACACTGATACTCTGGGTGCGTGTCATGGCACATTTGGGGTGATCATGTACCACTGTGAACTTCACATGAATGCAGCAAATGTAGTTTTAAGCAATAACACACAACAGGGTATGCGGTTATTTGTGATCAATCAAGTACCATATTGAATTGTGAGGTAGGAGTCCACATGCCAATTGGTGTCAGATATTGCATGGGATGTTGATTCATTCACAACATTCCGACACCATTTTAATGGGTTATTGTGTTAATAACATGGTCTGTTCAATAAAAGCAATATAATTTAGATAAACGATTTAAAATCGTGAAATTATACAGTATCTGTCAACCAGAGTAAGTTGTCATAAAGTTATAATGCATACTAAACTTATTTTAAGTAAAACAAATGGCAGCAATGTACTATCACTGAATTTCCGCCATTTGTGCACCATGAAATAACTGTGCCTTTTCAATTGCATTCTCTTGTCATTGCTGTCCTGCACTCTGTTTAGGGTGGGGTAACTGAGGACATGTGTGACAGCTGCATTGTGTGTGTCACTATGTCTCTTGCTTGCTGACTACACACCTACAAACACAGAGTCAGTCGAATTTCCTTGGTTGGTGGGCATAGTGATATACACCATGAGTGATAGAATGCAGCATGCGGGTGGCACAGAGATAAAGCTCCACAAAGTTAAACTGAGAAAGAACAGAGATTGTTACCACATGACACACACAGCTCACTTGTCTGCAAAGCCTGTCAAAGTGCAGATTGCTTTCACTTTATTTACCCATTTCAGACAACTCCCACTGAGTGCTGTAACATGGAGCGGAGAGTTTCAATATAGATTGTGGTGGCTACGTTGGTGAACTTGGCTGGTCAGTGTGTGTGTGTGTGTGTGTGTGGCCCTCAAGTACCTTCTGTACAGTGGCATGGAACAACATTAAAGGATGTCACCCTGGTAAGTGGGGATCCACAGAGTGGGCAGGTTAATGAGAGCATTGCTTCACGTGCTGGATGAGTATACAAAACAAATTAAAACTTTGGGAAACAGTGAGGCACACGAGTCATGCTCATGCATCGTGAACAGCTATTGAATTACTGAATGATCATAACTGACATTTGTTGGACAATGACATCAAAGTGCAGTACATTCAAATAATGTTGTAATTTAATAACAACAACCCATGCAATGTCATGCAGTATATGATTTTCTGTTTAGCAATATGTAGGGGTTGTTTTGAAAAAATAACTGGTGCACAACATAGGAAACACTGTTGTATGTGGCATCTATTATAACTACTGCCACGGTTATGCTTTCCAAATACAGTTGTTGTAAAAAGATAATTTCTTGTCTATATTGTACTGTAACAGTCAACCATATGCCATACCGGTATTATATCACTTTTACCACAACTTTGGTTATACACCCTCTTCCATACACCCGCAAGGTAATACTTCCCTTTACTATTGCACTGGTTATATAAACAGTCAGTGATAGTTGTTGGTGTAAAGACACTGGAAAGTGTAATGTCACTGTGGTACCATATTGTTTTCTGCATGACCCTGAGCAAATCGGGACCTATGTTTGTTGATGATCTCGGCCTTATCTGGGTACTCGTAGTGGGACAAGACTGGTGCAGGCACAACTGTGTCTGTGTGTAGATGTTTTGCCTTTTGATGTGATGGGTATTGTATTCTGAATGCCACAACTTCTTACATTATTTTTGCTACGTATTCTGTTTTGGAAAAAATGAATTAATTTGATAATCCAAATACAATGCAATGTCCATGCAACAGAACAATGCAGCACACATTTTAAAAAGCAGAAATGTAGATATATGAGTTTCAATTGCAGACCTTCAGATACAAAATAGATTGTATTACAATGACCAAGCACAAACTGGTTGTGATATGTGAGTAAGGTTATTAACTGAGGCCTGCTTTTTGTGGTTAATTTGTTTATTTTGCAAAGATATGTACATAAACAATACAGATACAGTAATTAGATGAAGTAATACACTAAATGATGTAGGTAAAATACAGCAGGTAATACACATAACAATATAAAATGGGGTTACAATGTATTGGTCTTTTGTATTATTTAATGGCTTAGTCAGTCTAAAGATAAAAGTGTACAGTATTGTATATAAAGAAAAAAGAAAAGGAAAACTAGTCTTAGTAATAACGCTCTAAACTCTATAAACATAGAGAGAGCTATATAGGAAGTCTGAAAGTGCCTATTATATGGAGTTTTGTATGTAATTTAAAAGTTCTGCCAACAGAGCCTAAATTCATTCAGTCGGTCTTGTACAGGTATGAGAGGCATTCCAATGCAGCAGTATGGGTTAAATTATTAAGAATATCTGTCAAAGTAGGTGTTATCTAGGATTTACAGTGCATTAGAATTAATCTTTTAGCTTGCATGAATAAGATATGTAACCATCTATGTTGATGTTTAGATAATTTTATGTCCTTATTTTTAACACCTAACAAAAAGTATCTAGGTTCAATGGAAAGGAGCGTCCAACGATGTTGGAAGCTACTTGTGGATAGACTGCCATAGTTTAGAGATTGGTTTACATAGCCAGAGTATATGTAGTAGATCTCCATCTGGTGAGTTACAACACCAACAGTGGTTATCGGAGAGTAAACCCATTTTATGAAGAAGTGATGGAGTTCTGTACCACAAATGAAGCATTTTATACTGTATAAGCTATGTTACGTGCATCTTTGAAAGTACTATGGCAGAGTCTCCAACATTCATCCCATTGAGAATCTGTTATGTTATCTTTTACATTGTATTCCATTTGTTTTGGCAGAGAGGGACTGATTTGACAAGGAGTCTCTAATTTGTTTGTAAATTCTGCTAACTAGGCCAGATGACCTGTTAGTCCATATCGTGATGTGTGAGGGGTAGATAAGACCCTATTAATTTGTTGTAAAACAGGAAGAGTAGCAGAAGCGAATCTGTAAGTATTTCCAGAAGTCTTGTCTGAGTATATCCTATTTAGCTTGTAGATTACTGAAGAAATCTATTGTGTTACTGCCTTCAGATAGGATATCTCCGAGAAGAATATTTTTCTGTGTTTCCATGATGTGCGAATATAGGTTTACCTTCAAGGGAAATTTTGGGGTTTCCCCAGAGAGGGGTATAGTACATAGGGGTAGGACTGGTTTTAAGCCACTTGTGCATTTTGAACCAGTAGTATATTGACGTGGAGATAGTGGGGTGCTTCCTTAAGTTTGAGGTGGGGTTAAAAATATAAAGCTGGTGGGAATCTGTCCTGGAGTCAAAGAGGCTTCCATGTTGAGCCATAACGGAGAGTTAAGGTTAAGTTTGGAAAACCATTTGATAGTTTGTGAAGCTCTAAACACCCAGAAGTAGGCTAAAACCAAGGTAGGCCAAAGCCACCATGGGACCAATGTAAGTTAATTTAATACGATTAAACTTTGGGACATGACCTTCCCAGATCTCCTATAATCTTGTCAATTTTGGAGAGAAGAGGAGAAGACATCTTTAATGGGATATTTGCAAATAAATGCAGTATCTTCAGAGTAATATTCATTTTAACAGCTGCAATTTTACCTGATAGAGATAAGTTTAAGGTTTTCCACCTGTCTAAGATTGTTCGATATCTGATAGTAGAGGGAGGTTTATGTCCCAGATTTTATCTAAATTAGGTGATATTTTTATTCCTAAGTAAGTAATACCTTGCGGGCACAGTGGTAGCCAAGAAGATTGTTCATAGGAGGCTTGCAAAGTTCATTTAATGGTAATACCTCAGTTTTTGGTGATTAACTGCCAATTCAGAAAGCTTAGTAAATGTATTAAATATATGATTAATTGATTGCAAGCTGACTCTAAATCTTCTAGTAAAATGAGCAAATCGTCTGCATAAGAAAGTGAAGTATCTTGTGTATTACCTATAGAGATGCCTTTGATTTCACTAGTTTAACATAAAGCAGTGGCTAATGGTTCAAGGGCTAAGATAAAAGAGAAGGTGATAATGGGCATCCTTGCCTAGTGCCTCTGGCTAGTTTAAACAGTCGGATAGTGGGAATTTGTAAGCACCCTGGCTGAAGGAAAAGTATAGAGAAGTTTAATCCAAGTACAAAAAGTGTTACTGAAACCAAAAAGGAAAGCACAAGGTAGAGAAAATCCCAGTGTAAGAAATCAAAAGCTTTTTCAAAATCCATAGCTATGGCTGCTGCAGGGATTTAGATGTTTAGCTTTATGCATTAAATTTAGTAAGGAACGAAGATGATCAGAGCCTACTCTTCCCTTAACAAAACCATTTTGGGATCGATGAACTAATTTGGGAATAAGAGGTTCTAAACGTAGCCAAAAGCTTTGCATAGATTTTTCCATCTGTATTAAGGAGAGATATGGGACAGTAGTAAGAGATAAGGGCAGTATCCTTATCTTTCTTGGGAGCACGGTAATAACTGCTTCTGTCATAGTTTGAGGAAGATTACCTACATTGGAAGATTCCTGGAATACTTTACATAACACAGGACAGAGCAGGTCAGCTAGAGATTTATAGAATTCAACTGAGAATTCGCACCCCAGGAGAATGTCCAGATTTAAGAGAAAAGTGCATGATGAATCTCCTCAGTGGTGAAAGGTTTATCAAGAGAATCAGCCACATCACGAGAGAGACAGGAGTGTTAACTTGTCAAGAAAAGTGTTTATGTGCAAGGAAGATGTAGTGGAGGGGAAGATATAGATTACTGTAAAAGGTCATCATAATTTTATTAATAGAGGATTATCTGTATGGATTATTCGTGATGTGTCTTTAAGGCAGCTATGTATCTTTCCATTTGCTGTGCTCTAAGTCAATAGGCTAATATTTTACTCCATTTTTCCCCACCCTCCCAATACTTACGCTAATTCTTAATATTGCTACTTCAGTTTTACAAGATATTAGCTCATTGATTTGCATACATAGATGTAGGATTTCGTGATGTAAGGGGGATGAAGGATCGGGTGAGGGTTAGCTAGATACTGTGATTGTTTGGTTTTAAGTGAGTTTTCAAGATTATGGAGTTGCTGCTCCTCAGTTTTCTCCTGTGCATGGAGAAACTAATAATTTTACCATGGAAGGTAGCTTTAAGAGCTTCCCAGGTTGTACCCATGGAGGTGTCTCTAGGTCATTATAGGAATAAAATCCTGAATTTGCATTTTGATATAGGGAAGAAATTCAGGGTCTTTAAGCAGTAAAGGGTCTAGATGCCAGGCGGGATTTTAATTGGGCAGAATCCCAAGTCAATTGAAGTTTAACTGGGGAGTGGTGGAGGTAAGTAGAGGGAGAATAGAGGAGTCCTCTATATTGGCCGTGACTGAGGGATGCTAACCAATAGTCTAATCTACTATATGATTGATGGTGGGAGGAGTAAACTGTATACTCCCTATCTCTGGGGGTGAAAAAGCTCCAGATATCTGACTCCAAAATCTTTCATTAGAAGGGACAGAGCAGCTATACTTGGGTGGCATCTTGTGAGGAATTGCTTCATCTAAATATGCATCTAGTGTAAGGTTAAAATTGCCTCCAATCAGTATTGAGATTTAGCCAAGTTTAGTGAGGTTAAAAGCTGTGCAAGATTATGAAAGAATGATGGGACATCAGAATTGGGGCTTAAATGTTAACCAAGGTTAGAGGTCCCATAGCGGTGTCAAAGGATGTGATTAGTCATCTGCCACCTGGGTCTCTTAAAACATTAGAAATATTCCACCTTAAATTTCTGTGTATTAAAATTGCAACGCTTCTTATTTTGGAGGGGCAGGAAGCATATACTTGGCAGACCCAGTCACGTTTTAGTCTGTCATTATCTACCTCAAGTAATTTAGTTTCTGGCAGAAAGGCAATCTGCACATTATGTTTTTGAGGTGATTAAGGATCTGCTTATGTTTACTAGGTCATTAAGTCCTTTGACATTCCATGTACAAAATATTAAATTAGTCATATGAATTCAGTTTTATAGTACAATAATTGACTGTCAAAGAACTCCAATGCCAGATACCATTAACAGAGGAGTGCAGATCAGAATGACAAATTTAGTAATCGAGGTTGTCTGTAGGCAGTACTTTGAAATATTTTGAGAAAAACATAGTGTATAGGGAATTTCAGGTTCCATATGTTGCAGCTCTCTTTTAATATATTGACTACACTAATTTTGAACATCAAAACTATTAAACAGTATAAACGTAAGGCCTTCTAAGATAAACAGAGAAGAAAAGGTCAGTCCTGATAATGAAAAGGACCAAGGCCACTCTATTCTCTCAGGAGAGCGTGGAGTAGAAACCTAAGGAGATCTGATGTAAACCGAAAGTAGAATCCGACTCTCCTTCTTTTACTTTGTCGCAAAGCTGTATATAACAGTGTAAAGGATGTTAATACAGTTAACCAGAGAGTAATTTTAGAACCGCAAATAGAGTTAAGAAAGAGGATATTTATCAAGTACTTGTTAAACAAGGGTTTTAAAGTACATAGATAAATATCCTCTTTAGCTTTACATTAATCCGTCATCATCTGAATTGTGGCAAAAGAAAGTTAGCTATTATTAATCTGAGTACCAAACTACAGCATAAAAAAAAAAGAAAACAGTATATCCTGTAATATCTTATATTCAAGTTCTAGATCAATTTGAGGCCTGCTTCTTAAACCAACAAATTCTGTAGTTAAAGGGATACATCCATGTGTGGTGGCAGACATACGGTTAAAGACCATTAAAAGTCATGCCTAATTGAGCTACTGTGTTCTGCAGTAGATGGATTCTGTGTTGGGTCCCTGTGTAAAGGCAATGTAGGAACTAATTTATGTTTAATTATGACAGAACAGGAAAGCAAAATTACCATGGATGGGAGCTGTGTTTCATGATTAGGACAGTTGCAAGGGGTGCAGCAGGATCTGACTAAATTTCAGGAGTGGGTGGAAACACGGCAGTTGGTGGTCAATGACAGTAAATGCAATGGTCTACATTTTGCAGTAAAGAACCAGTGGATGGATTATCACTTGAATGGGTTACAATTGGAGTGCTCAACAGAGCACATTGACCTAGGAGCATGAACAACTCTGCTCAGTGAAGGAAGGCACCATCAAAAGCAAACAAAAGGATGGTGAGTACTGCAAGAGGGATCCCTCCAGACTGATGGAGGTTATCCAGCCACTGTACAGGTCATTTGTCAGGCCCCACCTTGAGTAATGTGTGCAGTGCTGGTGCCCATTCCTGAAGAAGGACATAAGAGTGCTGGATGAGAGGAGGGATATAGGGGATGTGATCAAGACCTTTGACTATTTGAAGGGTATAAATAAGACCAACCCAGAAGGGATTTTGCAGATAACATGGGTGATGACACCAGAGGGCATGGACTGAGATTGTAGGGGGAATATTCCTGAGTGGGATGATGTACACTGTTTTTTCTGAAAGAGTGGTGGCCTAAATGAAACATCCTTCCCAGACCAAATATATTGTCATGTAAGATGGTGGGCAGTTTCAACAGTGGTTGATACCTGGTAAAGGGAAGGGATACTGGGAAAAGGGTGGGCAGGAGGAGCAGCTGTGAGATGAGGTGCTAGCTGCAAACTCGAGCAGACTCGATAGACCAGTGCACCTGTCTCTGCTGGCAATGTTGTCTGTTCAGAATATTACTGTTATATGTGAAATACTCCATAACACACTATTTTAATCATTGTGGTTTATACAGCAAACATAGCACTGACATACACTGTAACGTTGAAAATTCATTATTATAAGTACATATACTGTAAGTTGTTTCTGTTTTCACGGCCTTGGTTACTGCCTCAGTCCTTTCTTTGCCTTGGGGCACGTTAATTGAAACTTTTGCTTTCCATCAACAGTGACTGCCTGACCATGGTTAACATTTTCATTAAAACGTAACGCTGCCAGGATGTGTCTACAAAGAAACAGATAACCTGGTAATTTGATATATTCTTTGTATGCTAATATAACTATTGAACAAATATGGTAAAGTTGCAACTGAGCAAATCATGTTTCATTACCATGCAAGAAGTGTGAAAACTTCAGAGAAGTGACACACCAGGCTATGAAAAACCTCTAAGACATACAGTAGGTCTGATACATGGGTGATATCTGTCTTGTGTCATGCAGTAAGTAGCTGCTGGACATGACCTTGTTAACTAGTTTCAGTTGCTGACTTCCAAAAAAGAAAGTAGGATGAATGTGTACTGGATACAGTGATTGGTAATCAGAAATTAACACGTATGATGACCTACATATATATGTACCTTTGTCGCAGTCACTCTCTGTCCTGTGCTAGAGTGCCATACAGGCAAACAGGTAACTTGTCCCTGAGACTCAACATGCACATCACAGATGTGGTTTCGCAGGCTGAGTCATTTTTGGACAGCGACCTACACATCACCATTACTGGATCCAGCAACCCAGAACAGGTGATTTGTTATTGACTTGATCCATGGTCTAACTGTTTCACAATCCTTCTTTTCAAGACAGCCTCAATTTTCTTTTCCTACAACTATTTGTAAGACACAGAACAAACGCCCTGTCACAGCCCATTGTATTGGTCTTATTTTTTGAGGCTATAAAGTTTTAGACTGTACCTGCTTCATAGAGTATATTGGATGGGCAGTTATGCAGAAACAATGTGTTCTGCCACAGACAGGTTGTGATTCCCTCTGACCTCGACAGTGAAGCACAAGATGTGCAAGGAATCTGAAGACTGAAGGTGGCAAAGCACAGTGGTTGTGCACAGAGTTTCCATCATGTACTTTTACATTGTATAGTACTGTGTATAATATGTGTTTTTGAGTTATTTTCCTTTCTAAATGAAATTGATTCATGCAGTCTTTGACAGTTTTACAATGCTGTTGTACTACAGAAGGGTATAATCACATTCCATGCACTTTGAACTGTGGTCCAACAGCGTTTTGAAAGGGATGTAATTCTACTCAGAACAACACTGCACTGTACACCATAACACAATGAAATGCAAAATAAATTAAAATGAGTGTTTACTTATGTTGGACGTGGGTGGGAATACAGGGATGAAGTAATACATCCTGCAGATGGACCTGGTCTCATTAACGCAACCTCCAGTACTATACTGTCTGACAATGTGAAAGTCAGTTAACCACCCAAGTCAGGCCCTAACGACAGACAAACAATACACATAATAATAGCGCAACAAGCCAAGACCACGGGTTAGATTAACAGTAGGTTAATCACCCACTAGGTGTACAATGTTACACGTGGCACAGCCAAGTGCCATATTATCTCGACATGCTCATTAACTGACTGTTAATCTAACTCCCAGGAGTGCCTTATTGCTGTTATAAAAACTGTTGCAAAGAAAGAGGGTTAACAGGGCATCTGCATGTGACACGCCTTCGCAGAATTAGACTGACTCAGGTGCAGTGGAAAGGAGGGCTGAAATTGATCAGGACCATTCCTCAATCTATAATGGACGTAATTAAGTGCCAGTATTGGAAATCACTATGAAATACATCCCTTTGATAAATACATTTTAGACACCAAACCTGTTGACTATATGCCAAATGTCAAATGTACCTCTGATGACTGAAATGTAAGGAAGACTATGTTGTACAGCAGTAATCCACAGCATGAAATATAATGGAATGTAAAATCAATCAATCAATCAATCAATATCTTTATTTATCCAGGCGGGCACCATTGAGCAAGCTCATTTACAAGGTGGACCTGTGGTCATACAGTAATAATACAGAAAGACAAGTTACAATAGTACAAACAGTAAAAATAGCTGCTATTATGGTAAAATGCACATTTACAGGTAATATACATTGAACATAGAACTACAAGGAGTTGTGGATAATGAACTTGTGCTGGATCCAAGCCCAAAAACTGTGCATTTTGTAGTGGAAATGTTAGGGAGAGGATAGGCATACCAGATAGAAGATATCAAGAGCATAATGTGGACATGGGACGATGTGGACGTAATGTAATCACTGGTAAAATGCGAGATAGTTAGAGGTTTACAACAACTTTTGGCAGGCAGACATTGTTGTCCGATAGATACCCACCTGAAACACTGTCTTGGTCAATCAGATTTCTCTGTTACTTTTGGCCATTGCCTAATGCATTCCAATGCACTTCCACATGCAATGTATGTCCTAATGTATGATTACAAATAAGGAAATAAGTCTATACCTGTACTAGTTGCACTGTGACCACCTTCTTGGTGTTCAGATCCATTAGAGTACAGTCCATATTTGGCGAATGGCCTGGTGAGTCCATCTAGCATCTCCTCCTAATACAACAGTTTTGTTTTGTAAGTCTGCAATCAATTTTAGCTGGTGCTGTTCCACACCGTGTTAACTGCTGGCAGTACATATGATCATTGAACATTATGATAGGTCTGCAAAGAAGGAATGGATATATTCATAAATTTCAGTAGTCGTAGTGCCTTTGATGATGTGATTCCACTACGGGATATAGCACTACAAGTGACGACATTTGCCCAAGCCATTGCACCATGAGTCTTTGGCTGTCCCATGTTAGGCTGTACCCATATTGACAAGTGCACTGCACCTTTATCACTGAACCAGCTACGCAAATTATATCAGCTTTAGTAGTGCAGCCGCATTTTGGACAATTGCTAAATAGCTCGCCTAAACTGTTGTGTGACATATTGTAATAGTGTTCTTTCTCGGGTTGACATCTATGTTACTTAAAGGCTCCAAATGATGTGTAGACACAAGGTTGGAACCTGTATGGCATTGCTGTTGTCCTTCCAGTAAATAATCTGGGTCTGAATCAGATTCTTCACCGTCAGTTTCGGAAATTAAGGGACTTATACTTTAATCATCATCAGCAGCAGCATTACTGGCATTGTCTATATTGCCCTGTAAGGTGGAGGACTCCTGCGCTGATTCATAATCTAAGTTGCATTGGATACCAATTGATGCAGTAAACTTTGGGCCAGATATTCAGAAATGTGCCAAAGGCGGGCGCAAGTCTGGTGCAGCACAACTCAAATGCGCCATGGCACAGTGAATGTGATATTCAAAGGTTGCGCATGGTGACATGCACCAGCGCAACATGGCTGAATATCGCAGGGATGCACTATGGCGCAACAAGAGGCACGCCTAGGGAGCAACCAGACCTGTGCCATAGTGCAACCAGAGATGCACCAGGGAGCAAAGGGAGATGTGCCAAGGCACAGAAGAACCAGCCCCAGCAATGGTGGGAGCAAAGCAGCTGAGGGATAGTGCAGGGCAGGCAGTGGAACACAGCTGGGGACAGTGGCAGGGAGGCACAGTGGTGGGCCACAGGTGACCACTGCCTGCAGGGTGCAGACAGGCAGCCAGCCCCCAGCACCAGAGCACTGGACACAGGGAACAGAAGGCACCAGCAGCCAAGGAAGAGCTGCCACTGGAACCCCCGCTGAATGCCAAGCCTCCACCCACTCAGACTACGCTAGCCACACCCTGGTACAGCACCCAGTACACATGCCACACATCCTGGACAGCCAGCCCATGGCCACCCCAATGCACAGCCACCAACCAAGAGGCAGGACACCACCATGCACAGCCCACACAATGACACAGGCACACCACACAGACACCCACCAGGCCACGCCACTGCACTATGGCTCCACTCCGCCAGCTGCAAAGCAGACACAGACACAGGTGGTTAAGCAAGTAATCTGTAGTAAACAAAACTATGTACAAAGTAATGCGGTGGGAAAGGGTAGGAGAACAAGGGATGGGGACAGGGGACATGGACTGTACAGTGGGATGGGGAAAGGAAAGGGAAGGGATGGCAGGGCAAGAGAACACTACGAACAACTATGGGTGGCCACGGCCTGCCGCCACCTGATGCCTCCACCACTGCCTGTCACACAGCACCATCTGCCGGGTCTGCTGGGCCACCTTCAAGGTCATCGAGATGATCAGGATTATCTGCCGTAACAGCCGGCAATAAAGCAGCAGCGCAACCTCCTCTGGTTGCCTATGACAAAGGAATGGACAGGTGATCAGTTCAAGTCCCTAGAAACCATGCCTCCCACAGTGCGCAACAGACAGTGGGAACACACGCCCTGGAGTGACACCCTGACAACCTGGGCCAATGCCTGCCGACATCCCAGCATGCCATGACAGTGCACAGCGGTGGACACCACTGCCCAAAGGCCACCTGACCACGCAGTGACAGGCAGGTGGCACAGGCTGCAGCAGCACCAGTGGCAGCCGGGTGCATACCCATCCTACCAACAGCTGGTACACATATGCAATGGCTGCCCCACAGTGGCATGCACACTGCACAGTGTGCAGCACTCAGCTGACATGGCACATGGCACAGGTGGCCATGGCCGCACCTCACCCCGCTGACCACCGGTAAGGTAGAGGAAGATAACAGTGCCTACCTGCCAACTGTGGTGCCACTTGTGCCTGGCCTGCTGCGCTCCACCTCCACCGGTCAGGCACGCTCCACCATCCGATCATCCCACAGCAGCCTGCCGTGGCCCCACCAGGCACCCGCCACCCTGACACAGTGCCAATCCTCAGACCCTAGGAATGGAACACAGACAGGCACACATGAGGTACAGCCACAGCATGTTCCCACCACCCCACCCTGTGCACAAGTGTGTGCCCCAGCCTAACACGACCCAGAGCAGTGGCAGAGCACAACCAGTGGCCAGCAATGCCACACCACATGGCACACACCAACAAAGTCCCCCACAGGAATGTCAGGCAGCCCAGCCAACACCATGGTATGGTGGTTGGGCACATGCAGCAAGTGCCAACTTACCTGGCCGTGGCATGCCCCGCCCATGGACACATGCCTGCAGCATCCTCAGCCTCTCAGGGTCCCACCACATCAGGTCACAGTACCGTGGCAGCACTGTTCACCAGTCTGAGTCACGCAAGTATCCTGGACCAGGCGTGCAGCAATGGCCTGCCAGATGTCACTCCTGGCCTGCTTCAGGGCTCCTGGCCAAATAGGCCAGGTGCATGTGGCAGCACGTGGGCCACAAGGTTCACCAGCTCAATTTCGCTCCAATTGCGAGCACATCACACCCCTCATAGCACCATGCTCCCTAAACAAGTTGCTGAACCAAGATGGTGGCCAGTAGTGCATGTGCACAATGTGTGGGATGCGCACCTCATGGGAGGCATGCGCGGCGTCGGCCAATCACGCATCACCATGGATGCGCAGCATGGGTCTGGCCCACCTGGCATGTGGTAGTGGAGTCCCAAGGGCATAGGGTCAGGTCAGGGTCACCCAGCGCACAGTGCTCCAGGCGCTATAGGGGACATAGTGCATAGTGCGACATGGGCCTTATAGTGCTCAGGTTATATAGGGACATGGGCACTATGCACATGGCCCCTATAGCACCGAGCACTCATAGACCCTATGTGCACTATGCGCTATGGCCCCTATAGTGCATGTGCGCCATGGGGCCCATGGCGCAGTATGCTATGGCTCTCTATGGTGCCAGAGCACCATAGGGCTGATAACACACTATGCACCATGACCCCTATAGCACTCTGATCGCACAGTGTGCAATTGGTGCTAGCACAGACCACGACACATGCGTACTGCAGGCAGCGCACTGTGCATGTCACAGCACTGCACCATGACATGTGCCAGAGCAATTCCATTGAGCAAGCAGCAAGTGCGATATTCAGCTGCCACATGCTAATGAGCTCATCAGCCAATGCGGATGCATTGGGGATATTAGCATGTCATTACCTCGGCCACAGCTCATTTTGCATGGATGCGCTATAAAGGTGCCGCACAACAGCACAGGCCATGGACCAGTATTGCAACCATCTGAGGTGTTGCACCAGCTGTGGGAACAGCCAGCACAGCAGGGTGGATGGGGTGGGCAGCTGCAGGCAGTGACAGACATGTCCTTGTCCACAGGTAGCATCATGTCCGAGCATGAGGAGACTGAGAAGCGGGCCTGCCCACAAGCGCAGGCCCAACTTACTAAGGTGGAAGCTGATGCCCTGTTTGAGGCCTACCTTGACAGGGAGCAATGCTGATGGTGCCACTGGCACACCACAGGCCAGGGTCGCGGCCTGGGTGGAGGTGGCAGTGGCCATGAACCAGCAAGGCAGCCACCAGTGGTCTGTGCAGGAGTGCAGAAAGAAGGTGGACACTGACAAATGCCACATTAAAGAGGTAGGTGGCCATACGGGCTGCCAGGACAGCCACTGGTGGAGGCCATGCTGCTGTGCCACAGCTCACAGCGCAAGAGGAGTTGGTGGCGGCCACCATGCGGTGCAGCACCATAGAGGGTGTGTCGGGTGGTGGCTTCCAGATGGAAGAGCCTATCACTGCATGGCATGTATGCCTTGCCGGGGAGAATGCAGGTAATGCAGCACTAATACATCTGTTTTCCCTTACAGCACCGGCACGCAGCATGCAGTGGCAGGGCACCAGCAGCAGCCATGGGGACAGGCCCAGCCCCAGAGGACCAGCCATCCATCTCCACGGGCATCCGGGGCCTGATCTGCTGCAGCACACCACCGTGATCCAGCCGGATGTCCTGGGCACGGTGTCAGATGAGGCCCTGGCTGTGTTCCAGCAGGATGCCAGCCATGAAGTACTCTGCATGGAGACACAGATCGGGGTGGAGTCTGACACTGATGATGACATGATCATCATCCTGGACAGCGTGGGTGGGGTCGTGGGGAGACACCCATACCTACTACCGCTCACTGGCAGCACGGCCAGTGGCCTATCGGTGGTGGAACAGCTGCCCACTGCCACCTCTGGTGCTGCCATGTGCACAGCCACAGTGGTGCTGTGTGGTGGTGGTGGTGCATCCGATCAAGCACTGGCCAGCACACAGAGGCCGGAGGGGCAGCAGCGGCAGATGGCTGAGAACGTTGGGCAGCTGAATGTAGAGTCCGCTGCCAGGGCACCAGACAGTGACCTATCCCATGGGGACCCCACCGTGCAGTGTCCACCTGAGCAGGGGGCCATGCAGCGTGGTAGTACACCACTGGTGGGACAGCAGCATGCCCATGCACACCTGGGTGCCGACCCATTGTCAGAGCACACCGATTGCTGCGGGTCTCCTTGGAGCAATAGGTGTGCTAGTAACTGGTTTGCATGCACTGCACAGAGGTGCACCAGGCAGCTGAGCTGCACCAAAGGGCACCGCGCAGGTCCTGGGGCTATACAGCACCTGCGGAAGGACACCACTGTATCCCTGGATCGCATTGCCAATGTGATCTCGGTTGGCCTTGCACCACTGGCTGCCACAGGACGTGGCCGCTAGCCACTGAACATCGTGGAGTGCACTGTCTACCCCACGGACCCAGCGTCGAGGCTCTCTTCATATTGACACGGGTTCTGCTGTCAGCATCCCAGGCATGCCTGGGGCAGGCCTGTTTGGGCGCCTACACACCCTGAGCGAACCCTGTCGCATTCCCACAGTTCAACCCCTGGGGAGTTGCATACCCCCCGTGGCCATTGAGCAGCCAGTGGCTGTTAACCGGCCCCAGCACGCCGCACCATGTCCGAGGTGGCCATGGTTCCATTCTGTGGACCAGATGTGTGTACCACCCTGTCTGCAGTCTGCTGCCACTGCCCTGTGTGCACATGGGTGATGTTCAGGTGCATGCCACAGTCGGGCAACCGTGTGTCGCACCACACTGCCTGTGTGCACCTGCCCAGCTGCTGGCCTGTGTGGCATGTGCATGATGAGAGCAGCACAGCACTGGTTGCACCTGTGCACTGGCACCCTGCATCTGATCCATGCCACGTGCTGGTGCCTGGGCACATGCTTGCAGTGCCTGTGTGTCTGTGTGTGGCGTGTGTGTGCATTGCTGCTCGGTGCTGCGTGCTGCTGTGTGTGGCTGTATGGCACTGCCACCTCACACCCTGCCACCACACCTGTGTGTGCACGCCATTACCATGCCTGCCCATGCCGTGTGCCGTGCCACTGTGTCTGTCCACTGCATGGGTGTTGCTCCACGCTACCAGCATGTGCCAAAGTGCTCCTGTGCAATTGTGTCCTGGTGCTGGCGTGCCATCCTAGGAGCGGGATCCTCCCACCCAGAGGGGTTCTGCCCACTGCCCTCAGCCCATTGTCCTCATTGTCCCCACTGCTGTCCCCTCTTCAGCCTCAACAGCTATCCCATGGTCAATATCCATGTTGTGCAGTATGCAGCAGACCAGGGAATAGGCCACAGGCTTTGAGGGGGCTGACTGTAGGGCACCGCCAGACCTGTCAAGGCAACAGAATTGTGCCTTCAGCATCCCAAACACACAATGATGTTCCACATGCTGGCATGTGCCTCATTATAATGGTCCTCTGCTGGGGACAATGGGCGCAGGTAGGGGTTGAGCAGCCAGGGCCTGAGTGGGTAGCCACTGTCACCTGTGTGGGAGATACATGGTTAGCCTGGTGTCCTCTGTTGCTGTGCCTCTTGCCCATCCCTGTCACCCGCCCAGTGCACCCAACCTGCCCGCCCCTTCCCATGCCCTGCTGTTCCCAGCTCCCATAGCCATCCCATACTCACCCACTAGGTGGCCCATGGGGATATCCCACTCTCATATCTGTGGCACAGTGCAGAGCTGTACCAGATAAATGAATCATAGTGTACTCCCAGGGTGTGCCACAGACACTGGTTATCGCCCCTGGCATCACCACCTGGCAGTTGACACTGGGGTAGCCCTTCCTGTTGACTTATGTTATGCCCTCAGGGCCAGGTGGCATGCGGATGCCCACATGAGTGCAGTCAATGGCCGCTAGCATGCCAGGCATCCATGCTACCCTGTGGAAGTCCTGCACAGTTGCTGTACACTCTGCCTGTGTGCTGGGGAACTGGATATATTCCACAGCAAGTGGCAGCAGGGCATTGAGGAATTGTGTGAGGAGGCATGACGTGGCCAACTGGGTTATGCCTGTGGTGTCCCCTGTTGGTTTCTGGAAGATGCCGTGGTGAGCAGGCACATGGCGCTGTCACCTTCATCTCCACTGTCAGGGTGTGGCTCCATTTAGGTGGGTGCCTGAATCTCCTCACTGCACAGCTCACAGAGCTGCCTCAGAATCACCGGTTCAGGTGATACTGGCCCCACGATCTCCGTATCAGAGTGGTTCTCAAAGCTGATGCAGGGACAGTACCACCTGTTCTGGGCGTACCACTGACGGGCCTTCCATAGCCATGTAACTCTGCCTCCTCACACCCCTCATTATGGCCTCCATCTATAAGGCTGTGCTGGCCATGGCCCCTGCTGTCCTGTCTCCCCTGGGCAGTCGGCTCCAGTGGTCCACTTGCCACCCGTGAGGCAGTGCCTGTCACGCTGCCTGTCTCCTCTTACATCCCTGCCTCTGGCTCGCACTCCACTGCCACATCTGTCCTACCCCTGAGGCTGCCTGTTCCACTCCCTCGGTCCCTCACTGGCTCTGTCTCCCTTTTGCCTTCTGTTCCCTCTCTCCAGGGTCTGGTGGCTTTCTTTCTCTCTCTCTCTCTCCGTCTCCCTCCCTCTCTGTCTATCTGTCTGTCTGTCTCTCTCTCTCTCGCTCCTCTGGCGTA
The DNA here is from genome assembly GCA_016271365.2 of Neoceratodus forsteri. NCBI lineage: Eukaryota > Metazoa > Chordata > Ceratodontiformes > Ceratodontidae > Neoceratodus > Neoceratodus forsteri. The sequence continues at coordinate 236,007,175 of JADMNL010000026.1, forward strand.
AGTGCTGCCCCTGCTTGCTCACTGTATTTATAGGCTCAAGTCTGCTCGGCATATCTGGCCATTGCTCCACACTTGCACCATGGGTCGGGGTTGAATATTGCACTATGCCACATTTTCATGGGCACGCCTCCTGCCCTTATGCATGCATTCATTAGGGTTGCACATTGGCACTACTACTTGCACCGCGCACTGGCTCCCACTGAATATCGCTCCATGGCGCAGTGCCGAAGTTGCACATGTGCAACCCAGTTGCGCTGCTTTGAATATCTCGCCCTTGTATCTAACTCTGTATTTTTTCCTGTGTCAACAGTTATGTTGTTACACTGTGCCTGGCAATTTGAACATATTGAGGTTTCGCACATGCTGTGATATGCAACTTACGCCAGTTGTGTCTACATCGTACTCATAAAGTGTTTGAAATTGTACTTGGTACTGTTGAATTAAGTCCAATTCCATGTTTGTGTCAACACAGGCGTATGATTCAAGAGATGTGTCTTGTACGTCCAAAAGCAGATTACATCATCAGGTTGAATAACCAAGTTGTGACATGAGTCAAAACTCAATGCTGTGTGAAAACTGAAGGGATGTCTGTATCAACAATGTCAACTGGTGTTGCTGCACTTGACTATGCTGCTTCCATCCCTATCATCAGCGATTGTTTGAGTTCTGCTTTGGATAGGAGCATAAATTGATTGCAGGATCTAAAATAATAATGAAGAAACAGTGAGCTCAACAGGAACATATCAAAACTAAAGTCACCCAAGCATAAGCATCAGAAAAGTATAGTAGCCAGTGATCACATTAAACTGTAAGTCAATGGACTACTCTCCATCTCCAGGGAAGAATTTCAGCAGCCGGTGGCAACATGATCCCTAGCAGAGGCTGCAGCTCGATGGCACAGAGACACACAAACAGGGGACATGGACACCTCAGATGCTTGATCAGGTGTGTGCATGGGAGTGTGTGCAAACTCATTCACTGGTGGCATTGCGCACTGCAGTCCTGCAAGGAGGACAAAGGTGGAAAAGGGTGCCCCAGTCAATGTGGCTGATGGTCGATGTGAGCACATATATATCTGCTAGATAACAAATTCCTTCACCAGGCACCGTTGTTTCTATCCCCTCCATCCTTACAAGATACCACACCCCCATCTCAAAGTGGGGCTCTGGGATGCATCCCCCAAATAAATAGCATCCTTTGTTGAAAACACCTCAACTATGACTGCAGCCACCAATTCCTGGGCAGTGCATTCCAGGGCTCCACCACCCTTTCAGTGAAGTAGTGTCTCCATGTTTCCTCATTCAGACTCACCACTACCAGCTTCATTTAGTGACCCCTGTTGGTCCCCACCTCCGCTGCTGAAGCACCCCTCAATGCTTACCCTGTTTATTCCTTTCAGATATTTGAAGACCTCTATCATATCATCCCTATTCATTCTGCCCTCCAGCAAATACAGGTTGAGCTCCTCCAGCCTCTTCTCGTAGGACCTATGTAGGTGTGGTCTAACAAGGCAATTTTACAGTGGAAAGAGCACATCTGTACTCCTTCAGGTTATCACAGTGGCTATGCACCCCAGCATTTGATTTGCTTGTGCCACAGCCCTTCTACACTGCTGTGACTTATTCATTTTGGCATCCACCACCAACCCTTAATTCATTCTACCACCTTCAAAACTGCAGTGCCTCCCCTCCAGGGTATATTCATGAGCAAGTTTTGAGCCCACAGGTGTACACCCAGCATTTCCCAGACTTGAACTTTATCTTCCCTGCTCTTGACCACCTCCCCAGAACCTCTATGTCCTCATGGTGAGCTATCTTCCCCACTCCCCTTCCAACACCGTCCACAGATTCGAGTAATCAGCAAACTGGCTCATCCTGCTCATGATATCATGAGCAGGGTGGGACCTGAACTGACCCCTGATGGAAACCACTAATGACCCTCCTAGAGGAAGAGAACCCACCACCATCACCTTCTGTAAACGCCACGCTAGCCAGTTTCTATACACCTGACCATTAGCTCCCTACCCCCATATCCTCTAGCTGGCCCAGTCACCCTGAATGTCACCGAGTCAAATGCATTGCTGAAGTTAAGAAGAGGACATCCACCTGCCTGCCTGGATCGAGTGCACTGGCCACCCTTTGTACAACTCTACCAGGTTGGTCTGACATGATGTGCCCCAAAGAAAGCCATGCTGGTGATCATCTAGTTGACCCGTGCCTTCAGAACACCCTCCAGCCTATCCTTCCACCAATGGGGGTGGTGGGTGGGTGAAGGGTAGGATATTCCATGCATCAACCACCGTGAGGTGGAAAAAATATACATTTACAGTCCACTGTTCATGCCACAAACCAATCTCTATCGTGCACCTCGTTCTCCTTCATAGCCTATAATGAAAGATGTTGCCCTTGCACCTTTCCATCTAATCCACCTGTTGACTCATCTCAAGGGTATACATATAGTAAGTAATAAGAGTACGACAAAGTGTGCATTTAGGATTCTAATGCATGCCCCAGGACGTGCTAAGGCACAGGCCAAAGACCAAGTGTCCTTATGTCCCTGGGAAGTGCATTACAATCCTGTGATGCACACCCTGGATTGGCTTATCACATTTAGAAAATGCTTAATTGATGGTAACATTCTTTTTATTTTTGTTTTCACTTGTGTGTTGTTGTCCCAACATTAAAGGAAAACTGCTATGGGATTGAGCTGAAAGGTTAGTAAGAGAAAAAAATTAAACCTTCCATGTTGCTTATTTTTGGGTGGGGAAGGGGAGTGAGATTTCACCTGAAAACACCTATATATGTGTCAAATGTACGTGCTTTTACAAATATCAGCAATGTAGTTGAGCAGTGTGGGTCTGCCTCTGCCTATGTAACTGTGTTTCACACCATTTCTCTTGCCTTATAAATTATTGCTGTATTGCCCACTTTCTTCATCCTATTTTTCTTTTCTGTTTTTCCCCACAATCAAAACATAGCAAGTTTATCATGAAGCTTACTGTGGAATACAGAGATTCAAAATTCTACTCACCTGCACTGGTACAATGTTACTGTACCAGGAAGTCACACTGAGCAGTGTACTGATCGATTCTGGTGCAATCAGGAATCAAGCAGAAAAATAATGCAACCCTGCACCCTGTTCCTCCAAGTAAGACACTTGTATGTCTCTAACAAATCCCTCTCTCCCTCCACAACCACAGGGAGTACATATTCAACTCCTTCATCCTGTCCTCATAGGACTTGTCATGCAATCCATGTACCGTCTTTGTTGCCCTCTTCTGAACCTTTTCTATCCTGTGTATGTCTACTGGAATTATGACCTCTCTTTTCTTGCTGGTGATGCCCCTGGCTATGCACCCCAGCATCCAATTTGCTTTACGTGATGCCTTGTCGACTGTTTCCTGACCTTTAGCTCATCATAGATGATGAGCCCAAGGTCCCTTTCCTGCTTGGTGCATGCTATATCCTCAACCCCAACTGATTTGTTATTCCAGGGTTTCTGTGGTCCATATGCATTATCTTGCACTTCTTTGCATTGATAATTTCAAATGCCAAACACCAGACCATTCTTGAAGTTTCTGCAGGTCCCTCCTCATTCGGTATACATCAACATCAGCATGTCCACTCTGTTACAGAGCTTTGTGTCATCAGGGAACAGCGAAATTATGCCATCTACATCCTGTGCAATGTCACTGATGAGGGCACTGAACAGGATCGGTCTCAGTGGTACCACACTGGTCACTCTTCCTCTGTGTAGTGACAGCCATTTACCATCACCCTCAGTGACTTGCCGCCCAGCCAGTCACCTACCCACCACATTGCTATACTGCCCATTCCCATATTCCACAGTTTGTTAGTAGCCTTCTATGTTGCATAGTGTCAAAGTCCTGTCTGAAGTCCTGATAGGCCACATCCACTTCCTCCCGATCCACCTCCCTCGTCACACAGTCAAAAATTCAATGAGGATGATCTGACATTACCTACCCCAGGTGAAACCATGCTGACTTGGGTCATGTAGTCCATTGTCAACCAGATATTCCACCAATTTCTCCTTCAGTTGTGCTTCCATGATCTTCTCCACCACAGAGATGAGGCTGACTGGCCTGTAGTTTCCACGTCCCTCTTTGTTCCTGCTTTTTATAAGCGGACTACATCTGCTGTCCTCCACTCTTTGAGTACCTCACGTGTCTTCATTAGTCGGCTAAACAGAATTGACAGTGGTTCCATCACCACCTCAATTACTTCTTTTAAAACCCTGTGGTGCACCCATCTGGCCACATTGCATTATCAACTGTATTTCTTACAGTTCCTTCAGAACCCTTTCTCATATAAAGGGACTTGTGTCCACTGGCACCGTTAATGCCCATTGTACTCCCTTCAGGCCCATAAAGACTGAGCAGAAACAGCTGTTCAATATGGCAGATTTACTGTTGTAATCCTCCACACGACCCCCATCCTACCCCTTCCCTCTCACTATCCCTCCTTTGCCTTTCTTTTTCACTTATGCATCTGTAAAGGTTTGTCCACTCCGTTTTGCTAATTTTGCAATGAGCCTTTTTGTCTGACCTTTGCCTTCCCTTACTGTCATTTTGCTTCCCTTTGCTTCTCCTGGTACTTCTCCATATCCTCTTCTATCTGCGTTCTTTTTGTATTGCCTTAATGCAATCTTTTGGCTTTCACTTGCTCTACTACCTCCTAGAAATCCATAATGGCCTCCTCTGCCTTTTCCCTTGCTAAACTGCTGATGCATTATTCTGTTGCTCTTGTAATCCGTTTCAAATATTGCCTTGAAGGAAACCAGGATAAATATACTCATGAAGCATGTTAGTGCTGGGAGGCACCAGTCCACATCTGGAATATTGAGGCCTGCAAGCAGTACCACCTCACCCTTGTCTGCCATCCTGTGGATGTACAGCATCAGCTTCCTATCTGTTTCGTCAAACTGGCCTGGTGGTCTATATACCACCCCTCTGTGGAAGGCTGACACCATTTTCCTTACCAGCTTAACCCACTGTATTTCTCCCCGTTTTGTTCCTCCTGGATCTATGTGGCCTTATTCGTGTTTAATGTGACAGACAATAACACCAATTTGAACAAATGCCTAGATCATTCCACAACAGGTTCAATCCTTCAAACACAGTCAATTAATGAAATGTGAGTGCTACCACTATATGCTGACACCTTGCCACTAAAAGGGGGTGACTGACAGGTGATGTTGGATTGTTTAATATGCCTTTTACATAATTGATATTCTGTTACATATTTGATCAATATACCACAAGAGACTGTGTGTGATGCCAGGATTTACCCCATGATGTGTGTTGTTCAGTCACGAGGCAGTCGAGTTACCAACAACACACAGAACTGTGGAAATACTCAGCATCACCCACACCTCAAGTGGAATATTGCGACTATACATTGTCTCTCTTTTATGTGTGTGTGTGATTAAAAATATTTTTTGGGGGTGCTGTTGAGCCCGAGCAAGATGGAGGCTTAGAAGATCACTCTTACCATCCATTACAGAAATAGATGAAATTGGCAGACTATTGGGGTGTCAATCAGTGTTTTTGGTGATATAGAGATATAAGAACTGTATATCAACATGGGCAATCCTCATAAGGATAACAACAGCATCAGGGAGAAAAACAAAATCTCTCCCTGGCCACCAGCCACAAGGTCAGCCTCGGAGATTCAGCATCAGCTACTGTAGAGGAGAGAGGGAAACTGCCAAACCTAGGGCACAAAATTTCCCATTTAAGCTGAACAGACTTTGGCTTGGCAGACAACTCGACTCACTCACAAATCAAGTGAGTAAAGTGGAATCGACATGGTGACTGTGCAAACAGAGACAATCGAGTGTAAGAATGTCGATGCAGCTCTTGGAGCTACAGCAACTCTGGTCAAAGAAAATGGGAGTCTGAGAGCCTAATGGAGTCCTTGGAGAACCAAGCAAGGGCTCTCAATGTTCATGCTGGACGCACCAGAATGTAGTGAGGGGATCACTTGTTTTATTCTTGAAAGATGGACTTACAATTTGGTGATTCCCTAGCAAACAGGCCATTTTATATTCAGAAGACCTACCATGTGGAAGTGCAGGGACGACCAGTTAATCCACAAGCTCCCAAGGTGATTGTGATGGTATTGGATGGCATAGGCTCCAGAGATCTACTTCTCAACCTGGCTAGACAGAAGAAAGTTCTTCTATGTGACGGACAGCCAGTGCAGCTTTACCTGGACTTAAGCTACACTACCAGAATGAAAGAAAGCGTTTCGATGGAGTTCGGGCAATAATACAGAAGCTAAAATCCCACGGAATGATTTTCTGGCCCGCCTGCGTGTAGCACATCAAAACAAGATTTTTGTTTTCTCAGACCCAATAGAGGCACTGAAATGGGCCCAGAGGAAGCATCGCAGCTAAGCCCTTCCAGGGCAGAAGACATCGACTCAGAGGAGGAGAAGGAGGAAGAATCCCGTGAGGATTTATGGCTAATGGCAAGGGTTTGTCTTTTGTATCTCAGTTTAAAAAGTTGATCGTACTCTATAACCAAAAGTATTTTTTGCATATGAAGGCAGTTTAGGAATCAATAATAGATTACACATTAATAATTTCAATATGCCTTAATTCTCCATTTATGTTACTGAAGAAACTTCAGATAGTTGATAAATACAATAAAGATGCAGTGATTTCAACTGCTTAGCCATTAATCCTTGGTTGTTAACCTTGTCAGGCTATTACTTGAGTTAAGGCTTGTATTTCATTGTTCCTTTGGAACTAGTGACTAAAATTATATATTTTATAATAGATTTTATTATTACATACAGCTCATGGCCTCATTTACTCAGCAATGTAATTTTATAAGAAATGTTATTCTTCGATGGTACCTCCTAATGATGTGTCTTTTAGATGCAGTATGTTTTAATAGCTGGACTATTAAGTTTGCTTGTATTAAGAGGAGTGGCACCCACAGTAGATTTATGCATATCCTTGTATGCTGTGTCAGGAACTTAACTGTATGTTTTACAGAAATCTTTAATAACCATATAGTAAAAAATAATAATTTTTAGCTGTTTTTTTTTTTATTTGAATTATCAAATTCACATAGTAGGAGTTTGAAAGGTGCCAGTCGGGTGCTCATAGTGATACTGCATGGGGAACAGGTGGCGTTCAGCTGGCATTTTGCTCATGGAGTACTATCAGGATTTACATGTTGTACACCCTGATAGCTAGACTGAGAAGCCAGGATTTAACTTGCCCATTGTCTAATTTTTCTTTATTTACTCCTCGCATTATAAAGTTGAAGTATATCCTACATTACTTTCTTTTTACCTTTACATTCATATGGGGAGCACAATATGTGACTGACTAACAGACATACACCATCATCAACGCAAACCAAGTAGCACACCAAACAGGCATTCATGATATTTTACTACGGAGCCAGTGACAGCTCCACCATGTAAGGGAAAGGATAAAAGCAACAGAACAAAAGAGTGAACAGGGAGGAGAGGAGGCACTGTGGGTAACTTTAGAGACTGGAAATGGCACCACAATCCACACTGGGGTTGTATACAGACCCCCATCTCAGAGTGAGGAATAGACAAGGATATGATAGAAGGCATCCTTAAGATGGCACAGAAGGGAGATATTGCTGATGGGGGCCTGAATATGCCAGATGTTAACTGGAGAACCTTTGCTGCAGCCACATCCAAGAGCAGGTCATTCTCTATGCCTACAGGGGCATGCCTCAGACAGCTACTGCTGGAACCCACTGGGAGGAGCAATCCTAGACCTGGTACTCGAATGGGGACAGAGAGAAGGATCTCAGATCTAGAAGTGGGTAGCCATCTGGGAAAAAAGACCACCATACAGTGCTGTTCATGATAAACTCAGCTGCAGAGTCAAGCCACACAAAAGTGAGGGTACTGGGCTTCAGGAGGGCTGACTTTATCAGAATGGGAGTGTGCCTCAGACAAACACTAGCAAACAGGCAAGAAGGAGGGTTGCGCAACAATGGGAAACATCAAACTGCCATCACAGAGGCAACAAGCCTTGTGTGAAGCAAATAAACAAATCAAAATGAAAGAAAAAGCCACTATGGTTCTCAAAAGAAGTGGCAGGAGGTTAGGGAGAAAAGATAGCATTTAGGAAGTATTAGGAAACACAGAAGAAGCAGGACAGAGAACTGTACCAGTTAAAGCAGAAGGAAGCAGGAAGGCAGTCAGGATAACAAAGGCCCAAACTGAGGAAAAGATAGGCAACTAGGTTAAGAAGCGGCGAGGAAAGACAAAGGAGTGATAGTGAGGCTGAATAGAATGGACGGGTGGGAAAAGGACAGTGAAAAAGCAGGGATACTGAATGAATATTTCTGCTCAGTATTCACAAAAGAGGAGGAGGGGTAGTTACACAATGCAATTAATAGAAGCACAAAGAAAGGGTTCTTCTGAAAGAACTCCTAAAACTGAAGATGGACAAAACAATGGGACCTGATGGGATTCACCCCAGAATTGTAAAAAATTAAGGGAAATGTAGTGACACCACTGACTACCGTTTTTAACAAATCATGGGAGGATGGTGTGGTACCTGAGGACTGCAGGAGGGCAGATGTGATTCCCTTCACAAAGTGGGAGCAAGACAGAGGCAGGAAACTACAGACCTGTCAGTTTGACCTCTGTGGTAGGAAAATGATGGAATCACTTCTGAAGGAAAAAATTTTTGAGTACCTAGAAGCCAGTGGGGCTGCGGACCCAAGGCAGCATTGATTCACAGTGGGAAGGTCATGTCAGATGACTCTAATAGATTTCTTTGACTGGGTGACCAATGTAGTAGACCAGGAGGGGCTGTGGACATGGCCTACCTAGTCTTTAGCAAAGGCATTTGACACAGTCCCACACAAAGATTAATAAACAAATTAGCCTGCCTGGGGTGGGTCCCAGGGTGGTAGCCTAAGTAAAACATTGGCTGAGACAACAGGACACAGAAGGTAATATTAAACAGAGTCCACTGTAAAGAAAGGGGGGTTACTAGTGGGGTACCTAGGGTTCAGTACTGGGTCCAGTCCTTTTAATGTCTTTATAAGTAACATTGCAGAGGGACTAAAAGGAAACGATGCCTCTTTACAGATGACACAAAGATCTGCAACAGGACTGATACAGGGGTAAAAGGATGAAAAGGAATTGGCAAGGTTGGAGGAATGGTCAAGTATGGCAGCTCTGATTCAATGCAAAGAAGTGCAAAATAATGCACCTGGGAAACAAAAACCCAGGGAAGAGTACACAATGAGGGGTAGTAACAACAACAAAAATGGAAAGGGACCTGGGGTAATCATATCAGATGACCTTAAGGTTAGCAAGCAATGTAGAGAAGGCAGTAGAGGGCTGGGGCATACTGGGATGTATAGGAGAGGCATCACCAGCAGAAAACAGGAAGTTGTTATCCCTCTGTGCAGACAGTTGGTGAGACCCCATCTGGAGTACTGCATCCAGTTCTGAGACCCCATCTCCACAAGGATATAGACAGGATAGAGACAGTCCAGAGGAGGGCACCTAAAATGGTGCAGGGTCTGCAAGAGAAGCCATACAAGAGACTAAAGGAGCTTATTATGTATACCCTTGAGGAAAGGAGGGAGAGGGGGACATGATAGAAACTTTTAAGTACCTCAGTGGAATCAACAAAGTCCAGGATGGTAGAATCTTTCAGAAAACAGATGTGCACGAAGTAGGGGACACAATTTGAAGACAGAGGGGGACAGATCAGGGGCAATGTGAGGAAGTGTTTTTTCACAGAGAGGGTGGTGGACGCCTGGAACCACCTTCTTGAGGAGGTTGGAGTCTAAAACTGTGGGAGAATTCAAGAATGCATGGGACAGACATAAAGCAATTTGTGTGGGGGTAGGAAGAAATAGGCTGTTGGTTAACAAGGATCTGCAGCTTATCCAGTAGGTAAGAAACTGGGCAGACTATGTGAGCCAAGCAGCCCTTATCTGTCGTCAAAGTCTATGTTTCTATGTTTCACCAACAGAACACACACATCAACACACATACCGAGTACACCCCACCACACATACCACTACCACAACATACGAAGTCAGGGCACACATCAATTAAAACCGGACAGATGTTATGAACTAAAATATTTCAACATTCACATACAACATGAAAAAACATTTAAAGCTGTGAAAAACATGAACACAAACCTCATTGCTGTGCCGCTCACAAAGGCAGTTCTTGACAATTGTGATGATTCATTGACTAACTCATTAACAGGGTCAAACAGTGACGGATGGCATCATGCTTCAACTTTGGTTTGGCATTGTTCCATCCTAGTTCAGCCAGCTTCACAAGATCACGATCATAGCTAGAATGACTAAAATGAGCTGACAAATGTGGCTGTACTGCGTCAGCTTAAAATCTTTCCTGCGGCAAAAATTAGTCTATGCACGACAGTACTTCATTTCTCAAGGAAAACCAAAGAAACGAATGCCACATCCACGGATGCTTTTATTACTGCAGCCAAAACAGCACAGTATGGCATTATATAACACTGAAATAAACACTGTTATTATAACAAATGATTCTTTAATAATAATAAACAACCTCAAAAACTATACCCATAAAAACTGGAAAAAATTATTTCAATTACTTCACTATCAAAAGTGTTTGTGGAGAGAGAATGCCCACTGCTACCTTCACTTCCCCACAACACTATGCATTACAGAAACATTGAAGTTGACAGCAGATAAGAACCGTAAGGCCGGCCCAGTCTGCCCATTTCTTTTCTATCTTATGAATGTGTCATCGGCCTTTGCTCTGTCAGTGGCCTATCTATTCATCTGTATTGCTCCCTTATGCCTATCCCATGCCTGTTTGAAGCCCTGCACTGTATTCGTATCCACCACTTGCTGAGGTAGGCCATTCCATGCATCCACCACCCTTTCTGTGAAAAAGAACTCTCACATTACCCCTTAATCAGCCTCCTCTAATCTCATGATGTGTCCTCTTGTCCTGCTATTTTTCTTATATTGAAAAATGTTAGATTCCTTTCACCTGGTTAATGTCCTTAAGGTGTTTGAATGTTTCGATCATATCACCTCTCCTCCTTTGCTCTAGGGTATACATATTGAGCTCCATTAATCTGTCCTCAAATGTTTTCTGCTGCAGTCCCTACACCATTTTGTTGCCCTTTCTGGACTTCCTCAATTTGGTTAATGTCCTTGTGAACATAGGCGGATTTAGAGGGGGCTAAGGTGCTATAGCCCCCCATCATGGAGCTCCTCTGTTAGTAACACACTGTGCTGCATTCTTTATCAGTACGCACTAATGCCTCCATGAAAGCTGCCTGAGCCACATGGGTCTCATCTGTCCTCCAGCAGAGCTGGCCTTAGCTAGGTGCAGACTGTGCCCCTGCACCTTGGGGCTCATGCATTTTCTTGAGGAAAAAATAATTTAAAACATTTAAAATGCCTAAATGTTGTTAGAGATGAAAATGTTTACCAGCAAATGAAAGTGGAAGACAACTGGCTCTGTTACTGTTACAAAGGTGGGGCAGCTTTGCTGCAGTGGAAAAGATTAGGTTAAGTAAGTGCTAATGGTGTTAATGGCCATACTTTACACCTCCCAGGTTCACTGCTTTCACAGACAAAGGGCTATATTGACAAGAGAACTTATTTGTAACCTGGACATGTAGGTGAAACAATGAATATGACAAAATATGTTTCAAAAGTATGTGAGCACTCAAATGGTTTAAAACCTGACCAGCACAGAGCAAAACCGGATTTCCTGATAGGGACCCTGAAAACCTGATCGCCAGGTAAAAACTGACAGGTGGCAACCTTACTGGTGTCCTATGATAATCCTCTCTCTATTCTCTCTGACTCACACCTCCAGAAAAGTTAAGTTGTTTAACTTGTTTGTAAATCAGAGTAACTGAGGTGAGTGTCCAGTGATGATGTTCCTGTCCTTACAGAAATGCATACGGTAGTAGTACTGTACTCAGGGCCCCTGGTGTTCTGCGGCAGTATTTTCTGATTTCAGCGGCATGATTTATTAATTTCTCTGGCAGAATGCAGTCCTGTCATTGGCTAAATATGATGTGATGTCATCGATTACATCATATGCTGAGCATAGAGGAGGGACTTCAGGATAAGCGAGGTGGGAAAGAAAGCCTGACACTATGGAAAAACAGTATATTTATGTGAAAAATTCACCAAAAACAATGAATTCTGTGGCACTATATATATATTCTAGGCATGATACAAATTCTGCAGAATTCTGCAACCGCAGAACCGCGAGAATTCCAGGGGCCTTGACTGTACTTAAGTTCTTGCTCCAGGCTCAGTCAGATTCATTTCCAATGGTGAAGTTAAATAATTCAATGCAGTCAATGGCACTAATTAAAAGATGCTGGTTAAACTAGCAGGTGGGGCAGCTGCTGGGATTGGACAGGACATTAGTGTTCCATCAAACTGGGTGTGTAATAAATGTAGTACTATTGTTATTAATGTCTATTATGGAGCTTAACTTCATGACATTAAAATTGTTTAAGGTCACTGCTAGTTTTGTCCTATATGGCAAATTGATTTTGGTGTGGATTTGCAGGAGAGGGAGTTGGAGGGTACTGCCCTCCGTAGCATGCTAGAAGTGGTACAAAATAATGCTGGGGCAGGTCTGATCTCAGCGACAGCATGAACCAGGAGAGGCAGAAACTGGTACATGAGACCTTTGAACTGAGGTAAAAACTTCAGCATGTACTGTATGTCTAATCTGTGTTGTCTTTTCAGTCGTGGTTGTACAGTGTGAATGAGCACAGAGGGAATTAATAGACATAGGGACTTTGAAAGTGTTCAGCTGTATATTATGGCAGGAGTTTCTGCATGTTTGGAGAGCAAGATTGGCAACAGAAATAATAAGACCTTGTTTGGCTCATTGACACAGGCAGTTACAAAACCAGAAAAAAGTGATAGAATCGAATATTTCGTTTATGTAGTTTTATGTGTTGAATTGGGGGTGGCAAGTTGTGATGTACCCAAGCAAGTGCTGTCTAATAAAAAAAATGCATTTTATATTTGTTTGAAAACTGTTTTTCTGTCTGCTTACTGACTTCTTGGGCCAATCCTAAAAATGAGATGCCTCATACCATGGGGTTATCACAGTAAGAGACATTAAACAATAAAACAAATTACATTTATTTACAAATGTATTTTCTTTGGAATAAATTGTTCTATAGAATAAAATATGTTTTGCAAAAATAGCAAGCAGGCTTGAAATGATATTTTCAGAAACTAGATAGCAAAGTGACTTTGTTCCCATATTTCTATAGTTATTGTATTTTTTACTGAGATAAGGTTGGGGATACGTTAATCTGTATTGGAGACAAACTGGGATGGGTTGTCTTTATGGTAATGTGCTTGAGTGAATGACATTTGTGAACTTGTTTACTTGTATTGTCATTTAATTTGTCTGCAATTTGTCTTTATCTCCAAGTCTCTTTCAACTTTTCTCATTTTTATGTGTTTGGATGTGCTGCTGCCCAGCTGCAGTCTTTTTAGTAGTTGTGTTTTTGGGGGTGTGAGGTATTTTGGGCAACATACTATCATGTGGACTGTGGGGACTCTGGGGATGGTGCTAGGGTGCAACTAACAAAGCATGGGGAGGGGAGGAAATGAGTAAAATTGCATTAGAAATACCTTCCAAAATGCACCAGAATGCACCAAAATGTTAAAAATTTCTGGGGGTCTAGGCAGCCCACCAGACTCCGCCTATTATTTTTTTTTATCTGACTTGAGTTCCCCAACTATAGGACTCTTGGATCCACCCCTGGTGAAGGTGTGGCTTCCAGTACTGCATGCAGTACTCCAGATGGAGCCTAACCAGTGTCTTGTAAGAGGGATTACCACCTCCTCTTACGACTTGTGATACCCCTACAAATACACCCCAACATCCCTAGCCTTACCTACTGCTTTAGTGGTCTGCTTGGATGATTTCAGGTCATCTGTGATGATGATGCCCAAGTCTCTTTCTTCCTTGTGACTGCCAAGCAACTCCCCTCCCAACCTGGTTATAGGTGGCTTCAGGGTTTCTCTTCCCTATGTGCAAGCTCTAGCACTTCTTTGCGTTAAACCCCAGTTGCCACTCTTTGACCATTTTGCCAGTTCTCTTCTCATTCTGCCCACACCATCTGGATCATCTACTCTGTTGCAAAGCTTGGTGTCCTCTGCAAACAGACAAACCTACCATCCAGTCCATCTGCAATGTCACTGATGAAGATATTGAAGAGCACTGGCCCCGAGACTGATCCCTGAGATACCCCACTTGCAGCTTGCATCTCTTCTGACTGTATACCATTTACCACCACCTCTGTTTTCTGCCCATCAACTAGTTTGCCACCAGTTGACCAACGCCTGACCCACCCTGAGCCTACCTAGCTTATTAATCAATCTTCTATGTGGAACAGTATAGAAAGCTTTGCTGAAGTCAAGGTAGGCAACATCAACTGCTCCATCATGGTCCACCACTCTGGTTACCCAGTCAAAGAAATTTATAAGATTAGTTTGACAGGACCTTCCTGTTGTAAACCCATGCTGTTTTGGTTCCTGTGCTCCTATGGATTCTAGGTGTTGCACTATCCTTTCCTTAAGGAGTGCCTCCGTAATCTTGCCTACTACTGAGTAAGACTGACTGGTCTGTAGTTCCCTGCCTCCTCCCTGCTTCCACTCTTGTGGAGCAGGATCACATGAGCCCGTCTCCAGTCTTCTGGGTCCTCTCCTGTGCTCTGAGACTTACTAAACAGTTCTGATAATGACTCCTTCAAAACTTGTCCAGTGATGTCCTTCTATTGGCTGACAAACTTGTGGTAAAAGAAATGAGAACAACAGTACACAAATAAAATATAAACAGATGTCATTTTTATTATACACCAGTAAGGAAGACTGAGAAAGGCACATTGTAAAATATAAAACAAGCATTTGTCAATGCCGAATGTTTGCTTGCTGGCATTGGCAGTGGTAGTGTAGAAGTTACAGAGCTGCGTAATAGGAATGGCAGTGAAGTATTGAACTGAAGCCAACCCACCACCACCCTGCAGAGTGACAAGCATTGGGGTGTGCGTTTGGGTCGTCAGGCATAACGGCCATGCCATTTCACCACACCCACCCTGCAGACACTGACAAGTGTCACGGTGTTCCTTAGGGACTTTGGCCCTATGTGCACCCATTTCATTATGAATATGGTGAGATGGGTGCGATATAGGAGAATGGGGTGAAGTTTGGGGCGAAGAGTCCAAGGCATACCTCGATGCCTCTCCTGACTGCAGAGTGTGGAATGGTATGAGCATCACAGGCAAGAATCCCAAGTCACACCCCTGATGCCTGTCATTCTCTTCAGGGTTGGGCGTTATGGTTGAAAACCCTAATACCTCAGGCATTCGTTGGTATTTTCACTCCAAATTTTCAACATGTTTTTTGGTGACCCCACCTCATGAACACGGGGAATATCAGTTTGTTAGCCGAAAGCTGCTTATGCACAGTGACTACGGCATTCAGCAACACAGGTGCAAAAACATTCCGAACAGGATGTAAAATGACAGCTGTACTGTTCATGGGGAGGTGTAAAAATGGCAATGTTGCAAATCTGTAGTAAAAATATTAAAAAATGCTGAAGTCATGAGTGTACATAGAAACTGTGTAGCAACCCGTAATATAATTAGGTTGGGGATTTTTACAGCAGATTGTCAACTCAGGCATTTTGGTGCCTCCGATCATGAACAGTGTCATTGTGATTTTCTTTATCTGTGCCAAACAATGATTTCCCACAGCGACCATGCATCTCTGCACTGAAAGTGTGAAAACACACTTCAGCCATGTTGTGAAAATGACAGCTGTACTGTTCATAAGGAAGTGTGGAAAAATGCCACTGGTGAAAATCTAGACTGAAAATATTACAAAGTCATGAACTAGCAGTGCGTGGAAACTGCGCAATGCTCACTCGTAACACAGTCATTTATGGACTTTTGTCACCAAATTTTCAACATAGCCATTTTAAGACCTCTGCTCATGAACAGTGTAACTGTGATTTTCTTAATCTGTCCTAAACATTGCTTTAGCACACCAATGGCAATTGTCGCTACGTAATAACACATTTGGGTGACATATGAAAAATTGCAGCTGTACTGTTCCCAGGAGAATGTAAATAAAATGGCAATGTTGAAAATCTGGAAGTGAAAATATTAAATTTGCAAACTTACGTGTGCGTAGGAACTGTACAACTGCAGCTAAGTAAAACAGTCATTTTCTGGAGTTTTCCACCAAATTTTCAACATAGCCATTTTAAGACCTTTGCTCATGAACAGTGTCACTGTGATTTTCTTAATTTGTCCCGTACATTGATCTCACACACGACTGTGTCATTGTACGCTACATGGGTGGAAACATGTTTTGGGTGAGATGTGAAAAATGGCAGCTGTACTGCTCATAAGAAGGTGTGGTAAAATGGCAATGTTGAAAATCTGGAGTGAAAATATTGAAAATTCGCGACCTTATAGTGTATGTGGGGAACTCGCAACGACGCTCGTAACAGTAATTTTAGGAATTTTTTCACCAAATTTTCAACATAGCCATTTTAAGACCTCTGCTCATGAACAATGTCACTGTGAATTTTCTTAATTTGTCCCGTACATTGATTTTGCACACCGACTGCGCCATTGTCGCTACATGAGCGGAAAGACATTTTAGGTGCAATGTGAAACATGACACTGTACAACTCATAAGAAGGTGTGGTAAAATGGCAATGTTGAAAATCTGGGTGAAAATATTGAAAATTCGTGAACTTACGAGCCTGCGTAAGAACTGCGCAACACACACTCGTAAAACATTCATTTTTAGAACTTTGGCGCAAATTTTCAACATGGGGTTTTGGGACCCCTTCTCATGAATGATGTCACTGTCATGGCATTATTTAGGCCCAAAGGTGATTTCGCACATTGACTGCGCAGTGACTGGGAAATCACCTTCGCCTGAACAACGCCATGACAGTGACATCATTCATGAGAAGGGGTCCCAAAACCCCATGTTGAAAATTTGCAAAATTCCAAAATGCCTGAGATATGCAACAAAGTTGAAACCCCCTATCTAGCCCATTATACAGCTTACTGGCATTTCCTCAGTTCGCGGTCGGCTTTGAAGAGTGCAGGCGTGTTCCCGGTCCACGAAGATCATCGCGCCCGAGCTCGGGTAAGTATGGGGTGAGGGAGGTGTGGGGAGGCAGAGGTGCGCAGTGGGTGGAGTCGGGTTGTGGGAGGGTGGCCAGCGAGACTACGTGGGACCGTTTTTCTTTACAGGTTAAAAAAGAAAAAGGAGAACACAGGATGTTTGCCACACTGGGTGGGCTCAGCATGGCACAAAGATGGTTGGGCGTTCAGCCAGCGGGGGATGGGCACCCCGTTGGCCTAAACATCGATTGCCATGCTGGGGTGGGCTCAACGTGGCACTTACTACTAAGGGTGAGGACAGTGGAGCTGGCGGGAGATTGGGCACCCCGTCGGCTATATCATTAGTTGCCGCTGGGGTGGGCACCCAGCGTGGCATTTTGAAAGCTTTGGGGAGGGAACACAGCACAGCTGATGGGGATTGGGCACCCCATTGGCTATACAGTGTGTGGGGGCGAAGGTGACGCCTGTGTGGCATGCAGGTGTGTGTGGGGGCTGTGCATGAGCAGGCGATATCTTATTGCTGCTCACTCAAGCGTAGCTCCCCTTGAGACTGTATGCCACTGCACTTTTGAGCTTGTCATAAACAGCTCCAGCATGCATTGGCTTACAGGGCCATGCCTGCCAACACACTGACTGAATTGGAGGAGGACACACCTCCGAAATCTCCGATGATGGCACTGTTTCTTGCACATGCATGCAAGCAAACATAAAAAACTGACCACTGTGTGAGGTGGGATTTTGTTTGGTGTACAGGCTAACAACATACAGGGTACACAAGGATTATAATGTGGCACAGGAACTCATAAAAACGCCACAATTGTTTTCTCTGAATTCTTGACACATACACACTGCAATACTACAACTTATGGGAGACAGTTCAGACTTGAATGAGCATCTCGCAATACAATTTTTCCACAGGTGACACATATTTGACAGTCATGATCTCAATTCACTGGCCACTATCTAGGGGTCTCTGATGAGTCTCTCAGGAAACAAATATAAACGAGCAAGACTGCATAAAATAGTAAAGTAGCAGCTTTTTTCCCCTTTCTTTCATAAGTAATGGTTATTGCTCCTGAAAGAGTATAATAGTGGAAAGTAATTCAACAAATTAAATGTATTACATAGATTAATTGCATAAAGTTATTAAAATGTTTAAAGGATAGCTTTACTAAGGTTTATAGAGCATAGAGGTATTTTAAGGATTCTGTTGAGATATTTTAGAAGCACTAACCTTCTTAATGTAATTTTTGTTAATTAACACCCTGATAGGGATGCAAAATGATATGTATTTGAGTAGAAGTATAATGAAATACTCTGATTGCAGATGTTTTTCCAATACAGATGTCTGTATCTAAATCTTAAATAAAAAATGTTATTAAAAAAAGTAAAGTAGCAGCGCAGCACACATAAGGACTTCACAAGTGGACACATTCAGTGATGATGACATGATGAAATGCAGTCAAATAAGTAGAATTTCCGCTGCATTTCACATGTCACACTGACAGTCAGTTATAGCAGAACAGCCATGCTGTTATCCTGCTTCAGGCAGCCCTCTCAGAAGCTGAGCATCTTGCTAGAATGACATCACAAATGAGCATGGTTCAATCAGCACGGAGTTCACTAGAGGGCGTGTACACTGTAAACGAGGAAGAAAACAATATTTTGGCATTACATTATGGGGGACTATTTCAACACAGAATTTTTCATGGAACTTGCTAAACCAAGAGTTCAGGTAATCAGCTATCACATCATGTAAGTAAATTAACGCCAGCAGCTTGCAAAAATAGTGTTTAGGTAACCTTTAAGAGGCTTTGATCTACTACATAACACACTAAGGCCCATAGGAAGGACAGACAGCAGTTGTGATACTTATGCGATGTGGAAAGGAAAACCAGCATCCAAAAGAACCATCTCTCGCTGGATAGTCCTATGCATCCAGTAAGCATTAAACCATGACAGAGACTTGCTGTGGCATTAATCCATGGCTGGGCTGCTTTGGCCTTGTGTGTCCAACCTGCCAACAATGAATTAATGCCACAAGCAGAACCATGCTCTGGAGTGGTTTAATGCACTTGTATCATAGCAATGATTGTATGGCTAATATTTACTATATAAATGAGAACAGACTGATTTTGGTTTGGAATGCTTTATGCTGAACTGTTAAACATGGTGTACACACAGTACAAAACAATTGGAACACACCTATTGGAAATATCGTGGCTGCTATTTGACTTTTGCAAAATAGCTTACATTACAAGTTTTAGACTTTCTAACATGAAACATATTTTAAGACTTTTCAAAATGTACAGTTAACTTTCTACACTAGGTTCTTTGATTTTCATGTGTGTGTATTATGAGATATGGGTTGCACTGCATGATGGGAATGTGCTAGGTACAGCTTCATGTTTCGTTCCTGCAGTTCAATTGGCAGGCAAACAAATGGCTGTGGAAACAATGTTGCAGCACAACACTGTTTTTTACAGCCCAGGATTTTTACACAATTGAGCCAATCTGAAAAACTTTCATAGACCAAGTACTATGTTTGTGAGTATTAACTTCACTTTTTCCTCTCTAAATTATCTAGCTCAGCAGGAGATAGAACAACGGACGCTTACTGCTCTCACCTTTCAAATACTTGTTTTGACTAGTATTGTTACTCTCTTTCTATGATTTATTTTTGTTGTTCTCACTGTCTTTGTTTTCTTTTCACCCATAGAAGCAGAATCTTTCTTTGAACTTGCTTTATCTCACCATCTTTTTATTTTGCTTTCTGTTACAGAAGGTGCAAGACTCATCTTTACCATAGTGTGTATTTAACAAGGTAGTGATGCCCACTACTCCACACACACAAAAGTTGACATTAAAATTATGTATTGCTCTCCTTCTGTGCTTCAGTTGTGAATGGTGACCCATTGGGTGGGAAAATCGGGAATTCTGCTGTTTTACTATGGCTGTTAAACTATGCTAGCAGTACAACACTGTTTGACAGACATCTGTTGGGCTGCCATGGGAACTGCACTTGAGTAAAGAATTGCTGGAGCAAGCATGGGTTATTAGAGAACTGTGCTATATATTTTATTGTGGTTCATATTGGCATTACACAAGCAACCATGGTTCTACTGTGGCATTAATCCATGGTCGCTTTGTGATCACCTGATGTTGTTTAACCAATCTTAAACAGTTATTTTAGTCTTATATTCATGGCATATTACAAATTCTGTTACTCAAAGGCTGGGACTGAGGGGCCTCTCCACAAGGGGCACGGCTGCTACCATAGCAGCTGTTAGAGATGTTCCATAACTGGAAATCTGCAAAGCAGGTACATGGAGAACAGTACACACTTTCACAAAACATTACTATTTGGATACCCAGTCCAGAAGTGATGCCAGGTTCGGCACAGCAGTTCTGCTGACCCTATTTCCACAGTAAGTTCTGTGCCTACCTCCAATGGTATTGCTTCATAGTCTGCAGAGTTAGAATTATTGAAGAATCCTTGGGGTTAGAAGAAAAATTACTCACCTTAGTAATCTTGTTTCTTCCAAGGTATTCTTCAATATTCATAACTCTCCACACTGCCTCCTTCCAGAACCAGTGGCCTCTG
The DNA here is from genome assembly GCA_016271365.2 of Neoceratodus forsteri. NCBI lineage: Eukaryota > Metazoa > Chordata > Ceratodontiformes > Ceratodontidae > Neoceratodus > Neoceratodus forsteri. The sequence goes on from JADMNL010000026.1 coordinate 236,027,978, forward strand.
CATCTCAAGCTGTGTAACTGTATGAACAAGCATTTGTCAATGCCGAATGTTGATTACGTTGGTCTGTTGAGCTCGGCTCACTGCCCCTCTGTCACTCGCTCAGTCTGTTTCTCCCGGTGCTGCTGGCTGCTGTTTTGTACTGGGCTCCTGCCAGCATGGCAGCTTTTTCTGCCCACTAAAAAATCCACAGTTATCCCGACAGAGTCCGCTGAGGTGGCTCATACCCCTCTCACTCACTCATTCTGTTTCTCCTGGCGCTGCAGGCTGCCGCTTTGTACTGGGCTCCTGCCTCTGTTGGTGGCTTTTTCTGCCCACAAAGAAATCTGCAGCAGTCTCGACACAGGTCTGTTGAGCCTGCTCACTCCCCTCCTCTCACTCACTCATTCTGTTTCTGCCAATGCTGTAGGCTGGCCTTTTGTAGTGGGCTCCTGCCTGGCTTGCTGCCTTTTCTGCCAACAAAAAGAACACAGCAATCACGACAGAGCTCCATTGAGCTCGCTCACCCCCCTGTCTCACTTACTCATTGTGTTTCTCCGGGCTGCAGGCTGCCCTTTGTACTGGGCTCCTGCCTGTGTGGCACCTTTTTCTGCCCACAAAGAAATCCACAGCTGTCCGACAGAGCTCCATTGAGGTCACTCCTCCCCCGTCTCACTCAGTCATTCTGTTTTCCCTGGCACTGCAGGCTGCCCTTTTACTGGGTTCCTGCCTCTGTTGGCGCCTTTTTCTGCCCACAAAGAAATCTGCAGCAGTCCCGACAAAGTTCCGTTGAGCTCGCTCACTCCCTTCTCTCACTCGCTCATTCCATTTCTGCGGTAGCTGCAGGCACCCTTTTCTACTGGGCTCCCTGCCTGCATTGCCACCTTCTTCTGCACACAAAAAATTTGCAACAGTTACAGTAGAGCTCCGTTAAGCTCACACTCCCCTCTCACTCACTCATTCTGGTTTCCGCCACTGCAGGCTGCCCTTTTGTGCTGGGGCCCTGTGTGCATTGCTGCCCTTTTCTGCCCACAAACAAACCTGCAGCAGTCCAAACAAAGCTCCTTTGAGCTCACTCACTCCCCCTCCCTCACTCCTTTCGTTCTGTGTCTCCCACCGCTGCAGGCTGCCCTTTTGTACTAGGCTCCTGCCTGCATTGGTGGCTTTCCGGCCACAAAGAAATCTGAAGCAGTCCTGACACAGTTCCATTGAGCTCGTTCACTCCCCTCTCTCACTCACTCATTCCGTTCTGCTGGCTCTGCAAGCTGGCTTTTTGCACTGGGCGCCTGCCTGCATTGTCGCTTTTTCTGCTCCACAAAGAAATCTGCAGCAGTCACAATAGAGCTCCATTGAGCCTCGCCACTGCCACTCTGTCACTTGCTTATTCTGTTTCTCTCTTGGCGCAGGCTGCGCCGTTTGTACAGGGCTCGTGGCTGCATTGGCACTTTGTCTGTCCACAAAGAAATCTGCAGCTGTCCCGACAGAGCTCCTTTGAGGTCGTTCAGTCTCTCTTTCTCTCTCTCACATGCTTATTCTGTTTGTCCTGGCGCTGCAAGCTGCCCTTTTGTCACAGGGCTCCTGCCATTGGCACCTTTTTTCTGCCCACAAAGAAATCCCACATCAGTCCTGATAGAACTCTGTTGTGCTCACTCAGTCCCTCTGTCTCACTCCACTCATACTGTTTCTCCCACCGCTGCAGGCTGGCCTTTTTCGGGCCCCTGCCTGCATTGACACCTTTTCTGCCCACAAAGAAATCCGCAGCAGTCCTGACAGCGCTCCGGTGATTCGCTCCTCCCCTCCCTCACTCGCTCTCTTGTTCTGTTTCTCCCAGTGCTGCAGGCTGCCCTTTTGTACTGGGCTCTTGCTTTTGGGGCCTTTTTTGCCCCAAACAAATCCGCAGCAGTCACGACATAGCTCAGTTGAGCTCGGTCACTCCCCTTTCACTCGCTCGATCTTAATTTGTCCCAAACACTGATTTCCCACAGTGACCATGCTATTCTCCGGCAGGAGTGCAAAAACATATTTTAGCCAGGATGTGAAAATGACAGCTGTACTGTTCATAAGGAGGTGTGAAAAAATGACACTGTTGAAAATGTAGCGTGAAAATATTACAAATTTGCAAAGTTACGAGGTGTGTGGAAAAGTTCAATGCACCCTTGTAACACAGTTATGTTATGGAGTTTCGTCACCAAACTTTCAACATAGGGATTTTAGGACCTCGGCTCATGAACAGTGCCACTGTCATTTTCTTAATCTGTCCCAAACACTGATTTCCCAGCAACCATGTTATTCTGTGCTGGAACTGTGAAAACACATTTTGATCAGGATGTGAAAATGACAGCTATACTGCTCATAAGGAGGTGTGAAAAAATGCCACTGTTGAAAATCTGGCGTGACAATATTACAAATCTGTGAAGTTACAGGTACGTGGAAAGTGCGCAATGCACATTTGTAACACAGTCATTTGATGGCTATCATCACCAAAATTTCAACATAGGCATTTTAGGACCTCTGCTCATGAACAGTATCACTGTCATTTTCTTAATCTGTCGAACAGTGATTTCCCACAGCGACCGCCTATTCTGCACGGAAGTCGAAAACACATTTGGCCAGGATGGAAAAATGACAGCTGTACTGTTCATAAGTAGGTGTGGGAAAATGGCAATGTTGAAAATCTGGAGTGAAAATATTACAAATTAGTGAAGTTATGAGCTTGCGTGCAAACTACGCAACACATGCTCGTAACACAGTCATTTTATGAGTATCATCACCAAATTTTCAATACAGGTATTTTAGGACCTCTACTCATGAACAATGTTACTGTCATTTTCTTAATCTGTCCTGAACACTAACTTCCCACAGCAACCGCGCTATTCCGCGCTGAACTGCAAAACACATTTTGGCCAGGATGTCAACAATGACAGCTGCACTGTTCACAAGGAGGTATAAGAAAATGCCAATGTTGAAAATCTGGCATGAAAATATTGCAAATTTGTGGAATTCTGAGCATGCGTGCAAACTGCATAATGCGGCTCATAAAACAGTCATTTTGGATTTTTCCCACAAATTGGCAACTTATACTTTTGAGAGCCCACCCTCGAACACTGGCACTGTCATTTCATTAATCAGCCCCAAAAGGTGATTCTGTGCAGTGACCGCGAAATCACCTTTCAGGGCCGATTAATGCTCATGACAGTTCCAGAATTCATCAGAGGGGTCCCAAAACCCCATGTTGAAAATCAGTTAAAAATTCCCCAAAATTTACTGAGATATGCATTAAAGTTGGAAAAACATTTATTCCATTATACAGCTTACTGGCATTTCCTCAGTTCGCGGTCAGCTTTGAAGAATGCAGGCGTGTTCCTGGTCCATCGAAGATCATTGTGAAGGGCCCGGAGGTAAGTATGGGGTGAGGTGGTGTGGGGAGGCAGGGTGCGCAGTGGGTGGGTGTGGGGTGCGAGGGGGGCAGGGAGACCGCCGAGGACAGCTTCCTTTTTATAGGTTAAAATAAAACAAAAGACATCGTGGGACCGTTTTTATTTTACAGGGCATGTGGCACACTGGGGTGGGCTCCCAGTGTGCCACTGGAGCTCTCTTTTGGGGAAAGCTGTAGCCGATGGGGATTGGGCACCCCATCGCACACAACAAAAGTGGGGTTTATACACGCCGACGGGAGTGGGCTCTCTATCAGCAGCAGAAACATTAAGACTGAAGCCGACGGGATTGGGGCCCCGTCGGCAAATAAACATGGTGAGGGTTACTATTGTTTGTGAACACAGCAGCAAACCACCGACAGCCATGTTCACAAACAATATCAATGTGTCAAGATCCTGTTCTGTAATGATGGGTCGCCTCCTCATTGCAGCGAATGGCTTATGCTGCAATGATTAGCGCCCCTGATTGCATCGGGCTAAATGTTTCAAGTTGGTGGTACACTGGTTGAACTAGTGTCAGCAGCAGTGTGCCATGGCATTGGGGATGTTGGACAAGCCTTTAAAGGCTGTGGGGCATTCACCACAACAGTTGCACTTCCACAACCTGCTTGTGGAGAAAGTTGCTACAATATGTTTCTTTTAGCGCATGTGCACAATCAATATAAAAGGGGCCACACACTGACCTAGATACATTTTTGAGCTCTGCTATTGTTTCCCATCTTCAGGTTATTCCAACATTTTGAAGGGTTTTACCCTATTGGTAAGTTAGTTAAAGTGGGTGCTATAGTTATAATTGTTATTATTTTCTCTTTACTAGGGATTTTAGGACCTTAACTCCAAATTGGTTAGTATATATTTTTAGGATGAGCTTTTCCTTGCAGGCTGTCTATGAAATCTGAAATCTTGATTTAGCAGTTGCCGTATTGGTCCTTGCAAGAATAGATCCAGAAGCAAATGATTTGATACCTTTTAATGGACCAACATAGATGTAACAACAAGAATAAAAGTGCTCTAGCTTTCGGACCAACCAGTCCTTCTTCAGAAGCTCATGGCAGTTGTTTAGCTAAACCGAAGCTAGAGCACTTTATTCTTGTTGTTACATCTATGTTGGTCCATTAAAAGGTATCAAATCATTTCTTCTGGATCTATGAATCTGAGGCATTATAGAACACAGTAGTAAGTAAGGACGTATTTGAATAGTAACATGAACTAATGATGGGTCCCATCATTTACATAAATTCCATCCTCTGGGCAGTTCTACTGTGAAGGCTGACTCCAAGAATTACGGATATCGAAGAATACCTTGGAAGGAAGAAGATTACTAAGGTGAATATTTTTTCATCCCCACTAGTGTGCAGGACAAGGCAATCAAAACCTGCATTTTGTCCCTAAGCCTGCCACCTCCCCTGCATTGCCCATTTCTGTCATTGCCCTTAGGGAACAAAGCATTACATTCACCCCTGTCTCCTCCAGTTTTATCTCCAGCTCTGGGAGTATTAGTGCCTGTCTGTTTACAGTTCTGATTCGGATAGGAATTGTGCCTTCAACTGCTGGGTAGTCTGGGGTGGGGTTTCTACCAGCTTTCATCCCCTTTCATTTTGAATAGTATATATGGCTTAAAATGACTAGGCCCACTGCTGAGAAAAAGTAAAACTTCCATCAAACTCTGCAGCCACTATGGCCAAAGGGCCCTTACTACCCTGTGCACTTTCGTAAGAGTCACTCAGACATTAACAATGGGCCCTTCAGGGCATAACTTTCAAAGGTGTTTAATGTATGTATGTATTTATTTATTTCATGGTATGTATGTATGTATTTATTGTAAATTTGGTAACCGGGAGAGCATGCTGAACTGAGCCTCGTTTCCAGGTGTGATCCAGGGAAAGAAAAGGGAGAAGCATGACTGCACAAAATACAGTCAGTCAGGTGATGTGGTTACAGTGAGTATAACATAAAGAGCATAGGTTGACAGCAGTATAGACAGAATAGCAAACCAAGCATACAGCATAAGAGAATTAGCATACATCATCCCTGCAAACTGGGCAAACTGAAAGTGCAATTCCTGTTCAACATCTTGGGTGGTTACCAGAGTCACAGATCTACTCTTGATGTAATTCTCTGTGCTAGAAAAGTCATTCTGTGACTGTCTCAGTTACTTATACAAATCTCAGCAAATTTAACACCAGTTTCTAACATATATTGCATGAGAGCCATGGCCAACTTTGAGCCTAAACTATGTTTACGTAGCACTATGTTAGCCTAAAAGTCTTACACTTTATGACATGTAAGATTTAGGGTTGTGCTGATTTTCCAATTCCAACAAAAGGAATTCCACTGAATGCTGGAAAATCTCCCAAATTCCACAGAATTTCACTGGTAGCAGAATTCTGAAATTTTGAAAGCAGAATTTTTTGTGGAGTAATAATCCATGGTTTACACAAACCGTGGACTCCTTCTCTGTGTCTGTGGTTTATGTAATCTGCTGAAAGTTATTCTTCAGTTTACTTGGAAATAAACAAATTCCGTAAAGCATTTTGGGAGCAGAATTGCCATTCTGCAGGAAATCCACCAGTAGAATTTGGTTAGCTGTCAAGGTGGATGACATCATGGAACCCCTTGATGGTGTTAAAGCACTGTGACAGATGGACTACTATACACATTTCTATTTATAGTATATGGATAAATGTTGTTGTGTATAGAAATCCGTATACTTACAGATGCTGTTGTATTACAGCAGTGATGTCAGAATGCTGCTCTACCACAGTAGTGATGTCGGACTACTGTCATACCACAGCAGTGATGTCAGAATGCTGTTGGTCTGCAGTAGTGATCTCAGTATGTTGTTGTACCACAGTACTGATGTCAGCATGCTTCTGTACCCCAGAAGTGATGTCAGAATGCTGCATACCACAGTAGTGATGCCAGAATACTGTTGTATCACATAGTAGATGACAGAATGCTGCTCTATCACAGCAGTGATGTCAGAATGCTGTTGTACCACAGAACTTATGTCAGTGCCGTACTACAGTAGTGATGTCAGAATGCTGCGTACCACAGTAGTGATGCCAGAATACTGTTGTACCACATTAGTGATGTCAGAATGCTGCTCTATCACAGCAGTGATGTCAGAATGCTGTTGTACCACAGAACTTATGTCAGAATGCTGTACTACAGTAGTGATGTCAGAATGCTGCGTACCACAGTAGTGATGCCAGAATACTGTTGTACTACATTAGTGATGTCAGAATGCTGCTCTATCACAGCAGTGATGTCAGAATGCTGTTGTACAACAGCCATCAGACTGCTGTTGTACCACAGTACCAACAGTAGCAGTAGTTTATTGTTGCTCAGTTATTTAAACCATTACAACATAGGAACATTTAACATTCTCGAAACATGAATTTATCCAAACATTCACTTATACATTAAAATTCATAAAATCTATAAGCAGTATAATGCTAAACATTATTCTGCTTACATGAGTCTCACTTTAATAAGCAAGTTAATCATATATTATCATTATGTATAAATTCTGTCTCACTTGACCTTCTACCCTTCGCTTTACTTATCTTATTTAATTTAACCGTAAGTCCGAGGGCCGCTATTGTCTATTATAAGAGACAGCTCCCCAGGTGCTTCCTAAAACTACTTGGCTCTCATAGCTGTACCTTCCTCCTTCAAAGGCCCCTCACTGCACCAAAGGAGATGAATTTGGTGGCAGTCACTCTGCCTACTGTAAAGACTATTATCAGCCTTTGTGGCTACTTTAACCCATACGTGAGTCAAAGGATCACTGTCACAAGTTTTGAATAAAGCCCACCTGTACTTCTGGTTTTATACCCATCCAGGGTCCCACTGGACATACCCGCAGTGCATGCTGTCCCGTATCCCACTTATATGGGACCCACTTGAGCACCTTATACCAGTCTGCACTATGTGCTACAAATATCGGATCAAGGATCTGGACCCATAACTACATGTAGAGTCAGTTTGTCACATATGCTGAAACTGTATTCAGAAGTGGGTCCAGGTGTCATAACTCCATTATCACCTCACTACTATACTGCAATGGCAACCTCTTACTATAGAAATTAACAGCCTTTTGGGCCAAGCAACCACAGACACACTGGCTACCTTACCAGAATTCACCACAAAGCGACTCCATCAGACTCAATATAGTTCATTCATTACATTCCTCTAAATCTGAACAGCAATCTCCTAGTTAATAAATTCTATATTTAGTATACTATAAGTCCTTTGTTTGATGATGAAGAACCTAGATTACCTTAGAGACAGTATCCTAAGACTAAAATGAGCATTTCTTACTCACAAAAATTTTGAACATACAAAGGTATAAAAACTTGTAACGGCTGCTCACAATCATTAATAAACATTAATACTGAACTTTAGTAGGGACATGAGAGTACCTGCAGACAGTTATTTAAAATATATTCCATAGAGCACGAGGACAAACAAACATAAAAATACTTAACAGGGACTCAATACAAAGATTCAGATAAAACTAAAATAGTTGCACTCCATTCAGAACAAACGTTCCTTGATCCTTTGTATTACATTTAAAGGGCTCCACTTTAAACATAGGAGTCCCTCTTTTGCCCAGTTTTAACTAGTCAGTTAATTCAGTCTCCCATTACAGAAGTCCTTAAGTCAATACCGACTATTCTTCATAATTCCAGACTGTTAACTCCACCAAACGTCCTTCACAGTCTCAGGGAACAGGAGTGTCTCTTTGCTCAAGACTCCATAACATGCTCTCCATCTCTGTCCCAAAAGTTCCTCTAACTGAAAAATCTCGTCTCCACTCATCTTCCTGGAAATTTCTCTGGGAGTTCCACACCTGTTAAAGCAAAGCAAATAGGCACTCCACTAAGTGCAGTAAATTCAGGAAAATTTAAGAACAAACTTTAGAACTCCAACCCCTAGGCAAGCGCTGGCATACCTTTAGAAAGGCTAAAAAGCCTATCATTGCTGAGATATCTCCATGCTTCCAAGTGCTAACCCTTTTATTCAGAAAATGCTCTGCATACAACCTTAGCAAACAGTTCCTACTAGAATTCAGTCCGCACCTCCATACACACACTGAGCCTGGGTGCTCAATCAGACATACAACAAAAGCTCCCGATTCAGACAAAACAGCACACCAGAGAACATACAGGCAGAAAGCCAGTGTCGACTCAGTACTTGGGCCATTGGACCATCACCAAATAGCAGCAAGACAAAACAGCATCAGAGGAACAAACCAGGCAAGATTTTAGGCTGAATTTCAGTCATCCATAACCATTTAAAAATAAAATTAGTGAGCAAGAGCTACTTGGAGCAAAACAGCAGGGAGTGGAGCAGTGCTGCAGCCATCTTGCTGCTCCACCCCTGTTCGTTGTACCACAGCAGTGATGTCAGAATGTTGTTGTACTCCAGTAGAGATGTCAGAATGCTGCTGTACCCCAGTAGAGATGTCAGAATGCTGCTGTCCCCAGTAGAGATGTTAGAATGCTGCTATACCCAAGTGGTGATGTCAGAATGCTGTTGTACCACAGTATTGATGTTAGAATGCTGTTGCATCACAGTACGGATCTTAGAATGCTGTTGCATCACAGTAGTGATGTCAGAATGCTGTTGTACCACAGTATTGATGTTAGAATGCTGTTGCATCACAGTACGGATCTTAGAATGCTGTTGCATCACAGTATTGATGTCAGAATGCTGTTGTACCACAGTATTGATGTCAGAATGCTGTTGTACCACAGTATTGATGTCAGAATGCTACTGTACCGCAGTAGTGATGTCAGAATGCTGTTGTACTACAGTATTGATGTCAGAATGCCATTGCACCTCAGTATTGATGTCAGAATGCTGTTGTGCAACAGTAGTGATGTCAGAATACTGTTGCATTACTGTAGTGATGTCAGAATGGTGTTGTACCACAGTAGTAATGTCAGAATGCTGTTGCATCACAGTATTGATGTCAGAATACTGTTGCATCACGGTGATGTCAGAATGCTGCTGTACCACAGTAGTGATGTCAGAATGCTGTTGTACTACAGTAGTGATGTCAGAATTCTGCATACCACAGTAGTGATGTCAGAATACTGTTGTACCACATTAGTGATGTCAGAATGCTGCTGTACCACAGTAGTGATGTCAGAATGCTGCTGTACCACAATACTGATGTCAGACTGCTGTTGTAGCACAGTAGTAATGTCAGAATGCTGTTGTACCACATTAGTGATGTCAGAATGCTGCTGTACCCCAGTGGTAATGTCAGAATGCTATTGCATCACAGTATTGATGTCAGAATGCTGTTGCATCATAGTATTGATGTCAGAATGCTGTTGTACCACTGTAATGATGTCAGAATGCTGTTGCATCACAGTATTGATGTCAGAATGCTGTTGTACCACAGTAATGATGTCAGAATGCTGCTGCATCACAGTAGTGATATCAGAATGCTGTTGTACTACAGTACTGATGTCAGCATGCTGATGCACCAATGTATTGATGTCAGAATGCTATTGCATCACAGTAGTGATGTCAGAATGCTGCTGTACCACAGTGATGTCAGAATAGAAACATAGAATTTGACAGCAGATAAGGACCGATTGGCCCACCTAGTCTGCCCATTTCCCTACCTGATGGATAAGCTGCAGATTCTAGTTAACCAACAGCTTACTTCCTCCTACCCCACACTAGAATTGCCTTATGTCTGTCCCATACATTCTTGAATTCTCACTGTTCCTGACTCCACAACCTCCTCAGGAAGGCTGTTCCATGCATCCACAACCCTCTCTGTGAAAAAATACTTTCTAACATTACCTCTGAGCAATCCCCTGTCTTCAAATTGTGCCCCTTGTTCTTGCACATCTCTTCTTCTGAAAGATGCTACCCTCTTGTACTTTGTTAATTCCCTTGAGATACTTGAAAGTTTCTATCATGTCCCCCTCTTCCTCCTTTCCTCAATGGTATACATGCTGATACCAATGTATTGATGTCAGAATGCTGTTGCATCACAGTAGTGATGTCAGAATGCTGCTGTACCACAGTGATGTCAGAATAGAAACATAGAAACATAGATTTGACAGCAAATAAGGACCGATTGGCCCACCTAGTCTGCCCATTTCCTACCTGATGGATAAGCTGCAGATTCTAGTTAACCAACAGCTTACTTCCTCCTACCCCACACTAGAATTGCCTTATGTCTGTCCCATACATTCTTGAATTCTCCACTGTTCTGACTCCCCAACCTCCTCAGGAGGCTGTTCCATGCATCCACAACCCTCTCTGTGAAAAAATACTTTCTAACATTACCTCTGAGCAATCCCCCTCTGTCTTCAAATTGTGCCCCTTGTTCTTGCACATCTCTTCTTTGAAAGATGCTACCCTCTTATGCTTTGTTAATTCCCTTGAGATACTTGAAGTTTCTATCATGTCCCCTCTTCCTCCTTTCCTCAATGGTATACATATTAAGCTGCTTTAGTCTCCTCGTATGTCTTCTGGTGCAGGCGCTGTACCATTTTGGTTGACCTCCCTCTGAACAGCCTCCACTCTGTCTATGTCTTTGCAGAGATGGGGTCTCCAAGATGCCACATAGTGTTACTCTAGATGGGCTCTCACCAACTGTCTGTACGAGGATAAAACTTCTTGTTTTCTACTGTTGATGCCTCTCCTATGCATCCCAGTATCCCCCAGCCCTTACTGCCTTCTCACATTGCTTGCTCACCTTTAGGTCATCTGATATAATTACTCCTAGGTCTCTTTCAATTTTGTTATTGTTATTAACTCACCCCCCATTGTGACTCTTCCCTGGCTTTTGTTTCCCAGATGCATTACCTTGCACTTTTTGCATTGAATCTGAGCTGCCACATATTTGACCATCCCTCCAACCTTGTCAAGTCCCTTTTCATCCTTTCACTCCACCTTGTGTATCAACCCCTGTTGCAGATCTTTGTCGTCTGCAAAGAGACATACCTTTCCCTTCCAGGAGCTCTCAATGTCATATAAAGACATTAAGAGGATCGGTTCAGTGCGAACCCTGCGGTACCCCACTAGTTACCCTCCTTTCTTCCTGTGGACTCAGCACACTATTACTCTTTGCGTCCTGTTGTCCAGCCAGTTTTTATCCAGGCTACCACCTTGGGACCCAATCCAAGGCTGGCTAACTTGTATATTAATCTTTGTGTGAGACTGTGTCAAATGCCTTGCTAAAATCTGGTAGAAGCATATCTACAGCCCCTCCTTGTCTACTATTTTGGTCACCCAGTAAAAAGAAATATGTTAGGTTCATCTGAGCATGACCTTCCTGCTGTGAAACCACGCTGTCTTGGGTCCTGTGCCCCATTGGCCTCTGGGTACTTGACAATTCTTTCTTTCAGAAGTAATTCCATCATTTTCCCTACCACTGAGGTCAAACTAACTGGTCTGTAGTTTCCTGTCTCTGCCCTGCTCCACTTTTGTGAGAGTGGAATCACATTGCCCTCCTCCAGTCCTCAGGTACCACCCCATCCTCCCATGATTTGTTAAAGAGAGTAATCAATGGTGTTACTAGTTCTACCCTTAGTTCTTTAGAATTCTTGAGTAGATCCCATCAGGCCCCATTGCTTTGTCCACCCTCAGTTTTAAGAGTTCTTTCAAAACCCTTTCTTCTGTGAATGGACTGGTATCGACCCCTCTATTCAGAGTTTCTCTCTTGTTTGTTTAGGTACCTCCCCTCCTCTTCCGTTGTGAATACTGAACAGAAATATTCATTGAGTATCCCTGCTTTTCCCTGTCACCCTCTGCCCACATTCCCTCCCTTTATTAAATCTCTGTATCCCTCCATGGTCTTTCTTTGCTCCCTAGTGTACCTATAAAGGTTTTATCCCCCTTCTTAACAGAGTTGGCTATCTTTTCCTCAGTTTGGGCCTTTGCTATTCTGACTGCCTTCTGCCTCCTCTGTTTTAATTGATGAAGTTCTCTGTCCTGATCCTTCTGTGTTTCCTTATATTTCCTAAATGCTGTCCTTTTCTCCTTAACCTTCCCTCACCTCTTTTAGGAACCATAATGTTTTCCTTCATTTTGTTTTGTTGACTTCTAAACTTTAATACCTCTGTATTATTCCCATTGTTTATCACCTCCTTCTATCTGGGGCCTCTCATTTTCCCAGTCAGCCTTCTAAGTCCAATACTCTTGTTTTTGTGGCATGACTCTGTGGCTGTGTTTATTGTGAACCACACTGTTTGATGGTCACTTGTTCCCAGATGGCTACCCACTTCAAATCTGATATCCTTTCTCCTTCCCCATTTGAGAGTAGTAAGGTCCAAGATTGCTCCCTCAGATGAGTTCCAACACTAGCTGTCTGAGGCATGCCCCTGACAGGGCATCAGGAGTGACCTGCTCTTGGATGTGCCTGCAGCAAAGGTACTCCAGTTAACATCTAGGCATATTCAGGTCCCCATCAACAATATCTCCCCTTTTCTGTCATTTTAAGGATGCCTTCTATCATTTCCTTGTCCATTTCCTCCCACTGAGATGGGGGTCTGTACATAACCCTCATGTGGATTGTGGTGCCATTTTCTGTCTCCTGGGTGACCCATGTGACCCATCAACTTCCTGTTTACTCTTTAGTTCTGTTGCTTTAATCCCTTCCCTTATATGAAGAGCTACTCCTCCTCCTTCTCCTGCTCTTTTACCCACCCTGTCCCTCCTGTAGACTGTGTATCCTGGCATGCTGACATCCCAGTCATGGTTCTCTGTGTACCATGTTTCAGTGACTGCCACAATAGCCAGGCATCCCTCTTCCATCAAAGCCTCTAGTTCACAGACTTGTACACAGACTGCAGGCATTGGTACTCATCACCTTCCATTTTTTTATGGCCTTACCCCTTTTAGCCCCATCCTGTCCTTACTGCCTTTTCTGCATTTACCCTGTCCTGCTCCCTACTGACTTCTCTACCTTGGTGTTTACCTCTCTAAGCACTGTGCTTTGTGTGGGGAAGGCTGGGATATCCCTGCTCATTTTCAGTGCCTCCCCTTTGGCTAGTTTAAATGCTCCAATGAAGCATTTAAACCTGTCACCTAGGATCCTGGTTCCCCCTGGTCAGATGCAGACCATCGCACCAGTATAGGCCTGCATCCCTCCAGATGGCTCCCCAGTCCCCAGTGAAGCCAAAACCCTGAGCTCCACCAGTTTTCAAACATTAATTGAATCCCATGGTGCAGAATACTCTAGCATCATCCTTGCCATAGACAGGCAGCACCTCCGAGAAGGTTACCGTACATGCTACATGTCTAAGGCCCCTCTCCAACTCTACAAACTCCTCTTGCCACTCCAGTCCATTCACAGTCAGGTCATCTGCCCTGGGTGGGACAGTGACATCCAGCTCCCTCCTCGTGCAGCTGCTCCGCGATCCTGAGGATTCACTTCCTGTCCTCAAGCCATGGCTCAGGCAGGCACTTTACCTCTCTATCCCTTCCTCCCCACTTCTACCCCTCTAATGATTGAGTCCCCACCAGTAGTTTTTCCTTCCCCTGTGGGCTCATGCCACCCTCCTGTGGGTCTCCTTTGTGGAGGTTCCCAGCATCCTTCTTGGTCTCCACTGCAGGTGCCTTCATAGAGGAACCACTCTTTCCCAGAACAGCATATGAGTGTGGAGAGCTACAACTGGAGGATGCACCTCTGTTCCACTTCCCTCTCCTCCCTAGGCCCCACCTTGGTCCAACCGCTCCTTTTCTTGGCAACCTCTGAGGTAGCGGTGGTGGCCCTGGTAGTCCCTGGGTGGAGAAGAGGGTCACAAATCCTAGCCAAAGTCAGCCTGGAGATGGACAACCTCTTCCCTCAGACCAGAGGTGCCTGCAAACAGGGCAGCATCACAGCCTCCAGAATGTTTCCTGGAACACTGCTGACCCACAGCCATTGCACTGCACCACTCCCATCTTGACTTATTCTGTGTCCCTCTCCTGTTGCTTTGCTTACTACTGTCTCTTCACTCTAGTATTTTTGCACTTACTCTCCTACTGCCTATGTGCCACAACTCTCTCCTTTCTGTTCTAGGACAGGAGCGTCCTGTAGTCTTCAATAGTCTCCTTCTTACGTGCTTGGATTCAGACCTCCAGCAGCTGGGGAGAGTTATTTTAGGTTCCTTCAAGGTTGATGAAACTAATGTATCTCAGTGATCCTTCCATCCTACTGCCAAACAGGAATTTCCTGTTGTCAGTCAAATCAGTGGCTATAAAAGTAGAACTGGCTTAGGGTGGGAAGGAGGGCAATTAATAAAAAACCGTAGTTCTAAACTGCTGTTTCTTGCTCTGAAAGCAAAGTTCTCCTCTGTCAAAAACAGCAGAAAGCTGTAATTGGAGACACCTGCTTTGTACTCCTAAGCTCTTAAGCCACACACCCAATTAGATTCACCCTCTGCTCCTGACTCAGTAAATTAAGCTAATACAGCCCCCTTCCTCAGAGAAATACACAATGACTTTCTTCTTTGTTTTACTTAAATGGACCCCTTCTTCTAATAAAGTATCTGTTTGCTTAATCTCAACAGGCACTGACTCCTGCTGAGATAGAAGTGATTTATCAGTAAAGATCTGTAGTTCTAGACTACTGTTTCTTGCTCTGAAAGCAAAGTTCAAAGCAAAAAAATGCTGTTGTACCACAGTAGTAATGTCAGGATGCTGCTGTACCACAGTATTGATGTCAGAATGCTGTTGTGCAGACAGTACTGATGTCAGAATGCTGTTGCATTACTGTAGTGATGTCAGAATGCTGTTGTACCAGATTAGTAATGTCAGAATGCTGTTGCATCACAGTATTGATGTCAGAATACTGTTGCATCACAGTGATGTGAGAATGCTGTTTACCACAGTAGTGATGTCAGAGTGCTGCTGTACCACAGTAGTGATGTCAGAATGCTGTTGTACTACAGTAGTGATGTCAGAATGCTGCTGTAACACAGTATTGATGTCAGAATGCTGTTGTATCACAGTAGTGATGTCAAATTCTCATGTTTCATGGCACTGATGTCAGAATTCTGCTGTACCACAGTAGCAGTGTTTGAATGCAATTGTTCTACAGATGGCAGAATGCTCTTGTACTACAGTACTGATGTCTGAATGCAGTTTTACCACAGCAGTGATGTCAGAATGCAGTTGTATAAATACAGAAACATAGACATTGAAGGAAGATAAGGACAGCTTGGTCAACCTAGTCTGCCTATTTCCCTTCCTATTGGATAAGCTGCAAATCCTAGTTAACAAACAGCCTACTTCTTCCTAACCCCCACCAGAATTGTCTTACATCGTCCCATGCATTCTTGAATTCCCCACTGCATTTGACCCCTACCTCCTCAAGAAGGCTGTTCCATGCATCTACCACCCTCTCTGTGAAAAATACTTCTCAATTGCCCCTGAGCGTTGCCCCTCTATCTTCAAATTGTACCCCTTGTTCTTTTCTTTTTCGAAATCTGCCACCCTCTTAGAGTTTGTTGATTCCCTTGAGGTACTAGAAAGGTTCTATCATGTCCCACCCTCCGTTCCACAGGATATACATATTAAGCTCCTTCAGTTTCTCTTTGTATATGGCTTCTGTTGCAGACCCTGCACATTTTAGTTGCCCCCTCTGGACTGCCTCCATCCTGTCTATGTCCTTGTGGAGATGGGATCTCCAGAACAGCATGCAGTATTCCAGATGGGGTCTCACCAACTGTTCATAGAGAGGGATAACAACTTCCTGATTTCTACTGGTGATGCCTCTACCTGTGCATCCCAGTATCCCCTAGTCCTCCTTATTGCCTTCCCACATTGCTTGCCTACCATTAGGTCATCTGATATGACTACCCCCAGGTCCCTTTCCATTTTTGTTGTTGTTAATACCTCCACCCACCACCACCACCACTGTGTACTCTTCCCAGGGTTTTGTTTCCCAGGTGCATTACTTTGCACTTCTTTGCATTGAATCTAAGCTGTCATACTTTTGAACATTCCTCCAACCTTGCCATGTCCCTTCTTATCCCCCTTTGTATTAACCCTGTTGCTGATCTTTGTGTCATCTGCAAAGAGGCATAAGTTTCCTTCAGTCCCTCCATGATATCTCTTATAAAGATATTAAAAGGACTGGACCCAGTACTGAACCCTGTGGTACCCCACTAGTAACCCCTTTCTTCAGAGTGGACTCTGTTTACTATTACCCTCTGTGCCCCGTTGTCCAGCCGATGTTTTCCCAGGCTACCACCCTGGGACCCACTCCCAGGCTGGCTAATTGTTTATTAATCTTTTGTGGGACTGTGTCAAATGCCTTGCTAAAGTCTAGGTAGGCCATGTCCACATCCCTCCCTGGTCTACTACTTTGGCCACCCAGTAAAAGAAATCTATTAGATCCATCTGACTTGACCTTCCTGCTATGAATCCATGCTGCCTTGGGTCCTGTGCCCCACAGCCTCTAGGTACTCAACAATTCTTTCTTTCAGAGTGATTCCATCATTTCCCTACCACGAGGTCAAGCTAGCAGGTCTTTAGTTTTCTGCCTCTGTTTGCTCCACTTTTGTGAAGGAGAATCATCTGACCTCCTCCAGTCCTTAGGTATAACACCATCCTCCATGATTTGCTAAAAGGGTAGTCAGTAGTATGACAGTAGTGATGTCAGAATACGGTTGTACCACAGTAGTGATATCAGAATGTTGTTGTATGCAGTAGTGATAATGAGATGCCATTGTGCTATAATAGTGATGTCAGAATGCTGCTGTACCATAGTAGCAACATCAGAATGCAGTTGTACCACAGAAGCTACCACTATGCCAGCAATATCACCCAACAGGGTGGGTGGTAATAGGTAATACCAGACTACCCAGGGCCATAATGAGAACTAACACCAAAGATGAAGGGGCATATAGCTCTGGACAGTTCAGTATAGCCAATACCACTCACTCTGGAAGTTATTATTGCACTTGGAAAATGGGATTTGGGATGCATTTTACAAAATAAATAAATATATAAATAAGTAAAATTTCAAAACATTATTGTAAATATAACAATATACATTTTGTAAAGTAGTCTCTCTACTGCTGGCATTTGCAGTAGAGGCAGTATGTGTTTTGTGTTGTGTCATCTTTTCCTCCTCACCACCTGCAGTAGTTTGCTCATCTCCTGTTTGTTTTTGTGTTGTTTTTACTATCCTTCCCTTTGTTTTATTTCTGTGTTGTTAGTAGCTACAAGTGAAGCTGGGAGACCATGGTGCTGGGTGAATCATACTACCTCTTGAAGGAGACAGAGCAGTATCTTTTTGCTGCCCCTGATGAGTTTCAGCTCAAGCGCCTGGGAATTATGGTGTGTGGTCCTACTCTGCACACTCACTTGTTGATTTGGCAATAAAACCTTTGAAGATCCACATCTTGTTTTGGAGTGTTTTCTTAGGAGTCCACGAGTGCAGGTAACTTTCTGTGACTGTCAGTAAAGTAACTGCTGAGCTAGCAACCTCTGTTACCAGTACCAGGTTCTGAGCTGTTATCATGGCCATTATCTGGAATTGGGCTCGTTGTGCTGCTTTGGGCTGTGGATATCGCCAGTGTCTTGAGAAGCGCCAGGATTGAGACTTCATCACAGATATTACTGGACTGCACTTTTCTGCAAAAACTCTGATGCAATATTTTTGCTCTTTTGCCTACTATCGTCTAAGAGACTGTAGTCCATGAATAGAAAGTATGAGCAACTTGAACACCATGGGACATAATGCAAAGACAGAACAGAGCCAACAGCGAGGATCAGGAAGAGGATTTCAGATAGAAAACATTTAGAGCTTTTCTTTTTTTTTTTTTTTTGGTTGTTATTTTCTCAGGGCTCCGACTACCCCCACTCTGCCATTCCCCGGTGCCATTCCTGGACATGAGACCCCCTCCCTTCCACACCCGTGACTTACCCTTGCGGCAGGGTGGTGAGAGCAACTCTCGACCACCACAGCGGATCCATGCCAGGGAGGCGTCCTCCAGGAATGGCACCAGGGAGCGACGTCGTGCTGCCGGGCCCATTTTTCCTTGTCCCCCGCCCCGGCGGGTCATGGCGTGCAATGATGCCAGCGACTGGTGTGGCCACTAGTCAGCGTCAGCCACGTCCGCCCTCCCCTAGTCTTGCGGCTACATGCTGTCAGTTCCCCAGCCTCCGCTGGGGTCAGACAAGCACCCGGCCCGACCAAATCCCCACCCGGAGATGGAGAGCAGTCCTCCGGACACTCAATCCATCTCCGCCCCGCCGACCCCAGCAACCCGTGCCCGTTCCGAACATGGGTCGCGGCGTGGCGGCAGGTGGCATCCAGCGCCCACCCTCAGCGCCACCAGGCCAGCTATTTACAGCTTTTCTGACAAATGGCAACATCCCGTATTACATTATTATTATTATTATTATTCCCCTATTCAATTATTTAAGATGGGGTAAACTCTGATAGTAAATGCTGGAAATGTGGTATTCCTGATGCTGGTCTAGCACATTTATTTTGGCATTGCGATAAAACACTGTCTAATTAAAGGCAAATTCATACATTCTGCCAAGCTATTGTTGGGTCACATATGCCTTTTCCCCTTTAATCTATATATTAGGGACATTAGTTTAATTGTAGATATCCTAAACATAAGAAAATATAGGGTGCTAACATGTGCGTTGGCATATAAAGATTAATCCTTCAATGCAAGGATAAAAATCATCCATAATTCAACAATGGTAAATAATTTATTGGTGATTTCAAACAATAAAAAAATATGTTACTCTGTTGAACAAGGCTGAAGTTTTGAGGCTATATATGGAGCATACTTATAACCCTTTGCACGTAGTAGAATCATTTATATCACCAAATCTTATATACTGAAACTTTATCAATTGGTATATATCGTTACTTAAGAGTGATGTGATATAGAGCATTTCTAGTGATGTACTGGGTTGCTATAAAGTATTTTATGTTGTAGTGTTATCCATTGGATTCTGAATCTTTTGATAAGCATTACTGGTTTAAGATTGTATTATATTTACTGGATGTGGTTTATTTTGGAAAAATCAATAAACTTTAAACTGGAAAAAAAAAGAAAATCCATATCTTGTTTTGGAGTGTTTTCTTGGGAGTCCACAAGTGCAGGTAACTTTCTGTGACTGCCAGTTTTTTATTGCACCTCCAACAGATGGAGACACACTGCTGGCTAGCAGCACTGCAGAAGCAGGAAGGTGGACAGAGGACTGTGGTCAGGATAGGAACAGCCGAGAAGCATGGTTTGGAGGTGGAGAGGTAGTGAGAGTATACCAGAAGGAAAAAGAATGTTAAACTTGTAAAACAGGTAAATAATAACAGTTTTGATTGCTTTTATTGTGTTGTTGCAGTGGAGTTCGAGCTCAGTCTCACTAAGTGGAAAAAATGGTTGCTAAAAGATTCATAACAGGCTGCCTTGATATTTTTGCTGACATGCAGGTTGGTACTGGGACTTGATATTTCCCAGTCTGTGCTGGCATATCAATGTACCCTTTGCCAGGGTCTCAGCAAATCAGAAACCGGAAATTTCCTGCCCATTTTTCATGGAAAACATTTTTAGTAGTTTTCAGTGTATGCTTCCATAACACTGCAAATCCTTATAGCAGTTAAACAATACTCCAGTCTTTCAAAGGTTTCATACTTTCATAGGTGAGTACAAGTTCAAGGAACAGGCCATGATTGAACTCACCATCATATGTCTAATGATGGTATTGATATTTCTTATCTTCCATAAATAAATCCAGATCATTTTAAAAGAATCAATACTATTGTTCAAGACAACATGTGAAGGTAAGGAATTCCACCTATTGGGCACTCTCTGAGTGACAAATTGTTTTCTACATGTGGTTTTACAAATCTCTGCATATAGTCTAAGATTATGTGATCTAGTATTTGTTGTTGAAGGATGTTTCATTAAACAGTTTGTTTCACAAAGTAGTTCATCATAACATGACTTGTAGGCCTAACACATATCTCCCTGAAAAACCTGTATTGTTGAGAATATAGTTCCAAATTTCTCAGTCTATTCTCATAGTCTAAATGTGCTACCTTAACTACTGATTTTGTCAGTCTTCACTGTATTACTTCATAAGTTTTCAAGTCTCTAATTGTGACAGATGTACAGAAAGGGCACTATACTCAATGTGCAATCCCACTAGGAATGTGTACAATGGTACGGGACCTCAGGTTCGTGACTTTTATATTCTTCAGTATGCATCTTAGTATTCCATTACACTTTTTCACAGTGAAATTTGTGTGATGATCAAATTTTAATTTGTTTTGAAGGTCACACCTAAATCTTTTTCCGAGGAAGTTACTTCAAGTTGGAAATTGTTTATAAAGTACTTTGCTGATGGGTTATTTATTCCAAGATGCATTACTTTACATTTTGAATGTTAAAGTTTAATTTATGATCTGTTGCCCAGGAATATAAATTATTTAGATTATTCTGAAGTACATCAATGGATCCAGCATCGTTTACGATGGCTCCAAGTTGCTGTCATCTGCATATTTCTGTAACCAAATGCTATTTGTTACTTGCATATCTGAAGTCATAATATTAAATAGTATTGGTCCCAATACTGAGCCCTGTGGCACTCCACTGCTAACTAATCCCCATTCAGATTTATATCCTCTCAAAACCACCCTTTGTTTTCTATTGTTTAACCATAGGTATATCCACTGAACAATCAATGGATGAATTAAAAGTTTCTTAAGTTGTTCAAACAATAACCTATGTGAAACTGTATCAAAGGCCTTTTCACACTGTAGTCCAGATAGATAACGTCCACTGGCATGCCTTCCTCTAATGCTTTGCTTACTGGCTCAAAAAGTTCATTAAATTGCTCATACAAGATCTTCCCTTGGTAAAACTATGTTGAGTAATATCGATGTTTCCAGTATTTTGGAGAAGTAAAAGGATTCTATGCTGAAGTAATCTTTCCATAATGTTACCAATACAGGAGGTTAGACAAATCGGTCTATAATTACTCACATTATTTTTGCACCTTTTTATATATTGGGGTAATATTTGCTAATTTCAATCTTCCACTACTATTCCTTCATTTAATGATGTATTGAAGAGTAAGGTTAGAATGCCAACCAGTTCTGTGCGTAATCATTTAATAAAGATAGAAGGAAGCCATCGTATCCAGCAGAGCATGTAGATTTAGTATTATTTATAACTTTAGTAACATCCTCATTCGTAAAGGGATTGATAGGTTCTTCTACAGATATGTTGTTCATACTCACCTTCTTTTCTTCTTTAAAAATACTGAGGAAATATTTATTAAATTCATTTGCCATCTCCTTATTATCCACTATTACCTTGTCCTGTATAAGGAGTGATCCTGCTCCAGTCTTGGTTCCTTTAAGAGAACCAACATAGTTATAAAACTGCTTCTTATTATCTTTACAGTTTGATGCTAATTTTAATTCTGAATTCTTCTTTGCATGTTTAATCATGTTTTTTTGTAGTTTTAGCTTGGTGTTTAAACTTAGACCATGCTTCTGTAGTTGGATGCTTCTTGTAATGATTAAAGGCCTTTTCTTTTTCCTAATATTCTTTATAGAATGATGGACACAGCACTCAAAGCTGCTTTTCTCTGAGAACAAATGTACACCTTCCAAACAAATCTAAATATCTTTAAAACTATTCAAGCTGCACACACACACAAAAAAAAATAGAAAGTTGTTCAGGGCAAAAGATCCTTCACATGAGAGTAGTCACTAATCTGAATTCTTTATATTTTGTGACATATGGTCTTCCAAACAACCTCATTTTTCTCTCTGAGTGAACACAGTAGGAGTTATGTCAAACAAATATAAATATCTTGGAAAGTATACAAGTTACTAATATGCAACCAACATGAAAGTTGTTCAGGACAAAATGACCTTTCAAATGAGGTTAGTTACTAATCTGAATTCATTCAATTATTTTAAATATAACCATCCAAAAGGTAAATAGTATGATGAAAAATGAAAATTCAGGTAATCAGATGGCCATAGTTTAAACAATATAATTAATGCAGCTTAATGAATAGGCTAATTTGAAAGGTATAGTTGTCCTGAACAACTTTCAAACTGATAGGGTATGAGTAACTCCTATACTTTAGAGATATTTACATTTGTTTGGCATAACTCCTATTGCATTTCTGACAGCCTGATTTCTGAAACTACTACACTGAGACAAAAACATATGGTTTATCTCTTGTCATGTCTAATTTAACAGCATATTCTAAGTTATTGTAGCAATATACAGCAGTTCAGTGACTTTTCAGTTCTTAATATGAAGAAAAAACAGCTTGAAACAAAATGATCTGCTTATTGGGAGCACATTAGATCTTTTGGGATGGGATCATGTTAAATCTTTCCTCAAAAAGTAACAGATTAATTTTGTAATTATTAGCCAGCAATATATATATGTGAAGCTGACACTGACCAGATAGGGAGAGAAGAAAGACACAGAAGAAAACAATGCTCACATACTGAGAAACTTTTAGAAGCAAATGATTTGATACCTTTTAGGCATCTATGCTGCACCACTGATTTTTATGTTTGCTTGCATGCATGTGCAAGAAACATAGTGCCACCATACGAGAATTTGTAGGTGTGCCTCCTACTTCCAGTGCCCTGCTGCCTTTTTCAGGCGCCCCATCACATCAATGAATGTAAGAGCTGTCTATGACAGTGTTTTACATCTGTGGTGTACAGTTGATAGAAAAGCACTGCAGCATGTAGGCAATTTGCATACTGCATCAGCAGTATGTAAAGTGCCCTACACATCAACACTGCAGTAAAGAGCTGTCATAGACAGCTCCTCTCCCCTCAATCAAGTAACACACTGGAAGCCCACCCCAGCATGCTCCGTGCTCCCCTCACACACACACAGTATGGCCGACTGAGGTGCCCAATCCCCATCAGCTGTGCTGCGCTCCCCCAACAGAGTTTTAGGTGCCACGCTGAAAGCCCACCCCAGTGCGGCAAAATCTGCAAGGCCGATGGGGGTGCCCAATTCCCATTGGCTCCACTACCCCCAAATAGCCTTCCAGGTGCCACGCTGGGACCCACCCCAGCATGGCAAACCTCTCTATAGCCAACGGGGTGCCCAATCCCCAATCGGCTCCACTGCCCCCCAAAAACTTCCAGCTGCACACTGGGAGCCCACCCCAGCATGGAAAACATCCAACGCTGCGTCTTCATAAAGGAAAAACCTAGAAAGAAAAAACTTTCCCATGCTAACTGTCTTGACCACCTCCCCACCCGTGCCCACCCACTGCACACCCTGCCTCCCACACCCTCACCCCATACTTACCTACGGAGTCTAGCGCGATGATCTTGGTGGACTGGGAACACGTCACACTCTTAAAGCCAACATGAACTGAGGAAATGCCAGTAAGCTGTATAATGAAACAAATAGGATTTTTCAACTTTGATGCATATCTCAGGCATTTTGGGAATTTTTCACCAAATTTTCAACATGGGTTTTGGGACCCCGCCTCATGAATTCTTGTGCTGTCATTTTGTTATTCAGTCCCAAAAGGTGATTTGCGGTCACTGTGTGAAACCATTTTCAGGACCGATGTACGAAATGACAGTGTTACAGTTCATGAGATAGGCCCCCAAAACCCTATGTTGAAAATTTGGGGAAAGAATTCCAAAATGACTGTTTTTTTAGCGAGCGTTAAGTGCAGTTGCTACGCACGCTCATAAGTTCACATATTTTTATATTTGTACTCCAGATTTTCAACATTGCCATTTTACCACACCTTCTTATGAGCAGTAGAGCTGTCATTCTTCACATCTCGCCCAAAATGTGTTTCCACATGTAACGCACAATGGCACAGTCGGTGTGCGAAATCAATGTTTGGGACACATTAAGAAAATCACAGTGACACTGTTCATGAGCAGAGTGTCATAAAATGGCTATGTTGGAAATCATGAAAAAATCCCAAAATGACTGTTATACAAGTGTAACGCTATGCACTTCCTATAGCACGCTTGTAAGTTCACAAATTTTATATTTTCACTCCACATTTTCAACATTGCCATTTTACCACACCTCCTTATGAGCAGTACAGCTGTCATTTTTCACATCTCCCCAAAATGTGTTTAAGCGCATGTAGCACACTATGGTGCAGTTGGTGTGCAAAATCAATGTTTGGGACAGATTAAGAAAATCACAGTGACACTGTTCATGAGCAGAGGTCTTAAAGCGGCTATATTGAAAATTTGGTGACAAAGTCCATAAAATGACTGTGTTACAAGCGAGCATTGCACTGTTTCCATGCACCCTCGTAGGTTCATGAATTTGTAATATTTTCAGTCCAGATTTTCACCACTGGCATTTTCCACACTTCCTTACGAACAGTACAGCAGTAATTTTTCACAACATGATCAAAACGTGTTTTCACACCTTCTGCACAGAAATGCATGGTCGCTGTGGGAAATCACCATTCGAACAGATTAAGAAAATGATATTGACACTGTTCATGAGCGGAGGTCCCAAAATGCCTGTGTTGACAATCTTCTGTAAAAATCCCCAAAGTAATTACATTAAGGGTGTGCGTTGCGCGAGTTTATATGCACGCTCGTGACTTCACCAGTTTTTTACTATTTTCACTGTAGATTTTCAACATTGCCATTTTTACACTCCCATGAACAGTACAGCTGTCATTTTTCACATCCTGTTCAAAATGTGTTTTCGCACCTGTGGTGCCAAATACCGTAGTCACTGTGCAAAATCAGCTTTCAGCTAACAAACTGATATTACCACTGTTCGTAAGGTGGGGGTCACAAAACCCATGCTGAAAATTTGGAGTGAAAATATCAATGAACGCCTGAGGCATTAGGGTTTCCACCATAACGCCCCATCCTGTAGAGACTGATAGGCATCATGGGTGTGACTTGGGATTGTCACCTGTAATGCTCATACCATTCCACCCCACCCACACCCTGCAGCCAGTGAGAGGCATCGAGGTGTGCCTTGGACTCTTCAGCCCAAAGTTCACTCCATTCTCCTATACTGCACCCATCTCACCATATTTCCTGATGGAATGGGATGAGCATAAGGGCCAAAGACCCCAAGGCACACCTAACACTTGTCAGTGTCTGCAGGGTAGGGTGTGGTTAAATGGGCGTGGCCGTTATGCCTGATGACCCAAGGCACACCCCACCAATGCCAATGCCAGCAAGCAAACATTCGGCATTAACAAATGCTTGTTTCTTTTATAATGTCATCTTTGGCAACTTCTATTATTAAAATGGATTAAATGTATAGTTTACAAAATTTTGACCTTGGGATACCTCTTGAATGACTCCTAAATAAGTTTTAAGCCATTCCCTTTATGGGAGGTCAAGACCTTATCAAAAGGTCCAGTGTTATTTTTTCATATTTTTTTTTTTACAAATTTCCAAAGTAAAAGTGTGGAGAAATACAAAATATGTACAACTAATCTCCTATGCATTTTCAACTCTGAGAGAAATTAAGTTGTGTCAGAGTGGTGCAGCTGGAAAAGGAAGCAGACATCTCAGGGAAGTATCTGTTGATTTTTACTGATTTTATTGCTGATTTTGTTTCTTTTGCAGCTTATTGTTGTTTTCAATTGGTACCAGGGTGCTTTCTGACTTAAGCTGGAAAGGTACCTGTTTGGGATTTGCAGAAACTGCAGTTTTTTGTTGTGTGTGTCTAGCCCTATAGCTTGGGAGAGGAGATAATAGTTTGGCCTTGAGGCTTCATCAGAGCTACTGTTAACTGAAGAGGACTGAGCCAGAGTGGAGAAGCTGGGAAGGAAGCAGATACATCTCAGGAAGTATCTGTTGATTTTCACTGATTTTATTGTTGTTATTGTTTCTTTGCAGCTTATTGTTTTCAATTGGTACCAGGGTGCTTTCTGACTTAAGTTG
Organism: Neoceratodus forsteri; assembly: GCA_016271365.2. Classification (NCBI taxonomy): domain Eukaryota; kingdom Metazoa; phylum Chordata; order Ceratodontiformes; family Ceratodontidae; genus Neoceratodus; species Neoceratodus forsteri. Next base: position 236,054,282 of record JADMNL010000026.1, read on the forward strand.
GAAAAGTACCTGTTTAAGAGTTTGCTGGTGCAGCTGGTGTCTCGGAGAGGGTTTGCTGGGAGTAGCTCAGGAGGTGCTTAGGAGGGCCCAACCCATCAACCCCTCCCACCCACCCCTAGCACATCACTCCTTTATACTGGTAGCTTTTGACATCATAGGGTATCTGATGACTGCATACACACACTGCTAGCCATCTTATTTCTGTACACAACACAGCCGCACACCACAGGGTAGAGGGATTGGAAAATAAGGGAAATAGTGCTGCCAACAGACAGGGTCAAGGTAGAAAGAAGAGGAACCATGAGAGAGAGAATGGAGCAGAGGAACAAAGAATAGGAAGGGTAAGGGACTCAGGCAATGGATTGGTGAAGTCTGGGTAGGGGACAAGGTAGTTGGGTAGGCTACAATGAGGGTAAATGGAGGAGGGAGCAAAGGAATCAGGAAGGAAACACAAGTCACAGGGAGGAAGGATTGTGGGATGTATCAACTGTGAAGAGGTAGTATTCATGGACACTCTGCAGAGGACAGGGGTGCCCAGACTGTATAAGGCTCGGGAGGCAAGAGAAAGAAGTACTAAGGCTAAAGGGGAAAGTGTCAAAGATGATAAAGAGGCATATTAGGGCGGGAGGAGAAGGGAATGTGGAAAGCACAAAAGACATCCAGGAAAAGAAAAAAGATGGGAGATAAGACAGAGATGGGGGTCAGGACAAGGGCAGGGGGTGACACAGATACAGAAACCAATGCACAAGGAGAATAAGAGAAGGACTACAAGGAGATGGTGACACAGTAAGCTCAGACGGGGCTAACCTCTAACAGAAGGGTCAAAGGAGGAAGGAGGAAGGGTAAGCACAGTCCATGGGTACAAAGAACAATATGGCTGGGGAGGGTGATGGAGAAATAGGTGAATTGGAGCAAGAAGGGTTGAGTACAGTGGAGAACACGGGGAGAAACAGTGACAATAGGAGGAACATTTGCAGGAGGAAGAAGGAGAGAGGGTGAAGTTGGGGAGAAGAAGGAGGCCATTATCTTGGTGTTGGGGGACTCGATACTAAGAGGGTCAGGTGGGACAGCAAAGGGAAGGCACAGTAGAATATGGGTGGAAGCCATGCCAGGAATGAAGGCAGAAAGGGTGGAGCAATCCATGCTAAAGTATGCAAGCAGGGAAGGAAAGGCCTCATCTAATAAAACATCTTGGGAAGAATTACCTTGCTGATAGGACAGTAGGGGAGGTAAAGAGGAGGTCTGAGGAACTGGGACTTCTGTGTGAGGAGTGGGCAGATCTGTCACCTTCTAAGAGGATTTCCCATTTCCAGGGCAGGTATGACAAGAAAAGGGAGAATTCAAGAGTTTAAAAAATGGCTGGGGTCCTGATGTCTGGAAAAGGGTACAGGCTGGTATGAGGGTGGAGGAAGGATCTGGGAGAAGAGCAGTCTGTATGCAAAAGACTGACTGCCCCTAAATGAGGAAGGAAAAATATACTGAAGAGCAAGGATAGGGAAGCACATTGAGGAGCATTTAAAGTAGGAAGGGTAGCAGGATGGACAGAGAGGAGTTCAGAAGCCTAGTGATGTGAAACCAAATGTGCTTACCCCCGAGATAGCAAGGTAAGGAAGGCAACTACTAAGGAGTGGACACAAGGAGAGAGACAAGGAGAGTGTAAAGACAATGGTTGGAGGGTGGTAACACTAAATGCTAGGAGTCTGGGGAATAAGGGCTGGAACTACAGGCTCTCCTGGAGGAGGGAGTGGACTTAGCGGCTATAACAAGACATGGGCCACCCAAATCTACAACTGGGACATAATGGTTCCAGGGTACAGATTGCACTGGAAGGATAGAAAAGGAAGAAGGGAGGTGGGGTGGGGGGCACTGTACATAAAGGAGGAATTAAAATGTGTAATGGAGGAGGAGATGAGGAAGATGAGAAGCACTGAGGGTGCAATTACAGAATGGATAAAAATAGATCACTAAGACTGGGGGTGGTGTACAGGCCACCCTCTCAATCTGAAGGAATAGACAGGGTACTGGCAGAACTGATCAGGGGACTGCAGGAAGGGGGGGGGGTGATAGTAGGGACTTCAACCTGCCAGGGGTGGAGTGGGACACACCTACCACAAAGAACAGAAGGGAGCAGGTAATGCTGGATGCCTCCAGAAGCTTTCTAGTACAGTTGGTCAAGGAACCAAATAGGAAAAGGAACACCCATGACCTCATACTTATGAGCAGGGGTGGGCGGGGATGTGAGGTAGAGGAACCACTGAGAGGGAGTGACCACCGGACAGTATGGTTCCAGTTACAGATGATTAAAGAGGGGAGGTTTGGCACAAGGGTGCTGGATTTCAGGGCATCAACTTTAAGATGATGAGGGAAGTGGTACAGGGTTCCTGTGCAAAATTCAACCAGGTATGGACACACAAGGTGGGAATTGATAAGACAGGGATAGCGGAGATAACAGAAACCTGCTGTAGGGCCCAGACTCAGAAGGCTAGGGAAAGAAATCCATCTGGATAAACAAAGTGGTTTTAGACAGGGTGAGGAGGAAAGGGCATCTTACAGAAGATACAAAAATCAGGGAGGAAGGAGGATAGGAAGGTATATCTGCAAGAAGCAAATGACATGACCAGGGGTTAAGGGCAGCCAAGGCAGCAAGAGAACTCAGTAGGTGTAGGGCATAAAAAGGGGAAAAAGACTTCTTTAGGTATGAGATAGAAATGGGCAGGAAAAGGAGTTAATGGCTTGGATTCTGTAGGTGCCTTATTTTTTAGCAGTATGGGAAAAAATACACTCAGGCTGAAATCCTCTGCCAGCAGCATCCAGCTTGTGGAATTCCTAGCTGCTAGATAAGAGCTGGGTCATAAATCTCGAGTGGACATCTCCAGACACACACAGACCTGCAGACATGGACACAGGGTAGTTTGAATGGATTGGACCATTCAAATATAAACTTAAGGTGAAAAGGGAATATAATTGGTCACTAATAGGTGTTCACTCTAGTTGGGACAATTAAATACATACATGTTAGTTGGTTTGGTGCATTTAAAGGGAGAATCGGAATGACCTATTCTCCACAGAGTATATAACCTTCTGAAAGACAGAGAAGGCTCTCTGTTGCTTTGGGAAGCTGGAAGAAAACATAGTTTGGAGCCTACCCTGTAACTATGTCCGTGGGAGCTGGCAGTTAGAACAGGGTCCAGTGTCTCTTGTAAGGACAGGGAAGGTAAGTTTAGTGATAGCATATGTCAGCAATACCCTTCTTCTTTTGCCATCTGTTATTTAAAACATTTGTTTACTTTTTCCTGTATGAGTGTTATTCTCTTGTGTTGTAAATATATATCCTGTAAATGCTCAGTGCACTTTCTGTTAAGTAAAGCTATTGATTTACTCAACAGTTGTGACTGTGATGTCATTTTCTCGGTAATATTTGGTTTCCACTGGCTGAGATAAACTCTGTGTAGCATCTGCCACCGAGAGAGACACACTTCCAGACTTTAACTTGTGCAATTGCACATTTAATTATTCAAGTCTGTACACTTGAAAGAGGTGCGGAAGGAAAGTTGACTGGTGGCAGCGAATACCGAGGACAGACACCTCTCTAAAATTTGTTTCAGCCCAGAGGGAGGTGGGTTGTCTAAGGTACATCAGGAGAAAAGAAACTGTAGGGACCAAACTGTAAGAATTAAGAAGATGGGGATGGGTGGAAGAGGGGTGAAAAGGAAGAAGTGCTTGACTACTTCCGTTCAGTCTACGAAGAAAGGGGCGGGTGCTACCTATAGTAGCAGGAGGATAGAAACAGATTTGGGGATGACGGGTGGAGAAATCACAGTGGGGAGGGTGCTGGAGGGGTAAGGACATTGAGGGTGGACAAGGCACCAGGACTGGATGGAGTACATCCAAGAGTTCTGAAGGAGCTGGCAGAGGTCCTGACAGGGCCTTGGCAGAATTATATAATTCATCTCTAGACACGATGTGTATCCCAGGACTGGAGACTTGCTCATGTGGTTCCCTCCACAAGAGTGGACCCAGGGATGAACCAGGGAACTATAGTATAGGCCAGTAAGTCTAACGTCCATAGTGGGAAGCTAATGGAGCATCCTAAAGGAGGCTAGTGGCACTACAGGAGATGAACAGGGTGCAGGATGGAGACAGCATGACTTTGTCAAGGGCAGGTCATGCCAGACCAACCAGGTAGAATTTTATGACTGGGTGACTAGGCAAATTGAAGGGGCCATGCAGTGGATGTCCTGTACATAGACTTCAGTAAGGCCTTTGATTCAGTACCATGGGAGACTTGGGAGCAAGCTACAGGGCATAGGAGCAGGAGCAAAACTGGTGGGGTGGGTGGAAAACTGGCTAGAAGATAGGCAGCAGAGGGTGGTGGTAGGTGGGAATACTCATCCCTAAGCCTGTGACAAGTGGTTTTCCACAGGGGTTGGTGTTGGACCCAGTACTGTTTGGCATATTGTGCAGACATCTCAGAGGGCATCAGCAGCAAACTCAGCCTATTTGCAGATGACATCAAGATGGGAGCAGTGGTGGGAAGACCAGGTTGGGTGGTGGGGGCTACAGGGGATCTGGCAAGGCTAGACGCATGGTCTGACAGATGGCAGCTGGGGTTCAATGCAAAAAATGCAAGGTGCTGCACTTCAGAACAAAGAATTTGAGAGAAGCTACCATCTGGGTGCAGCTGGAGGTAACAGAAGAGGAGAAGGATCTGGAGGTGCTCATCACAGGAGCAATGAACAATTCCACGTAATTCAGAAAGGCAGTAGCAATGGGCAACAAAATGATGGGGTGCATTGCAAGGGAATTACCTCAAAAGAAGGGATGTTATTCTACCATTATACAGATCATTGGTTAGACCCCACCTGGAATGCTGTGTGCAGTACTGGCGCCCGTACCTAACAAAATAACATTAGGCTGCTGGAGGGTGCAGTGTGGGGTGACAAAGATGATTCAGGGCCTGGGGAATTGCCATACAAGGTCAGACTAAGAGAGTTAAACATGTACACACTGGAGGAGGAGGAGGGACGGGGGCTATGATTGAGACCTTCAAATACATGACTGGGATAATCAAAATAGACACAGAGGGTCTACTCAGGAGGAGGGTGGGAGAGGCACTAGGGTCATGTCATGAGATTGGAGGGGTAGATTCAGGAGGGAGGTGAGGAGGCATTTCTTTATAGAAAGGATGGTGGTGAAGTGGAACACACTATTGGCTGAGATGGTGGCATGTAACACAGTGGAATGCTTCAAGAAGGGATGGGTCAGGGCAAGGGAGGATAAGGAAGGGAAGAGGTGGGGGGGCAGCTGCTGAATAGGGAGCTCGCTGCAATCTCGAGCAGCATAGATAGACCAGCATGGCCTTTTGCTGCTGGCAACTTTCGTATGTTTGTAATATTTGTGCAAAATCAGACCTAATATTTATATAGTTTTGTTCTAAAGTTATTTTATTCTAAGTCTTATTGGACTATTGGTGTTATTTTTCACATTTTGTTTTTCACAAATTTCTGGAGTAAAGGTGTGGAGAAATGCAAAGTATGTACAACTAATCTCCTATGCATTTTCAACTTGGAGAAGGTAATATTTGTGCAAAACAAACCCAAAGTTTATACAGTTTTGTTCTAAAATGATTTTATTGTCATTAAAATTGCAAAGGTTTAATTATGAAACTAAATGAACTCATTAAGATCATTCTTCTTAGTGTGTAATTATAATGAATTAAAGACATTTGAAAGGATAGTGACTATTCACCACTGGGTGGGCTTGTTATTTGCTTCTCTTTGTGCTACTAATGCTGAAGTGTAAAGCTAGGGACTCACTGGTGCCCTAGAGTTGCCTTGCTGATTATACCTTAAAGCCAGATATACCAAGCAGCTAATATAGAGCTGACTTGTTTAATATTGTAGTATTGGATCTAATTGCTGATTATACCTTAAAGACAGGTATACTAAGCAGCTAATATAGAAACAGACTTGTTTAATATGGTGGTATTGGATCTAATTGCTGATTATACCTTAAAGCCAGATATACTAAGCAGCTAATATAGAGCAGACTTGTTTAATATGGTGGTATTGGATCTAATTGCTGATTATACCTTAAAGCCAGATATACTAAGCAGCTAATATAGAGCAGACTTGTTGAATACTGTGGTATTGGATCTAACTGTGCTTGTAACTGAAGGTATTAGGATAGCTGGGTCCTAGTGTGACCTCATTTTGGAATAGCCCTGTTTGCTTAGAGTGGAGCTCCTTTGTGAAAGTCACAACATATTCTCCCGCTGCATAGTAATGAGGCTTTGTTTTCTCCACTACATGGCAGCCCCCACAAAAGCTGGGCACTCGGGACAAACAAGCAACACAAGCAGCTCACCTGAGGAGCTGAGGAAGCGAATCACCAGCCTGATAACTTCGAGGTAAAGAGGCCTCTTCTCTTCATCTGGACGCCTGCAGGAGGTGCTAGCCACCCCAACCACCCACCACCCAGGGGCGGCTGTCAATTTAAGGATCCACCCGTGACATCACATCCGGTGACATCACGTCCTGTTGCCCAGAACCTAATCTCCACTCTTTCCCATTTGCAGGTTATACCTGTTGGCCACTAGAGGGACCTATGCTCCTCGCTACTTCCTACTCCTACCTGTACAGTACTACTTCCTTGGATCTTGCTCACCACAATGCATTGGCCCTGCCTCACGCCTGCCTGTGCCTATCCCCATTAGCAGTGCACTTGCCCACTTACCCATCTGCTACTCCACACTGTGCCCTGGCACCCTCCCTCCCTTGCTCCTGAACCTGCTCTCCTGCCCTTGGGACCTCTGTGTCTCAGTCCTCCCTCCCTCCCCAGCTTCCTCCTCCCTCAGGCACATCTGGGTGTCTTCTTATTCTTGCCTTCCTTCCTGTACCACCCTGCCCACCCCTGCTCCCTTAGCCTCCCTCCCCCATGTCAATCGTAGAAAAACCTCTCACCATCTCCCAGCCAGGGTGTTAGTCATGCTACTACTCCTGTCAGGAACATTCATCAAACCCTGGCCGGTTCCCAGGAGCTCCCGACTAGCACCACAGGCCTCATGCATGGTCTCCATGAATATCTGTAGCCTCTAAAAAGTTTGACTCACTACAATGCCTGGTCACATCAATTAACTCTGATGTCATCGCTCTGGTTGAGACTTGGCTGTCGAAATCCTCCCCTGACTCCTAGTCTCCTTCCTGGTTTCACCTTCTTCCTGTCTGACCGTGTTGGGAGGCGGGCGGGCTGCGCTATTTATGTCAAGAAATCTCTCCGCATCTAGCCCTGCCTGCTCCCATCCTTGACTCCAGGGCCCAGGCGCTTACACTGAAACTAACCCCTGACCCTTTAAAGGGACCCTTTATCTGACTACTGCATACGTGCCCCCAGGGACCAACGCAGGCCATTGCCTCTCTTACAGAATACCTTTCCTCCTACCTCCTTCCGCTGATCAAATTCTGGTGGGTGACTTAAATGTCAACTGGTTCAACCCTCCTCCTCCTCTACCCGAGACTCCTTTTCTGCAATAGACCTACGCAACTAGTTACCCACCCTACCAGAACTAACCCAAGAGAGGCTCCAGTACCCTGCTTGATGTGGTACTCACCAACCGCCCTAATCGGATCCCAATGTACAAGTCCTCCCAGACTCTCTCAGTGATCACTCCCCATTCTATTCCACTGGTCATCCTCAGTCCCCAAACCCATAGCACAGTCCACATGCGGCAGCATCTAATACCTGGTGGACTGATAAAACTTAAGGAACCTCTGTCCCAAATTGGCTGGTCTCCTATACAGGCAACTCCTGACATCGACACAGCTCTCTCCTTCTTTACCCGAACTTTAATAATGCTGTGATATCTTTGCCCCAATGTTGACCCGCCGTTCTAAAAGGCAGAATGCCCCTGGTAACCCCAGCTTTGATCCACCAACTCAAACATGGGGACAACCTATGGCACCGTGCACATTGAGACTGGTCGCCCAGTGACAGGCAGTTATGTTGCCGCCTGAAACAAGTGCACTCGGGCCATCAGAAAGGCCAAGTCTGAGCACCATCGGTCCTCACTCACTGCCTCATGGGGAACCCCAGAACCTTCTGGGATAACATTAAACAGTTAAATGGGAGTGCACACTCCCCACCCACCCAGATCAACATTAATGGCGTGATCTCCTCAGACCCAGCCCTCATAGCCAACCACCTCAACACCTCATTCACTGACCTTAGCCCTATCCTCCCTACAAATTTTTTGACCTCCTCCCCAGCACCTGCTGTAAATCTTCGCCCTTTCTCCTCCACGTGTTTCTGCCCAAGAACTTAGGCCGCACCTTGTCACTGCCCTCAAGAGTAATAGTACAGGCAGTGACACCTGGATCCGTGTATCCTACGGCTGGTCTTAGACACAGTCCTTACCCCGATCACATGCCTCATCAACCACTCTCTTTGCCTGGGGAAGGTTCCAACTGCCTGGAAAGTCGCTACTGTCACCCCTATCTTTAAAGGTGGTGATAGGACTGTGGCTGGAAACTATCGGCCAATCTCCATTCTCTCCTCTCTCAAGGCCTTGGAAAAAGTGATGGCCTCTCAAATCTCTGACTACCTCTCCACCTACAATGTCCTATGTCCTGAGCAGCATGGCTTCTGAGCGGGCCACAGTACCAACACAGCCCTCCTAGAGTTCTCCAACTTTCTCCACTCCTCCTTAGACACTGGTTCTCTGGCTGGTGCGGTCTTCATTGACCTCTCTAAAGCTTTTGACACTGTCTCCACCCCTCCTTCTGATGCCCTTAGTCTCTCTGGTTTTGCTGCTGGGCCTATCTCCTGGTGCACCAGTTATCTGTCTGACCGCTCACAGTGTGTAAAATTAATGGGACCTACTCAGACATCTGTCCCATCTTTTCTAGGGTTCCCAGGGCTCCATTCTGGGCCCCTTACTATTCTCCCTTTACTTTAACACCCTTCCACGCTCTTGCTCGGGAACACTCTATTGTACGCTGATGATGCAGTCATCTTGCCTCAAGTCGAACCCTATTGCCCTCCAGGACTCGCTGCAGAAGTCCTTAGCTGAAGCCGAGGGCTGGTTCAAGGAACATAGATTGGTGAAAAATCTTAAAAAACAAAAACCATGTTCTTCACTCATCCTCAAAACAAGTCCTGCAACTTCAAATTCCTCATTCACTCTGGGTCCTCTTTCCCACTCGAACAAGTTTTCCCTATAAATACCTAGGGATCCATTTTGACCCCTCCCTCTCCTTCCATGGACACATCGCTGCCTAGCCACTGCCACTAATATCCGATTGGGCATCTTACATCGGTATAAACACTGCCTCCCCAGAGGCTCTTGACTCTCAGTCACCTCCTCTATCCTGTCCCTAGTGGACTATGGACTGCCGGTGTATGGTGCTGCTGATCAGACCGCACTCCATAAAATTCGCACTACTCTGAATAAGGCCTGCAGGTTAATTACTGGGGCAACCTAGGCTAACACACACCTGTCTACTGTACGCTAAAGCTGGTACTTGATCTTGACGAGCGCCTCAAATATCTGACCTGTACCCTTACAAAAGACCCTCCTTGGGCTATCCCCACCAGGATTGACCACCACCATCGCCGCTCTGTCCCACTAGTTCATACTCGGACATCTGGGAAAACCTCTCTTGTTATCCCTAGAGCTAGGACCTCTCACGCCAAAGAGCCTTCAGCTTTAGGCCCTCCTGGTTCAACACACTGCCCCCTCCATCTCCGAAGCTCCAACTATATCGTGCTTCAAACTTCCTTACGTAACCACCTTATTAACACCAAGCTGTAATTGCCACTAGTCAAAGCCGTACTCAATACTTATGACAAAGCTTACTACTAAGCTGCTAAGGACAACATAACTCTGGTATTGTTTGCATCAATCCTACCTGTACCAGCTTGTTTGTATCTATGTCTTAAGTTACTGTTATACTGTGTTGTACTGTTATACTGTGTATTTTCGTTTGTCTTACTGTGACAAGGTACCTTTGTAAATGAGCCAATGGCTCAAAGGTTTTCAAACTGCTGTTTAAATAAATAAATAAATAAAAAGGTACACTTGTTATGAATATAGACCTACAATTATTCAACCACTGTGATACATGTTTTTAGAATCAGATGGATGGTGCAAGGCTGCTGAAATCGTAGTGATCTGACTGCTTCAGTGCGCATGGTTCAAACCAAAAACATTATGTTTTATTATATTATATTTGATTTAACATGAAAATACAAAAGAGCAACAAGGAAGTAAAACAATCCAGATGAGATTTCAACGTTCTCCAACCATACATAAAGGCTTCTATTTTCTTCAAAGCAATTACATTTTATTTTGATATATTTAATATTCTATACCCAAGTAAAACTAGAAAAAGTTTATTGGGTGTTTGAAATGGGCAAATGCAACCAGACACAGGCGAAAGTCAAAAGAGTATCAGTTGCGGGGCAAGTAACAAGTCAAGGAGCTCGCTTGACCACTCCAACAGGGCCACCTCTCGACACTACTGAACGCTAGTGGGCACTGTAGCAGAGGAGGAGCTGGATAAGTATGGCAAGCAGTCACTGTAAGAGGAGGAGGAGGAGGAGGTGGATGGCAGGCTGTCTGTCATAGTCCAGCTCTTGTTTTAAATCCCTGGTGGTGCCTGAGTGGCTGTAGCAATCATCTGTGCAGCAGCCCTCCATCTGTAAGGATTAAGGGACTCAGTTTAGCTGTCCTGTTGTATTCAGGCAGGCTCAAGCTTCATTACAGCAGCAGGTCTGACTGAGGCCTTGAACCCCCACTCTGCTACTTGCACAGGACTAACCACTAAGAGGTTCCCCCACCACACCACCCTTTGCCTGCCCCTTTAGCCAGTTTGTGATCCATTTCACCAGTTTTGGTCCTGCCCCCACATATTCCAGTCCTCCACCCCAACCTCCCATGTGGCACAGAATCAAAGACCTTCCTGAAGTCCAAATACAGGATATCTACTGCATAGCCTTTGTCCAGTTCCCATGTCACCCAGTCGTAGTATTCTACAAGGTTTGTCTGGCAGGATCTTCCCATGCAGGAGGTGGAATTCAGAGAAAATGCTTCACATGTGCAGAGATGGGCAATGGTGTGTTGGATGCCAGTGACCTCAGGCCACCCACTGGATCTGGACCAGCCCATTTCCACCCACCTGGAGCCCACCAGGCTAGATAGAATGGTTCCACTTTGCCATGGCGACAAGAAATTTGTCGACTATCGGCACAACAAATAGCACAGCACCACCAACTGGTGTTGTGCCGTCCCTAGGGAACAAGTGAATTCACACCCCTCATGATGGGGGCTCTGTCCCACACTTTAGATTACTAACTCCAGTTGGAGTTAGTTCGGGAGGGCAAACATCCTACCAGCAACAGTGTTGGGAACAAGAGGACAATCACAGCAAACTGCCGAAAATATCGCTGTGATGGTCTTGCGATATTTCCATTGCTGTGCAGTCGGTATACCAGATAGAACCAGGTGTGTTGTGGCAAATGTGCAATTCACATTTCTGTCCTGGCTGGTGCAGCCAATGTGCAGTGATGGGATGGTTGTGGAGGCACCAACTTCTTGCCAGGCCACAGTCCACTATTTGCCTTGGGCTGCCAACCTGGAGGTCACCTTGTCACTGTACCAACCTGTGTGGAGTGGGATGGTGTGGAGGGAAGATGAGTAACCTACATCAGTCTCTGGCTACTGCAGGATTGTTCCATATGTGCTGATGTGAGATGGAGTGTAGGGGCAGCAACTACCCAGGAGTGCCCATCCAGTGCCCACCCTACACTGTGCTGGTCAAGGTGAAGTGGCAGATATGTGACCCACATATTTGTCTCTGGCTCTCTCTGGGTGCTCCTCTTGTGCAGTGGTGGAACAGATACACAAGTTTGTTTCTCTCTCTCTTTCTCTCTCTCTCCCTCTCCCTCTCTGATGTCCGCTCCCCCACAGTGATAGGAAAACTCTGTGGAACTGCTCTCTGTCCTGGTCATAGCATGCTTGCTGCCACTTTCTCTGCCTCTCTGTATGTGCAGTCCATTGCACTGGGCTTCAGAAAGACAAACAGAGAGTTAACCTGACAGCAAGGTGCCAGAAGAGTGAATGGCAATAAAATGGATGGAAACCAAGCTCGGACACACACTGTACTTCTCTGTTTTGGGGGAGTTGACATCATCTCTAAATGGAACAAATTGGACCTGCACATACTGTGAGACAATGAATTCACTGCCCTTAAATTTCACTGTTTTGTCTGCTCCAACATTTTCATGGCAGTTTAATTTAGCTGAAGTCAAGAGCAAGCTAACTTGTCAATGGTAGTATATATTTTCACTGGCATATAATTTTCACTGGATTTTGAAACAGTGAAAATAGCGAAAATTTGTTCAGCGGAAAAAGGTCCTCTGCAGTATATGCTGCACTGGAAGAGGCTCGCTGTTGCTGTGTCTGTCTTGGGGTGGTGGGTGGGGGTGGAGGAGTTGACACTGCTGAGGATGGGCCACCCATGAAATGCCGTTTGTTCAGGTGCAAGTCTGGGAGCCTATGGTCATCGTGATTATGGTCACTACATTGCACTGCCCCAATTTCACACTGCCAAGGTGATGCTGCAATAGTGACATCCTGTCACCTGGTGATCACTCTTGTGCTGCTTACTTGCCATATCTTAACATGTTGCTGTCACTGTTTGGGGGTTCTCTCTCCGCTCTGTCCCTGACACTGGTGCCACTCACCACTTTCGATCCTGCACTCTCTTTTAGGGAGGGCTGCTGCTTCTTCTCCTTCTCGGTGTCTGCCCTGCAGCCAAGTCTTTCTTTTCCCTGCTCAGGGTTAGCTACAGCTCTCCATGCAATGCTGCCTCACTTCTCAGCAATCTTGCTCCTTGTATTGTGCAGGGTGGGGAGCACAATGAAGCAGGATGGACACTAGGAGATCCACAGGGCTGGTCAGTGGGTACCATCACAGAGAGCAATGCTCAGACCAGGCATTGTGGCTCACATGAACCATCGAGAGAGAGGAGCTCGGGACAAGAACATGCACTGTTATTCACAGAGACACAAACAAATTCAAGCGTGGACATCTGTTGGGGGAAGGATCAATAATATTTATTATTGATTTACTGCTACGACTGTTTACTGATTATGGCACAGAGAGTGGGGATAGAGTGTATGGCTGGGTACCTGAAGATCTGCAGGGCGGGTGGGTGGGAAACAAACAGTGAGATCAGTTAGGGCATGAATGAATGAATGGTGACAGGTATTTGTAGTAACATGGCTGACTGAGACACGGCCAATCAGGTCTTGCTATAGACCAGGTTTTCTCAAATGGTGAGGTCAGCCTCTCTGGGAGGCTTCAACCTGTTTTAGGGGAGGCTCAAGCAAGTCTGAAAAAGTGCTGTATTAAATTTAGAGTTTTAGATACTTTGTGTGAAGGGATGAAGCAAACTGAAAGAGGATAATAGTAGGTGAATTTATGTGTTTATTTACATATTTGTAACCAAGAATGGTACACTAAGCCAGTGCTCATTTTTCAGGTGCAACTGGGAAGGGTAGGAAGTGAATACAGTTCAAAAGGTAACTGCAAAACTGTCAAGCTATACAAAATTAACTATAATATAAACAATTAGGAGCAATTAAAGCATAATAAGAGGTAACAATTGGCCAGTTAGACTAGCAGCAGAAAAGCCAAAATACAGGGTTAAACAGAGAGGCACTAGGAGCAAGAGCAGGAGGAGGCAAAAGGATCACTGAGATGTTGCTTAACAGGGTAAGAAAGAAAAGGCAGAGGTAGTTAGGAATGTTATTCCACATAGAGGAAACAGACAGAGAAAGCACTCTGGCCTATGAAGGTATAAAAAAAATGAACAATGGTTCGAGGATCAAAATAGCAGAGCAAGTAAGCTAGCCTAGTGAGAGGAGTACATGAGGGTTACAATAAGCCAAATAAAATGACAGACAACTGTTCAAAGGAGTTTCACTTTATTCCTGATATGCTATTCAAAGTGTGCTATTTTTCTATGGGGAGGCCCAAGATTATTTCAATATTTGAGGAGGCTCCAGATCTTTTCCACGGCAGGAGGCTCTCTCTCTGAAAACGTCTGAGAACTAATGCTATAGGCAAATACATCACTATTCATTCATGCCCTTACTGTTATTGAACACTGAGCAGTTCGAGGTGCTCTGCACTAAGGGACTGACAGCGCTAACTGACTTTAAAAATCTTTTTGGGTTGCTGCTGGTGGGGAATATGTTAAAAGCATCACCATCGGGGTCTCTGGTTTGGTGGGGAAACTGGTGGAGTGTCTTTTGGTATGCGGGATGAAGGAAGGGTACAATACTCCACAGACATCAGTGAAGCATTATGTAAATAAAAGGAATGAAGCACTCCTAAAAGCTCTCCACAGCCATATTGACTCGACCAGAACTTGTCTAATGTGGTACAACAGCATAGAATACCATGCCTATTAAGATCCCTTAAGTTTACCTGCACTGTAGGTTCCTCATAACAAATATATCATCAAGACTGAAAAGTCCCTAAGTTAATCTTTGTTAAAAGATGAACTACTAGAAATATTGCCAGCACAAAGAAACAGAAATTGATGGCAGATAAGGACTGTTCGCCCTGCTAGTCTACCCATTTAGTTATCATAGAAAAAATGCACTCCAGACTTAACATTTAAGTGAAAAGATTTCTTTACTGTGTTAGGATGGTATTTATGAAGTACTATGCACATCAATACCCATGTCAGTAATACAAGTTAAAGAGTGCCATGCAAACAGATTTAAGCTCCCACATTGTGACAAAAGCTCTGTGTACCAGGGTCTCAAACCTCTTCCTCAGGAAGCCTATCCCATGCATGTTTGAATTCCCCACTGTGTTTACCACCACCACCTCCTCCACTGGGGGTCTATCCCATGCATCCACCACCCTTTCCATGAAGAAACATTTCTCATGCCCCTTAGTCTACCCCTTCCAGCCTTACATCATGTCCCCTCATTCCTGGACATGTCCTCCTCTGAAAGATGTTACCCTCTGGTGCCCTATTTATGCCTTTTGATATTTGTAGGTTTCTATCATATCTCCTGTCTCTCCTCTTCTTCAGGGTATACATACTGCAGTCTCCCAGTCTCTCCTCATAAGACTTTTGGTGCAGGCCCTGCGCCGTCTTTGTTGCCCTTCTCTGAACTGTCTCCACCCTGTCTACATCCTTATGGAGATGCAGCCTCCAGAACTGGACACCGTATTCCAAATGAGGGCTCACAAATGATCTGTACAGTGGCATCATCATCTCCTTCCTTCTGCTGGTGATTCCTCTCCTATGCACCCCAGCATCCCACTGGCTCACCCCACAACCTTGGCACAGTGCTTGGCCACCTTAGGTCATCAGACATGATTACCCCCAAATCCCTTTCCTGTTTAGTAACCGTCAGTATCTCCTCCCTCCCTCATGTAATCCTCCTGGATTCTTGCTCCTCAAATGCATGATTTTGCACTTTTTGCATTGAATCTCAGCTGCCACACTCTAGACCATTCCTTCAGTTCACCCAGCTCCTCCTCATTTTTCCACCCTCTTAGCATGCCCATCTTGTTATGGATCTTAGTCATATGCAAAGAGGCACAACTTTCCTTCTAGCCCCTCCATAATGTCACTTATGAAGACATTAAACAGGACTGGTCCCAGGACGGTGGCACCCTTGGTCACCATCCTTTCTTCAAATTAAGCTCCATTTACATGACTGTCTGTCTTCTATCACTCAACCAGTTTCTAACCCAGTTTACCACTTTGTGACCCACTCCCAGGCTGCCTAGCTTGCTCACCAGTCTTCTATGTGGAACTGAAGATTTTACTGAAATCCAGGTAGGCAACATCCACAGTTCCCTCAATCACGACCCTAGTCATCCAGTCAAAGACATCAATTAGATTGTTTAACATGACCTTCCCGCTGTGAATCCAGGATGTCTCGGATCATGTGCTCCACTGTATTCAAGGTGTTCCACAATTTTCTTTAAGTAGTGATTCCATAGGTTTTCCCACTACTGAAGTGAGACTGACTATTCTATAGTTTCCAGCCTTCTCCCTACTCCCCCTTTTGTGAAGGGGACTACATCTGCCCACTTCCAGTCCTCCAGAACCACTCCTGTATTGAGCAATTTGTTGAACAGGACTGCCAGTGGTGCTGCCAGCACCTCCCATAGTTTCCATAATATTCTAGGGTGTATCCCATCCAGTCCCATTGCCTTGTGCACTTTCAGTTTTGTGAGTTCTTTTAGGACACTCTCTTCCGTAAATGGACTGGTGTCCGTCTCCTCCTATATTTGTTCATGTTGCCTAACTGTGGAGCCCACCTTCTCCTTCTTCTGTGAATGCAGAACAAAAATATTTGTTAAGTATTAAAGCTTTTTCAGGTCCCTTCCACACACTCCCTTCTTCCCCTTTTATCCTTACTATCCAACTCCTGTTTCTCTTTTCACTAATATACCTATAAAAGTCTTGTTCCCTATTTTTATGTTGATTAGCGCAGTGCAAGAAACATATTAACTGCTGCTGAGAAGCAGGCTGTGGAGGCTGCAACACTGTTGTGGCCAATGCCCCACAGCCTGCAAAAGGCTTATCCCTGCCCCCAATGCTGTTGCAGGTTGCTGGTGACACAAGTTTGGAACGTTCCACCAATCTCAGGATAAATCAGCCTACCGCAATCAGTGGTTACCTCATCATTGCAGCGTAAGCTATCCGGCTGTAATGAGGGAGCGACCTGTCATTGCAGGCCGGCTCTAGTAAGCCTGATATTGTTTTGAACATGGAGGCGGGTTGCCGCCTGTTCACAAACAATATAACCCCCTAATGTTTATCTGCCGGCCGAGGAGCCTCCCCATCGGCAAAATGTGACCCGTTTCATTGTCTGCTGACGGGTGCTCAATCCCATCGGCAAAGAGGAACCCCTTTGTTGTTTGCGGAGGAGTGCCCAATCCCGTCAGCAGAAAGGATCCCCTTTGTTATTTATGACGGGTGCCCAATCCCCATTGACAGAAAGGAATCCCCTTTGTTTGCTGGTGGGGTGCCCAATCACCATTGGCAGAAAGGATCCCCCATTTTGTTGTTTGCTGACAGAGTGCGAATCCCCATCGGCTACAGCTCCCCAAAAGCGAGACTCGATGGCATGCTGGGAGCCCACCCCAGCGTGCCAAATGTCCCTAGTAGTGAAAACCGTCCTATGTTGTCTGTTTTTTTATTTACCTGTAAAGAAAAACAGTCCCTCGTGTCTCTCAGACCTCCCTCCGCAACCCAGCCCACCCTGCACACTCTGCCTCCCCACACACCCCTCAACCCATACTACTTTTCGGAGTCCATGCCATGATCTTTGCTGGACCGGGAACATGTTTGCACTCTTCAAAGCCGACCACGAACTGAGGAAATGCCGGTAAGCTGTATAATGGAGTAAATAGGGTTTTTTCAACTTTGCTGCATATCTCAGGCATTTTGGATTTGTTCACTAAATTTTCAACATAGGTTTTGGGACTCCTCCTCATGAATCGTCCAACTGTCATGGCGTTAATCGGCCAAAGGTGATTTCGCAGTCACTGCGCTTGAATTACCTTTGGGGGCTGATTAATGAAACAACAGTGCCAGTGTTCATGAGGTGGGCTCTCAAAAGCCTATGTTGCAAATTTGGTGGAAAAATCCCAAAAATTACTGTTTTACGAGTGTTCATTGCGCAGTTGCTACACACACTAGTAACTTCATGAATTTGCAATATTTTGAAGCCAGATTTTCAACATTGGTATTTTGTCACACCTCCTTGTGAACAGTACAGCTGTCATTGTTTACATCTTGGTGGAAATGTGTTTCGCACTTCCAGTGCAGAATAGCGTGGTCGATGTCGGAAATCAGTGTTCAGGACAGATTAAGAAAATGACAGTGACACTGTTCATGAGTAGAGGTCCTGAAATGGCTATATTGAAAATTTGACAACGATACTCCATAAAATGACTGTATTCTGACGTGCGTTGCGCGGTTGCACACGCTCATAACTCGAATGTATAATATTTTCACTCCAGATTTTCAGCATTGCCATTTTCCTACACCTACTTATGAACAGTGTAGCTGTCATTTTTCCCATCCTGGCCAAAATGTGTTTCGCAGTTCCGGCACAGAATAGGGTGGTCGCTGGGAAATCGCTGTCCGGGACAGAGTAATAAAATTACAGCGATAATGTTTATGAGCAGAGGTCCTAAAATGCCTATGTTGAAAATTTGGTGATGATAGCCGATCAAATGACTGTGTTACAAGGGTGCATTGCACACTTTCCACACACCCTTGTAACTTTGCAGATTCGTAATATTGTCATGCCACATTTTCAACAATGGCAATTTTTCACACCTCCTTATGAGCAGTACAGCTGTCATTTTTCACATCTTGAGTGAAATGTGGTTTCACAGTTGCAGCACAGAATAACGCAGTCACTGTGGGAAATCAGTGTTTGGGACAGATTAAGAAATGACAGTGGCACTGTTCATGAGCAGAGGTCCTAAAATCCCTATGTTGGAAATTTGGTGTCAAAACTCCATAACATGACTGTGTTAGAAGCATGAGTTCAACTCTTTCCACGCACCCTTGTAACTTCACAAATTTGTAATATTTTCACGCCACATTTTCAACACTGGCATTTTTCACACCTCTTATGAACAGTACAGCTGTCATTTTCACATCCTGGCTAAAATATGTTTTGCACTCCTGATGGAGAATATACGGTCACTGTGGGACATCAGTGTTTGGGATAGATTAACATGGAGCGAGTGAGAGGGAGAGTGACCGAGCTCAACTGAGCTCTGTTGGGACTGCTCCGGTTTGTTTGTGGGCAAAAAGGCCCCAATGCAAGAGGCCAGTACAAAAGGGCAGCCTGCAGCACTGGCAGAAACAGAACGAGAGAGTGAGTGAGGGAGGGGTGAGCGAACTCACCGGGCTGTCAGGACTGCTGCGGATTTCTTTGTGGGCAGAAACAGGTGTCCAATGCAGGCAGGATCCCAGTAGAAAAGGCCAGCCTGCAGCAGTGGGAGAAAGCGGTATGAGTGAGTGAGGCAGGGGACTGGGTGAGCTCAATGGAGCTCTATCAGAACTGCTGCAGATTTCTTTGTTGGCAGAAAAAGGCGCCAATGTAGGCAGGAGCCCTGTACAAAGGGCCACTTGCAGCGCCAGGACAAACAGAATGAGCGCATGACAGAGGGAGACTAAGCGACCTCAGTGGAGCTTTGTCAGTACAGCTGCGGGTTTATTTGTGGACAAAGGTGCCAACACAGACAGCAGCCCATACACAAGCGCAGCCTGCAGCGCCAAGAGAAACAGAATGAGTGAGTGAAGAGCAGTAATAAGCCAGCTCAACGAAGCTCTATTGTGACTGCTGCAGATTTCTTTGTAGGCAGAAAATGCGGCAGCGCAGGCAGGAGCCCAGTACAAAAGGCCAGCTTGCAGCGCAGGCAGAAATGAAATGAGGAGTGAGAGGGGGGATGAGCGCGCCTCAATGGAACTGTGTCAGGACTGCTTCAGATTTCTTTCTGGCCAGAACAAGCCACCAATGCAGCCAGGAGCCCAGTACAAAGGGCAGCCTGCAGCACCAGGAGACACAGAATGAACGAGTGAGGGAGGGGAGGAGTGAGCTCAACAGAGCTCTGTTGGGACTGCTGCAGATTTGTTTGTGGGCAGAAAAAGGCAGCAATGCATGCAGGGGCCCAGTACAAAATGGCAGCCTGCAGTGGCAGGAAAAACAGAATGAGCGAGTGAGAGAGGGGGGTGAACAAGGTCAACAGAGCTGTATTGTAACTGCTGCAAATGGTGATAACCCAGGCAGGAGCCCAACAGAAAGGGCAGCCTGCACGCCACCAGAAACGGAATGAGCGAGTGAGAGAAGGGGACTGAGAGGCTCAATGGAGCATTGTCGGGACTGCTGCAGATTTCTTTGTGGGCAGAAAAAGGTGCCAACAGAGCCAGGAGCCCAGTACAAGGGCAGGCTGCAGGCGCCAGGAGAAACAGAATGAGTGAGTGACACAGGGGAGTGGCGCCTCAACGGAGCTCTGTCGGGAGAGCTGTGGATTTCTTTGTGGGCAGAAAAAGGTGCCAACACAGGCAGGAGCCCAGTACAAAGGGCAGCCTGCAGCGCCAGCAGAAACGGAACAAGTGAGTCAGAGAGGGGACTCAACAGGCTCAACAGACCTGTGTTGGGACTGCTGCAAATTTCTTTGTGGGAAGAAAAAGCCACCAGGGAGGCAGGAGCCCAGTACAAAGGCAGCCTGCAGCGCCAGGAGAAACAGAATGAGTGAGTGAGAGAGGGGAGTAGCTACCTCAATGCAGCCCTGTCGGGACAGCTGCGGATTTCTTAGTGGGTAAAACAAGGTGCCAGTGCAGGCAGGAGCCCAGTAGAAAACAGCAGCCTGCAGCATCGGGAGAAACAGACTGAGCGAGTGACAGAGGCGCAGTGAGCGAGCTCAACACACCAGCTAATCAACATTCAGCATTGACAAATGCTTGTTTTACCTCCTGTGCTATTTTGTCCTCTCTTTGTGCCTTTGCGCTCCTGACTGCTTTCCTGCCTCCCTCTGTTTATCCAGGTACACTACCCTGTCCTCCTCCTGCTGCATTTCCTTGTATTTCCTGAAAGTCATCTTTTTGCCCTTACCATCCTGGCACTTCCTTTGAGAACCATAGTGGCTTCCTTTCTCTTGCTTTTGTTTACTTGCCAAATGCCTAATGCAAAGGTTTGTACGCCTCCACTATGGCTCCTTTCAGATGGGCCCACTGCTCCTCAACTCCACCCATTTGTCTCTCCCTGCCTGGGCATGCTTGAGACACATTAGTAAAGTCTGCTCTCCTGAAATCCAGGACTCTCGTCTTTGTGTGCCTTGACTCTGCCACTGTACTCATGCTGAACCACACTGTGTGATGATCACTGGATCCCAGGTGTCTGCCCACCCTGACTTCCAAAATTCTGTCCCCATTGGTGAGTACCAGGTCTAAAATTACCCTCCTGGTGGGCCACAGCACTAGCTGCCTGAAGCCTGCCCCTTGCACAGAGTACAGGATGTCCCTACTCCTAGCTGAGGTATAGCTGGGATGTTCCAATCCACATCTGGCAAACTGAGATTTCATACCAGCAGCACCACCCTTCAGCTACCATCATGTGGATGGATTCCACTAGAACCTTGCACCCTCCTCCCCTGTGCTGGAAGTCTGTATATCATGCCTGTGTGAATAGTAGTGCCATTGCCCTCCTCAAGGGTGACCCACAGTACCTCTGCCCCCACATTCCCTGTATCCCAGTTGCTTTAATACTCTCCCGATGTAGAGCCACCCTTCCCTTTTTACCTTTCCTGTCTCTCCTAAACAGAATATAACCTGGTATTGCTACATCCCAGTCATGGTTTCCAGTATACCATGTCTTGGTATAGCTACAATGTCCAGGTCAGCCGTCATCAATGCCACCCATTCTGGGATTTTATTCCCTACACTGCAGCCATTGGTTTAAATGGCATTCCAATTTCTGAAAAATACACTGAGCAAAATATGATGCTCAGCTTTCAATATAAAACTACATTAAAAAAGGTTACGGGCGTGGCCAGCAGCTGAGCTAGCAACAGCTTCTAACACAAGCGCTGCTATCTATTTAGTTTTGAGGAGCATTTGTGTTACAAATTTCTCTCAAACTGAAAACTAATCGAATAGTCTGATAGAGAATAAGGTCCTGATTACCCCGATCTGTTTTATTTGGACCTTCTGCTGGCAGATCCAGAGCTATGGGGCAAACTAATAATGCAGCACCTAGTGGAGAAGCAGCCCATCTGAGAGACACTAAAACTGGGACTACTAAGGACGTTGGCACGGGCCTGCTGGAGAATACTGCTCAGCTGACTAATGCACACTACCGAAAGCCATTCAAAAACTAGATGGCAGGATGGAGGACTTTACAGCGCAGTTCAAAGTTTTGGATGCTAAATGGGGAAATTAGAAGAGGACACGCAAGCCACAGTAAAATCTGCATCCACAGCAATGGCAACCTCTTCTGGCCTAGTGAAGGAAAATGGAGCGTGCGTAGGCACCTTGAAAATCTCGAAAATTTGTCCCAGGCAGCCAATATCAGAATCTTCAATATTCCAGAGCAAGCTGGGGGATATTTCTACATTTATTAAATCACTTTTCCAGGACTTACTGCAAAACTGTGAGGACTTCTCGTAATGAGCATATAGAATCACTCCATGTGGTGCCAGACAATGTATGGCTACGGGACTATTAGCCCCATGGACCCTTTTGGTTTCACTTGGATCAGTAGTGGAAAGGGACTTTATCATCACCCAGGCCAAGACATGTGGCACAATAGAGTGGAACGGTAATAAAATACATGTTTTTCGGTTCTTAGCTACGTAACACGGCAAAGGAGGAAGGCATTCGATGGGGCCCGCTCTTACCTACGACAACTGGGGATCCAAACATGCTGATTATGCCAGCAAGTCTCTGAATGTTCTAAGGAGGAAAACTTATCAATTTTTGGACTCTGGAGAAGCTGGAAAACACATAGACCAGGTGGAATGATAACTGTATTGTTCATGAGGAGGCGTAAAAATGGCAACATTGAAAATCTGGAGTGGCAATATGAAATATTGGTGAAGCAATGAACATGCATACAAACTGCACAACAGATGTCCTAACCCAATTATTTGTGGAAGTTTTTAGGCACATTTTCAACGTAGGTATTTTGGGCCCTCCCCATATGAACAGTGGCGCCGTGATTTTGTTAATGTGTCCCAAAAGGTGATTTCCCACAGCGAGCATGCCATTGTGTGCCACAGTTACGAAACACATTTTGGGCAAGCTGTGAAAAATTGCAGCTGTACTGTTGATAAGGAGGTGTGCACAAATGCCAGTGGTGAAAATCTGGCATGAAAATATTGCAAATTTACGAAGTTACAAGGCTGCGTGGAAACTGCGCAATGCACACTTACCAGCACAGTCATTTGGACTTTCAGCACCAAAGTTTCAAAATAGACATTTTAGGACCTCTGCTCATAAACAGTGTCATCGTCATTTCCCAAACTGTCCCAAAACTGATTTCGCTGGCGACCATGCAATTCTGTGCTGGACGATGCGAAAACACATTTCAGCCAGGATATGTAAAATGACAGCTGTACTGTTCATAAGGAGGTGTGGAAAATGCCAATTTTGAACATCTGGAGTGAAAATATTACAAATGCACGAAGTCACAAGTGTGCATGCAAACTGCGGAATGCGTTAAGTAAAACATTAATTTATGGACTTTCGGCGCAAATTTTCAATATAGGCATTTTAGGACGTCTGCTAATGAACAGTGTCACTGTCATTTTCATAACGTGTCTTGAACATGGACTTTCCACAGCGACTACGCTATTCTGCGCCGGAACTGCAAAACAATTTTGGTCAGGATGTGAAAAATGACAGCTGTACTACTCATAAGAAGGTGGTAAAATGGCAATGCTGAAAATCTGGAGTGAAATATTGTAATTCATGAACTTACGAGCGTAGCGTGCAAACTGTGAATTACCGCCGTAATACAGTCACAATGTAACACTTGTGAGCACAGACAGAGGTCCAATATGTCCTATGTCTGAGAACTAGGACAAAAACTCTCAACATTCCCTGATTTTCAGGGACATCCTGATTTTGCATCAAAACATTTCCTCAGTCCCTCCTAAGTTTGGTATTTTTTTAATCAATGTAAAGTATGGATTTTAAAGCATAAAATGTTGCCTGATGTCAGTGCTACAGTATACTGTGCTTCGGAAAGGTTTTTTCGCACTAAGCCCTAGAAATAACAGCCTCATATTTCTATGAGCTGTGAGCAGACTGGTAAATCCAGCAGATGTAGGTTTGATTCCCACAACCTGCAGTTGCATACTGTGTGACCCTGAGCTAACCACTTAACCTCCCTGTGTGAAAGTTATGATGTAATGTTTTATATTAAATTCAGAAAATGAAAATTTGATGTACTGACAGTTTGCTGACGTGAATGAACGTGCATGATTATCTGATGGTACTGAAAGTTTTCTGAACAAAAACCATTCTTTTTACGTAAAGAGTTCCCTTCCGACCACAGAGGCTTCCCTGTTTGAGAGAACTGGAAATGCTACTCAGATGTATGCTGCCTGTGGAGTTCTCGCTCTCCAGCATCACCGATTGGCTGATGTAGGTCAAGTGGCTTGCAATCAAGTTGGACTTGCTCAGTGTATGTTCCTATAATAAGTGTTGCATTGCTGGAAAATGCCAAACTACCAAAATGAGAATGAATTTCTTCAGACTCACTTCACCAGCGTCTAAAACACCAGATTTTGGCACACTCATCAAATGCAAATTTGCCTCGGCTCATCGTTATGCAACAGTTATTTACGTTCAGCTTTGGCAGATGGCCAGGCCTTGATCTGGATGCACAAGACTTCACAGAGCAACAGGTGGAAGAGATTTCTTTTTTATCCTTTATTTTTCTCCCATTCTCATTTGGATCATGTCCCCCTGCCCCGGGAACGACTGGCATTGGGATACAGTCCTCGACATGAGCATGCATCAGCACACTCAAACGATGTGCAGTGCGCCATCCCACCCTCCCCAAGTTCTGAGCACTCTGCCACTCATACATCTACAGATGGCAGTAAGACCATGGGATGCAGCACCTTCCCCCAGGAGGAGGAGAGCACCCCTGGGATGTTCAACTCTCCTCCCCATGGCTGACCCTGATGATCCAGACTCATTCCAAACCAGGTCACTGATATTGCAACTGGTAGCCCTACCACTGTGCTGATGGGCTTGCTTAGAAAATTCAATTTTTTTTTTGCTGCCAAGTGGTGCACCATATCTTTGGTGCATGCAAGATTTGTGGAAAAAAAACACTTTAATCTGAACCCTGGGTGAAATTTAAAAGGTGCAATTGTGCATATTCTGCAAAAAAAGGCTGAACACCAGAGGGCATCCTTGCACAACCACAGCCTTTCCTGTATGAGCACAATTTTCAAAAGTTCTGGCCAGAGCCAGCACGGTTGCAACTGATGGGGCTCGGTAACTCTGGAGCACTGCCAGCTGTCCGCCATGTCCAGTATGGCCACTGATGCTACTGCACATGTACAAGTTCCTGCACGGCACAGATAACTCATGGCCATATTGGACATTGGACAACCAGCTAGAATGCATGTGCCAAAGATGGCCACAAAATTAACTGTGCATGTGCAAGTTCCGCTCACACACAGATAGCACCAGTGGCCATATTGGACATGATGGACAGTGCCATGATCTGGCCACTGAACAAGGTAGTGCAGTGGACACATGTCCGCTTCCATTACTAGAACTCCAAAGAAACAGGAACACATGGTATCCGGTCAGCTCCTTTTCTCTACGATCCCAAAACAGCTGCAGGGCTCCACCCACTGCAGCCATAAAACTGCCTTTTTATTACCTTGTCTGCATTTGCAACAGTTTGCAAAAATTGTTTTTGTTCAGCTGTGCAAAATACTACACCTGTATTAGCAACTGATTTTCCTGCACCAACCAGTTACACATGTGACCTAGTCCCCGAGGCATGCCAGGTCATTTAAATTTAAATGAGATTTGGAGGAACGCAGCCAACATCTCACAGATGTGCCCTTCAGTGTTTTGGTGAAAAAACATTACAGGTGGCAAAGTTACGGCACTCCAAAGTTGACACTTTTCCCATAGGATAACATTACGCATCCGCTGCATTACAGGAATTCTTTGTCGCCCTGCTGCAAAATAATGGTTTGATCTTTTGGGCTGAAATTTGGAGGAAAGCCAACATCCCACAGATGTGCCTTTCAGTTGTCTGGTGAAAAAAATATTACAGGAGTCAAGTTATGGCACTCCAAACTTCTTTTTTCCCCATAGGATAACATTACGGGCGTTTGCCGTCTTTCAGGGCCCATATCTCGGAAATGGTACGAGATACAGACTTTTCATCATAAAATGGGGGCTAAGTACAAAGCTAGCCAGGAAAGTCATAAATCATGTGACTTTTTAAATTTTTTTCATTCGTCACGGTTCCTTAGATATAAGCAATTTAGTATTCCGACTCCTCATTTTCTGCTCTGAGACCCATTATTATGCATATATTCTTTGTACTCACTGTCTTTCTCTATGCAGCTTTTGGGAAACTAGCCTGTGGCTTACATTACTGTTACCGTTTCTGCTTGCAGTTCATTTCCCGTTCACTTACCGTTCACGTCTATGCCACCATGTGCGTTACCCTTTGCATTTTCATTTGCGCTTGCATTTTGCGTTATTTTTACCATTTTGTGTCTACAGTACTGTTTCTCTTTCTGTTTCACTTTGCATCACCATCGCATTACGTTCTGGCACCATGTTACTATGTAACAAGACATCACGTGGCGGGGCGTGGGGTCCATTACATTCACTATTTCTCATTATCATTCTCAAAGAAGGGAAATTAGAGGCAAAAACTCTGTTTAATGCATTAGTTAGTGTCCTAACTCTCACCCCATTCTCCTATACCTCTGCTTCTTCACATCTGATGGGTGAGAGTTAGGGCAGCTGTAATCACACTCGATGCCGGTTGGGGGTGGGCGCGAGGGTCCTAAGGAGGCTTTCAACCCTAACACAAATTTCCTCACTTTTGTGCGCTGTGGGACAACCCTAACTAATGCATTAAATGGCATTTTTGCCTCTAATATATATATATATATATATTGCAAAAACTCCATTAATGCATCAGTTAGTTGTTCCACAGTGACAAAAGTGTGGAATCAACGCTAGGGTTACCATCCTACCCCCACGCCCATCCTCAAAACCATAACTCCACATCTCCCCCACACACATTACGCACACACACACACACACACACACGCAAAACAGGGAAGGGCCAAAGCAACACAACCAATCAAAGACAACCAGCATCAGGTAACAGAAGTAACACAGAACTCTATAAATGTAGTACAAGACACATCCATCATCATGGTTCAGCAACTGTATGAGTTCTGCTGCCATCAGTGTCTCTTGGGGTACACGCATGCTGGGCAACCTTGGGAGATGGTCCACAGTAAGCATTTTCTGTTACAAACATCAATATCAAGATTTGAAGAGCCACTGACAGGAATTACATTGTAAGGTCCTTGATGTGTTGCTGATGTAGATTGCAGCATTTGTTTTCATGAAAATTACTGATTTTGTTTTGTTTTTGGTTTTTGCCAGCCGCTCATCTTGCTTGCTCCCATGGTAAGGTTGCAGCTGTGTACCTGCCGCTTAGCCGTGATTTGAAGTTCGGATCAGGCTGTCACCAGTCAAGCTGTCAGATCGCTGCAAAGGCGTGAGTACAGGTGAAGTGTGGTGGCAGTATTTGAAGTTTTGTTAGTATTTCTTTATTTTTTGGATGCCAAATGTAATTGCTGCCTGCATTCCCATTCATTTATTTAGAGTACTTCTCTATCGGTCACGCTGATACTCCGTATTTAATTCTGCATTGATAGACATATTCAGCACACATGGTTTTGCTCTGAGGTTATAAGTGTAGTAGGACAAATAATATAAAGGCTTCTATATGTGTTATCTTTTTATATCCTAATCTAGCACTGCACAACACATTTCACAATTTAGTTTATTGCCTTGTGTTGCTTCCTTCATGTACTGTGGACTGCCATGAATATCATAACACATGGCATCAACCTGTTGCAGTAATGTGCGTAATTCATTTTTGAAAAATTACTAGATCTAGTTTTGTTGTTTTGTATAGTTTAATTTTCTTGTTTCATACACTATAATAAAACAACTGTCCGTGAATAATTTGAAATAGAAGCCTCTATTTGTTTTTAATTATTTACTTAGGCATCACATCAGCTTGCATACATGTGCATTACTGCATGGTACCAATTATGGATGTAGAATATAATTAATGTGGCTCATTCTACATATATTAGAAAGTGTGTTGCTTTTGAAAGCACATCTGGTCCTTATAAATATTATCAACTGTTTGAAAAGATATCAAAGTTATTATATCTGTATTTATTACCTCAGTAGCAAGACCACATGCATAAACACACCCTGTTTTAATATGGTGAACAGGTGTATATCATATGGGTGCTCAAACACGCATAGAAATAATGTTAGTTTGCATAAATTTCCAAGTGATGTTAAAGTGAGAAGCCAAGGGAGAATGCAGTATGCAGAGCAAGAGCTGATTGGAAGGGTGCCACTGACAGCAGCAGACTGTGCAGTGATCATTTCCTGGAGGCTGACTTTGAACGGAGTACAACCTTATCGTGAGTTTGGTTTACAAACAGGCTGTGTGTGTGAAGACTTTGGAATCTTGGTGCCAACACAATTTAAGAGAGCACAAATACCTGGTAGTATGGGTGCAGTGCCCAAGAAAGCAAGAGTATCTGGTGCTGTAGCCAAACATGAGTGGCAAGAGGTGTGTATGTGTTGAATTTCAATTATATTTTAGTTTTGTTTAAAACAAATTCTACCTCTATCCTCTGTTTTGAGTGTCAGCTTCACCCTGTTGATAACTATTTTCCGCATGCGCAGTGGTACTGACCGTGATTGGACAGTGTGATGACTGTAATGGTGCTATTGGCTCATGTGGACTGTCGTGTGCTCATAGGATGTTATCATGTGCAAACACAGTTTGTGCCATTGGCTATCTGGCCACCAATTCCACTAGCATGACGTAAGCAAATATATGCATCCCTGTCAACTCCGCACCCCCATCTACATACACCATTCAAAACAGTTAGCAGACCCCTCATGACATATACTTAACCAATAAGGCATAACAGGGGCTGTGTTATGGTGGGATAATAGCCCACCTCTGATTGGTTGAAGCAGCGAGGCATAGCAGAGTGCTTGCACCACCTGAGACTGGCCGTTATCCCACCATACACACACCCCTGAGTGCCTTATTGCAATTATGAAATGGGTAATTTTTTAGTGAATTTTATGCCTTTTGGAAACATTTTACTTTTATCTGGGCCATTG
The DNA here is from genome assembly GCA_016271365.2 of Neoceratodus forsteri. Taxonomy (NCBI): domain Eukaryota; kingdom Metazoa; phylum Chordata; order Ceratodontiformes; family Ceratodontidae; genus Neoceratodus; species Neoceratodus forsteri. The sequence goes on from JADMNL010000026.1 coordinate 236,083,297, forward strand.
TGCTGTGATAATGGCCCAGCTGAAAGCTGCTCTTGACCAATCAGGAGCCAGCATTCTTTGTATCCATTTCATAATTTTGGTTGATAGTCCTCCCCACACACACATTTTTATAAATGGGCACCATATGGGCCATCCTGTATGATTGTGACATGAATTCTCTGTGTCCTGTGATGTACTAAACACATCTGTTCATGGTCCAACTAGCTCCTTAAGTACCCTAGGGTGAATGTCATCTGCCACGCCACATTGTCCACCCTCAGTGGCCTTGTTCCTCCAGCGCCCTGTCCTTCATAATTCTGATATCAGATGACTCCGCACTCCTCTTCCCACTCCACCCTTCTCATGGAATATCTGCCCCACCCTCTTTCCTTCAGGATCACAGAGCAGAAGTACTCATTCATTGTCTGTAACTGGTCTTACCCTTTACCACCCATTGCTGCTGATTGGGAAATGAAAATATCACATCAGCATTCCACATTGAGAACTGATAGTGTCTCACTGTACATATTACATCATGTTCACACCCACATAAACTAATCACACTCAGTGTATGACAGAATGAGTACATACTCTGTCTGATTAGAAAAAGGCAACCATTGATGAACAACTGCAGGGACAAGCAACTTTTCATACTAATGAAGTAAACTCTCATGATTCCCAACATATAAACCTATATTAATTGATTTCATTGCTTGTCTGTAATGAGCAGATTGCATGAATTATTGTTTGTTTATAGTTTAGGGGCGGATTCACAAAAGGCAAATCAGGATGCAAGGCAACTTGCGTCGGAAAAATGGTGCAAGAAGCACTTGCGTCCAGAGTTGCATCTGGGTGGGATTCACATAGGCAGCCTGCGACATGCTGCAGGCTGCCTGTCTAACTGCACCTATGCACCATAAATCCCTTGCAACATGGCGTAAAGGGTTTATGGCAGCATTCACCCTATTCAGCTAGGGTGGCTGCTATGTCCACAAATGGGATTCAGAGACAACTACCAGTGAACATCTGTCAAAGACCAGTTATGCCACCAAAAGGTGATCTAAGTGGTCTTTGCTGTTCACTGGAGGTTGCTCACTGCACCCAGCACCATATATACCTGTGGGTTACAGCCCCCCCATGGGCTCCAGCACCTAGGCATGGCATACACTGTGCCAGGATGGGTATATGGATACTCCTGATGCCCCAAACCCCCTCAAACACACGTTGTGTGCCCCCCACATGCCCTGGGGCATGATCCCCCATCATCAATCCCAGTAACCCCTGGTAGTCTAGTGGCCCCACCCTCCACCTGACAGTGCAAGGCCCCCACCCCCCAATACCCCCTCCAGCAACTGGTACAGCCCTCGCTCACTACCATGACCAGCCACCCGACTGAACTGTACAAAACTCACATACTGTAATGTCGCACTCTGTGAATGCCAGCGGCTGTTATTCACAAAGCACGTGTGTACAGTATGTGCTACGAGTTCAGTCGACAACTAACTGTGGTGGTGTGAGAGCGGTGCTAATCGCCAACTCACCGCAGGGGTGTGTGTGTGTTGGGGGGCTACAACGCCGGGAAGGGAGTGAGGGACCACTGGACCACCAGAGCAGTTACAAGTGTTTTTTGTGGGGGGTCCATGGCAAGGGAGCTTAGGGCTGGAGCCCATACCTTAAGGGGATCAGAGGTGGGCATGGGGTGCCATGGCTCACCTCAGCTGATGCATTTACCACCTCCCTGTCCTGAGACCTGTGGCATTCCTGGGAGCTGCACCCTACCTTGCATAGCTGCTGTATAGTCGCAGAGCAGAACTCCTTGACCCGCTCTGATACTGAATCTGGTGCAAAGTCCAGGTCGCGGGGATGATCGGCGCAAGCTGCCATTGTCACATCTTGCGGCGACCCTTTCTGAATCTGACCTATGTTCTTTCCATGTTTTGTGTGTTAATTTCAATATATATGTTTTGTTGAAACACAGGTTCTAAAATTGTGCTTTTTTTGCTGTATTACAGATTGTTGCTGAACTTCTTGGAGCAGCACCATGCGCCCGATGTTTATGAGATTGTCATGTAGATATCGATGGGTATCCAACCAAGAAGAGATGCCAGACACCTGCCTTCCCGTGTTGAAAGATGCAGACAGGTTCATTCATGGGAACTGAAGAAGATGCCATCAAAGAAGACACAAGTGCATGTCTTAGGTATTAGCCAAGGTAAGCCAGTGTATTTACCAACAGTGGTTTAGAATTGAAATGGCATTTATTAGACATATAGAATAGTGGATGGGTGACCATCACAGCAAAAACCATGTTTCCATCGCGTTACCTGATGACAGCATAGAGACCTTGAGGTGAAGATGGAAGAGGTCTCGCCAATGTCATCTACTCCCCGATGGAAGGCAGCCTCGGTTGTGGATGATCACCCATCCATTGTTCTATAGTATATGGTTAGGGCTTATTTCTTTGTTTATGTTGCTGGTTACCTTATGTGTTTTTATTTTGTGTTCCTGTTCTGCACTACATCTCGCCCTGCTACTCGTTTGTGCTTCACTGCGCTCCCGCTGGCTGGTGCTTCCCCCTCATCTTTCGCTCTCTCTCACACAGTGGCACTCTTTATTTTTGAAATTGCATTAAAAGAACTTTTCATGACAGGAAGCCATTTGAGGCTATTTGTGTCAGAAGAAGAAGGATCAACTGCTCTTCTACTCTGCGCACCATATTTTTATTTTTTTCTCAGATGCAGCCAGTTGAGTCAGCCAATGCGGGTACTAAAGGCTGGAAAGTTGTTGTACTATCAATGTGATGCCAGAACGATAGTACCATATGTTTTATGACCTTTGAACTGTCCTACAACAAGATTGAAAAGCTACTGATTTCAATCTGTAATAAGCCCTAACTATATATAACGATAAACTGTTAGTCAATGTTTCCCCAAGAAAACAATGGTTATTGTTTCTAAAGTAGCGGTGTTGGTGGAGAGTACACTGCAATGCGGGAGAAAGTTTTGTTTTGCAGTTTGTGCGTTTATGTCTCTCTTACTTGGTAGTTTGGACATTGCTTCATGATGTTTGTAGAATGGGTGGCGTCTGTCAGCAGATGGAGTTTGATTTAAACTCCATCTGCTGACAAACATCACCCATTCACGACAGCATACAATGCCGGTGTTCCACCAATACGCATGCCGCCCCTTGACCCCACCACATATGGCATGGCACTACCCACTGCAAATGCCACGTGCCTGAATCATCTGTGGCTGTGCAGCTGCATTATCACATGGTGACATGCAATTGCAGTAGTTGCAAGTCCATGTGCAGCCATTTCATGTGTTCATGCACGTAGGATCCATAACAGTAGCCTGCACTCACCTGCACACATGTGCTGGCATCATCTTGGTATGGTGCACTACACTACACCACCATTTTATATAGGGTGTAATCATACATGCACATATGGGCAGTTTATGCATGCTGCTAGGTGGGTCCACCATTTACACCCCATGTTGGTTTCTGATGTATCATTATGTGATTTGTCTATGTGGATGCTAGGCGCCTTTCATGCATGTATCCTGGTACTGTACGTTATTCGCACACCATGTATATTTTGTGCATAGTGCAAATTGTTTTTATTATACATACTGATGTACATACAGTGTGATCATATTATGTCTTACAAAATAGGAACAAAAATCCTAAATCCTGATTGGCTGATACAAGTTTTCAGCCATGTCCTTATCAGGACATATCCTTACAACAGGCACTACTTCTGCAAACTAAGCCCCACAACCAAAAATGTCACTGTGCCACCTTTACCAATTATCAGAAATCCACCACACTGACCAGTTTTACACTACAGAGATGATTGTAGTCTTCAGTTTGAGCAGCTTTGTGTCCAATACACCCCCATACATACACACACACACACTCACAAACTGTCTTTCTCTTCAATGACAATAAATACAGGTTACTCACCTGTAACAGGAGTTCTAGGAATGGTATATGTTGTTCATCCACACTTATTGGCAGGTTCCTTGCCGCTTTAAATCTTGCTGAAGGTCTTCAAGCTGGCTCCTCCCACCCACCTGGGTGGTAAAACTCTCGCTCCGCCCCATGGCGCCAGATCTGGCCGCTGGAAGCTCAGGTTGTGCGTCGAAGCCGAGGAGGTCGGGTGGAGTCGTGTGGATGAACAACATATACCATTCCTAGAACTCCTGTTACAGGTGAGTAACCTGTATTTCTAGGACATGGATATGTTGTTCATCCACACTTATTGGCAGACTCCTAGCAGTTCTCCACGAGGAGAGGCAAGCACACCCCGATACTTACTTGGTAAATAAAGACTGGAGAACCGAGGCCCCAAAACCAGCATCCCGGGCGTGACTCAAGGTCGATGTGGTAATGGGTAATAAGGTGTGTGCTGACTTCCAGGTAGCATCCCTGCAGATTTCCTGGATAGGGGCGTCCCTGGAAGCAGCCACCCGATGCAACAGTATGACAGGTAGAATGAGCTCTTATCCTCTGGGAGGCTCCATGCCCGCCAACTTATAGGCGATCTATGCAGAGGTGACCCACCTGCCTATTGTCCAAGCTTGGCTGCAGGTCTGCCAGGTGCGGCTTCAGCGTAGGTGACAAACAGCTGCGAACCTCTCCGAATTTCAGCCCGTGCGCTCCTTATAATAGCGCCTACAGGGTCAGAGTATGGAGCCTATATTCGGCTTCAGGTGTGATTGGGGTAGAAACCCGGCAGAGTCAACACTTGGTTAAAGTGAAACTCCGACACTACCTTCGGAAGGAATTTCGGGTGGGGGGCAGGACAACCTTGTCCCTGTGGAAGACCAGGTAAGGAGACTCGATGCAAAGCGCCTGGAGCTCTCCCATCCTTCTGGCTGACATGATAGCCACCAAGAAGGCGGTCTTCCACGACAGGTGAGAGAGATCACACCTGTGCATTGGTTCGAATGGCTTGCCCATGAGCTTTGCCAATACCAGCAGTAAATCCACGAGGTGGAGGTTCGCACTGGAGGAAGTGTGATCAAGGCCTTTGAAAAAGCGTGACCACCTTTCCTGCGCCACCCGACTGCTTCCCACGGCCCCGCGCCCGGTAAGCAGAGATAGCTGCCAGGTGCACCTTAGGTCGTCGACCCTAAGCCCTTGACTAGAAAGGGACCATAAATAGTCCAAAATGCTTGCCACAGAACAGGAGGAAGGGTCCAAGCCCTGCTCCGACACCAAATGGAGAATCTCTTCCATTTGAAGGCGTAGCATTTTCTGGTCGACTCCTACGGGACGCCTCAACAACATTGAGGACCTCGTCGGAAAGACCCAAGGCCTGGAGCTCTAGCCGCTCAGGAACCAGGCCGTCAGGTGCAGGGATTGAAGGTCCGGATGGAACACCTTCCCTGATTGACTGAGAGCAGGTCGGGCGAGCTGGAAGCTGCCTCGGGAGCCTGGAGCTGAGGCTGAGGAGATCTGGGTACCAGAACTGGCGGGGCCAGTCTGGGGCTATCAGGATCACCTGCGCCTTGTCCCTCCTTGCTTTGAAACACCTTGTGAATCAAGGAAATGGGGAAAAGCGTAGAAGAGGCCGGGGTCCACAGCCTCGAGAAGGCATCCCCTGCAGCGAGCCCTGCTGAGGGGCAGGCATGAAACAACCTCAGCTGCGTTCTCCCTGGAGGCAAACAGGTCCACCTGAGGTGTGCCCCAGTGGAGAACAGATCTTGTACTACCTCCGGCAGGAGAGACCACTCGTGAGATGCAGCCCCTATCCGGCTCAGGGCATCGGCCAGGGTGTTGGAGGCTCCTGCCACATGAATGGCTAGGAGATCCGCTCCAGGCTGCGCCACAGTGACCAAATGCTGAGAGCTTCCTTGCATAGAAGCATGGAGCGTGTCCCACCCTGGCGGTTCAGGTAGTACATGGTCATGGTATTGTCCGTCTGGACTCGGACCACTTGACCCCAGAGAAACGGAGCAAAGGCGGTGAGAGCTAGGTGGACCACTCGGAGCTCCAGCAGGTTGATGTGGCATCGGGACTCCGCGGGACCAGGGCGTGCCTCGGTGTTCCCCAGATGGGCACCCCAACCCATCAGAGGCATCGGTCGATAGAGGGACCGTCGGCTCGGGCGGACAAACGGGATGCCCTCCTGCAGATGGAATGGAACGGTCCACCACTGGAGCGTTCCACATCTCCTGGGTCACTATCACTAGCTGGTCCAAGGATCGCAGCATTGTGACCACTGGCTGGCCAGTCCCCACTGAAGAGGGTGCATGTGCCAGTGGGCTCAATGGACCACGCTGGTACAGGCCACCATGTGAGACCCAGAAGGCAGGAAGTCCCGGCAGGCGCGATTGCCCAACCAGAAATGACTGGGAAAAGGAGGTAAGAACCTCGGCCCTGTCTGCGGGAGCCATGCTCTGGCTCGAAGAGAGTCGAGCTCTGCCCGATGAACAGGATCACCTGCCCGGCTCGAGTTCCGGACTTGGCCTCGTTGATAGAAAGGCCTATCGGCGCAAACCTGGAGGGCCAGATCTCTGGACCGCTCCACCTCCCGTCTGGAGGAGGCTGCTATCAGCCAATCGTCCAGGTAAGGTACACCCAGACCCTCGGCGCCGCAGGAATGCTGTCACCACTGCCATGCATTTGGTGAAGACCCTGGGAGCTGGAGATAAGCCAAAGGCATGGCTCGGAACTTGAAGAGGGATCCTTCCGGCACCAGCGGAGAATCTCGATGTGATGGATGGATAGGGCGTGAAAGACGCGTCCTGTAGGTCAGAGCAGAACCACCGCCGTGTTCCAGAGATGGTATTATCTGTGCCAGAGTGACCATCCTGAAGGTTGAGACCTTAGGAACTTGTTCAGCTCGTGTAGGTCGAGAATGGGCGCCAACCCCATCCGTTGTGAACCAGGAAATACCTGGACACGAACCCGGGTCTGAAGGGGGTTCTCCACCTCCATGATCACCTCCTTTGGAGGAGGAAGCGTGTCGGCTCGGCAAGCCGCCAGTGAGGCCTGGGACCGAGGCCCCCGAGGTCGGCGGCTGTGAAGGCGGGGCCTGCTCGAATTCCAGAGGTAGGCCTTTTCCCACCACCTCCAGTACCCACCTGTCCATGGTAACAGCGGACCAGGCGGAAAGGAAGTGTCTGAGCCGTCCCCAGGGGAACCAGGGGTGAGGTGACAGGGATGGAGAGCACCCCTCAGCCCATCACTGGGCAGGCTTGGAGGAGGGACCAGCCGAGGGACCTCCTGGGCCTTTACCTCCCTGCTTCCTGTTGGAGAGCCGGCTGGGCTTGGGATACAAGGTCGAGCCTGCTGGCCCTGGACGTTGCTGGGCGGGTGCGCCTTGGGCGCAGAAGGACCAAAGGGCTTAGGCTGTGGCTTGCGGCCTTTGTCCTTCTGAGTGGAAGAGACCGAGTCCAAGGTAGCATTGGACTTCTCGATCCTCTGCAGGTGACCTTCCACCCCAGGGCAAGAGGTCAATCCCAAAAGGGAACATCCGCCAACTTGTGCTAGGTATCCGAGGTAAAAGTGGATATCCTCAGCCAAGCCAGATGACGCATAGCCACTGCGGCTGCCACAGACCTGGCACATGAGTCCCGATGTCTAACGCAGTCTGGAGCTGCTGTTTAGCCACTGCCCTGGTCCCGCACCTGCCTGACTGTAGTCTGCAGATCTGCGGGAAGATGAGGACAACCTCATCCAGGGAGCCCAACAGGGCGTGAGAAAAATGTGCCATGAGGATGGCGAACTGGCCTGGCAGAGCTGAGAGACGCAGCATAGACTTTTTCGCCCGACATAATCCAATTTCTTGGATTCCTTGTCGGGAGGTTTGTCCACATCCCTGGCGTTCCCAGCACGGAAAATGCTGTCGGTAACCAACTCCTCGGCCGAGGGTGTTCAAAAACCAGACAGGAACCGGTAGGACCGCATACTTCCTAGCCAACCTGGCGAAGGCGCAGGGCAGGAAGCAGGATGCTGCCAACGTTCCAAGGCGGACCCACTATAACCCGGCCACGGAAGAAAGACCTCCGTGAGAATCCCCTCGGTCCAGAATCTCCGTGAGGATACCTGGCCCGTTTGAAAGCAGGTTGAGCTTCATCCCGGTAGACTCCGAGATGAGTCGAAGCAACCCTAAGAAGGACGAAGGCTATCGTCATTGACTGCCCTCCGAGGACTCCAAGTCCACGCGCTTGGAGAAGGGGAGGAACCATCATCAGACTCAGAAGAGTCCTCAAAGAGCTGCCTCGGCCTGAGCCATCCTCCACCTGCCGAGGTTTATCGGGAGTGAGGGTGACAGACAGCCTATGAGGCAAACCCAAAGCCGACCGAGAATTTTTGGTCGAGCCCCAACTAATGGCTGTGGAGGCGGAGATTCCACCAGAATCAGTGGAGCAGCTGGAATTGGCGAACAACCGGCCTGAGAACAGGCTCCTCGACTACTAACGAGGGGTTGTTTCAGCTGCTCCGGTGACAGCCACTTAATGGCCGGGAAGATGACTGGGTCAGCTTATTCCGGTCAAAGAGCTGTTGCCACATAAGTTCCTCGTGCCTCCGGCGCAACTTGCACGACCTCCCTCATCCGAGGAAGAGGAAGAGGCGCCCGCTGCCGCGATGCGCGAGCCGAGACCGCCTATGGCGGCGGGATCGGTTGGACGCGAGGATGTCCGAGACCGAGAGTCTCGACTAGGCCGAGGGAAGATGAGGAGAAGTGTCGAAATCGGCCTCCCTCGGCTCGGACGATCCCACAAGGCTCCAGAACCGGAGGCACAGACGAGCCGACGGGATCCTCAACTCCCACCGGGGAACCGGGAGAGGTCTCAGCTTCTCCAGCCGACAACCTGCCTAACGGTCGAGAAAAATCTCGACCGCGTCGACGGGAGTCTCGGTCAACTGGCCTGACGGGGACACCGTGGAAGCCAGTGGCCGAAGCTGAGGGTCACCAAAGTCGACTGTCGACAAGGGAGGGGATCTTTCCTGCTCCCAAGAGCGCCAACAGAGAGACTTACTTTTGCTCTTTTGGACCTGGAAAAGGTCCGAAGAAGTTGGACCCTCACCTTTGGTCGAGAGGGTCAGACAAAGCTCCTTAAAGAAGCGGTGCGAGGCACTGAGAAGAGCGGGACAAATGCCGCAGCCGAGGTAGAAGCGGCCCGCGCCGCTCCTCTTCAAGGCGATCATCTGCTCTATCTGATCCTGACGCAGTCCGCCACCGCGGACACAGCCAATCGGGCCTCTTTAGATTTCACTGGTGGAATTCTTTTCTGGGGTGCCCCAGTTGTAATCGACATACGGTCTTCAAGGCGTGGGCGAAAGGAAGAGCACAAGTCGCAGGCCCGCGAAGTCGTGCTCAAGGCCCAGGCAGTAGACGATGTGGAGTGCGGATCCATCCTAGACATCTTCTGACCGCAAGGGCACCTCCAAAACAGGAGTCGATTTGTCCGTCGCGGCGAGGAGAAGAAGACCAAGTCTTTTTAGCAAAAACTTTTTCATTTTCGAACTTTCAAGAATTAGGAACCAGTCTTAAACGCAGCGCTAAGGAGGGAACCTGAGCTCTCAAGCGTAAGGAAGATCTGGCATCATGGGGCGGAGCCGAGTTTTACCACCCAGGTGGGTGGGAGGAGCCAGCCTGAAGACCTTCCGGCAAGATTTAAGCGGCAAGGAACCTGCCAATAAGTGTGGATGAACAACATATCCATGTCCCTAGAAAATATTTTAAAATAAAACTGTGACCTGTGTGCTGCTGAAAATCAAGTTTCAAAGAACAGAATGCCGCCAGTAGTGCTTCACTGAAAACACGACCATCGGATCATAACTGGTGGCGCCATGAAATGTTTAAAAAAACAGCACCTCTGCTCCATTATCTAACACATCAACAGAGCAGACGCACTCCTCATTATATTTTTTTAATGGCCATTAACAGAAAACGCGAATCAAGCTTACTATGGTGGCTCCTGAGGGACACATCACACCAAAGAAACCGTACACACAGTAAGATAAGAAGCAGTCGCTGTTTGTTAAATAAGAAAATCAAAAGCAACTAAAAAGTAAAACAAATTCTACATAAAGTAGCCTGTATTTGTGTTAGTGCTGGGTGGGGTGGGGCAGGGCAGAGCCACAACACCTATGAAAGAAGAAACTGCTTTAATATGGGACCGCAGACAAACACATAGAAGGCTGCTAGCCTTTGTTAAAGCACAAAATACAATATTAATTACAAAAATAACTAATACTATATACAATTCCCTGTTCATAGTGATGGGAAAGAGGGCTGTAACACTCATGAAAACAAGTGATCTAATAGAGGGATTATTATTTCACTATTTCAGGTCTTAAAACCTTTTTTTTGTTTGTTTTGACATTTTCTTCTTTTTTCAATAATGACTTTGGGGACCCATTTTATAAGTGCAATAAGACACTCTGAGGTGTGAGTTATGACCTGATAGAGCACTTCCCAGGTGATAAAGGCACTCGGTGCAAGCGCCTTGTGACTTATAATGCACCTGGGGCATGCTCTTATCAGGCCAGGCCTCCCTCGTCATCTTATTGCTGGCATAATAATATTTAAGCAATAATGCCATGACCAAGGTTATGTTAATGGTTTGTTAATCACCCTCTAGTGGTGTAATGTTGCATGAGGCGTGACTGAGTGCCACATGCCCCTAGAGGTGATTACCTGACCATAATATAACCCCTGAAATGCTCTTATTGCTATTATAATATTTGTTTTTAAAACAGTTTTAAACCTTGTTTAGCATATGATTAGGTTCTACATGTATGTTAATAAAAGATTAACATAAGGCTGGTAGAATACTTACAGCCAATCAGAAAGCTCTATTTTTCAGATCATTTTTATAATTCCAATTTGATTTGTTTAAAAACTTATTTATAGTGTTTTAGTGGAGTATTGTTCTGTATAGAATTCCATCGCTTTCAAAATGCTGTTGTGCCATACTTCAGAAGTCATGGAATGTGATTCTACCCTACTATGGTAGAACAGCATTCTAGAACCTCTAGAGACTGCATGAGTCAGTTTCATTTTGAAAACAAAAGAACTCACAAACTCATATTTCACACAGTACTACACTATAAAAAATACAGGATGAGCAACTCTATGCACAACCAGTGTGTTTTGCCACTTCAGGGTTCTGATTCCCATGGATCTTCTAGAGCTTAGCCTGTCGAGGTCACAGGAATCAGAACCCCTCTGAGGAACAATAATAATAATAATAATAAATTTTATTTCAAGTAGCTCCTTTCGGGCCATCAAGGCACTTTACAAAAGATAAAAACAATCATATTAAAACAGTAAGCATAAAGATAGACTAAGTAGCATACTAATAAAATAAGTAACAAGTGATCAGAGTTATATGGTGCCATCATAAGCGCGACTCCATAAGAAGGTTTTCAATGCCTGTTTAAACCCTTCCACAGTCGTGCACTCCCAAAGCTGACAGGGTACAGAAATCCAAAGGGTTAGGGCCATGTGCATAAATGCACAGGCCCCAGAAGATTCAGAGACACCTCAGATCTCTAGCAACCCACTGTCAGCCTAACGCAACTGTCGCACCGGATGGTAAGGCACCAGAAGCTCTTTCAAGTAGTCAGAGCCCAGTCCATGTAGAGCTTTGTAAGTCAGTAAACCAACTTTAAAGGTGATCCGCCACCTAATCGCAGCCAGCGCAGATCGCACAGCACAGGAGTAACATGGGATACTCGAAGCGCCAGTTAACATTCATGCTGCTGCGTTCTGTATGAGCTGCGGTGATGGATTTCAACCTAAAGCTCTAAGTACAGGGAGTTGCAATAATCAAGGTGAAGTCACAAAAGCATGGACCAAAGTAGGCAAGTCCCTGGACAGAATTAGGTGCTTAATCCTGGAGATGTTCCTAAGATGATAAAGAAGACTTGACGACGGCTGACACCTGAGATCGTAGTCAGCCGATGGTCGAGCTATACCTAGGTTTCGCACCTGTTCAGAGGTTAGGATCTGAGAGCCCTGAGAAAAATTCCAGAGGGCTTATCAGCCCTAAACCCTCTATCCGGTGACCCAGGTCTACTACCATCACCTCCGCTTTTCCGGCGTTCTGCATAGTTGCCCATCTAGTATTCTCTATATTGTCAACTGGTGGTTTTGATTAACCGCTCTTACTTGTCACAGGTGTACAGGCCTTGCAAAGGACAAGAGAGATAGGAATAAAGTGAGAGCTCTAACTCCTCCAGAACCACTATGTGGAGAGGTGTGTGATGATAATGATGTAATGTCTGATTACAGTGTAGAATTGAATGACTCAGGTAATGAATTTGATGTGGATGATGATCCCGACTATATCCCTTCTTTGCCATCAGAGGTTGACAATGATGACTTTGACATTTGTCTGGATGAACATGAATGACAACCACTGTGGATCCTGATGTCACCCCAGTACAGACAAGAAATACATTTTAATGGCACACTCAAACGTCTGCTGCAGTGGTGTCACTGTCCTGATTGTGGACATCAAGACATCATGTTTCTCCAAAACAATTGAAACCATGCTTGTTCTCACAATAAGATGTCATGCCCGCTCAGCTTCAACTGTGTGGCACAGCCAGCCTTTCTTAGGGCGAATACCTGTGGGAAATCTACTTCTATCAGCAGGCATACTGTTTTCTGGTTCTACAGTTACAGAAGTCCTGGAGTTCTGCAACATATGGGTGTGTGCTGTTACACCTGGGACTTTTCACCACCAAGCTAAAATATTGCTACCTGCCATTTGTAAAGTTTGGAATGTGCAGCAGGAATGGCTGATTGTGAACCTATTATCAGAGCAGCGTGGAATCATTTTGTGGTGGTGATGGAAGATGGATAGTCCTGGCCACTGTGCCAAGTACGGCACACATTCCTTTATGGAACTATGCGCTGGAATAGTTTTGGATATAAAGCTTGTCCAGGTTAGATAGTTTCATACTTCTCCAATTTTTTTCTTCATCCGTTCTTTTCACCATATAGTTACATTGTAACATATGGCTTACTTACTTAGACAAACATATGTTATTTCTAACTAGAGTAATGAGTGTGGTGGAAGTACTCAGATGGAATTGGAGGGTCTTAAACAATGTGTGCCTGCCATCACTGAGTCAGGCCTAACCACTGATCAGCTCATCATGGACCGACACCTTCAGGTCACAAATAGGTCCGTGAAACATGACTGACACAGACCACCACTATGATGTGTGGCATGTGGCCAAAAGGTAGTATGTATTTCTCAATCATCACTTTCCATGTTTTGTGTAACTGTAATTACAGTGCTCCTCGCTATAACAAACCTCGCTCATAGAAATCCGCTTATTACAAATCAGGGTGATGGCTCCCAATCCAGTTTCTCTAATTGATAGGCGTCGGCAATTAACTTGTAATTATCAATTACACACTGCCTATAAAACAGTGCCGCATCCTGCAGCTGTATGGCATGCAAAATTAAGTGATCCTGCTACACAGTCGAAACTAAGCTGGCAATTCTAGACCACCTGAAAGGTGGTGAAAGCGTGACTAAGTTGTCTTTGAGAGTGGCTATTCAAAATCCACCATATGTACTTGGTGGAAGCAGGAGAATGCCCTCCAGTGTTTGCTGATGAGTGCTCAGAGTCCCAGGGGTGGCTCAAAAAGTTAAGGCATCAAGAAGAGGCGTGAAATTGACCAAGCAACCCAGCTTTGGTTTGAGCAACAGCCTCATGGGGTACCATTGTCCAGCTCCATTGTCAAGAGCAAGGCAGAGCAGTTCGCCAAAGATATTCACGGAGAGTATGATTTCAAATCATCATCAGGCTGGCTATGGCGATTCCAGTGGAGGCATGGAATTTGCTGTGTGTGCATTACAGGAAGCAAGGTCTTGTGACGATGCAGCAGTCCAGGCATTTCTACCAAAGTTGCAAGACATTTTGGTCAGAGTAGGTACACTCCAGAACAGGTGTACAACTGCGATGAGACTGGCCTGTTCTGGAGATGCCTCCTGACGTGACACTGGCTAGTAAGAATGAAATCAATGCATCCAAGGGGTTCAAGGTTGCAAAGGACAGGGTAACCTACATGTTTTGTATGAATGCAACAGGAACCCACAAACTGCTGCCCTTGTGTATAGGGAAGTACGCCAGCCAAGATGTTTCCATCATGTCTCGATGGCATCCCTGCCTGTGACCTATGTGCATAGTCGAAATGCTTGGATGACTTCAGACATCTTCCTGAAGTGGTTTGCGAGTCATTTGTACCTTCGGTCTGAAGTCATTTACGACAACAAAATCTCCTGGCAAAGCACTTCTGTTGCTGGATTAGTGCCCAGCTCACCCCAGAATCAGAAATGAAGTCAAGAGATGGAAGAATAAAAGCGCTTTTCCTCCCAAAGAATACAACCTCTAAAATTCAGCCACTAGATGGTGGCATTATTGCAACATTTAAAAAACATTATCATAAGCAACTGCTTACTGATTTGGTTGCTGAGGGTACTGAAGTGTGTTCATTCTTAAAACTGAACCTAAGAGATGTGGTAACAATTGCGGAGAAGCGTGGGGAAAAGTTACACACTCTACCATTACCCACTGCTGGCAAGTCACACAGGAGACAGCATTCGGAGAACAGCTTATGACCCTGAAAACACCCAAGAAGATGCTGAAGATGACACACCTGAGATAACACCTCTTGCAACAGAGTTGAGCTTGCTGAACACACCAGATCCTCAGCCATCAATGACTGGCTGTCCGTCGATGATGAGTTGCAGATGTCAGAGTCGATTGCAAACTCTGAGATAGTCAATGTGGTTAAGCAAGTCGAGCAGAGTGACGATCGCTCTGAGGATGAAGACACGGAAGAAGTCACAGTACCCAGTTATGCAGTGGCAATATGGGGATGGAAGCTGGGCTCCACTAGTTGCAGTCACAGGACAGTGATCCGATTAAGGTATTGCAGCTGAGAAACATAATATCGCATATGAGAGACATTGCAGCCAAAAATGTAAACAATCTAAGATTACCAGTTTTATGAAACCGTCAGCTAACAGTTACGAATGAACCTGCATTTAATTATTGTTTTACTTTTTAAATTAATTACAACTAAACTCAATAATGAATAAAAGTGAATTTACTAAATCAAACTGATGTTTTACTTGCTGGTAATGTATTTATTTTTTACATGCTTCCTCAATATAAGACACGCTGCTATAACGAATGAAGATCTTGGCTCCTGACTCATTCGTTATAGTGAGGCAGCACTGTACTTGCTGCTTATATTACATGTTGACGCTAGATGATGGACAGATAGATTTATGAATATTTATTTTTAACTTATTTTAAAAAAAGGTTACAGAGGTAAGCAATAATTAAGCAACAAAGGCATGACCAGGGTTAGATTTACAGTCTGATAATCACCCCTATGGGTGTAATGTGGTACAAGGTGCAGTCGAGTCTCATATTGCCTCTAGGGCGTGATTAGCTGTTAATCTAAGTTCTGTGAGTGCCTTATTGCTAATATAAAAAGTATTCAAAAAGTTTCAAAAGTATACTTTTTAAATGTTTTCAACATTTAGAGGATTTTTATAAAATCATTCCTCCACCAGCAGTGTCTGAATGCTGATTCAAATTCAGAATGCAGCATGCCAGTCATTCAACAGTGCAGGATGATAGAATGCAAATAGGAAGAATTTGTGCATCCTGGACCCATTTTATGTTTTCTTGCCATGTGCAAGAAACATAATGCAATCATTAGAGTTTTCGTGAGGTGTGGCACCCATCTTCCAATGCAGTCAGTGTGTTTGCAGGTGCGCCACAGTTCGCCAATGAATGCTGCAGCTGTCTATGACAGCAGTTGAAAATGCAGTGCCCGTACAGTTGAAAGGCAGAGCTCCACTTCATTGAGCAGCGAGAGCTACTGCTTGCGCATGCATTTCCCCCAACACACACATGCACGCATATTGCATGCTAATGGGCCTCCCCACAGACACTGTATGCCGACTGGGGTGCCCAATCCTGTCAGCTCCAATGTTCCCCCCAACAGACAAACGGGTGCCACGCTGGGAGCCCAACCCAGCATGGCAACAGTCCATATGGCCGACAGGGTGCCCAATCCCCATCGGTTCCACTGCCCCCACCCCAAACAGCCTTCCAGCTGCCATGCCGGAAGCCCACCCAACATGGCACAAGTCCTACGTCATCCAAGAAAAAAAAGAAACCTGAAAGAAAACTTTCCCTTGCTGACTGTCCTGACCCTGCTCCCCCACCCACGCCCACCCTCTGCACACCCTGCCTCCACACACACACCCTCACCCCATACTTACCTCGAGCTCTGAGCAGATCTTTGGTGGACCGGGAACGTGTCTGCACTCTTCAAAGCTGACCGCAAACTGAGGAAACCGTAAACTGTATAATGTAATAAATAGTTTTTTTCAACTTTGATGCATATCTCAGGCATTTTGGGGAATTTTTTCACCAAATTTTCAACATGGAGTTTTGGGACTCCACCTCATGAATTCTGTCACTGTCATTTGTTAATCGTGGCCCGTAAGGTGATTTCGTGGTCCACTATGCTGACCACCTTTGGGACCGATTTATGAAATGACAGTGTCCAGATTCATGTGTAGGCCCCAAAAACCCTATGGTGAAAAATTCAAAAATTACTGTTTTACAAGCATGTGTTGCTTTCCTCACGCACGCCTAAGTTCACAAATTTTCAATATTTTCACTCCAGATTTTCAACATTGTCATTTTACCACACCTCTTTATGAGCAGTACAGCTGTCATTTCTCAAATTGCTCCCAAAATGTGTTTCCATGCATGTAGTGCACAATGGCCCAGTCGGTGTGCAGAAATCAATGTTTGGGACAGATTAAGAAAATCACATGACACTGTTCATGAGTAGAAGTGTTAAAATGGCTATGTTAAAATTTGAGTGAAAAATTCCCCAAATGACTGTTTCTACGAGCATGCATTGCGCTGTTCCTCACAAACTACGTAAGTTTGTGCATTTTCACTATTTTCACTCCAGATTTTCAACATTGCCATTTTACCACACTTCCTTATGAACAGTACAGCTGCCATTTTCACACCATGGCGAAATGTGTTTCGCACTTCCAGCACAGAAATGCGTGGTCACTGTGGGAAATCACTGTTCGGGACAGATTAAGAAAATCACAGTAACACTGTTCATGAGCAGAGGTTCCAAAATGCCTGTGACAATCTGCTGTAAAAATCCCCAAACTAATTGCATTATGGGTGTGCATTACACAGTTTCTACACACGCTTGTGACCACCAGTTTTTTAATATTTTCACTGCCGATTTTCAACATTGCCATTTTTTCACCTCCCCATGAACAGTACAGCTGCCATTTTCACATCCTGTTCGAAATGTGTTTTTGCACCTGTCAGTTGCCAAATGGCATAGTCACTGTGCAAAATCAGCTTCGGCTAACAAACTGATATTGCCACTGTTCATAAGGTGGGGTCACAAAAAACATGTTGAAAATTTGAGAAACAACGAACGCCTCAGATGTTAGGGTTTCTGATCATAACGCCCCACCCTGTAGAGATTGACAGGGCATCAGGTGTGACTTGGGATTCTCGCCTGTAATGCTCATACCATTCCATACCCTGCAGCCAGTGAGAGGCATCGAGGTGTGCCTTGGACTCTTAGCCCAAAGTTCACCCCATTCTCCTATACAGCACCCATCTCACTGTATTTCCTGATGGAATGGGGTGAGCATAAGGGCCAAAGACCCCAAGGCACACCGTGTCTGTCAGTGTCTGCAGGTGGGGTGTGTGGTGATAAGCATAGCCATTATGCCTGACAACCCAAAGGCACACCCCAATGCCTGTCAGTCTCTGCAGGGTGGTGGCAGGGTTGGCTTCAGTTCAATACTTCACTGCCATTCCTATTATGCAGCTCAATAACTCCTATACTACCAATGTCAATGCCAGCAAGCAAACATTGGGCATTGACAAATGCTTGTTCTGCTTTTCTGTGGTTCCGCATTGTGCCATTTATGCAGTGTTCCCAGTCTCCACGGGGCTGCTGCTGAATGATGCTTCCCTGTAATCCACCCCAGGACAGGAGAGCAGTCCTGAGGATGCTCAATCCTCTCCTCTCCTTCCCGATACCCCCTGGCATAGCAATTTCATTTCAAACCCTGAGTCAGCAGCATGGTTCTAGGTAAGGCACCAGCGTTTTATCACTCTGTGTCACGGGCTGTCCATACCCATATAATGAGTACGTGTATTAAGGTCAACATGAGATGAATCGCCCGTATGTAGTACTTCTTTTGTAAATACAAGTTAATATGGTGCAACTCATAATATGTTGACTAATATTTTTGTAGGAATAAAGGCAGAGTTGCTTGCAATAAGTAACAAGAAGACAACCTCAGACCATGGGTTTCTAGTATTGTAAATCACTTGTACTGGTCAGTTAGTTCCACTAGTTGTGGTGACAAATGAGCTGGTGGTCTCTAAGTGGCAGTCAGTTGCTGCTCATGTCCAGGACATACACACTCACCACCACCCTTTGCACCACATTCATGCTGTTACAGGAGATCTGCTTGGGAGATCACATTGTAAGCCATAGCTTATTCCTTGTAAATATGTCTTCTGCTAATAGTATTGTTGTTTTTGTTTTTCTCATGAAGTAAATTTTTTGTAACATCACCAACACACCATGCCCTGATAATATATAGAGAATAATGCCTGATGTACAGGTTATAACCATGGTTTAATCACTTTGAGTGGTTGCTAGTGCATTAGTAAATCTTGAGGCGTGGCTGCAGAGATTCACCATTGCCCTTGCAACCACGAGGAATTAAACCATGGTTATCACCTAATACTCAGGCGATGTCATTATAGTGTGCATGGCGCTACATGAGACATTAACCCCACCCCGGACTCAGGTAATTTAGCCTTACCTTATTAATGAATCACATTTCGTCCACATGATTGTGTATGTAAACTGTTTATTAAGATACACATACTGAATGGCAGCGGGCAGAAATAGCACCACAGTTAAAATCTGTATCAGACATAGTGATTGCTAGACTCAGCCTCTAAGACTATTTATTCAGTGTGCTTTTGCACTCCTGCCCACCTCGCTGTACCGTTCATACTGTCCCATAAATTCTTAAGCCTATAAGTTGTACTATCTCCCACTATCTGTTGTACACGACCGTCTTGCGGTGACAGTTTGGTAATATATCAAATGATCAGCTAACTCCATGTCACGATTTCATGGCTTCCTGTCCCCATCTATATTGAAGATGACTCCACTACCTCACAATCACCTTCATCATGATCTTGACCAGACATATCATTGATCACTTTGCTCCCTCACACAAATGTTCATAAACAGTTCTCTGATCTTTTCAACAATGACCTTGACTGTCTCTACTCACTATACATTCAGGTCAGTACTTTCACTTTCCAGTCTGTGTTCATTTGTAACAATGTACAGTACTTCCAAGTGTGCTTCCTGCCCAGTTATAGCCACCTTTCTTTTTTATAAATCAGAAATAATACAGACTGTTGTGTCAGGTGGTGGAGTGATTGTAATGTATTGCATTATAGTCATAGAATGATCACTTTTCTATTACAGCATCCAATGTTGCGGTGCAATTGGAGGAATCTGTCTCAGATGCCAGGTTTTGTAATGACATCCGTTGTTTATCAGGGAAATACCAGACATCTGAAATTAAGGCTTTTCACAGTCTCCTAATACAATTTGTTCCCAAGATGGCAGTGTTCTCATTCAATGGCATGAAATGCAGGTACACATACTTTTCGCATAAAGCTAATTTTACAAACATTAAAGAGCAGCTGACACCTTCACGAGGACTGTAACAAAACATGTTAATAAAGCGCAGCTTGTATTTCACATTATGTCTGTATTCATCGTCCCACTATGCTTGTGCCATCATAGTTACACTCATGGCAACAGACTGGATGTTACAACACAGCATTATGCTTATATATGGAATACAAGCAAAACTGTACCAGATTGTTATGTTTTCCCACTGTTTTCTTTACGGCATCAGTAGCTCTTTAACAATGTTGTTGTGTGTTGAGAAGCTTTCTCAAGGTTGCTTATACAAATCTTGTGAACATGTATTACATGTTTCACATTTCTGAAATTAGTCCTATCCAAAAAAAAAAAAGATCATAGAAGTCCAGCAGTCATGATTTGTACAGACTTGTACTGACTAACTCTAAAGAATAAATAAGTTTATTATCCCCATTCACACTGATAACCCCTCATTGAATTTACCAATGCATCATTCTTTCACACCCATGCCCCCCATTAGACATTAACAACCCAAGCGCAGCTGAGGCAGCGTACATTGAATGAAGTTCAATTATAAAGTTCACTCATATATGCTTATATGTATTGCAGAGCTATTCTGACAGCAATGCATTATAACAAGAATGCACGAAGACAGCAGGCCATTGCTAAAGATGGATCTAAGAGATATTCCTACATTTTCCTAAATACAAAAAGGAGGATATGTGGTTCATGGTGTACCTTCTGCATGTACTCATGGTGAGTGTTGTTGCATCATTCTCTTACGATAAATGTAAGCAATAATACCCGACATGGCAGGCAGTATTGGGCAATACCGGACTGCCCAGGGCGTAATGAGGACTGATGCTGAAGGTGGGGGCCTTATAGCCCTGGAAGGTCTGGTATTGCCCAATACCACCCACCCTGTCGTGTATTATTGCACTTAGAAAATGGGCAACTGTATTTTATGTTTGTAAAAAATGTTTATGTTTAAATTTTAAAACAGTTAATAGTTTAAAGTTTTTGTAATGAAATAGTTCCTCCCTCTGCATTTGAATGCTTTTTTTTAAACCTAGGGATTTTTGTTCTACTCAGGCCTCCATAGTTTATACTTTTGGGCTGATTGTTATGATTACCTCTGAGGAGGCACTGGGCTGGTACTTTTTATTTCCTGGGCCTCTATTGTAAGTTAATATACCCCACCATGGCAAAGTACCAGCCAATCGGATGCCAGGAAATAAAAGCCCATTTTCTAAATAGTGAATAATGATTCATTCTCTTACATAGAATTCCATTATACTCAGAATGCTGTTTTATCATTGTTTAAAGGGAATGGACTCAGATTATAACATTCTGTGATATAACAGCATTGAGAACCTCTACAGACTACACAAGTCAGTATAATTGTAAAGAGAAAAACATAAGCACTTATGGTCTGTTGTGTATCATAATGTACATCACTGCTTGATTCAGAACAAGCAGCCACATATATCAGCCACTATCAATATAGTGTGTTCAGTGACTGGATTACATATATAATAAGTAAACAATTATACCTGAGAGGGTGTGCGGTATTGTGCTATACTGTACTGCCCAGGGGCAGTAGAAGCATCAGGCCTCGCTCCACTCCTGGGCTACACAATGTGCCCAATACCACCCACCCTACCAGGTATTATTGTTTGCTTACAAATGGGCACTGAAAAAATATATCTATTATTTTGCTTTAGGGTGGTGGGAGGTGGGTGGCCTGCCAGCTGATAACTGTTTTATGACGTGAAAATGTATTCAAAATCAATATTGTTGAAAGCGTGCTGTTTGAATATTTTATCACCTAGTGGGTTGATTACTGAAAAGTTTTTTTTTTTTTTTTAATACTTCCTTTATTATGGCAGGCCCCAAGGGCTTATTATATCATGTCCAAACATACAGATCATACATCCGTTACATAGGTACATGAGATAAATCTTGTTGACATCACAGTGTGTAGCTACAAGGTAACTTTTACTGAATAAAAGCATATGATGATCTAGTTAGACTGAACTAAGGCCCGTCCACACTACACTGCTCAGACCCTGTAACGGACAGAAATCATTACAGCCAGGGGCGGTACAGTGTGTCCACTGCAGCAGTGACCAGTACGAGACTGGTACCACCAGTCCATACCTCGGGAACCGGGTGACCATTACCCAGCGGCTAATCCCACAATGCAGCTCACGCTGCACTCACGAGACCCTACAGGAGATTGTTACCACCTGTCCACACTACCACCGGTAGCGTTACTGGAGGGACCAGTTTCAAACCGCTGTTGAAACCATCTCATATGTGACGAAACGCCTTCTGTAACGCTACAGGTGTAACACAAACCGCTGCAGTAACGGTTTAGGCACTCTGTAACGTTACAGAGGCATAGTGTGGACAGGGCCTTAAAGATCCCACAGATCTGTCAAATAACGCTGCTAATTTTCCTATCTACTGCAATTCAGCGGAGATACTAGAAGATTATTCAGTGCACTAACTGGAGTAACAAAAATATATATTTATTCTTATTTTTTCTTTTTTGAATTCTTGATGAGAGGTGAGGGAAGGGCCCAGTGGTGCATGGCTAATCACACAAATAAGGCTCATACAAGAGCCACCTGGTCCACCTGTTTTGATATAAGTGGGGTTTGTTGGTGAAGACCAAATGTAATCCTCTCCATTAAGTGAATACTGTCTACAATAGCCCTCCAGTCACTGAAAACTGTTTCTGTTATTAATTCAGATTACGTTCGAGGACCTGATGATTGAAGTTGAGAACATAAGTAATGGAATTTCTAATGAAGATTTCAGTGGCATGACTGAACCACCTCCACCTGAATTTCTGTCTACATCGTTCGAACTTCCAGATAAAGCAGCTGCAGTAAACAGCCATATGTCAAGGTTTATGCAATAAATGGAATACATCACACCAATGTTGTGAATTAATGATGTTTTAACTGGACATTGGATACAAACTAAATATGGAATGTAATTGACAACTTTTGTGTATACAGCATGGCTGTTTTAAGTATGCTAGCAGTAATTTGATGAGCACAATTTTGAGATGTGAGTCAGGGACCACGATACTTACTTTTTGATGGTGTGCGAACAAATTTCCACCGCTGTGCTCAATTTTACAATATGTACTGTAGTTCGGACAGATTACGAACATACAAAATTCAGACAGAAACACACCTCACAGTATACATAGTCTGCTGATTGTGCAGCTAGCCCATTAACTGCAGTTGCACCACCTTCCCTCACCTCCTGAACCCCCACACACACCTCTGTCTCGCCATATCATAAATCATCCCACTGATCTAGACGACACCACCTCCTTGGGCATAGTGTTCTTCTTATCTACAACCCTTTCTGTGAAAAGTGCCTCCTGATTTCCCTGAATCCCCCAACAATCTCAACTGATGACCTATAGGTTATTAGTTCACACATGCTCCACTACATATGGTTTCTTCAGGCCAGTCCTTGTGCCCTTGACCGTCATATGGACTACCCTGTCTGCCGTTACCCTGTGTATGACATCCACCTACTGTATATCTCCACTTCTTCCCTACAGATGTCCGAATTTTTCTCCCTCCACTGCTCATCTTCTATCACTGACACATTCCCTACTTCATCTATTCTGCCCATGTCATCCACCCACCAGCAGTCCTTCTCTCTCATTCACCCTGTTGTCCTCCTCTGACTGACTCCTTCTCCTTGTGTGGTTCCTCTTCCACTATCCTCAGGAGATCACTCATTCCGTCCCCAGCAATGTTACCAGATCAGCAACCTATGTCTTGCACATCCTGCCTGGCTGTGCCTCTGCTCCACCTCAGACTCTAGCCTTCACAGTAATGGCATGCCAATTGTTAATTCCACTCTTGCACTACCTCCCCATCAATTCCTTTTGAACCACTGTTCATCACCATGTGTACTCGTGTTATGTCATGGATTGACACCTTACCAACCAAAATGCAATGTAAGTTTTATGAATGATTGTACCCAATTTCATGTAGAATAAACATCAAATTACATATTTTAGGTGTGGTGGTGGATATATAGTGCATGGTCAGCAATGGGAGACCATCCAAGTATGACGTATGATGTTTGTTTATGTTATAATCCAACAATGCTTATAGAAATCCTATTTTTCCTGAAACACAAAATGAAATCAACATAAAAAGAATTATCATCAATATAGTTTTATTCAAGACTGTAAGTATAACTACAGAAATAAAATCAGCATGACATTTCATGTTGTGGGTATTAAGTTATATTTCTTACAGTTCTTAGAATGAAACTGTTCCTGACTGCAAAGTTTAACCATGGTAATGTAAACCAGTTTACTACATATATAAGTACAGTCATGAAAGTTACATGCATTTACTAATGTTGCAGTTTTTAAACTTTACTATGTATTTAGAAGTAATATAACCTGAATAGGTAATACTTGTGTAAACATTGTCCAGGCAATACAATATGATAATTTGACTTCTGCTGTACATTGTGATACAGATGGACTGAAGCAGCTAAATACCATGCAGGAATACATAGGCAATAATACCCAACAGAATTGGGTGGGCGGTACTAGATGTGTCACAAACCTACTCAGCAAGTCAGCCCTCTACTCCCAAAGTGCCAACCTCTGAGCGCAGTCTTGTGAACAGTTAACAGAAACAGGGTAACCCTGCTGTCTGTTTTGTGGGTTCGAATCAACCTTTGGTCTCAAGTTCTGGAGGGATTCAAACTGAACGTCTTGCTAGCATACCCAATGCACAGGCTCAGATAATTCTGTCTTCGGGGCCAGATATCTTTACCTACGGGCCTAACCAGGTGTACAAAAATGAACTCTTAAAACTCTAATAAAAGATCTCAGATTTAACTCTACCTTCTTCCAGTTTGGTATCACCATTCAAGCTTATGCATAGTGTCAGCTTTAACCATTTGTTAAAGAAAGAAATTCAAAGACAGACCAAGTAGGCTCTAAAAATAGAGTTTTACTAAAAATAGATAAAATATGTAAAACATAAAATACAGAACCACATATCATAAGAACCATACAATCTTTTAAAAGAACAAGGTTTTAACAGTGCAATTCCTACTACAGTACTTAGATTTGTCTCTCTCTCAATACCTGCTTAAAGTGCTCAAAGATGCATCTTTCTCATAGTGTTGATAGAAGTGTCTCTAAATGGAAAAGAATACTGTTCAAAGCTGGCTTTGCCATCTCTTTGCATGAGGTCACCTAGCTCCTCCCTGTCAGAATATAAAAAATATATCTATGCAAAACAGGATGTCTTTTCCAGAAGGTAAATTAATATTCAGTGATCTCAGCACAACTCATTTTCTTATATGACTTTCTTTGATCTTATGATCAGCTTCCCTTTCCAGGACATCAAAGGGACTTGTTATGTCTCTCTCCTAGATCTCACGAGGTGCAACATGCTTTGTATCACCATGTGAACTGAACTGTGTTTCCTCTGAACGTCATAAACATTTATGATTCTAGCCTAGCATCTGACAAGCTACAATAAAGCTAGACAATCAGAAGATCCCCAATTAAGGCCTGGTGTAGTCTGTAATTAGGTCCTGGCCTTCCAGGTAACACCTGTATCTAGAACCTGGGTGTGTGTCATGTCACATGCTGTCTCAGCATCTCATGAGAGACAGTCAATAACACATTTTATACTACAAAAACATACAGTGACCAGAACCAGCTGTCCAAGTGTCACATTGGGGAATACCAGACCATCCAGGGTGTAATGGTAGAGGCCTTATAGCCCCTATAAGGTCCAGAATTGCCCATACAACCCATCCTGGAGGGTGTTATTACGCTTGAAAATGGGCTACCTGTAAAATTTTTATATAGGATTTGGAAAACAAATAAGTACATAAAATCTAAAAAGAATAAGAAATAAGTTAAAGTATTTCTCTAGTAAATGACTCCCTGAGCTGTTCCATCTCCTGTTGCACCCCTCCCCACAGAGCCATTCTCTTGTATCCCCAAAAAGAGATAAAAAGCCAATTTTATACAAGAAACGTGTATTTGGCTAAAAGTGCATTTTAAAACAGCATGCTAATGGAGACAATTGGCACTATTCAATAGATAAAATGAAGAAATGTTAGCTCTCTGTCAAAAGAGTCACCTGGCTATATGAGAAATGATAACATTGCAGGTAGTGGCTCACCTTGCTTACCATCCACCCCCAACCACACACAAAACACAGACACACCTTATTACAATTTTTTGTTTTTAAGCACAGTTTACTGGACAACAGCACGGACTAGCAGCTGCTGAACCGTTGTCTCTCTCTCACCACTGCAGTGCAAAGTGCAGTTTACTTGCTGACAGGAAGGAAAACGGATGTTAAAGCACTCTATCTCTCTCCCTCTTGCAGCGCATGAGACACATCCCAGTCAAAATGCTGTTCAGGTCTCATAATTGAGACACAGATTTAAAAACAAAATCAATCACATTGCTAACAACTGCAGTAAAAAGAAGAGCTGTTCTGACCGGACTGCTTAGTGCAACAAATATTATAAGTAGCTTCGTTTTCAAGAGCCTCTGGTAGGCCAGATGGAGAAGCAAGAGTGCATTCTGCTCTTGGAGAGGCAGGCTGTCTGTTATCACAGTAGCACCAACTATGGGGTACTGAGTAAAATAAAGAAAAAACAAAGTGTGATGGGAAATGTGCCCATTACATGGTGATGCACTGCATCAGGCTGGCACTGAACTACTAAGAGTTGGTGGGACAGTAACTTCATTTTGGGGTAATTGTGTGATCAGGAGAGAGCAGCAAGAGGCGGGTCTGCTGCTGGAGAGTTGGGGTATCAGGGCAGCACCAAATATGGGACATTAGTGTCCTGAAAATAAAAAGATGTGTGGCGAGAATGACCCCATCAGGGGTGTATGTGCATTTCATCAGTGGTGCTCATAGCCAATGGGCAAGCAGGGTGGGCACAAAGATAGCTGAATAGGTCTAGGGGCACTCCTGTTGGAACTTTTATTTGCTTGGTGTGTAATGAAAGTTAATGTACCCCCAGCATGGGGTCCAGCCAATCAGAGCACAGCAAATAAAAGCCCATTTTCTGAAACCTAATAATTTTGTAGTATGCAGAATATGTCTCATCTGGTACAAAGGTCACAAAAATTGTTGCTATTCAGAGTTCCAAACACTATTAAACTAGAACTGAACATATAATACAAACCAAAATAACATTTTTAAGTTCAATTTGTTACTCATTCTTACATCAGAGAAATTAATCTTTATTTATAATTCGGATACTGAAATCCACAATACTGAGGCGAAGAAAGAGTTCACGTATTCTGTTCACACTTTACAAGGTAGTGGCACTCGTACGTGATGTCCAGAAATCCCCAGCACCACCTTACTGACTGCCGGTAGGCTGTGAAAGGTAATGTCTACCGGACAGAAACAATTAGATATCTGTTGAAGTATTAGGTAAATGGGGAGTGAGACAATACTTCTATTTATGAATATGCTATTTATTTAAATACATGAGGTGTCAGTACGATAAGTAAATAGTTTCAGAACAACTAGTGAGTTATAATAGTCCTGCTCACGAATAAATGTATACAAGGGCCTACATATTCAAACAACACGTGGCCAACATAACTGAGCTGCAGCAGCACATCTCAGATTGTGAACATGGGCCACATTCACAAGGAGGGATCGCTGAACAATTCAGGAGCAGTGCAACTCAAGTTACGCAATGATAGAACTATGCCCAAGTCATATCCAGTTACAGTTGGGCTACTTAACTGCGTAGCACAACATAGATGTCAGAACCCATGTGTTATTACCTACTCACCATCTGTTCACATATAAGACGATGACACTATCACATCCATGAGAGTCTACTGCCCTCCCAAACCATCTAGGACATAATCAAAAATAAATCAGCCACTCATTCCAGCGATATTGTACTACACACCATCCAAGATCGTAGTACAATTACAGCAACCCTTTTTCCACGGTAATGTACTGGACCCCACCCACATATGAATGCTAATTGATACACTACATAGAAACATAGAATTTGATGACATATCAGGACCGCTTGGCCCACCTAGTCTGCCCATTTTCCTACCTAATGGATAAGCTGCAGATCCTAGTTAACCAACAGCCTACTTTATCCTACCCCACTACAATTGCCTTATGTCTGTCCCATGCAGCCACAACCCTCTCCATGAAAAATACTTCCTCCATTACCTCTGAGCCGTCCCCCATTATCTTCAAATTGTGTCCCCTTGTTCTTACACATCTCTTTTCTGAAAGATTCTACCCTCTTGGACTTTGTTGATTCCCATGAGGTACTTGAAGTTTCTATCATGTCCCCCTCTCCCTCTTTTCCTTGAGGGTATACATATTAAACTCCTTTAGACTCTCTCTTCATATTTTGGTTGCCCTCCTCTGGACAGCCTCCACCCTGACTAAGTCTTTGAGAAGGGTCTCCAGAACTGCTGCAGTACTCCAGATGGGGTCTCACCAACTGTCTCTACAGAGAGATAACAACTTCCTGTTTTCTGCTTGTGATGCCTCTCCATATGCATCCCAGTACCCCACAGCCCTCCTTACTGCCTTCTCACATTGCTTGCCCACCTTTAGGTCATTTGATATAACTAACTCTAGGTCCCGTTCCATTTTTGTTGTCAGTATCTCACCCTCCATTGTGTACACTTCCCCTGGGTTTTGTTTCCCAGATGCATTACTTTTCACATCTTTGCATTGAATCTAAGTTGCCATACATTTGACCATTTCTCCAACCTTGCAAAGTCCCTTCTCATCCTTTCCACCCCACCTTGTATCAACCCTGCTGCAGATCTTTGTGTCGTACTGCACGAAACATACTTTTCCTTCCAGTCCCTCTGCAATGTCACTTATAAAGACATTAAAAAGGACCAGACCCAGTAGTGAAACCTTCGGTACCCCACTAGTAACCCCATTTCTTCACTGTGGACTCCATTTACTATTATCCTCTGTGTCCTGTTGTCCAGCCAGAGTTTTACCCAGGCTACCACCCTGGGACCCACTCCCAGGCTGACTACTTTGTTTATTAATTTTTGTGCAGGACTGTGTCAAATGCCTTGCTGAAGTCTAGGTAGGCCAGCATGTCCATAGCCCTCCTGGTCTACTTTTGGTCACCCAGTCAAAGAAATCAATTAGATTCATCTGACATGACCTTCCTGCTGTGAATCCATGCTGCCTTGGGTCCTGTGCCCCACTAGCCTCTAGGTACTCAACAATTCTTTCCTTCGAAAGTGATTCCATCATTTTCCCTACCACTGAGGTCAAACTGACAGGTCTGTAGTTTTCTGCCTCTGTCTTGCTCCCATTTGTGAGGGAATCACATCTGCCCTCAACCAGTACTCATGTACCACACCATTCTCCCATGATTTGTTAAAAGGGCATTCAATGGTGTTACTAGTTCTCCCTTAGTTCTTTCAGAATAACTATGTTGCTGTGTTGCTACATTATTTTAAATCTTATGGCTGATACTGCCATTGTCATACAGCATAATGAGATAACACATTACTCCAGTTATTGCTTACTTTGCAGCTTGGATTCATGGAATTAGTATTAGACAATGTACTACTGTCATATGCCTACTTCTGCATAAAAGTCTAATACCATTAATTTTACAAGCAACACGTTTTTTGTTTTCACTGTCTGTTTATCCTCCTGCCTTATCCCACGTCGACCCTCTTTGGGGCCTCACTGATGGCCTGTGTCATACCTCCGGCTGCTGACTATGCACATGGGTGCCCACTTGAAACTATAGATCCTCCTGATTACCGCCGTCCGGGAGGAGGAGTCCCCTCCTTAACTCACCCTGGCATAGACAGAGCTGCACACTGCAATAGTATCCGAACCCCAGAGCACTGCCATCAGAAGCCCATCTACCAGCATCAGAGTGGGATTTTTCCACCGTTATCTCCCGCCCACTGGGCGTCAGCATGTCATAATGGCCAATGAGTTGGGGCACATTGACATATCATCCGCTCCGGCCTTCAGCTGATGTTTGCCCTCCTCCCTATGCTGCTACCCTCCTGCACTTACCATCCAAGTTCTGCCAGGTGGCGATAATGCACCGATGCCTGCAGGATGTCATCCCCAGGGAGGAGAGCAGCCATTTGGTGCTCAATCCTTCCCTTCCCCTGATGACCCAGGCTCATTCCCAAACCCAGGTCAAATAACACATGATTGATGAGTTGGGATGCAAAATGAAGGGACTGACAGTAAGTGCAAATATGAACTTACTCATGTATAGAAGCAGCTGGAGCTATGGCCATGATGCTGACAAAAGTAAAGTATGAAGCAGCGAGCATGGCCGTGATGCTGACAAAAGTAAAAAGTATAGAGGCTGGCGAACACGGCCATAATGCCTGACAAAAAAGTAAAGTGTAAACAGCATAGCAGCCATCATGCTGAGACAAAAGTAAAGTATGAAGCAGCTGGAGCATGGCCATGATGCTGACAAAAAGTAAAGTATGAAGCGGCAGACATGGCCATAATGCTGACAAAAAGTAAAGTATGAAGCAGCGGAGCATGGCCATGATGCTGACAGAAAGTAAAGTATGCCGTTTGAAGAATCCAAATGTCAAGGCATACTGTGCTGAAGCCGGGATGCACAATTATACATTGGCATTCAGCCATTCTGTCTTGAACTGGAGCAATTTCTCTATAGCAGATGGACTTATCTGTGGTTTCCATAGCTACACAGTTACGCATGTGCACCTGCATTAAATAGTGACATTTTATACGTTAATGTTACAAATAAAATGAATTTTCTCTATACTTTGCTGTGACTACATAAGTCATACAATGTGGCTTATGATGCACAACTATAGAAAAGAATACAGCAGAATGAGTCAGTTTGGTCTATCTATTGTGGACGTATTGCACAGTCCACAGTTACAGCTAGGGAGACAGTATTGCTCAGTGGTTTAAGACTCTGATCTGCAAATCTGGAGACCTGGGTTTGAATCACAGCCCCCACTTGTAAACTGTGTGATCCTGAGCAAGTCACTTAACTTCCCAGTGCTAGTGGCGGAGCTAGATAGAGGACTGGGGTGGTCACCCTCCTGGCTGCTCCAGTGTGAGTAGTGGTGCCATGTCAGCATCTTTATTCAATGTTTAGTGAACATTGTGGAGCCCATGATTGATTGAATGCCCCCCAGCTCCCAAATTATCCCTAACCTGGCTGCGTCACTGCCCAGTGCTCCCAGGCCACACCTGTAAACAAGCTTTCAGCTAGTGTGCCACTCCTGGTTAAACAATTGAAAAAAAAATCTTGTTATAATAAGTTATAGAAAGACAAACAAAGAGCACACCTAACCACTACTCTGATCCTCCAAACACGTGAATATCACCTTACATCTATTCCTAACACAGTCTCTCTGACTGCTGTCTTCGATCACGATCATCTCTTCCAGCATCACATTTGAAGTTGACACCACCTACCTATGAAAAGTGCTTCATGACCTGCCTCTAAACATCACACAGCAAGCTGAAGACTGTGCTCCCTCATTAAAGTTGCAACTTAGATTAAAGACACTCTCCTTCTCAATCTCATTTATCATTTATTTGAATTATCTGTTTATTACTCCACCCACTGCATCTCGAGCAGCCTCTCCTTTGAGATATCAAGGACTAACCTCACTTCCCTGTAAACCACCGACAACTCCGCCTCATATTGTGGCGGGCAGGCTCATGATGGGGAGGTGGGGAGTTGGGAACATGAGGGAGGACAAAAGCATATGTCAGTGGCTGGAGGTCAGGGCATGCAGCTTAAGCTCAGTAAATGGTACAGGCATATGTGAAGGCAGTTGAATGCCACTGGATTTGCTCACAATATCAAACCTATGCAAGTGACATTTATGATTGGGGTTGGATGAGGGGGATGGAGGGATGAAGTGACGAGCGAGCATTGAGGATGGGATATGCCATTTTATGGACCATCAACCTCATTCCACATGCCAACAGGCTGCACAAGTGATGCAACCCTCTGCTAATCCGATCACTGTTATCTATGGGATACTGTATGGCCTCCATTACACAACAAGGCAATTCTTCTCCCAAGTGTTTTTCTATGATGGCTGATGACCTCAAGAGCTGCTCGAGAGGTCCCTCTGCCATCACAGAAAACACAAGGGAGAGTCTTGCAAAGTTGTTTGGGAGGCCATACACTGTTCTGTATAGTGCATGGTGCCCCAAAACAGGATCACTTCCATTGTTTGGCCAGCATCTGTCACTGGATACCCACACTCCTGGTCTCTCCAGCCCGCTGACCAGCTTGTGCACGGGAGTACGCCTACGCCCCTGTCCTATGAACAACGCTGGTGGGGTGATTACTGTGATGTCCTCACTAACGCAGAACGGAAAAGTCGTTCATGCTAGTGAGGACATCACTACTGAAGAAGAACGACTTTTGTGGTGTATGGATCTACATACACAACCACATTCTACCATAAACTATATGGGCAGTGAGAAGGTGGCTGTGAACAATTATACAGTAACAGAATAAGGCATACAGAGGAGGGGAGGGACATCTGGCTGTAGGAATTTCATTATAAGATTAAGATTAGCATCAACACAAGCCCATTTGTCAAAACTGTTACAATCTTCTCATACAATGGTTTGTAATTCATTGGTGGTGATGGGACTAACATTATACAGTAGCATGAAAAAGACATACAGGGGTTGTGATTTTGGCCATGCAAATGAATTGATAACTATATGAAACTAGTAAACATACACACACAAAAAAATGTCACTAACTTTTTACAATAATATGGTCAGGGCCCTGTTTTCTGCGATTCTACAGTTGCAGCAGTGGCATGAAATCAGAGGCTGACCGCGAAATTAGTACTTGCCACAGAAATCAGGAAAACCAGCCACACAGCCACAGAAATGCAAGCTATGCTATGCAATCACACAAGGCAAGGGCATAGCTATTGATATGTTAAGTATGCCATGGCATACATGCTCATTAGAAAAGACAGCAAACTGATGCCACCTGCTACAAAGCTGAAATGCTAGTGGCGCATGGCATCTTGACTTTTGCTGGCTACTGTTACATAAATCCTGCCTGCCAGCATTATTGGGTGAGGGACTGATGCAAGAGTAGCAGAGCTTGATTAGGTCCATGGCAGTTATGATTTGCTGCTGTGTAGGTGTGGGTAGCTCAGCCAATGTTAATTTTTCATTGTGAGGCTGTTCATGATCCACGCTGAATACTTGGAAGATGAATTTGTAAGGAAGAACTGGAAGGTCAGCTGTAGTCAAGAAGTGAAAATAATTCAGTGGTGCCCATGGAGGGGAATCAACCTTAGAGTAGTGACAGGTATTGGAGGAGCTGATTGCAGAAACATAGGGCTGGCAGTAGACTGAGCAGAGGACTCAGTACCCACTGGTAGACATCTATCACAGTTTTGATTTGTGGGTCACAGTTCTGTACCTGCAAGTGTGAGTAATTTCTTGGCAGATTTGAGCGTGCAGTCTAAGTGGTGTCATCAAGCTCAGTTCTTAAGGAGGGTCAAGTTGTCCAGCTGCAGCAGAGTTGGGGACCAGGGTATACTAGAACTGGAGCAAGCAGGTACAGAAAAAATCTGAATGGAGAGTTTGAGAGATGCTATACATAAGTGAAATGAGGGTCACTGACTGAAGAACACCACAGCCTCGAGTTCCGAGGGAAGAGAACATGCTAAACAAAAGTCACTCCAGCTTAATAAGAATGACTTGTGTAACCCTCACCCCTGCCTTTTTGCCAAAATGACAGGTGGCATGCTGTTGAAGCTGACAGCAGTACCTAGTTGGGACTGGGTTCGGGGAGGATGAGGTTACTCGGCACAGGGGACCAAGGTTTGGCTACTCTGCACAAGGGGCACCCAAGTAAATCCGAACACAGGAAGCAATAACTGTAATGTCTAGAACCAGGAATGGATTCTTCAGTGTGGCTTTTATTCACATCCAAGCTGAACAAACAAAGCATAGACGGACCCCCAAGGGGCTACATTTCCTGGTAATGCAGATTAGAGATTACAGAACACTTTATCACTATTTCCAGCCCTCAGGCTCTAAACCCACCAGGCACACAGCCCGGACTTGCACGCAGCTTTGGGTACACAGCCCGACTTGTACACACTGGATTCTTCCCCACTGGCCCGCTCCCCTGCCGGCCACTTGATCCGCAGTCCATTGGAAGAATGAACCAATTATCCTGTTCACGGTCCATTGGAGGAATGAACCAATTATCCCATTCACAGTCCATTGGAGGAATGAACCAATTGTCCTGTCGTAGCTCCCCAAACTCACACTAGAGTCTGCGACTCCTAGAGAAAATTTTCCTTTCAGTCCCACATCCTGTACTTCCCCATCACTGGCCAAGTGCCTGAGGCAAGAAGAAAACTGTAGAGGTGGACCTGGTCACTAAAGATGGAGGGCCACCCACCTCTAGCTCCCACAGCCCATACCGTCCATTTCTCTGGAAACTGAACAATTCCTTTACTGAACTTTCAAATGTAGATTCTGGGTAGACGTCTGTCACATTTCCACATATTATTTGCATCCCAACAAACTCTGGACTTGAACCTACTTTTACTTTGCTCAGCCCATTACTCTAGGCTTCCCAATATTTAGTAGTTCAATCCCCACATTGTCACACAAGTCCCAGGGTGAAAACATAGGCCCTTTAGCCAGAGCAGACACTCACCCTCACGTTGCAGGTGCCCCACAGGCGACTCACAATCTTTCTTTTCTCCCAAATAAATTCTGGAACACACAGGCAGCTTTTCCTTCACAAGCAGAGACCAGCCGGATGCCCCAGGAAGCTGCAGAAACCTTTCTGCCCCGAAGGGAGGGGGCACTGAGACCCGAAAATAACGGTCTCCACCACTTCAGTAATCTTCATGCTCTTTAAGGTGGAGACACACACACACCCTTCTACTTAAAAGTAGCCCTCTGTCAGGGCTGAGGCTCCTAGAGCCTTCACTGAGCTGCTTTACAAACAAGCTCCCAACTTCTCACTCACTCACTGAAGACAAACTGAAGACACTGACTTTAAAACTCCCAACGTTCTAACTCCCTCTGCTGCAGATTCCAATGTAGCTCATGCA
Source organism: Neoceratodus forsteri (assembly GCA_016271365.2). NCBI lineage: Eukaryota > Metazoa > Chordata > Ceratodontiformes > Ceratodontidae > Neoceratodus > Neoceratodus forsteri. Next base: position 236,118,201 of record JADMNL010000026.1, read on the forward strand.
GCTGCGATAGTTCTATTGGTGATATCATCCCTCAGTCTCAGCTAAGACTGAGAACAGAGTGAGACAGTGTGAAACCCATTTAACTGGAGTTTCACCAGCTGTCTTCCTGCCTACCACTAGGTCTTACTGGGATTCTAGTAACCCGGGTAACAAGGGGTTACACTTCGCCTATGACCAGGAAAAATGACTGTCCGGTCATTATTTACCCAGCCTTAGGCCATCCCACCCTATGTGCTACCTGCGGAGGGGTGATCAGGCCCCTCCTACCATGATGCAAGCACAGGCAGGCAACACTAAGGGCCTAGAGGCCTTGAGCTGACATATCAGCCTCTACACTATCCACTTACTATGGACACCTAGTGGCTCTGGTAGAACCATCCAGAGCATAGCCCTGATAGATCAGCACTGCAGGTCCCAATGGCCATTCAGGACCACAGCCCGTCTATCCCCTTAACCCTGTAGGGAAAACCTGTCTGCCTTTAACCTAATCCCCCAAAACAAAAACAACCGGGGACCTCCCGACCTTGGGCAACCTGCAACACACACCATTGAAATACCATTTTACTGTCTCCTCCCTACCCCCACAACCACACCTGTGGAAGGAAAGGGTTAATACAGCAATAACAACCATAACACCACAGTACTTTAAATTTCTACACTAAAGCACTGATGAGTTACTCGATGAGCCCTCCTCCTCTTCTTGTCTTCTCTTCTGTCTTCCCAGGAACACCTGTAAGAAAAGAAAGACAACACACACTCTAATCTGCATACACAGTCTACCTAAACCCCTACCATCAAAACACTGAAAAATCCCAAAAATATTTTTTAGAAAAAGGTAGAAAAACAGTATTTACATTAGAAAACAATGACATTATTTACAATACACATTTGGGGGATGGAGTGCCCTAAAAGTCCCAACTAGTGACCACAATGCCGAAGGCTAGTCCAATAAAGAGTCTTTCCTGGGCGGAGCCGGTGAAGCACAGTTCTAACAGGCCACAGTCCTGAATGGGAGTCTTTGCAGACAATTCACACATTTTGAAGTCTGCTAGTGTAGGGTGTGTACTGCAATGTCATAAAGATAGAAAAGTTTGGACTTACCAGCCACTTGTAGTACGAAAAATTTTTAACCGACCTGCACCTCTGATGAAGACTCTCCTGGCAGCATTTCTTCCGATACAGCTGGGCGGACATCTTCCGGGAACCACAGGAGGCACATCTGGGAACTGCTGGGCTGATGTCATCTCAGGAGATGGAACCTTAGAACAGGAACAAAAGAAACAGCTGGTCCAACGTCATCCGATTGCCAGGCGATGAACAGGATACAGCTGGGATGGTATCCTCTCTGGATCTGAAGTCATCTGGTGGGCCAGTCAATGGTTTCTGGGAAGGCCAGTACACTGCAGACCTGATGAATGTGTGGCACCCAGTCCTGGATGTCCATATTGGTGGATCAATAAAGGTACTTCACAGTCTGGTGTGGCAGTATTGACTACCACTACTCAGCTTTCCATTTAGTAGGCACAGGCACATTTCCTGGGAGGCCCTTGCACTGAGGCCAATACTACCGGGGGTCAGGAGCTTGAATTATTACCCCATCTGGGCACACATAATTCACACAGTGGGAGATTTCACGTCTCTCTCCGTCCACTATTCTCACTCTGTCTATAAACAGTGTTCTCCTCTCTTCCACTGGGTATACTTTTTGTGGAACAGTCTGTTCTTTACATGTTTGTTGGCCCCACGATGCATATTTTCATTGTTTCGTCCCAGATCCAGGATTTCCTGCAGTTCTCAATCTCCTCCCAGACTTTTCGAGGAAAGGTAGGAAAGGTCATACCATAGATCTCATTTGCCTTTCTATGAACCAGTCTCTCCTCTTTACTTGCTTTGGTCAATCTAAAACTGCTGGCCTGGCTTGGGGGTGGCCAGTCCTGGTTCTGCCAGCTTCGCATCCTTAAAGAAAGTAGAAGCGGATCCTGGCTTCTTCCTCTTGCGAAGCCAGGGCAGTGCATCACCACTTTCTTCCATACATTCCTCAAAGGCAAGATCTTGAGGCTGTGTACCCGTTCCTTTTCACAAGGCCACATAGGTTCCCCTCATCTTCCTCTTCACTGAGGATCTGAGCCACGAGTGAGCAGTCGTTCTCACCCCTGAGACTATCCAGTCATCACTGGGCGCGGAGGTACACCTCCCACTCCAAGGCCTCCGCATCTCATCTTCATCTAAGAGACTTGGGCTAGGCCCCCTCCAGCGGTCTATTGATGCTTTATCCGAACTTTCCTTCTGGGATCCAGCATCCAAAACTTCAACTTCTGGTTCTGTCTCTAACTCTGCACCCTCTAGCTTTGTGCCACACTCCCCGAGGGCCTTCCTCCACAGGTTCCACCTGGTGCTGTGTGCTGCCAACTGCAGATTCCTGAACTTTTGTCCATGTGGAGCCAACCAGATTGGATGCGCTTTATACAAGCCATATTTTTCTAGGCATCCAGCACAGTGAGGAATCATGAAGACGCCCTTCCAGCTCTCAAGCATATTTGACATACACGCACTGGAAAACCAGGAACCGCCACATGAGGAGGCAGTTGTCCTCCATAGCACCACTTTTCAATATCCCTCAGTCTATTTACTGCTGCTGTTACTGCAACCCGGGCATGATCCGGTAACGAGCTGGTCCTGAGGCCATAACTGCAGAAAACAAACAAAAGTTCACTGTAACTAAAAGTCCCACTTTATTGAACACACTCTTTAGTTGTAAAATGGCTCCTCTGCTGCTGTGTTTGCTACTACCCACCCTGTATTCGGCGGCAGCACTCTGTGCATCAACATTCAGAATCTGGGTCAAGCCACTGCACACCGATTACACAAACTACTGATAACTTTTGCTCAAACTGCACAACTTGCTCTGTTCTTGCTTTAACACATTCACAGGATTTTCCTCGGACTTTCTACATGCTGAAACATTTATTTGATTACCAGTCCCTTAAAGCTTCAGGTTTTTAGCACAGGATTGCCTGTATAACTAGTGCTGCACATTGGCTACAATTCACAGTCTCTCTCTGGCTTCAAACTTTAAACTGAGGCTGAATTCATTACTATGCACACAGTCAATGGCTTAACAGACTTGCACTTGCTGACAGGACTTGATACAGTCGTTGCTTGCAAAGCGGCTACACTGCTACACACATTTATATGGTATAGGGCTGAAAGTCACTGTTTGAGCAGTTTTAAGTTGGTTACTTACTGTTATCAGTAGCAGTTTGCTGCGATGGGGAAAAACGGCCTGCAGCCAGTTCTTGGAGGCCTCAGAACAGAAACAGGCGGGCAGTCCTACCGATCGTCTTCTTGACCACCAAACTTGCAATTTCAACGATCGATTAGCGGGTTGAGCCGATTTTAAACAAGAAAGTCAATTTTAAACTGTTTAACAATTTTAACACTCCGCAATGCTCCTCCACTGCCAGTACCACTTCTCACTCCCTCTCAAATGCTGGGGCAGTCTCTGTAGAGCTGGCTGAGGCGGACTGATTGCAGCCTGACCAATCATATGACGCCATGCAATGAGCCTCTTCTTCCTCATGAGGGCTCTTCTCCTCACAGCAATCGTCGAGCAGGCAAATTTAAACTGCAGAATGCAACTTTTTCTTTACCAACTGACTCCACGGCAGGAGCCCATTTCAGCCATTTAACATAGCCATTACACCTGCAAGTCTCTCATTCATTTAAAAGCATTTCCAATGTCCAGGGCTACAATTTTCCTGTTGCTACCCTAGTCTTCCACACTTTTCTTTACCACAGTTCTTTTTAAAAGCAGGCAAAATGCTGTAAACAATCTGATGCAGGACAAGGGCACACTCTTTGGCTTTACTGCTCCTTGGTAAAACAGTTGGCATTTTTAAACAGCAGCACAAGATCCACAGCACACAGCACACAGCAACACTAGGAAATTGCTTCAGCTTTTGGGCTACCCACTGCCAGATAGCCAAAATGCTAGCCCCTTGCCCAAGCACCTTCCTTCCCAGAACAAAATCCAAAGCAGTGCCTCCATTTTGTAACCCCTCACCCTGCCTTTTTGCCAAAATGACAGGTGGCATGCTGTTGAAGCTGACAGCAGTACCTGGTGGGGACTGGGTTCGGGGAGGATGAGGTTACTCGGCACAGGGACCTAGGTTTGGCTACTCTGCACAGGGGCACCAAGTAAATCCGAACACAGGAAGCAATAACTGTAATGTCCAGAACCAGGAATGGGATTCTTCAGTGTGGCTTTTATTCACATCCAAGCTGAACAAACAAAGCATAGATGGACCCACAAGGGGCTACATTTCCTGGTAATGCAGATTAGAGACTACAGAACACTTTATCACTATTTCCAGCCCTCAGGCTCTAAACCACCAGGCACACAGCCCGGACTTGCATGCAGCTTTGGGTACATAGCCCGACTTGTACACACTTGGGTTTTCCCCACTGGCCACTTGATCCATGGTCCATTGGAAGAATGAACCAATTATCCTGTTCACGGTCCATTGGAGGAATGAACCAATTATCCATTCACGGTCCATTGGAGAATGAACCAATTATCCTGTCGTGGCTCCCAAACCACACTAGAGTCTGCGACTCCTAGAGAGAATTTTCCTTTCAATCCCACATCTGGGTACTTCCCCATCACTGGCCAAGTGCCTGAGGCAAAGTAGAAATCCACAGAAGAAATCTGTAGAGGTGGACCTGGTCACTAAGATGGGGGCCACCACCTCTAGCTCCCACAGCCCATACCCAGCCATTTCTCTGGAAACTGAACAATTCCTTTACTGAACTTTCAAATGTAGATTCTGGGTAGATGTCTGTCCATCTCCTCTACATATTATTTGCATCCCAACAAACTCTGGACTTGAACCTACTTTTACTTTGCTCAGCCCATTACTCTAGGCTTCCAAATATTTAGTAGTTCAATCCTCACATTATCACACAAGTCCCAGGGTGAAAAACATAGGCCCTTTTAGCCAGAGCATACACTCACCCTCACGTTGCAGGTGCCCCACTGGACACTCACATCTTTTTTCTCCCGAATAAATTCTAGAACACACAAGCAGCTTTTCCTTCACAAGCAGAACTGGGGGTTGCCCCAGGAATCTGCAGGAAACCTTTCCTGCCCCGAAGGGAGGGAGCACGAGACCGAAACAATGGTCTCCACCACTTCCAGTAATCTTCTGTCTCTCTAAGGTGGACACACACACCCCTTCTACTTAAAGTAGCCCTCTGTCAGGGCTGAGGCTCCTAGAGCCTTCACTGAGCTGCTTTACAAGCAAGCTCCCAACTTATCACTCACTCACTGAAGACAAACTAAAGACACTGACTTTAAAACTCCCAATGTTTTAATTCCCTCTGCTGCAGATTCCAATGTGGCTCATGCAGCTGCGATAGTTCTATTGGTGATGTCATCCCTCAGTCTCAGCTGAGACTGAGAACAGAGTGAGACAGTGTGAAACCCATTTAACTGGGTTTCACCAGCTGCCTTCCTGCCTACTACTAGGTCTTACTGGGATTCTAGTAACCCCGGGTAACAAGGGGTTACACTTGCTTGCATTTATTAGTATGTCCCCTCCCAAAGAAAAATCAGGAGTCAACAAATCCTACAGACACTGCAAGTTACACCCTCCTTCACTGTTATAGGAAGACAATCCTCCACCAACACACAGATTTGCACACTGCACTCAACATGTTTTCTGCAAGGCAGTTGGGATATTCCTAGTTTACAAAAATAATGTAAAAGAATGTTGGATCAAAATCAGAAAAAAAGGGCTTTCAAGTTGAAGTCTTTCTTTATATCTGCTAACTGTAAATATAAACCAGAAGAAATCCAAGCAGGTTTTGTCTTCTGTGTAGTTTTAGCTAAGTGTGTTGTCCTCCTCTGATTATAACCTAGGAGAACAGCAAAGGCCACCCATTTCCAGAAGAAGGATGGATGAGCCTTCAAATTTCTTGTGGGAGGGAAAATCTATTAAGAAAGGACACTGATGCCCATGGCTGTGCCAGGTTTGGGTTACTGCTGTTTAATATTTGTGATAAGAAGACTACATACTGTTAAATGGCCTGCTGTTCCACTTTCATTGTGGCATAGTGGTTGCATGAAGGCAGTCAACAGTTGTTCTGCCATGAGAAAGTAAGAGGTCCTGTCGCAGAATGTAGGTCCACTTTGCTGCAGTAAACACAGGGCCCTGAATATGGTATAAAGGTTGACATTATATGGTCAGATGGGAGGGATGGGGTTAACATTAGTATACAGTTATGGGTGTCTGCATGTGGAGAGTACAATGGGATGTACCCCTGAAGTGAGCACTATATAAAGCCAGTGCATAAACAGGTTAACAACACTATTACAGAGGTCTGCTCCAACATTTGGCAATATATGGATGCAGGATGGTGGGGGTTGTTGAGTGGCACCAGTATGCAGTAACTATGACAAGCATATGGTCTGGATAGGACACACCTACACAGGGTGCCACAAGATGCATTAATGCCCTCCGACAGGGCATAAGTCTTGAATGTCAATACCCCCACCCAAATCCCAGTTCCCCAACACCATGGCAATGCCACACAGGGCTATTCAAGAACACCCTCCCCCCTCAACCACACACCATCCTGATGGCAGTCACCCAGAATTCAGACAGTACCACAATATCACTGTGAGTCTAGTGGATCCCACACACAGCAGTTTGAGCCCACCCACCACAGGTCCCAGTAAATGGCTGGCACAACCATCCTCTCACTTCCATAGCCAGCCAACGACCGAGCTTAACTGAGCACATAGTTCTGTATACAGTACATTCAATGAATGACAGCCCATTCATTGAGCATATGCTGTATACAGTGGTACACTCTCAGGGAAGCTCACTCAGCGGCTGGCTGTGGATGTGAGAGGAGGGTTGTACCAGTCCAGACAGGGCATGGGTGTGTGTGAGGATGGACCAACACTGGTGGGGGTGAGAAACTAGACCATCAGGACTTACAAGCACCATGGGTGTCTTTTTCTTGCCTATTATACAATCTTGTGCAACTTGCAGGATATGGCATCACACTGGTGGCGAGCTGGCCAACAGGGATTAGGACTTGGGGACGGGAGGGAATATAGACTACCTGGGAATATAGGGTGCTGTTAGGAATCTGGGTAGCTGAAATTGGGCAGAGTGCTTGATAAGCCCTGCAGAGCATTGCCATGGTGTCGGGACAGGGTCTGGGGTGGGCATGCGGTGCCCTGTGAGCCTGGGTGTGACAGCAGCCTGCAAATAGCTACCCTGATATTGGGGAAGATGGAAGCTTCTGTTGTACCATGGGGTTAGAGGTGGGGTGTGGCTGTGGGGGGACCAGGTAATTGTATTTCAGTGGAGCTCAGAACTTATTTGGCATGGTTGGTGAAAATTATTTGAAAATCAGACTACACCATCCGTATAATACTCAGCATAAAAAAATTAAGACTACTAAAACCAGGGGAAAAGGTTAGATGATGTGAGGCAAGATAATACATAACAAGAAGCCACAACATATCACACTGACACTAAAATAAACCATACAACAGTCACTTCTTTAATTTTATTCATTTATTTCACTCATTCATTTGTTCATTTATTGCCCCCATACCATGCAGTATTATTCAGTCGATCTACGTTTAGGGCCCCTTCAGATTCTGCAGCACTAAGGTCAGAGCTCTCATTGCCACTATCAGGTAGCTGAGGCTCAAACATGTATGGCTGCACAGTAAAAGATTGGGCCAAGATCCATCATGTCCTCCGTCTGACACTTCATCTTCCTCTTCATATTCAAAGTCAGACAGATTGCTGACATTGGTGTCAGCATCAATAGATCCATCATATGAAGATTCAGACATGATGTGAGGCAGCAAATCCTATGGACATGTGTAGGGAGGCCTCAGTCCATGTCCCTATGTCCAGCGTCGGAGCACGCTTGGATGTAATCGCTGGGAGAGACGAGCTGCCAGGAAAGAACTTAATTTGTAAATAAACTATGTATTTCATATTTTTCATTGATTTTATTGCAATTCAACACAGTTCCATGGGGACCATCTTGAGGAATGCACAGAAGCAATATCCAGGTACATCTCAGTGGCTCTTTAAGTAGATTCCTATATTTCAATTGCTAAATGATGAAACACACAGTATGTTATCTATAGACAGCTATATTGGAAATAAGAGTTGGGATAACCCTAGCAACAGTCATTGGATATTTGCATATTTTTCTGACAGAGTGAGTCAGTCCTAATAACAAATGGTAGTAACAATAAAAGTAATGTTTTGTAGTATAGTTTAGAAGCAACATGTGACAGCAACAGCTGTAACATCCAAAGTTAACCATAACATGATGCTAATGAGTTTTTCCAGGTAACGCAGCAGTATAGCAACATGTGATGGTGCTAGTTTCATACCTGAGCAGTATCTGAAAAGTACTATGTATGTATCAGCTCTATCTTTCCTGCTACCACATGCCTATGTGGTAGCAGTATTCTACAGCTAGCCAACTGTTGAATTATGACACATAAAATCAATATTTAGAAAATCTGTACAAAGTTTCACTGTATGAAAATATATGCCAGCTATAATGTGTCATCATACAGCACTGTATACAGTCTACAGTATACAGTCATACTGTATTGTTTTTCATTACATAGTGTTATCTTAAATGGTACAGTGTAGGGATTATGTAGTGTCATTGGCTCAGCAGGTAGCACACTCACCTCTGAGGCTGGGAGATCAGAAGGTTGTGGGTTATATCCCCACACCAGGCACTTGGGTTAAATCCCAGTACTGACACTGTAGTGCAGCATGAGAGGGTGCTGCACTCCTGAGGTGCCGTCTTTTGGATGAGACATTAAACTGAGGTCCCATCTGCCTGTTCAGGTGGATGTTAAAGATCTCATGGCACTTTTGAAAAGAGTAGGAGAATTTTATTTGAAAAGATTGGACTTCATTACAAAATACTAAACTAAATAATCACAAAATGTGTACAATATTGATATTCTTCAATACAGCAAAATAAAAAAAAATAAAAAATTACGTAAGTCATTTTCACAATTAATCCACAAATGTCTAACCTTTTCTGGTGAAAAACAGTTTGTATCTGAAGTAAAGCATTCTTTATATTAGATAAAAGTTCTATATGGGTCAATATTTTCTGCTGTAAAAGCATACACCGTGCTTGCCACACAGAATATCTAATTACAGTAAAGGAAACATATACAGTACTGTATCTTTATGGTATTTTGCACAGAGAGCATCATCCGGTACAAACATAAACCGGGGTAGGATAATCTTAAAAGATTGGTTCTTCCCAAATTTCAGACAAAAGATTCCAAAAACCTGGCATAAGGGCAATTCAAAATAAATGTTGTTGGGCTTCTAATATGCCACCACAGCCTTCTCTAGGACAGTATCTCTCCAAGATTTGTTTGTGCTTATGATTTGCTTTACACCAAGTCTGTCGTAATTTCCAAGCCAAAGCAAGTCCAAACAGTATGCAGGTATCCTAGGATTTGATAACTGTTGTAATGCGTATGGAATGTCAGTTTTTAAACAATGCGGAAATTCAACTTTAACATGGCATTCAGCCTGCAGAATTTCTGCCGAATAGAGTTCCTACTTAGAATCAATAGTTGTTCAGGAGAGATCCCCATTTGAAAACATTCCTAATACTTTCTTTACCATATTTAGGCATAGATTTCACTTTTGCCAAAGCCCTAGGTTTTCTTTCTTCCCATGAGGGTAAAGCCATCTGAACCCTGGACATAACTAAATCTTTCCAGACTACAAAGCCAGGCTTTAAAGCACAGCTTATATTATATTCAAAAACAAATACTGAAATAAAAGCAACGGATTTACAGTAGCATCCCAACACCCCTTTAGCACGGGAAGACATGTGAGCTCTCTTTTAACAGGATTTAACGGGAACCTAAAAAAATGGAAAGGAAATACTATATAGTTCTGTAAATACTTCTACAGGGAGAAAAAACATAACTCAGATATAAAAAACACGGTAGTAGCAATGTTTTAATCAACATAAACCTCCTCTTTTTTGATAACAAGTACCTTTCTAGTTTTTAACTAAGTTGCTAGCTTTACTTAATTTCTTATCCCAGTTTCTTCGGCATTATCCCTGGCTAAACTCCAGACCTAAAATGGAAATAGGAGTCAGAAATGGATACTCCTGCAATTTGGCCAGCTAAGAGGGAAGTGTTACCCACCGTAACCCTTTACATTTATTAATATTTATCTGTGATCCAGACATTGTGGCAAATTGCTGCAAAACTGTAGATAAGATCTCTTCTTTATAATGGAGGGAGAAGTAAAACCAGGTCATCCATGAGGTCAATATTTTAACAGAGGAAAATGAGGAAGAATAGTTATTCCTTCCAACTCAGTATGCCCAAGTATAATTCGTATCAAAATATCATTACCTAGGACATATAAAATAGAACTTAATGGTCATCCTTGCTTGACACCTCTACGAATCTTAGCTTTTCTTTCAAATCACCCATTAACATTAGGAAACAGATAGGAATCGTGATATAAGCCTTGTAACCACAGCACAAATTGTTCAGCAATACCAAAGGCCCGTAAAACTGAAAACAAAATATGGTGAGATAATCCTATCAAATGCCTTTTCTTGATTCAACCCTAAGACATATCCCTGCACCATTCCACTATTCCCACTAGAAAAAGCTCTCTAAGAATGACTAGGTTGTCTTGCTGCCTCCTCCTCTTAACTGCACAAGTTTGGTATGGGCTGACCAAATATTCATCCACCTGTGTTAGTCTTGACAATAGAATTTTACTTAAGATTATATGGTCTGTATTTTGTAAATTTAAGGGCACCAGTTATTGATATCCTCCCTTATACCTTTCTTATAGCGAGAACCAAGACAGCTTCTAGCATAGAGGCCGAGTACTTGGATTCTTGCAAACAATGATTATAAAGTAAAGCTAATACTGGTGAAAGCTCAGATTTAAATATTTTATAAAAACAAAGTTTATACTATCTGAACCAGGAGCTGTATGATTAGGCAGTAAAGAAATAGCCTCTTCCACCTCACCAGTATTAATGTCTTTAATCATCTCTGACCGACACCTGTGGAAGGCCAAGAGCCTCAAGTGTCTCCTATAAATCTACATTCTGGAGGGGTGTCCAAAAATATTAGAAATATGTGTCTCTACAATATCTAAAAGATCATTTAGGGAACTAACCTTATCTCAGAAGAATTTATTGGACATATTATCCTGCTCTCAGTTCTTTTTGCAGTCTATGTAGGGATCCAACTATTTTCTTTGCATCTGTGCCTCAAACCTACCCTCCTGCTGAAGAGAGACTTTGCCCTATTATATTGCAATTCCTTTTGTTTTTAATAGATCTGATTTGCTCCCTACAATCATATTTTGTAGTGTCTGCTAAGGAGATAAGTTTTGCAGCTGATGGCGTAATCTTAGATATTGCACATACTCGTGTTGGGCTTTAACTTATCCTTTCTTCTGAAAGAAAAGACACCAAGTTTTTTGTGTCTTCTCACCATTCTTGTATATTGGAGTACAACACAGCTACTGAGAGCTGAGCTGTCCATTCTTGTTTCCATAGTTTTAGATTTTTCATTATCTAACACGGATTCATTTAGCCTCCAGCTATTTTTCTTACATCATGGGGCAACCCCCAGGAAATTATTGTTTTAAGAGCCAAATGATTAAAAAGACATTCTGAACAGTGTGAATTTGATCTATTTGAAGGATCTCAGACAGGAAAATAAAATCAGTTCTTGTTTCAAGGATCCCTTATAGAAGGTTTAGAAAATGGGCTTTTTATTTCCTGGCATCTCATTGGCTAGTACTCCTGCCAGGGGTACATTAACTTTCAGTAGATGCCCAGGAAATAAAAAGTACCAACCTATAGTGCCCTTCACCCACTGAAGAATCCTAGTGCCCACCCTGCTTCCTAACTGGCTAAAACTACATAACTGAAATTTAAAATCACCGCCATTTTTGCCCTCACCAAGCGACAGGAAAGACCGACTAGGCACACAGGAACACACGCACAACCCTGCCCACAACTCCAGTGCCCTATCCTCAAAATCTAACCTGATTTAAAAAAAATAATAATTCAATTCAGAGGAAAACCGTTGGGATAAAAGTTTGGTACAGAAAAGTGACTGGTGGCAAGGTTACGGAGTGAGACATTCAGAGCACCTATGACCCTTATCAGTAGTTTGCCATCTGTGTCCCCACTCCCCAGTACCCTACTTAAATAATCATCCATCTTACAGTAGGAAATGCAGCAGTACCTGCTATATTTTGGGCTCCTCCATCTCTCTTAGTTTCCACCACGCTGCTCTGGGCTGGCTCTTTCTCCACATGCTGCTCAGGCTCTTTCTCCATGTGCCACTCCTCTTCACACTTCCCCAAAAGAAAACTGCAATACCTCAGTCCGGTCCTCAGGGCAGGCAGCGAGGACCAGGAAACTTAAAAAAAAAAAAAAAAAAGCAGTTACTTCCAATCCCTAGAGCAGATAGCGGGATCGGAAGTTCTCCATGGAAACCATGCACAATTCTGGTGCCCCAGAGGAGGCAGTGGTGACCCAGAAAAAAGGAAACACTGCACATAATGATTTGGTCCGGTCCTCAGGGTAGGCAGTGAGGACCAGAGAAACTGTGAAAAAAAAAAAAAAAAAAAAGCAAAGCAAGTTACTTCCAATCCCCATACCAAATAGTGGGGATCAGAAGGTCTCCATAGAAACCATACATGATTCCGGTCCCTCGAGCAGGCAGCAGGGACTGAGGGAAAAAGGAATCACTGCATTGGTCCTCAGGGTAGGCAGTGAGGACTGGGAAACTATAAACAAAATAAAAAAATACGCAGTGCAGACAGTGATCAATGAGGCATGCAATGGTACAAAATAGCCCCCCTACTGATGACTAGTGGATGAACGGCTGTAAGCATAAGAGAGACTACTTTAGCAAAAAGGACTTAAAATTAAATTCTAGTTATTTTTATAGCATTACTTTTTGTAATCCTATAAAAGATACATTTAGCCCATTTTCTAAGTGCAATAATACCCTCCAGGGTGGGCAGTATGAGGCAATACCCGGACCTTTCCAGGGGCTATAAGGCCCTCCGCCTGTGGTGTCGGGGCCTCATTACACCCTGGGTAGTCGGTATTGCCCATGCCTACCCACCCTGGTATTGTAACCTAGTGGGGTGCACCTTTCTATATGCATCAATCAAACCAGTTGTACAAGTAATCTGGGCCAAGGCTAAGGAGTCACTAAACATTTTGTCAGTTTGAAGACCTCTATCAGTTTTGGACAGCCCACAATTAAAGTCTCCAAACCACAAAACTAATGGGATAAATGTAAAAGGGTTGGATTTCTTTAAACAAGGCTGCATGCTGTGCTTTTGTTTGGGGAGCATAAGATGTGATTAATCTAAATCTCTCAGCACCATAAGAAAGGTCTATAAGAAGAGCACTAACAGGGTGGATGTCCACCAGTCTAGACACACTAAGAAGGGATTAGCAAAAATAATTCCTACCCTCATGTGTCCAAACCTGTGGACCAAAAGCAGGGCCCAGGTCCCATTCCTGGTGGACAATTGTAAATCAAACTGAGTTTTATGGCGAGAATCTTGAAGACAAATGATTCGATTGAATGGTGGTGGTCTGTGCCGGACGTCCAGCGGTAAGCTACTTAGCGGCCTTCCACTTTCAAACATTATCGAGATTTATTTTTTCTCTTTGAGCGAACAACAGTGAAATTTAATACCCTATCAAGATACCGAACAAAAATGTGTTTTCCCTTTTGTTCTTGTTTACAAATATCTTAATTGGTATTTCTTTTTAGTTGTACTTAGCATTATTTTCCCTCATGAGTGGGTGCAGCTTTAACCATCGGTTAGAAGTGCCGTCTCATCCAGATAGCAAAACGAAAAGTCCTGTATAGTCACGAAGGATTTACTGCATCCTAATTAGCTATTAATTCAAGGTACAACATTGATCAGAATATTTACACATCTTTCTACTTAGACCAAATGGATCAACACACTTTAAATGCAGAAGCAATCGACAATTTAGTAGAAATGCAGGCTGAAATGAATCCTATGAAACGTTCTTTACCCCTCTCTGACAGTGACAGTGGCTCAGACGAGCAGGGCAGTAATACAGCTAAAAATTGGCTTCCACCTCGCCTCTAACAATGATTCATTTTGATCGTCTGATGTTTGAAATTTCTAGTATGAAAATTACATTAAATGAAATGTATGTAGACTTGAGAGAGGTTAAGCAAGAAATATCAGCACATGCTATTTAGATTAAAGATGCTGAGGCCAGAATCAGCAGTTTAGAAGATAAGCAGTCAGGGAGCAGAAGGAAATGGTTAGTGACAGTCGAAACTTCCTAAGCTGGAGAATAAGTTAGAAGATTTGGAGATTAGCAACAGGAGAAATAATATTAGAATTTTGGACTGAAAGAGGGCCTGGAAGGTAAAGATCCAATTGCATTTGCCAACAAATTACTTCTTAATATAGCTAGCCCACCTGGTGACACTAAATCTTATATAATCGAAAAGAGCTCATAGATCGTTGAAGCCAAAACCTAACCCTGGAGAGAGACCTAGATCCTTTGTGCTTAAATTTCTAAATTTTCAGCAAAAGTCACATGTACAAAGAATGATAACAGACAAAACCAGCTTAATTTATGAAGGCTGCAAAATCAAAATTTTTAATGATTTAGAACCTGAGACTATCTAGAGCGGGATTAAAAAAGGCTCAGAGAGGCAGGACTAAAATACAGTTTATTCTTCCCCACTCTGTTAAAAATCTGGGTTCCAGAAGGGGTCAGAGCATACAATGGAATTGTTGCTGCCAAAACTAGGTTAAAGACCGACTTTCCCACCATTTTAAAACCTTTGACTTTCAACATTAATTGCTACATAGAAATCACTTAGGTCTCATGAGTAGCATTAACAGCTTAGTTATATTGGTTAATCCTAATGGTTTGCTGTCAAAAGACAGATTACTTCATTGGCTCACTTTGGTTACCAAAAGACAAACAGAAAAGATGGTAAACCTTGCTGGGGCTGCTGAGTATATTCTATTTTAATAAATAATCGGATGGGAGGAGGCGCTCTCTATAGTATCTTGCCCTGTACCAGGCAATCACCCACTCTCTGCGTTTAGTTACTTATTTATTCTGTTAAATAGTTTGCCTCTGCCTGTTCAGTGGTTGTCGAGATAAGCCATAAATGCGATAATTAGCAGGGCATGATAGCTAGATGAATTGATGCTGGCTTTGCTCTGAATTAGCTGGGGTAACACAAATGGGAGAGCCCTCTGCAAATTCATTTAGATATTTGTGAAGGAAGTAGAATACAGATGGGGCAGAAATAGCGGTTCTAACCCAGCCTCACCAGAGCTAAAACAATGTTCCTTGAGCGATTTGTGAGCAGGCTTTGGCATTGGTTTGAATTACACTGAATATGCTTATCTTTGTTGTGCTTGTATTGGAACCATTTTTTCAGGCTTTTTGGCAAACAATAACAAATACTGACTAGAACTCACTTTTAACCTCACCCAAATTTTGGTCGTGGTGGTTGCTGGTGGGGCGGGGTGGGATGGAGACCTTATCTCTTTAAAGTACTTATAAATAAAAGGTTTTGACAGTGGAGTTGCTTGGCAGCCACATTTGATCTGCACAACAAAATGAGAAATTTGCCATTTTGTTCTTACCTGTTTAAATTCAAACCATTGAAGGATTCTCTAGTAGCTAGTGAAGCCTTGTGTTCATGACCCTCTCTATGTATGTGCATGCATAGCAATCCCAAGACATCTTTGACCTCTCACCCTTACACTGCATGCTGGATCATCATGATGCTACATAGGCAGCTCTCTCACACAGCATGTTTTGAGACTTTTCTTATTTTATTGTTCCTCTATTCACAATACATCATTCTCATGGTATATTTAATATTTATAACTTTTCATTCTACAGGGGAGCCTAATGTGGACAAATAAAAATGCAAAGGTCTTGTTTGATCTCAGAGGGTAAGAATATTAATTGCATGTACCCCGTTCTATTTTGGCATGCAAAATAAAATAACTGTATAATTGTTTTGCACACTCTCAATTACTTTATGAAAAACCTTTATTACCTGAATCTAATATGATGTCTGTTTCAGTGTGCTATAGACTTAATTAAATTGCACTGAAAAACGGTCTCTACAGTTGTACACTGATGCTATGCTAGGTATAGGATAGATACACTGATCCATATATTGCCATATGTATGTAATTGCTTACACATTTACAAAGGTCTCACATTTTTCAATTGTTGATATAGTTATCAAGATAACATTGTAAATCCAAGCATATCCCTTATGGTATGTTTCATCTGCAGGTGAAAGTCCTTATTTGATTTGTTTCACATAATGAGGGGTGGTGGTTTTTTTTTTGCAGCTGTTAAAGGTTCAGTGTTGTGAACATCTGGGGTGTGAGGGCCCATTTGACTCACTAAGCCATTTGAGAATGTTATGGCTGATGTTAATGTTGTTAATGATATCTCTGGACAATCCCTACTCCTTGTTGATATTATGCAAGGCACTGATACTCTATGGGATATTCATTCTAAAAGTACTTATCTTTTAAAACACCTTGTGCTCATGATTTTTGTTAGTAGTATTGTTATATTTTATATTTGTATTGTTTTAAATCTCAGCATTCAGCTTTTCCTTTTCTACTTAATGTTTCCTCTTATCTTATTCAAGGGACATGTGGTGGTGGTAGCATTGCACATATTTAGCTACACAATCCTGTAATGTCTATTTTACCAAATGTAGTAATTTGTTATGGTAATATTGAACTTTATGGCTACACTGGATACAATTAAACTTATCTCTTGGAATGTCAGAGGACTTAATCACAAAACCAAAATATATTCAGTTCTAAGACATTTAAATAAACTAGGGGTGACAATAGGTTTTTACAAGAAACACATATAAAGAAAGAACATTACCTTTAATGAGGAGGGAATGGGTGGGACAAGTGTTTGGAGCAGGTGATTGTTCAAAGAAAGTGGGTGTGTTCATCATTTTTAAAATGGGTGTTCTATTTGAACCAAGTGTCTTCATAGAGGATCCGATGGGACATTACCTAATACTCAGTGGTAAAATAGGAGAAAAGTATTATATTCTTATTAATGTTTATGGACCCACTTTGCTGACACATGAGATATTCAACACTATTCTTTCAAAGGTGGAGGGCCTTTTAGATAGTACCATCCTATTGGCTGGTGACACTAACAGTATACTTGACCCGATATTAGACAGATCTACCTTTAGACCACACAGGGACAGGGCAGATAAAGATTTGGGAGATCTAACAGATAACTTACAGCTCATTGATGCATGGAGGATTTTGCATCCAAACATAAAATAATTCACATTTTGGTCACAGCGCAATCAATAAGGCTCAAGAATAGACCAAATATATGTACTAAAATATTTTCTAGAGTTTTCCTAGTAACAATTGAAACTCTAGTCATTTCAGATCATTGTCCAGTATCAATATTATTTGAGACATCTAACAAAACATGTCAGACACGTAGATGGAAGTTCAATAATTTTCTACTAGATAACTCTCTCTCTTGCTGCAAAGATAAGGGAAGCAGTAAAGAGTTTGAGAATTTAATAATCCACTTGACACCGCATGGGGTACTAATTGGGATTGTCTAAAGTGTTATTTAAGAGATATTTTAATAAATGAAGCTTCAACACTTAAAGTTAAGCCTAAACAAACAAAAGAATGTTTGACAAAAATCAAAAAATAGAAGAAAACTACTAGACAATAAAGATGATATTACATGGAAAGAATGGTCACGATTAAAGATGGAATATAATAGGTCCATTAAGGGAAGCAATATTTGCTATTAGGAAATTGAAAATCAATTACGTCGGTGCAGGGCCTAAGGCTCCAAAAATATTAGCCATCAGATTACGTAAAATAGTGGGTCCACAAACACAGCAGCAGTTAGATGCAAGAGGGTGGACTTCTCATTTCAGGACATAAGCAGATCCATAAGGAATTTTAAGACTATTATGAGAAGCTCTATACAAAGGAAAATACTGACAAAACAATACATTAAATTATTTTTGTTCTGATGTTATGATCCCATCTGTTCCAGAAATATACAAAGTTAGTCTTGGGGATCGCATAAGGGTTGAAGAAGTATTATCGGCTATTAGGCAAACAAAGATAAATAAAGCACCGGTCCGGATGGGTATTCACAAAATTTCTACAGCGAATTTAGTGATGTACTTGCCCGATATTAACAGAAGTTTTTAATGAGGCCTTTGAGACAGGTTACATATCCAAAAGAAATGACTAAAGGACTTATTACACTCATTCATAAACAGGGAAAAGATCCCTTAGAATGTGAAATTATAGACAATTTCATTAATTTGGATATAAAATCTTATGAAAGATTATTTCTAACAGGTTAGAGTCAGTTATACACTTGCTCATAACCAGAGAACAGGCTGGATTTATGAGAGGAACATTATCTGCACATAACATGAGAAATTATTGCATGTGATACTGGCAGCTAACAAAACACAATTCCCAGTGGTTTGCTTTCTTTGGATGTGGAGAAAGCTTTTGATCAAGTCTCCTGGGAACACATATTCAACACTCTAGTGCTATATGGTTTTCCTGAAAACTTCATTAAATGGGTGGGCCTGCTATGCAAAATCCCAGCTCTGCTGGGTAACTAATGGGATGATCTCGCCTTACTCTGAGATATCAGGGAACAAGACAAGGATGCCCGTTATCACCACTCCTATTTAATCTTACATTTGATCCTTTATTAAGGAAATTCCTAGCAATAAAACAAATCCAAGGCATACAGGTAGGCCTAAAGAACATAATTTCTGCATATGCAGATGATATATTACTCATGGTTTCTAATCTGGTCCAATCCATACCAGCTATTTTGAAAACTATTAAATCATTTGGGGAACTTTCAGGGTACAACCTGAACACTGACAAGACAAACTTCCTCCCTCTCAATAGTTTATGTCATAAGAAATAACAACCTCGAAGGACTCACTTGGGCAACTAATTATATAGATTACTTAGGTCTCAAGATATATAGTACTATATACAAGACAGTAACTAAAAACTTAAATCTTATTAAGTCAAGGGTGACCAAGATCTTGTTAAATAGAATAAATTGCCTTTGGGCCTACAGGGGGATAGAAACTATTAAAATGAATATATTGCCTCATTTATTATATGTCTTTATGATGATCCCATGTTGTATAAAAGAAATGGTTGGACTCTATTAATTCAGTGTAGCACAGTTTATTTGGTCACACAAAAGACATAGAATGTCATATACTAGGATGTGCAGATCTAAAGTTAATGGAGGTCTTAAGGCTCCTGATTTTATGTATACTATTTAGCTGCAAGAATGGCTCAACTGGCGAGATGGAATTACACTGAGGTAGCACAGATATACATCCCAGAATGGGCTGAGACAGAAGAGCGATAAAAAACAAGGCCCATCTCTCTGTGCGTTAATATATGCTAAACCACTAACATCCTGTAAAACAAGATTATTTTAGACTCTAAGACAATTGAAACAGATTAGTAATTTTCTAAAATAAAAGGGTTAAGTCAAATTAGAACTCAACCTATTTGGGAAATCCTAACATTACACAGAATGGAATCCCTCTTTACAACGAAGTTTGGAAACAAAAAGGTTATCTTGGTTAAAGATATTCTATATGATGACACTTTTACCATTTGAAGTCATAGCAAATAAATTTGACTATCCCTAGTCAGACAGAATAGTGTATTTGTATGTGTATGTGATAAAAGCAATCCAGAATCAGACAGACTTATCTACACTCTTAATAATAATACCAGAATATTCTCAGGCTGTCTTAAGAAGCCAACCTCTATATCTTTTATTTATAAAATATTATTAGAACTAATTTGAGGTTCAGCCACAGAAACCATTACATGATGGTCTAATACATTAAGAACTCCTACAGAAGATTGGAAGTGGGATTGGATATGGACTCTTCCATTTCAAGTATTCGGTTCAGTTGATTTAAGACTGATCCATTTTAAAACCATACATAACTTATATTACACCTTACCAAAGATTCAAAATGAATATAACTAACACTCCAATTTGTCACAAATGTGAAGAAAAACAAGGTACACTAATACACATGTTCTGGGATTGTCCCATGGTACAGCCTATATGGTCATCAGTAATAAGTCTATTTGAAGGTTATCCTTTGATTTCAGAACATATCCATGCACATACTTGTATTCTAGGACATTTTGATAGAGATACTCACTGGTCATATGAGAAAAACAAACTTTATTGTTATTAGGAGTTTGAGTGAGGCATGCTTTATTGAAACATTGGCTAGAAGTCACGGTTCCAACAATTCAAGAATGGAAAAATTCATTAATAGAAATTCTAAAAACCTTTTTTATATCAGCATAGATCTTAGATCTCCTGACATTTCAACATACATGGAAATATAATTCTAAGTGCTCAAAAAAAAAACTCACCACACTTTCCTTCCTTTTAAATCTATTACTCTGTCTCTTTACTTCTATTCTTATTCCCTTGTTTTCTTTTCTTTTACCTTGTACTTATAGGGCCAGATATTCAAATGGGGAATTGCACTGGCACAAATCCACGATCGCCAAGCGCGTAAAGTAATATGTCTGGCGCGGGTGGGGGTGTGCCGTGCAAACTCTGCACAGCCAATACTCAGCCTGGGATGTGCTGAGCCATGCATCGCGCAACCCCTACCTGCGCTGCACAAAGCTGAGCAAAAAAAGAAGCAATGGCCGGCCACCCACAGGTGAGCTGCCATATTGCAGGAGCAACATGGCAGCTGCCATCTGTGGATAGCCACCAAGCTCTGGCTGCACCTCCATGGTGGCACCCCATGGCCAATCATGGGCATTAGTAAAATAAATAAAAACCCTACATCCCTGGTGGTCCAGTGGACTGCTGCCCGCCGGATCGCGGGCTTAAGTATAAATACAAGATTCCCATATCCCTGGTGGTCAGTGGACCCGGCGTCTGCCTGATCGCGGGCTTAAGTAAACTAAGTACTGACTCCCATATCCTGGTGGTCCAGCAGACCCCCTCCTCACCTGCCACTGATCCCCACTGCCCGCTCCCCCATCAGCGGTGGGCAGCAACACCACCGCCTGCCACTCCACCGACTGACACCGTCGGTAGGGCTGTATGCCCATTGGTCCGCAGCGTGAGTCAATGGGCGTGCAACCCATACCATACCACATTCCAGATATGTGAATGGATCCATTCACATATCTGGAATGTGTAATGTATGACTGCTGCGCCACTGTCACGCTGTGAACCAATGGTATGTACGCCGACCGTGCGCTGGCGGGCGGCAGGTGGTGGGTGCTGCCACCCACCACTGACCGGGGGGGGCGATGGGGATCAGTGGGTGAGTGGGTCGCTGGACCACCAGGGATGGGAGTCAGTACTAGTTACTTAAGCCCGGCGATCGGCAGACATCAGTCTACTGGACCTCCAGGGATATAAGAATCTTTGTATTTATACTAAGCCCGCGATCGGTGGGCAGCAGTCCACTGGACCAACAGGGATATAGGATATCTCTTTTATTTACTTAAGCCCGTGATCAGGCAGACAGCGGTCCACTGGACCACCAGGGATATAGGAGGTTTATTTCTTTTACTAATGCCCACGATCAGGCTGTGGGGCACATTGCTGCGCTGCAGGGTCGCCGGCCCTGGCGGCTGCTGCCTGGCAGGGCACCAGGGAGCAAGTCGTAGAGAATCGGGCACCTGCATGCAAAGGGGCTATAGTGACATGCAATGGCCCCATTTGCACCTTTGCATACATTAAGTGGCCCCATTTGCATGTAAACTTTTGAATATCGTGGAAGTTGTGCCTAGCGCAATGGAACTTGCACTAGCGCATCCCCATGTTCCACTCTGGCCACTGACGCTGTGCCACTGCACCATGCGGGTGACCAGGGTGCGATATTCAATGATGCTGAGCCATGGGGTAGCTCTGTTGCATATTGCCCAGTCCACACCCCGCGTAGCCAAGTTGAGCTGTGCCCAGGCTTGTGCCACACAGCCTGGCGCAGTTTTGAATATCTGGGCCCTAGTTTCTGAGTGATACTTTATAGTGATTACATTACAAAATATGTATTATAACTTGTTATCTATTCATGATGTTAGATATTTATAAATTATTTATTACACTTCATAATATTTATTTAGTAACCTATAAGTTTTTTTTACAACATATTTCAATGTACTTATTAATGCATGTTCGATTTTAATCTGTTCTACTTTGGATTTATGTTTATTCAAAGGCTAATAAAATATATTGACAAAAAGAAGACAAATAATGTCACTTCTTAATTCTTTCAAAGAAAACAAGGCTCCTACTTTCTTATTACTATTTTCAATACTGTCGATATTTAAAGTGCTGATGGATAAACTCCCATACTAAATCCTACTTTAGAGAAAAAAAACATATAACTACTACTGTAGCTATTACAAGGAGAGATCCAACTTATATCAGGGGGTTTTAGAGGCACGCCTGCCTGGTTCTTTTGCAACAGACCCCTCATCCCTATTCTCAATGTCAGTGGCAGATGTTACAGGAGATGAATCCATATTATCTTCATCCGAATCCCCATTAGTGGACTCTGGGTGTAATACTGAGAATGTATTCCTTTTCCATTCCAGTAGGTGGGACCCTGCTGATTTTCTTTATGTTTAACAGGTACAGATTTCCATATCTAGATCTTTCTTAGTAACTACAGGGGTAAAGGGGTTTCTTTGTCTCGAGGGGAGGCATATCAGCCTGTGTAATCGAAGACTGCTCTGTTTGCAATATTTTATCGGGGAGTGGAGGTTTGCTGTACTTCCAAATGCATAGGTACAGAGATGGACTGGGTAGGAGGGCCTTCTACCATTACTACAGCAACCTGCTTTTGGCAGTTTGGTCTGCAATCCGCTTAGCCTCTAAATGTTGTGTCTGGTTTATCAGGCCTTCCGGGAGGAAATCATCTCTGTAATGGGAGGCCCATGGATATCTCCCATATGCAAGACCTGTTTGTTCACATAGACTGCACTTGAATTAGGGTTACCACCTGTCCCTAGTTTCGCAGGACAGTCCTAATTTGGACAGCTGTGTCCTGCAGAAAACATGAAAAATACTAAATGTCCTGACATTGTAGTAGAAAAAATATTTTCTGATTTTCCTCTAAATGTTGCAAAAATATAATACCTTAATTAAAATACCTTAAAATAATAAAAACACAAGAAACAACTAAAAACTACAACACTTAGTCTTAATTCTGATTATTTAGAGAAAACATGTCTGTTGCATTGGTCGAGACTTCATATTGTCCTCTGAAAAATCCTGTTTCAGTAAGAAATGTCCCACTTTGGGCTTCTTAAAAGGTGGTAACCCTAACTGAATAAGTTCAAACAGGGAGAGGCTAAGTAACCCAAAACTCTAAACAGCGATTGCTGATTGCAATTAAAACAAGACCTGGGTTGTCCGTTATAAAATATGCCCCCGGTCTTTACCCAAATAAAAGGAACTAGGCAGCTGTGCAGGCTCTGTATCAGTAGAGAAAGTTTTACTTTATCCTCTATCCCCATCCCAAATCTGTTCAGAAGCCAAGGTAGGAGTAGGCCTAAGAGCTCAGAACATTATTTTAACCAAAACATAATGTCCTCCACATGCACTCCCTCGTTTTTAAATAACATAGTGACAATTTTCACTAACAGCTTTGTGAGAGGGATTGCATGGAAGGGGATCCGACCAGGAGAGTTTTTAAATGCTCATATTGGGCCCAAACGCTGCATCCAGATTAGGCACACTTTTAATAGTAATGTCAAAATTCCCATTCCCAAAACTGATTAGGGCAAAAGTTTGAGGAAAAGAAATCCATCGATTGTTTTAGCAGAGTTTTGGCTATATACAAACAGTCAGGAGGGATATTAAATTCCTTTAAGAAGAAACCTAATGGCATTACGACTAGGAACAGGATCGCCTTTAATGGAGAACAAATCTGAAAGTTTAAAAAGGGATTTGGGTTAGACTGGACAGAATTCTGCCTAGAAGTATTATCAGTATGATCCCCCACCTGTACATCATCGTTTGCCTGCCTAGGTTAGGTAGAATTGACAACATTCTGCACATTTTCATTATTATTAGACACATCATTTAAAGAAATATCTGTGACATTGCCTGGTAACTTGGAGTCTATTATATCGATGTTACCCCAGGGTTTGAGTGGAGCTCTTGTCACTGTTTGTGCTGGTGGCCACTTTAGAAGCATTTTGTAGAAGTTGCTGGTAAGAGGGGTCTTCAGGATCCGAGTCCACTGGCCTGTAAGCCATATAGCCCAGCCCACATTCTCGAGTTCTGTTTGTGGGGGACCATTCATCAAAGTCAATGCCCCAGTCAGACTGGGTTTTAGTCTGAGTTTTAGATTTTTCTCTATCCAAAAAGAAAGGTTGGACCATCTTGCACTTTCTGTTGCAAGACTGAACTTATTTTCCCCACCAGAAGTTTTGGCCTGCTCCAGTAACCCTAGATGTTTTTAGCTGACTTTTATGCGAATCGGCATCACATACCTTCTCAGGCAGTAGGCACAAAGACTCAACATCTTTTCACTGCAAGCCTGATTCAACAAGGTATCTGGGGAAATGTCCTGTATGTTATCTTCAGACATTTGCTGGGCTGCGTTTCTGAGCCATGACTCCACGCTTCTGCCAGTGAGCTCAACTGACTTGTCAACAGTGTTAGTCAGTGCCACCAATGCCTCATCCAGCTCCTGTAGCTTCAGAAGCTGCTTCTTTTTCCTGCTTCCAAGTCCAGTATCTTTATACCCAACTGCTCAGAACCATTTAGTCGAGGGCAGCCCGACTTTCAGTGAATCTAACTTGAGTCTGCATATCACCTGATTTCCATCTTCTTCCAGGTCAGAATTCATCTCAATTTCAGCGAACTGAGCTACAGCAAAACTGCATCAATAGCCTCTTGTAAAAAAAGAACAGGGAGGAGGCTGTCTCCCTGCTCTTTCAGCCACCTCTCCGGCATCTGCTGAGAAGTGGCCATCCTGTGGAAGATGGCCAAGGGTTCCTCAGAGAAGTAGGGAATTCCTCAGTGCCCTGCCAAATTTCCCCATTCATTAAAATACCACCAACAGCTTAATCTGGTTCAAGGTCAGTTGGCATTCATCTGTATCCCCTTCCCGGGTCATGCCTGAAAATAGGCAAAATTTGTCTAGTGCACTTACCCGGTCAGCAAAAACTAAATAAATAACTGTGCTTACAGATGTGTCTCTCACTTGTACAGTGTCTTACAATCTTGCATGAGGTGTGTGTGTGTGTATGTGTAATGTGGAGTTAGGGTTTTGAGGATGGGAATGTGGGGTGGGATGGTAACCTAACATTAATTTCCACATGTTTGTCGCTGTGGAAACAACTAACTGATGCATCAACAGAGGGTTTTTAATTAATTTCCTTCTTTTGAGAAAGTGTAATGTAAGTGGTATGTGTTGAGTGGGAGGCGTGGGCCATTCGGGGCCCTGCGCTGCCTTATACATCACTACACAACAAGGAAACCTTGTAACAGTAATTTGCTAATTTCTCAGCAACTATAGCAGCTAGGAAAAATTCCAGTGCTGGAATAATACTGACAAGTAAGTACTTCAGTAATAAATCTTGTATCGTTTCTGAGATACGGGCACGAAA
Source organism: Neoceratodus forsteri (assembly GCA_016271365.2). Lineage (NCBI taxonomy): Eukaryota > Metazoa > Chordata > Ceratodontiformes > Ceratodontidae > Neoceratodus > Neoceratodus forsteri. Next base: position 236,144,045 of record JADMNL010000026.1, read on the forward strand.
GCAGTAAAAAGCACCCTTTTGAACCTTGGAACATGTTTTGCCAATATCTCTGTAAAAGTAGCAAAAGAATTCCACTGCAGGTGTCATCTATGATTTCCAATCTTGTTTCTGCAGCTTAGCTCACCTAGCAAAACTCCGTATCTCGCTTTGTTTTTTGAGACACGGTACCAAAAGACATATCGGGCACTGCAGTGTTATCCTATGGTAAATTTCTCAACATCGAACAGGACTTGCATCAGGACTAGTGAAGTGAGGTCAGTTGACCTCTACTTCAAATGTTGAGTGTCAGCAGCCCATCAGCGCAGCAGTAGGATTTCCGCTGCGACGCCAGTGATCCGGTTCGAGAGCGGATCTGGGCCATCAGAGGGCCAGCCGGAGAGAAGAATCAAGCGTCCTTGGACTGCTCTCCTTCTCCGGGAGGGGACACTGAGTGTTCGGTGCAGTGACGACACCGGCGAGGCTGGGTGTTCCACTGCGCACTGGATGCAAAGTGGTAGAACCATCAGGGGCGGGCGACGCCATGCCACTGCACGTCCCTCACCCCTGCCTACAGGGGAAACATGTTCTGTGTCCCCGGTCATCTCCATGAAGACCTGCCCCGGTCCTCGAATTGCCTCCGCCGCTGGCCTCCCGACTACCTTACTAGCGTTTTGGCGCTGGAAGGCCCATAGCGCTGAGACCCCCACCCTCTGGGGGGAAGCCAGGGGTGACTGGGGAGTAAGCAACTGGCGGAGGTGAAGGCGTAGGGGTCCGTGACCAGGTCGGACAACAACGGCTCGGGGGCATACCAAAAGTACTAAATAAAAAAAAAGTTGGTGTCAGACCAGAAAATCTTGTGGTCAGATATTTCTGGAGCGGCTTTGTACAATATTATCGAATACTTTTCTACTAACGCTATCCGAGCAAGTCTTAATATACAGGGTCAGTGATGAAGTACTGCTTTTATTTTGTGCTTCAAAATCCTCAAAATCCCATTTGGGGACTTCAGTAGGGGTTAACATAAGCCCTATCGAATACTGTAACTTTGGGCCCTTCAGTGTTTTGGCACCAAACCACAAAAGACACATCTGTGGGATCAGGGTCACACCTGCAAATTTCGGCCCAAAAGACCCGACTGTTTTGCTGCAGGAGGGTGGCAAAGATTGATTATTTTTAAAAATACTTTTACAAATCATGAAAGTTTTGCAAAAACAGCACGGAGCGTTCACATTTGCAAAGGTATTTTCGCAGTTACTTTCATGATTCTAAAGTATTTTTCCCAGTTTAAAAGGCATTTCTGGGGTTACCCCAAAAAGATAGGGCTGGCATCCTCAGGACCCTACTAATTAAACCCAACAGTCAGTGTTTATCTAGAAGGTCCCAATTTTAAATGCCAGGCATTTTTCTCATTCACTAAATGAAAACAAGATGGCCAAATCACAAAAGTAAAGGGCCATTTGCAAAAGTAAAATTGCATTCTGAAACTTTCGTGATGCACACATATTTTTCCCATCGACTATAATGGGAAATTTGGTTTTGAATAACTTTTGAACAGTTTAATATTTTTACACCAACTCTTTGAAAGGCACATTGGTGACTCAGGCTGCATGTTCCTGAAGATTTCAGACCAAACAGACAAACCATGCAGGCTATGGATGCAGTAAAGAAACACACAAAAGTCAATTTTATTGTTTTTGGCGTTCCGTAGCTCCACAACTGTATATCTGACCGTAACACAACTTGCCAGATCCAGAGATCTATGGTACCCAACCACGCATGCAAAATGTCAGGCAAATCCATCATAAGGTGGCACAGTTATTAAGGTGTAAAAGTAGAGGCTTAACATTAAAGTGCTTATCAACCCCAATATATACACACACACAACATATATATATATATATATATATATATATATATACATATACACACACACACACACACAGTATACATATATATACATATATATATATATATATATATCTATATAGATATAGAGTAGTGCCTACCTCACTTCCTTCTCCCCTTTAGCATGTTGCTTAACTAAATTAAAAACAATATATTATATATACATAAATATAGGATATACAATGGTGAGCTGTCAGATAAATGATTTATCTACCCAAGTGCTGTCTGACTTTGGTAACTTCATAAGTGGTGTAAGTCACGCAGTGAAGTGTCCCAGGTCAAACAGCACAAGCATAGATAAATAATTTATCTGACAGCTCACTACTTATATTTCATTTATGCAATAGGGATACTTTCTATTAGTGCAGGGACATTTGCTTTTGACTGTTTATCTTGTTTTTTAATGATAATTTCTGGGACTTTTGTTAACTTTCCTAGTGTAGGTCTGCCTATCGTAGTGATTGCTATTAAATGAAACACCACTCATTGTGTACAAACATTTTGTGCTGAACAAATATCATGCTCACAGTACCATGCTACCTTTTTAGTTTTAACGTAATTTGTATTTCTTTGTTGAAAAGTGAAAAACAAAATTTAATTTTCTGTTTGTTAATTATAAAAAAATTAAAGGTATATATAAATGAAACACCACTCATTTTGTAGATATTTGTGTGCTGAACAACTTTCATGCTCACACTACCATATTATAGTGTTTTTGTTTTGAAGTTATTTACATTTGTTAGTCAAAAAATGAACAAAAATTGAATTGTCTGCTGTTTTTGCTAAGTATAAAAAACTATAAGGTATTTATAAATGAAACAGTACTCATTTTGTAGATAATTTTGTGCTTGAACAACTTTCGTCCTCACAATACCATGCTATTTTTTTTTCATTTTAAAGTTAGTCCATTTTAATATGGTTAGTACCGCTTCTGAGGCCGGACATTCTAAATGAATTCGGAGAGATCTTTGACATAGTAACTGTGCATATAAATGAGTAACAGTGTGTGTAAATAAATTTATGCAACAGGTGTCTGAATAAATCTGAACTGATAAATCCATTTATCTGTGCTACTATGTGGATAAATTTATTTATCCACATAGTAACATCATCACCCATTTATCCACACAGTAACTGCATCAGTAGCTCATTTATCTACACAGTTCTCTTCAGAATTCATTTAGAATGTCAAGCCTCAGAAGCAGCACTAACCATATTTAAATGTGAATAACTTAAAACATAAAAGATAACATGGTACTGTGAGCACGAAAATTGTTCAGCACAAAATTATCTACAAAATGAATAATGTTTTATTTATATAAACTCTGTATATTGTATATGATTAACAAGAAAACAGAAGAAACTAATTTTTGTTCACTTTTTGGCAAACAAATATGAATAACTTTAAAACAAAAATGATAGCATGGTACTGTGAGCACAAAAATGTTCAGCTCAAAAATATCTACAAAATGAGTGGTGTTTCAGTTATAGATGCCATTTTGTTTTTCATAATTAGCAAAACAGCATAAAATTCAATTTTTCTTTTCCTTTTGACAAATTATTTACACCTACCAAAATCAAAATGTTCACACAACATCTAAACCTTTTGCATAAATGGAATATGCAGCGATTCAGTGTGTGATAATGCATTTATCTTGTACAGTTCCAATGACCTCTCGTAACTCTCACGAAAAGCCGGTCACTGAAACTGTACAAGATAAATGCATTATCACACACTGAACCGCTGCATATCCCTTATTTATGCAATAGGGATGGACATATATTCAGTGTGATAAATGCATTTATCCGAGTATAAATGTATAAATAAATATAGTGTATAGTGAAGTGTTGTTCTTTACAGAATTCCATCCCTTTCAAAAATGCTGTTCTACCACAGTTCCAAGGTCATGGAATGTGATTCTACCATACTGTGGTAGAACAGCATTCTAGAACCTCTAGAGACTGCATGAGTCAGTTTCATTTTTAAAGCAAAAGACTCACAAAACACATACTTCACACAGTACTATCGCTATAAAAATACAGGATGAGCAACTCTATGCACAGCTAGTGTGTTTGCCACCTCGGGTTCTGATTCCATGGACCTCTCGAGCTTCACTCTCAAGGTCAGAGGGAATCAAAACCTCTGGCAGAACACACTGGTTCTGCATAGATGCCCATCCAGTATTCTCTATTTATACATACAGTGACCATTTATACACACAGTTACTATGTCACAAATCTCTTTAGAATGCATTTAGAACGCTCAGCCTCAGAAGCAGTACTAACCATATTCTAATGGGAATAACTTTAAAACGAAAAAAGATAGCATGGTACTATGAGCACGAAAATTGTTCAGCACAAAATTATCTACAAATGAGTGGTGTTTCATGTATAGATACCGTATAGATTTTTACAATTAGCAAAAAGCAGAAGAAAATATAATTTTTGTTCACTTTTTGACAAACAAATGTGAATAACTTTAAACAAAAAATGACAGCATGGTACTGTGAACACAAAAATTGTTCAGCACAAAAATATCTACAAAATGATTGGTGTTTCATTTATGGATACCTTTATGTTTTTTTATAATTAGCAAAAACAGCAACAAATTCAATTTTCTTTTCCCTTTTTGACAAACAAATGTGAAGAACTTTAAAATGAAAAAGGTAGCATAGTACTATGAGCATGGTATTTGTTCAGTACATTTTCTACAAAATGAGTGGTGTTTCATTTAATAGCAACCACTATGCTAGGCGGACATACTCTAGGAAAGTTAACCAAACTCCCAGAAATGATCATTTAAAATAAAGATAAACAGTCAAAACCCAATGTCCCTGCACTGGCAGAAAGCATTCCTATTGCATAAATAAATATACAGTGGTGATCTGTCAGATAAATGAGTTATCTACACTTGTGCTGTTTGATTCGACACCTCACTCATGGCTTAAGCCACTCGTGAGGTTACCCAAGGTCAAACAGCACTTGTTTAGATAAATCATTTATCTGACAGCTCACCATTGTATATCCTATATTTATGCAATAGGCGTGACTCAGAAGCCATTGAATAAATCCATTTATCTCCACAGCCATTGAATAAATAAAATTTATCCATATGGTAGCTATGCCACAGTCACTCGGAACTCATTTAGAATGTTCGGTCTCAGTAACAGTACTGCCCATATTCAAATGTGAATAACTTTAAAACAAAAGATAGCATGGTACTGTGAGCATGAAAGTTGTTCAACACAAAATTATCTACAAAATGAGTGGTGTTTCATGTCTAGATACCTTATATATATTTTTTTTATAATTAGCAAAAAGCAGAAAATGCAATTTTTGTTCACTTTTAACAAACATATGCAAAAAAAATAAGCAATCAAAAGCAAATGTCCCTGCACTGCCAGAAAGCATCCATATTGCATAAATGAAATATATGGTGAGCTGTCAGATAAATGATTTGTCTACACTTATGCTGCTTGACTTGGACACCTCACCGTGGCATCACGCCACTCGTGAGGTTACCTGAGGTCAAACAGCACTTGTATAGATAAATCATTTATCTGACAGCTCTCCATTGTATATCCCATATTTATACACACTGTCACGCAGATAAACAAATTTCACACTGTTTATCTCCACACCTACTACATAAATATACACAGGATAGTGTATGGGTAACAATACACTACAAGGCTATTATTCCACTGAGGGATACGATGCCGCTGATGACCTTGAGAGTGAGTGAAGCTCAAAAGGTCTTTAAGACAGCATTGTATCTACGAGGTGAAAGAACAGCTGAGAAGTGTATGGGTAACCATTCACTGTTCTATATGGTGTATGGTGACTGACAACAAAGAAAAAAAAAAAAAACACACTTTTCCATATTTTCAATTGGTTCTGCTGACTTCACAACTGCCACTGCCTCCACACAACAGGGACCAATCACAACATCTGTTGTAGTCCCTTGTATTCTGACATCTCACTAACACAGAATGAAAAGTTGTTCTGCGTTAATGAGGACGTCCTTCTACTGCAGGAGAACAACATTTTGAGGCTGATGGATTTCTATACACAACCGCATTCCACCATACATACATATATATATATATATATATATATATATACACACACACACACACACACACACACACACACACACACACACACACACACACACACACACACACACACACACACACACACACAGTATATAGAGAGTAATGCCTACCTCACTTCCTTTTCCCTCTAGCATGTTGCTTCCCCAATAGCTCTGCCTACTGTTTGGAATTATTTGTCTGCTGCTCATCTATTTTAGGCCCCATTCACACCACAGCACGGTTGCACAAACATTTTTAGAAGTGGATTAGCACTTACCGTGTTCTAGCATTCATATTGCAACCCCCTTCCTGTGATCCACTTCAGCCAATGCACGTCACATTTTGCAGAGGTCCATGCCTGCTGTGAACCTGATTCAGCAGCATGGAAAAGCTGCTTACCATGATGCTTTGCACGCCACAAGAAATACAATGAAAGGATAAGAGCTGGTGCGTCGACTGTAGGTACATCATTTTACTTTAAATGGATTTCTGGAAGCGTGTTCAAGTCCAGGTCTCATCAAGGTTTGAGCACACTTCCAAAATTCGATCTACAAGTGGTTATGTGTGAACACAATCCAGGCCAATACACATCTGAAATGGTTCAAGCGCTGAGAACTGTTTCAAATGTCCCAGTGCGTAACAAGGCCTAAAACGCCCAAGTACTTGAAACTGTTGGTTCACGGGAGGGGTGGGTTTAACCATTTGATTTTACTTTTATTTATATATTGGTAAGCACTCTGGAATACAATTCCTTTTACAGGTATGACCCACAGTCAATAATACATGCAAATAAACAGACATATTATAGTCAATGTTTGTGGAATAAGGACTTCCAGTGACGTCAGCGGATGATGGTCACCTAATCCTGAAGCTCCTACCCCATGGCTACAAAATCTACCTACATCGCCTCTAAAAACAATGCCTCTCCAGCTAAAGCAATGAGGATGAAAGCTGGGAGACCCTCGAGCACCCGTGCAGAAATTAAGAGAATTACTCCAATTTGAGCAGCAAGATTTCACGAAGGATTGTGAACTGCAGATGGTCTCCTGACAGTGGTCTATGGAAAGCGGACGCTCAGGCAGACTTGGCCTCAATGATCATGCAGACAGCGCTTACAGTAAAGAAGATTGATAAAATTTGTCTGAGCTCTGATCAGATATCAGCCACATTGACCACAAGACTTAACAGCTTGAGCTTTGCTTAACACAGACCTCGGAATAAACTGACAGGCATGACCGCCTGTTGCTGTACCTCTTGGCTAGGGACAGGGAGCTAAGCCATTGACTCGATGACCTAGAGGGTAGAAGCAGGCACCAGAATACCCAAGTCTATGGAGTGCCGAAGGGTCTGAGGCCAAACACAAAGATACTGCCACCTTTTACAAGAACTGCTCCATAACTCCTTTCCTCCGGGAGGACTTTGACATTGCAATGGACCAGGCCCACATGTCCGGGGCTGAAGCCCCACAACCCAGACACTAGGCCCAGATCACGGATTGCTCGCCTCACCTCCTACCGGTCCGAGGAGGAGATACTGCAGTGAGCCTGGCAGCAGGGAACCCTACATTATCAGAACCACTGGATTACAATAGATAGCGATCACACTTCCTCAGTACATGATGCCGGAGAACCATCTGGATGATAATCAAGCAACTCAGAGCCAAAAATAACAAGGCGCAAGTCCTCTACCTGGCCAGGCTGAAGGTGGAGATGGAGAAAGGTATCAAAGTGTTCCCCGACCTGCTTAGCCATCACAGTTTCTTGAAAGTCTTGGCATTGCCACTGAACAAGGAAAAGCTGGAACAGGACTTACTTGCTTCTGCATGGTCGTGGCTCAGAAAGGCACCACACGTCCGGCTCTTCACAGAAGCTACCTTTAACAAATCTGAGATTGATGCTGCGACCCTGCTCTGCAGATATGGGGACTCCTCCATGGTCAATAAAAAGGCAGGCCACCTGAGAGAAGAACTTGAGGAATCGGACAATATGAACTCTGACCTGCCATGTGCCTCAGTGACCTGAAGAGAGAATACACACAGACTGTCTCTACCTTTGTCTTTGGTGCTACCTCATGGATGTGGCCTGTCTAACTGCTCCTCTCGCACACCGGTCCCTGTTTTAGCTGGTCTAAATGCGTGCTATTGAGCAATAGCAATATGAAGGCCTCATTCCCGACCTTTGATCTGCCAGTGAGACACTTGAGAGGCAGTTACCCATTGCACCTGATGCAAATAGTTTGACTTAACACTCATTTGTGGTAACCTGTTCTAATTTGTATGATGGATTCCTGATCCTGATGCTGAGATGGGGGGCGGGTGAAGGTATGACTAGAGCCATTTGTCGCTAAGTTTAAGGGCACTGTGACGTGGGGGTGGCATCCAGGGAGGAGATCAAGGAGAATTCATCATGCCCCTGAGATCGGGGTCTGGCTCTCTATGCAACTGCTGGCAGACTGGGGCTTGACACTGCTCATGCAGGTGGGGGGTCCCTCGCCCAGTCTTAAATATCACTGTGTGACTGGATGAGTTAAACTAACTGGCCTGTGGCCTGGCCAGAGGGAATGGGGTTCTGTTCCTCCTGTCAGTGGGTCTCTCCCTCGACCACTATGTTTGAATGGCGATATTGTTGCTGGGTGACATGATATCAGGGAGCCCCTGACTTACTCGTAGCTCTTTGTTGCCTGTTTACATGTCTGCCCGATTAGGCAGAGTGGCCTCTCAGGCACTGCAGGGTTTTGCTTGTGTTGGGGTAGTTGCTGGGTAACTGTACCGCTATCCAGGTGTCTTTTCCCAGATACTTCCTGACATTGTGTGTGCATGGGATCCGGTGCTGGATGGGATGTAGAGACCTCTGCTGCTGCACCGGTACCTGGTAGAGTTCTGCTCATGTCTACACACTAAATGATTCCATGGGAAGGCTCACTTGAACAGTAATTGAAACTTTGTGAAAGCTATGCGATAATGTCAATGTTTAATATCATGGAGCAGCTGGTGGGGACGGGACTTTGTATGGGAACTGCTTATTACCGTTATGTCTGCTGACATCAAAGGGCATGGCCCTTCCAGGAAATTTCTCTTAGGTTAATGGGGAGTCTCATACTACTTCTGAGCTCCCTGTACCTCGTCACTTTTATGACGGCCCATAAGCTGGAGAGACTTCAGCTTAACCATGGAAGTCGAGTCAATTCTGCTGCACTAGGTCAGCTCCCAGGCCCTCAACCTGGGGGCCACCTGTGCCCTATAAACTCGCTCCCTTCTCACAGAGTGGGATCGATGGATTTGTTCCTGCCTCTTGTTGGGCATTTGTTGTTCTGTGTTCACTGTTAAACTTGTTTGACTGTTTTCAAATGGGTGCACAATTGAATAAAAGGCACTAACCTTTGGATTATTGCATAAATCTGAACATCAACATCAAGGGTCAACGTTTTGTAAGATATCTTATAGAAATGGCTAGCCATTACTCTAAAGTTCTTTTGCTATAATATAGATGGGAGCACCAACCCTGTAAAGAGAAAACAGATCTTGAGATATTTGACATTTCAGAAATGTGATGTGAACTTTCTCCAGGAGGTGCATCTGTTTCCGTCTGAGGCACTAATGCTGAAATCAAAGAATTTCCCCAAGTGTTCCATTCCTCACTGCCGACTTGCAGGAAGAGAGGAGTTGCCATTCTTTAGTCAGCCTCCTTTCCCTTCGAGGTGGAGGAGATGGTGGGGGATCTGGGTGCAAGGTATATTCTGGCAATAGGGGGAGTCCAGGATACACAGATCACTCTGGCTAATGTTTATGCCCCTTGGGCTCCTCTCACCTTCTACTCTATGCTTGCTCAGTTGGTGGCTGAGAAAACAAAAGTGCATTGATTATGGGAGCAGACTAGAATTTAATTTTTAATAGAGCTCTGGATAACACCTCACGGATTCTAAATCCAGATTATAGAAAGCACGCCTCTTAAGAGGATTTGTGAACAGGTGGGGCTGGTGGATATTTGGTGGGAGGAATATCCCAGGGCTAGGGATTATACTATTATTCTCCCAGATTCAAAATATTTCCCAGACTGGATACTTTCTTGACCTTTTCTGGAGACCTTGCTAGTTTCCCCTCGATGTGGGTGGGGACCTCCTCCTTGTCAGATCACAACCCTGTTTTCCTAGAAATTGATCTTATTTTGCCGTGGAGGCTTAACTGCTCTCTTCTCCGTGACTAGGCTGTAGTTAAAGAACTTCAGCAACACATCACTAATACACTAGAAGAAAACGATACCGAGGAGATATCTCTGCAGATCCTGTGGGATACCCTCAAAGCCTCCGTTAGGGAAAACTCATAGCTATTGCCTCTTCTAAAAGAAACTGGCTAAACAGATAGCTGGATCTCACCGCACAAATTAAAGTTCTAGAGGATGCTCAAAAGGTTAAATGGGAGAAAGCTAGAGACTTAGAGCTTAAGGGGTGTAGAAATGACCCAAGGAAGCTGCAGAAAGTGGAAATTGAGAGGGCCCTTTTTATTTAAAACAAAAATACTATGAGGGAGGTCCAGGGTGCCAGACTGCTAGCCTTCCATCTCAGACAGTATGCAGCCAGATCTACGATCACCAAAGTAATCTCCCTGACCTCTGGTCTCCCAGTTAATAAACTAAACCAGATTGCAGAGGCTTTTGTCTCTTATTATTCTAACCTGTATAGCCCCCAGACAGAGACAACCCCGAAGAAAAACTGAAATTTCTGGACTCCTTCCCTCCCACCCTTTCTTTGGAGAGAGGTCAAACCCTAGTTAAGTCAATTACACAGTTGGAAATTTCAAATGCAATTCAAAACCTTAAAACACGTAAATGTCCAGGGTCTGACGGCTTTAATGCCGAATTCTATAAGGTCTTTAGGAAGGAGATGGTTCCTCTCATCAGAGGTCTTCACGGATATCGGGAGGATGGGAACCCTGTGCCCCATCGTGGCAATATGCAACCATCTCCCTAATACCCAAAGAAAATAAAGACCCCACCTGCTGTGAATCTATAGACCTACTTCCTTCTAAACTCAGATTACAGGATTTTCACCTCCATTATAGCCTCCAGATTAAATTCTTCTACTGGACTTGGTGGCTTTGGATCAGATGGGCTTCATCTCTGTCCAGGAGGCTCCAGATAGCGTCCGGTCGGCCTTAAACATAATTGACACTATACACTGCCTCCACACCCCTTCTTGCCTGATGAGCCTGGCTGCGGAGAAGGCATTTGATAAGATCTCATGGAGCGTTCTGTTTCTAGACCTTGAGGTCATGGCCTTCCCACAGCCCTTCACAGATAGCATAAAGGCATTATACGCCAGTCCCCAGACTTATGTCAGGGTGAGCGGAAGTATCTCAAATAGGTTTAGGCTGGGAAGAGGCACCGACAGGGTTGCCCCTCCCCTCTTCGCCCTCTATATAGAGCCCTTGGTGGAGCCATACGTCCAATCAGAGGAAATCCAGGGAATTGAGGTGGGAGGTTTAAACCGAAAATTTTGTTGTATGCAGATGATGTTCTGTTTTCCCCTGTCTCAGCCGTAGAAGTCCATTCCACAGGTGTGATCTGTTTTGGAGGAGTTTGGGAGGCAAGTGGGTTACACCTCAACAAAACAAAAGACGGAGGTTCTCAGTTTCTACTACAACACCTCACGACAATCTTGGGAACTCTCTCACTGGGTTGGATGGCTGGTAAGATGAAATATTTGGGCACTCATATTATCAAATATACCTCCCAGTTATTTAAGCAAATTATGACCCTCTAATAAGCCAAATGAAAAGGACTTTGAGAGGTGGTCTCTAATAAATCTTCCCATGTATGCTATAATTCATTTAATTACTATGACCATTCTTCCCAGATTTCTTTATTTATTCCAGTGTCTCCTCTCTTTGTGCACAGAGCACAATTTCAGATCTGGCATAAGCTGCTCTCAAGTTCATCTGGAACAATAAGAGGCCAAGAATTAACCTTCACATCCTGCAAACGATAGAAATAGTGGAGGAAGATCCTCCCTGACCTAGAGGATTACTATTTGACGACACAGCTAAAGATGGCTCTGCATTGGTCTACCCCAACTTACACCTCAAATTGGAAATCAAAACAATGGGTGAGGAGGGATGGGGCCTTCCCTGGACACCAGAGTCGTATCCCCTTGGGTTTTACAATAGTCCCCTTAATTACTGTGGTTAGCAATACCTTAGCTGCAGTCCATAGAGTCTGTCAGACGTTAAGCTAAAGAACCTCTTTGGCCTCTTTACAGATTAACATGGGCTCCTGATATTGCTCTGGCTCGCTTGGACCATACTTTCAAGGTCTGGGCCAGGCAAGGCCTGACCCACCTCCGGCGGTTTACACAGCAGACTGTGGTTCTGAATTCTGAAACTTTCAAAACACATCGGCCTTGAAACTCTGACCACTTCAGATTCCTGCAGGTTAGGGCTTATATCCACAGATGTCAAAAGATGGACTCAGACCCCCTCAGGCTACACCTTCTCGACTGCTTACAAGCGGTGGTGAATGGGCAAGTGCAGAGGGCATGTCTCAACAATTTATAAGTCATTAGCTGCTTTGAAAATGACCCTTAGATAAAATTAAATCTAAATGGCAGGGGAAGGCAGGCTCGAACCGATGGAGGTGGATTGGAGTAAAGTTTTCCATATCGCCTGAAAACCACTAGGTCTCTGTACTGGCAGGAATTTGGGTGGAGAGTGAGGGTGCCAATTTTCGCACCCCTCGGTTCTTAATAGAAGAGACTCTGCCCGCTCTCCAGTGTGCTGGAAGTCATGTGGGAGGAGGAGGCGCAACCGCTACACATCTTCTGGAGGTGCCCCAGGATGAGGCCCTTCTGGGACAGGGTACCCTTGCCCTGACTGATCTCTTCATGCTGGACCAACTGTTGGACTGGCCAGAGGCCATACTAGGCATCCCTCCTCGGTCCCTCAGGGAGCGGACTCCTTTATCTCTCAGCTATATTATTAGTTGCAGCCCACAAGGCCATCATCCGCACCTGGACGAAACCTGACCCACCTGACCTTAAGTCTTCGGTTCAGGTCATTCAAGAAGTTTCTGAACTTGAAGAACTAACTTTTAAAATCAACCAGCAGACACACATCTATACTGAGGTGGATAAGATGGCTAGTTTGGATAGACACACATCCAACCCAGACACTCGGCATCAGAACTGAGAAATGCCCTAGTTTTCCTGCTTGGGGGCCTGAGGTGAGGGAGCTTGGTATCTGGAGGTCGCTTTAGGATACTTCTAGTTGGTGCTCCCTAGCTTTGCCTTTGTATAATAACTTAAGGAACAATTAATTTTATTGATGTTATAACAAAACTGAAATGCCATTAGAATGTGAAAGCAGTTGTTTAAAGGTTAAAGTGAATAACCTATGACTGATTGGAATTGTGCTTTATATTCTATATGTAGGTACCCAATTGTTGCTAATAAACTTGAATTTAAAAAAATGTTTGTGGAATTGTGTGTTTATGCTTGTGCATACAGTGTTATGGCTGTATTCTATTACTGTTTTCTTAGGAATGTAAGCTTAATAGCTGGCAGGAATTGAGAGCCCCTCACATGGAAGGGGGACACTATAAAGAGAAGGAGGAAGGGGAGGATGGTGGGTAATTTCCACACACTAGAGCAAGGGGTCCTAGGTGGCTGGTTTAAGTAACGTGCGTTGAGGAGTTTATTCCCCACACTGAACCTCAGGTTAGCCTTTCCATTCAATGTTTGTGGAATAAAGTGTGTTTATGCTTGTGCATACTCTGTTGTGGCTGTACTCTATTCCTGTTTTCTTAGAAACTTAAGCTTGAGAGCTGGTAGGAACAGAGAGACCCAAAATGGTGTTGATCATCTCCTTGAACTCACACAGAGTATGACCAGTAATGGGCAGGAGAAAAAAACTCTGATGACCCATGGTTACTGATCAGCCCATCATCTGGGCATACTAGGAGGAGATTACTAAAATGCTAACCTTAGTTTTGAATTTGAGTTTTGTATGTACGTTTAGTAAGCTGATAACTTCCATCTTCTGAGCTTCTTTGATGATATGGCTGGGGATGTTATGTCTGGAAGCTGATAATGCTGTTCCAGTTCTGAAGGAGTGCCCAGAATATGAATACGGATTGAGTCCCTGCCAGTGTAACAATATTCTGATATGGTCAATAAACCATTTAGTGGTCACTAGAGTATTAGGAATTGAGGTTAATAAGGGTAGAGAATCATTTGATACAACATGAAACTGCATAAGTTTGTCCAACTGAGCAACCGGTGCCATTTGTTGTTTGAAGGAAATATGGAAATTGAAACTCCTTCATGAGCATGGTCTATTTTGATGAAGGCAGATGCAAAAGTATAGAAATCGTCTTGTTTGTGAAGATTGGATATTTTGAGGAATGCAGAGGAGGTGAAAGAAGGGACTGAAAATTCTTTAGGTCTGAGAAATCCATAAATGGCTAGATTTGTAGCGGTGGAAATCATCCAATTGGACTTTGGATCGAAAGGCTTGGAATCTAATAAGTCCAAGAAGCTTCTCATTAGCGGTCATTCCAGGGAAGTCTTTGAGAAATTTTGGCTGGAGCAACTCTTTGAAACCCAGCAAGAGAAGTTTCATGGACGGATTAGAAAGAACTGATGCAGCAGAAGGAGCATAATGAGAATGAACGAACTGAATTCTGAAACATACTGCTTAATGGTCCCACGAGAGAGATGCAAGGCCTTATGGCAAATGTCATAAATGCTAACACATGATCAATGGAGACAGGAGTAGTGCACAGTGTTTGCGAGGTGCAGAATGAAGCATATTTAGACCAGGCTGTAGAGCATGTAGATCTTGTGGAAGGAGCTGTTTCCAACTTAATGGAGGAAGCTCAGCTGATAATGTTCTGGGGAATTATTAGATCCTGGAAGAAAGGGTAAGAAGTCCCTCTGGATATTCTTCCGGCATAATTTGTGGAATGCCCAAAACTGAAAGCGAGACAATGCATCAGCAGCCTTATTAACATGACTAAGTATATGAAAACATTAGATGGTGAAATTATGGTAACGTGAAAGCCAGGTCAACTTCCGCATGAACATCATTATGGTCAAGGATGAAGAGATTGATCTTTGTTGATAATGTCTACAGTACTTTGGTTGTCTGAGAAGACAGAGACTGATTGAATAGTCCATGGATGACCCCATAGGAAAGCAGCTGCTATGAAGGATACATTTCAAATAATAAAGTAGTAGAGGAAAATTCAGGATTTGACAAAATGTCCAGAGGCAAGCTGGGCTGACAAAGGCAGCAAATCCATATGTACTGTAGGTGAGACATCAGTATAAATCCTGGGTCAGAAACACGGTGAAGGGGTCTTTATAAAACATGGAACAGCCATTTCAATGAGCCGAGAACAAAGACCACATGGCTAGGTCAGATTTTGCTGCAGCTGTCATTTGAACAAAGTGGTGGAGTTTGTCAACTGAAAAGATAGATTTAAAAGGTAAGATATGAATTATCTACCTTGGGGTATGATTCTCATGGCAAAGTTCACGTAACCTAATATGGAAAGTAACCCTGCTTGAACAAGAAGACAGAGTTGAAAAAGAATGGACCTTATCTTGGATTCGAAGAAGTTTGTTGGCAGGTACTGTAGGTGTGCTTCCATATGTACAGAGTCCAAAATGATGCCAAGAAATTTGAGGGATGTTGCTGGACCTAAGGTTTTCTCTTTGGCTAGAGGAATGTTTAGAGTTGTGAAAAATTGAAAGAGGGTATTTATACCTTCCTCTGGAATGGAGTCTGTGGATCTACGAGAAGGAATTATCTAGGAAGTCCACAATATACATTGTGTAAGGCCCAACAAAGGGCTTTGGCAAATTGATCGAACAACTTGTGGCTACTCCTGCATCCAAATGTAAGTTGGACTGCAAAGTAATTTGCATGTCCCAAGACATACCATACAGATGCCAAAGTGAGGGATGAATAGGCAGCAGTCTGAAAGTGTCTGAGTTATCATCTCTGGAAAGTCATGCTCCTGAGCCAAATGTTTGATTAGTGTAATAGCATCATCTATATGGGTGTAGAGTAAGGAACACCTCGGCTGAGATTAAGGAATTGATACTGGTGTAGAAGAAGCATGAGGTGCAGAGAGATGCATGACTAGATGCTTTGTTTCTGAAAACTTCTGTGTTGCAATACCAATGGGATTGACTTGAAAAATATGGAACAAGGCTGAAGGAAAGGACCAACGATAAAGTTCTTTGGAGCTCTTTCTAAAGTAGTTGCTTCACAATGTCTGGTTTCTGTAATGCAGACTGCAACAAATATATGATTGAGATGGAATAGCAGCTATGTTGGTATAAGAAAACCATGCTGAAACCCCAAAAGAAGGTAAGCAATGGCATTATGGGAAGGATGGGAGGCCAAAGCAGCCACCAACTTGGAGATGTTGAGAGGCGAGATGGATGGGAAAACTGTCATTTGAAAGACCACTGAGATGCAGTACAAACACTGCAAGCGTGGGCATCACCACAATAACTGCAGGCATGCAGAAAGTTGCAGTTCAGGGGAAACATCCCTGGTATTGAAACTGAAGCAAACTTGACTATTGCCCAGCATCCAGACAGGACAGCCGTGGCATCAGAATGGGCTCTAGAGTTCACAACAGCACGACTGATTTCAGAACAAGTGGTGGGTGGTGAAGGAGGCGAGGCCTGACTCCAAGGAGGAAGCTGTGGAAGATGACACAACCAATGAGCACAGCTGAGCAAAGTGGTTAAAAGAACCACAAAGAAAGCAGGTGAGGGCTCTGGCTATGGCAAAATGGTGACAAAACAGTTCATTATTGAGGACCACCCAATTCAGTCTGGTATTATAGTGATGCATGCCGCAGCTGCCTTATCAAAAAAAAAAAAAAAAAAAACTTGTGGCAGCCATAAAACAGGGTACTGCCGTAATGAGAACCAAGATCGACCAAGTACAAGTAGGAGGTACAAGTAGGAGTCTAATTCCACACAGCAGTCAGGAAAAGTCAAGCAACAACTTCCTATAAAGGCTAAAGGCCAGAACAAACTCAGAGATAGTCAGTTTGCAAAGAGGATAGGGATCCTTGGATTTGAGGACAACTGATACATCACCGTAGAAAACAATGCAATTGTCCATGAAGTCTTGAGAGAAGACCAGGAGGAAACCAAATTAACATCCTTGCCATTGATGATGTCCTCACGGAGATCATCTGAGATGAGATGGACCAGAGAAATGACGGGTCAAAGGAAGCAGCAACATACCTGACACAGCAGGAGGAGCAAGGGCAGGCACAACTGGAGGAGTCAGAGGTGGTGGAACATTGCTTGAAGGACGAAGGTCATTAGGCCAAGGAACAGGCAAAGCTAGGCGGCTGGGTCAATAAATGAGCCTCGAGAATGGACATGCGACACTGAAGAGCAGACATAGAGGAAGTCACTTGAGCCATAAGGCATGCATCTCAGACATGGGAGAGGTAGGCTGAGGAGCCACGGGACAGGCACTGGAGCTGGCACAGACTGCAAACTGGATAAATAAAGGTCATATAGGGCCTGCTTATGAGCAGAAGCGGGTAAGCAATGTCACATAGTTGAAGCTCTGCATTAAATGGGCGCAGTTCAGTCACAAATGAAGAGGCGGGTTTTAGCTGTGTGCTTCCTGCCAGGTGGAGATGTGGGAGGAGCAGCTGTAGACCCTGGAGAAGGAATGACTGTGGATGCATAGGAACAACATCAGGATCCAGCACTGGAGCATCTAAGGAATAGACAGCCAGAGCAGGGCGGAAACAGTTTTTTTTTTATTTGGTTTGATATTGTTTGGCATCTCTGTCTTTCACAGAGTCTATCCAGTTGGTCCTACCGACCCGATGCTGCCTCCTAACTCAAAATAGAGCCACCCCTGCCAATACAGTCAACAGGTGGGGCCACCAGAGAATGAGACTATCTACAATAAAATATTAGCACGTCAGGATTTCTGAAAAGTATCCGTAACCCCCTTTGGAGCTTACCTTAATTGCATTGCTATCTCCTGTTTGCTTGTTTGCTCCTCCTGGCATCCACGTTAGCCCTTGGTCTGCCCTGGTACCACTAAAGTCCCCCCAAACAGCCCTGTGCTAATTTCAGCCCAATTTGGGCTTAACATACTGAACTGCAAGCTGCTGGCATCTTTTCAATGCCGCCAGCACTTGGCGCATGCGCAAGGAATGCCTTTAATGTTTCTAACCACCATTTGTGGTCAAACAGAAGGTGTTTTGACAGTCCTGGTGCCCTTCTTTAGCTAAATGGGGACCAGGGACTAAAAGCAAGGACACTGAAAGGCTTCTCTTTACAAATTAAGGGCACAGAGATGCTGGGACAAAGCACATAGCGAGGGCTTATGAATAAAATAAGCCCTCCATGAATATTGACTGCTGCTTGCCCCTAGCGGGACAGTATCATGTGGCAGTGACAGGGAATCAAGGTACATAAATGTATAAAGTGGGCTTATTTGAAAGGGCACTAAAGGGCTACATGACTGTGGGGTTATTAAATAAAAGGTTAAACTGCTGACTGCAGCAGAGCTTAAAAGTGGGGGCTGTATAAACTGCATGGAAACTGTGTACAGCAGCCACCATCTTTGCAGCCCAGTAGCCAATCACAAGCCAGGATTTCAGCTGAAGACTCTTGGGAATGGGCTAGAGACTTTGGGAAAAAGGAATTACAATTATTGGTGCCCAAATACTAACCAGTTAAGAGACTTAGACTGTGACTGACAGCTTGGGCAACCAATTGGATTAGTGGGACTTTGCCCACTATTTAAGAGGGCTGTTTGAACTGGAGTCAGTCTGCTGGAAGTCCCACTGAGCCACCGAGGGAGAAGGAGCCTGGGTGGATCATTTGCAGACCTACAGGAAAGGCCTACTCCTGCCTCCCTACTGAACTCTGGACTGCTGTAGAGCAGAAAAGGAATTGTATGTTCAGCTGCCAGGCTGAGAGAAAGAGGACGCTTTGCCAGATAAGTGCTCTTTGCCAAAGTGGCTAAATCCAAAAACTGTTGTGAGGACTTCACGCTTAAGGGACCCAGTGCCAGTTTTACTATTGTGCTTCAATCAGTGCCAGCACCGACATCCCTCCACAGCGACAGCCACAATGCCAACTGTCAGTATTGTTCCGCCGGGTATGTCAGTGCTGTTCAATCAGGGGCTGTGCCCTTTGAACCCCAGGTCTCTAGGATTCTTATCAGAGTCACAGTTGGACGGGAGGGGGGCACAACACTGGGAACCACACCGCCGGTCTCTGGCCGACTCCTGCACAGTGACTCGCAGCATCCTGGTGAAATCTGTTGCTGTGCTGGACGCCACTGTTATGGTGTTGACCTTGAGTCGGCACACCTCCAGTGCCATTTGGAGCCTGTGGATGTTGTGTCTGTCTCCTGCCACGCTCCATAAAGGGAGAGACCTGTTCCCAATTGTTCCTGTTTGTTTCAAAGAAAGTTAAGCCAGACTGCAAGCGGTAAGCTGGAGTGAGTTCCCCGAACAGTATTCAAAGCTACACTTCAAGCACTGGGCCTGTGCCAACTGCTGCCAAGAGACTGTCCTGTACCAGATCCAACGTCAGCCTTTGCAAAGACCAGCCTTGGGAGTCAGCCTGCGGAGAAGCAAGTCGCAGGTTGCGGCCACCTACAGGAAAGGCTGTGAAATGGAAGCAGTCATGTCGGCCCCAGCCCCACGAATCCTGGAAGGCCAGAAGGTCTGATGGTGTCGCCAGCCATTTCTTCAATCTGTCTGGGTGCTGTGAGTACAAACAGGGTAGTTCCCTGCAACAACCAAATAACTGTATATCATCATCTGATTTGCCTTATAATTCCTCAGTGGGTTTAACTGCAGCTGCAGACCATCCGGTCTGGGATTACAAATATTCTACTGCATTCAAATATTTTTATCCAATAACACCCTCTATCCAGCAAGGGCCCCAACCAGCTGCAACCCGCAAACGCAGTGGAACGCTTCAGGCCTGCTCCTCATTCCACTCTGGGTACCCAGCAGCTGGTTAAACTGATTAATTCAGGGACTAATGTGATAAATGATCAATGTTATCTGTTTGATTACAGTACAACAATAATTGAGCTAAATTCTCTCCCTTCCTTGTTTCACATCCCTTAATAAACCAGATGTACTGTTTGATGCTAATTTGGCCTGTGAGCATAATATAACCTAGCTTTTCACTTACTGAGTCATTCAATGGGTACAGTAATAAGTGCTGTGTTGTTGTTAAAACTGTTCTTTTGCAGGGACACAGGCATATCCCAGGTGTCCTTGGCCCTGTTGATAAGTGCAAGGTTGGTGAGCATATTATTTGGGCCAGTCATTAACTGTGTCATTGCAAGTCGAATACTGTGTCTACAAGCAAACTGTGTGCTGGGCCACTAGGTGGGGTTGTGGGTGGTTATAGCTTCCCAGAGGGCTATACCAGCATTACTATTTACCCACATAAGTGTTACTAAGGTTGAGGCACCATAACTGTAACATTACTGTTGGTAGGGATCCACAGTAACCTTTGATCATGAACCCAGGCTATACAGCCTGCAGTCAGAGAAAGCAGGCGGGAGTAATAGCCCTGGTATAACGGGTGCCAAGGTTAAATATTGGAATGCTAGCTGGTAGCCAGTGTATTGCTAGCACAACTGTGGGCCTCTCCATACTGGCCAGTTGACACCTAATTAGTAGGAAAACTTCTGAGCATGCAACAAATGTGCACTGAAGCAGTCCAGAAAGTAAATGTACTAAACACTGAAGGAAGGAGCATGTGAAGCACGAGTAATGCCAAACAGTAAAACAAATACAGCGCAGTGCTGTGTGAGACAGCACTAGAGCAAGGAAACCAGCAGTGACTAATGAAACCACTACCAAATATGGTACCATGGAGGTTCTGAGAAGCACATTTTTGCCCTGAGATGAATGAATGGCAAAGGCATCTACTGAAAGCCATGATGGTGGACAAACCCGCCTCATGGGAAAAGAGATGATCAGCAAGGGATCTCACCCCACTCCAACCATGGTAAAATATAAAGAAAAAAATAAACTACTGCCGGCAATACTGGTCCCATACAGAATGGAGAGAGGCGGCAAAACAGGGCAATCAAAGTCGGTGACAGTAGCTTCCAGCAGCAGAAAGGAAGCAGCGGACAACAATGGCAAACACTGACCAGCACTTATGGGGCAAAAGGTAGGAGGCACTAGCAACAGAAAGGATGGCGGAAGGGCTGGGCCTCCGGAAGTGAGGAAAGCAACAGCGTGGCATAACAGGGCCTGGGCTCCATGCTGAGAGTGGTTAGGAATGAGAAGGAGCAAATGGGTGGCAGAGAAAGGAGGAAGGCGTCAGGTCAGGAGTGCAGTCTTAGAGTGAGGGCAACAGGAAGGGAAGGAAGGGCAGGGAATCAGATGGGAAGCACAGGGAGAGGTGGGGAATGGTGGGGGAGGCAAGGAGGAACAGAACCAGCCGGAGAAGGACAGACAGAAACACTCACTGGACCAGCGGACCAAATGAGGGGAAGAACGAGCACAGGGCAAGAAACAATGAGGGAAGCAAAGCAGAAACAGAGCAGAAGAAAATCAGCACACATGCATGCAGGAGCACAGGTAGGAGAACTGATTTCCAAACATTAGAGCGGGGTCATGGGAGTGGCTGGTTTAAATAACGTATGTGGAAAGGGGTTATTCCTACATTGAACCTCGGCTCAAAATCAAAACTGCATATAAATAGGAAAACAATTTCCACTTTTTTTTCTAAATAGGAACATATTTAAAAACAATCACACGTCACCAGACTCCTATAGTGTGACACTAGAGTACTAGAAAAGATATAACTTGCTAAACTTATGTTTGATGGAATATCATTCCAAATGGTTGATGCAGCATATGCCAAGGTGCACTGTCTGTTTAGAGTATTTTATATGGTACTTTTAACAAAATCAGATCATAGGTAGATCCTGTTTTAGCATCAAGTTTATGTTTCATCAACCGTTCACACAAATTTGAGTACCTGTTTTCTTTATTCTAAATATAAATCTGGCCATAGAGAGCTTACAAAGTAATGTGATAGGTATTATGAAATGGGTAGAAAGAATGCTGAATTCTGACTGGCCGAGAGTTGCTTACAACTGGGCCATTATCCTGCACAATGGCCCAGCTGAAAGTATTATGTTTAAAAATGCATAAATTTACTAAAAATGACCCATTTCATAATCACAATATGGCACTCCAGGGGTGTGTTATGGTGACGGCGGCCCTTCTCAGTGGTGAAGCACCGGCTCGTCTCGTGCTTCAACCCACTCCGAGATGGGCCGTTATCCCACCATAACACACCCCTGTCATGCCTCTATTGCTTAAACAGAGAGAAGTGCTGCATACCAGGTGTTGTATCATACTGATACCAAACCCATAAGCCTTCCTCTGGGAGGAGGTACCACACAATTAATTGAAACCCTGGAAATGAACCACCCCATCAGGAGTTTAATGACCCAAGCCCCTCAACTTTGTTTGAGCGCCACAAGGTAGAGGTAGTAAACACAACATCCACAGCAACTCAGTCAAACTAATTGCATCCCAAAGGGTTTTACCAGATGATCCAGGAGATGGGAGGGAGGTAATATTGCTGCTATTAAGTGCCCAGGAGACTCAAGCAGCACAGAAGTAGAGACATGGGGGTGTTAGGCACAGGGAGGTTAAGTGGCCTGCTCAGGGTCACACAGTGAGTGCATGGAGATGTGGGATTCACACCTGGGACTCTAGAGCTGTGCATGAACTCTTACTTTAAACTGCCTCCTGAAATAAAGAATGCCAATCACACACATACAGATAGAAAATATGCCCCTACACCCCCCACCACTGATTTCTACCAATGGATTTGTTTTGGCAGTTCCTGGTGGAAAACCTTGTGGGTGAGTGGAAACACTGACTGCTACTCATCTCCATGAACTGGCAACTTAACTGCTGCAACAGAATAGGTAGGATAATGGGTTTCCTTCCTCCAAGACAGCCTGGCCCTTAGTACAAATGAGATCAGAGTCACCACAGCCATAAATCTGCTGATAACTCAGTGATAATCTTCCTATTACCTCAGCCCTCTCCCCATTTCATCAGCAGTTTGCTTTGCAATTGAAGGCAAATACATTAGGAAAAGCAGCATACACAGTAAGAAAACACAAACTGCACATACCCAATAATGAATATAATGCAAAGCATCATGTTATCCACTACATTACTTTGTAATGTGACACACGAATCTCTATAGTAAGGCTGGCTTGCCTCTGCTATAGTCGGCAGTAAATTCCACATCTTAAGATGCATGCAAATAAATAGATTACGTTCTAATAAATACATTTTAAAAGGGTCAACATTTTATTTGCATGATTTTGCACCTGCAGTGTTCTGAGGACAAAACCAGCAAGGCGAGCACTCAAGACCTCAGAGAGTATTCAAAAAAAAAATCACCCGAGGACTGCTGCCCCATTTCTGAATATATGGGGCAGATAGCGGTAGCTCAGGCTGTATCTGTTGTATTCTGTACTGTGAAGATCTTTTTCACATGAAAGCACCTTATATCGCAAATAAGACAGCAGTTCTTTTTTTTTCAATTCTATTCGCACCACTGGACCGAGAACTCTTTCAGGCTTCTCATCTCACCCGCCACTTCTGCTGCCCCACTGTGATCCTACCTCCTTAAGGACATTACTTTCTCCTCACCGAGCCCTCCCTCTCGGCCAGGGTCTGTGAGATCGAGAGGGCAGAGGCAGGGATCCAGCGTGGTGGTGTGCGGCAGTGGGTACTGTGAGCTGTCCCTATCTGGGCAGAAGGGATTTTCTTTTGTACTTCCCTTAGCCCTCCCCAGACATGGGACGTGCAATGGCCAACTCGTGCGTGAATGCTCACTCCGTCTGATGCACGCTTCCTAACGTCTCCCGTAAATGGTCCTGACGGCTGTTGTACACCCGCCACCACTGGGTCTCACTAACTGCACGGGACAAAAACTCGCCTCCCAGGAGAGAGAGCTGTCCACTCGAAGCTCAGTCCTCTCCTTCCCTGCTGACCTCAGCAACCCGAGCTCGCCTCCCAACCTGGGTCACGTGGCATCCAGCGCCTCAACCCTCAGCCACCAGGCCAGCAAAGACAGCAGTTCTCAGAGGTGATTCTCTGTATACTCTCCAAGGCCCTGGAGTGCTATGCCTTGCTGGTTTTGTTGCATTTGGTAGGCTGGCTGTCCTTTTGTGTTTTAGCACCAAACGCAGCACCACCGTTGTCGCGGCTAGTTCTCATCGAACAGCTCTGCTTCAGGGACCCTTTGTTTATAGATTTTGTGCATATGAAGTCTTGGGAGGGGGATAAAATGTAAACTGGTCCTTCATTACAGAAAACAAAGTGAATTTTATGGACTGTAATAATGCCATCCTTTAGCCCTAAGAAAGCTATTTGCTACCCTCCAATGTGCAGCCTGCATTTTATTGAACTTTTTGTTCTATGAAGGCAAGCAGAAACAACTGTAAAAGCCTACCTCTTTTTCATGCAGGCATGCCGGACCCAAACAACAAGAGCACGAGCTGAACCTAGCCATGAGAACACTAGGTGAATAGTGAGCACCAAATTACAACTACTGCTCTGATCTCTCTGCACAGGTGTTGACAACCTGAAACTAGAGTGTTCAGACACACTGTCACCCCCTCCCTCGGCTGAATGAAATTCATGTGGGGGCTGGGCCACTGCAAAACCATAGCACTAGTTTTGTTGCCACATTTGGTTGTTAAGAAAGATTGTAAGAGGTATGAAACACAGAAGTTGTTGGCAGATAAGGACCTCTTGATCCACCCAGTTTTGCCTGCCTACTGTGCCATCAAGACCCAAATCGATCTCCGTCATTCCTCCCTTGTCTTACTACCAAAATCCTTTGTATCTGTCCCATGCACGCTTGAATCTTGTTTCCATTTTGGCTACCACCACCTCCACTTTCACCATCCTCTCTGTGAAAAAGCATTTCCTCACATTTCCTCTGAGACCCCCAACTTTGCATGGAATTATGGAATATGGAAACAGAATTGTGAGAGAGAGGAAACTGGTGTTCCACCCACCATTTTTGTTGTGCTCAGACTATCAAAATGTGCAGATTTTGCGTGTCTGACGCGGTTTCATATTTTAATGCCATCGGTGTTGAATTCACTGTACTACACTATCCCAGACAGTAACTGAAATGGAACCCTAATTTTCACTATTGACCTGTTTCTACCAAAATTTATTTATAGTTAAGGGTTCCCAAGGAACCCAGGAGAGCCAAGTATGTGAATGTTGGGGTTATGTGTGCAGGATCACAGTAAGATGGTGCCTGCAGTGGGAATCAAACATTGGATCCACTGGATCATACCAGAGCTGTAACCACTAACCTACAATGGCTGCACCACAGCTAGCATTTAGAAATCCCTATTAAACAAACAAGGCCCTATTTTCAAAAGAGCCTCTCCCAGTATAGGGCTCACACTGCATGTCTTCCGTTGCTGTTTACCTAGAAAATTGTCTGCATTTACACAGTTACAAAAAAGAAATCTCCTATATTTGTGGGTCCTGACAAAAGCACAGTACAGGCATGTAAAGAACACTAGGTCAGGAGACATTTTAGAAATCACAGGAAGATAACAGCAGAGCTTTTCAAATGTCATTTGTCTAGTGTCTGGAACCTGTCTCGTAGATTTTAAGGCCACATACTTTTTGTATGAAAACAAGTAACAGCAGAGTAAACTGAAAAGCTGGAATGAAAAGAATGGCATGCTTCTGAACTTTATACTGCTCTTCTGATTCAAAGCCAGACAGAAGACTGGGACCCCTACTAAGGGGTTAATAGAAATCCTGGTGGTAGTCCTTCCCACAGAAGTACTAAAGACTAGACTGCAATCTGCAGATTCTTGCATGCATTGCTTCAATACATTACGTTACCCTGCCACACATGGTTCTAGTCCGAGTCTGTGCCATGTTGAAGATAGCCAGAATAAGGGCATTATAGCCCGTTGCAATGACAGGGTTTTCATTTTACTCTCTACTCTAAAAGAAATGGATGATGGTGCTGAACTTAACCCTGCCACCTAACTCTACAGGGAGGATTACACTCTGAGAGTATACCAGTAGTTCAGTGGGTTTTATCAGCCACTAGTGAGCAACTCCTGGATGATCACAACTTTATTCTAATTAACTAAGGCTGCCTAGACCTCAAACGAGGGGTTGGAAAGTGTGTTTCGTCCCTCGAGTAATTTGTGGGATACTGCAGTATCTTTCGTTAGTTAAGCCTCAACTGGTTTACACAAGATGAAGAATCTGCAGCAGTAATTTCAGGTGTGTTTCTGTGAAATACAGGAGTGAAGGTAAACTGATAACATTATCAGAGTGTAACAGAGCCAGCCGGCCCGAAAAGCTTGTGGGGTGCTCACCTGCCTCGTGCCCTGCACGCCTCACGCACATTCTGTGGTGCTCAGATAACACTGGCATTCAATTTATTCATCATTTTTAACACTGAGTAAATAAAGTACTTGGATGGGTAAAGCCTCTTCAAACATTGAGCAAACTGCTCCCTGTAAAGCATTTCCAGGTCCCCAGGATACATCTACTATCTAATAGCTCAGCATGTACTCTATTTCCTGATGAAATGCTGTAAATAAGTAGAGTAGTTTTACTCAAACTTATTTCTTAAAAATAGGAAACTAAAACAGGTCAGAACATACCTTCCAAGGGAGCTCTGACGTTTTGCTGGATAATTTCAGTAATTTTGCTGGAGATGTGCCGATTTTGTTGGAGGAAATAGTTTATATGAATGCCGGGGTCTGGGGCCCCCAGGCCTCTAGAAACTCTGTGGCATTTTGGAGCTTATTTTGAACATACTACTTGGGAGGCAGTATAGTATAGTGTAGTGGTTTAAGGCTCTGAGCTACAGACTTGGGTTTGAATCCCACAGCCCCACTTGCACACTGTGTGACCCTGAGCAAGTCACTTAACTTCCTTGTGCTCCCAGGTTGCACCTGTAAGCAAGCTTTCAGCTTAGTGTGTCTACCTGGTAAAACAAAGGTAAAAAAAGGTACTATACACTTCTGCTAAGAACCTTCACACCTGACTCCATGGAAATAATTTCTGTTCTGTATGTAATACTTTTTGGGTCTCTGAAGGCCCATTTATTATCCAGTTCACATACATTACTATTTATTTCTTACAACAAATCTACATTGTGAGATTTTTATCATACATGATTTCCTGAGCAAAGCTAGTCATTCCATCTTTCACACACACCATAACATCTCTTAAACTTGCCAACCATCCCCCATTCTCTTTGCTGACAAGATTAATAGACAGCAAATATGTCTTTTCCTGCCCTGCACTGCTACCTTGCCAAGGGAAAGAGTGTGTGTGTGTGTGTGTGTGTGTGTGGGGGTCCCACCAAAGGGGTGTCACTGGCTCTGCTACTCTATTCCCTGAACCCCTTCCACCATCACACATCCATGATTGCTAAGAGAGAGGGTAACTTTGTGGCACCACTTCAGGCACTACACTCATGTAACAACTCAGCTGCTCGAGTCCCCCAAGACCCTCCTGAATGGAGCTGCACCAAAAAGAAGCAAGCATGGTGAGCAAAAACTCAAAGAAAATGTGTGACATACCTTGTTGGGCTTCAGAGCCCACTTCCTTATGGGGGTGATAGTCAATCTGTGCCAGAATTACAAAAAGTTACTAATAGGTACTGCAGCCACATCCAAGAGCAGGGTCATTCTCGATGCCCTACAGGGGCATGCCTCAGACAGCTAGTGTTAGAGTCCACTGGAGGAAGCAATCTTAGACCTGGTACTCTCAAATGGGGATGGAGAGAAGATCTCAGATTTAGAAGTGGGTAGCCATCTGGGAACAAGCAACCACCAAACAGTGCGGGTCACAATAAACACAGCTGTAGAGTCAACAAAGTCAACAGTGTTGGACATTAGGAGGGCTGACTTTGGCAAAATGGGAGCGTGCCTCAGAAAAGTACTAGCAAACAGGTAAGAAGGAGGGATGGAGGAACAATGGGGAAAAAATAAAACTGCCATCACAAAGGAAACAAACCTTGTGTAAAGCAAATTAACAAAACAAAAGAAAAGTCACTATGGTTATCAAAAGAAGTGGCAGGAAGGTTAAGGAGAAAAGTACAGCATTCAGGAAATAAGAAACACAGAAGGAGCAGGACAGAGAAACATCAGTTAAAGCAGAAGGAGGCAGGAAGGCAGTCAAAACAACAAAGGCCCAAACTGAGAAAAGATAGCCAACTCTGTTAAGAAGGGGATAAAACATTTTGTAGATATATTAGGGAGCCAAGAAAGACCAAGGGAGGGATACTGAGGCTTAATAAAGGGAGGGACTGTGGGCAGAGAGTGTCAGTGAGAAAGCAGGGATACTGAACTAATATTTCTGCTCGGTATTCACAAAAGAAGGGGTACCTAAACCAAACAAGAGAAACAATCTGAAACCAGGCCATTCACAGAAGAAACTGTTCTGAAAGAACTCTTAAGACTGAAGGTGGCAAAGCAATGGGGCTTGACGGGGTTCATCCCAGAATTCTAAAAGAACTAGAGTAGAATTAGTGACACCACTGAATACTCTCTTTAACAAATCATGGGAGGATGGGGTGGTCCTGGTGGACTGGAGGAGGGCAGATGTGATTCCACTTCACAAAAGTGGGAGCAGGACAGAGGCAGGAAACTACAGACCAGTTAGTCTGACCTCAGTGGTAGAAAATGATGGAATCACTTGAAGAAAAGAACTGTTGCACACCTAGAGGCCAGTGGGACACAGAACCCAAGGCAGCATGGCTTCACAGCAGGAAGGTCCTGTCAGATTAATCTAATAGATTTCTTTGAGTGGGTGACCAAAAAGTAGGCCTGGGATGGGCTGTGGACATGGCCTACCTAGATTTTAGCAAGGCATTTGACACAGTCCCAAAAAGATTAATATACAAGTTAGCCAGCCTTGGAGTGGGTCCCAAGGTGGTTACCTGTGTAAGAACCTGACTGGAAAAAAGTACAACAAAGAAAAAAAAAAAAAGAAAGAGTACAACAAAGAAACATAGACTTTGATGGCAGATAAGGACCGCTTGGCCCACCTAGTCTGCCCAGTTCCCTACCCACAGGATAAGCTGCAGATCCTATTAAACCAACAGCCTATTTCTTCCTATCCCCACAAAATTGCCTTATGTCTCCCATGCATTCTTGAATTCTCCCACAGTTTTAGACCCCACAACCTCCTCAGGAAGGCTGTTCCATGTGTCCACCACCCTCTCTGTGAAAAATACTTCCTCACATTGCCCCTGGGAGCCTCCCCCTCTATCTTCAAATTGTGTCCCTTGTTCTTGCACATCTCTTTTTTGAAAGATGCTACCTCTTGGACTTTGTTGATTCCACTGAGGTACTTAAACGTTTCTATCATTTCCCCTCTCCCTCCTTTCCTCAAGGGTATACATATTAAGCTCCTTTAGTCTCTCCTCGTATGGCTTCTCTTGCAGACCTTGCACCATTTTAGTTGCCCTCCCTGAACTGCCTCCATCCTGTATTTGTCCTTGCGGAAATGGGGTCTCCAGAACTGGACGCAGTACTTCAGATGGGGTCTCAAAAGCTGTCTGTACAGGGGATAACAACTTCCTGCTTTCTGCTGGTGATGCCTCTCCTATACATCCCAGTATCCCCCAGCCCTCCCTACCGCCTTCTCACATTGCTTGCCAACCTTAAGGTCATCTGATATGATTACCCCCAGGTCCCTTTCCATTTTTGTTTTTGTTACTACCCCCACATTGTGTAATCTTCCCTGGTTTTTGTTTCCCAGGTGCATTACTTTGCACTTCTTTGCATTGAATCCAAGCTGCCATACTTGATCATTCTTCCAACCTTGCCAAGTCCCTTTCATCCTTTCCATGCCTCCTTGTATCAAACCTGTTGCAGATCTTTGTGTCATCTGCAAAGAGGCATACTTTTCCTTCCAGTCCCTCTGCAATGTCACTTATAAAGACATTAAAAGGACTGGACCAGTACTGAACTCTGTGGTACCCCACTAGTAACCCCTCTTTCTTCCAGCGGACTCCATTTACAATTATCTTTTGGGTCCTGTTGTTCAGCCAATGTTTTACCCAGGCTACCACCCTGGGACTCATTCAGAGCTGGTTAATCTGACTACTAATCTTTGTGTGGGACCGTGTCAAATGCCTTACTAAAGTCTAAGTAGGCCATGTCCACAGCCCTCCTGGTCTACTACTTTGGTCACCTAGTCAAAGAAATAAATTAGATTCGTCTGACATGACCTTCCCTGTGAACCCATGCTGCCTTGGGTCCTGTGCCCACTGGCCTCTAGGTACTATTAATTCTTTCCTTCAGAAGTGATCCCATTACTTTCCGTACCACAGAGGCAAACTGACAGGTCTGTAGTTTCCTGCTTTGTTTTGGTCCCACTTTTGTGAAGGGAATCACATCAGCCTTCTTCCAGTCCTCAGGTACCACACCATCCTCCCATGATTTGTTAAAAGGATAGTCAGTGGTGTCATTAATTCTCTGCTTAATTCTTTTTAGAATTCTGGGGTGAAATCCATCTGACCCCATTGCTTTGTCCACCTTCAGTTTTAGGGGTTCTTTCAGAACCCTTTCTTCAGAAAGGACTGGATCTGACCCCTCCAGAGTGCTTCTATTAATTGGATTAGGCACCTCCCACTTCCTCTTTTGTGAATACTGAACAGAAGTATTCATTCAGTATCCCAGCTTTTTCACTGACACTCTCTGCCCACCCACCATCCATTCTATTCAGCCTCACTATCCTCCCTTTGTCTTTCTACGCCCCTGATATACCTATAAAAGGTTCTATCCCCTCTTAACCAAGTTGGCTATCTTTTCCTCAGTTTGTGCCTTTGCTATTCTGACTACCCTCCCTGCTAACTTCTGCCTTAACTGGTACAGTTCTCTTTCCTGCTCCTTCTGCGTTTCCTTATACTTCCTAAATGATATATTTTCTCCCTAACCTTCACCACCACTTCTTTTGAGAACCATAGTGGCTTTTTCTTTCGTTTGATTTATTTGCTTCACACAAAGGCTTGTTGCCTCTGTGATGACAGTTTTGATATTTCCCCATTGTTGCTCCACCCCTCCTTCTAGCCTGTTTGCTAGTGCTTTTCTAAGGCACTCTCCCATCTTCCAAAGTCAGCCTCCTGAAGTCCAGAACCCTCACTTTTGTATGGTTTGACTCTGTAGCTGAGTTTATCATGAACCACACTATTTGGTGGTCACTTGTTCCCAAATGGCTACCCACTTCTAGATCTGAGATCCTCTCACTGTCCCCATTTGAGAGTACGAGGTCTAAGATTGCTTCCTCACAGTAGGTTCCAAAACTAGCTGTCTGAGGCATGCCACCTGAAGGGCATCGAGAATGGCCCTGCTTTTGGATCTGGCTGCAGCAAAGGTGCTCCAGTTAACATCTGGCATATTAGGTCCCCATCAACAGTATCTCCCTTTCTCTGCCATCCTAAGTATGCCTTCTATCATATCCTTGTCTATTCCTCCCGCTGACATGGGGCCTGTATACAACCCTGTGTGGATTGTGGTGCCATTTCCAGTCTCTAGGTGACCCACAGTGCCTCCTCTCCTCCCTGTTTACTCTTTTGTTCAGTTACTTTTATCCCTTTTAACTTCAGCCCTGTGTGCATTATCTAATCAAAACAAAGAATTTTCCTTACCCATTTCTAAATATCAACAAAGCAGACACTCCATGCATTAACAAACACATATCACAGTGCACAACTGGCATTGTCAGATACAAGTTGTCAACCACCACCCATGTGCAGTAGTGATCATACTGTATCAGCTTCCTTTCCAGCCAATACCTAGCATTTGGGAGGGGTTGTTGGCAGTCACAAGGAAGAGAGAGACTTGGGCATCATCATCACCGGCGACTTGAAATTATCCGAGCAGACCAATAAAGCAGTAGGTAAGGCTAGGGGATGTTGGGGTGTATTAGCATGGGTATCACAAGCTGAAAGAGGAGGTAATAACCTCTTTACAAAACACTGGTTAGCAGGGTCGGACTGGCCCACCTGGATACCTGAAATTTCCAGGTGGGCCCCTCAGTTGGGTAAGTGGTTACCTTCTGAACTCTGAAAACTTTTGCATTTATCTTCTTTTTCGAATTAAATGGGGCATCTGGGACACTCTTGATAAATGTAAGATGCAAACACAGTGCTAGTGTATCAGACTGAAGTGGAATATTGATATGAGTGTGTCAACCTGTGGGGTCCAGGTGGGCGTCGGAGGCTGGCATATCGTGGCAATGCCTGGAGAGGCCCGCGAGGGAGGAGCATTTTGACGGGCATTTTGGAGGCCATGTCAACCCTCCTCTATTGATTTTCCGGTGGGCCCTTGCATCTTCTTTCCCAGGTGGGCCCTTCGTTGCCTGATCCGGCACTGCTGGTTAGGCCCCACCTGGAGTACTGTAGTACCTGACACTGGGCCACACCTTCACCAGGACATTAACCAAATTGAAGCAGTCAGAGAGGCAACTATAATGGTGCAGGGACTGCAGCAGAAAATATATGAGGACAGATTAACAGAGCTCAATATGTATACCTAGATCAAAGAGGAGAGAGGTGATACGATCGAAACATTCAAACACCTTAAGGCAGTTAACAAGGTGAAAGAGTCTAACATGTTTTAATATAAGTAAAATATCAGGACAAGAGGACACAGCATGAGATTAGAGTGGAGGCGATTAAGGGGTAATGTGAGGAAGTTCTTTTCACAGAAAGGGTGGTGGATGCATGGAATGGCCTACCTCAGGAAGTGGTGGATATGAATATAGTGCAGGGCTTCAAACATGCATTGGTTAGGCATAAGGGAGCAATACAGATGAGTATGAATAGAAAGGTCATTGACAGAGCAAAGGCTGATGGCACAGTCATAAGGTAGAAAAGAAATGGGCAGACCGGATGGGCCTTGCAGTCCTTATCTGCCATCAACTTCTATGTTTCTATGAAATGTATCCCCATACAGGAGGACACTATAGATAGCTACTGCAGCCCTTAAAACGTAAATTCTATCAGTGAGAACTCTTTATCTCTTAACATCAGACTGCAGCTGTAAAGGCATCAATAAGACATTAGATTGATTCTATATAAGGTGTCAATTTTACCTCTGCTGGCTAATTCCTCCTCAGTAGCACTGACAGTAAAAGTGCTTAGATAGCGAAAACTCTGTTGCAGTCAGCTAATGGCTCTGTTGTGGACAAACTGCCACCATGACACCAAACATGCAGTTTAAAACTGTCACTACTGTAAATGGATGAATCCTGGCAGCTATTCCCTTACATTATCCAATTAACCTCAGCTCCGTTAACACTACATGAGCTACTCTACCAGGGATTTCTGTCTGAAGTGGAGAACACCGGCATTCTGTAAGGAATTAGCATACAGCAGATCACATCTGACTGTTTGTACCAGTGTACATGATTGCATGACAGCATCAGTGATAGTATCAGTATTTTTAAATCTCCGCTTCAGGATTCATGTTCTGCTGGTTGTTTTAGTTTGTTTGAGTTGGGGCACTTCGCCCACATCCCCATACTAGTAAAGACACAGAGGTGTGGGGCAGAGCCTCCACTCAAACAGAGTGACAACATGACGCTTTTCTGTTGTACTCTGTCGTTACTTTTTAGTTTGTTGAATTGGGGTTTCCGCCTCACACATGTTGAAAAATACACAGGGGAGGCAAAGCTCCTCAACTCAAACAAACAAAAATAACTGATAGAGCAATCGTAGGTACCATATTTGCATACTGGTGTCCGATTTTGAAACACAGTTGCACACATTTTTTTTTTTTTTTATACCAGGAGAGACTCACTAAGCTGGAAGCTTGTTTACAGATGCGACCTGGGAGCACAAGGAAGTTAAGTGATTTGCTCAGGGTCACACAGTATGCAAGTGGGGCTGCTGGATTCAAACCCAGGTCTCCAGGTTTGTAGCTAAGAGCCTTAAACCACTGTGCTATACTACCTCCTACAATGTTCTCTACTATCGCTGGGTTTCTTTTAATCAATAATCACTGATAGTAGAATATCAGGTACACCTAGGAGGCTTGCCATAAAAAGCTTTCTAGACTACATGGCTACTTTGGTGACCTTCCATACTTGTCAATTTAAGTTGGGGGCTTTTACTTTTTTTTTTTTTTTTTTTTACACAGGTTAGAGTGGGGACAAACCTCAATCCAAATAAACTAATATAAAGTAAAGTTGACTGTACCAAATAGTGTAACTTAAGCACTACACTAATAGCATAGATCCTAGGCATACCCAATATTCAACATTATATAATGGGCATCAAATCAGAACATGTAATTTTTTTATTATTTAGTTGATTTAACCAGGTATAGCACACTAAGCTGAAAGCTTTTTACAGGAGCAACCTGGGGGCACAAGGAGGTTAAGTGACTTGCTCAGGGTCACACAGTATGCAAGTGGAAGCTGTGGGATTCAAACCCAGGTCTGGTCTACTGGATGTCACCAGATTTGCAGCTCAGAGCCTTAGACCACTGCAGCTATACTACCTAACGAAATGCTCTATCCTGATTGTAGATTTTACAATGGGAGAGGGGCAATGGTCAGCCAATCACCCCACGGGAAGAGGTGCCAGCCACCCTCAGCCACATCAATAACTAATTTAAATATCACTCCAACCATCGCCAGCCCTAACTCTGAAACACAAGAGTACCCGCTAAACACCCATCCCAAACTCCACTACCTCAACTGTCATTCAACGCACACAACTTATATTCCTTACCTTGGCAAAACTCGACTCACGAGAAAACAAATGGATAAGTTGCTCCTCTCCATCCTCGCTCCTCCATTTACTTCATTTCCTGCATCTCCATACCCTTCTTTTCTCCTTTACATTCACCTCCCAGCTCACCGCTCCTTTCTAACTCCACCACCAATTCTCTCTTCCTCATCAGCTGCACCTCCTTCTTTCCCTCCGACCCTTCATACTTCAGCACTTTCCCTTAGCAGCAGTTTCCACTTCCATTTCTTTCTCATTAATCACCATCGATACTATCACAAAACAACACACTACCCTCCTCGCTTTCTCATTCCGTAATGCTTCCTATTAATTTTCACTCCTAGCGGCGACTCTCACACATCTCCCCTCGCATGCGTTTCTCTCACACACATCACACACACATTCCTCAGACCTTCACCACAATGCGATCCTGCAACCGAATCCCTGCTTGATAGCGACAGGCAAATCGAGTTACCGAACAGTTACAACACAAAACCGCATACCTCAGATGAAATGCTTTCTGCCATGTTCATTGCTATTTCTTTCATACTCTCTTCTGTGCCACATGCACAATTTTCAACATTTCTCAGCCCCTCAAAACACACTGCAACCGGTAATGCTAACTCAGTACTGCATGCACAGTAGCAGCACGGCTCCAGCAACCAGGAGTATTTTTTCCCAGCGGAACAATAAACACAGTAAAATATAGCTTAAAATGAATAAAAACTTTTATTTACTATTTTTTCTATGTGCCAAAAATAGGAGGACATTGTATAATTGCAATATGCCTCTCGAGGGTGTTGGTGATGCCAGGATTTACCCACACCTGGTGTGTTGTTTGGTCACGGCTGCGCCTCGTGACCGAACAACACCCAGGTTGGAGGTAAATCCTGGCATCCCTCAACTACTCTCGTGGTATACTGCTTGATATGAACTGGCGATCGTAAATGGAGAAAGCTGATTGGCCGAGAGGGTTGACACGCCGTGATGATATTGGCTACATCATCATGGCTCAGAAAACCTCCGTCCACCAGCCTGCTCACTCCCAGCGCAATGTTCTCTACCTCCCTCAAGTGAAGCAAGTCAGACCTCCACTAAGACTAAGAGGTTAAATAAAAAAAAAAAAAATGAACACATCCTCACAATTGCCCCCCATGCCGTCAGCCAAAAGCACACACCGCAGCTACAAACACACACACACAAAAAAATCTTCTGCCTTTCATCAGTGGCAAATGCTTCCTTCCGAGGCGCCAAGTACTGCTCGCCCTCACTGCCACACTGCCTCGCCGCCAAACGCAAAACCCACAATCTGCTCAACAATACCAGGCTTGACCCTTACCTTTCTCGCCTCAGAAGTACAGCATGACCCATCATCTTCACCTCCTCAACAAAACCAACAATATCAACGTGTTTGAGTAAACTAAACTTCCGGGGATGAATACCACAACAATTAAGCCTGTAACAAAATCCTCCTGCAACAGCACCACCTACTGGCCAAAACATGACATACACAAACTTTTTTTTAAATGTCTCCCTACGCTCATATAAAAACAGTATTAAAATATTTAAAACTTTATTTTTCGCATTAAAGGCATAAAATATCAATTAATCCAGTTCATAATAGCAATAAGGCACTCAGGGTGTGGTATATCATGGGATATAGTACTTCTCGAGACGGTTGGAGCTTTTCGGCCTGAGGCCTGGTGCCCAACCACCCGAGGCACTACATATCCCATGATATTCCATACCCTGTCGCGCCTTATTGCTTAATTATTTAATGTGGTAAATCCAATGTCCCAAATACTGCATCCTGATTGGTTGGTTGGCACATTTACCACCATGATAAATCCTCCAGTGTACCCACTGGAAAAAGTGCCAGCCAACCTTATATAGGTGTGCTAATCCGGTGCGCTTTCACTTCAAGCGAAACTGCAGCGATTTGTCCTGTGCGCTCGGCTAAAACACGCAGTAAACTGTTTACAAAATGACATCCTCTTTGAGTGTAGGGACCTCAGTGAGTTAGAAAATAGTTAAAAAAATTAAAGAAACAACATTTGCCATTGTATAACATAAATTTATCCCTCCAGGGTGTGGGTACACTGGCGGACTTAACACACGAATGGTGTGGTTCGGTCACTCGGCTGCGCCTTGTGACCGAATGACACCAGTCAGTGGTAAACCTCCAGTGTACCCACACCCTGGAGGGATAAATTGCTTAAATATCACCCAGTAATCTTTAGAAACTATATGCTATCACCATTACATGAATACTTTACAATTGCCTTTAGCTTGCCAAATTTGACTTCCTACCAGAAAATACTAAAAGCTGGCAGGAGGAGCTGAGCTCCAGCGCAGTCTGTTGAGGTATTGCTTGCTAGAGGTCTGCATGATGCAGTAAACAGCTGCAGAATCTAGCAGAATGCTGGAGACTCGAGCCCACGCTCACGGAGAACTCAACTCTTGTAGAGCACTGTGTTCAACTGTTTGCCCCCGCCCCCAATAACGCAGCAGTACTATATGCGGTGTTCACCTGTGCCTCAAAGTACGGGCCCAACAGGAAAAGAACACTAAATAATGTCTCCTTTAGAGTTCCTCGGGACGTGGGTGGCACACAGGCGCAGTGTTGGGGCCTCTGTAGGTGTCCCCATTACCAATGCATACAAACTGAAGGTTCCCCTAGCTGCTCAGTCCTGCTCCCACCACGCGCTGCTGTTTTCCTCAAGAGAGCGGCCGTTGTGACCGTTTCAAGCTGGTGAGCTGAACGTTCGGCGCGGCCGTTAGTTGCTGGTGGCACTAGGGGTGACAGGACACACGACTGGAGTGCAGCAACACCACAGGTCTTTCCTGGAGTGGTTGAAGCCTGTCAATTGAGTCCTCTCCGCTCTTCAAGGTCGGCGTGCTCTCTGTGTGAAGGAGCAGCATTAGCCCATATAAACCTCCACCACGTGTCGGCTGTCATCCGGAAGCACGGAGTGGGTCTGTTCGGTGTTTTACTTTAAGGTAAAGTATCCCGTGTAGTATCGATTACTTCAGGATTTACTACGAGGTCTGGGGGCGAAAACAAAATCGCAAATGCCACGGATCGGCAAGAAGGAGGGTGAACTGCCGCGGAGCGGCGACAGAGGAATAATGACACCAGCAGGGCAGCCTGAAAAGAGGAGCAGGTGGATGGGGAGGGCTGGCCCAGTAAAGCTATAAACAGTCCCTATTTTCCCAGGACAGCCTCCATTTCAGGCAGCATGTCACAGTGTCACCACAAGTTTCGCAGAATGTCACTTCTGTCCCTTTTGCTTACTTGTCCCAGTTTCGTCATTTTTTTTTTTTTTTGCTGACTGCTAATTTGTCAGCGACATTTATTTCAGCACCCTGTGGTGCTGCTTAGCTGGACTGCAGTTTGCAACTTCAAGGCCTGTGCCTGTGTTGCACTGCAAGCACGTCAGTGGGAGCACCAGTAAAGCATGTTCCTTCCTGTTGGACTAGACCGGTAGTAGTGCAAACAAGCACATGTGGATGTCTGCCTGCCAGCAGCTGAGAGGGCTCCAGACAGAGAAGAGACCGGCAGCAGAGAACTAAGGTACCCAAACCTGATCCAGCTATAGGAAATGTTTAAAACAAGGTGACATGGTGATGGTGGAGAACATCGGACCACCGTCCGTAAAAGTTCTGAGAATACCAGAGTATGTGGCGTATTTGCGTAGCATACTGCGTGCATGACTTATTTGTGAGTCATCAAGCGAGGTACCTAGCTTGCTGCTAGGTTGGGCTGAGTGCACAGCAAAGAGGGTAGTGCACAAACGGGTAAAGAAAGAGACTAGTAATAATCGGTGATAGTGAAGAACATCGGACCACCATAAGTATTTTTGGGGAGAATACGAATCCTGCGATGTAGTTGGGTACCGTAGTAACGTAAGAGCACCTAGCGTTACGCTACTCTTTCAGAACTACATTGCCGTTCATTTTTGGTATTGTTGATTTGAGTTGGGGTTTTCCCCACACCCCTTTAAAAAGAAAGGGTGCGGGTGGCGAAGCTCCCAACTCAAATAAACTAATAATACAACATTTCACCAAACTCTAAGAATACAAGTGCTCAATTGTGAAAACCAGCTCGAGTTTGATTCAGGCGCCAATGTCTCGCACACATCACCTGTTCAGCTTCGCCTTTTCTTGCTTAAGCAGCGGTGGTCCGAGCGTTCTCCACTATTGCCGCTGACGAGGTGGCGGAGTCACTGAAGTGAAGTTTGCTCAGCAAATGAAGTGAGCGTGAGTGGGTTGATGGGACTGTCAGGAGGAGCAACACATGCAGCTCGAATGTCTGATTACGATTTAACGCAGGTTTGCTTGTAATTAACTTTCTGTACATCATGATTTGGAACTTGTTGCAGCAGAATGATGTGTCGTTTTAATCTGAATGTTTGCTATTGTGTTACTGTGGGGCAGCATGGCCAGAGCAAGCAGCAAAATGTAATTGATTGTGTGCAGCGTTGTCTGTGGCGGTGCCTGTGGGAGTGACATAGTTGGGGGGTCATGGTCAGGGTGGACCGTCACAGTTTTAAGCCTTGGAAAGTTGGTAGCTTTAGGGCTGGGGAGAAACACCAACTGCCGGGAGCGGCTGACACAAAGACATGAAAAAGAGAGAGGCTGACAGGCTTCTGACACTGAAAGCGATCAGCTGTTTGCAGTTGACTGGCATATGCAAACAAAAGGACCAAGCCCTCTCTGACTGGAGCAGCTTGGTCCTTTAAAATACACAAAGTTTCCACCCAGCAAACAGTGACTGGTGTCACCACCACACTGTGTGGTTACAGGGTTTTATTTAACTCCAAAAATTGATTAGCGTTTTGCTTATAAAGGTGCTAAAACATTGTGAAAATGTATAGCATTTGCCTCATTGTGTTTAACAAACATAACACTTCTAGCTGAATCTATATAAATATTTTCTGTACAGTTAGCATCGTCCCAAGAAAAAACTGGGCAATAGTGGAGAACATTGGGCCACTGCAACACTGCACAAGAAAATGTGTAAGCTGAACAGGTATGCGTGGTGAGACATTGACGCCTGAATCAAACTCGCTAGTTCTCACGATTGATCACTTGTATTTTAGAGTTTGGTGAAATGTTGTATTATTAGTTTATTTGAGTTGAGGCTTAGCCCCACACTCCATTCTTTTAAAGGGGTGTGGGGCAGCATAACTAAATCAACTAATACAAAAATTTACAGAAATGTAGTTATGAGAGAGTAGCGTAACACTAGCTGTAAGTACACTCTACGCCACTATGGTACCCAACTCACATCGCAGGATTCATATTCTCCCAAAAATATCTATGGTGGTCCGATGTTCTTCACTATCACGATTAATTATTACTAGTCTCTTTCACCCGCTTGTGCACTACCCTCTGCTGTGCACTCAGCCCAACCCTAGCAGCAAGTGGCACCTCATTTATGATGACTCGTGAACATTATGCACGAGTATGCTACGCACACGTCACATACTTGGTATTCTCAGAATTTTTTATGGACGGTGGTCCAATGTTCTCCACCATCGCCAAAAACTGCTAATCAATTATTTAAAACCCTGGGTCATTGGTCTAGACTTGTGAGCCCCCTGCTATTTTGAACTGCAGTAGGCTCGGCAGGACACACCCAACAAATCTCCTTTCACTGTATCAAGCCATTTGGGGGAGGTGAAAACAAGGACACAAATGCTGCAGAGCAGCAACAAGGGGGGTAGGGGCGAACAGCCATGGAGCAGCGACAGGAACAATGAGACCAGTTGGGCAGCCTGAAAAGAGGAGCAGGTGGGTTGGGAGAAGGAACACCAACTCCTGGGGAGTGGCTTGACTATCTTCCGCTTGAACATGATCCCCATTGTCTACTATTCCTTCCCCGCTTAACCTGTTGTATAGTTCTCCTTCCCACAGACTGCACCACTCAATTCCTCCTCCCAGCCTGCAGAGCGACCAGGCAGCCAGCACATGTACAGAACAAGGAGCATCCAGGACTCGACATTTGTGGAACTGTGTTGGCCCATCGCTGCTTACGTGGCTACCTACCCACCCAGGCTCGGCTCTACCTTTATAGGTAGTCCATGCCACGTGATCACGCCACTTGCCATTCCTGAAACTATCATCTGTATCCTCCAGTTGCAGGCTATTTTCATACCCCTACATGTCACTGTGGCACTGTGGGACACACTCTCCTCCTAAATAACTAGTTTCTCCGTAGGTTATATTTTGCAGCCACTAGGAGTCACTGTTGAGCACACATTAACTTCCCATATATCTAGTGTAATTAATCCTACACATATCAAACTGTGCTCCTGTCCCAGGTTTCAGTCGCCACCTTCCTGCCCGTCCCTAGTGATACCCAACAACTAACGCACCAAAATCTGGCCAATGGAAAATCATGTACACAAATGCTCACAGCCTGGGAAATAAGATCCCAGACCTGCAGGCAATAATGTCAGAGGCTAAACTGGACATAGTAGCAATTAGTGAGACGTGGTTTACCAGTAACCACACTTGGAGACTTCAGTACCTGGCTATGTATTGTTCAGAAGAGACCGAGGTGCAAAAGGGGGAGGAGTGGCCCTGTATGTTAATGAAAATATCAAAGCTACAGAAATTCAGAATAAACATAAGGAGCCAGAAGAACTGTGGGTCACCCTGGAAACAGGAAATGGGACAGCCATAAGAACTGGGGTTGTCTACAGGCCCCCAGACCAGAGGGAAGACATAGACACATTACTGTTAGAAGATATACAAAACATGACAGCTAAAGGGAGGTTCTGATAATGGGAGACTTCAACATGCCGGATACAGATTGGTCATACTAGCAGGAACATCTGCCAGAACTAGACTCATAGTGGATTCCTGCAGGGGAGGGCCTCAAACAACTGGTACAGCAACCCACAAGAGACAGGGCTATCCTAGATCTAGTACTGACTAACAAAGAAGGGATCACAGATCTCAGGTAGAAGGTCACCTGGGAGCCAGTGACCATCACATGGTATGGTTCAATTTGGCTACTACATCTAAATCATCCCATTCCAAGGCAAAAATATGGGACTTCAGAGGAGCTGACTTTGATAAGATGGCCAACAGAGTTAAGCTAGCCCTGGCAAAAGAAACACAGGTGAGGGGTACAGGCAAAGTGGGCAAGCATTAAGGAAGCAATACTTGAAGCAACATCCCATTGTGTTAGACAGAAAGGAAGTGCAAAAGAAGAAGGAAACCACTTTGGTTCTCAAATACAGTAGCAGAAAAGGTCAGAGCCAAAGAGCTGGCCTTCAGGAAATATAAGGAACACAGCGGGATGAAGATAGGGAGTACACCAACTGCCCTAAGGGAAGCAGGTAAGGCAGTAAGGCAAAGTCCCAAACTGAGGAAACACTAGCACGAACAGTATAAGAAGGTGACAAGACTTCTATAGATACATTAGTGAAAGGAGAAAGTCCAGAGGGGTATTGCTAAGCTTAATGGAGAAATGGGAGCATGTGAGGAGGAGGACCCTGTAAAGGCATCTATCCTAATAGATACTTTTGCTCAGTATTTACTGAAGAGAAGGTAGGCAGGGCCCACAGCTCAGCATCATGGACACAGGGGAGGGAGGTAGCATTACTCCCTTCACAAAAGAAAGGGTCCTACAAGAACTTGC
The DNA here is from genome assembly GCA_016271365.2 of Neoceratodus forsteri. Lineage (NCBI taxonomy): Eukaryota > Metazoa > Chordata > Ceratodontiformes > Ceratodontidae > Neoceratodus > Neoceratodus forsteri. The sequence continues at coordinate 236,186,501 of JADMNL010000026.1, forward strand.
TAAGCTCAGGGTGGATAAGGCAATGGGACCTGATGGCATACATCCCAGGGTACTTAAGGAGCTAAAGGAGGAACTAGCAGAGCCATTAGCAGAATTGTTTAGTGAGTCTCTGAGCACAGGAGAGGTCCCAGAAGACTGGAGAAGTGTTTATGTGATCCCGCCCACAAGAGTGGTAGCAGGGAGGAGGCGGAACTACAGACTGGTCAGTCTTACCTCAGTAGTGGGCAAGATTATGAGGCACCCTTAAGGAAAGGATAGTACAACACCTGGAATCCATAGGGCACAGGATCCAAGACAGCATGGGTTTACAAAGGAAGGTCCTGTCAAACTAATCTCATAGATTTCTTTGACTGGGTAACCAGAGTGGTGAACCAAGGGGAGCAGTTGATGTCGCCTACCTTGATTTCAGCAAAGCTTTTGACACTGTTCCACATAGAAGATTGATAAATAAGCTGGGTAGGCTCGGTGGGCTGAAGTTGGTCAACTGGGTGGCAAACTGGTTGACGGGCAGAAAACAGAGAGTGGTGGTAAATGGTATACAGTCAGAAGAGATGCAAGTCACAAGTGGGGTACCTCAGGGATCAGTCCTGGGGCTAGTCCTCTTCAACATCTTCATTAGTGACATTGCAGATGGACTAGAGGGTAAGGCTTGTCTGTTTGCAGATGACACCAAGATCTGCAACAGAGTAGATGATCCAGATGGGGTGGGCAGAATGAGAAGAGATCTGGATAAACTAGCAGAATGGTCAGAAGAGTGGCAACTGGGATTTAATGCAAAGAAGTGCAAAATCATGCACATAGGGAAGAGAAACCTGAAGCCACCTATAGGCTGGGAGGGAGTTGCTAGCAGTCACAAAGGAAGAAAGAGACTTGGGCATCATCATCACTGATGACCTAAAATCATCCAAGCAGACCTCTAAAGCAGTAGGTAAGGCTAGGGGGTGTTAGGGTGTATTAGTAGGGGTATCACAAGTCGTAAGAGGGAGGTATTAATCCCTCTGTACAAGACACTGGTTAGGCCTCATCTGGAGTACTGCGTGCAGTATTGGAGGCCACACCTTCACAAGGACATTAACCAAATTGAGGCAGTCCAGAGAAGGGCAACCAAAATGGTGCAAGGACTGCATCAGAAGACATATGAGGACAGATTAACGGAGCTCAATATGTATACCCTTGAGCAAAGGAGGGAGAGAGGTGATATGATCGAGGCATTCAAACACCTTAAGGGCATAAACAAGGTGAAAGAGTCTAACATGTTTAAATATAAGAAAAATAGCAGGACAAGAGGACACAGCATGCGATTAGAGGGAGGCCGATTAAGGGGAATGTGAGGAAATTCTTTTTCACAGAAAGGGTGGTGGATGCATGGAATGGCTTACCACAAGAAGTGGTGGCTATGAATACAGTGCAGGGCTTCAAACAGGCATGGGATAGGTATAAGGAGCAATACAAATGACTGTGAATAGATAGGCCACTGACAGAGCAAAGGCCGATGGCACATTTATAAGGTAGAAAAGAAATGGGCAGACTGGATGGGCCTTGTGGTCCTTATCTGCGTCAACTTCTATGTTTCTGTGTTACCCTACATCCCCATCCCTGGTATTGAACCTTTGACATTCTACACTAAAAGTGGTGACCCTAAACTCTTGGTCATCTCAGAAGTACAGTTTCAGCATGACAGTCCTCACCTCTTATCCTCCCATCCCAGGCCCCGCCATCCCCAGCTCCCCGCAGTCTACCTTGATCTATGTGGGCCTGCAGGTGCACACCTGCTTACTCCACTCGACTACAAAGAATTAACATCTATAACCTTATATTCTCCTCCTCCCTCCTCAGATTAACTCCCCAACTCAAATGTTGGCAAAATGCAGATTCATTTCACAGCTATGCCCCCGCCTTTTAGAAAAATAGAAACATAGAAGTTGTCAGCAGATAGGAACCTTATGATTCATCAAGTCTGCCCTTGTTTTCCTACCCCCAAGTAGCTGCCTGCTTCAGTATTCCGTAGTACCTGTCCCATGCCTGCTTGAATTCCCCCATCTTCTCCACTGCCACCCCTTTGACAGGCTATTACACAGTTCAACAACACTGTCTGTGAAGAAGAATTTTCTTATATTGCTCCTGAACCTACTTCCTTTGAGGCGAAGGTCATGCTGTCTTGTCTTGTTATAGTCTTTTACCTGAAAGAAGTTCTGTACGTATACCTTGTTGTTTTTTAGTATTGTAATGCCCCAAAGTTGGGGCATCCCAGAAAATTTAAAATAAATAAATAAATTAGGGGTTCACAGGTGTTCAGGGTACCTGCTGTAGGTGTAGGCAGCAGGATACTATGTTAAGGGGCCCTGAGAATAAAAAGATCCACCTCTTGTAATGGGAAACTGTAAATAGTAGTAGAAAAGTGCCCTGTGCACTTTACAGCATAGTCAAAAGGCAGATTTAAAAGCAATAGATGTCACAATGGCTTGGATGGAATGCTGTGCTGAGTGGCTCCTGCACAGCATTCCACTCCAGCCAATCTAGAACCCAGGGAGGTTCAAGTTTGAAAAATATTTTTCTGTTAGTCAGTTGATCCTGGGCAGTGGTTGAGGAGACAGGACACAGAAGTCAAGGGACAGTTCAGGGCTTACCTTGAGTTGTAGCCATCCTCTGGGCTTGCTGTGGTCCTGTACTGCCTCCTGCCTGAAGACTCCTTGTCCTGTGGTCAGCGGTGCCATCGGGGCACCATGAAGAAGTGAGGCGGCCATTTACCGTGGTTTTGGGCTTGTAAGCCTTCGTTTTATTGTTTAAACCCCCGAGTATCTTTAAGTTTATCCTCGTCCCACGCTGGCGGCAGAGGAGCACTGCATCGCAGAGTTCCTGTCCGGCTGCCTGAGGTCCCTTCTGTCCTCCCAGCTGCCTGCACGCTTTCCCTCCCACTACCAGCATCCCTCCCGCCTCCCTACAGCACAGCAGCCCTCAGAAGAAGGCGGAGTGGTGAGTCGGTGGCAGCACAAGAAGAGCACTGACCGCCTGTTTAAAAAGGAGACTTTGCTTTGTGTGCAACGCAGAAGGCGTGAAGAAAGGTGGCCGAGCGCCGCAGGAGCCATCGGGTCATGGGACCCTTAATTTCAATATTCACGAGGGAGGCGGGGAAGGCGACACCTACAGGAGGTTGGAGTAAGGCCAAATCAAGGCTCATGAATGTTAATATAGAGGCGGATTTGGGGGATTTGTGACTAAATGACAACAGTTCTCAGTGAGCTGTATATTTAAAGGGCCATGTAGTTTATAAGGGCAATCCAGGCCCAAAATAAAGAGGGGCACCAGGCCCAGTACAAGGTCAGGCACCAGGCCCAGTATTAAGCGGGCACCAGGCCCAAAATAAAGAGGGCACCAGGCCCAATACAAGGTGGGGCACCAGGCCCAGTATTAAGTGGGGCACCAGGCCCAAAATAAAGAGGGCACCAGGCCCATTATAAATAGGGGCACCAGGCCCAATAGAAGGTGGGGCACCAGGCCCAATAGTAAGTGGGGCACCAGACCCAAGATAACGTGGGAGCATCAGGCCGAGGTAAAAGTAGGGCATTAGGCCTGAGGTAAAGCTTGGTACTATGGGAGGCCCCGGCCTGGCGGAATAGGGCAAGCCAGCTTAGTGGTACTAAAGGAGGCCCCAGCCTGGCGGAATAGGGCAAGCCAGCCTAGTGGTACTAAAGGGAGGCCCTGGCCTAGCGGAATAGGGCAAGCCAGCCTAGTGGTACTAAAGGAGACCCGGCCTAGCGGAATAGGGCAAGCCAGCCTAGTGGTACTAAGATAGGATTCCTTAGCCACGACGCACTGAAAGGATCCTATTCCAGAAGACCCTACGCTTAGAAACGGGTACATTTAAGAGTGTTAGATTGGCCTATACTGTGAAACTAATGTAATTACTGTACTGCTTATCCTGAACTATTGCCCTAAGTACCTGAACTATTGTCCTAAGTACCTGAACTATTGCCCCAAGTACCTGAATTATTGTCCTAAGTACCCGAACTATTGCTCTAAGTACCTGAACTTTTGCTCTAAGCACCTGGACATTGGCACTTATCAGTAAGAATTATTCTTGAAGTTATAATTTGCCCTCCTCCAGCAAATTATTGTATCATTCCACAATTCATTGGGCATTATTCAGTTATATGGTTACTATTGTATGAAGACAGTCTCAATCTTCTACACACTGCAGTCCCATAGTGTGGTCTGTAATACCACGTACTCAGAATCAGTCTCTATCTCGAAGAAGACGCCCTCTCCGCATTCTTCACTCCTGGGAGATCATCCATCAGCTCATCACATCTGTCTGTGTCGTCCTCAAGTCGAGTCCTCGCCAGCCGCATAAGTCATACCCAGGGTTTCTTGTTTTCACAGCTTGAAGGACGTCCGCTTAAACGCATCACGACAGCCATGCCAGTGTCGCTCTGTATGGTTCCTATTCCAGATGTCCTGAAGTTGGTCACCTCTACAGAAGAGTGTGCTCATCCTGAGAACCTAGTCTCGCGCCCTCCTGGTCATTCGCCGAAGTCGAGTCCATCAAGCCAGTACGGGACGCCTCCGCCTTCTTTGTTTTGTGTTAGTTCTTGATCCTAGGATTGCAGAGTCAATCATCATCTCTTCAGATTCTTATGGTTTCTGGTCCTGTTAGAGTTCCTTCCGAGTTTAGCTGGCCCTTGGAGTGCCGCAGCATCAGTCAGGTTGTGGTAGTCCTCTATTGGATTCATCACCACGCAGGTCTTGATCTGTCTTTATCCTTGGCAACCCTGGAAGTGGGTTTTGCGCGAGGAACCCTTTGTTTTCAGTGTATTATCTCAGGAACCAGTTGCTCTGGTTCTACATTCTGGCAGCCTTAGAGAGTGGACTTTTGCCAAGAAATATATGGTCTGTTTACTAAACCTCTCACCACCCCAGTGGCCTTAACTAGGTCCTTGCTGGGAATTGTGATTAGGGTTCTACAGTTCTGTTTTACTTCCTTGTAGCTACTAATCGAAGAACGACATTGTACACGAAGACGCCGATCTCTGGACCCTTGTAATATCTGGACTCTTATGGAAATGTGTGATGATAATTACCCTAGTACAGTTCTGAGTAGCTTATGTTACCTGATCCTCATCTAAGAGTATAGACGTGTAGAATAATTTCAGAATAAGAGTGGCAGTAGGCCTAAAGTTTATTCTTGTGGTAATAACCTTAGTAGTGGTAGATAAAGGTATTTCTCTGTTTATTGCCCTATTGTTCTCGGCAACCGCCTCCTTCCTTTTGTGGCTGTGTCTCTCACCCTTGGTACAAAATAAACGCCCTGCAGGCATTGAAGTACTAAGTTGACTCCCTGCCTCTCCTTGTCTGGGTAACGGTTATCCTGTCCACATAATTGGACCTTGGTGCCTTGCTCATCTCTTTTCACCACCTTTAGAGTAGAGCACTTCATAGAGCACCTCTAGACCATCACAGTATTTACTGCATATGTCTCTATCATGTCCCTTCAATTCCTGCACTGCTCTAGGGAGTATAGATTGAGTTCACTGAGTCTGGCTTCAGACGGTTTCTGGTGCAGGCCCTGCGCCATCTTTGTTGCTCTTCTGTGCACTGTCTCTAGCCTATCTATGTCCCTTCTGAGGTGTGGCCTCCAGAACCGGACGCAGTATTCCAGGTGGGGTCTTACCAGGGATCAGTACAGAGGCATGCCCACTTCATGCCTCCTACTTATGATGTTCCCTTCCTGTGCATCCCAGGATGCCACTAGCTTTTAATGCTGCCTTCTCACATTGCTTGCTGCCCTTGAGATCATATGCTGTGATCACCCCAGGTCTCATTGTAGTCTTGTATCCACCAACTGCGCCCTCTCATTGAGTGCAGTTTCCTGGGTTACGCTTGCCCAGGTGCATGACTTTGCACTTTTGGCATTGAATTTCAATTGCCGGTTCTTACCCCAGTAGTCCTTTAGCATCAGTAACTTTTTTGTACTTAGCTGGCTAGGTGCAGCTGCCCCAGAGGTGTACCTTTAAGAGCTATTTAAATGAGCATAGGGCCAAGCCAATCAAAAGACAGAAGAGGATGTGAGCTGAGTGAGAGCTGTTGAATGTTTTAGAATTTTTTCTCTGCTGGACTGAACAATATTGCCTCTGAGGCGTCTCCCAACTTTCCTTGTTGACAGCCTCCTAGTGCTTATCTGGATAAAGTTTTCCTCATAAATTATTTCCTTTAGTGTGCTGAGTGAAATTTTTACTTTTTCATTAGCGCTTGTGCAGATTTTTATTTTTAGCGTGACGGTGCTATTTTGACTTTATTTTTACCGTGACTATTTAGTTTAAAGCATAATTTTATCATGAGTGCTTATTTTCAATGGTTTCCTTCATTTTGGGGCAAATTCTTCAGGGAACTGTCGAATTACGGACAGTTGCATTGCATTGTTTTTACCTCAGACCTTCATGGGTTTACCGTGAGGCACTTGCAGTAGATTTCAAATTTAAGCAGTGCCTGGGGGTTTCTCTCTAGATTGGCAATTATGAGGAAACCTTTTTGTTATATTACTGGACCTTGGTATTATCTGTATCAGGACTGTCCGTAAGGGTCCAGCAGCCACCTATGCTGCGTTGAGTATTACTGGGTTTCTATTAAGATTGGCACTGGTATAGATCCCAGTTTTACAACCAAAAAAAGGTACTAGTAATAGACAGAGTTTATTAACTGGGGCAGGACTGGCCGGTGGCATTTTCACAGAAACCTGCTCTCAGTTTGTAGGTCCAGAACTGGTTTGCTTTGGCTTAAATTGTCGAACATAGCAGACAAACCTTTGATTATTATAGCTGAGGATAAATCAAAGGCTTCTGATGAGGGGCCATTCAAAGTTCTAATACTAAAGCAGAAGTGCTGAGGAACCCTTCAGATCCCAGCCAAAAATAAAGCTTCCAAAGATGCAGTTCCTCACAAGCTGAAAATAATAAGAGTGACGAAAAAGAAAGCTTGATCAAGCTTCTGATGACGTGGCTAAAAAGAAACTCTGTCAAGACAGATATGCTTCCGCTGTTCCTGGGAAAGCCAATAGCGAGACAACAGGCAGCTTAAAGCATACAGAAAACAAAACACTTACAAACTGCACAGGTTCTTCTGTCAGAGCAATATATGAAAAAAGCATGGCAACTGTTTCAGACCCTTCAAAAGATGGGTCCTGGATTTACTGGGGCTGGCAAGCACTCTTTCACAGTTCTCTCTTCTGTAGACTGAGAAGGTGACGCAGATGATGATCAATTTTATGATGCCCATGACATGGATTTTGAAGGCATTGAGCCCCAGGAGTCCCCTGTACACTCTCCTTGGGGATCCCTCGGTAACCACTAAGATCCTTCATTTATGTTTATATTTATATAAAATATGCTAGATAGCCTGGACCTCCTACGCAGGAACCCAACCAGGATGTCGAAGACGAAGATTATAGGGAGATGAAGAGTCTTTCATCCTCAAAGAACCTGATCGTCCCCATCCATAATGCATTTAGAAAAATACCATGAAGGTGTGTCAATACCCCACTTCAGTATCAGTGGTTGATAAGTGGCTTGAGAGAAAATATAAATTGTCTAAAATGGTACCGAGTTCCTGTCTGCACACCCTAGCTATGAAAGTATAGTGCAGCAGGCAGCTTCTGAGAAAGCTGGAGTCTCCTGTTGCCCTTTCCCCTGACAAGGATTCCAAGAAAACTGACTTCATAGCAAAGAAATGCATGCCACAGCTTCCCTGCTTCTTGTTTTTTTCTTATGGCATTCACAGCCAGATATCAGAAAGCAGTTTGGAAATCTGTCCAGGCTGTCGCCCACAACGGGTCAGATTCTGTGGTGCAGGAGCTGGTGGATATATCAAAACTGCCCTGGAAGCTACTATGTACCAATTCCACATGGCAGATGACAACAGTGATGCAGCCTCTAGGGTGATGGCCCATGCCATCTCTCTGAGATGCTTCGCCTGGCTTAGAACAACCAGTCTGACCACAGACACTCAGAACAAGGCCATGGATTTTTCCTGTGATCAAAATATGTTGTTTGATTACAGAACCACTGACTACATAAAAGCGTAGATGAGTACAAGGCCTCTTGACAGAGCTACTCATCCAAGCCTAAACTCGCCACCCCTCAGAGATCCCATCCCAGGAGCAGTAGGGGCAGAAATTTTGTTCCTAGGCATTACAATCCCTATCCCCAATCTGACTTTAGCCAGTACAGGGGGTCTTTTAGAGGCAAGAGAAGAAGGGGCCAAAGAAGAGCCACCTCTACCCAGCCATCTGCCTCTCAGTCTAAGTACTGATGTGAGTGTCCAGGTCGCCTTCCAGTTTCCAGTTGAGGCAGACTCTCTCACTATCTTCAGCGCTGGTCCCGCATCACATTGGGAAAGTGGGTGCTGGAGACAGTGAAGAAGGGTCTGTCATTACAGTACAGTTCAAGCAGCAGCCAGTACCCAGGTGTAAAACCTCTGTCACAACACAGATACTACTGTTGGAAATGAAGGTACAAAACCTTCTGGCTTTACGAGCAGTGGAGAGGGTCCCCACCCAAGAAGACAAGGGCCTCTACTCCAGGTATTTTCTGACTCAAAAAAACGGGGAGTGGCGACCTATCTTAGATCTCAGATATTTAAACAAACATCTGAAAAAACTAAATTCAAAATGGTCACTCTGTCACTGGTCATACAGTCCTTACAGCAGGGAGACTGGCTAGTCTCCCTCACCTTAAAGGATGCCTACTTCCACATACCCATCAGGAGGTCTCACAGGAAGTTTGTCAGGTTCAGACTTCCTTTGGTTCACTATCAGTTCACCACAATGCTCTTCAAACTGTCCTCGGCCCCAAGAGTCTTTACCAAGTGTCTCGCAGTGGTAGCAGCACATCTCAGGAGACTGGGTGTCACTGTTCACCCCTATCTGGACGGCTGGCTCATAGTAGCAAAGTCTCCTTGCCAGGTCAAGGAATCTCTTTCCTCACAGAACGCACTCTGAGTCTCTGGGTTTCCTGGTAGATCTAAAGAAATCTCACCCAGAACCCACCAGCTGATCATCTTCATAGGGCCCAGCTGGACACTCAGAAGGGATATGCTTTCCTCCCGCAGGAAAGAATTCAGAGTTTCCTTTCAGTGGCAGATTCTTTCACCCAGGGACAGCCAAGACCAGCCAGACATTTCCTAAAACTCTGGGACATATGGCCTCTGACTGCAGTAGTCCCGGGTCAGGTACAGGATGAGACTCCTGCAAGCCTACCTCAGAGCTCACTGGTCTCAGAGAAGCAAACACATTTTCAAAGTTGATACCTGTGTTGAGCAGTTCCTTCAAAACTTGTTGTGGTGGAAGAACCCTGCAAATTTTCATGCAGGGGTTCCCTTCAAGCTCCTCTTCCCACAAAAGTAATCACCACAGATGCCTTTCTTTTGGGCTGGGGCACTCATTTAGACAGTGCCTCAGTAGCGGCAACTGGACTCCCGTGAGAGTCACAGTTGTAAATAAATCTTTGGAACTCAGAGCAGTCTTACTGGCTCTCAAAACTTTCGCTCCCAGCATAGAAGGGCAGGTGGTTCAAATTTGAATGGATAAAACCACTGCAATGTTCTACATAAACAAGCAGGGTGGCACCAGACAGGAACACTCTGGAAACTATGAAGCTCTGGTCTCTAGCATTCTCCTGGGAGTCAGCCTCTCAGCTATTCACCTCCCAGGCAAACTCAGTACTTTGGTGGATGCTATAGTCGCATCAGTCAAGATCAGAATGAATGGACACTGAACAAGCAAGTACTATCCACAGTGTTCAGGCAGTGGAGCACACCAGATGTGGGTCTGTTTGCCTCTCCTCTTGGTTTTCAGCTTCCTCAGTACTGTTGCAGACCCCAGAACACTTCCTCTGGATGCCCTGAACCTGGTCTGGTCAGGGAGGTTGCTATACGCATTTCCTCCCTTTCCCTGTTGTTCAGGGTTTTGCTGAAACTCAGACAGTAGCCTGCATAGATGATCCTTGTGGTTTCAGACTGGCCCAGGCAAGCCTGGTACCTCTCCTTCTCTCAGTGTCCTGCAACAGGCCCATTTGCCTGTTCTGACTTGCTCCCTGCTGACCTTCCTCAGACGGGAGCACAGTACCCAGACATTCACTCTTCATTTCAAGACCTGATTCTTGAGGAGTTAGAGTTTTCATCCTCACAGTACTCTGAACAGGTCCTTAAGATACTGAGGATGGCTAAAACGAACACTAAGAAGACTTATGCAGCCAAATGGAAAAGGTTTCCCTCTGGTGCAAGAGCGAAAAGTTGGAACCCCTATCAGCTTCAGGCGGCTCAGCTGCTAGACTACTGGGTACACCTACAGGTGTCAGGCTTGAAACCATCTTCATTAAGCTACACCTGTCGGCAGTTTCAGCCTACCTTTCTGTGTGAAAGAAGAAATTTTTTCCCACAACATATTTTAAACAGTTTTACAAAGGCCTGTTGCACCTCCAGCCTCCAACCAGGGAGCCTGTTCCTCCTTAGAGCCTGAACATTTGCATAGATAGGCTCATGAATCCACCCAGCTTATGTCCACGGCCCATCAAGTTTTGTAAGTTGGAAGACAGTCTTCCTGGTAGCCATTACGTCTGCCAGGAGGATTTCAGAGCTACAGGCCCTGTGCACTGAGCCAAATTACTTCATCCCTCCACAACAATAAAGTTGAGCTCAGGACAAATGGAAATTTCTGCCAAAGGTGGTTTCAGAGTTCACTTGAACCAGTCCATTACTCTGCCTGTCTTCTTTACTGAGTCATCCACTCCTGAGTAAATGCTCCACAGCTTGGATGTCAAAAGAGCCATCTTTCACTACCTAGAAAATACTAGACAGTTTAGAGGCTCTTCCACTCTGTTGTTTTTCACCTACGGGATGTAGGCAGAGGAAGACCAGCTACCAAAAGAACTATTTCTCGTTGATTGGTCTCTTGTAGATTCTGCCATGAGAAAGCTGGTCAACAATCTCCAGTGGGACTCAGGGCCCATTCCACCAGGGCACTGTAACCTCGCTTGCAGCAGCAAGGACATTCCCCTCTGGATGTCTGCAAAGCAGCTACCTGGAAATCTGTACACACCTTTGTGAAACACTACAGTTTGGATGTGCAGACTAGATCTGATGCCAAATTTGGCAGGGCGGTTCTGCAGAGCCTCTTTCCTAAGTAGGTTCTCTGCCTGCTTCCCACTTGAGTACTGCTGGGTAGTCTGCAAAAGTTACTGATGCTAAAGGACTCCTGGGGTAAGAAGACAAAATTACTCACCATAGTAATCTTCTTTCTTCCAGGATCCTTTAGGATCAGTAGGCTCCCCCCTTCTTCTCAGTTCACCTGCTGTGAGAAGGACTCTTATGTCACCTTTACCAAATTTGGAGTTTCTTATTGTTGAGTTTTAGCTCGTGTTGCTATTGTATCTATTTCCACTTTGTGGACATTTGCATGTTTTTGAATCCTGTTGATTCTTTTTTGGGGCATTTGCCCTCGTTTTCCTTGGGAAAATTCTGAATCATTCAACAGCTCTCAGCTCCATCCCTCCTGTCTTTTGATTGGCTTGGCTCTACACTCATTTAAATATATCTTAACGGCACACCTCTGGGGCAGTTGCACCAGCCAGCTAAGTGCAAAAAGTTACTGATGCTAAAGGACCCTTTGGAAGAAAAAGATTATTGCTGTGAGTAATTTTTCATCCTTGACCATTCCTTCAACTTTTGGAGATCAGATTCCAAGCTTTGTTGGCCCTCTGGTGTGTTAACCCTGTTGGTGATTTTTGGTGTCATCAGCAAACAGGCACAATTTTCCTTCAGTCTATCAGCAGTGTTGCTAATGAATATGTTGCAGAGAATCTGCCCCAGAACTGAGCCCTGCGGAACACCACTCATCCCCTACCATCCTCTGACAGAGTGCCATTTACTAATACTTCTGTTCTCCCATTTAACCAGTTTGTGATCCAGCCTGTTACCTTAAGCCTGACTCCCATGTTCTCCAGTTTATTGACTAGTCTGCTGTGTGGAACTGAGTCAAACATCTTACTGAAGTCCAGGTAAACCACATCCACTGCCCCACCCTGATCCACTGTTCTGGTGGTCCAGTCGAAGAAATCTACCAGGTTTGTCTGGCAAGACCTTCCTGCTGTGAAACCATGTTGCTTTGTGTCAGGCTGATGACCACTTTCCTCCAAAAACAACAGTTCTTTCCTTAAGTAAGGACTCCAGCAGTTTTCCACCACTGAAGATAGACTAACTGGATGGTAGTTTCCTGGCTATTGCTTGCTTCCGCTCTTGTGGAGTGGCACTACTGTTTCCTCTTCCAGTCCTCCGAACCTCCCTTGCTCCAGTGACTTGTTGAAGAGCATTGCTAAGGGGCTGCTGTGTAGTTCCCCTGCCAAGTTCCTTAAGTATTCTTGGGTATCCCATCTGGCCCCATAGCTTTATCCACCTTTAACTTGTTGATTTTCTCTAGTACCCTTTTCTCTGTGAAGGGACTGGTGTCTGTGCCTCAAGTGGAATATTCTTTTTGCCTATTGTTGGACTGCTACCATATGCTTCCTATGTGAAGACTGAGCAGAAGTATTCATTGAGTGTCTCTGCCTTCTCTCATCATGTTCGTTTGCTGCCCATCCTTTTTCGTGATTCTGACAATGCCTCTTAGTCTGCCTTTTTCGTATGTACCTGTGGAATGTTTGTCACCCTTCTTCACTCCCTGAGCTATCCTCACATCTGCCTGTAGCTTGGCATTTCTTATCACTTCCTGTTGCTTTTAGCTTGTCTTTATATTCTGTCAGCCTCTTTCCCTGACTACTTGTACTCTCTGAAGGCTTTGCACTTTTCCTCACCATGGTTGCCACATCTTTGGAAAATCGTAGTGGGTTCTCTTTTTTTATTCTTACTGAACTGGTGGGCATACTGTGATGTGACCATAGGGTTATTGCATCTTTCAACCTTGTTTTTCCTCACACTTGGCCATATTCTCCTCTCAAACCTCCATACCCAGCCTCCCACCCCTTCCACCTCCCGAACACTGCATCTCCCCCCCTCTATCACTGGTTACACCTCCTCCACGGTTCCCAACTCTTCCTTCTCCACCCTGCCCTTCCACCATGCCCCTCTCTCCCAGCAACAGACAACCCTCTTGGCCCTTAAACCAAGGTCTCACCCTCTGGCCTTCTTAGAGAAAAAAACTACATAGATATCTTGCTGCATGCCTTTTACTGCTCCTCCTTGCAGGAGATGTCGAAACAAACTCGGGACCTGATAGCCTGGCATCTAGTCCTCCCCAGTTAGCGGCCTGGGCATCTCCACATAAATACCAGGAGTCTCTTGCCCAAGCTGGACTACATTAAGGCCTGGATAACTCAGTGCTCCCCAGATATCCTCTGTGTCCCCAAGACATGGCTCTCCACCAAAGTCACAGACTGATTGGTAACAATCTCTGGCTACTCTTTATTCCATCAGGACAGGGGAAAACATGGTGGCGGGTTGCCTGCCACCTATTTCCACAAGTTCCTACATGCCTCCACTGTCCTCCAGGAGTCTTCCCTAAATCACCCTTTTCTCACCCAAGATATTGTGTCTGACAAATCTCTTACATTTTTTTGACCATGTCAGCAGGGCCCTGAAACTGATGTTCCAGTGGACTCGGTTTACCTAAATTCTTCTAGGGCTTGGATTTGGTTCCCCATGCAGAATTAATAAACGGTCTGATATATCTCAACATAAAACAAAACCAGTCGATTACTCTGCCTGTCTTTTTACTGAGCCATCCACTCCTGGCGAGCAAAGCTTCATAGCTTGATGTCAAAAGAGCCATCTTCACTACCTAGCGATACTAGACAGTCCAGAGGCTCTTCCACTCAGTTTTCCTCACCTACAGTGATGTAGGCAGAGGAAGACCAGGTACTGAGAGAACTAGTTCTCATTGGTTGGTCTCTTGTATTAGATTCTGCTATGAGAAGGCTGGTCAACAACCTCCAGTGGGGCTCAGGGCCTATTCCTCCAGGGGCACTGCAGCCTCGCTTGCAGCAGCAAAGGACATTCCCTCTACTGGATGTCTGCAAAGCAGCTACCTGGAAATTCGTGCACACCTTGTGAAACACTGCAGTTTTGATGTGCAGACCAGATCTGATGCCAACTTTGGCAGAGCTGTTTTTGACAGAGAGCTTTGCTTTCACAGCAAATAACAGCATTCTAGAACTTTACAGCTTTTTACTGGTAAATCTATTCTATCTCAGCAGGAGTTAGTACTGTTTGGATTAAGCAAACAGATACTCTATTGGAAGAAAGGGGTCTCATTTAAGTAAAAAAAAAAAGAAAGTCACTGTGTGTTTGTTTGAGGAAGGGAGCTGTATCAGCTTAATTTACATAGTCAGAGCAGAGGTTGACTCTAATTGGGGTGTGGCTTAGCGGCTTAACAGTACAAAACCAGCTGTCTCCAGTTACAGCCTCCTTCTGTTTTGACAGAGAGCTTTGCTTTCACAACAAATAATAGCAGTCTAGAACTTTATAGCTTTTTCTAATTGCCTTCCTTCCCACCCTTCATCCTCCCACCCAAAGCCAGTTCTAGCTTTATAGCCACTGAATTTGACTGACAACAGGAACTTCCTCTTTGGCAGTAGGAAGCAAGGATCACTGAGACACATTAGTTTCAGCAACCTTGAAGGAACCTTAAAAAAACAAAACTGTTTATCCCCCTCCTGCTGGAGGTCTGAATCTAAGCACGGAAGAAGGAGACTACTGAAGAGTACAGGAAGTTCCTGTCCCAGAACAGGAAGGCGAGAGTTGTACGGGCACATAGGCAGTAGGAAAGTAAGTGTAAAAATATATAGAGGGAGGAAACAGTAAGCATTCAAAGCAACAGGAGAGGGACACAAAATAAGTCAAGATGGGAGTGGCGCAGTGCAATGGCTGTGGGGCAGCAGTGTTCCGGGAGACATTCTGGAGGCTGCGATGTTGCCCTGTTTGCAGACACCTGTCTGGTCTGAGGAAGGAGGTTGCCTGTCTCCAGGCTGACCTGGCTAGATTTGTGAAACCTCTTCCCACCCAGGGATTCACTCAGGGCCACCACCGCTACCTCAGAGGTTGCCAAGAAGGAAGAGTGGTTGGACCAAGGTGGGCTCAGGGAGGAGAGGGTGGTGGAACAGAGGTGCATCCCAGTTGTACCTCCACAATTCATATGCTGTTCTGGCAAAGAGTGGTTCTCTATGGAGGCACCTGCAGTGGAGACCAAGGAGGATGCTGGGAACCTCCACAAAGTAGACCCACAGGAGGGTGGCACGAGACCACAGGGGAAGGAAACAACTCCTGGTGGGGACTCAATCATTGGGGAGGTAGAAGTGGGGAGGAAAGGGATAGGGAGGCAGGTACATGCCTGGTGCCATGGCTCGGAGGGACAGGAAGCGAATCCTCAGGATCCCGGAGCAGCTGCACAAGGAGGGAGCTGGATGTCATTGTCCACCTAGGGACAAATGACCTGGCTGTGAATGGATCAGAGCAGTGCAAGAGGAGTTTGTAGAGTTGTGGAGGGGGCCTTAGACAAGTAGCATGTATGGTAACCTTCTCGGAGGTGCTACCTGCCTATGGCAAGGATGATGCTAGGTATTCTGCACCATGGGGTTCAATGAATGGTTGAAAACTGGTGTGGAGCTCAGGGTTTGGGCTTCACTGGGGACTGGGGAGCCACCTGGAGGGATGCAGGCTTATACTGGTGATGGTCTGCACCTGTCCAGGGTGGAACCAGGATCCTAGGTGACAGGTTTAAATACTTCATTGGCAAGTATTTAAACTAGCCAAGGGGGAGGCACTGAAAAGGAGCAGGAAATTCCAGCATCCCCAACAAAACTCAGAGAGGTAAACACCAAGGTAGAGAAGTCAGTAGGGAGCAGGACAGGATAAATGCAGAAAAAGGCGTTAAGGACAGGGATGGGGCTAAAAGGGTAAGGCCATAAAAATAAATGGAAGGTGATGAGTACCAATGCTCGCAGTCTGTGCAACAAGCTCACTGAACTAGTGGCCTTGATGGAAGAGGATGCCTGGATATTGTGGCAGTCACTGAAACATGGTACACAGAGAACCATGAGTGGGATGTCAACATACCAGGATACACAGTCTACAGGAGGGACAGAGTGGGTAAAAGAGGAGGAGTAGCTCATATAAGGGAAGGATAAAGCAACAGAACTAAAGAGTAAACAGGAAGTTGATGAGTCACTATGGGTCACCCTGGAGACAGGAAATGGCACCACGATCCGCATGGGGTTGTGTACAGACCCCATCTCGGGAGGAAATGGACAAGGAAAGATAGAAAGCATCCTTAAAATGGCAGAAAAGAAGAGATATTGTTGATGGGGACCTGAATATGCCAGATGCTAACTGAGTACCTTGCTGCAGGCACATCCAAGAGCAGGGTACTTCTTGATGCCCTACGGTGGCATGCTTCAGATAGCTAGTGTTGGAACCCACTGGGAGGGAGAAATCTTAGACCTGGTACTCTCAAATGGGGAAGGAGAAGGGATCTCAGATTTAGAAGTGGTAGCTATCTGGGAACAAGTGACCACCAAACAGTGTGTGGTCTACAATAAAATACAGCCATAGAGTCAAGCCATACAAAAACAAGAGTATTGGACTTTAGGAAGGCTGACTTTGGGAAATGAGAGAGTGCCTCAGAAAAGCATTAGCAAATGGCAAGAAGGAGGGATGGAGAAACAATGTGGAATAATAAAACAGCCATCGTGGAGGCAGCAAGGCTTTGTGTGAAGCAAATCAATAAAACAAAAAAAGAAAAACACTGTGATTCTCAAAAGAGGGGTAGGGACAGTTAAGGAGAAAAGGATAACATTCAGGAAATATAAGGAAACACAGAAGGAGCAGGACAGAGAACTTTATCAGTTAAAGCAGAAGGAGGCAGGGAAAGCAGTCAGAATAGCAAAGGCATGAACTGAGGAAAAGATAGCCAACTCTGTTAAGAAGGGGATAAAATGTTTTATAGGTACATTAGGGAGCGAAAAAAGACCAAGGAGGGATACAGAGACTTAATAAAGGGAAGGAATGTGGGCAGAGGGTGACAGTTAGAAAGCAGGGATACTGGATAAATATTTCTGCTCAGTATTCACAACAGATGAGGAGGGGAGATACCTAAACCAAACAAGAGAGAAACTCTGAATATTGGGATTGATACCAGTCCATTCACAGAAAAAGGGTTTTGAAAGAACTCTTGAAACTGAGAGTGGACAAAGCAATGGGGCCTGATGGGATTCACCCAAAATACTAAAAGAACTAAGGGTAGAACTAGTAACACCACTGACTACTCTCTTTAACAAATCATGGGAGGATGGAGTGGTACCTGAGGACTGGAGGAGGGCAAATGTGATTCCACTTCACAAAAGTGGGAGCAGGGCAGAGGCAGGAAACTACAGACCAGTTAGTTTGATTTCAGTGGTATGCAATGATGGAATCACTTCTGAAGGAAAGATTTGTTGAGTACCTAGAGGCCAGGCCACAGGACCCAAGGCAGCATGGTTTCATAGCAGGAAGGTCATGTCAGAGGAACCTAATAGATTTCTTTGACTGGGTGACCAAGTAGTAGACCAGGGAGGGACTGTGGCTATGGTCTACTTAGATTTTAACAAGGCATGTGACAGTCTCCATAAAGATTAATATACAAGTTAGCCAGCCTTGGAGTGGGTCCCAAGGTGGTAGCCTGGATAAAAAACTGGCTGGACAACAGGACGTAAAGGGTAATAGTAAACTGGAGCCCACAGTGAAGAAAGGAGGGTAACTAGCCGGGTACTGCAGGGTTTAGTACTGGGACTGGTCCTTTTAATATCTTTATAAGTGACATTGGAGAGCACCTGGAAGGAAATGTATGTCTCTTGCAGATGACACAAAAATCTGCAACAGGGTTGATACAGAAGGTGGGATGGAAAGAATGAAAAGAGACTTGGCAAGGTTAGAGGAATGGTCAAATATGTGTGGCACAGATTCAATGCAAAGAAGTGCAAGGTAATGCATCTGGGAAACAAAAACCCAGGGAAGGGTACAATGGGGATGAGTTAATAACAACAACAAAAATCGAAAGAGACCTAGGAGTAATTATATCAGATGACCTAAAGGTGGGCAAACAATGTGAGAAGGCAGTAAGGAGGGCTGGGGATACTGGGATGCATAGGGAGAGGCTTCAACAATAGAAAACAGGAAGTTGTTATCCCTGTACAGACAGTGAGACCCCATCTGGAGTACTGCGGCAATTCTGAGACCCCATCTCCACAAAGACATAGACAGAGTGGAGGCTGTTCAGAGGAGGGTAATCAAAATGGTGCAACATCTGCACCAGAAGACATATGAGGAGAGCTAAAGCAGCTTAATATGTATACCTTGAGGAAAGGAGAGAGAGGGGACATGATAGAAACTTTCAAGTGTCTCAAGGGAATTAAAGTACAAGAGGGTAGCATCTTTCAAGAAGAAGAGATGTGCAAGAACAAGGGGGCACAATTTGAAGACAGAGAGGGAATGGCTCAGAGCTAACGTTAGAAAGTATTTTTTCACAGAGAGGGTTGTGGATGCATACAACAGCCTTCCTGAGTGGTTGTGGAGTCAGGAAGAGGGGTGAATTCAGGAATACATGGGACAGGTACAGTATAAGGCAATTCTAGTTGGGGGTAGAGGAAGTAAGCTGTTGATTAACTAGAATCTGCAGTTTATCCATGAGGTAGGAAATGGCAGACTAGGTGGGCCAAGCAGTCCTTATCTGCGTCAAATTCTATGTTTCTGTGTTTCTAGGGCGTCTTCAGGGCCTCTTTCCTAAGTAAGTTCTCTGCCCGCCTCACACTTGGTACTGCTGGATAGTCTGCAAAAAGTTACTGATGCTAAATGACTCCTGGGTAAGAAGAAAAATTACCCACAGCAGTAAGAAAAATTACTCACCTTAGTAATGTTGTTTCTTCTAATGGAGTCTTGCTATATTATAGACATTAGCAGTTTGTCCCACCACTAGAACTGCTCGGAGACTGCCCGGAGTGAAATGGTTAAAACCATTCCAAAATAGAATTTGGCATGAGAGCAGCTCTATCTGTGTCATTTCAAACTTGAACTGTCAGATCTTTACGAGCCAAACTCACTAAGGTCTGTGTGAAGCTGTAACCTACACTAGCCAAATGGTTACCTAAATAATAACAACCATTGATGGTCCCAACACCCAAGACTCAAGTCAGGGGACCAGAAATACTAACACCATTCTAATAATATGAAAATGGAACATAAGTATAATGAAACACACACACGCGCATACTACACACCCCCAAAGTCCCAAAGGGGACAAAATGCTAACAGGACATAAGTAGTGCCCATACTAAGCTGCCCACACCCCACCAAGTAGAGGTTCTGAGAGGGGCAGGTTAGGGGAGGTTCTATAATATAGCAAGCTCCATTAGAAGAAACAACATTACTAAGGTGAGTAATTTTTTCTTCAAACAACATGAGAGTTTTGCTATATTATAGACATTAGCAGAATACACAGCAGTACCTCTATGGAGGAGGAGAACCTACTTAGGGAATAGGCTCTGAAGAACAGCTGTGCTAAACCGAGCATCTCTCCTGGCCTGGACATCCAGGGAGTAATGCTTGGAAAGTTTTGTACCGTTTTCCAAGTAGCAGCCTGGCAATCTCTAATAAAGGGATATCTCTGGCAGCAGCTAGAGACGAGCTGTACCCCTGGTAGAATGAGCCCTCAAACGGGGGCCTGCCCACTTTGATAACAAAATTGGATACAAGAGACAATCCACCTGGCTATTGATCTCTTAGTGGCAGGTTTGCCTTTCCCAACTTCACCATAGGTAAGGAAAGTTGGAGGGATTCGAACCTGTGACCTTTGGTACGCTCTATATAATAACTAAGAGCTCTCTTAACATCCAGGCTGTGCAATCTCCTCTCACCCGAAGAGGAGTGATCAGTGAAAATACTGGAAGGAGATAGATTGATTAAGATGGAAATCTGAAACCACCTTAGGCAAAACTTCCTATTAGTCCTAAGGACTACCTTATCCCTGTGGAAAGAAATAAAGTCAGTCTCCACTGACAAGGCTTGCAATTCACTTATGCGTCTGGCAGAAGTGATAGCCACTAGAAAAACAGTTTTCCAAGTTAGGTACTTAAGCTCTGCAGAAGACAGAGGTTCAAAGGGGTTGCATTAACTGGGCAATGCAAACATTAAGGTCCCAAGCAGGGGCCAGTTCCGAAAGGAGGATTAGTATGGAGTAGTCCTTAAAAAACTTGGAAAACACAAGATGAGAGGAAAGAGGGATGACTTTCCTGCTGACACAAAAGCAGACACAGCTGCCAAATGAACTCTCAGGGTAGCTGGTCTGAGACCCAAGGAATTAAGATGTACCATGTAATCTAACAAATGGGCAATTCAGCAGATTCTGGAAATATTTTTCCCAGCACACCAAATGGAAAACCTTTTCCATTTAGAACTATAAGTAGCCCTAGTGGAAGGCTTTCTGGAAGCCTTTAGGATCTCAAGAACACCCTGAGAGAGGTGTAAATCAGCAAACTCTAACTCCTCAAGAGCCAGGCCTTGAGGTTGAGGATTTGAGGTCGGATACCAAACCCTTCCCTGGGCACAAGTCAACAGATTGTGATTCCTGGGGAGGCACGGGGAAGATGGACTGTCAGAGACAGAAGGAGTGGGTACCAGGGCTGCCTGGCCCAATCTGGGGCAATCAGAATCACCCTGCAAGGCTGAGATCTGATTTTGACTAGTACTTTGAATAGGAGAGAAAGGGAAAGCATAGAAGACTTCCCTCCCAATCCAGAAGAAGGCATCCAGGGAACTGGGCCCAGCACTGGAGGCCTGCAACAGAACAGAGGAAGTTTGTGATTGTCTGGGGCTGCAAAAGATCTATCTGAGGGATGCCCCACCTGGCAAAAACTATCCCAGTACTTGAGGATCCAGGGACCATTCGTGATGGACCTGGGAAATCCTACTGAGGGCATCCGCTAGGACATTGTCCTTCCTGGAAGATGAACTGCTATGAGGGAAGTGTTCAGGGAATAGGCCAGAGACCACAACTTCATTGCCTCGGTGCACAAGGCCAAGACCGAGTGCCCCCTGTTTGTTGATGTGCCGTATTGTTGTGGTGTTGTCTGTTCTGACTTGTATCACCTTGTCGTGGACAGATGCAGAAAAGCTTGAAGAGCTAAAAAGACAGCTCTGAGTTCCAGCAAATTGATGTGAGCAGAAATTCCTGGGAGGACCAAACTCCCTGAGTGGAAAGGTCCCCATGTGGGCTTCCCAACCCAGAAGGAAGCATCTGTAGTGAGAGTCAAGTCGTGAGAAGGGAAATGAAGGGACCCCGGCTCTTAAGTGCTCTGATCCTGCCACCACTGGGAGCTAGGATCAAGGTTCGAGTCACTGGGACCAACTTGGAAAGGGGGTCTTCTCTGAGACCAAAAGGTTCTCAAGTGAAACTGAATGTCTCTCATTGAAATCTGGCTCCCTGCACAACAGCTGTGGATGCAGCCATGTGCCCCAGGAGCTGCAGAAAGTGTCTTGCTGGTCGAGACCTGCAGAGTGAAGGAAGAGGCCAGATCCACTAAATTCCTTACCCTTTCTGGGAAGAAAAGGCCTGGCTAGCTTTGTGTCCAATTCTGCCCCTATAAAGGTGAGTACCTGGACTGGTTCCAGAACCGACTTTGGTAGGTTTAGCAGAAAACCCAGGGAGGTGAGAAGCTGCTGGGTAACCTGCAGGTGAGATTTTACCTGTTCTGGGGACTGGCCTACAATGAGCCAGTCGTCTAGATAGGGAAAAACAGCAATCCTCTGCCTCCTTAAGTGGGCCACTGCCACTGCTAGACACTTTGTGAATACCCTTGGAGCAGAGGTAAGGCAGAAGGGCATTGCTCTGAACTGGTAATGACCTGAGGGCAGTTCGAATCGGAGGTACTTTGATGGGATCTTCTGATTAGGACATGGAAATAGGCATCCTTGAGGTCCAGGAGGCTAGCCAGTTCCCTGGCCTTAGGAAAAGTAAAATCATTGCCAGAGTTACCATTTTGAACTTTGGTTTCAAAAGATGCTTGTTCAGATATCTGAGATCTAAAATGGGTCGCCATTCTCCTGTCTCTTTTGGGGTAAGGAAGTATCTGGAATACAGACCCCTGCCCTGATGCATGGGAGGAACCCTTTCTACTGCTCTGAGAGCTAACAGGATGAGACCTCTGTTTCCAGAGCGAGGGTCTCTGAAGCACTTGCAGGTAGAAAAGTCTGCTTCTCAACTTGGAAACTTTTGGCTTGAGAACCAGACCCTGGCTTACTATTCCAGAACCCACTTGTCTGAGGTTAAAGAAGCCCAATTCTGACTGAAGTAAGCCAGCCTGCCCCCACTGGTACAGGAGAATGGCCCTGGGCACCACATCAGGGTGCCTGTTTCGCAGGAGCTTTTAGGCTGGGGTGGGAGTAGGTCTGCCCACCCCTCGCTCTGCCCCTGCCTCTGAAGAAGCCCTCTGAGCATAGGCAGAGGAGGCCTGAGTCTGGTAGAAAGGCCTGTGAAAAGGCCTACCCCTACCCCTGAGGGCATGCCTTTGAGGAGTGGCTTGCCGCCTTAGCCTGGGCACTCTTGTAAGTAGTCCTATATTCATCCATCTTCTTCATGTAATTCTCTGTCTGCTCTCCAAACAGAGAATTTTCCACCACAGGAAAATCCATAGCCTTAGTCTGGGTATCCTGTGACAAACTAGTACACCTGAGCCAGGCCAACCTACGAAAAGCTACAGATGTGGCCATGACCCTAGAGGAAACATCATTAACATCCACAGCAGCATGAAACTGAACCTTAGAGGCTTCAATGCCATCAGCAGCCACCTGTTCTAGTTCACTAGCCAGCTGGCCATGGGCCTGATTGGCCAGTTGCATAACAGTATCCCATCTAGATTTCTGATACCTAGCTACATAAGCCATATAATTTGCTTGCCTGAGTCCCAGAGAGGCTGTCATATACTGTTTTTTGCCATGGCATCAATCTTCCGGGAATCCTTGTCGGGAGGATGTGAAGTCAAGGGAATATTAGCTTTATCACAGGCAGCAGCCTGAACTACCCCAACATGATTGCATTGCTGAGAAAGGAATTCTGTATCAGGGCCTGACAATGTATACCTTCTGTCCATCTTTTTATCTACAGGAGGCACAGAATTAGGAGCTTTTAAAATTTTAATTGTTTGTTTCCTAAAAGACTTATGTAAAGGAATAGACAATCTTCTAGACTCTGGAATATCCATCATTTCTGCAAAATCAGGCTCCTCTTGCTCATCCACAGCCTCTTCTAAAGGAAGCTGGAGGGTTTCAGCAACTTTTTATAAAACATAAAATGAGATGGGGACTCAGACAGCATAGGGAGATTCTAAATGTCTGTCTGGGGAGATGTCCGTTCAATGGGCACACCAGACCTTCCCAGCCACATTCATACTGTTCATAATCCTCCTCCCTCCTTTGGTTCATAAAATTCTCAATATCATAATCCTGAACCACTGGGACCGACGAACCGACCTTTTACCAGATAGTGGTGGTTCGGAGGACCCTGAACAGTGACTGACAATTTGTATGGCTTTTGCTATCTCTGCAGCATTTGGAGAAGATTTTTGGACTCCAGACCTGCTGATTTTCTTGTTTCTTTACTGGAATTGGTTCCTCAGAACCAGCTTTCTTTACCAGAAGTCTGGCCCTGGTCAGAGGCACTCCTTCTGGATTCGATTGGCACCGAACCGGGCTGTATCCGGGTCAGCGGACTTTTGGCCTCTCGTTCCCTGAGCCTGCCCAATCTTTTTCCAGGGTGGCTGCAGGAAATTTTACATATCTGGCAGTCTGACTGGGGTGGTCAAACCCCAGACAATAAACACATGTGTGTGGGTCAGCCTTGGCAAAGACTTCCACAAACATCACAGTGTTGAAACCCAGTGGGCCGGTTTTTCTTTTGGGTTTCTCAGACATAATGGCAGCCTAACCAAAACTTGTCCTTTAACGGCAGTGCCAGGCAAGATACCTTATCGGGTTCCTAACCGTGTCACCGGGTATTGGAAAACCGTAATAAACTGCGTTTTTAAGAACCGATAAGAACCGGAACCGCACTCTAAAATAGTAACTTTTAGTTTTAAATGAGTTTTAAACCCACTGATGGGTTCAAAACCGAACCGATAACACAAGTTCCACAAGACAAAACCTTCATTTACTTACAGTTACCACAGATAGAGCTTGAACCGAGCGGTTTTGCGGTTAAAATACATAGAAACATAGACTTTGGCAGATAAGGACCGCTAGGCCCATCTAGTCTGCCCATTTCCTACCTACAGGATGAGCACTGAGATCGTAGTTAACCAACAGCCTATATCTTCCTGCCCCCCACAATTGCCTTATGTCTGTCCCATGCATTCTTGAATTCTCCCACAGTTTTAGACCCCACAACTTCCTCAGGAAGGCTGTTCCATGCATCCACTACCCTCTCTGTGAAATAATACTTCTCACATGCCCTGAACTGCCCTCCTTCTATCTTTAAATTGTGTCCCCTTGTTCTTGCAAGTCTCTTTTCTGAAAGATGCTACCCTCTTGGACTTTGTTGATTCCCTTGAGGTACTTGAAAGTTTCTATCATGTTCCCTCTCCTTCTTTCCTCAAGGGTATACATATTAAGCTCCTTTAGTCTCTCCTCATATGGCTTCTCTTGTAGACCCTGCACCATTTTAGTTGCCCTCCTCTGGACTGCCTCTATCCTGTCTATGTCCTTGCGGAGATGGGGTCTCCAGAACTGGACACAGTATTCCAGATGGGGTCTCACCAACTGTCTGTACAGAGGGATAACAACGTCCTGTTTTCTGCTGCTGATGCCTCTCCTATACATCCCAGTATACCCCCAGCCTCCCTACTGCCGTCACATTGCTTGCTAACCTTAAGGTCATCTGATATGATTACCCCAGGTCCCTTTCCTGTTTTGTTGTTGTTACTACCTCCCCACCCATTTGTATTATTCTTCCCTGGGTTCTTGTTTCCCAGGTGCATTATTTTGCACTTTTTGCATTGAATCCAAGCTGCCATATGTCTGACCATTCCTCCAACCTTGCCAAGTCCTTTTCATCCTTTCCACGCCTCCTTGTGTATTAACCCTGTTGCAGATCTTTGTGTCATCTGCAAAAGGCATACTTTTCCTTCCAGTCCTCTGCAATGTCACTGATGAAGACATTAAAAGGACTGGACCCAATACTGAACCCTGCGGTACCCCACTAGTAACCGCCCTTTCTTCAGCGTGGACTCCATTTACAATTACCTTCTGTGTCCTGTTGTCAGCCAATGTTTTACTGCTACCACCCTGGGACCCACTCCCAGGCTGGTTAATTTGACTAATAATCTTTTGTGTGGGACTGTGTCAAATGCCTTGCTAAAGTCTAGGTAGGCCATGTCCACAGCCCCTCCCTGGTCTACTACTTTGGTCACCCAGTGAAAGAAATCTATTAGATTCTGTCTGACATGACCTTCCCACTGTGAACCCATGCTGCCTTGGATCCTGTGCTCCACTGACCTCTAGGTACTCAACTATTCTTTCCTTCAGAGTGACTCCATCACTTTCCCTACCACAGAGGTCAGACTGACAGGTCTGTAGTTTCCTGCCTCTGTCTTGGTCCCACTTTTGTGAAGGGAAACACATCTGCCTTCCTCCAGTCCTCGGTACCACACCATCCTCCCATGATTTATTAAAAGAGTAGCCAGTGGTTTCACTAGTTCCTTCCTTAATTCTTTTAGAATTCTTGGGTGAATTCCATCAGGACCCATTGCTTTGTCCACCTTCAGTTTTAGGAGTTCTTGCAAGAACCCTTTCTTCTGTGAAAGGACTGGGATCGACCCCCTATCAAGAGTGCTTCTGTTAATTGGATTAGGCACTTCCCCTCCTCTTTTGTGAATACTGAGCAGAAATATTCATTCAGTATTCCTGCTTTTTCAATGTCCCCTCTGCCCACCCACCGTTCATTCTGTTCAGCCTCACTATCCTCCCTTTGTCTTTCTACGCTGTGATGTACCTATAAAGGTTTTATCCCCTTCTTAACTGAGTTGGCTATCTTTTCCTCAGTTTGGGCCTTTGCTATTCTGACTTCCCTCCCTGCTTCTTTCTGCCTTAACTGGTACAGCTCTCTGTCCTGCTCCTTCTGTGTTTCCTTATACTTCCGAATGCTATCTTTTCTTCCTGACTTTCACAGCCACCTCTCTTGAGAACCATAGTGGCTTTTTCTTTCATTTTGATTTGTTTATTTGCTTCACACAAAGGCTTGTTGCCTCTGTGATGGCAGTTTTGATAATTCCCCATTGTTGCTCCACACCTCCTTCTAGCCTGTTTGCTAGTGCTTTTCTGAGGCACTCTCCATCTTGCCAAAGTCAGCCTTCCTAAAGTCCAGTACCCTCACTTTTGTATGGCTTGACTCTGTAGCTGAGTTTAACGTGAACCACACTGTTTGATGGTCACTTGTCCCCAGATGGCAACCCACTTCTAGATCTGAGATCCTCTCACTGCCCCCGTTTGAGAGTACGAGGTCTAAGATTGCTCCCTCACGAGTGGGTTCCAAACTACTGTCTAATGCCTGCCACCTGTAGGGCGTCAAGAAAGGCCCTGCTCTTGGATGTGGCTGCAGCAAATGTGCTCCAGTTAACATCTGGCATATTCAGGTCTCCCATCAACAGTATCTCCCTTTCTCTGCCATTCTAAGAATGCCTTCCGTCATATCCTTGTCCATTCCTTCCCCTGACATGGGGTCTGTACCACAACCCCTGTGCGGATTGTGGTGCCCTTTCCAGTCTCCAAGGTGACCCACAGTGCCTCCTCTCCTCCCTGTTTACTCTTTTGTTCAGTTGCTTTTATCCCTTCCTTTACATAAGAGCTACTCCTCCCTTCTTCTCCCCTGCCTGTCTCTCCTGTAGGTTATGTACCCTGGTATGTTAACATCCAGTCATGGTTCTCTGTGTACCATGTTTCTGTGACTCTACGATATCCAGGCATCCCTCTTCCATTAAGGCCACCAGCTCAGGAGCTTGTTGCCCAAACTACGGGCATTGGTACTCATTACCCTCCATTTCCTGATGGCCTTACCCCTTTTGCTCCATCCCTGTCCTTCTTGCCTTTGTCACTTTCTCCAATAAAACTATTCTCAGTTAAATCCAACCGAGAAAACACTTTTAAACTGAGAAATGAACCGAGCAGAAGGAGAAATCTCCAGAGCGACTGTTCACTGAGGCGGAGTAAAGAATCTGACAGTTCAAGTTTGAAATGACACAGATAGAGCTGCTCTCATGCCAAAATTCTATTTTGGAATGGTTTTAACCATTTCACTCGGGGCAGTCTCCGGAGCAGTTCTAGTAGTGGGACAAACTGCTAATGTCTATAATATAGCAAGACTTCATGTTGTTTGAATCTTCTTTCTTCCAAGGGGTCCTTAGCATCAATAGCTCCCACCCTTCCTTCCGGGTTGACCTGTCAGAGAAGGGCTCTTATGTCACCTTTAACCAAACGTGGAGTTTCTTATTGATGAGTTTTAGCTCGTGTTGCTGTTGTTTCTATTTCCACTTTTGTGGACATTTGCATATTTTTTGAATCCTGTTGATTCTTTTTGGGGCATTTGCCCTCGTTTTTCTTGAAAAATTCTGAAGCATTCAACAGCTCTCACTCAACTCACACCCCTCCTGTATTTTGATTGGCTGCCTTACGATCATTTAAATATCTCTTAAGGCACACCTCCTGGGCAGTTGCACCTAGCTAGCTAAGTGCAAAGGTTACTGATGCTAAAGTGCCCCTTGAAGAAAGAAGATTACTGCAGTGAGTAATTTTTTCACATGTTCGCTCCACTTGCAACTCTGATAGTCAGGTAGATGGAAATGGTAGAAGATGGAGAAAGATGGGGATTGGGAGAAGAGGGTAAGAGTGAATCAAAGGCCATTGGGAGGCTTCCCACAGTAGGTGCCCAAGAGCTGAGTGGATGGGAAAAACAGTATGGTGGGAAGCAAAGAAATTCGGGATTGAGACGGAGAGAGGAAATACTCAAGGTTGAACTGACCTTCGAAAGTGAGAAAATGGCTGTCAAGGTGTTGGGGGAACAAACGAGGAGGAGGAGGGGAAGCTTGAGGTTACGGATCTGCAAAAGGCAGGGATGAGAGGGAGGCTACAGGATCCATAAAGGCAGGGACAAGGGGTCAGTGAGGATAGGGAGTGGTGCAAAAGGCACTGGGTTGAATGGGGATGAAGCTATACTCCAGGTTGTTCATATCTTGGGCAGAGAGAAACAATTGTCAAGGTGATGAAGATACCTGAGCAGATGGAGGAAGGATGCTTGTAGTTACAGGTTTCCCAAAGGACAAGAGTGAGGTGGGCACGGCAGTAGGGAGCAGTGCAAAAAGGTAAGGGAGGGAGGGAGGTAGAAAAGGTGGGATGCAGTGGAGAAAGGTGGAGGACATAGCAAGGGTGGAGGGGCAAACCTCTGGGTGGGATACGCTCCGGGAGGAGGACAAAATTGTGAAAATAATGAAGAAGAAAGATGGTCAAGGAGGAATGAGGGGAAGACAAAGGGAGGATAACACAGCAGAAGGTTGTTGAGAGATGGTAGTAATAGTGGGGACTCAATGATAAAGGGCATGAGATGGGAGGGAAGGTAAACAGGAACAGGGGTATCTGGGCTGAGTGCTTACCAGGAATTACAACATTCCATCAGAAATCCAGGATGAGAAGACACCTGTTGTTCCACTTAGGGACAAACAGACGTAGCAGGAAACAGTGCACTGTCCAGATTCTGTAGTGGGTTGGGATTCAAGTCCATTACGTTTTCTGAGGTATTGTCAGTTCCAAGAGCAAGTTCAGACAGAAATCAATGAATAGAGAGTTTAACGGTTGGCTAAAGGCTGATGTGCTGAGAGGGTTCAGATTCTGGGCTACTGGGGTGACACATGTTGGGATGAAAGTCTCTTTGCTCAGGATAGACTTCACTTGAATCTAGAGGGAGGCGCCTGTGCTTAGATGCAAGATGGCGAAGTTCCTGGAGGAAAACTAAGTTTAAACTAGCTCAGGAGGGTCAGAATTTTGGAAGACTGTGAGAGAGGTTCAGTGGGCAGACAGCCCCCAAAGCGTAACCCAAAACCAGTGTAGCACAGGAGAAAAACATACTGGGGACTGGGAGAAGGAAAGAGGGAAGGCAGGGATCAAGGGGATACCGGTTTGGGGAGTGGAAGTACTTTGGCGAAATGCAAGAAGTCTAGGCAATAAGGTTCCAGACCTGGCAGCAGTCATGGCTGAGGCAAGTTTCTTGATCTGGTGGGGATAATGGAAACATGGTGTCATGGGGACCAGGACTGGGAGATGGAAATACCCAGGTACATGTCATTCAGAAGGGACAATGAGGGTAGAAGTGAGGTGTAGCACTGGTATGTGAGGGGTCATCAGGGTAGTGGAATTACAGAGTCCATTTGGGTAGCCTTGCCCATTGGAAAGGGGGAGTAGTAGCATTTAGGAGTGATCTACAGGCCACCATCACAACTGGACACAGACGACGAGGTAATGATGGAGGAGATATTGAAAATTGCTAATAAAGGTGAAGTGCTGTTGATGGGCGATCTAAATTTATCTGATGTGAAATGGGAAATATCATCAGCAAAATCAGGAGAAGCAAAGCTATAGTGGATGGTGTGCAGGAAGGCCTCCTCAGGCAGCTAGTTAGAAACCCACCAGGGAGGGAATTGCTGGACTTAGTCCCGACAAACGGCAAAGGGTGGAGAAGTCACAGTGGGGAACATTTTGTTCGTGGTGACTGCAGTATTGTCTAGTTGATGGTTCACGCCATAGACATCAGCTAAGATTATTCGATCCAAGGCAAAAGTACTAGATGTCAGAAGGGTAGATTTACGTAAAATAAGGTGTATGTGGGAGGCGATAAGGTAAGGGGGGTAAGAAAATGGGTGTGGAGGACATGTGGATTGCTTGAAAGGGCTATAAGAAAAAACTCACCATAGTAATGTTGTTTCTTCTAATGGAGTTTTGCTGTATTCTGACTTAATGCAGTTAGCCCCAGCACTTGAACTGCCCAGGAGAGTCAGGAGTTAACTCTATGCTGAAGCATTGAATGTTGAGCTCGAGCTCGGCTTTCAGACCTTTGTCTGTGGTACTCCCAGTGTAACCATCAGATTCTACGACCAACTAACTAAGTATAAAATATGGAAATTGTTTGAATGTAAGCCAAAAGGCAACAATTTGGGCTCAGAAGACTCAAGTCAAGAACCCAAGAAGAAAAAGGTAGTGACAACACTAAACACATTTATAACACAAGAAAGAACTCAAAATAACTAACCTACCTAAGAGGGAGGGTACACGGTACACCCTGAGGTGCAACACTGTACCTGCCAGCCCACTTCCCAAAAACTAGGTTCTGAGAGGGAAGGGGGGGTCAGAATACAGCAAGTCTCCTTTAGAAAACAACATTACTATGGTGAGTAATTTTTCTTCAAACAACATGAAGTCTTGCTGTATTCTGACTTAATGCAGACTGCCAAACAGTTCCCTATGGAGGAGGGAATGCAGAACCTACTTTGGGAACAGGCTCTGCAATACTGCTGTACCAAACCTAGCATCACTCTTAGCCTGGATATCCAGAGAGCAATGCTTGGTGGATGTGTACTGTTTCCCAGGTGGCTGCTTTACAGATCTCTAACAAGGGTATCTCTCTGGCGCAGCCAGGAAGCAGCTGTACCCTAGTTGAGTGAGCCCTCAGGCCTGAGGGGTGCTTTACCCAATTTGTCATGCAGAATTGTATGCAAGAAACAATCCACCTGGCAATAGTCCTTTAATGGCAGGCTTACCTTTTTCCCACCTCACCATAGGTGAGAAACAATTGAAGACAGTCATTCCTGTGAGCCTTAGTGTGCTCTATGTAGTAGCTAAGAGCTCTTTTAACATCCAAACTGTGTAACCTTTTCTTCCCTGAAGAAGAATGGTCAGTGAAAAACACAGGGAGAGACATGGACTGGTTCAGATGAAAGTCTGACACCACTTTGGGCAAGATCCTCCTATTGGTTCTTAGGACCACCTTATTCTTATGGAAGGATATGAAGTCAGGCTGAACTGACAAGGTTTGTAACTTACTAATCCGCCTGGCAGATTTAATGGCTATCAGGAACACAGTTTTCCAGGTCAAGTATCCAGCTCGGCTGAAGCCATAGGTTCAAAGGGGGCTGCATGAGTTGTGCAATGCAGTCATTAAGATCCCAAGCAGGAGTCAGTTCTCTAAATGGAGGGTTTATGTGAACCAGACCCTTGAAAAACTTTTTAAAAACATATGATGAGGCCAGGGAAGAGCCATTCCCTGCTGAAAGGAAAGCAGAAACTGCTGCTAGGTGAACCTTCAGGGAAGCAGGCCTAAGGCCGAGACCATTGAGGTGAACCAGATAATCTAAGGCTGCAGAGATGCCTGCAGAATCAGGCACAATGCCTTTCTGAGAACACCAAATGCTAAACCTCTTCCATTTGGAGTTATAAGTCTTTCTAGTAGAAGGTTTCCTGAAACCTTCCAGATATCCAGAACTGCCTGAGAAAGATACAGGCCTGTGTATTCTAACTCTTCAAGAGCCAGGACTTGAGATTGAGAGACGGAGATTGGGATACCAGATCCTCCCTGAGAGGACAGAAGACTGTGCCTCCTGGGAAGGGAAAGGGACGTGACACTGTCAGGGACAGCAGCAGAGGATACCAAGGCTGTCTGACCCAGTCTGGAGCCACTAGTATCACTGTGCAGGGTTGAGTTCTGATTTTGATCAGGACTCTGAACAGCAGAGGGAATGGAGGGAAGGCATAGAGGAACCTGCCCTTCCAACCCAAAATCAGGGCATCCTGGGGACAGTCTCCAGGAGTGGAGGTCTGCAACAGAACAGAGGGAGTTGGTGATTGTCCAGGGCTGCAAAGAGATCTATCTTTGGAATGCCCCATCTGGAGAAGATGACCTGCAGGATGAGAGGATTCAGGGACCATTCGTGGTGTCCCTGGGATATTCTGCTCTGAGCATCTGCCAGTACATCGTCCTTCCCGGAAGGATGAACTGCTACTAGGGAAGTCTGAAGAGAATAGGCCAGAGACCACAGTTTCATGGCTTCTGTGCACAAGGCCATGGACCGAGTGCCTCCTTGTTTGTTGATATACCACATTGTGGTCGTGTTGTCTGTCCTGACTTGGACCACCCTGCCCCTGACCGAATCTGAGAAGCACTGAGGGCCAGGAACACTGTCCTGAGTTCCAGAAGATTGATGTGAAGGAGAGACTCCTGTGGATACCAGACCCTGGAGCTGTCAGGGCTCCCAGGTGGGCTCCCAACCTAGGAGAGAGCATCTGATCTGTAGTCATAACTACTGAGGGGCTTGAGGAAGGAATGGGACTCCTTGTCTGAGGTTGTCCAGATACAGCCACCACTGGAGAGCTTGGACCAGAGTCTGAGTCACTGGAATCAGTTTGGCAAGGGAATCCTTTTCTGAGACCAAAAAGACCTTAGGTGAGACTGAATGTCCCTCATCTGAAATCTTGCTCCTTGTACCACTGCAGTGGAAGCTGCCATGTGGCTCAGGAGTTGGAGGAACTGTCTTGCTGGATGAGAGAACTGAGGTCGAAAAGATGAAACAAGGTCTACTAGGGCCTTCACCCTTGCCAGGGAAGGAAAACTTTGCTTGGGTAGTGTTCAGTTCTATTCCTATAAAGTAAGTTGAACTGGTTCGAGAACAGACTTTGGAAGATTGAGAAGAAACCCCAGGAACTGAGCAGGTCCTGGGTGGTTTGCAGAGCTGACTTGACCTGTTGAGATGACTGGCCTACAATGAGCCAGTTGTACAGATATGGGAAGATGGTGATACCCTGTCTTCTGAGGTAAGCCACCACTACTGCAGGTATTTTGTGAACACCCTTGGAGCTGATGTTAGGCCGAATGGCATGCCTGAATTGGTAATGCCTGAAGGCAACTCGAACCTAAGGTATTTTCTGTGGGAACACCTGATAGTAATATGGAAGTAGGTATCCTTGAGGTCCAGGGATGCTAGCCAATCTCCTGGCCTTAGAGAGGAGGATAATTCCCAGAGTTACCATTTGAATTAGGGTTTTGAAATGTGTTTGCTAAAATACCTTAGGTCTAGGATAGGTCACCACTCCCTTGTTTTCTTTGGGATAAGGAAGTCGTGGAGTACAGTCTTTTCCCTTGTGATGAGTAGGAACCTTCTCTGTAGCTCTGAGAGCTAGAAGAGAGGAAACCTCTGCCTCTAGTGCAGGGGTTTCTGATATTGATGCAGGTGGAAAAGACTTGGCCCTCTTTTTTGAAACTTTTTGAAACTGAGGGCCAGTCCCTGGCTTACTACTTCCAGGACCCACCTGTTTGAGGTCACAGACTTCCAGGCCTGAAGTAGTAAGCAAGCCTGCCTCCTACTGGGATTGGGGAGTCCATCTGGGCTGACACATCAGGGTGTCTGCTTGGCAGGAGCCTTAGACTGGGAGGAGGAGGAAACAGCCCTGCTCATCCCCTCCTGCCCTTCCCTCTGAAGAACCCCTCTGTGGGAAGGAGAGGAGGCCTGGGCTTGGTAAAAAGGCCTGTGAAGGGCCTCCCCTGCCCCTAGACTGCTGCTTTTGTGGAGTGGCTTGCCTTTCCGTGGCCTGTGCACTCCTGTAAGTGTTCCTCTATTCATCCATTTTCTTCATGTAAGTCTCTGCTCCCCAAACATAGAGTTACCCACTACAGGAAAATCCATAGTCTTAGTCTTGGTATCCTGTAAGAGGCTAGTACATCTTAGCCAAGCATGTTTTCTGAGAGACACTGATGTAGCCATGACTCTAGATGGCACATCATTGGAGTCCACAGCAGCATGAAATTGTACTTTTGATGCCTCAGTTCCATCAGCAGCCACCTCCTCCAGCTCTTTGGCTAGGTTGGGGAAGCCTGTTTAGCCACTTTCAGAACCGTAACCCACCTGGACTTCTGTTACCTGGCTGTGGGTCTATAGTTAGCTACCTGAGTCCCAAAGAGGATGCCAAATACTGTTTCAAACAACATGAAGTCTTGCTTGTATTCTGACATGATGCAGTTAGCTCATGCACTTGAACTGTTCCGGAGAGAAAAGAGTTAAATTCTATGCAAAGCAAAGATCGTTGAGCTCGAGCTCGGTTCAAACCTCTGTCTGCTGCACTTTGAAGTGTAACCGTCAGATTCTTTACTCTGCCGAACTGAACAGTCGCTCTGGAGATTTCTCCTCTGCTCACGGTTCTCGGTCGGTTAAAGTCATCGGTTTTACCAATAAATTCTTTGTTTTTGGTTCAGATCCCTGTCTGTGGTATAGATTTGGAAAACTTGTGGAAATTGTAAACTATATATTTGACCGGTTTGGCTGAACCGGCTGCTGTAATAGAATTTGTTTTATTGTGAATTTAGTGTGGAGTACGGTCCTTATCAGTTTAAAAAAAAAAAAAAAAACATGTTTTTATGCTTTTTTCAAATACCTGTGACACGGTTAGAAACCAATAGGGATGTCTTGCCTGGCTGAAGCCGAGTAAAGGGTACTTTCTGATTAAGTATGGCTACGTCTAAGAAACCCAAAAGAAAAACTGGGACCACTGGGTTTCAACACTGCAATGTGTGAGGAGGCCTTTGCTAAGGATGATCCCACACCACTTGTGTTTATTGTCTGGGGTCTGACCACCTCGATTCGGACTGCCAAATCTGCAAGAATTTCCCTGAAGCCACCCTGGATAAAAGGTTGGGCAGGCTTAGGGAAAGGAGGCGAGAAGTCCGCTGAACCAGATGGCCAGCCTGGTTCGGTTCTGACCGAACCAGAAGGAGTGCATTCTGACCAGGGTGAGACTCCTTCGGCAAGGAGAGCCGATTCTGAGGAATCGGTTCCATCAAAAGAAAAGATAAATCGTCCGGTTTGGATCTAGAACCGCACCATCCGACCACCGAGAAATTGCCGACCAATTCGAATAGTGGAATCGCTTAGTTTGGTTCCAACTGATCTGGCGCTTCTGGCAGGCATTTGGTTCAGTTGGTCTCTCCGGTTCAAGACTATACCCCTGAAGATTTTTATGAACCAGACTTGGAGGGGATGATGATTATGATGATGATGAAGGTGATGATGATGATGATGGAGTTGAAGGTCTGGATGAGCCTATCGAACTGGACATCTCCCAGACAGGCCTTCTGGTGTTTCCCTCACAGGCTTTCTGAGTCCCTTCCCACTTTATGTTCTACAGGAAAGTGGCAGAAACCCTCCAGCTCCCTATGGAGGAAGCTGTTGAGGAACAAGAGGAGCCTAACTTTGTGTAGATGATGACATCCCAGAGTCCAAAAGGTTGTCTATTCCCCTTCATAGATCTTTTGGGAAACAGACACAAAAAACTGTTAAAATCTCCAAATTTATTACCCTGTGGACAGACGGATGGACAAGAGGTACATGCTGTCAGGCTCAGGTATGGAGTACTTGTACCAGCAGTGCAGCTGTGTTGGAGTTGTGCAGGCTGCAGCCTGTGATAAGGCTAACATTCCCTTGCTTCACACCCCAGATAAAGACTCCAGGAAACTGAATATCATGGCAAAAAAGCAGTACATGGCATTCTCTTTGGGACTCAGGCAGGCAAATTACATAGCCTACACAGCCAGGTACCAGAAATCCAGGTGGGACACTGTACTGGCACTGGCTAAGATGCTCCTCCCCAGCTTGCCAAGGAGCTGGAGAAGGTGGCTGCTGATGGGATTGAGGCATCAAAGATCCAATTTCATGCTGCTGTGGACTCCAACAATGTTTCATCTAGAGTCATGGCTACATCTGTGTCTCTTCGAGACTGGCTTGCTCAGGTGTACTAGCCTTTCTCAGGATACCCAGGCTAAGGCCATGGATTTTCCTGGTTAATAATTCTCTGTTTGGGGAGCAGACAGAGAATTATATGTGAAAATGGACGAATACAGGACCACCTATAGGAGTGCACAGGCCAAGAAAAGACAGGCAACTCCTCAAAGGCAGCAAGCTAGGGGCAGGGGCAGGCCTTTCATAGGCCTTTCTACCAAGCACAGGCCTCCTCTCCCTTTTCTCAGAGAAGATTCTTCAGAGGGAGAGGCAGAAGGGGATGAGCAGGGTGGCATCCACCTCTAAGGCTGCTGCCAAGCAGACACCCTGAGGTGTCAGCCGGGTTGACTCCTCTATCCCTGTAGGAGGCAGGCTGGCCTACTATTTCCAGGACTGGAAGAGTGTTACCTCGGACAAGTGGGTGCTGGAGGTAGTAGGCCAGGACTGGCTCTCAGCTTCAAAAAATTCCCAAAGCTGAGAGCCTGGTCTTCCTCCACCACCAAAGTATCTCCGAAACCACTGCTCTAGTGGCAGAGGTTTCATCTCTTCTGGCCTGAGGGCCATAGAGAGAGTTCCTACAATACACGGGGAAAAGGTCTGTACTCCAGGTACTTCCTACCCAAAAAACAGGAGAGTGGCAGCCCATCCTAGACTTAAGATACCTGAATAAACATTTGTTGAAGCCAAAGTTCAGAATGGTGACTCTGGGAATAATTCTTCCCTCTCTAAGGCCAGGGGACTGGCTAGCCTCCCTGGACCTAAAGGATGCCTACTTTCACTTTCCCATCAGATGCTCCCACAGAAAGTACCTCAGGTTCGAACTGCCTTCAGGCCATTGCCAGTTCAGAGCAATGCCCTTGCCTAACATCTGCTCCAATGGTGTTCACAAAGTGCCTGGCAGTAGTAGTGGCTTCCTAAGGAGAAAAGTATCTCCATATTCCCGTACTTGGACAACTGACTCATAGTGGGTCAGTCTCCAGACCAAGTCAAGTTAGATCTGAAAGTGGCCCAGCAAGTGCTCACTTCTCTAGGTTTCCTTCTCAATCTTCCCAAGTCAGTTCTCAAGCCAGTACAACTGTTGACTTTCATAGGGGTGGAATTAGACACTGTCAGAACAAGAGCATTTCTTCCCTTGGTAAGGGTGAAGGCCATCATGGAGCTGGCTTCTTCCTTCCACCCTCTGGTCTCTCAACCAGCAAGACACTTTCTTCAGTTGCTGGGCCACATGGCAGCT
Source organism: Neoceratodus forsteri (assembly GCA_016271365.2). Lineage (NCBI taxonomy): Eukaryota > Metazoa > Chordata > Ceratodontiformes > Ceratodontidae > Neoceratodus > Neoceratodus forsteri. The sequence goes on from JADMNL010000026.1 coordinate 236,223,590, forward strand.
TCCACTGCAGTGGTCCAGGGGCAGATTTCAGATGAGAGACATTCAGTTTCATTTGAGGGCTTTTTGGTCTCAGAAAAGAGATCCCTTGACCAAACTGATTCCAGTGACTGAGACTCTGATCCAGGCTCTTCAATGGTGGCAGGATCAGGACAATCGCAGCAAGGGTCCCATTCATTTCTCAGTCTCATTCTGTGGTCCTAACCACAGACGCCTCTGTCCTGGGTTGGGAGCCCACTTGGAGGCTCTCACAGCCCAGGAATGTGGTCCACACAGGAGTCCTTCTCCACATCAACCTTCTGGAGCTCAGGGCAGTTTTCCTGGCTCTACAGGCTTTCTCACAATCAGTAAAGAACAAGGTGGTTCAGGTCAGGACAGACAACACCACCACCATGTGATACATGAACAAGCAGGAGGCACTTGGTCTATGGCCTTGTGCATAGAAGCCATGAAAATATGGTCCCTGGGTTACTCCTACAGACCTCTCTGGTAGCAGTCCACCTCCCAGGAAAGGACAATGTGCTAGTAGATGCATTGAGCAGGATTTCCCAAGTCCATCATGAATGGTCCCTGGATCCCCAGTGTTAAAAGTGATTCAAACAACATGAAGTCTTGCTGTATTCTGACAATTGCAGTTAGCCCCAGCACTTGAACTGCCCGAGAATGAAAGGGTTAACTCTATGCTGAGAGCATGAACGTTGGAGCTCGAGCTTCGGTTCAAACCACTGTCTGCTGCGCGAAGTGTAACCGTCAGATTCTTTACTCCCGACTAACTGAACAGTCGCTCTCCGGAGTTTGCTCCTCACTTTCGGTCCGATAAAGTTTTAATCGGTTTACTCCGTAGATTTTCTCCATTTTCTCTCTGTTCAGATCCTGTCTGTGGTACAATAAGTGGTATTAGGTAGTGGACTTAGAGTTAAATTGTGAGGAAACTGTAATTTGCTATCAGTTTGGCTAAACCGATCGGTTGTTGTTTAAAACTTCTTGTGGTGATTCCGGTGCCTATCGGTTCTAAAAAAAACACATTTTTGTTTTTCCAGCACCATGACACCATGAGGAACCGATAGGTTGTGTCTTACCTGGCCTGAAGCCATGTAAAGGGTAAGTTAATTTGTGGTTGGCCATGTCTGAAAAACCCAGAAAAAACGGGCCCACTGGGTTTCAGACATCTGAGTGTATGTGGGGAGGCCTTTGCTAAGGCTGATCCCACACCACCTGTGTATATTGTCTGGGGTTTGACCCCTCGATTCAGACTGCCAAATTTGCAAGAATTTCCTGAAGACCACCCTGGAAAACGTTTGGGCAGGCTTAGGGATAAGGAGGCCGAGAAGTCTGCTTACCCGGATGGCCAGCCCGGTTCGGTTCCGACCAAACCTGAGGAGTGCCCTCTGACCAGGGCCAGACTTCCTCAGGCAAAGGAAGGCCGACTCTGAAGGGTCAGTTTCTTCAAAAAGAAAAGAAAGATAAATCGACCAGTTCGGATCCCGAATCTCTTCATCCGACGGCCAATGAAATTGTCCGGTGATTAGCATTGTTGAATCGCTTGTCCGATCTCGACCGAACCGCCTCTCTTGGTCATTGCTTGGTTTGGTCGGCTCCTCTTGTTGCAGATTATTCTTTGGAGAATATTATGATCCGGAATGGAGGGGAAGGTGAAGAGGATGAAGAAGATGACTGATGGTGGGGAAGGTCTGGATGAGCCCATTGAACCAGACATCTCCCTGACCTCTCCCCAGACAGACCATCTGCACCCTGGTAACCTTCTGTGACACCTATGGATTCTCTCAATTAATCAAAGAACCAACAAGGATCAACCAAAGAATATTCTCAACAGCACACTCCTGGATATTATGTTGGTAAATAAGCCTCATCATTATCCCTATGCAGGAGTACTATTCAGTGACATAAGTGACCACTGTCCCATAGCTGCCATTAGATCAACAATCAAGCCACCCAATCCTGCAAAATTCCTCCCACGAAGGTCAAAAGAACTTTTAATATTTCAGGATATCTCCATGATCTGTGCCACACCACACGTTGGCAAGAATTCTATCTCACAGCCTCAATAGAGACAGCTCTTCAAATCTTAAATGATATAATCACAAGTGCCCTCAATTCACATGCACCCCTCACCAGTGTCAGAACCAAACTCAAATCCTGTCGCTGGTTCTCTGCCGAACTAAATTCGCACTGCTTGCCAGAGACAAACTCTGGAAAAGGGCAAGAAAACAAAGGACCCAAATGACTGGCTTCAATTCAGAAAAGCCAGAAACTCCTGCACAAAACAAGTAAGAAATGCCAAGGCAGCCTTCTACACAGCTGAACTAGATGCCTCCTATCACAACCCTTCCAGGTTCTGGGGTACCATAAAGGGCATCCTAGGTCAAACTTGTACCCTGTCTTACCACCCAAAATTCAATTAAATAGTATTGAAATCACCGACAAGCAAAATATCTTGAATGCTTTTAACGATCATTTCACTACAGCTGGCCTGGCTTTCACTCCTCTCCTGCAAACCTATTAAGATCATCACTAAACCTACAATCTACTGAGGGACAAAGGTTGCTTCCACATTCTCATTCAAATCAATATTCTTCAAAAAGTAGAAGACCTTCTACTCCAGCTAGATACCACCAAAAGTGCAGGTGCAGACTCCTGGATCCCTACTTTCTAAAAGTAGCAATGCATGCCTTAACCCCCCTCACCCACCTCTTCAATCTATCACTTGCCACTGGTTCTATCCCTCAATATGGAAAACAGCTCAAGTGTTTCCATTACTTAAGGCAGGTGATCCCATGGACCTCAATAATTATAGGCCCATCTCCATCTTACTAGTACTATCCAAGATGCTTGAGAAGCTGGTAAACTCTCAGTTAACTGCCTACCTTGATACCAACAATCTCCTAAATCCAGCTCAATCTGGGTTTAGATCTATGCATAGCACCATCTCTGCACTAGCAAAAGTCACAAATGACTGGCAGACTGCCCTAGACAAAAGAATAATACCTGTGCTGTGTTTCTGGATCTAAGCAAAGCCTTTGACACTGTGGATCATGATCTTCTAATCTCCTCTCTGAACTCCATAGGCCTTGACTCACTCTCTCTTAAATGGTTCAGATGCTATCTCTCCGGAAGATTACAACTGGTAAAAATGAAGGTGATCTATCTACCTCTAAACCACTCCTAAGAGGTGTACATGCAAGGCTCCATCCTGGGTCCCATCCTTTTGCCATTTACATCAACAATATTGATTCCAATCTCTCACTATCTAATATCCACCTTTTGCAGATGACACTGTACTATATGTGAGCAATCCCTCACCATCAAAAGCCTGTGAGCTCCTACAGTCTGAATTCTCCTCCTTCAGCACAACCTATTAGAAAAGAAATTATTACTAAATGCCAAGAAAACCAAAGCTATGTTCTTTGCCACCAAGAACTGTTCTTCCACTATCCCATCATTCACCCTCCCACAACTCTTTACCATCCTTGGTGAAAATCTGGAATATGTAGACAAATTCAAATATCTAGGAGTATGGATAGACAATAAACTAGACTATACTACCCACGTTGAAGAGCTCCTGAAAAGCTAAGACAAAGACTTGGTCTTTTCTATAGGATCAAACACTACCTGACCAAAGATTCCAAACAAAGATTAATCCTAGCATCATTCCTGTCCCTCATTGATTATGCTGACTTCCTCTATGGTCATTGCTCCCTCTCCCATCTAAACAAATTAGACACCCTGTATCATAGAGCTATTAGATTCATTACTGACCTTCCCTCTAGCACCCATCATTGCTCTCTACAATGCAGTCAGTTGGACATCCCTGCAAACATAGAAGAAAAAATGCTGCTATCTGGATCTACAAAGCTCTGACAAACCAACTCCTTCCTACATCTCAGACTGCTTCAACCGGATCACATCCAGGCCCTACACCTTGAGGATCAACAAACTGATCCTGCTGAAGATTCCTATCACCTGCACCCGGTATGGAAGAGCTGCAATCAGTTATTCCCTGGCACTTATCTGGAATTCTATCAAAAGTCATTGAAAATGGATACACTGATTCCTCTTACATCCTTCAAAAGCTGTACACCAGCCTAATCCCAGATCGTGCAACTGCTTCCACAAGGCCTAGTCCTCCCACCCCCACCCTCCCACCCCTCTCCTCCACCCCCTCTTTTAAAGCTCATCCATATTCTTCTATCATTCCTCTGGTCCTTTCCCCATCAAACCTCATACATATATGCCCACCCTTGTGCCATTATCCAAGCCTTATCCCAACTAAACTGTTTGTTTCTCTCCTTTATTAGGTTTTAGGTTTACTGTCCTTTGCCTTATATATGTAAATATGTGTACATCTATCTCACTCATAAATGATTGTACTTGTGCTTATTCAATATCATGTTTTGTATACAATCTGTAACCTTTTGTTATGACCACTCAGGTCCATCTTGTAAATGAGCTATGCTCAATGATGTTAGCCTGAATAAATAAAGATTTTGATTTGATTTGAGACCTTCTGGGTTTCCCTCCTAGGCTTTGTGAGTCCTTCTCACTTTATGTTCTACAAGAAAGTGTCTGAAACCCTCCAGCTCCCTGTGGATGAAGCTGTTGAGGAGGAAGAAGAGCCTGATTTTGTTGAGATGATGGTCATCCTAGAGTCCAAGAGGCTGTCTATTCCCTTGCATAAATCTTTTGGGAAACAGACACATAAACTTTTAAAACACCAAATTCTCTGTCTCCAGTGGACAAGCATATGGACAGGGTATATGCTGTCAAGCTCAAGGTTGGAGTTCCTGTATCAGCATTGCAGCCATGTTGAGGTAGTACAGGCTGCAGCCTGTGATAAGGCTGGCATTCCTTGGCTTCACCCCCGATAAGGACACCAGGAAGATAGGTGCTGTGGCCAAAAAGCAGTATTTGGCATCTTCCTTGAGACTCAGACAGGCTAATTACATGGCCTATGCTGCCAGATTCTGAAAGTCCAGGTGGGAGTCTGTTTTGGAACTGGCTAATCAGGCCTCCCCAGCTGGCCAAGGAGGTGGAGGAGGTGGCTGCTGATGGGATTGAAGCATCAAAATCCAGTTTCATGCTGCTGTCGACTCCAATGGTGTATCATCTAGAGTCATGGCTACATCTGTGGCTCTGCGAATGGATTGGCTCAGATGTACTAGCCTATCACAGGATACCCAGGCTAAGCCATGGATTTCCTGTTGTGGGTAATTCTCTGTTTGGGAGCAGACAGAGAATTACATGAAAAAGATGGACGAATACAGGACCACCTATAGGGTGCCCAGGTCAAAGAAAGACAAACCACTCCTCAAAGGCATCAATCTAGGGCAGGGGCAGGCCTTTTCAAAGGCCTTTCTTACAAGCTCAGGCCTCCTCTCCTTTTTGCCAGAGGGTTCTTTAGAGGAAAGGTAGAAGGGGATGAGCAGAGCTGCATCCTCCTCTCAGCCCAGGGCCCTGCCAAGCAGACACCCTGATGTGTCAGCCTGGGTCGACTCCCTCATCCCTGTAGGAGGCAGGCCGGCTTACTACTTCCAGGACTGGAAGTCTGTTACCTCAGACAAGTGGGTCTTGGAGGTAGTAAACCAGGACTGGCTCTCAGCTCAAAAAGTTTCCAAAGCTGAGAGCCAGGTCCTTTCCACATGCAAACATCTCCGAAACCATTGCTCTAGAGGCAAAGGTTTAATCTCTTCTGGCCTTAAGAGCCATAGAGAGAGTTCCTGCAACCCACAGGGAAAAGGTCTGTATTCCAGGTACTTCCTTACCCTGAAGAAATCAGGGAGAGGCAACCCATCCTAGACTTAAGATACCTGAACAACAGGGACACTGGTTTACCGTGATTGAGAAAGGGCAAATTCCATTTGCACATAGTAAAACCGGTATTGTCACGGTGTTGGCCAAGCAAAATCCGTTTTACGGCGTTTGGTTTTGTGCACTTTATTTAGCAATTTTAACTGCATTCATATTTTGGCAATTTTGACATCCACTATTGTACATCCATTCATCCTAGTACCAATTAAAAGTTATTTTAGGTACAGGATTTGACGGCAGCAGCAGCACTATGGCCCCATCCCTCAGGTGCAATAGTAGCAACAGCAATGTGGCCTCTATCCCTTAGGTGTGAGAAGGCAGCAGCAACAGCACTACAGCCTCCCTCCCTCCAGTGTGACAAAAGCAGCACTGCAGCCCCATATCCCTCAGAACACATCCTTGAAAGCACTGTGCAGTGACTTCAACTTCCAACTCCAGACAAGATAGCAACAGTGGTATTCCCTCAGTCCTGAAAGTTTGACAGCAGCAGCACAGCAACTCCAATCCCTCAGGTGCAATGGTGATGGCAGCAGGTGCAGCGCTCACCCTCTCAAGTGTGATGGCAGCAGGTGCATCACTGCAGCCCCAACCCTTTATGTGTGATGGCAGCAGGTGCATTACTACAGCGTGAAGCCCTCACCTCTCAGGTATGATGGCAGCAGGTGCAACACCGAAGCCCCATTCCTCAGGTGTGATGGCAGCAGCTGCATCACTGCAGCCCCAAGCCTTTAGGTGTGACTGCAGCAGGTGCATCACTGCAGCCCCCACCCCTAAGGTGTGACGGCAGCAGGTGCAACACTGAAGCTCCCACCCCCAGGTGTGATGGCAGCAGTTGCAACACTGAAGCCCCCACCCCCAGGTGTGATGGCAGCAGGTGCAACACTGAAGCCTCGCAGCCCTCCAATCCAGAATTACACCCACAGTAAATTGGGCACTTTCTGACTTGGTCTTCATGAAAATGGATCCTCTTAGTTTTCATGTCGGAGCTCAAACTCATGAAAGGAGTTCAACTGGCAGAGGTGAAGCCATGGCCACTGTACAGATTGGGGCTTCATCTCTCCTATCCCTGCAGTCAACATAAATAAATTAATCTTTGTGCCTGATCACTAGTCCAGTGCACCCAGCATTTTAATTCACGGTGCTATTGGGCATGATGCGCTCTGCTCATAGCACTGCAAGGTGATGACGCTTCCATGCCTCTTCCTCAGTAGGCAGAGCAATAGTGCCCTAGGCACTCCATGGGATTTATGAAAGGGCATTGGAAATATAAACTTCAATCTCCATGCATAAGGGCACTATTGAGGAAGGGTCAACATCATGTCAACAGTTCATGAGACCGCGGGATGCTCACGAGTGCCAAAATTAAAATGCAGCATGCACTAGAGAATTTACCAATTTGAGTGTCAGGTATAAAGATTATTTATTTAATCTAGTGCCTACAGAGGAGACCAGAGAGTGAAGCCCGATCTGTACAGCAGTTATGGCTTCACCTCTGCTGGTAGTTCTCCTTTAAGAACTCATCGTCACAGCCGGCCTGGTGGTGCTGAGGGTTGAGGCACTGGATGCCACAGCTCACACCATGCCCAGTTTGGGAATGACTTGGGTCATCGGAGGGACAGCAAGGGAGGGAAGGAATTGAGCGTCTGGAGGACTGCTCTCCCCTCCTGGGGTGGGTTCTGGGGTATGTATGCCTGCTCCATAGTGGCTCTGGGTGGAGACCATGGGACCTACAGGCTACAGGGCTTGGCGCTACATCAGGGGTGGAGTAGTGGCAGCCAGGCTGCACATAAATGCAGTGCTGGCATTGCACATCTGTGCTCCAGGAAACTGTGCGGAAAAACCCTGGTGGCCTAGCAGGCGAAGGGGGCCTGGAGACCTGCCCACATCCCAACCCTGGAGAGATGCCCTAGGTCCCAGTGAATAAAGAAAATAAAAAAACTCATTATCTCTGTAGTTCCCCAACCCAAGCAAACACGGACTGCACTGGCAACAAGGTGGTCCCACCATACCACCTAAGAGAACATACACCACAGGATGTTTGAGGAATGACACCTCCAGATACCCATGCACAGCCACACGGGACCCATCCTGAAAGGTAAGTACTTGTTTGGTGATTTTATTAGCATCACCTATGACAGTGGGTGGTGAGCCTGGTTGCAGTAGCCCAGGTTGCTGAATGCTCCCCAAAACCAGGTACTTCAAAATTGTCTCATCCAGCAGTTTTGAAGGGCACAGATGAAACATGGTTGATTGATGTGATTTAATAAAGTTTTTTGTTCTAGTGTGTGTGTCAATTCTTCTACACACAGACACAAACACTAGACCACCCAAAAGTTACCTTTTTAATCATATTTATATTCAGGATAGAGACGGGTGAAGCAGGTCCCAGAAATACAACACAGTAAATGAAATAATACATTTTACAGTTAAGAAGACACACGCCAGCAAACCACCCCAAGACCAAACAGCGTACCTTCCCTGCCCCAGGGGACTGGCTGGGTCACAGGCCAGACCATAAAACATCTTGTTGAACCACACAATAATATGAAATTGCTGCATAAACACACATGTTGAAAAAATTGTTCTGTCAGTATGCCCGTCCCACCCTCCCTCCTCCATTACCAGAGGCCAGAACCATTTTTTCAACACGTGTACTAGTCGGCCAAGCCCGTCCCTTCACCGACCAGTGACAAGCCACAGAAACATGGCACAGAGCCAGCAGACTGGCATACATGTTGACAAATGGTTCTGTGCCAGTATGCCCTTCCAAACCTCCTCCTCCATCACCAGAGGCCTGAACCATTTTTTCACACATGTGTACCAGTCAGCTAAGCCCATCCCTTCGCCGACCATCAGGGACAAGCCACAGGAACATGGCACGGAGCCAGTAGACTGGCATACATGTTGAAAAATTGGTTCTGTGCCAGTATGCCCATCCACCCCTCCCTCCCTCCATCTCCAGAGGCCAGAAACCATTTTTCACACGTGTACTAGTCAGCCAAGCCTGTCCCTTCACTGACCATCAGCAACAAGCCACAGGAAGATAGCACAGAGCCAGCAGACTGGCATACATGTTGACAAAATGGTTCTGTCCAGTATGCCCATCCACCCCACCCTCCTCCATGACCAGAGGCCAGAACCATTTTCCCAGCACATGTACCAGTCTGCCAACCATCAACGACAAGCCACTGGAGCATGGCATGGTCCCAACATACATGCTGGAAAAATGGTTCTGTGCCAATCTACTCATCCACCCCGCCCCATGGCAACCAAGGCCAGAACAGTTTAATTTAAACATGTAGTACCTGCCAAGCCTGTCCTTTCACACATAAACAAGAGACCACAGTAGCAAAGGACTGACCTGTCCTACTGGTAACACCCCCAAAAAAAATATCAAAACATTATCATTTTTAAATTAAGCATACCAGCTAACACAACCACCCATCTCCATCTTCCCTCTTGCTTTCCCATACAAACAGCAGCAATGCTATCCCCAAAAATAAAACTTACCAGGCTATGACAAGCACTTAGGCAGTTGTCCTGTGGCAGAAGATGGCAAGGCAGGTCAGGTCAGTGGCAACATAAAGAAGCAGAAAGGGCATCAGCCAAAGGAAGCCGGTGAGCAGGCGGCCCCCACCTCCAGCTCACAGTCAGCAAAACCCCAGTTCACAGCCAGCAAACCCCCAGGAGACATGGTCAGCAACCACCCCCAGACATGGGCAGCAACCCCCACAAACACAACTCACAGCCAGCGAACCACCAAAGACATGGCCAGAAATCACCCCAAACACACAGACGGCAACCACCCCAGCTCACAGACAGCAAACCTCTCCAACACATAGACAGCAACCCCTGCTCATAGTCAGACAATCCCCAGAGACACAGCCAGCAACCCCCAACACACAGACAGCAACCCCTGCTCATGTCCAGCAACCCCGAAACACATGGCCAGTAACCACCACCCAGAGACATGGCCAGCAACCTTTCTCCCAGACACAGCACCACACCAAGACAAGGACAGAACCCCACAACACACGGACTGCAACACCAACCCCCGGCTCACAGCTAGCAGTCCCACCTGGCTTACAGCCACTCTCCCAACAAACTAACACAAAATAAGGCAAACTAAGGGCACACACTAGGGCAGCATGAGGGCACAATGGGGCAACAAACACCTAATAGAATGGATATTTTTTTCCGTTAGCAAGCACTAAACAGATGGAGCAAACTTTTTGGGAAAGGCAGCAGCAGCAGCAATAGGTAAAAATATTAAGCTCCGTGACACCAACATACATGTCAGCATCCCAGTCAGACCAACCCAGGTCAGCAGGTTCTCATCACCGTACCTACCTTAACTGAAATGGAGGTGAACCACAACACGGAATACACTTCCAATCATCCACACAGATCCGGCAGCCGCAGTATATAATAAATGTGTCCCAAGTGTTTAAAACCACAGCAAATATTAAATGAGCAGGGTTCAATCTGCACCACCACCACGGAGATTCGGGATTCTAGGCAGCAGTAAGGCCAGGCATACACTCACTCTACAGGAGTCTCTAAATTAGTTACTTACAAGATAGCCAATCTGGACAAACAAAAACACCTTTCTGGACTGTATGGAGCTGTGAGCAGAGGATAACAGCTATTGATTCCTGGCCGTAGAGCAGATAGCTTGAGACTTCAAAGCAGGCCCCCATATACATACTTCGGAGGCAATAATCAAAACAGTAGGGTAGATTAAAAGAAAATAGTTGAGTAACTACACAGGCAGCTAAAAAGTACTACTTTTTCGTGGAATGATCCGAAAAGCACTTAAAATGAGCACAGGAACGGGTCAGGAGCAGAAACAAGTTGGTGAGAATAATATCAGCAGCAAGGCAGAGGGAGAAAACAAACATGCTGCAATGCTGTGTTCTCAGTCAGCGAGAACAAACACCTTCCGTTTTTAGCCGTTTCCATCGACCAATCAAATTTCCGTTTTCCGTCGCATCACCGCATATGCGGTAAACCAGTGTCCCTGCTGAACAAACATCTTTTGAAATCAAAGTTCAAGATGGTGACTCTGGGAATAATTCTTCCTCTCTAAGGCCAGGGGACTGGCTAGCCTCTCTGGACCTAAAGGATGCCTATTTTCACATTCCTATCAGGTGCTCCCACAGAAAGTACCTCAGGTTCAAACTGCCTTCTGGCCATTACCAATTCAGAGCAATACCTTTCAGCCTGTCATCTGCTCCAGGAGTGTTCACCAAGTGCCTGGCAGTAGTAGTGGCTTTTCTAAGGAGGAAAAATATCTCCATATTCCTTACCTGGATGACTGGCTCATAGTGGGCCAATCTCCAGACCAAGTCAAGTCAGATCTAAAAGTGACCCAGCAGGTGCTCACTTCTCTAGGTTTCCTCTTAATCTTCCAAGTCAGATCTTGAGCCAGTGCAACTCTTGACTTTCATAGTGGTAGAATTGGATACTGTCAAAGCAAGAGCATTTCTCCCTTGGCAAGGGTGTGAGGGCCATTATAGAGTTGGCTTCCTCTTTCACCTTCTGGTGTCTCGACCAGCAAGGCATTTCCTTCAGCTTCTGGGCCACATGGCAGCTTCCACTGCAGTGGTCCAAGGGCCAGATTCAGATGAGAGACATTCAGTTTCACCTGAGGGCTTTTTGGCCTCAGAAAAAGATCCTCTGACTAAGCTGATTCCAGTGACTCAGACTCTGATCCTGTCCCTTCAGTGGTGGCAGGATCAGGACAATCTCGGCCAGGGATCCCTTTCATTTCACAGTCCCATTCTGTGGTCCCAACCACAGACACTTCTCTCCTGGGTTGGGGGCCCATTTAGAGGCTCTCACAGCTCAGGGAGTGATCCTCTCAGGAGTCTCTTCTCCACATCAATCTCCTGGAGCTCAAGGCAGTGTACCTGGCTCTGTAGTCTTCTCTCACAATCAGTAAGGAACAAGGTGGTTCAGGTCAGGACAGACAACACCACCACCATGTGGTACATCAACAAGCAGGAGGCACTCGGTCCATGGCCTTGTGCACGGAAGCCATGAAAATATGGACACTAGCTTACTCCCTTCAGGTCTCTTTGGTAGCAGTTCATCTCCCAGGAAGGACAATAATGTGCTAGCAGATGCATTGAGTAGGATTTCCCAGGGCCATCACAAATGGTCCCTGGATCCCTAGTGTTGAAAGTGACTGTTTCAAGATGGGGCACTTCAGAGATAGATCTCTTTGCAGCCCCAGACAATCACCAACTCCCTTTGTTTTGATGCAGACCCCCAGTTTTGGGCTCAGTTCCTCTGGATGTTCTGATTCTGGATTGGGAAGGGAAATTTCTGTATGCCTTCCTCCTTTCCTCTGATCTTCAAGGTACTGGAGAAGATAAGGTCACAATCCTGAAAAGTGATCCTGATTGCTCCAGACTGGGCCAGGCAACCGTGGTACACTCCTCTTGTCCTTAGCAGTGCATCTTCCTCTGTTTCTTCCCACAAATCACGATCTGTTAACCTCCTCTCAGGGAGGATTTGGTATCCCAACCTTCGGTCTCTCAATGTCAAGGCATGGCTTTTGAAGAGTTAGAGTATGCAGGTTTGCACCTGGGGTTCTGGACATTCTTAAAGCATCTCAAACCTGCCACCAGAAAGACTTACAATTCTAAGTGGAAGACATTTAGTATTTGGTGTACCAAGAAGCATATATCTCCAGATACTGCTGAATTGTCTACAGTTCTGGACTGTATGGTTCATCTCAATGGCCTAGGCCTCAGACCATCTACCCTCAAAGTGCATTTGTCAGCTGTCTTTGCTTTCTTATCAGTAGGTAAACCCTCTTCACTGGCATCTCACCCTGTTTTCTGTAACTTTTAAAGGATTGCTTCATACAAATCCCACTTAGGATCCTTCCCTGCTTGGGATCTTAATGTCTGCATTGCCCAGCTTATGCAACCTCCTTTTGAGCCTCTGTCTTCAGCAGATCTCAAGTACTTGACTTGGAAGACTGTGTTTCTGGTGGCTATTAACTCTGCCAGACACAACAGTGAGTTGCAAGCTCTGTCAGTGGAGCCTGATTTTATCTCTATTCATAGAGATACGGTGGTTCTGAGAACCTTTAGGTTCTTACCTAAAGTGGTTTCAGATTTTCATTTGAACCAGTCCATGTCTCTTGCTGTATTCTTCACTGATCACTCTTCTTCTGGGGAAAGAAGATTACACAGTTTGATGTTAAGAGGGACTTAGCTACTGCATTGATCATACTAAGGCCCACAGGTTTGACTCCTTCAGTTGTTCCTCACTTATGGAGAAGTGGGGAAAGGCAAACTGCCACTAAGAGAACTATTGCTAGGTGGATTGTCTCTTGTATACAGTTCTGCTATGAGAAGCTAGGCAAGATTCCACCCTCAGACCTGAGGGCTCATTTGACTAGAGGTACAGCTGCTTCCTGGCTGCTGCCAGTGATATTCCCTTACTAGAGGTATGCAAAGCAGCCACCTGGAAAACAGTCCATACTTTCACCAAGCATTACTCTCTGGCTATCCAGGCTAGGAGTGATGCTCGGTTTGGTATAGCAGTACTGCAGAGCCTATTCCCCAAACAGGTTTGAATCCCTCCTCCAGGAGGTACTGTAGTAGTCTACAGTATGTCAGAATACAGCAAGACTTCATGTTGTTTGATGATAAAATTACTCAGCTTAGTAATTGTGTTTCTTCTAATGCCGTCTTGCTGTATTCTGACCTCCTCCCTGCCTCCCCTCTCAGAACCAGGTTTTGGGAAATGGCGGGCAGGTGCAGTGTTACACCCAGGGTGTATTTGGGCACTCTCACTTTTAGAGAGGAGGAGTGGGTTATGTTCTTTATTTTAATAGTCATTAGTTGTTCACTACCTGGTTTTGTTTTGGATTTCTTGACAAGAGTCTTTGGGGAATCCAAAATACTTGGTTGCTATTTGGCTAGTAAAAGTTTTACAATTTCCACATAGTGGTTTAGTTAGTATTAGCTCGTAAACATAGAAACTTAGACTTTGATGGCAGATAGGACCGTTTGGCCCACCTAGTCTGCCTGTTTCCTTACCTACAGATCCTAGTTAACCAATAGCCTATTTCTTCCTACCCCCACAAGAATTGCCTTATGTCTGTCCCATGCATTCTTGAATTCTCCCACAGTTTAGACCCCACAACCACCTCAGGAAGGCTGTTCCATGCATCCACTATCCCTCTGTGAAAAATGCTTCCTCACATTGCCCGGAACCGCCCCCTCTGTCTTTAAATTGTGTCCCCTTGTTCTTGCATGTCTCTTTTTCTGAAAGATGCTACCCTCTTGGACTTTGTTGATTCCACTGAGGTACTTAAACGTTTCTATCATGTCCCCCTCTCCCTTCTCTTCTCAAGGGTATACATGTTAAGCTCCTTTAGTCTCTCCTCGTCACGGCTTCTCTTGCAGACCCTGCACTATTTTAGTTGCCCTCCTCTGGACTGCCTCTATCCTGTCTGTGTCCTTGGGAGATTGGGTCTCCAGAACTGGACGCAGTACTCCAGATGGGGTCTCACCAACTGTCTGTACAGAGGGATAACAACTTCCTGTTTTCTGCTGGTGATGCCTCTCCTCTGCATCCCAGTATAACCCCAGCCTTCCCTACTGCGTTCTCTCATTGCTTGCTAACCTTAAGGTCATCTGATATCATTACCCTCAGGTCCCTTTCCTTTTTGTTGTTGTTACTACTCCCCCCATTGTGTAATCTTCCTCTGGGTTCTTGTTTCCCAGGTGCATTATTTTGCACTTCTTTGCATTGAATCCAAGCTGCCATACTTCTGACCATTCCTCCAACCATGCCAAGTCCTTCTCATCCTTTCCACGCCTCCTCTGTATCAACCCTGTTGCAGATCTTTGTGTAATCTGCAAAGATGCATACTTTCCTTCCAGTCCCTCTGCAATGTCACTTATAAAGACATTAAAAGGACTGGACCCAGTACTGAACCCTCGATACCTCACTAGTAACCCTCTTTCTTCAGAGTGGACTCCATTTACAGTTACCTTCTGTGTCCTGTTGTCCAGCCAATGTTTTATCCAGGCTACCACCCTGAGGCCCACTCCCAGGCTGGTTAATTTGACTATTAATCTTTTGTGTGGACTGTATCAAATGCCTTGCTAAAGTCTTGGCAGGCCATGTCCACAAGCCCTCCCTGGTCTACTACTTTGGTCACCCAGTCAAAGGAATCTATTACATTCGTCTGACGTGACCTTCCCACAGCGAACCCATGCTGCCTTGGGTCCTGTGCCCCACTGGCCTCAAGGTACTCAACAATTCTTTCCTTCAGAAGTGACTTCATCACTTTCCCTACCACTGAGGTCAAACTGACAGGTCTGTAGTTTCCTGCCTCTGTCTTGGTCCCACTTTTGTGAAGGGAATCACATCCGCCTTCCTCCAGTCCTCAGGTACCACACCATCCTCCCATGATTTATTAAAAAGAGTAGTCAGTGGTTTCACTAGTTCGTCCCTAATTCTTTTAGAATGCTTGGGTGAATTCCATCAGGCCCCATTGCTTTGTCCACCTTCAGTTTTAGGAGTTCTTGCAGACCCTTTCTTCTGTGAAAGGGCTGGGATCGACCCCATCAAGAGTGCTTCTTTTAATTGGATTTGGCACTTCCTCCTCTTTCTTGAATACTGAGCAGAAATATTCATTCAGTATCCCTGCTTTTTCACTGTCCCCCCTCTGCCCACCCACCATTCATTCTATTCAGCCTCACTATCCCTCCCTTTGTTTTTCTACACTCTCTGATGTACCTATAAAGATTTTATCCCCTTCTTAACCGAGTTTACTATCTTTTCCTCAGTTTGTGCCTTTGTTATTCTGACTTCCTCCCTACTTCCTTCTGCCTTAACTGGTACAGCTCTCTGTCCTGTTCCTTCTGTGTTTCCTTATACTTCCTGAATGCTAACTTTTCTCCTTGACTTTCCCAGCCACCCTTTTGAGAACCGTAGTGGCTTTTCTTTCATTTTGATTTGTTTATTTGCTTCACACAAAGGCTTGTTGCCTATGTGATGGCAGTTTTGATGATTCCCATTGTTGCTCCACCCTCCTTCTAGCCTGTTTGCTAGTGCTTTTCTAAGGCACTCTCCCATCTTGCCAAAGTCAGCCCTCCTGAAGTCCAGTACTTTCACTTTTGTATGGTTTGACTCTGTAGCTGAGTTTAACGTGAACCACACTGTTTGATGGTCACTTGTTCCCAGATGGCAACCCATTTCTAGATCTGAGATCCTCTCACTGCCCCATTTAGAGTACCAGGTCTAAGATTGCTCCCTCATGAGTGGGTTCTGAAACTAGCTGTCTGAGGCCTGCCACCTGTAGTGGCATTGAGAATGGCCCTGCTCTTGGATGTGGCTGCAGCAAATGTGCTCCAGTTAACATCTGGCATATTCAGGTCTCCTATCAACAGTATCTCCCCTTTCTGCCATCCTAAGAATGCCTTCATCATATCCGTGTCCATTCCCTCCCCATGACGTGGGGTCTGTACACAACCCCTGTGCGGATTGTGGTGCTCTTCCAGTCTTCAAGGTGACCCACAGTGCCTCCTCTCCTCCCTGTTTACTCTTTTGTTCAGTTGCTTTTATCCCTTCCTTTACATGAGAGCTACTCCTTCCTCTTCTCTCCTGCCTGCCTGTCTCTCCTGTAGGTTATGTCCCTGGTATGTTAACATCTCAGTGATGGTTCTTTGTGTACCATGTTCCGTGACTGCTACGATATCCAGGCATCCCTCTTCCATCAAGGCCACCAGCTCAGGGAGCTTGTTGCCCAGACTACGGGCATTGGTACTCATTACCCTCCATTTCTTGATGGCCTTACTCCTTTTGCCCCATCCCTGTCCTTCTTGCCTTTGTCACTTTCCACATTTACCCTGCCCTTCTCCCTATACGCCACCTCTATGTTGGTGTTTACTGCACTTACTACCATGATTTTGGGGGCTAGAATTTCCCTGCTCCTTTCCAGTGCCTCCCCTTGGCTAGTTTAAATGCTTGCCAATGAAGCATTTAAACCTATCACCTAGGATCTTGGTTCCCTCCTGGACAGATGCAGCCCATCATGCCGGTATAGGCTTGCATCACTCCAAGTGGACCCCAGTCCCCAATGAAGCTAATCCTGAACTCTGCACCAGTTTTTCAACCACTGATTGAATCCCATGGTGCAGAACACTCTAACCTCTCCCACGCCATAGATGGGCAGCACCTCCAGAAGGTTACAGTGCGTGCTACTTGTCTAAGGCCCTCCAGTTCCACAAACTCTTTCTGCACTGTTCTAATCCTTTCTTAGCCAGGTCATTTGTCCCTAGGTGGACAATGACATCCAGCTCCCTCACCTGTGCAGCTGCTCCGGCAATCCTGAGGATTCGCTCCTGTCCCTCAAGCCATGGTGCCAGGCAGGCAGGCACCTTACCTCCTCTCCCTTCCTCCCCAGTTCTACCTTCCTAACAATGGAGTCCCCTACCAGGGTTGTTTCCTTCCCTTTGGGTTCCTGTGCCACCCTCCTGTGGGTCTCCTTTGTGGAGGTTCCCAGCATCCTCCTTGGTCTCCACTGCAGGTGCCTCCATAGAGGAATCACACTTTGCCAGAATGGCATAGGAATTGTGGAGAGGTACAACTGGAGGGATGCACCTCTGTTCCACCACCTCACCCTCCCTGAACCCACTGTGGTCCAACCACTCCTCTTTCTTGGCAACCTCTGAGGCAATGGCAGTGGCACTGGAGGTCCCACAAATGCTGGCCAACTCAGCCTGGAGATAAGCAACTCCTCCCTCAGCCCAGAGGTGCCTGCAGGTGGGACAACACCGCATCCTCCAGAACGTCTCCCGGAAGACTGCTGCTCCACAGCCACTGCACTGCACTGCACCACTCCCATCATGTCTTATTTCTGGCCCCTTAACATTGTTTGGAATCCTTACTCTTTCCTCTGTTTTTCTTTTTTTGTTTGTTTCTCTTCTCTCTCTTTACTTTCTGCCTCTATGCCCTTTAAGCTCCTGATTGTCCTGTTCTGAGACAAAAATATCCTATATTTCTCAGTAGACCCCTTACTTGCTCAGAGGCAGGCCTCCAGCAGCTAGAGGTGCCAGAGCTACTCTTGCCCTTCTAGGATGGTGGGTCTTTGGTGGCTCAATGATCACTCACTTCCTGCTCCCAAACAGGAAGTTCCTGTTGTCAGTCAAATCCTGTGCCTATAAAAGTAGAACTAGCTTTGGGTGGGAGGGTGGAGGAGAGGGAAGGAGGCCATATAGTCCTGGTAGAAGTCCAGTCACACAGCACTCCTTCCTCCTGGTGTCTTCTGCCAAGCTACTAACAGAAACTTTCTAAGGCAGTCTTTAAATATAGCTTCCTTCTAGCTAAGCCACTCCCTACTTACTAGATCTTTCTACAAGTAATTTAAACTGACAGCTATCAAGCCCTTTCAATCACCTGAGATTTACACCTAGATAACTGTTCAGATAACCATTCAGTTCAGTTAACTCAGACAAGCACACTAATTTTTTTTTGTTTTGTTAGTTTGTTTTTACCTTAAATTAAAGGTCCATGTACAAGAATTCTACCTCTTTAGTCCCAGTAGAGAAGTCCAGCCACACAGCACTCCTTCCTCCTCATAAGAATCTGACGTTACACTTCAATGTGCAGCAGACAGAGGTTTGAACGAGCTGCAGCTCAGCATTCTGTGCTCTGCATAGAATTTTACTATTTCCTCTCCGGGTCAGTTCAAGTGCTGGGGCTAACTGCAATATGTCAGAATACAGCAAGACTCCATTAGAAGAAACACAATTACTAAGGTGAGTAATGTTTTTCTTCCCGTAGTAAGAGTGAAGGCCATCGTGAGGCTGGCTTCTTCCTTCCACCCTCTGGTCTCGACCAGCAAGACACTTTCTTCAGTTGCTGGGCCACATGGCAGCTTCCACTGTAGTGGTCTGGGAGGCCAGATTTCAGATGAGGGACATTCAGTTTCATCTGAGGGCTTTTGGTCTCAGAAAAGAGGTCATTTGTCCAAACTGATTCCAGTGACTCAGACTCTGATCCAGGCTCCTCAGTGGTGGCAGGATCAGGACAATCTCAGGCAGGGGTCCCATTCATTTCTCAGGCTCATTCTGTGGTCCCTAATCACAGACGCCTCTCTCCTGGGTTGGGAGCCCACTTGGAGGCTCTCACAGCCCAGGGAGTGTGTCCACTCAGGTCTCTTTTCACATCAAGCTTCTGGAGCTCAGGTGGTTTACCTGGCTCTACAGGCTTTCTCACAATCAGTAAAGAACAAGGTGGTTCAAGTCAGGACAGACAACACCACCACCCTGTGGTACATCAACAAGCAGGGAGGCACTTGGTCTGCTGGCCTTGTGCATGGAAGCCATGAAAATATGGTCCCTGGCTTACTCCTTACAGACCTCTCTGGTAGCAGTCCATCTCCCAGGAAAGGACAATATGTTAGCAAATGCATTGAGTAGGATTTGCAGGACCATCACAAATGGTCCCTGGATCCCTAGTGTTAAAAGTGATTTTTCAAGATGGGGCACCCCAGAAATAGATCTCTTTGCAGCCCCAGACAATCACCAACATCCTTCTACTGTTGCAGACCCCAGTCTTGGGCTCAGTCCCTCTGGATGCTCTGATTCTGAATTGGGAAGGGAAATTTCTATATGCCTTTCCTCCTTTTCCTCTGTTGTTCAAGGTTCTGGTCAAGATAAGGTCACAGTCTTGCAAAGTGATCCTGATTGCTCCAGATTGGGCCAGGCAGCTTTGGTATCCCATGTTTCAAACAACATGAAGTCTTGCTGTATTCTGACAATCTGCAGTTAGCTCCAGCCCTTGAACTGTCCCGGAGAGTAGAGGTTAATTTTCTATGCTTGCTTGAAACGTTGATCTCGAGTTCAGTTGAGGTTTCTGTCTGCAGCACTTTGAAACCCAACTGTCAGATTCTTTACTCCGCTTCACTGAACAGTCGCTCCGGAGATTTCTTCTGCTGCTCAGTTCAATTCGGTTAAAGTGTCGTGTTTTCCGCTTAACTTCTGTAGTATTACGGTTCAGGGCCCTGTCTGCGTGTACAGTAAGTACTTTAGGTAGTAGTTCTAGGTTATTGATGGAAATTGTAAAACCTTTCTCAATTGGTTCAGCTGAACTGATCCAGCATATTTGAACTCTTGTGTATTTTCCTTTAGTGTGTGTTACCGGTCCTTATCGGTTTAAAAGAAAGCGTGTTTTAACGTTTTTTCCAACACCCGTAACACAGTGAGAAACCGATAAGGGAGTCTTGCTTGGTGGTTGCCGAAAAAGCGTAGTTTGGTTAGGTTGGCCATGTCTGGAAACCCAAGAAAATCCGGGCCCACTGGGTTTGCAACACTGCAGTGAGTGTGGGAGGTCTTTGCTAAGGTCGATCCCCACACCACCTGTGTTTATTGTCTGGGGTTTGACCACCTCGATTCAGACTGCCAAATTTGTAAAGATTTTCCTAAGTCTACCCTGGACAAAGATTAGGTAGACTTAGGAAAAGGAAGGCGAGAAGTCAGCTGACCGGATGGCCAGCCGGTTCAGTTCTGACCGAACCAGAAGGAGTGCCCTCTGACCAGGCGATACTTTGCGCGGGCAAGAGGAGAGCCGATCCTGAGGATCGGTTCCTACAAAAGGAAACGTAAAGAAAAAATCAGCTGGTTTGGATCCGGAGGTTCATGTTCCGACCGCTGATGAGATTGCCTGAGTGATTCGGATTGTTGAATCGCTTCACCTGGTTCCTTCCAATCCGGCTCCGTTGGGTAGGGGTTCTGTTCGGTCGGTTCCTCCGGTTCAGGATTATGCCCTGAAGATTTTTATGAACCGAATTTGAGGATGAGGGGATTATGAGCAAGGCTTCTGAGTCCCCTCCCACTTTCTGTTTTACAGAAAAGTGGCTGAACCCTCCAGCTTCCTATGGAGGAGGCTGCAATGGATCAAGAGGAGCCTGATTTTGTTGAAACGATGGACATCCCAGAGTCCAGGAGACTGTCTATTCCCTTCACAAGTCGTTTGGGAAACAGACACAAAAATGTTAAAGTCTTCAAATTCTGTACCTCCTGTTGATAGAAGAATGGAGAAGAGGCTACCTTGTCAGGCTCAGACACAGAGTTTTTTCTATCAGCAATGCAGCCATGTTGAGTAGTGCAGGCTGCAGCCTGTGATAGGGCTAATCTTCCTTGGCTTCACACCCCCCAGATAAAGACTCCAGGAGGATGGATGCCTTGGCAAAGAAACAGTACATGGCATCCTCTTTGGGACTTAGGCAGGCTAATTATATGGCCTTTGGCCAGGTACCAGAAGTCCAGGTGGGACACTGTACTGGCACTGGCTAAACAGGCTTCCCCAGCTGGCCAAGGAGCTGGAGGAGGTGGCTGCTGATGGGACTGAGGCATCTAAGGTAAAATTTCATGCTGCTTTTGACTCCAATAATGTGTCATCAAGAGTCATGGCTACATCTGTGGCTCTTTGGAGAATGGCTTGGCTCAGATGTACTAGCCTCTCACAGGACATCCAGGCTAAGGCCATGGATTTCCTGTGAAGGTAATTCTCTGTTTGGGAAACAGACAGAGAATTACATGAAAAGATGGAGGAATATAGGACCACTTACAGGAGTGCACAGGCCAAGAGAGGCAGTCAACTCCTCAAAGGCAGCAATCTTGGGGCAGGGGTGCCTTTCATAGGCCTTTCTTCCAAGTACAGGCCTCTTCTCCCTTTTCTCAGAGGGGTTTTTAGAAGGAGAGGCAGAAGAGGGATGAGCAGCGCTGTCTTCACCTCTCAGCCTAAGCTATGCCAAGCAGGCGCCCTGAGGTGTCAGCCCGGTTGACTCTCCTATTCCTATAGGGGCAGGTAGGCTTACTTTGTCCAGGACTGGATGTCTGTTACTTCAGACAAGTGGGTCCTGGAAGTAGTAAGCCAGGGACTAATTCTCAGCTTCAAAAATTCCGAAGATGAGAGCCAGATCTTTTCCACCTACAAGTCTCTCTGAAACCCTTGCCCTAGAGGCAGAGGTTTCATCTCTTCTGTCTTAAGAGCCATAGAGAGAGTTCCTACCCTACACTGGGGCAAAGGTCTGTACTCCAGGTACTTCCATACCCCAAAAGACAGGGGAGTGGTGACCCATCCTAGATCTAAGATACCTGAACAAACATCTTTTAATACCAAGGTTCAAAATGGTGACTCTGGGAATAATTCTTTCCTCCCTAAGGCCAGGGACTGGCTAGCCTCCCTGAACCTCAAAGATGCCTACTTTCACATTCCCATCAGGTGCTCCCACAGAAAGTATCTCAGGTTCAAATTGCCCTCAGACCATTATCAGTTCAAAGCAATGCCCTTTGGTCTAACATCCGCTCCAAGGGTTTTCACAAAGTGCCTTGCAGTAGTAGTTGCCTTTCTAAGAAGGCAAAAGATCTCCATTTTTCCATATCTGGATGACTGGCTCATCATGGGTCAGTCTTCAGACCAAGTCAGGTCAGACCTGCAAGTGGCCCAGCAAGTGCTCACTTCCATAGGATTTCTTCTCAACCTTCCTAATCAGTTCTCGAACCTGTGCAGCTTCTTACCTTTATAGGGGCAGAGCTAGATACTGTCAAAAGCAAGAGCCTTTCTTCCCTGGAAAGGGCAAGAACTCTTATAGACTGGCTTCTTCCTTCAGCCTTCAGGTGTCCCGACCAAGCAAGGCACTTTCTTCAGCTCCTGGGCCACATGGCAGCTTCTACAGTGGTGGTCCAAGGGCAAGATTCCAGATGAGGACATTCAGTTCCATCTGAGGGCCTTTTGGTCCCAAAGGAAGGATCCTCTTACCAAATTGATTCCAGTGACTGGACACTGATCCAGGCCCTTCAGTGTTGGCAGGATCAGGACAGTTTAAGGCAAGGGGTTCCATTTGTCACTCAGTCTCATTCGGTGGTCCTTACCACAGATGCTTCCCTTCTGGGCTGGAGAGCCCATCTGGGGCCCTCACTGCCCAGGAACTGTGGTCCCTCAGGAATCCCTCCCTTCATATCAATCTCCTGGAACTCAGGGCAGTTTTTCTGGCCCTGCACGCTTTCTCTCAGTCAGTGCAGAACAAGGTGGTTCAGGTCAGAACGGACAACACCACCAGCATGTGGTATATCAACAAGCGGGAGGCACTCGGTCCACGGCCTTGTGCCGGAAGCCATGAAATTGTGGTTCCTGGCTTACTCTCTGCAGACCTCTCTGATAGCAGTCCACCTTCCAGGGAAGGACAATGTGCTAGCAGATGCACTGAACAGGATCTCCCAGGGCCATCACGAAAGGTCCCTGGACCCTCTGGTGTTGAAAGTGATTTTCTCAAGATGGGGCACCCAGAGATAGATCTCTTTGTAGCACCAATCACCAACTTCCTCTGTTTAGTTGCAGACCCCAGTCTTGGGCTCAGTCCTCTGGATGCTCTGATTTTGAACTGGGAAGGACATTTCAATATGCCTTCCCTCCTTTTCCTTTACTGTTCAAGGTTCTGGTCAAGATAAGATCACAACCCTGCAAAGTGATTCTGATTGCTCCAGACTGGGCCAGGCAGCCCTGGTACCCCTCTTACTGTCCTTAGCAGTCCATCTTCCCTGTCTCTTCCCAGGAATTACAACCCGTTAACCTCCTCTCAGGGGAGGATTTGGTACCCCAATCTTTGGTCTCTCAATCTCAAGGCATGGCTCTTGAAGAGTTAGAGTATGCAAGTTTGCGTTTGTCTCAAGGGGTTCTGGACATTCTCAAAGCCTCTCAAAATCCGCCACCAGAAAAACATATAACTCTAAATGGAAAAGATTCAGCATCTGGTGTTCCAAAAGCATATATCCCCAGACACTGCTGAATTGTCTACAGTTCTGGATTATATGGTTCACCACAATGGCCTGGGCCTCAGACCAGCTACCCTCAAATACATTTGTCAGCTGTTTCTGCTTTTCTGTCAGTGAGAAAGCCTTCTTCACGGCATCTCATCCTGTTTTCTGTAAAATTTTCAAGGGATTGCGTCATACCAATCCTCTTTAGGATCCTACACCTGCCTGGGATCTTAACGTTTGCATTGTCCAGCTTATGAAACTCCCTTTGAACCTTTGTCTTCAGCAGAACTTAAGTACTTGACTTGGAAGACTGTGTTCCTGGTAACTATTACCTCTGCCAGACGTTATCAGTGAGTTGCAAGCTCTGTCAGTGGAGCCTGATTTTATTTCATTCAATAGATATAAGGTGGTTCTTAGAACCAATAGGAAGTTCTTACCTAAAGTGGTTTCAGATTTTCATTTGAACCAATCCATGTTTCTCCTGGTATTTCACTGATCGTTCTTCAGAAGAGACTATTATACAGTTTTTTATGTTAAAAGGCCCTTAGTTACTACATTGAGCATACTAGGGCACACAGGTTTGACTCCTCCAGTTGTTCCTCACTTATGGGGAAGTGGGTAATGGCAAACCTGCCACTAAGAGAACTATTGCCAGGTGGATTGTCTCTTGTATACAATTCTGCTATGAGAAGCTATGTAAAATACCACCCTCAGGCCTGAGTGCTCATTTGACTAGAGTACAGCTGCTTCCCTGGCTGCTGCCAGGGATATTCCTTACTAGAGATATGCAAAGCAGCCACCTGGAAAACAGTCCATACAGTCACCAAGCATTACTCTCTGGATATCCAGGCTAGGAGTGATGCTCAGTTTGATACAACACTACTGCAGAGCCTATTCCCAAAATAGGTTTGAATCCCTCCTTCATGGAGGTACTGCTTGGTAGTCTGCAATATGTCAGAATAGAGCAAGACTTCATAATGTTTGAAGAAAAAATTACTCACCTTAGTAATTGTGTTTCTTCTAATGGAGTCTTGTTGTATTCTGACCTCCCTTCCTGCCTCCTCTCAGAACCTGTTTTTGGGAAGTGGGCTGGCAGGTGCAGTGTTGCACCCAGAGGTGCATTTGGGCACTCCCTCGTTTTGAGAGTGGGGTGGGTTATGTTTCTTTATTTTAAAAGTCATAAGTTGCTCACTACCTGGTTTTTGATTTTGGATTTCTCAACTTGAGTCTTTTGGGGAATCCAAAATATTTGGTTACCATTTGGCTAGTAAAAGTCTACAATTTCAACATGGTGGGTTAGTTAGTATTATCTTGTAAGAATCTGACGGTTACACTTCAACGTGCAGGAGACAGAGGTTTGAACCAACTGAGGCTCAGCATTCTATGCTCTGCATATAATTTAACTCTTTCCTCTCCGGAGCGGTTCAAGTGCTGGGGCTAACTGCAACATGTTAGAATACAGCAAGACTCTATTAGGAGAAACACAATTACTAAGATGAGTAATTTTTTCTTTTGGCCATGGCATCCACTTTCCTGGAGTCCTTGTCTGGGGGTGTGTGAAGCCAAGGGAATATTAGCCCTGTCACAAGATGCAGCCTGCACTACCCCAACATGGTTGCTATGATTATAAAGGAACTCCGTAGTTGAGCCTAATAACATATACTTCAAACAACATGAAGTCTTGCTGTATTCTGACTATATGCAGTTAGCCCCAGCACTTGAACTGCCTCGGAGAGTAAAGAATTAACTCTGTGGAGAAGCATAGAAAGTTGAGCTCGAGCTCGTTTTCAGATCTCTGTCTCTAGCACTCTGAAGTGTAACCGTCAGATCTTCCTGGACATAAGTCTCCACCACTCATTCACACTATTGGGATCTGCGCGGAGGCACTAGGACCCATCGAGAACAAACTTTTGCTGGAGGGTTGACACCAGAGATGGCGCCGTTGACGATGGCGTCGCGAGCACTAGCTCGCTGGCGGCAATGACTATCTCGCGCCGACCCTCCAACCGCCTCAGTTCTTTTTTCCCCGCCGCCGAAGTGCGCTTCAGTAACGACGTCGCCGCTTGTCGGGAGTCAAACTTCAAACTAGCAGCATAGTTTTCAGTTTATTTTTTGTAGTATTATCTCGATATAGTATCGCTTAAGTTATTCTATTTTATATACAATAAAGAAGTCTCAGCCTACTTGATGGAGTCGACCATGAGCAGGTCAGGTGACGGTAGGGAGACTTCGTGGAAACTGTTCAGTCAGTCGGGCTGGGTCCGGTCCACCTCCTTCTCTCCCAACGGTGGTCCGACAACGGTCAGTCCAATGCCGGGGATGGGCGGTCCCCGGAGGCATAAAACAAACGGTCGCATTTCGGCACCGCTCGGCCTCGAGCTCTTCTTCGCCCACAGGTCTAAAAAGAGAAGGCATCACTCGAGGTCGCCCGCTGATATGTCTGCGCATCGATGCTCTGTTATCGCGGCTGTTGCCGGTCTCCTCTCGGAGTCGCCAGCTTCTGCTTCCGGTAGCCGCTGTCTTCGCACGGAGTCCTACCCGCCTATTGGTAGGTCTTCAGATGAGCAGTTTCATCAGTGGGCGCTCTTATGGAGCAATGGGCTCGGAGGTTGGTTCTTCTATCTGGCTCGGTTGTCCGTGGGCCTCCGGGCTTGTCGGGCGACCAGGTAGGGGTTGGACTTTCCTGGTCGGCGGCACCTTCCTCGGTGCCGGACGACTCCGAGCTTAGGTGTTTCCCCTCACATGGCTGCGCGGGGGGCCACACGATGCTCTTATCTCCTGCTATTTTCCTTCTAACCATGTTTCTCAGGGTCCTGGATGCAGCGGTGTCACGGAGCTTGTCAGCGCTGTTTTCGGTGTGCTGGGGCTTGTCGGCGCCGTGTGGCAGCATCGTGGAGCTTCTCGGCACCTTCTGCGGTGCCGTGTGCCTCTTGGCGCTGTTTTCGGCGCTGGGCGGCTTCTCGGCGCCGTCCTCGGTGCAGCGCTGTTCTTCGCGCCGTTTCCGGTTCGTTTGCCTCTCGGCGCCGGGAGCTCCGAGTACTCCTCTTTCCTCTCAATTCTTCCTTCCTCTTCTGTATTTCACTCCTTTCCTGTCCAAACAGTCCTCCTGGACTATCAGGAGATGACGTTGAGCCTGACCCAGACCTTCAGTTGGGTGATGAAGTGGACAAAGCAGGATCTTTCACTGCTACAGAGCCTGTGGTCAGGACCTGTCCTTTAAGTCTCTGTTGAAGAACCTGAGCTCCACTCTTTCTCCAGACTACAGACATCGATCCTGGGAAGCGGTTAAGACTCCAATATCTTCATGCCTGGAGATCCCTACGGTTTGACTCCTCCGATTCAACCTTCCTTCGAGACGCTGTCTCAAATGGTATGGAATAATCCTGCTCTTACCCCTTCAGTGGCTAAATCCATTGATAGGAAATATTCAGCCCCAAGGATCGTCCCATTTTGGCATCTCAAGCCTTTACGGATCCTATTGTAGTCCTGGCAGAGAATGATAAGGTCGTTCTTCCTCAAGCTACTACAGCTGAACCTATTAACAAGAGTCTCGTAAGATTGATACATTAGGTAAGAGAGTCTTTGCTGCGTCCACTTTAAGTATGCATATTGCCAGTTACCAGGGCTATTTTTCTCAGTATGAGTATATCCTGTGGCACTCTATCAGGCAGATGGTTGAAGCTCTTCGGACTCAGACTCTAAGAGCTTCTTCTGACCATTACCAGAGGTATTGAATCTAATAACCAACAGGTCAAAGCAGCTATGGATGCTTTCGACACTGCTTCTCATTCAGCACCAGCTGGTATTTGTGCTAGCGTCCTCCTGGCTGCGTGCTGGCTTCACGAATAATGCACAGCAGCAGGTGATGGCGCTGCCCTTTGACGGCTCGTATCTTTTGGTCCTCAGGTAGAGCAAGCTCTAGAGGCTACTCAGAAGACTAGGTCGGCCATAAGCTGGCTCGACTCCCTCCTACCCCCCTCGAGGCATGTCGATGAAACGCCAGTTTCATAATCGTCAGTCCTTTCAAGGCAGGGGCAGAGGAAGTTTCCATAAGAACCAACCTGCCCAACCTCAAAAGAAGACGCAACAGAAAGCGCAAGGGCCCAAAGCGCCCAGTGCTACCTTATGAGTTGCCGGCCCAAGTTCCATCTCAACTGCCCGAGGTGGACTTTTCCTCTCCGTGGAGGGTCGTCCTGATGCACTTCTACAACCAGTGAAGTCCATAACCTCAGACAAATGGGTCCTTCGGATAATTCGCGAGGGTATTCTCTCAATTTTCTGGAGACCCTCCAATCATCCTCCCAAACGACAACCCAGGCTGTCAATCCTTCAGTCAGACCTTCTCGCCGAGATCCAGGGCCTTCTGAACAACAGGACAGTAGAACTGGTGCCTCTGCATCAGTGAAACACAGGGTTCTACTCCCACTACTTTCTGGTTCCAAAGAAGTCAATCCGAGTGTTTCCTCACCTGGACGACTGGCTCTTAGCAAGCCCTTCCAGACAGGGGACCCTGGAAGCCGCTCAGACGGCCTCTCGCCTTCTTACGTCCATGGGAGTTCTGCTGAATCTAAAGAAGTCACAGTTGCAGCCCTCCCAAAGACTCCTTTCATAGGGACTCTACTGGACACCTCTTTTGAAGGCTTTCCTTCGGAGGACAGAAGGCTCGATATCCTTCAGATGGCCCGTTACATTGGGGAGAACAGATCAGTTACAGCTCTCTCAATGCATCGTATGTTGAGCCTCATGGCATCCCTCAGTGTTCACTGTACCCCTAGCTCGGCTACACATGAGAACCACCTAATGGATGCTCAGTGCTCAGTGGTCCCAACCACTCACCCTCAGTCTTATCCCATCAAGGTGACAGAACCCTTACAGAGGTCTCTCACCTGGTGGTCTCAAGAAAGCACTCTCCTGGAGGATTTCCCTTTGCTCCTCTAGATCATCAAATCTCCATCACCACAGACGCATCGCTAACGGGATGGGAGCCCATTGTTGCTCTCTCCCACACTCAAGTGTGTGGACTCAACTCGGGCCCAGCTTCACATAAATGTCCTGGAGATGAGAGCCGTCCTTTATGCGGTCCGGGCTTTGAAGGACATCCTCTGTCACACGAACATTCTCCTTCAAACGGACAACAAAGCTGTGATGTATTACATCAACAAGCAGGGCGGTGCTCACTCTACCCCTTATGCAGTGAAGCGATGAGGGTGTGGGAATGGTGCTTGGAACACAAATCTCTAATTCAAGCGGTCTACCTGCCAGGTGTACAAAAGCCACTTGGCGGACCGTCTCAGCAGAACAGAGGCAGATCTCACGAGTGGTCTCGACTCAACCATAGTTCAATCACTATTCAAGAGTGGGAACTCAGACCTGGACCTTCATCCCCACTCAACGCAAAACTGCTCTCTTCTGCTCCAAAAATCCAGGGCCTGGCATTTTCTGTCAGGATCGCTCAAACACCATGAAGTCTTGCTATATTATAACATTAGCAGTCAGCCACTGCAGCTGAACTGCCCGGAGAGGAAGGAGTTAACTCCAGAGGATCTGAGTTCTACAGCCGAGGCGCTGTTCCCAAAGCTCTATCTGGCAGTTTCAATGAAACTGTCAGATTCTTTCTCGCTTCACTGAACAGTCGCTCCGAGATCAGCTCCTTCAGCTCGGTTCATTCTCGGTTCAAGCGAGTATTTTCGGTTCATTTGAACTGGCAAAAGTCATTATTTTACGCATTTCGGTTTTAAAGCTCTATCTGGTAACCGTAAGTACTAAATTTTAAGTCTGTGTGGAAAATTAATTATCGGTTCGGTTTTGAACCGATCGGTTTGTTATTTCTGCATTTTAAAAGTGTACAGTGGGTTTTAGAAGTCGGTTCCCGGTTCTTTATCGGTTCTAAAAAAAACAGAATTATAACGTTTTTTCAAATACCCGTGACAGTTAGGAGCGACAAAGGGTGTCTTGCCTGGCACTGCCATCAAAAGGGCAAGTTTTGGTTAGGCTGGCATTATGTCTGAGAAACCCAAAAGAAAAACCGGCCCACTGGGTTTCAACACTGTGATGTCTGTGGGGAGGCCTTGCCAAGGCTGACCACACACCACTGTGTTTATTGTCTGGGGCTGACCACCTCCTGTCAGACTGCCAGGTGTGCAAAATTTCCTGCAGCCACCCTGGAAAAGAGATTGGGCCGGCTCTAGGAACGAGGCCAAAAGTCCGCTGACCCGGATGGCCAGCCTGGTCCAGTACCCACTGGACCAGAGGAGTGCCCTCTGACCAGGGCGAGACTTCTCAGGCAAAAGAAAGGCTGGTTCAGAGGAACCAGTCCCGAGTAAAAGACAAGGAAATCAGTAGGTTTGGGGTCCAAAATTGTGTCTCCAACTGCTGCAGAGATAGCTAAAGCCATTCAGATTGTCCAGTCACTGTCTCAGGGATCTGTAGAACCACCAACAGTTGGTAAAAGGTTGGTTCGTTCAGTCCCATGGTTCAGGATTTTGAAGTTGAGGATTTTATGAACCACAGGAGGAGGAGGAGGAATTTGATCAATATATGTGGGCTGGGGAGGTCTGGATGTGCCCATTGAACCGGACACTTCTCCAGACAGACCTTTAGAATCTCCTCCTATTCTGTCTGAGTTCCCTTCTTTCTTTATTTTTACAAAAGGTTGCAGAAACCCTCCAGCTTCCTTTAGAGGAGGCTGTGGATGAGCAAGAGGAGCCTGATTTTGTGGAAATGATGGATATTCCAGAGTCTAGGAGGTTGTCTATTCCTTTGCATAAGTCATTTAGGAAGCAAACAACAAAGATTTTAAAAATCCTCATTCTGTCCCTCCTGTAGATAAAAAATGGACAGAAGGTATACTTTGTCAGGCTCGGATACAGACTTCCTTACTGAACAGTGTAGTCATGTAGGTGTGGTACAAGCTGCTGCCTGTGACAAGGCTAATATTCCTCTGGCCTCACATCCTCCTGATAAGGATTCAGGAAGATTGATGCCGTAACAGAAACAGTATATGGCAGCTTCTTTGGGACTCAGGCAGGCAAGTATATGGCTTATGTGGCTAGATATCAGAAATCTAGGTGGGACACAGTATTGCAGTTAGCCAAGCAGGCCCATGGCCAGCTAGCTGAGTGAGTTGGAACAGGTGGCTGCTGATGGCATTGAAGCCTCTAAAGTTCAATTTCATACTGCTGTTGATGTTAATGATGTTTCCTCTAGGGTCATGGCCACTTCTGTAGCTTTCCGTGGTTGGCATGGCTCAGATGCACTAATCTGTCCCAAGATACCCAGTCAAAGGCTATGGATTTTCCTGTAGTGGAAATTCTCTGTTTGGGAGCAAACAGAAAACTATATGAAAAGATGGATGAATACAGAACTACCTACAAAAGTGCCCAGGCTAAGGAGAAGCATGCCATGCCACAGAGCATGCTCCCAGAGGAAGGGCAGGCCTTTTCCAGGCCTTTTACCAATTTCAAGCCTCCTCTGCTGTCTCACAGAGGGGTTTCTTCAGAAGGCAGGGGTAGGCGAGGCACAAGTAGACCAGTCCCCCTCCCCTCAGCCTAAGGCTGTTGCTAAGCAGGCACCCTGATGGGGTGCCCAGGGCCAATTCTCCTGTACCAGTGGGGGCAGGTTGGCCTATTTCAGCTGGAACTGGCTGTCCCTAACTACGGACAGATGGGTTCTGGAGGTAATAGGCCAGGGTCAGGTTCTCAACTTCAAACACTTTCCAAAGATGAGAGCCAGACATTTTCCACTGCAAATCCGTCAGAAGCCCTTGCTTTGGAAGCAGAGGTTTCTTCTCTTCTGGACTGCAAAGCAGTGAAAGGGTTCCTCCTTGCCATCAGGGCAGGGGCTTTATTCAAGATACTTTCTTACCCCAAAAAGACAGGAGAATGGGGCCCATTCTAGATTTAAGGTACCTGAACAAGCATCTTTTGAAACCAAAGTTCAAAATGTTGACTCTGGCAATGATATTGCCTTCCCTAAGGCCAGGACTGGCTAGCTTCCCTGGACCTCAAGGATGCCTATTTTCATGTTCTGATCAGGCCTTCTCACCCGAAAGTACCTCCAGGTTCGAACTGCCCTCAGGCCACTACCAGTTCAGGGCAATGCCTTCGGCCTGACCTCTGCGCCAAGGGTATTCACAAAATGTCTCGCTGTAGTAGTGGCTCACTTAAGAGCAAGGGTTGCTGTGTTTCCTACCTGGACGACTGGCTCATTGTGGGTCAGTCTCCAGGTCAGGTGAAAACCCATTTGCAAGTCACCCAGCAGCTTCTCACTTCCCTGGGATTCTCTAAACTTACCAAAGTCAGTTCTGGAACCGGTTCAGGTCCTAACTTTCATAGGCGCAGAATTGAACACAAGGTTAGCCAGGGCTTTTCTTCCCTCGAGAAGGGTGGACAGACTCATCGCCTGGCATCCTCCTTACCCTCGCGGGTCTCTCGACCAGCAAGGCATTTTCTGCAACCCTGGGCACATGGCTGCTTCCACAGCTGTCGGGCAGGGATCAAGATTCCAGATGAGGGACATTCAGTTCCATTTGAGGGCCTATTGGTCTCAAAGGAAGGACCCCTTACCAAGTTGGTTCCAGTTACTCAAACTCTGATCCTAGCCCTCCACTGGTGGCAGGTCCAGAGCAATTTAAGACAGGGGTTCCTTCATTCCCATTTCTCACTCCCTCACCCTCACCACGGATGCCTCCCTGTTAGGTGGGGGCTCACCTAGCATCTTGCCACCCAGGGAGTGTGGTCTCCCCAGGAATCTCTGCTCCACATCAATCTGTTGGAACTCAGAGCTGTCTTTTAGCTCTTGGTGTTTTCAGATTCTGTCCAGAACAAAGTGGTTCAAGTCAGGACAGACAATACCACCACAATGTGGTACATCAACAAGCAAGGGGCACTCGGTCTTCAGCCTTGTGCACCGAAGCAATGAAGTTGTGGTCTCTGGCATACTCCCTGAACACCTCCCTGATAGCGGTTCACCTCCCAGGGAAGGACAATGTCCTGATGCGCCTCAGCAGAATTTCTCAGGGCCATCAATGTAATGGGCTCTGAATCCACAAGTGCTGGGGTCCGTTTTTGCCAGATGGGGCACTCCTCAGATAGATCTTTCGCAGCCCCAGACAAATCATCAATTTCCCTTTTCTTGTTGCAGGCCTCCAGTACTGGGCTCAGTCCTCTGGACGCCTTTTCTGTTGGACTGGAAAGGGAAGTTCCTGTATGCCTTCCTCCCTTTCCTCTTCTTTTCAGGGTACTAGTAAAATCAGATCTCAACCTTGCAGAGTGATTCTGATTGCCCCAGATTGGGCCAGACAGCCCTGGTACCCTCTACTTCTGTCCTTGGCAGTCCACCCTGCCCTGAGCCTACCCAGAGTCCACGACTTACTGGCCTGTGCACAGGGAGTGTGGTATCCGGACCTCAAATCCTCCACCTCAAGGCTTGGCTCTTGAGGAGCTAGAATTGCTGACTTACACTCTTTCTCAAGGTGTCATGGATATTTTAAAGGCTTCTAGGAAGCCTTCCACTAGGGCCACTTATAATTCTAAGTGGAAGAGGTTTTCCATCTGGTGCTCTGAGAGGCAGATTATCCCAGAATCTGCTGATCTTCCCATACTTCTGGAATATTTGGTCCATCTGAATTCCCTTAGGCCTTAGACCAGCTACCCTGAAGGTTCATCTGGCAGCTGTCTCTGCTTTTTGTGTCAGCAGGGAAGCCTGCCTCCCTTTCTTCTCACCCTGTGTTCTCCAAGTTTTTAAAGGGTTACTCATACCTAACCCTCCTGGGAACCAGCTCCCGCCTGGGACCTGAATATTTGCATTGCTCAGTTAATGCAACCCCCTTGAGCCTCTGTCTTCAGCAGAGCTCAAGTATTTAACTTGGAAACCTGTTTTCCTAGTAGCTATCACCTCTGCCAGACGCATAAGTGAGTTACAGGCCCTGTCAGTGGAAGAAGATTTTATCTCTTCCACAGAGATAAAGTAGTCCTTAGGACTAGTAGAAAGTTTTGCCTAAGGTGGTTTCTGATTTCCACCTGAATCAATCTATCTCTCTCCCAGTATTTTTCACTGAGCATTCTTCCTCAGGTGAGAGGAGACTGCACAGCTTGGATGTCAAAAGAGCCTTAAGCTACTATTTAGAGCGCACCAGAGGTCATAGGTTAGAATCCTCCAACTGTTTCTTACCTATGGCGAGGTTGGCAAAGGAAAACCTGCCACTAAAGAACAATTGCAAGGTGGATTGTTTCTTGTATCCAATTCTGTTATCAGAAACTAGGTAGAGTACCCCCTCAGGATTGAGGGCCCACTCCTGAGGGGTACAGCTCGTCTCTAGCGGCTGCTAGGGACATTCCCATTCTGGAGATTTGTCAAGCTGCTACCTGGAAGACAGTTCACACCTTTACCAAGCATTATTCCCTGGATGTCCAGTCCAGGAGAGATGCTCGGTTTGGCACGCTAGTACTTCAGAGCCTATTTCCTAAGTAGGTTCTGACCCTCCTCCATGGAGGTACTGCTGTGTAATCTGCTAATGATAATAATATAGCAAGACTTCATGGTGTTTGAAGAAAAATTACTCACCTTAGTAATTGCTTTTCTTCTCATGGAGTCTTGCTATATCATAACCACCCTCCTCCTGCCCCTCTCAGAGACTCTCTACTTGGGTGGGGTGGCTGAATTAGTGCAAGCACTGTGTCATGCCATTGTAGTTATCCTTTACCCTCTTTCCTTTGGGTTAGGGATCTGGTTGCTTTCACTTAGGTTATTTATATTGCCCCTTCCTGGACTTGAGTCTTGGGGAAGGGGGTTCATAATGCTTGTCAAGGGTGGTAAAACGAACCATAATACCATCAATTTTTGTTATTATTGTTCTGGGTGTTTTCTTTGTTGTTTATATTGTTGTTACTACTACTAGTAGGTAGCCATGGGCTAGTGTAGTTTTTTCCACACAGACTTTCTGTTCTTTGATGTTAGCTCAAAGATCTGACAGTTTCATTTGAAACTGCCAGATAGAGTTTGGGCACAGCGCCCTCGCTGCAGAACTCCAGATCCTCTGGAGTTAACTCTTCCTCTCTGGGGCAGTTCAGCTGCAGTGGCTGACTGCTAATGTTATAATATAGCAAGACTCCATGGAGAAGAAAAGCAATTACTAAGGTGAGTAATTTTTCTTCAGGCTACTGTGGACAAAATGCTTTCTTTACGCCTTTCCCTCTTCCTCTAATTCAGAGAGTACTTCTCAAATCGAGTCCCAGGGACCAAGATGATTCTCATTGCTCCTCTTGGCCTCGAACAACTATGGTTTCTCTACTCAACAATATGTTGGCAGCCCTCCGAGACCACTCCCCTGCAGATGAACCCTGTGACTCAGGGTCCGTTGGTCCATCCCAACCTGAGATCGCTTCACCTTTCACGCTTGGCTCCTGAAGAGGTAGAAGTGAACCGTTTCAATGTCTCTCAAGAGTTTCAGACATTTTTCTGGCTGCTAAAGCCAGCTACCGGAAAACTTACACGTCTAAGTGGGACGTTTTCGCTCTGGTGTCAAAGTCCTGTTGGAATCCCTTTTCAAACAACATGAAGTCTTGCTATATTATAGACATTAGCAGTTTGTTCCAGCTCTAGAACTGCCCCGGAGTAAATGGTTAAAACCATTCCAAAATAGAATTTTGGCACGAGAGCAGCTCTATCTATGTCATTTCAAACTTGAACTGTCAGATTCTTTACTCCGTCTCAGTGAACAGTCGCTCGGAGATTCCTCCTTCTGCTCGGTTCGTTTCTGGTTTTAAAGTGTTTTTCTCGGTTGGATTTAACAGAGAATAGTTTATTTTAACACAGAAAACCGTTCGGGTTCAAGCTCTATGTGTGGTAACCGTGAGTAAATGAAGGTTTTGTCTGTGTGGAACTTGTAAGTTATCGGTTCGGTTTTGAACCCATCAGTGGGTTAAAACTCATTTAAAACTAAAAGTTACTATTTTAGAATGCGGTTCCCGTTCTTATCGGTTCTAAAAACGGATTTATTACGTTTTTCCAATACCGTGAACACGGTTAGGAACCGATAAAGGTGTCTTCACCTGGCACTGCCAGATAAAAGACACATTTTTGGTTAGGCTGGCATTATGTCTGAGAAGTCCAAAAAGAAAAACCGGCCCACTAGGTTTCAACACTGTGATGTTTGTGGAAGTCTTTGCCAAGGCTGACCCACACACCTCATGTTTTTTGTCTGAGGTTGACCACCTCAGTCAGACTGCCAGGTAGAAAAATTTCCTGCAGCCACCCTGGAAAAAAATTGGGCAGGCTCAGGGAACGAGAGGCAAAAGTCCGCTGACCGGATGGACAGCCCGGTTCGGTGCCAACCGAACCAGAGAAGTGCCTCTGACCAGGCCAGACTTCCTCGGCAAAGAAAAGCTGGTTCTGAGGAACCAATTCCAATAAAGAAAACAAGAAAATCAGCAGGTCTGAGTCCAAAATTCCTTCTCAACTGCTGCAGAGATAGCAAAGCCATACAAATTGTCCAGTCACTGTCTCAGGGTCCGTCCGAACCACCACTATCTGGTAAAAGGTCGGTTCGTCCGGTCCCAGTGGTTCAGGATTATGATATTGAGGAATTTTATGAACCAGAGGAGGGAGGAGGATTATGAACAGTATGAATGTGGCTGGGAAGGTCTGGGTGTGCCCATTGAACCGGACGCCTCCCCAGACAGACCTTTAGAATCTCCCCCTATGCTGTCTGAGTCCCCATCTCATTTTATGTTTTAGAAAAAGTTGCTGAAACCCTCCAGCCTTTTTAGAAGATGCTGTGGATGAGCAAGAGGAGCCTTGATTTTGTAGAAATGATGGATATTCCAGAGTCTAGGAGATTGTCTATTCGCTTACATAAGTCTTTAGGAAACAAACAATTAAAATTCAAACACCATGAAGTCTTGCTATATTATAACATTAGCAGTCAGCCACTGCAGCTGAACTGCCCCGGAGAGGAAGGATGAACTCCAGAGGATCGGAGTTCTACAGCAGAGGCGCGCTTAAAAGTCTATCTGGCAGTTTCAAATGAAACTGTCAGATTCTTTACTCCGCTTCACTGAACAGTCGCTCTGGAGATCAGCTCCTTCAGCTCGATTCATTCTCGTTCAAGCGGTATTTTTCAGTTCATTTGAACTGGCAAAAGTCATTATTTTTACGCATTTCGGTTTTAAAGCTCTATCTGGTAACCGTAAGTACTAAATTTTAAGTCTGTGTGGAAAATTAATTATCAGTTCGGTTTGAACCGATCGGTTTGTTATTTCTGCATTTTAAAAAGTGTACAGTGGGTTTTAGAGTGCGGTTCCTGTTCTTATCGGTTCTAAAAACCAGAATTATAACGGTTTTTCAAATACCCTAGTGACACGTTAGGAACCGATAAGGGTGTCTTGCCTGGCACTGCCATCAAAAGGGCAAGTTTTGGTTAGGCTGGCATTATGTCTGAGAAACCCAAAAGAAAAACCGGCCCACTGGTTTCAACACTGTGACGTCTGTGGGGAGGCCTTTGCCAAGGCCGCCCACACACCACTTGTGTTTATTGTCTGGGGCTGACCACCTCCTGTCAGACTGCCAGGTGTGTAAAAATTTCCTGAAGCCACCCTGGAAAAGAGATTGGGCCGGCTCAGGGAAGGAGGACCAAAAAGTCCTGCTGACCGGATGGCCAGCCTGGTCCAGTACCCACTGGACCAGAGGGAGTACCCTCTGACCAGGGCGAGACTTCCTCGGGCAAAGAAAGGCTGGTTCAGAGGAACCAGTCCCGAGTAAAAAGACAAGGAAATCAGTAGGTTTGGGGTCCAAAATTGTGTCTCCAACTGCTGCAGAGATAGCTAAAGCCATTCAGATTGTCCAGTCACTGTCTCAGGGATCTGTAGAACCACCAACAGTTGGTAAAAGGTTGGTTCGTTTCAGTCCCAGTGGTTCAGGATTTTGAAGTTGAGGATTTTTATGAACCACAGGAGGGGGAGGAGAATTTGATCAATATATGTGTGGTTGGGGGGTCTGGACGTGCCCATTGAATCCGACACTTCTCCAGACAGACCTTTAGAATCTCCCTCCTATTCTGTCTGAGTCCCTTCTTTCTTTATTTTTACAAAAAGGTTGCAGAAACCCTCCAGCTTCCTTTAGAGGAGGCTGTGGATGACAAGAGGAGCCTGATTTTGTGGAAATGATGGATATTCCAGAGTCTAGGAGGTTGTCTATTCCTTTGCATAAGTCATTTAGGAAGCAAACAACAAAGATTTTAAAAATCCTCATTCTGTCCCTCTCTGTAGATAAAAAATGGACAGAAGGTATACTTTGTCAGGCTCGGATACAGATTTCCTTACTGAACAGTGTAGTCATGTAGGTGTGGTACAAGCTGCAGCTGTGACAAGGCTAATATTCCTCTGGCCTCACATCCTCCTGATAAGGATCCAGGAAGATTGATGCCATGGCAAAGAAACAGTATATGGCAGCTTCTTTGGGACTCAGGCAGGCAAATTATATGGCTTATGTGGCTAGATATCAGAAATCTAGGTGGGACACAGTATTGCAGTTAGCACAAGCAGGCCCATGGCCAGCTGGCTAGTGAGGTCGGAACAGGTGGCTGCTGATGGCATTGAAGCCTCTAAAGTTCAATTTCATCACTGCTGTTGATGTTAATGATGTTTCCTCTAGGGTCATGGCCACTTCTGTAACTTTCCCGTAGGTTGGCATAGCTCAGATGCACTAATCTGTCCCAAGATACCCAGTCAAAGGCTATGGATTTTCCTGTAGTGGGAAATTCTCTGTTTGGGAGCAAACAGAAAACTATATAAAAAAGATGGATGAATACAGAACTACCTACAAAAGTGCCCAAGCTAAGGAGAAGCATGCCATGCCACAAAGGCATGCTCCCAGAGGAAAGGGCAGGCCTTTTCCAGGCCTTTTACAATTTCAAGCCTCCTCTGCTGTCGCAGAGGGTTTCTTCAGAGGCAGGGGTAGGACGAGCACAAGTAGACCGACCCCTCCCTCAGCCTAAGGCTGTTACAAGCAGGCACCCTGATAGGGTGCCCAGGGCCAAGCCTCCTGTACCAGTGGAGGCAGGTTGGCCTATTTCAGCTGGAACTGGCTGTCCCTAACTACGGACAGATGGGTTCTGGAGGTAATAGGCCAGGGTCTGGATTCTCAACTTCAAACACTTTCCAAAGATGAGAGCCAGACATTTTCCACCTACAAATCAGGCACAAGCACTTGCTTTGAAGCAAGAGGTTTCTTCTCTGGACTGCAAAGCAGTGGAAAGTTTCTCCTTGCCATCAGGGCAAGGGCTTTATTCAAGATACTTTCTTACCCCAAAAGACAGGAGAATGGCGGCCCATTCTAGATTTAAGGTACCTGAACAAGCATCTTTGAAACCAAAGTTCAAAATGTTGACTCTGGCAATGATATTGCCTTCCCAAAGGCCAGGAGACTGGCTAGCTTCCCTGGACCTCAAGGATCTCTATTTTCATGTTCTGATCAGGCCTTCTCACAGAAAGTACCTCAGGTTCGAACTGCCCTCAGGCCACTACCAGTTCAGGGCAATGCCCTTGGCCTGACCTCTCCAAGGGTATTCACAAAATGTCTGCTGTAGTAGTGGCTCACTTAAGAAGGCAAGGGTTGCTGTGTTTCCCTACCTGGACGACTGGCTCATTGTGGGTCAGTCTCCAGGTCAGGTAAAACCCATTTGCAAGTCACCAACACTTCTCACTTCCCTGGGATTCCTGCTAAACTTACAAAAGTCAGTTCTGGAACGGTTCAGGTCCTAACTTTCAAAAGTAGAATTGAACACAAGGTTAGCCAGGCTTTTCTTCCCCCCGGAAAGGGTGGACAAACCATCGCCTGGCATCCTCCTTTACCCTCAAGCGGGTCTCTCGACCAGCAAGGCATTTTCTGCAACTCCTTGGGCACATGGCTGCTTCCACAGCTGTCGTGGCAGGGATCAAGATTCCAGATGAGGGACATTCAGTTCCATTTGAGGGCCTATTGGTCTCAAAGGAAGGACCCCTACCAAGTTGGTTCCAGTTACTCAAACTCTGATCCTAGCCCTCCACTGGTGGCAGGTCCAGAGCAATTGAAGACAGGGGTTCCTTCTATTACCATTTCTCACTCCCCTCACCCTCACCACGGATGCCTCCCTGTTAGGGTGGGGGCTCACCTGAGCGTATCTTGCCACCCAGGGGTGTGGTCTCCTCAGGAATCTCTGCTCCACATCAATCTGTTGGAACTCAGAGCTATCTTTTTAGCTCTTCGCTGTTTTCAGATTCTGTCCAGAACAAAGTGGTTCCGATCAGGACAGACAATACCACCACAATGTGGTACATCAACAAGCAAAGGGGCACTCGGTCTTCAGCCTTGTGCACCGCAAGCAATGAGGTTATGGTCTCTGGCATACTCCTGAACACCTCCCTGATAGCGGTTCACCTCCCAGGGAAGGACAATGTCTGGGGACGCCCTCAGCAGAATTTCTCAGGCCATCACCAGACGGGCTCTGAATCCACAAGTGCTGGGGTCCGTTTTGCCAGATGGGGCACTCCTCAGATGAGATCTTTTCAGCCCCAGACAACCATCAACTTCCTCTTTTCTGTTGCAGGCCTCACAGTACTGGAGCTCAGTCCCTCTGGAGCGCTTTCTGTTGGACTGGAAAGAGAAGTTCCTGTATGCCTTTCCTCCCTTTCCTCTTCTTTTCAGGGTACTAGTAAA
Organism: Neoceratodus forsteri; assembly: GCA_016271365.2. NCBI lineage: Eukaryota > Metazoa > Chordata > Ceratodontiformes > Ceratodontidae > Neoceratodus > Neoceratodus forsteri. The sequence continues at coordinate 236,263,903 of JADMNL010000026.1, forward strand.
AATCAGATCTCAACCTTGCAGAGTGATTCTGATTGCCCCAGATTGAGCCAGACAGCCTGGTACCCTCTGCTTCTGTCCTTGGCAGTCCAACGCTCCCTGAGCCTACCCAGAGTCCAGTTACTTACTGGCCTGTGCACAGGGAGAGAGGTGTAGTATCCTGACCTCAAATACCTTCCACCTTCAAAAGCGCGGCTCTTGAGGAGCTAGAAAATTTGCTGACTTACACCTTTCTCAAGGTGTCATGGATATTTTAAAGGCTTCTAGGAAGCCTTCCACTGAAACCACTTATAATTCTAAGTGGAAGAGGTTTCCATCTGGTGCTCTGAGAGGCAGATTACCCAGAATCTGCTGATCCCTATACTTCTGGAATATTTGGTCCATCTGAATTCCCTAGGCCTGTAGACCAGCTACCCTGAAGGTTCATCTAGCAGCTGTCTCTGCTTTTGTGTGTCCAGCAAGGGAAGCCTGCCTCACTTTCTTCTCACCCTGTGTTCTCAAGTTTTTAAAGGGTTGCTTCATACTAACCCTCCTTTTCAGGAACCAGCTCCCGCCTGGGACCTGAATATTTGCATTGCTCAGTTAATGCAACTACCCTTTGAGCCTCTGTCTTCAGCAGAGCTCAAGTATTTAACAGAAAACCGTTTTCTAGTTAGCTATCACCTCTGCCAGGCGATAAGTGAGTTACAGGCCCTGTCAGTGGAAGAAGATTTTATCTCTTTCCACAGAGATAAAGATGTAGTCCTTAGGACTAGTAGAAAGTTTTGCACTAAGGTGGTTTCCGATTTCCACCTGAATCAATCTATCTCTCTCCCAGTATTTTTCACTGAGCATTCTTCCTCAGGTGAGAGGAGACTGCACAGCTTGGATATCAAAAGAGCCTTAAGCTACTATTTAGAAGCGCACCAGAGGTCATAGGTTAGAACCCTCCAACTGTTTTCTTACCTATAGGCGGGGTTGGCAAAGAAAACCTGCCACTAAGAGAACAATTGCAAAGTGGATTGTTTCTTGTATCCAATTCTGTTATCAGAAACTAGGTAGAGTACCCCCTCAGGATTGAGAACCCTCCCCAGGGGTACAGCTGCGTCTCTAGCGGCTGCTAGGGACATTCCCATTCTGGAGATTTGTCAAGCTGCTACCTGGAAAACAGTTCACACCTTTACAAGCATTATTCCCTGGATGTCCAGTCCAGGAGATGCTTCGGTTTGGCACAGCTGTGCTTCAGAGCCTATTTCTAAGTCAGGTTCTGACCCTCCTCCATGGAGGTACTGCTGTGTAATCTGCTAATATTATAATATAGCAAGACTTCATGGTGTTTGAAGAAAAAAATTACTCACCTTAGTAATTGCTTTTCTTCTCATGGAATCTTGCTATATTACTACCACCCTCCCTCCTGCCCCTCTCAGAACCTCTACTTGGGAGGGTGGCTGAATTAGTGCAAGCTTGTGTCATGCCATTGTAGTTATCCCTTTACCCTCTTTCCTTTGGGTTAGGGATCTGGTTGCTTTCATTTAGGTTATTATATTGCCCCTTCCTGGACTTGAGTCTTGGGGGAAGGGGAGTTCTCTAATGTGCTTGTCAAGGGTGGTAAACGAACCATAATACCATCAATTTTTGTTATTATGGTTCTGGGTGTTTCTTTATTGTTTATATTGTTGTTACTACTACTAGTAGGTAGCCATGGGCTAGTGTAGTTTTTCCACACAGACTTTCTGTTCTTTGATGTTAGCTTCGTAAAGATCTGACAGTTTCATTTGAAACTGCCAGATGAAACTGAACTGGCAGCCCCTCGGCTGTAGAACTCAGATCCTCTGGAGTTAACTCCTTCCTCTCCGGGCAGTTCAGCTGCAGTGGCTGACTGCTAATGTTATAATATAGCAAGACTCCATGAGAAAAAGCAATTACTAAGGTGAGTAATTTTTTCTTTTAAAAGCTCCTAATTCTGTGTCTCCTGTAGATAAAAGATGGACAGAAGGTATACATTGTCAGGCCCTGATACAGAATTCCTTTTCAGCAATGCAGTCATGTTGAAGTAGTTCAGGCTGCTGCCTGTGATAAAGCTAATATTCCTTCGCTTCAAATCCTCCTGACAAGGATTCCAGGAAGATTGATGCCATGGCAAAAAACAGTATATGGCAGCCTCTCTGGGACTCAGGCAAGCAAATTATATGGCTTATGTAGCTAGGTATCAGAAATCTAGATGGGATACTGTTATGCAATTGGCCCATCAGGCCCATGGCCAGCTGGCTAGTGAACTAGAACAGGTGGCTGCTGATCAACATGAAGCCTCTAAGGGTTCAGTTTCATGCTGCTGTGGATGTTAATGATGTTTCCTCTAGGGTCATGGCCACATCTGTAGCTTTTCGTGAGTTGGCCTGGCTCAGGTGTATTTAGTTTGTCACAGGATACCCAGACTAAGGCTATCGGATTTCCTGTGGTGGGAAATTTCTGTTTGGAGAGCAGACAGAGAATTACATGAAGAAGATGGATGAATATAGGACTACTTTACAAGAGTGCCCAGGCTAAGGAGCGGCAAGCCACTCCTCAAGGCATGCCCCAGGGGTAGGGAGTAGCCTTTTCACAGGCCTTCTACCAGACTCAGGCCCTCCTGCCTATGCTCAGATGGGCTTCTTCCAGAGGCAGAGGCAGACGAGGGTGGCAGACCTGCTCCCACCCCCAGCCTAAAACTCCTCGAAACAGGCACCCTGATGGGGTGCCCAGGGCTGATTCTCCTGTACCAGTGGGGGCAGGCTGGCTTACTTCAGTCAGAATTGAGCTACTTCAACCTCAGACAAGTGGGTTCTGGAAGTAGTGGGCAGGGTCTGGTTCTGCTACAAAAGTTTCCCAAGTTGAGAAGCAGACTTTCTCTCCTGCAAGTGCTTCTAGACCCTCGCTCTGGAAACAGAGGTCTCATCCTGTTAGCTCTCAGAGCAGTAGAAGAGGTTCCTCCTGCATCAGGGCAGGGTCTGTATTCCAGATACTTCCTTACCCCCAAAAGACAGGAGAATGGCAGCTCCATTTTAGATCTCAGATATCTGAACTAGCATCTTTTTGAAACCAAAGTTCAAAATGGTAACTCTAGCAATGATTTTACCTTCCCTAAGGCCAGGGGACTGGCTAGCCTCCTGGACCTCAAGGATGCCTGTTTCCATGTCCTAATCAGAAGATCGCATGAAAGTACCTCAGATTCGAACTGCCCTCAGGTCATTACCAGTTCAGAGCAGTGCTTCCTTGAGGCTTACCTCTGCTCCAAGGGTATTCACAAAGTGTCTAGCAGTGGCAGTGGCCCACTTAAGGAGGCAGAGGATTGCTGTTTTTCCTATCTAGACGACTGGCTCTTTGTAGGCCAGTCCCCAGAACAGGTAAAATCTCATCTGCAGGTCACCCAGCAGCTTCTCACCTCCCTGGGTTTTCTGCTAAACTCACTAAAGTCGGTTCTGGAACCAGTCCAGGTACTCACCTTTATAGGGGCAGAATTGGACACAAAGCTAGCTAGAGCCTTTCTTCCCCAGAAAGCGGTGGTAAGGAATTTAGTGGCTCTGGCCTTCCTTCACTCTTCAGGTCTCGACCAGCAAGACACTTTCTGCAGCCCTGGGGCACATGGCTGCATCCACAGCTGTTGTGCAGGAGCCAGATTTCAAATGAGAGACATTCAGTTTCACTTGAGAACCCTTTGTCTCAGAGAAGAGACCCCTTTCCAAGTTGGTCCAGTGATCGAACCTTGATCCTAGCTCTCCAGTGGTGGCAGGATCAGAGCTACTTAAGAGCAGGGGTCCCCTTCATTTCCCTTCTCACGACTTGACTCTCACTACAGATGCTTCCCTTCTGGGTTGGGAGCCCATGGGCGACCTTTCCACTCAAGAGTTTAGTCCCCAGGAATCTCTGCTCACATCAATTTGCTAGAACTCAGTGCTGTCCTTTTTAGCTCTTCAGCTTTTCTGCATCTGTCCATGACAAGGTGATACAAGTCAGAACAGACAACACCACAAACAATGTGGTACATCATGGGAACGGGGCACTGGCCTCGGCCTTGTGCACCGAGGCAATGAAGTTGTGGTCTCTGGCCTATTCCTGAACACTTCCCTCACTTAGCAGTTCATCTTCCAGTGAAGGACAATGTCCTAGCGGATGCCCTCAGCAGGATTTCCCAGGGCCATCACGAATGGTCCCTGGATCCTCAAGTGCTGGGATAGTTTTTGCCAGGTGGGCATCCCTCAGATAGATCTTTTTGCAGCCCCAGACAATCACAGACTTCCTCTGTTTCTTGCAGGCCTCCAGTGCTGGGCTCCAGTTCCCTGGATGCCTCTTCTTCTACTGGATTTGGAGGGAAGTTCCTCTCATGCTTTCCCCCTTCCTCTCTTATTCAAAGTACTAGTCAAAATCAGATCTCAGCCTGTGTGTGATTCTGATTGCCCCGGATGGGCCAGGCAGCCCTGGTACCCACTCTTTCGTCTCTGGACAGTCCATCTTCCCCTGTGCCTCCCAGGAATCACAATCTGTTGACTTGTGCCCAGAGAAGGGTTTGTATCCGGACCTAATCCCTCAACCTCAAGGCCTGGCTCTTGAGGAGTTAGAGTTGCTGATTTACACCTCTCAGGGTGTTCTTGAGATCCTAAAGGCTTCCAGAAAGCCTTCCACTAGGGCTACTTTATAGTTCTAAATGGAAAGGTTTTCCATTTGGTGCTTGGGAAAAATGTTTCCCCAGAATCTGCTGAATTGCCCATTTTGATAGATTACATGGTACATCTTAATTCCTGGGTCTCAGACCAGCTACCCTGAGAGTTCATTTGGCAGCTGTGTCTGCTTTGTGTCAGCGGAAAAGTCATCCCCTCTTTCCTCTCATCCTGTGTTTCCAAGTTTTTTAAGGGATTACCCATACTAATCCTCCTTTCGGAACCGCCCCTGCTTAGACCTTAATGTTTGCATTGCCCAGTTAATGCAACTCCTTTGAACCTCTGTCTTCTGCAGAGCTTAAGTACCTAACTTGGAAAACTGTTTTTTCTAGGTGGCTATCACTTCTGCCAGACGACAAGTGAAGTATGTAAGCCTTGTCAGTGGAGACTGACTTTATTTCTTTCCACAGGCATAAGGTAGTCCTTAGGACTATAGGAAGTCTTTGCCTAAGGTGGTTTTGTGATTTCATCTTAATCAATCTATCTCCTTCCAGTATTTTTCACTATCACTCTCTTCGCGGAGAGAAGGTTGCACAACCTGGATGTTAGAGAGCTCTTAGTTATTATATAAAGCGTACCAAAGGTCATGGTTCAAATCCCTCCAACTTTTCCTTACCTGTGGTGAAGTTGAGAAAGGAAACCTGCCACTAAGAGAGATCAATAGCCAGGTGGATTGTCTCTGTATCCAATTTTGTTATCAGACAGGCGGGCAGAGCCCCAGTTTGAGGCTCATTCTACCAGGGTACAGCTGCGTCTCTAGCTGCTGCCAGAATTTCCCTTTATTAGAGATTTGCCAGGCTGCTACTTGAAAGCGGTACACACTTTTACCAGCATTACTCCCTGGATGTCCAGGCCAGGAGAGATGCTCGGTTTGGCACAGCTGTTCTTCAGACCTATTCCTAAGTAGGTTCTGCCCTCCTCCATGGAGGTACTGCTGTGTATTCACTGTAATGTCTATAATATAGCAAGACTTCATGTTGTTTAAGAAAAAAATTACTCACCTTAGTAATGTTGTTTCTTCCAATGAGTCTTGCTATATTAAGACCTCCCCAACCTGCCCCTCTCAGAACCTCTACTTGTGGGGTGCGGCAACTTAGTGTGGGCACTACTTATGTCCTGTTAGCATTTTGTCCCCTTTGGGACTTAAGGTGTGTATGTGTACGCCAGGTAAAGTTTTATTATACTTATGTTCCATTTCACATTATTAGAATGGTGTTAGTATTTCTGGTCCCCTGACTTGAGTCTTGGGTGTTGGGACTATCAATGGTTGTTATTATTTAGGTAGCCATTTGGCTAGTGTAGGTTATAGCTTCCACACAGACCTTAGTGAGTTTGGGTTGAAAGATCTGACAGTTCAAGTTTGAACAGACAGAGTTAGAGCTGCTCGTGCCAAAAATTCTATTTGGAATGGTTTTAACCATTTCACTCCGGGGCAGTTCTAGAGCTGGAACAAATTGCTAATGTCTATAATAGCAAGACTCCATTAGAAGAAACAACATTACTAAGGTGAGTAATTTTTCTTCCTGTCCACCAGACAAAGTTTTGGAGTACCTTTTGGACCTCCTCAAATTCAGGTCTTCAGTACTCTACAGTCAAAGTTCACCTTAGTTCCATTTCAGCGTATCATGAGCCGCTTTTCTTCTTTGTCTCTGGCTCAGTTACCTATGGTTAAGAGATTTCTTGAAGGAATTCTGCATACCAGACCCCTGTAAAGACGTCCGGTTGCAGCCTGGGACATTAACCTTGTGCTGAACATGCTCACTCGGAAACCTTTTGAACCTCTGGCTACCTCAGAGCTAAAATTCTCTCACCTGGAAGACGGCCTCCTAGTGGCCTTTACCTCAGCCCCAGGGTCTCTGAGATACATGCCCTGGTTACGGACCCTCCGTGATACTGTGTTCCATAAGGACAAAGTAGTTCTTCGCCCTCATCCTAAATTTCTTCCCAAGGTTGTGTCGAATTCCATCTAAACCAACCTTTGGTCCTTCCCCCCTTACTTCATGGACTTCAAAATGAAGGGAATGATCTCTTCATTCCTTGAATGTTAAGAGAGCCTTGCATTTCTATTCTAGATAGAACCAAGGATTTTCGCAAAGCTCAACAACCGTTTGTTTTCCAGCGAGACCTGGCTGGCTCAACCTGTCGCTATCAGATGCATCTCATCGTATAGTGGCATGTTCTACATTGCTATTCCATGGCACAGGTTAAATAGGAAGGTGAGGGTTCGCTCACTCTACCAGAGCGGTCACGGCATACCTAGAGAGTTTGTAATGTTCGATTGCGGACATCTGCAATGCTGCCACCTGGAGCTCAGTGCATACCTTCGTTAAGCATTATGCACTGGATGTTCATGCCAGGCAACATTCCACCTGGCAGAACTATCCTTAATGGACTTCTGTCCTAGAAACGTGAGCTCTTGGTCTTCCTGCACGCCTCGGGGATTATTAGCTCGGTACTCTCCTCAATATGGGTGGAATGAGTGGTGGAACTTATGTCCAGGAAGATATGAAAAGTACGTACATACGTAATTCTTGATCTTCTTGGACGAGTCTCCACCACTCATTCACAGCCCACCCTCCATCCCCCGAGCTCATCGATGCTGGTCTTCACTCCCTCAAATCTTTGAGGCCGTGAAGACTTCTTTGTTGACCCCTCTTACACGGGTCGCCGGACTATCTTATGTCTGATCTTAAGGTTAGGTTACTCTTTCGTTAGTTGCGCTACACCTCCTTGGTAAAAAGGTACTGAGGGTTGAGGCTCGCGAGATAGACATGACGCAGCTAGTGCTCGCGGTGCCATCTCTGGTGTCGCACCCTCCAGCAAAAGTTTGCTCCCGATGGTCCTAGTGCCTCCGGCTCAGATCCCAATAGTGTGAATGAGTGGTGGAGACTCATCCAAGAAGATCAAGAATTACAGTAGGTATGTAATTTTCATATCTTTTACTCCGCCTATCTGTGAAGTCACTCTGGAGATCCCTTCTGCACTTCGGTTCGGTATAGTTTAAATCGGTCAGTTTTATCTAACTACTTCTTTATTTTGGTCTTCTTATCTCTGTTTCGGTAACAGTAAGTGGTTGTAGTAGGTAGTTTGTTGTGATTTTGATATTATTGTCGAAATTGTTTTGCCTTGGTCCTTCTCCGGTCGGTCCGGTTTGGAACCAATCCCATTCTATTTGAGTTTTATTCAAACATATTGCTGTGGTTTCCGGATTCATCGGTTCCTAAAAATCAGATTTAGTGGATTTTTTTAACTGACCGCGTGACACGCATTGGAACCTATCAGTTTTTAGTTGCCTGGCGAAAAGCTGGTAAGGGTAACTTTTCGGTATTTCGCCATGTCTGACAAACCCAAAAAGAAAACTGATCCTACTGGGTTTCAGCACTGTACCAAGTGTAAGTGAGGACTTTGCTAGGCTGACCTCACCTCATCTGTGTTTACTGTCTGGGGTTTGACCACCTCAAAGAAGAGTGCCAGAGTTTATAAAACTTTCCCAAAGCCACTTGGAAAAATGTTTGAGTAGGCTGAGGGAGAGGGAGGCAGAGGTCCGCTGACCCAGATGGCCAGCTCGGTTCAGTTGTGACCAAACCTGGAGGAGGTGCCCACTGACCTGGGAGATACCTCTGGGCAAAAGGAGAGCCGATGCTGCAGAATCGGTTCTAGTAAAAGGAAACGCAATCAGCTGGTTCGTATCCATGTCCCATGGTCCGACCGCTGAGGAGATTGCAAAAACGATCACTATAGTTGCAGTCGCTTTGCCTGGTTCTGACTGAACGTGACCCAGTTCAGGGTTTAGTTAGGTCGGGACATGGTCGCTTCTGACATTGATCCAGAGGCTTTCTATGAGGACGACTGGGATGGAGAAGAAGAGTATGATGAAGTGGAAGGCGAAGGCCTAGATGAGCCAGTACAGCCTGACATCTCCCAGACAGGCCTTGCAATGCTGCCTCCTCAGACTTTCTGAGTCCCCTCCCATTTCTTGTTTTACAAGAAAGTGGCTGATACTCTTCAGTTCCCAGTTGAGGAAGATGAACAGGATCAGGAGGATCCTGACTTCATGGAAATGATGGATGTCCCAGAGTCAAAGAGAGTGTCTATCCTCTGCATAAATCCCTGGGAAACAGACACAAAAATGTTGTAGTTTCCAACTTCTATACCTCTTGTGGAAAAAAAGATGGACAGGAGATATACGTTGTCAGGTCCTGGAACAGAATTTCTCACTACTTATTCCAGTCATGTTGGGGTAGTGCAGGCTGCAGCCTGTGACAAGGCTAATATTCCCTGGCTTCCCATCCCCAGATAAGGATTCTAGGAAAGTGGATGCCATGGCCAAGAAGCAGTACCTGGCATCCGCTTTGGGACTAGGACAAGCTAATTATATGGCATATACAGCCAGGTACCAGAAATCGAGGTGGGATACAGTTCCGGAACTGGAAGAAGTCCCCTCCCCAGCTAATCAGGAACTGGAGAAGGTGGCTGCAGATGGTATTGAGGCATCCAAGGTCCAATTTCATGCTGCTGTTGACTGGAATGATGTATATTCCAGGGTCATGGCTACATCTGTCTCCATGAGGAGATTAGCTTGGCTCAGATGTACCAGTTTGTCACAGGATACCCAGACTAAGGCCATGGATTTTCCTGTTGCTGGTAACTCTCTGTTTGGTGAACAGACAGAGGCTACATGAAGAAGTGGACGAGTACAGGACTACCTACAGGAGTGCTGCAGCAAAAGAGAAGCAGGCCACCCTCAGAAGCAAGCAGTTTAGGGCTGACAGGGCGAGGCCTTTTCACAAGCCTTTTACCAAACCACAGGCTTCCTCTTCATTCAAGCAGAGGGTTTTCAGGGAAAGAGGCAGATGAGGGATGACCAGGACCCCAGCATCCACTCAGTCCAAGCCCCTGCCAAACAGACACCCTTGAGGTGTCAGTCAGATCGCTCCCCCAATTCCTGTAGGGGCAGGCTGGCTCACTACTTCCAGGCCTGGGAGTCCATTACTTCAGACAAATGGGTCCTGGAAGTAGTGAGCTAGGGACTTGTTCTCAGTTTCAAAAGGTTCCCAAAAATAAGAGCAAGATCTTTCAGTTCCCTCTCCCTTGGAGACAAAGGCCTAGAGGCAGAAGTCTCTCTCTTCTGCTCATGCGAGCAGTAGAGAAGGTACCTTTTATCACAGGGAAAAGGACTTTATTCCAGATAATTTCCTTACCCCCAAAAGACAGGGGAGAAACACTCCATCCTAGATTTAAGGTACCTCAATAAACACTTCAAAGTTCAAAATGGTGACTCTGGGAATAATTCTTCCTCTCTGAGACCAGGAGACTGACTAGCCTCCCTGGATGTCAAGGATGCCTATTTCCACATACCCATCGGATATTCCCACAGAAAATACCTCAGGTTCGAGCTGTCCTCAGGCCAGTATCAGTTCAGAGCCATGCCTTTCGCCCTAACATCTGCTCAAGGGTGCTCACCAAATGCCTGGCAGTAGTGGTGGCATTCCTCAGGAGACAAGATATCCTTCAAACAACTTGAAGTCTTGCTGTATTCTGACAATAGCAGCGAGTCCCAACCTTCGAACTGCCCTGGAGATGAAAGAGAACTTTCCATGCCAGGCATGGAGCATGAGCTTCGGGCTTCGGTTGAGACTCTGTATGTTGCTGTTTGGACTCAAACCATCAGATTCTTTACTCCGCACTCACTGAACAGTCGCTCCGGAGATTTCTCCTTTGCTCGGTTCAATTTGTCGGGTTAAGTACCCGTTTTCTCAGTTTTAGGCAATTTAGACCACAACCTGTCGGTTCAGTCTCTGTCTGTGGTATTCGTGAGTACTAGATAAGCTTATATTATTTTCTGTTCTGTGTGGAACTTGTAAGCGGTTCATTGGTTCGGTTTGAACCGATCAAGTTGTTAAAAATCTTAATTTCTACTTTTAGAGTGTGGTTACTGGTTCTTATCGGTTCTAAAACGGATTTACTACGTTTTTTCCAGACCTAACTACGGTCAGGAACCAATAAGAGGGTCTTGCCTGGTGGATTGCCATTAAAGGGTAAGTTTGGTTAGGACTGGCACTATGTCTGAGAAACCAAAAGGAAAACTGGCCCACTGGGTTTCAACACTGCAGTGTGTGTGGGGAAGTCTTTGCTAAGGCTGACCCCTCACACCACCTGTGTTTATTGTCTGGGGTTTGACCAGCTTGATTCAGACTGCCAGATTTGTAAGAATTTTCCTGCAGCTACCCTGGAAAAAAGAGTTGGTAGGCTCAGGAAAGGGAGGCCAAGACGTCCGCTGACCCGATGGCCAGCCCGGTTTGGTTCAAACCGAACCAGAAGGAGTGCCCTCTGACCAGGGCTTAAACTTCTTCGGGCAAAAGGAGAACCGATTCTGAGGAGTTGATTCCGGTTAAAAGAACAAGAAGGGAAAAATCATCTGGTGTGGATCCAAAAGTTTCTTCTCCAACTGCTGATGAGATAGCCAAAGCGATAAAATTGCATTCGCTTTCCTGTTCTGACTGGAACTGCCCATCAGGGAGGAGCCTGTCTGCCGGTTCTAATTGGTTTGATTATGAATTAGAAGAAGATCATGAACCGGAGGAGGAGGAAGGAGTATGAGGTAAGTGAATGTGGTTTTGAAAGTCTGGATGTGCCCATTGACCGGACATCTCCCCAGACAGACCTTCAGGGGTGTCTCCTCCTAGGCTTTCTGAGTCCCCTCCCATTTCATGTTTTACAAGAAAGTGGCTGAAACCCTTCAGCTTCCTATGGAAGAAGCTGTCAATGACCAGGAGGAGCCTGACTATGTGGAAATGATGGATATCCCAAAGTCCAGGAGGCTGTCTATTCCTTACACAAGTCTTTTGGGAAACAGACATTTAAGATTTTAAAGACTCCTAACACCATACCTCCTGTGGATAAAAGAATGGACAAGAGGTATACTTTGTCAGGCTCAGATATGGAGTTCCTTGTCCAGCAATGCAGCCATGTTGGGGTAGTGTAGGCTGCAGCCTGTGATAAGGCTAATATACCTTGACTTCACACACACCCCAGATAAGGACCCAGGAGGATTGATGCCATGGCAAAGAAACAGTACATGGCAGCATCCTTGGGACTCAGCAGGCCAATTATATGGCCTATACAGCTAGATATCAGAAATCTAGATGGGACACTGTCATGGCTTTAGCTAAACAGGTCCCTGGCCAGCTTGCCAAGGAGCTAGAGCAAGGTGGCTTCTGATGGTATTGAGGCATCCAGGTGCAATTCCATGCTGCAGTGGACTCCAATGATGTTTCATCTAGAGTCATGGCTACATCTGTGGCACTTGTAGGATGGCTTGGCTCAGATGTACTAGCCTGTCTCAGGATACCCAGACGAAGGCCATGGATTTTCCTGTTGTGGGTAATTCTTTGTTTGGGGAGCAAACAGAGAACTACATGAAGAAAATGGATGAATACGGACCACCTACAGAGTGCTCAGGCCAAGGAAAGGCAAGCCACTCCTCAAAGGCAGCATCCCAGGGGCAGGGACAGGCCTTTCATAGGCCTTTCTACCAAGCCCAGGCCTCCTCATCTGCCTATGCTCAGAGGGGGTTCCTTGAGGGAGAGGCAGAAGGGCACAAGCAGGCCTGCTACCACCCTTCAGCCTAAACCCCCTACCAAACAGGCACCTGATGGGTTTGCCAGGGCCGATTCTCCACCACCTGTAGCAGGCTGGCTTACTTTGTCCAGGACTGGAAGTCTTTAACATCAGACAAATGCATCCTGGAAGTAGTAAGCAGGGACTGGTTCTCAGCTTCAAAAATTTCCGAAGATGAGAACCAGATCCTTTCCACCTGCAAATCCTCAGAGACACTTGCCCTAGAGGCGGAGGTCTCTTCCTCCTGGCTCTCAGAGCTGTGGAAAGGGTTCCACTCCTACACCAAGGGAGAGGGTTGTACCCAGGTACTTCCTCACCCCAAAAAGACAGGAGAATGGCGCCCATCCTGGATCTCAGATATTTAAACAAGCACCTTTTAAAGCCAAAGTTCAAAATGGTGACTCTGGGAATAATTCTGCCTCTTCTAAGGCCAGGGGACTGGCTAGTCTCCCTGGACCTCAAGGATGCCTACTTCCATATTCTTATCAGAAGCTCCCATCGAAAGTACCTCAGGTTCGAGCTGCCCTCAGGCCATTACCAATTCAGAGCGATGTCCTTCAGCCTAACCTCTGCTCCAAGGTGTTCACAAAATGCCTGGCAGTAGTAGTTGCTTCTCTAAGAAGGCAAAGGATTGCCATCTTCCCATACCTTGATGACTGGCTCATAGTAGGCCAGTCCCCAGACCAAGTCAAGTTACACCTACAGATAACTCAGCAACTCGCGCACCTCTAGGTTTCCTTCTGAATCTTTCAAAGTCAGTTCTAGAGCCTGTTCAGCTCCTCACCTTCATAGGCGCAGAGCTAGATACAGAAAAGGCCAGAGCCTTCCTTCCCTGGACAGGGCAAGGACCCGTATCACACTGGCCTCTTCATTCACCCTCCAGGTGTCTTGACGGAGGCATTTCCTGCAGCTCCTGGGGCACATGGCTGCTTCTACAGCAGTGGTGCAAGGAGCAAGATGTCAGATGAGGGACATTCAGTTCCACTTGAGAGCCTTTTGGTCTCAGAAAGGACCCTCTGACCAAACTGATACCAGTGACTCGAACCCTGATCCAGGCCTTGCAGTAGTGGCAGGATCAGAACAATCTAAGACAGGGAGTTCCTTTTGTCACTCAGTCTCACTCTTTAATCCTTACTACAGATGCCTCCCTCTTGGGTTGGGGGCCCACTTGGGAGACCTGACCACCCAAGGGTTGTGGTCCCCTCAGGAATCTCTGCTGCACATCAACCTGCTGGAACTCAGAGCAGTGTTTCAAACAACATGAAGTCTTGCTATATTATGACAGATGCAGTTTGTCCCACCATTAGAACTGCTCCGAGGTGAAAGAGTTAACTTCCATGCAGTGCATGGAACTTAGAGCGAGCTCGGTTAGAGAAGCTCTGTTAGGTGGTTTCAAACCGAACCGCCAGATTCTTTACTCCGCCTCACTGAACAGTCGCTCCGAGATTCCTCCTGCTACTCGGTTCATTTTCTCGGTTTAGTGTCTTTTCTCGGTTAAATTCAACATGATATTCTTTATTTTAACCACAAACCGATCGGTTCAAGCTCTGTTTATGGTATTGTAAGTAATAGGTTTTCTGTGTGGAACTTGTAATGTTTATCGGTTCGGTTTGAACCGATCAAATTGTATTTAAACTTTATTCTGAAGCCTTTAAGGCTTGTTAGAGTCGTGGTTTCGGTTCTTATCGGTTCTAAAAACCGATTTCATTACGCTTTTTTCCACGACCGTGACACGGTTGGGAACCGATAGGGTGTCTTGCCTGGCACCGCCATCAAAAGGGCAGTTTTGGTTAGGCTGGCATTATGTCTGAGAAACCCAAAAGAAAACCGGCCCACTGGGTTTCAACACTGTAGTGTCTGTGGGGAAGCCTTTGCCAAGGCTGACCCACACCACATGTGTTTATAGTCTGGGGTTTGACCACCTCAATGCAGACTGCCAGATTTGCAAGAATTTCCTGCAGCTACCCTAGATAAGAGAGTTGGTAGGCTCAGGGAACGAGAGGCCAAAAAGTCCCTGACCTGATGGCCAGCCTGGTTCGTGCCAACCGAACCGGAGGGAGTGCCCTCTGACCAGGGCCAGACTTCCTCGGACAAACGAAGCTGACTCTGAGGAGCCAGTTCCAGCAAAGAGAACTAGAAAGTCAGCAGGTGTGGAGTCCAAAATCCCTTCTCCAACTGCTGCAGAGATAGCCAGGCAATACAGATTGTCCAGTCACTGTCCCCGTTCCCTCCGAACACCGCCACTATCTGGCAAAAGGTCAGTTCCACCTGTTCAAGAATATGATATAGAAGAGTTTTATGAACCAGAGGAGGGGAGGATGATTATGATCAGTGTGAATGTGACTTTGAAAGTCTGGATGTGCCCATTGAACCGGACAACTGCTGCAGAGATAGCCAGGGCAATACAGATTGTCCAGTCACTGTCCCGTTCCCTCCGAACCGCCACTATCTGGCAAAAGGTCGGTTCCACGGTTCAAGAATATGATATAGAAGAGTTTTATGAACCAGAGGAGGGGAGGATGATTATGATCAGTGTGAATGTGACTTTGAAAGTCTGGATGTGCCCATTGAACCGACGCCTCCCAGACAGACCTTTAGGTGAATCTCCCCTAGGCTTGCTGAGTCCCTCTCATTTTTGTTTTATAAAAAGTTGCTGAAACCCTCCAGCTTCCTTTAGAGGAGGCTTTGGATGAGCAAGAGGAGCCTGACTTTGTAGAGATGATGGATATCCCAGAGTCCAGGAGATTGTCCATCCCTATAAATCTTTAGGAAACAAACAATAAAAATTTTAAAAGCTCCTAATTCTGTGCCTCCTGTAGATAAAAGATGGACAGGAGGTACACTTTGTCAGGTTCTGATACAGAATTTCTTTCACAGCAATGCAGTCATGCTGGGGTAGTTCAGGCTGCAGCCTGCGATAAAGCTAATATTCCCTGGCTTCACATCCTCCTGACAAGGACTCCAGGAAGATTGATGCCATGGCCAAAAACAATACATGGCAGCGTCTTTGGGACTCAGACAAGCAAACTATATGGCTTATGTTGCGAGATACCAAAAATCTAGATGGGATACTGTCATGGCCTTAGCCAAACAGGCCCTGGCCAGCTTGCAAAGGAGCTGGAGCAGGTGGCTGTTGATGGTATTGAGGCATCTAAGGTGCAATTCCATGCTGCAGTGGATTTTAATGATGTATCTCTAGAGTCATGGCTACATCTGTGGCTTTTCATAGATTGGCCTGGCTCAGGTGTACTACTTTGTCGCAGGATACCCAGTCTAAGGCTATGGATTTTCAGACAGGTGGGTCCTGGAAGTAGTGAGCCAGGGTCTGGTTCTCAGCTTCAAAAAATTTCCAAGATGAAGGCCAGATCTTTTCCACTACAAACCCTTTAGAGACTCTGCCTTAGACAAGAAGTCTCAACCCTCCTGGCTCTCAGAGCTGTAGAAAGGGTTTCTCCCTACACCAGGGCAAGGGTCTGTACCCAGGTACTTCCTTACCCCAAAAGACAGGGAGAGTGGCGGCTCATCCTGGACCTAAGATATCTGAACAAGCACCTTTAAAACCAAAATTCAAAATGGTGACTCTGGGAATGATTTTACCCTCCTAAGGCCAGGGGACTGGCTAGCTTCCCTGGACCTCAAGGATGCCTACTTTCATGTTCTTATCAAAGCTCCCATCGAAAGTACCTCAGATTCGAACTGTCCTCAGGCCATTATCAGTTCAGAGCAATGCCCTTCGGCCTTACCTCTGCCCCCAAGGGTGTTCACAAATGTCTGGCAGTAGCAGTTGCTCATCTAAGAAGGCAAAAGATTGCCATCTTTCCCTACCTGGACGACTGGCTCATTGTGGGTCAGTCTCCAGACCAGGTCAGATCACACCTGCTGGTTACCCAGCAGCTGCTTACCTCTCTGGGCTTTCTTCTCAATCTTCCAAAGTCAGTTCTGAAACCTGTCCAGGTACTCACCTTTATAGGCGCAGAACTGGACACAAAGCAGGCCAGAGCCTTCCTTCCCTAGAAAGGGTAAGGACCTTGGTGGCCCTGGCCTCGCCCTTCACTCTGCAGGTCTCTCGACCAGCAAGGCATTTCCCTGCAGCTCCTAGGACACATGGCTGCTTCCACAGCTGTAGTGCAAGGAGCAAGATTTCAGATGAGGGACATTCAGTTCCATTTGAGAGTCTTCTGGTCTCAAAGAAGAGATCCCTATCCAAGTTAATCCCAGTGACTCAACCCTGATCCATGCCCTTCAGTGGTGGCAGGATCAGAGCAATCTGAGACAAGGTGCCTTTCATCCTCTGTCCCACTCCTTGACCCTTACTACAGATGCGTCCCTCTTGGGATGGGGAGCTCACATGGGTGACATCTCCACACAGGGGTTATGGTCCCTCAGGAATCTCTGCTCCACATCAATCTGTTGGAACTCAGAGCTGTTTCTCTAGCACTTCAGGTTTTTCTGCATCTGTTCAGAACAAGGTGGTACAGGTCAGAACAGACAACACCACTACAATGTGGTACATCAACAAACAAGGGGCTCTCGGTCTTCGACCTTGTGCACCGAGGCGATGAAGTTGTGGTCTCTGGCTTATTCCCTGAACACTTCCCTCATAGCAGTTCACCTCCCAGGCAAGACAATGTTCTGGCAGATGCTCTCAGCAGGATTTCATAGGGCCATCACGAATGGTTACTGGATCCCCTAGTACTGGGGATAGTTTTTGCCAGATGGGGCACTCCTCAGATAGATCTTTTGCAGCCCCAGACAATCATCAACTTCCACTGTTTTGTTGCAGGCCCCAGTGTTGGGCTCAGTCCCCTGGATGCCTTTCTCCTCGATTGGGAAGGAAGTTTCTCTATGCCTCCCCCTTTCCCTCTCCTGTTCAAGGTGCTAGTCAAAATCAGGTCTCAGCCCTGCAAGATGATCCTGATTGCTCCAGATTGGGCCAGGCAGCCCTGGTACCCACTCCTTCTGTCCTTAGCAGTCCATCTTCCCTGTGCCTCCCCAGGAACCACAATCTGTTAACCTGTGCTCAGGGGAGAGTCTGGTATCAAATCTCAAATCCCTCAACCTCAAGGCCTGGCTCTTGAGGAGTTAGAGTTGCTGATCTACAACTTTCTCAGTGTTCTCAAATCTTGAAAGCTTATAGGAAGCCTTCCACCAGGGCTACCTATAACTCCAAGTGGAAAAGGTTTTCCATATGGTGTTCTGGGAAGCATATTTCCTCGAATCTGCTGATTTACCCACTGTATTGGATTATATGGTCCATCTTAATTCTTTGGGACTGAGACCAGCTACTCTGAAAGTGCATTTGGCAGCTGTCTCTGCTTTCATTTCAGCAGGAAGCCCTCTTCTCTTTCTGCTCACCCTGTATTTTCCAAGTTTTTAAGGGATTGCTTCATACCAATCCTCCATTCAGGACCCTGCCCCTGCTTGGGATCTTAATGTTTGCATTGCTCAGCTGATGCAACCCCTTTGAGCCTTTGTCTTGCGCAGAGCTTAAGTATTTGACTTGAAAACTGTATTTAGTAGCCATCACTTCTGCCAGGCGCATAGAGTGAGTTACAAGCTTTATCAGTGGAGACTGACTTTTTTCCTTCGCAGGGATAAGGTAGTCCTCAGGACTAACAGGAAGTTTTTGCCTAAGGTGGTTTGGATTCCACCTTAACCAATCTATTTCACTTCCAGTGTTCTTCACTGACTATTCCTCCTCTCTGGTGAGAGGAGGCTGCACAGCTAGATGTTAAATGGGCCCTAAGTTACTACATAGAGCGCACTAAGGGTCACAGGTTTGACTCTCTCCAACTATTTCTCACTTATGGTGAGGTTGGAAAGGAGACCTGCCACTAAGAATCCATTGCCAGGTGGATTGTCTCTTGTATCCAGTTTGCTATCAAAACTGGGTAAGGTTCTCCCTCAGGCCTGAGGGCTCACTCTACCAGAGGTACAGCTGCATCTCTAGCTGCTGCTAGAGACATCCCTATCTTGGAGATATGTCAAGCAGCTACTTGGAAAACAGTACACACTTTCACCAAGCATTACTCCCTGGATATCCAGGCCAGGAGGATGCTCGGTTTGCACAGCCGTGCTTCAGAGCCTTTTCCCTAAGTAGGTTCTGTCCCTCCTCCATGGAGGTACTGCTGTTAGCTGCATCTGTCATAATATATAGGACTTCATGTTGTTTGAAGAAAAAATTACTTACCTTAGTAATGTTGTTTTTCTAATGGAGTCTTGTTATATTATGACCTCCCAGCCTGCCCCTCTCAGAACTTCTACTTGGTATGGGGTGGGCAGTCCACTGTTGGCACTTATTGATGCCCTTTTATGTTTGGGTGTTGTGTTTTATTTATTTATTTTATCTTATTGTTTCTGGTCCCCTGACTTGAGTCTTGGTGTTGGGACCAGGAAAATGTGTGAATATTTTAGTAGCCAGTTGGCTAGTGTAGGTTACAGCTTCCACACTGAGCCTTAGTGAGTTTTGCTCGTAAAGATCTGGCCGTTTCGGTTTGAAACCACCCTAACAGAGCTTCTCTAACCCGAGCTCGGCTCTAAGTTCCATGCACTGCATGGAAGTTAACTCTTTACCTCCGGAGCAGTTCTAATGGTGGGACCAACTGCATCTGTCATAATATAGAAGACTCCATTAGAAGAAACAACATTACTAAGGTGAGTAATTTTTTCTTCTAGCACTTCAAGCTTTTTCCAGGTCTGTTCAGAACAAAGTTATTCAGATCAGGACAGACATACCACCACAATGTGGTATATCAACAATCAAGGGGCACTCGTGCACGGCCTTGTGCACAGAAACAATGAAGTTGTGGTCTCTGGCCTATTCCCTGAACAACACTCCTCACAGCACATCTCCCAGGCAAGGACAATGTCTTGGCAGATGTTCTCAGCAGGATATCTCAGGGCCATCACAATGGTCACTGGATCCCTGGTTTTGGAGGTGATCTTCTCCAGATGGGGCACCCACAGATAGATCTTTGCAGCCCCAGACAATCACCAGCTTCACTGTTTTGTTGCAGGCCCCAGTGTTGTGCTCAGTCCCCCTGGATGCCTTGGTTCTCCAATTGGGTAGGGAAGTTCCTGTATGCTTTCCCCCTTCCCTCTCCTGTTCAAAGTACTAGTCAAAATCAGGTCTCAGCCTTGCAAAGTGATTCTGATTGCTCCAGACTGGGCCAGACAGCCTGGTACCCTCTCATGCTGTCCTTAGCAGTCCACCTTCCTTGTCTCTTCCCAGGAATTACAACCTGTTGACCTGTGGTCAGGGAGGGTTTGGTACCGAATCTCAAATCTCTCAATCTCAAGGCCTGGCTCTTGAAGAGCTAGAGTTTGCTGATTTACACCTCTCTCAGGTGTTATGGATATTCTCAAAGCTGCTAGGAAGCCTTCCACCAGAATTACTTATAATTCCAAATGGAAAAGATTCTCATATGGTGCTCTGGAAAGCATATTTTCCCAGAGTCTGCTGAACTGCCCATAGTACTTGACTATATGGTACATCTGAATAGCTTGGGACTCCGACCAGCTACACTAAGGGTGCATCTGGCAGCTGTCTCTGCTTTTATTTCAGCAGGTAAGCCCTCTACTCTTTCAGCTCACCCTGTATTCTCCAAGTTTTCAAGGATTGCTTCATACCAATCCGCCATTCAGGGACCCTGCCCCTGCTTGGGACCTTAATGTTTGCACTGTTCAGCTTATGCAACCCCCTTTGAGCCTTTGTCCTCAGCAGAACTTAAGTACTTGACTTGGAAAACTGTGTTCTTGGTGGCCATCACTTCTGCCAGGCACAGAAGTGAGTTAAAGCCCTTTCAATAGAGCCTGATTTTATCTCTTTCCATAGAGATAAGGTGGTCCTTAGGACTAACAGGAGGTTTTGCCTAAGGTGGTTTCAGACTTTCACCTTAACCAATCTATATCTCTTCCGTGTACTTCACTGACCCATTTCCTCCTCTGGCGAGAGGAGGTTGCACAGTTTGGATGTGAAAAGAGCCTTTAGCTACTACATAGAATGTACCAAGGGTCACAGGTTTGACTTCCTCCACCTGTTCCTCACTTATGGTGAGGTGGTAAAGGAAAACCTGCCACTAAAAGATCCATTGTCAGGTGGATTGTTTCTGCATTCAATTTTGTTATGAAAAACTAGGTAGGATTCCACCCTCAGGCCTGAGGGCTCACTCTCCTGGAGGTACAGCTGCTTCCTGGCTGCTGCCAGGGATATTCCTATCTTAGAGATATGTCAAGCAACTACCTGGAAAACTGTTCACACTTTTACCAAGCATTACTCTCTGGATATCCAGGCTAGGAGTGATGCTCGGTTTGGCACAGCTGTGCTTCAGAGCCTATTTCCTAAGTAGGTTCTGTCCCTCCTCCATGGACATACTGCTTGGTAGTCTGCTATTGTCAGAGTACAGCAAGACTTCATGTTGTTTGAAGAAAAATTACTCACCTCAGTAATATTGTTTCTTCTAATGGAGTCTTGCTGTATTCTGACCTCCCCCCCTTCCCTCTCAGAACCTTTGTTTTTGGGTTGTGGGTGGGCAGTAACAGTTTTGGCACTCAGGAGGTGCCCCACCTTTTTATTACCACCCCTTTTCTTTGGGTGGGTGGGTGTTGTGTTTATTTCATTTTTGGTTTCTGACTTGAGTCTTTGTTTTGGGACCAAAAATCTGTTATTATAATTAGTAGCCAGTTGGCTAGTGTAGGTTTACAGCTTCCACAGGACCTCAGTGAGTTTAGCTCAGAAGATCTGGCGGTTTGAGTCCAAACAGCAACAGACAGAGTTTCAACCGAGCTCGAGCTCAGCATTCCATGCCTGGCATGGAAAGTTAACTCTTTCATCTCAGGGCAGTTCAAGGTTGGGACTCCTGCTGTTGTCAGAATACAGCAAGACTCCATTAGAAGAAACAACATTACTAAGGTGAGTAATTTTTCTTCTGTCCCCATACCTGGATGACTGGTTCCTGGTAGGTCAGTCCTCAGACCAAGTCAAGTCAGCCTTAGAGGTCACCCAAAGGCTTCTGAGTCCTTGGGTTTCATTCTAAAACCTAGAAAAGTCAGTTCTGGAACCTACTCAGCTGCTCACTTTCATAGGGTGGACATAGACACTACCCAGGCAAGAGCATTCCTTCCTCTTTCAAGAGTCCAGTTTCTGGTCACTCTGGCTTCCTCTTTTCATCCTCTAGTTTCTCATCCAGCCAGACATTTTCTTCAGTTACGGTACATAGCAGCCTCCACAGCTGTGGTCCAAGGAGCAAGGTTTCAGATGAGAGATATTCAATTCATCTCGATCTTACTGGTCTCAGAAAAGGACCCTCTCTCAATTGGTTCCAGTGCCTCAAACTCTAGTTCAGGCACTCCAGTAGTGGCTGGAGGAGGACAGCCTTCGACAAGGTGTTCCATTCATCATCCTTCAGTGATTCTTACACAGGCAGCCTCTTTCCTAGGCTGGGGTCTCACCTGGATCAGCTTACAACTCAAGGAACCTGGCCTCACCAGGAGTCTCTTCTTCACATAAATCTTCTAGAGTTGAGGGCTATCTTTCTAGCTCTGCAGACATTCTCCGCTGTGGGTCAGGGAAAGTATTACAAATCAGGACAGACAATACCGCAACCATGTGGTACATCAACAAGCAGGAGGCTCGGTCCTCCGCTTTGTGCACAGAGGCCATGAAAATATGGTCTCTGGCTTATTCCTTCAGGCTTCCCTGGTGGCTGTGCATCTCACAGGGAAGGACAACATTTAAGCAGATGCTCTCAGCAGAATTTCTCAGGGTCATCACGATGGACTCTGAGATCCCTGGCCCTTCATGTTATCTTCAAGGTAGGGGACTCATGAGATAGATCTCTTTGCAGCCCCGGACAATCATCAAATCCCTCTCTTTTGTTGCAGGTCTCTTCTCCTAGGCTCTGTACACCAGGAGGCTCTGCTATTGGATTGGACAAGCAGGTTCCTGTATGCATTTCCTCCTTTTCTATGATATTCAGGGTCCTGAGCAAGATCACATCTCAGCCTTGCAGGGTGATTCAAACAACTCAAGTCTTGCTGTATTCTGACAAATTGCAGTGATGTCCAACCTTTGAACTGCCCTGGAGATGAAAGAGTTAACTTTCCATGCCAGGCATGGAATGCTGAGCTCGAGCTCGGTTGAGACTCTGTCTGTTGCTGTTTGAACTCAAACCATCAGATTCTTACTCCACCTAACTGAACAGTCGCTCCGAGAATTCTCCTTTGCTTGGTTCAATTTGTCGGACTAGATAGGCTCATTTTGTTTATTTTCTGTGTGAAACTTGTAACGGATCGGTTCGGTTTGAACCGATCAAGTTGTTTAAAGATACTTTATTCTGCTTTTAGAGTATGGTAATCGGTTCTTATCGGTTCTAAAAAGCGGACTTTACACGTTTTTTTCCACGACCCAGTAACACGGTCAAGAACCAATAAGGGTGTCTTGCCTGGCGGATTGCCGAAAAAGGGTAAGTTTTTGTTAGGACTGGCCATGTCTGAGAAATCCAAAAGAAAACCGGGCCCACTGGGTTTCAACACTGTAGTGTGTGGAAGTCTTTGCTAAGGCTGATCCCCACACCACCTGTGTTTATTGTCTGGGGTTTGACCACCTCAATTCAGACTGCCAGATTTGTAAAAATTTTCCTGCAGCTACCCTGGAAAAAAGAGTTGGTAGGCTCAGGGAAAGGGGAGGCTAAGAAGTCCGCTTGACCGGATGGCCAGCCCGCTTTGGTTCCAATTGAACCAGAAGAAGTGCCCTCTGACCAGGGCAAAACTTTTCGGGCAAAAGGAGAACTGATTCCGAGGAGTTGGTTCCGTTAAAAGAACTCAAGGATAAATCAGCCGTGTGGATCCAAAATTCTTTCTCCGACTGCTGATGAAATAGCCAAAGCGAAAAATTGTCCAGTCGCTATCCCGGTTCTGACCGAACCGGCACCATTAGGAAGGGGCTTGGTTCGGCCGGGTTCCACCGGTTCGGATTATGATTTAGAGGAATTTTATGAACTGGAGGAGGAGGAAGGAGAGTATGAGGAAAGTGAGTGTGATTATGAAAGTCTGGATGTGCCCATTGACCCAACATCTCCCCAGACAGACCTTCAGGAGTGTCTCCTCCTAGGCTTTCTGAGTCCCTTCCCATTTCATGTTTTACAAGAATGTGGCTGAAACCCTTCAGCTTCCCATGGAAGAAGCTGTGGATGACCAGGAGGAGCCTGACTTTGTTGAAATAATGGATATCCCAGAGTCCAGGAGACTGTCTATTCCACTTCATAAGTCCTTTGGGAAACAGACAATAAAAATTTTAAAGACTCCTAATTCTATACCTCCTGTGGATAAAAGAATGGATAAGAGGTATAATCTCTCAGGCTCAGATATGGAGTTCATTACCCAGCAATGCAGCCATGTTGAGTAGTGCAGGCTGCAGCCTGTGATAAGGCAATATACCTTGGCTTCACACCCCAGATAAGGACTCCAGGAGGATTGATGCCATGGCAAAGAAACAGTACATGGCAGCATCCTTGCTACTCAGGCAGGCTAATTATATGGCCTATACAGCTAGATATCAGAAATCTAGATGGGACACTGTAATGGCTTTAGCTAAACAGGTCCCTGGCCAGCTTGCCAAGGAGCTGGAGCAGGTGGCTGCGGATGGTATTGAGGCATCCAAGGTGCAATTCCATGCTGCAGTGGACTCCAGTGATGTTTCATCTAGAGTCATGGCTACATCTGTGGCCCTTTGTAGGATGGCTTGGCTCACATGTACTAGCCTGTCTCAGGATACCCAGACTAAGGCCATGGATTTTCCTAGTTAGGTAATTCTCTGTTTGGGGAGCAAACAGAGAATTACATGAAGAAAATGGATGAGTACAGGACCACCTACAGGAGTGCTCAGGCCAAGGAAAGGCAAGCCACTCATCAGAGGCAGCATCCCAGGGCAGGGGCAGGCCTTTCATAGGCCTTTCTACCAAGCCCAGGCCTCCTCTTCTGCTTATGCTCATGGGGGTTCTTAGGGGAGAGGCAGATGGGGTACAAGCAGGCCTGCTTCCACCCTCAGCCTAAAGCCCTGCCAAGCAGGCACCCTGATGGGGTTGCCAGGGCCGACACTCCACTACCGAGGCAGGCTGGCTTACTTTGTCCAGGACTGGATGTCTTTAACATCAGACAAATGGGTCCTGGAAGTAGTAAGCCAGGGACTGGTTCTCAGCTTCAAAAATTTCCAAAGATGAGAACCAGATCCTTTCCACCTGGAAATCCTTCAGAGACACTTGCCCAGAGGCAGAGGTCTCTTCCCTCTTGGCTCTCAGAGCTATAGAAAGGGTTCCACTCCTACACAAAGGGAAAGGATTGTACTCATGTACTTCCTCACCCCAACAAGACAGGAGAATGGCTGCCCATCCTGGATCTCAGATATTTAAACAAGCACCTTTTAAAGCCAAAGTTCAAAATGGTGACTCTGGGAATAATTCTACCCTCTCTAAGGCCAGGGGACTGGCTAGTCTCTGTGGACCTCAAGGATGCCTATTTTCATATTCTTATCAAAAGCTCCCATCGAAAATACCTCAGGTTCGAGCTGCCCTCAGGCCACTACCAATTCAGAGCAATGCCCTTCAGCCTAACCTCTGCTCCAAGAGTGTTCACAAAATGCCTGGCAGTAGTAGTTGCCTTCCTAAGAAGAAAAAGGATTTCCATCTTTCCATACGTGGACGACTGGCTCATAGTAGGCCAGTCCCCAGACCAAGTCAAGTTACACCTACAGATAACTCAGCCACTGCTTACTTCTCTAGGTTTCCTTCTGAATCTTTCAAAGTCAGTTCTAGAGCCTGTACAGCCCTCACCTTCACAGGCGCAGAGCTAGATACAGTAAAGGCAAGAGCCTTCCTTCCCTGGACAGGGCAAGGACCCTTATTTCACTGGTCTCTTCATTCACCCTCCAGGTGTCTCGACCAGCAAGGCATTTTCTACAGCTCCTGGGGCACATGGCTGCTTCTTCAGCAGTGATGCAGGGAGCAAGATTTCAGATGAGGGACATCAGTTCCACTTGAGAGATTTTTGGTCTCAGAGAAAGGACCCTCTGACCAAACTGATTCCAGTGACTCGAACCCTGATCCAGGCATTGCAATGGTGGCAGGATCAGGACACTCTAAGACAGGGAGTTCCTTTTGTCACTCAGTCTCACTCCCTAATCCTTACTTCAGATGCCTCCTTCTTGGGGTGGGGAGCCCACTTAGGAGACCTGACCACCCGGGTTGTGGTCTCCTCAGGAATCTCTGCTTCACATCAATCTATTAGAACTCAGAGCAGTGTTTCTAGCACTTCAAGCTTTTTCCAAGTCTGTTCAGAACAAAGTAGTTCAGATCAGGACAGACAATACCACCACAATGTGGTATATCAGCAAGCAAGGGCAGCACTCGGTCTATGGCCTTGTGCACAGAGACAATGAGGTTATGGTCTCTGGCCTATTCCCTGAACACCTCTCTTACAGCAGTACATCTCCCAGGCAAGGACAACGTCCTGGCAGATGCTCTCAGCAGGATATCTCAGGGCCATCACTAATGGTCCCTGGATCCCCTGGTTTTGGAGGTGATCTTCTCCAGATGGGGCACCCCACAGATAGATCTTTTGCAGCCCCAGACAATCACCAACTTCCTCTTCTGCTGCAGGCCCCAGTGTTGGGCTCAGTCCCCTGGATGCCCTAGTTCTCAATTGGGAAGGGAAGTTCTGTATGCTTTCCCCTTCCCTCTCTTGTTCAAGGTGTTAGTCAAAATCAGGTCTCAGCCCTGCAAGGTGATTCTGATTGCTCCAGACTGGGCCAGGCAGCCCTGGTACCTCTCTTGTTGTCCTTAGCAGTCCACCTTTCCCTATCTCTTCCCAGGAATTACAACCTGTTAACATGTGCTCAGGGGAGGGTTTGGTATCCGAATCTCAAATCTCTCAATCTCAAGGTCTGGTTCTTGAAGAGTTAGAGTTTGCTGATTTGCACCTCTCTCAAGGTGTTATGGATATTCTGAAGGCTTCTCAGTAGCCTTCCACCAGAAACACTTACAACTCCAAGTGGAAAAGATTTTCTATATGGTGCCTGGGAAACATATTTCCCTGAGTCCGCTTAGCCTGTCCATGGTCCTGGACTATATGGTTCATCTTAATACCTTGGGGCTCAGACCAGCTACGCTAGAGTGCATCTGGCAGCAGTCTCTGCTTTCCTCTCAGCAGGTAAGCCTTCTTCCTTCAGCCCATCCTGTTTTCTCTAAGTTTTCAAGGATTGCTTCATACCAATCCTCCATTCAGGGACCCTGCCCCTGTTTGGGACCTTAATGTTTGCATTGCCCAGCTTATGCAATCCCCTTTGAGCCTTTGTCCTCAGCAGAGCTTAAGTACTTGACTTGGAAAACTGTTTTCTTGGTGGCCATCACTTCTGCCAGGTGCATAAGCTTAGTTACAAGCCCTGTCAGTGGAGCCTGATTTTATCTCTTTCCATAGAGGTAAGGTGGTCCTCAGTACTAATAGGAAGTTTTGCCTAAGGTGGTTTTAGACTTCCACCTTAACCAGTCTATGTCTCTTCCTGTCTTCTTCACTGACCATTCCTCCTCTGGCGAGAGGAGGCTGCACAGTTTGATGTGAAAAGGCCCTAGCTACTACATAGAGCGTACCAAGGGTCACAGGTTTGACTACTTCAACTGTTCCTCACCTGTGGTGAGGTTGGTAAGGAAAACCTGCCACTAAAGATCTGTTGTAAGGTGGATTGTCTCTTGCATTCAGTTTTGCTATGAAAACTAGGTAGGACTCCACCCTCAGGCCTGAGGGCTCACTCTACCAGAGGTACAGCTGCTTCCCTGGCTGCTGCCAGGGATATTCTATCTTAGAGATTTGTCAAGCAGCTACCTGGAAAACAGTACACACTTTTACCAAGCATTACTCTCTGGATATCCAGGCTAGGAGTGATGCTCGGTTGGCACAGCAGTGCTTCAGAGCCTATTTCCTAGGTAGGTTTTGTCCCTCCTCCATGGAGGTACTGCTTGGTACCAGTATGAGTCAGAATACAGCAAGACTTCATGTTGTTTGAAGAAAACATTACTCACCTTAGTAATGTTGTTTCTTCTAATGGAGTCTTGCTGTATTCTGACCTCCCCGCCTCTGCTCTCAGAACCTTTGTTTTGGGATGTGGGTGGCAGTAGCAGTGTTGGCACTCAAGCAGTGCCCCACCCTAACTAATCACCCCTTTAGTTGGGTGGGTGGGTGTTGTGTTTGTTTCATGTTTTGGGTTTCCTGACTTGAGTCTTTGTTTTGGGACCAAAAATCTGTTTATTATATTTATTAGCCAGTGGGCTAGTATAGGTTTACAGCTTCCACACAGGATTCTCAGTGAGTATAGCTCATAAAGATCTGACGGTTTGAGTTCAAACAGCAACAGACAGAGTCTCAACCGAGCTCGAGCTCAGCTGCTCCATGCCTGGCATGGAAAGTTAACTCTTTCATCTCTGGCGCAGTTCAAGGTTGGACATTACTGCAATTTCTCAGAATACTGCAAGACTCCATTAGAAGAAACAACATTATTAAGGTAATTTTTTCTTCTAGTGGCACCAGACTGGGCCAGACAGCCTTGATATCCTCTACTACTGTCACTGTCAGTGACAATGTCTCTGTGTCTTCCCAGACAGTTCAGTCTTCTGACATCATCTTGGGAGAGGATCCTGTACCCCAATCTTCAGGCTGAAGGCCTGGTTCTTGAAGAGTTAGAATATGCAAATCTAAACCTTTCTCAGTCAGTCGTGGATATTCTAAAGGTTAGCAGGAAACCTGCTACCAGAAAGACTTACAATTCAAGTGGAAAAGATTTGGGCTTTGGTGTTCCCAGAAACCTGTTCTGCCAGAGTTGGCTGACATTGCTACTGTATTGGACTATCTGGTGCATCTTAATAGCTTAGGCCTCCAGCCTACTGCTCTCAAGGTACATTGGCAGCTGTGTCTGCTTTCCTTTCCACTGGAAAGGGCTCTTCCCTAGCCTCTCATCCAGTCTTCAAGAAGTTTTTCAAAGGTCTGATGCATGTTAATCCTCCCTTGAGACCCTACTCCTTCTTGGGATCTGACATCTGTATAGCACAGCTTATGCAGCCCCTTTGAGTTTCTATCTTCAGCAGAGCTGAAATACTTGACAAGGAAAACTGTATTCCTGGTAGCTATTCAAACAACATGAAGTGTTGCTGTATTCTGACTATATGCAGTTAGCCCCAGCACTTGAACTGCCTTGGAGACGAAAAGAGTTAACTCTATGCCAAGGCATAGAACGTTGAAGCTCGACCTCGGTTTTCAAACCTCTGTCCCAGGTACTCTTCAGTGTAACTGTCGATTCTTTACTCTGCCTTACTATGAAGTCTTTCTGAGATCTTCCTTCACTTCGTTCGGTTGTGGTAAAATCGGTCGGTTTAGTAAACGGCTTCTTTATTTTTTGGTCTTTACATCTCTGTCCCGTACAGTAAGTGTATTAGTAGGTAGTAGAGTGGGTTAGCAAGAAATTGTTTTTCTTTTCTGTTTCTTTCCGTTGGTCTGGTTGGAAACCAAAGTGATTTATTTTTCTGTTTTTCTTACATGTACTGTATTTTAGTGTGGTTTCGGTAGCTATCGGTTCCTGAAAAACGTTGATTTCTCTGTTTTTTCATCTGACCTGTGACACGGTTGAACTGATATGTTTAGCAGTCACCTGGCTTGAATGCTGGTAAGGATGACTTTGTATCTAAAGGCATGTCTGAGAAACCCAAAAGAAAACTGGGCCCACTGGGTTTCAACACTGCACTGAGTGTGGGGAGGCTTTTGCCAAGGCTGATCCCCACCTCATCCGTGTTTATTGTCTGGGGTTTGACCACCTCAAAGAAGACTGCCAAATCTGCAGGGACTTTCCTAAGGCTACTGTAGATAAGCGTTTAAGTAGGCTTTGGAAAGGAGGCCAAAGAATCCGCTGACCACGAATGGCCAGCCAGTTTCAGTCCGACCGAACCAGAGAGGGTGCCCACTGACCTGGGCAATACCCCCTTGGGCAGAGGAGAGACGATTCTGCAGAATCGGTTCCTACAAAAGAAAGCACAAGTCAGCCGGTTTGGATCCTGGTTCCCATGGTCCGACCACTGACTGAGATAGCCAAGGTGATCGCTACTGTGCAGTCGCTCGCTTAGTTCCAACCAAACCGACACAGTGACAGTCAGTTCGGTTGGATATGTCTGCTTCTGAATATGACCTAAAGAATTTCATGAGGGTGAATTTTAAGGAGACGAAGATGTTGAGGATTATGAAGACCTAGATGAGCCTATTGAGCCTGACATCTCCCCAGACAGACCTTCTTATGTGTCTCCTCTCAGGCTTTCTGAGTCCCTCCCACTTCTTGTTTTAGAAGAAGCTGGCTGAGACTCTCCAGCTTCCAGTGGAAGAAGCTGAACAGGATCGGGAGGAGCCTGACTATGTCAAGATGATGGATGTCCCAGAGTCAAAAGGGTGTCTATCCCTCTGCACAAGTCCCTAGGGAAACAGACCCAAAAATATTACAGTTTCCAATATCCATACCTCCTATGGATAAGAAAATGGAGAGGAGGTATGCTCTGTCAGGCCTTGGTATGGATTTCCTTATTAATCATTGCAGTCATGTTGGGGTAGTGCAGCTACAGCCTGTGACAAGGCTAATATTTCCCGGCATCTCACCTCCCAGATAAGGATTCCAGGAAAGTGGATGCCACAGCAAAGAAGCAGTACTTGGCATCCTCTTTGGGACTCATGCAATCCAGTTATATGGCATGTACAGCCAGATACCAGAAGTCTAGGTGGGATACAGTTCTGGAGCTGGCTAAAAATGCCTCGACCCTGCTGGCCAAGGAGCTGGAGCAGGTGGCTGTGGATGGCATCAAGCTTCAGAGGTCCAGTTTCATGCTGCTGTGGGCTCGAATGATGTTTATTCTAGGGTTATGGCTACATCTGTTTTCATGAGGAGATTTGCCTGGCTCAGGTGTACCAATTCATCTCAGGATACCCAGACCAAGGCCATGGATTTTCCTGTCACTGGTAACTCTCTGTTTGGGAACAGACAGAGATGTACATGAAAAGATGGACAAGTACAGGACCACATACAGGAGTGCTGCAGCCAAAGAAAAGCTGTCCACTCCTCAGCGGCAGCAATCCAGGGCTGGCAGGGGCAGGCCTTTTACAGGCCTTTCTACCAGGCTCAGGCCTCCTCTTTCTCGGCAGAGGGTTCTTTAGGGAAAGAGGCAGAAGGGGATGACAAGGGCTGCATCCTCCTCTCAGTCTAAGTCCCTGCCAAACAGACACCCTGATGTGTCAGTCAGGGTCGCCTCCCTATCCCTGTAGGGGCAGACTGGCTCACATTTTTCAGGCCTGGAAGTCTGTCACTCAGACAAGTGGGTCCTGGAAGTAGAGTCAGGGTCTTGCTCTCAGCTCAGCGGTTCCAAGGTTGAGAGCAAAGGCTTTTATCCTTCCTCGGTAGAGAAAACACAGGCCTTAGAAATAGAGATCTCTTCTCTACTACTTCTGCAGGCAGTGGAGAGGGTACCCCTCACTCACAGGGGAAAAGGATTGTACTCCAGGTACTTCCTTACCCTAAAAAGACAGGGGAGTGGTGACCCATCCTGGATCTACGGTATCTAAACAAACACATTCTAAAGCCAAAGTTCAAGAGGGTGACTCTGGGAATTATTCTTCCCTCTCTGAGACCAGGAGACTGGCTAGCCTCCCTGGATCTCAAGGATGCCTATTTCCACATACCTATCAGGCAGTCCCACAGAAAGTAGCTTGGTTCTAACTGCCTTCAGGTCATTACCAGCTCAGAGCAATGCCTTCAAACAACATGAAGTCTTGCTGTATTCTGACTATCTGCAGTTAGCTCCAGCCCTTAAACTGCCCGGAGAACAAAGGGTTAACTTTCTATGCAGTGCATAGAATGTTGAGCTCGAGCTTGGTTGAGGTCTCTGTTAGCAACCCAACCATCAGAATCTTTACTCCGCCACACTGAACAGTCGTTCCGAGATTTCTCCTTCAGCTCGGTTCAAAAGTCGGTTGAAGTGTCGGTTTTAAGCTGAAATTAGTCTGAATTTAATCTGCATAGTCGGTTCAGGCTCTGTCTGCGGTACTGTGAGTACTAGATAGTGGTTTCTGATTATTTGTGGAAATTGTAAGTTTGTTCGATCGATCGGCTGAACCAATCCGTTATATTGATTTTCTGTACTTACTTTAGAGTGTGGTTACTGGTCCTTATCGGTTCTAAATAAAACGTATTTTAGACTTTTTTCCAATGCCCGTGACACAGTTAGGAACCGATAAGGAGTCTTGCCTGGCGGTTGCTGAAAAAAGGGTAAGTTTGAGTAGGTTGCCATGTTTGAGAAACCCAAGAAAAAATGGGCCCACTGGGTTTTAACACTGCAGTGAGTGGGAAGTCTTTGCCAAGGCCGACCCCCACACCACCTGTGTTTATAGTCTGTGGTTTGAACACCTCGATACAGACTGCCAAATCTGTAAAATTTTCCTAAAACTACCTTAGAAAAGTGATTAGGTAGACTTAGGAAAGGAAGCGAGAAGTCCGCTGGACCCAGATGGCCAGCCCGTTCGGTTCCGACTGAACCAGAAGGAGTGCCCTCTGACCAGGGCGATACTTCTTCGGCAGAGGAGAGACGATCCTGAGAGATCAGTTCCTACAAAAGAAAAACAAAAGACTAGTCAGCCGGTTTGGATCCAGAGGTTCATGTTCCGACCGCTGATGACATTGCCGAGCGATTTGGATTGTTGAATTGCTTGCCGGTTCCGTCCGATCTGGCTCCGTTAGCTAGGGGCTCCATTTGGTCCATTCCACCAGTTCAGGAGTATGCCCCTGAAGATTTTATGAACTGGAATTTGAGGAGGAGGGGACTTTGAACAAGCTGATGATTATGGTGGAGCAGAAAGTCTAGATGTGCCCATTGAACTGGACTTCCCTCCTAGGCTCTCTGGAGTCCCTCCCACTATTTGTTTTACAGGAAAGTGGCTGAAACTCTTCAGCTTCCTATGGTGGAAGCTACAGAGGATCAAGAGGAGCCTGATTTTGTAGAGATGATGGACATGCCAGAGTCCAGAAAGCTGTCTGTTCCCTTGCACAAATCTTTTGGAAACAGACTCAAAACATTTAAAGTCTCCTAATTCTGTTCCTCCTGTTGATAGAAGGATGGATAAGAGGTACACCTTATCAGGCTCAGACACAGAGTTTTTCTACCAACAATGCAGCCATGTTGGGGTCGTGGCAGGCTGCAGCCTGTGACAGGGCTAATGTCCCTTGGCTCACCCCCAGAGAAAGACTCCAGGAAAATGGATGCCTTGGCAAAGAAGCAGTACATGGCATCCTCTTTGGGACTCAGGCTGGCTAATTATATGGCCTATACAGCCAGGTACCAGAAGTCCAAGTGGGACACTGTACTGGCACTGGCTAAACATGCCTCCCCAGCTGGCCAAGGAGCTGGAGGAGGTGGCTGCTGATGGGATTGAAGCATCTAAGGTACAGTTCCATGCTGCTGTGGACTCCAATGATGTGTCATCAAGAGTCATGGCTACATCTGTTGCTCTTCGGAGAATGGCTTGCTCAGATGTACTGGCCTCTCACAGGACACCCAGGCTAAGGCCATGTATGTCCTTGGGAAGGTAATTCTGTTTGGGGAGCAGACAGAGAATTACATGAAGAAGATGGAGGAATATAGGACCACTTATAGAGTGCACAGGCCAAGGAGAGGCAGGCAACTCCTCAAAGGCAGCAATGTAGGGCAGGGCAGGCCTTTTCATAGGCCTTTCTACCAAGCACAGGCCTCTTCTCCTTTTCAGAGGGGTTGTTCAGAGGAGTGGCAGAATGGGGATGAGTAGGGCTGCATCCACTCTCAGCCTAGGGCCCCTGCCAAGCTGATACCCTGATGGGTCTGCCCGAGTCGATTCTCCTCTATCCCAGTAGGGGGCAGGCTGGCTACTTCTTCCAGGACTGGGTGTCTGTTACTTCAGACAAGTGGGTCCTGGAAGTGGTGCTCAGGACTAGTTCTCAGCTTCAAAAATTTCCAATGATGAGAGCCAGATCTTTTCCACCTGCAAGTCTCTCCGAAACCCTTGCCCTAGAGGCAGAGGTTTAATCTCTTTGGCCCTAGGAGCCATAGAGAAAGTTCCTACCCTACACTGGGCAAAGGTCTGTACTCCAGGTACTTCCCTTACCCCAAAAAGACAGGGAGTGGCGACCCATCCTAGATCTAAGATACCTGAACAAACATCTTTTAAAAACCAAGGTTCAAGATGGTGACTCTGGGAATAATTCTTCCTCTCTAATGCCAGGGGACTGGCTAGCATCCCTGGACGTCAAAGATGCCTACTTTACATTCCCATCAGGTGCTCCACAGAAAGTACCTCAGTTTCAAGTTGCCCTCAGGCCATTATCAGTTCAAAGCAATGCCCTCGGCCTAACATCAGCTCCAAGGGTTTTTACAAAGTGCCTGGCAGTAGTAATGGCCTTTTAAGAAGGCAGAAGATCTCCATTTTCAAACACCATGAAGTCTTGCTATATTATAACATTAGCAGTCAGCCACTGCAGCTGAACTGCCCGGAGAGGAAGGAGTTAACCCAGAGGATCTGAGTTCTACAGCGCCGAGGGCGCTGTGCCCAAAGTTTATCTGCAGTTTCCAAATGAAACTGTCAGATTCTTTACTCTGCTCACTGAACAGTCGCCCGGAGATCAGCTCCTTCAGCTCGGTTCATTCTCGGTTCAAGCTAGTATTTTTCGTTCATTTGAACTGGCAAAAGTCATTATTTTTACCGCATTTCGGTTTTAAAGCTCTATCTGGTAACCGTAAGTACTAAATTTAAGTCTGTGGGAAAATTAATTATCGGTTCGGTTTTGAACCGATCGGTTTGTTATTTCTGCATTTTAAAAGTGTACAGTGGGTTTTAGAGTGCGGTTCCGTTCTTATCGGTTCTAAAAACCAGAATTATAACGTTTTTTCAAATACCCATTAACCTGATTGGAGACCAATGAGGGTGTCTTGCCTGGCACTGCCATCAAAAGGGCAAGTTTTGGTTATTGGCATTATGTCTGAGAAACCCAAAAAGAAAACCGGCCCACTGGGTTTCAACACTGGGATGTTCGTGGGGAGGCCTTTGCCAAGGCTGACCCACACACCACTTGTGTTTATTGTCTGGGCTGACCACTCCTGTCAGACTGCCAGGTGTGTAAAATTCCTGCAGCCACCCTGGAAAAGAGATTGGGCGGCTCAGGGAGCAGGAGGCTAAAGTCCGCTGACCCGGATGGCCAGCCTGGTCCAGTACTCCACTGGACCAGAGGAGTGCCCTCTGACCAGGGCGAGACTTCCTTGGGCAAAGAAAGGCTGGTTCAGAGGAACCAGTCCCGAGTAAAAAGACAAGGAAATCAGTAGGTTTGGGGTCCAAAATTGTGTCTCCAACTGCTGCAGAGATAGCTAAAGCCATTCAGATTGTCCAGTCACTGTCTCAGGGATCTGTAGAACCACCAACAGTTGGTAAAAGGTTGGTTCTGTCAGTCCCAGTGGTTCAGGATTTTGAAGTTGAGGATTTTATGAACCACAGGAGGGGAGGAGGAATTTGATCAATATATGTGTGGCTGGGGGGTCTGGACGTGCCCATTGAACCGACACTTCTCCAGACAGACCTTTAGAATCTCCTCCTATTCTGTCTGAGTCCCTTTCTTTTATTTTTACAAAAGGTTGCAGAAACCTCCAGCTTCCTTTAGAGGAGGCTGTGGATGAGCAAGAGGAGCCTGATTTTGTGGAAATGATGGATATTCCAGAGTCTAGGAGGTTGTCTATTCCTTTGCATAAGTCATTTAGGAAGCAAACAACAAAGATTTTAAAAATCCTCATTCTGTCCCTCCTGTAGATAAAAAAATGGACAGAAGGTATACTTTGTCAGGCTCGGATACAGACTTCCTTACTGAACAGTGTAGTCATGTAGGTGTGGTACAAGCTGCAGCCTGTGACAAGGCTAATATTCCTCTGGCCTCACATCCTCCTGATAAGGATTCCAGGAAGATTGATGCCATAGCAAAGAAACAGTATATGGCAGCTTCTTTGGGACTCAGGCAGGCAAATTATATGGCTTATGTGGCTAGATATCAGAAATCTAGGTGGGACACAGTATTGCAGTTAGCCAAGCAGGCCCATGGCCAGCTGGCTAGTGAGTTGGAACAGGTGGCTGCTGATGGCATTGAAGCCTCTAAAGTTCAATTTCATACTGCTGTTGATGTTAATGATGTTTCCTCTAGGTCATGGCCACTTCTGTAGCTTTCGTAGGTTGGCATGGCTCAGATGCACTAATCTGTCCCAAGATACCCAGTCAAAGCTATGGATTTTCCTGTGTAGGGAAATTCTCTGTTTGGGAGCAAACAGAAAACTATATGAAAAGATGGATGAATACAGAACTACCTACAAAAGTGCCCGCTAAGGAGAAGCATGCCATGCCACAAAGGCATGCTCCCAGAGGTAGGGGCAGGCCTTTTCCAGGCCTTTACCACTTCAAGCCTCCTGCTGTCTCGCAGAGGGGTTTCTTCAGAGGCAGGGGTAGACGAGGCACAAGTAGACCGTCCCTCCCTCAGCCTAAGGTGTTGCTAAGCAGGCACCCTGATGGGGTGCCCAGGCCAATTCTCCTGTACCAGTGGGGGCAGGTTGGCCTATTTCAGCTGGAACTGGCTGTCCCTAACTACGGACAGATGGGTTCTGGAGGTATGACAGTAGGTCTGGTTCTCAGCTCAAACTCTTTCCAAAGATGAGAGCCAGACATTTTTCACCTGCAAATCCTTCAGAAGCCTTGCTTTGGAAGCAGAGGTTTCTTCTCTTCTGGACTGCAAAGCAGTGGAAAGGGTTCCTCCTTGCCATCAGGGCAAGGGCTTTATTCAAGATACTTCTTCCAAAAAGACAGGAGAATGGCGGCCCATTCTAGATTTAGGTACCTGAGCAAGCATCTTTTGAAACCAAAGTTCAAAATGTTGACTTGGAATGATATTGCTTTTCCCTAAGGCCAGGGACTGGCTAGCTTCCTGGACCTCAAGGATGCCTATTTTCATGTTCTGATCAGGCCTTCTCACCGAAAGTACCTCAGGTTCGAACTGCCCTCAGGCCACTACCAGTTCAGGGCAATGCCCTTCGGCCTGACCTCTGCGCCAAGGGTATTCACAAAATGTCTCGCTGTAGTAGTGGCTCACTTAAGAAGGCAAGGGGTTGCTGTTTCCTACCTGGACGCACTGGCTCATTGTGAGTCAGTCTCCAGGTCAGGTGAAACCCATTTGCAAGTCACCCAGCAACTTCACTTCCCTGGGATTCCTGCAAACTTACCAAAGTCAGTTCTGGAACCGGTTCAGGTCCTAACTTTCATAGGCGCAGAATTGAACACAAGGTTAGCCAGGGCTTTTTTCCCTCGGAAGGGTGGACAGACTCATCGCCCTGGCATCCTCCTTCTCTGCGGGTCTCTCGAACAGCAAGGCATTTTCTGCAACCCTTGGGCACATGGCTGCTTCCACAGCGTCGCGGCAGGGAGCAAGATTCCAGATGAGGACATTCAGTTCCATTTGAGGACCTATTGGTCTCAAAGGAAGGACCCCTTACCAAGTTGGTTCCAGTTACTCAAACTCTGATCCTAGCCCTCCACTGGTGGCAGGTCCAGAGCAATTTAAGACAGGGGTTCCCTTCATTCCCATTTCTCACTCCCTCACCCTCACCACGGATGCCTCCCTGTTAGGTGGGGCTCACCTACGATCTTGCCACCCAGGGAGTGTGGTCTCCTCAGGAATCTCTGCTCCACATCAATCTGTTGGAACTTAGAGCTGTCTTTTAGCTCTTCGGTGTTTTCAGATTCTGTCCAGAACAAAGTGGTTCAAGTCAGGACAGACAATACCACCACAATGTGGTACATCAACAAGCAAGGGGCACTCGGTCTTCAGCCTTGTGCACGAGCAATGAAGTTGTGGTCTCTGGCATACTCCTGAACACCTCCCTGATAGCGGTTCACCTCCCAGGAAGGACAATGTCCTGGCGGACGCCTCAGCAGAATTTCTCAGGGCCATCACTAATGGGCTCTGAATCCACAAGTGCTGGGGTCCATTTGCCAGATGGGGCACTTCAGATAGATCTTTTAGCCCCAGACAACCATCAACTTCCTCTTTTCTGTTGCAGGCCTCCAGTACTGGGCTCAGTCCTCTGGACGCCTTTCTGTTGGACTGGAAAGGGAAGTTCCTGTATGCCTTCCTCCCTTCTCTCTTTTCAGGGTACTAGTAAAATCAGATCTCAACCTTGCAGAGTGATTCTGATTGCCCCAGATTGGGCCAGACAGCCCAGTACCCTCTGCTTCTGTCCTTGGCAGTTCACCCCTGCCCTGAGCCTGACCCAGATCCACGACTTACTGGCCTGTGCACAGGGAGAGTGTGGTATCTGGACCTCAAATCCTTCCACCTCAAGGCTTGGCTCTTGAGGAGCTAGAATTTGTTGACTTACACCTTTCTCAAGGTGTCATGGATATTTTAAAGGCTTCTAGGAAGCCTTCCACTAGGCCACTTATAATTCTAAGTGGAAGAGGTTTCCATCTGGTGCTCTGAGAGGCAGATTATCCCAGAATCTGCTGATCTTCCCATACTTCTGGAATATTTGGTCCATCTGAATTCCCTAGGCCTTAGACCAGCTACCCTGAAGGTTCATCTGGCAGCTGTCTCTGCTTTTGTGTCAGCAGAAGCCTGCCTCCCTTCTTCTCACCCTGTGTTCTCCAAGTTTTTAAAGGGTTACTTCATACTAACCTCCTTTTTCGGGAACCAGCTCCCGCCTGGGGACCTGTAATATTTGCATTGCTCAGTTAATGTAACCCCCTTGAGCCTCTGTCTTCAGCAGAGCTCAAGTATTTAACTTGGAAACCGTTTTCTAGTAGCTATCACCTCTGCCAGACGATAAGTGAGTTACAGGCCTCTGTCAGTGGAAGAAGATTTTATCTCTTTCCACAGAGATAAGGTAGTCCTTAGGGACTAGTAGAAAGTTTTTGCCTAAGGTGGTTTCTGATTTCCACCTGAATCAATCTATCTCTCTCCCAGTATTTTTCACTGAGCATTCTTCCTCAGGTGAGAGAGACTGCACAGCTTGGATGTCAAAAGAGCCTTAAGCTACTATTTAGAGCGCACCAGAGGTCATAGGTTCGAATCCCTCCAACTGTTTCTTACCTATGGCGAGGTTGGCAAAGGAAAACCCTGCCACTAAGAGAACAATTGCATGTGGATTGTTTCTTGTATCCAATCTGTTATCAGAAACTAGGTAGAGTACCCCTCAGGATTGAGGGCCCACTCCACCAGGGGTACAGCTGCGTCCTAGCTGCTAGGGACATTCCCATTCTGGAGATTTGTCAAGCTGCTACCTGGAAGACAGTTCACACCTTTACCAAGCATTATTCCCTGAATGTCCAGTCCAGGAGAGATGCTTCGGTTTGGCACAGCTGTGCTTCAGAGCCTATTTCCTAAGTAGGTTCTGACCTCCTCCATGGAGGTACTGCTGTGAGTTCGTTATCGTTATAATATAGCAAGACTTTATGGTGTTTGAAGAAAAATTACCTCACCTTAGTAATTGCTTTTTCTCATGGAGTCTTGTATATTATAACCACCCTCCTCCTGCCCCTCTCAGAACCTCTACTTGGGTAGGGTGGCGAATTAGGCAAGCACTGTGTCATGCCATTGTAGTTATCCCTTTACCCTCTTTCCTTTGGGTTAGGATCTGGTTGCTTTCATTTAGGTTATTTATATTGCCCCTTCCTGGACTTGAGTCTTGGTGGGGAAGGGGGTTCATAATGTGCTTGTCAATGGGTGGAAACGAACCATAATACCATCAATTTTTGTTATTATGGTTCTGGGTGTTCTTTGTTGTTTATATTGTTGTTACTACTACTAGTAGGTAGCCATGGGCTAGTGTAGTTTTTCCACACAGACTTTCTGTTCTTTGATGTTAGCTTAGAAGATCTGACAGTTTCATTTGAAACTGCCAGATAGAGCTTTGGGCACAGCCCCTTGTGTTGTAGAACTCCAGATCCTCTGGAGTTAACTCCTTCCTCTCCGGGCAGTTCAGCTGCAGTGGCTGACTGCTAATGTTATAATATAGCAAGACTCCATGAGAAGAAAAGCAATTACTAAGGTGAGTAATTTTTCTTTCCATACCTGGATGACTGGCTCATAGTGGGTCAGTCTCCAGACCAAGTCAAGTCGGACCTGCAAGTGACCCAGCAAGTGCTATCTTCCTGGGGTTTCTTCTCAACCTTCCCAAGTCAGTCCTTGAACCAGTGCAGCGCCTTACCTTTATAGGGCAGAGCTAGATACTGTCAAAGCAAGAGCCTTTCTTCCCTGGAAAGGCGAGAGTTCTTGTGGAACTGGCTTCTTCTTCAGCCTTCAGGTGTCTCGACCAGCAAGGCTTCTTCAGCTCTTGGGCCACATGGCAGCTTCTACAGCAGTGGTCCAAGGGCAAGATTTCAGATGAGGGACATTCAGTTCCATCTGAGGGCTTTTGGTCACAAAAGAAGGACCCTCTTACCAAACTGATTCCAGTGACTCAGATGCTGATCCAAGCCCTCCAATGGTGGCAGGATCAGGACAATTTAAAGGAACAGGAAATGTGTGCTAGTTGACAGCTGTTTATAAAGTTTTATTCTCAGAAATAATATGCATTCCCTAAATTATCCATATTTAACTGTACCTGAATAAAAAGTGATACAAAAACTGTATTTTGCATTGTTTTAATTTTATGGCAGCATTCTGCTGCAGTTCTTTTCATGGAACCTGTAATTTGGAGTTATTACTATGTCATGGTTTGTGCACAGAATGCCAATTCAAACAACATGAAGTCTTGCTGTATTCTGACATATGCAGTTGGTCCTGCCTTTCAACTGCCCCGAGAACAAAGAGTTAAACCTTCCATGGCCAGCATGGAATGTTCACCGCAAGCTTCAGTTGAAGCCCCTGTCTGCTGTTGTTTAAATTCCAACCATCAGATTCTTTACTCGCTCACTGAACAGTCGCCCGAGATTTCTCCTTGCTCGGTTCAAAAAAGTCGGTTAAAGTGTTGTTTTCACTCAGTTTCACCGAATTGCTGCCACCGTTCTGTCGGTTTAAGTCTCTGTCTATGGTACCATGAGTACTAGATAGGTTTTCTTATAGTTTCTGTGTGGAACTTGTAAATTGCGGATCGGTTCGGCTGACCAATCAGTTTCAGGTAAAAAAGTTTGTGTATTTACTTAGAGTGTGGTAACCAGCCCGTATCAGTTCTTAAAAATGAATTTCATTACGTTTTTCCAAGACCGTTACTCAGTCAGGAACCGATAGGGAGTCTTGCCTGGTGGATTGCTGAAAAAAAGGGTAAGTTTTGGTTAGGATTGGCCATGTCTAAGAACCCAAGAAAAACTGGCCCACTGGTTTCAACACTGCAGTGTGTGGGGAAGTTTTTGCTAAGGCTGATCCTCACACCACCTGTGTTTATTGTCTGGGGTTTCACCACCTCGATTCAGACTGCCAAATTTGTAAGAATTTTCCCAAAGCTACCCTGGAAAAGAGATTAGGTAGACTGAGGGAAAGGGAGGTCGAGAAGTCCGCTGACCCGATGGCCAGCCCGGTTCAGTTCGACTGAACCAGAAGGAGTGCCCTCTGACCAGGGCAATACTACTGGCAAAGGAGAGCCGATTCTGAGGAGTCGGTTTTGTTAAAGAAAAAGAAAGATAAATTGTCTGGTTTGGACCCAGAAATTTGTACTCCAACCGCCGATCGAGATAGCCAAGGCGATAAGAATAGTGCAATCGCATTCGGTTCCGCTGAACAGGCACCATCTGGGCAGGGGCTTGGTTCGTCTGTTCCCCGTTCGGATTACACCTTTGAAGAATTTTATGAACCGGATGAGGAGGAGGGAGAGTATGAGGATAATGATGGTGATTATGAAAGTCTGGATGTGCCTATTGAGCCGGACATCTCCCAAACAGACCTTCAGGT
The DNA here is from genome assembly GCA_016271365.2 of Neoceratodus forsteri. Taxonomy (NCBI): domain Eukaryota; kingdom Metazoa; phylum Chordata; order Ceratodontiformes; family Ceratodontidae; genus Neoceratodus; species Neoceratodus forsteri. The sequence goes on from JADMNL010000026.1 coordinate 236,305,195, forward strand.
GTTTCTCCTCCTAGGCTTTCTGAGTCCCTTCTCACTTTATGTTTTACAAAAGTGGCTGAAACCTCCAGCTTCCTATGGAAGAAGTAGTGGAGGATCAGGAGGAGCCTGATTTTGTTGAAATGATGGACATCCCAGAGTCCAGGAGACTGGCTATTCCTCCACAAATCCTTTGGAAAACAGACACATAAAATTCTTAAGACTCCTATTTCCATACCTCCTGTGGACAGACAAATGGACAAGAGGTATACTTTGTCAGGCTCAGGCACGGAGTTCCTTTCCCAGCAATGCATCCATGTTGGGGTAGTGCTGGCTGCTGCCTGTGATAAGGCAATATCCCTGGCATCACACCCCCAGATAAGGACTCCAGGAGGATTGATGCCATGGCAAAGAAACAGTACAAGGCAGCATCTTGGGACTCAGACAGGCTAACTATATGGCCTACACAGCTAGATACCAGAAGTCCAGGTGGGACACTGTGCTGGCTGTAGCTAAACAGGCCCCTGACCAGCTTGCCAAGGAGCTGGAGCTGGTGGCTGCAGATGGGATTGAGGCATCCAAAGTGCAATTTCATGCTGCTGTGGACTCCAGTGATGTTTCATCAAGAGTCATGGCTACATCTGTGGCTCTTCAGAGGATGGCTTGGCTCAGATGTACTAGCCTATCACAGGATACCCAGACTAAGGTCATGGATTTCCTGTTATTGGTAATTCTCTGTTTGGGGAGCAGACAGAGAACTATATGAAAAGATGGACTAGTACAGGACCACTTACAGGAGTGCTCAGGACAAAGAAAGGCAAGCCACTCAAAGCCAGCAGTCCAGGGCAGGGGCAGGCCTTTCCAAAGGCCTTTTACCAGCTCAGGCCTCCTCTTATTCACAGAGGGGTTCTTCAGAGGAGAGGCAGATGGGGATGAGCAGGCCTGCATCCACCCCTCAGCTTAAAGTCCCTTCCAAGCAGGCACCTTGATGGGTCTGCCCGGCCGATTCTCCAATACCAGTAGGGGCAGGCTGGCTTACTTTGTCCAGGACTGGAAGTCTCTGACATCAGACAAGTGGGTCCTGGAAGGTAAGCCAGGGACTGGTTCTCAGCTTCAAAAATTTCCCAAGATGAGAACCAGATCCTTTCCACCTGCAAATCCATCAGAGACCCTACCTTAAAGGCAGAGGTTTCTTCCTCCTAGCTCTCAGAGCTATAGAGAGGGTTCCCACCCTATACAAGGGAAAAGGATTGTACTCCAGGTACTTCTAACCCCAAACAGACAGGAGAGTGGCCTCATCCTGGACCTAAGATATCTGAACAAACACCTTTAAAACCAAAGTTCAAAATGGTGACTTTGGGAATAATCCTTCCTCTCAAAGGCCAGGGACTGGCTAGCCTCCTGGAACTCAAAGATGCCTATTTTCATTCCCATCAGGTGCTCCCACAGAAAGTACCTCAGTTTTGAGTTGCCTTCAGGCCACTGTCAATTCAGAGCAATGCCCTTGGCCCAACATCAGCCCCAAGGGTTTTCACAAACTGCCTGGCAGTAGTGGTTGCTTTCTTAAGGGAGAAAAGATCTCCATCTTCCCATACTTGGACGACTGGCTCATAGTAGGTCAGTCTCCAGTCCAAGTCAAGTCACATTTGCAAATATTCAGTAAGTGCTTACTTCCTTAGATTCCTCTCAACCTTCCAAAGTCAGTTCTCGAGCCAGTACAGCCTCCTCACCTTCATAGGGGCGGAGCTAGATACCATAAGGCAAGAGCCTTCCTTCTCCTGGACAGGGCAAGGACCCTTATGGAACTGGCCTCTTCATTCACCCTACAGGTGTCTCGACCAGCAAGGCATTTCCTTCAGCTTCTGGGCCACATGGCAGCTTCCACAGCAGTGGTCCAGGGAGCAAAATTCAGATGAGGGACATTCAGTTCCATTTAAAAGCCTTCTGGTCCCAAAGAAAGGATTCTCTTACCAAACTAGTCCCAGTGATTCAACCCTGATCCAGGCCTTGCAATGGTGGCAGGATCAGGACACTTGAGACAAGGAGTTCTTTTGTCACTCAGTCTCATTCAGTGATACTCACCACAGATGCTTCCTTGCTGGGCTGGGGAGACCATTTGGGGATCTTACCACCCAAGGGCTGAGGTCACCTCAGAATCTCTGCTTCACATCAATCTCTTGAACTCAGAGCAGTGTTTCTGGCACTGCAAGCCTTTTCCACATCTGTAGAGAACAAGGTGGTCCAGGTCAGAACAGACAACACCACCACCATGTGGTACATCAACAAAGGAGGCACTCGGTCTCGGCCTTGCACAGAAGCAATGAAGTTCAAACACCATGAAGTCTTGCTATATTATAACATTAGCAGTCAGCCACTGCAGCTGAACTGCCCCGGAGAGGAAGGAGTTAACTCAGAGGATCTGGAGTTCTACAGCCAGGCTGTGCCCAAAGTCTCTATCTGGCAGTTTCAAATGAAACTGTCAGATTCTTACTCCTTCACTGAACAGTCGCCTCGGAGATCAGCTCCTTCAGCTCGGTTCATTCTCGGTTCAAGCGAGTATTTTCGGTTCATTTGAACCGGCAAAAGTCATTATTTTTACTGCATTTCGGTTTTAAAGCTCTATCTGGTAACCGTAAGTACTAAATTTTAAGTCTGTGTGAAAATTAATTATCGGTTCGGTTTTGAACCGATCGGGTTTGTTATTTCTGCATTTTAAAAGTGTACAGTGGGTTTTAGAGTGCGGTTTCCGGTTCTTATCGGTTCTAAAAACCAGAATTATAACGCTTTTTTTAAATACCGCGGACGCTGTTAGGAACCGATAAGGGTGTCTTTGCCTGGCACTGCCATCAAAAGGGCAAGTTTTGGTTAGGCTGGCATTATGTCTGAGAAACCCAAAGAAAAACCGGCCCACTGGGTTTCAACACTGTGATGTTCGTGGGGAGGCCTTTGCCAAGGCTGACCCACACACCACTTGTGTTTATTGTCTGGGGTTGACCACCTCCTGTCAGACTGCCACAAGTGTAAAAATTTCCTGCAGCCACCCTGGAAAAGAGATTGGGCCGGCTCAGGAACAGAGGCTAAAAGTCCGCTGACCTGATGGCCAGCCTGGTCCAGCACCCACTGGACCAGAGGGAGCCCTCTGACCAGGGGTAGACTTCCTCGGCAAAAGAAAGGCTGGTTCAGAGGAACCAGTCCCGAGTAAAAGACAAGGAAATCAGTAGGTTTGGGGTCCAAATAGTGTCTCCAACTGCTGCAGAGATAGCTAAAGCCATTCAGATTGTCCAGTCACTGTCTCAGGGATCTGTAGAACCACCAACAGTTGGTAAAGGTTGGTTCGTTCAGTCCCAGTGGTTCAGGATTTTGAAGTTGAGGATTTTATGAACCACAGGAGGGAGGAGGAATTTGATCAATATATGTGTGGCTGGGGGTCTGGACGTGCCCATTGAACCGACACTCTCCAGACAGACCTTTAGAATCTCTCCTATTCTGTCTGAGTCCCCTTCTTTCTTTATTTTTACAAAAGGTTGCAGAAACCTCCAGCTTCCTTTAGAGGAGGCTGTGGATGAGCAAGAGGAGCCTGATTTGTGGAAATGATGGATATTCCAGAGTCTAGGAGGTTGTCTATTCCTTTGCATAAGTCATTTAGGAAGCAAACAACAAAGATTTTAAAAATCCTCATTCTGTCCCTTCGTAGATAAAAAATGGACAGAAGATATACTTTGTCAGGCTCGGATACAGACTTCCTTACTGAACAGTGTAGTCATGTAGGTGTGGTCAAGCTGCAGCCTGTGACAAGTAATATCTTCTGGCCTCACATCCTCCTGATAAGGATTCCAGGAAGATTGATGCCATGGCAAAGAAACAGTATGTGGCAGCTTTGGGACTCAGGCAGGCAAATTATATGCTTATGTGGCTAAGATATCAGAAATCTAGGTGGGACACAGTATTGCAGTTAGCCAAGCAGGCCCATGGCCAGCTGGCTAGTGAGTTGGAACAGGTGGCTGCTGATGGCATTGAAGCCTCTAAAGTTCAATTTCATACTGCTGTTGATGTTAATGATGTTTCCTCTAGGGTCATGGCCACTTCTGTAGCTTTCCGTGAGGTTGGCATGGCTCAGATGCACTAATCTGTCCCAAGATACCCAGTCAAAGCTATGGATTTTCCTGTAGTGGGAAATTCTCGTTTGGGAGCAAACAGAAAACTATATGAAAAGATGGATGAATACAGAACTACTCTTCAAAAGTGCCCAGAGCTAAGGAAGCATGTCATGCCACAAGGCATGCTCCCCAGAGGTAAGGGGCAGGCCTTTTCAGGCCTTTTCCAATTTCAAGCCTCCTCTGCTGTCTAAGTGAAGGGTTTCTTCAGAGGCAGGGGTAGGCGAGGCACAAGTAGACCATCCCTCCCTCAGCCTAAGTTGTTGCTACAGGCACCCTGATGGTGGGTGCCCAGGGCCACTCTCCTGTACCAGTGGAGCAGGTTGGCCTATTTCAGCGAACTGGCTGTCCCTAACTACTGGACAGATGGGTTCTGGAGGTAACAGGCCAGGGTCTGGTTCTCAGCTTCCACACTTTCCAAAGATGAGAGCCAGACATTTTCCACCTGCAAACTCTTCTGAAGCCCTTGCTTTGGAATCAGAGGTTTTCTCTTCTGGACTGCAAAGCAGTGGAAGGGTCCTCCTTGCCATCAGGGCAGGGCTTTATTCAAGATACTTTCTTACCCCAAAAAGACAGGAGAATGGCGGCCCGTTCTAGATTTAAGGTACCTGAACAAGCATCTTTTGAAACCAAAGTTCAAAATGTTGACTCTGGCAATGATATTGTGCCTTCCCTAAGGCCAGGGACTGCCTAGCTTCCCTGGACCTCAAGGATGCCTATTTTCATGTTCTGATCAGGCCTTCTCACCGAAGTACCTCTAGGTTAACTGCCCCAGGCCACTACCAGTTCAGGCAATGCCCTCGGCCCGAACTCTGCGCCAAGGGTATTCACAAATGTCTCGCTGTAGTAGTGGCTCACTTAAGAAGGCAGGGGTTGCTGTGTTTCCCTACTGGATGACTGGCTCATTGTGGGTCAGTCTCCAGGTCAGGTGAAACCCATTTGCAAGTCACCCAGCAGCTTCTCACTTCCTGGGATTCCTGCTAAACTTACCAAAGTCAGTTCTGGAACGGTTCAGGTCCTAACTTTCATAGGCGCAGAATTGAACACAAGGTTAGCCAGGGCTTTTCTTCCCTCGAAAGGGTGGACAGACTCATCGCCCTGGCATCCTCCTTCACTCCGCGGGTCTCTCGATCAGCAAGGCATTTTCTGCAACTCCTTGGGCACATGGCTGCTTCCACAGCTGTGCGTGCAGGGAGCAAGATTCCAGATGAGGGACGTATCTAGTTCCATTTGAGGACCTATTGGTCTCAAAGGAAGGACCCCCTACTGTTGGTTCCAGTTACTAAACTCTGATCCTAGCCCTCCACTGGTGGCAGGTCCAGAGCATTTAAGACAGGGGTTCCTTCATTCCCATTTCTCACTCCTCACCCCTCACTACGGATGCCTCCCTGTTAGGGTGGGGGCTCACCTGGGCTATCTTGCCACCCAGGGGTGTGGTCTCCTCAGGAATCTCTGCTCCACATCAATCTGTTGGAACTCAGAGCTGTCTTTTAGCTCTTTGGGTGTTTCAGATTCTGTCCAGAACAAAGTGGTTCAAGTCAGGACAGACAATACCACCACAATGTGGTACATCAATCAAGCAAGGGGCACTCGGTCTTCAGCCTTGTGCACCGAAGCAATGAAGTTGTGGTCTCTGGCATACTCCTGAACACCTCCCTGATAGCGTTCACCTCCAGGAAGGACAATGTCCTGGCAGGCGCCTCAGCAGAATTTCTCAGAGGCCATCACGAATGGGCTCTGAATCCACAAGTGTTGAGTCCGTCTTTGCCAGATGGGCATCCTCAGATAGATCTTTCGCAGCCCCAGACAACCATCAACTTCCTCTTTTCTGTTGCAGGCCTCCAGTACTGGGCTCAGTCCCTCTGGACGCCTTTCTGTTGGACTGGAAAGGAAGTTCCTGTATGCCTTCCTCCTTTCCTCTTCTTTTCAGGGTACTAGTAAAATCAGATCTCAACCTTGCAGAGTGATTCTGATTGCCCCAGATTGGGCCAGACAGCCCTGGTACCTCTGCTTCTGTCCTCTGGCAGTCACCCTGCCCTGAGCCTACCCAGAGTCCACGACTACTGGCCTGTGCACAGGGAGAGGTGGTATCCGGACCTCAAATCCCTCCACCTCAAGGCTTGGCTCTTGAGGAGCTAGAATTGCTGACTTACACACCTTTCTCAAGGTGTCATGGATATTTTAACGGCTTCATAGGAAGCCTTCCACTAGGGCCACTTTATAATTCTAAGTGGAAGGGTTTTCCATCTGGTGCTCTGAGAGGCAGATTATCCCAGAATCTGCTGATCTTCCTATACTTCTGGAATATTTGGTCCATCTGAATTCCCTAGGCCTTAGACCAGCTACCCTGAAGGTTCATCTGGCAGCTGTCTCTGCTTTTGTGTCAGCAGGAAGCCTGCCTCCCTTTCTTCTCACCCTGTGTTCTCCAAGTTTTTTAAAGGGTTACTTCATACTAACCCTCCTTTGGAACCAGCTCCCGCCTGGGACCTGAATATTTGCATTGCTCAGTTAACAACCCCCTTTGAGCTTCTGTCTTCAGCAGAGCTCAAGTATTTAACTTGGAAAACCGTTTTCCTAGTAGCTATCACCTCTGCCAGACGATAAGTGAGTTACAGGCCCTGTCAGTGGAGAAGATTTTATCTCTTTCCACAGAGATAAGGTAGTCCTTAGGACTAGTAGAAAGTTTTTGCCTAATGTGGTTTCTGATTTCCACCTGAATCAATCTATCTCTCTCCCAGTATTTTCACTGAGCATTCTTCCTCAGGTGAGAGGAGACTGCACAGCTTGGATGTCAAAAGAGCTCTTTAAGCTACTATTTAGAGCGCATCAGAGGTCCATAGGTTCGAATCCCTCCAACTGTTTCTTACCTATGGCGAGGTTGTGAAAGGAAAACCTGCCACTAAGAGAACAATTGCAAGGTGGATTGTTTCTTGTATCCAATTCTGTTATCAGAAACTAGGTAGAGTACCCCTCAGGATTGAGGGCCCACCCAGGGGGTACAGCGCTGCGTCTCTAGCGGCTGCTAGGGACATTCCCATTCTGGAGATTTGTCAAGCTGCTGCCTGGAAGACGGTTTCACACCTTTACCAGCATTATTCCTGGATGTCCAGTCCAGGAGAGATGCTCGGTTTTGGCACAGCTGTGCTTCAGAGCCTATTTCCTGGCAGGTTCTGACCCTCCTCCATGGAGGTACTGCTGTGTAATCTGGTAATGTTATAATATAGCAAGACTTCATGGTGTTTGAAGAAAAAATTACTCACCTTAGTAATTGCTTTTCTTCTCATGGAGTCTTGTTATATTATAACCACCCTCCCTCCTGCCCCTCTCAGAACCTCTGCTTGGGTAGGGGTGGCGATTGTGCAAGCACTGTGTCATGCCATTGTAGTTATCCCTTTACCTCTTTCCTTTGGGTTAGGGATCTGGTTGCTTTCATTTAGGTTATTATATTGCCTCCTTCCTGGACTTGAGTCTTGGGGGAAGGGGGGTTCATAATGTGCTTGTCAGGGAGGTAAAACGAACCATAATACCATCAATTTTTGTTATTATGGTTCTGGGTGTTTCTTTGTTGTTTATATTGTTGTTACTACTACTAGTAGGTAGCCATGGCTAGTGTAGTTTTTTCACACAGACTTTCTGTTGTTTGATGTTAGTTATTAAAGATCTGACAGTTTCATTTGAAACTGCCAGATAGAGTTTTTGGACACAGCAGCCTCGGCTGTAGAACTCAGATCCTCTGGAGTTAACTCCTTCTCTCCGGGCAGTTCAGCTGCAGTGGCTGACTGCCAATGTTATAATATAGCAAGACTCCATGAGAAGAAAGCAATTACTAAGGTGAGTAATTTTTTCTTGTGGTCCCTTGCCTATTCTCTGCAAACCTCTCTGATAGCAGTTCACCTCCCAGGAAGGACAATGTCCTCAGATGCTCTGAGCAGAATATCCTAGGGCATCACTTAATGGACCCAAGATCCCCTAGTTTTGAAAGTGATTTTCTCGAGATGGGGCACTCCACAGATGGATCTTTTGCAGCCCCAGACAATCACCAACTTCCTCTCTTTGTTGCAGACCCCCAGTCTTGGGCTCAGTCCCCTGGATGCTCTCTAATCCTGAATTGGGAAGGGAAATTCTGGTATGCTTTTCCCTTCCTCGCCTCCTGTTCAAAAGTGTTAGTCAAGATAAGGTCACAACCATGCAAAGTGATTCTGATTGTCCAGACTGGTCAGACAGCCCTGGTACTTTCGTTGCTGTCCTTAGCAGTCCACCTTCCCCTGTCTCTGCCCAGGAATTACAACCTGTTGACATTTTCTCAGGGAGGATTTGGTACCAGAACCTTCGTCTCTCAATCTCAAGGCATGGCTTTGAAGAGTTAGAGTTTCAAACAACATGAAGTCTTGCTGTATCCTGACATATTGCAGTGATGTCCAACCTTGAACTGCCTCGAGATGAAAGAGTTTACTTTCCATGCCAGGCATGGAACGGTGAGCTCGAGCTCGATTGAGACTCTGTCTGTTGCTGTTTGAAGTCAAACCGTCAGATTCTTACTCCGCCTCACTGAACAGTCGCTCGGAGATTTCTTTTCTTTCGGTTCAGTTTGCCGGATAAGTACCGTTTTCTCGGTTTTGAACCGAATTGAATCTGTTAACCTGTCGGTTCAGTCTCTGTCTGTGGTATCGTGAGTACTAGATAGGCTTATTTTCTTTTTCTTCTGTGTGGAACTTAGAACGGGGATCGGTTCGGTTTGAACCCGATCAGGTTGTTCAAAAAGTTTATTCTTCATTTAGAGTGTGGTTACTGGTCCTTATCGGTTCTAAAAACGATTTCATTACGTTTTTCCACGACCTAACACGGTCAGGAACCGATATAAGGGTGCCTTTCCTGGTGGATTGCCAAAAGGGTAAGTTTTTGTTAGGATTGGCCATGTCTGAGAAACCCAAAAGAAATACCAGGCCCACTGGGTTTCAACACTGTAGTGTGTGGGGAAGCCTTTGCTAATGCTGATCCCCACCCACCTGTGTTTATTGTCTGGGGTTTGACCACCTCGATCCAGACTGCCAGATTTGCAAGAATTTTCCTGCAGCTACCCTGGAAAAAAGAGTTGGTAGGCTCAGGGAAGGGAGGCCAAGGCGTCTGCTGACCCGGATGCCAGCCCGGTTTGGTTCCAACCGAACAGAAGGAGTGCCCTCTGACTAGGGCGAAACTTCTTGAGAAAGGAGAATCAACTCAGAGAGTCGATTCCGTTAAAAAGAAAGAAGGGATAAATCAGCGGTGCGGATCCACAAATTCTTTCTCCGACCACTGATGAAATAGCCAAAGCGATAAGGATTGTTCAGTCACTATCCCGAGTTCTGACCGAACCAGCACCAACAGGAAGGGCTTGGTTCAGTTGGTTCCCCGGTTCCAGATTATAATTTAGAAGATTTTATGAACCGGGAGGAGGAAGGAGATTATGAGGATAGTGATGGTGATTACGAAAGTCTGGATGTGCCTATTGACCTGGACATCTCTCAGACAGACCTTCAGGGTTTCTCCTCCTAGGCTTTCTGAGTCCCCTTCCCATTTTATGTTCTACAAAAAGTGGCTGAAACTCTTCAGTTTCCTATGGAAGATGCTGTGGATGACCAGGAGGAGCCTGACTGTGTTGAAATGATGGATATCCCAGAGTCCAGGAGACTGTCTATTCCTTCATAAGTCCTTTGGAAACAGACAATGAAAATTTTAAAGATTCCTAATTCTATGCCTCCTGTGGACAAGAGAATGGACAAGAGGTATACTCTCTCAGGCTCAGATACGGAGTTCCTTACCCAGCAATGCAACCATGTTAGTAGTGCAGGCTGCTGCCTGTGATAAGGCAAATATACCCTTGGCTTCACACCCCCAGGTAAGGACTCCAGGAGGATTGATGCCATGGCAAAGAAACAGTACATAGCAGCATCCTTGGGACTCAGGCAAGCTAATTATTTGGCCTATACAGCTAGATATCAGAAATCTAGATGGGACACTGTAATGGCTTTAGCTAAACAGGTCCCTGGCCAGCTTGCCAAGGAGCTGGAGCAGGTGGCTGCTGATGGTATTGAGGCATCCACTGTACAATTCCATGCTGCAGTGGACTCCAATGATGTTTCATCTAGAGTCTTGGCTACATCTGTGGCCCTTCGTAGATGGCTTGGCTCAGATGTACTAGCCTGTCTCAGGATACCCAGACTAAGGCCATGGATTTTCCTGTTGTGAGTAATTCTCTGTTTGGGGAGCAAGCAGAGAACTACATGAAGAAAATGGATGAATACAGGACCACCTATAGGAGTGCTCAGGCCAAAGAAAGGCAAGCAACACCCAGAGGCAGCATGCCAGGGGCAGGGGCAGGCCTTTTCATAGGTCTTTCTTCCAAGCCCAGGCCTCCTCTTCTGCTTGTGCTCATAGGGGTTCTTCAGAGGGAGAGGCAGACGGGGTACAAGCAGGCCTGCTTCCACCCCTCAGCCTAAAATCCTCGGCCAAACAGGCACCCTGATGGGTTTACTAGGGCCGATTCTCCACCACCTGTAGTAGGCTATTTACTTTGTCCAGGACTGGATGTCTTTAACATCAGACAAATGGGTCCTGGAAGTAGAGTCAGGACTGGTTCTCAGCTTCAAACAGTTTCCAAAGATGAGAACCAGATCCTTTCCACCTGCAAATCCTTCGGAGGCACTTGCCCTAGAGGCAGAGGTCTCTTCCCTCTTGACTCTCAGAGCCATAGAGAGGGTCCCACTCCTCACAAAAAAGGGAAAGGATTGTACCCATGTACTTCCTAACCCCCAAAAGACAGGAGAATGGTGGCCCATCCTGGATGTCAGATATTTAAACAAACACCTTTGAAGCCAAAGTTCAAAATGGTGACTCTGGGAATAATTTACCTTTCTAAGGCCAGGGACTGGCTAGTCTCCCTGGACCTCAAGGATGCCTATTTCATATTCTCATCAGAAGCTCCCACCGAAAGTACCTCAGGTTCGAGCTGCCCTCAGGCCATTACCAATTCAGAGCAATGCCCTTGCCTAACTTCTGCCCAAGGGTGTTCACAAAATGCCTGGCAGTAGTAGTTGCCTTCCTAAGGAGAAAAGGATCTCCATCTTTTCCATACCTGGACGACTGGCTCATAGTAGGCCAGTCTCCAGACCAAGCACGTTACACCCACAGATAACTCAGCACCTGCTCACTTCTCTAGATTTCCTTCTGAATCTTTCAAAGTCAGTTCTAGAGCCTATGCAGCTCCCCACCTTCATAGGGGCAGAGCTGGATACAGTAAAGCAAGAGCCTTACTTCCCTGGACAGGGCAAGGACCCTTATCTCACTGGCCTCTTCATTCACCCTCCAGGTGTCTTGACCAGCAAGGCATTTTCTACAGCTGCTGGGACACATGGCTGCCTCTACAGCAGTGGTGCAGGGAGCAAGATTTCAAATGAGGGATATTCAGTTCCACTTGAGAGCCTTCTGGTCTCAGAAAGGGACCCTCTGACCAAACTAGTTCCAGTGACTCGAACCTGATCCAGGCATTACAGTGGTGGCTGGATCAGGAAAATCTAAGACAGGGAGTTCCTTTGTCACCAGTCTCATTCTCTAATCCTTACTACAGATGCCTCCTCTTGGGCGGGGAGCCCACTTGGGAGATCTGACCACCCAAGGGTTGTGGTCTCCTCAGGAATCTCTGCTTCACATCAATCTATTAGAACTCAGAGCAGTGTTTCTAGCACTTCAAGTTTTTTCCAGTGTGTGCAGAACAAAGCAGTTCAGATCAGGACAGACAATACACCACAATGTGGTTTATCAACAAACAAGGGGCACTCGGTCTGGCCTTGTGCAGAGAGGCAATGAAGTTATGGTCTCTGACCTATTCCCTGAACACCTCTCTACAGCAGTACACCTCCCAGGCAAGGACAATGTCCTGGCAGATGCTCTCAGCAGGATATCTCAGGGCCATCATGAATGGTCCTTGGATCCCCTGGTTTTGAAGGTGATCTTCCCAGATGGGGCACCCACAGATAGATATTTTTGCAGCCCCAGACAATCACCAACTTCCTCTTTTTGCTGCAGGCCCCAGTGTTGGGCTCAGTCCCCTGGATGACCTAGTTCTCAATTGGGAAGGAAGTTCCTGTATGCTTCACCCCTTCCCTCTCCTGTTCAAGTGTTAGTCAGAATCAGGTCTCAACCCTGCAAGGTGATTCTGATTGCTCCAGACTGGGCCAGACAGCCCTGGTACCCTGTCTTGTTGTCCTTAGCAGTCCACCTTCCCTGTCTCTCTTCCCAGGAATTACAACCTGTTAACATGTGCTCAGGGAGGTTTGGTATCCGAATCTCAAATCTCTCAATCTCAAGGCCTGGCTCTTGAAGAGTTAGAGTTTACTGATTTGCACCTCTCTCAAGGTGTTCTGGATATCCTAGAGGCTTCTGGGAAGCCTTTCACCAGAAACACTTACAACTCTAAGTGGAAAAGACTTTCTATATGGTGCTCTGGGAAGCATATTTCTCCAGAGTTTGCTGGCCTGCCCACAGTTCTTGACTATATGGTTCATCTTAATTGCTTGGGACTCAGACCAGCTACACTACGAGTGCATCTGGCAGCTGTCTCTGCCTTCCTTTCAGTAGGCATGCACTCTTCCCTTTCAGTTCATCCTGTATTTTCTAAAATTTTCAAGGGATTGCTTCATACCAATCCTCCATTCAGGGACCCTGCCCCTGCTTGGGACCTCAATGTTTGCATTGCCCAGCTCATGCAACCCCTTTGAGCCTTTGTCCTCAGCAGAGGTTAAGTACTTGACTTGGAAAACTGTTTTCTTGGTGGCCATCACTTCTGCCAGACGATAGGTGAGTTACAGGCCCTGTCAGTGGAGCCTGATTTTATCTCTTTCCATAGAGATAAGGTGGTCTTCTGGACTAATAGGAAGTGTTTGCCTAAGGTGGTTTCAGATTTCCCTTTAACCAGTCTATGTCTCTTCCTGTTTTCTTCACTGACCAGTCCTCCTCTGGGAGAGGAGGCTGCACAGTTTGATGTGAAAAGGACCCTTAGCTACTACATAGAGCACGCCAAGGGTCACAGGTTTGACTCCCTCAACTGTTCCTCACTTATGGTGAGGTTGGTAAGGAAAACCTGCTACTAAGAGATCTATTGCCAGGTGGATTGTCTCATGTATTCAATTTTGCTATGAAAAATTCGTGGGACTCCACCCCTCAGGCCTGAGGGCTCACTCTACCAGAGGTACAGCTGCTTCCCTGGCTGCTGCCAGGGATATTCCTATCTTAGAGATTTGTCAAGCAGCCACCTGGAAAACAGTACACACTTTACCAAGCATTACTCTCTGGATATCCAGGCTAGTAGTGATGCTTGGTTTGGCTCATTCAGTGCTTCAGTGCCTATTTCCTAAGTAGTTTCTGTCCCTCCTCCTTGGAGGTACTGCTTAGTAGTCTGCATATATCGAATACAGCAAGACTTTCATGTTGTTTGAAGAAAAATTACTCACCTTAGTAATGTTGTTTCTTCTAATGAGTCTTGCTGTATTCCTGACCTCCCCCGCCTCCCTCTCAGAACCGTGGTTTTTAGGATGTGGGTGGGCAGTAGAAGTGTTGGCACTCAGGAGGTGCCCCCACCCCTTATTTTCTCACCCTTTAATTTGGGTGTGTGGGTGTTGTGTTTTATTTTATTTTTGGGTTTCCTGACTTGAGTCTTTGTTTTGGGACCAAAAATCTGTTTATTATATTTAGTAGCCAGTTGGCTAGTGTAAGTTTACAGTTTCCACACAGGACACCCAGTAGTATAGCTCAGAAGATCTGACGGTTTGACTTCAAAACAACAACAGACAGAGTCTCAACCGAGCCTCGAGCTCAGCATTCCATGCCTGGCATGGAAAGTTAACTCTTCATCTCCGGGCAGTTCAAAGGTTGGACATCACTGCAGTAGGTCAGAATACAGCAAGACTCCATTAGAAGAAACAACATTACTAAGGTGAGTAATTTTTTCTTGCTGACCTGCATCTTCCCAATGGGTTCTGGATATCCTTAGGCTTCTCAAAAGCCTTCCACCAGGAAGACTTACAATTCCAAATGGAAAAGTTTCAGTATTTGGTGTTCTAAGAAGAATATTTCTCCAGATTCTGCTGGGTTGCCCTACGGTTCTGGACTATGTGGTCCATCTCACTGGCCTAGGCCTTAGGCCAGCTTCACTTAAAGTGCATTTTGCAGCTGTTTCTGCTTTCCTGTCAGTAGGCAAGCCTTCTCTTCTGTCAGCCCATCCTGTGTTTTGTAAATTCTTCAAGGTATTGCTGCACACCTGTCCCCCTCCTGCTTGGGACCTTAATGTTTGCATTGCTCAGCTTATGCAACCCGCTTTGAGCCTTTGTCCTCTGCAGAGCTAGTACTTGACTTGGAAAACTGTGTTTTGGTGGCCATTACTCTGCCAGGTGTATCAGTGAATTGCAAGCCCTGTCAGTGGAACCTGATTTCATCTCTTTCCATAGAGATAAAGTGGTCCTAAGAACTAACAGTAAGTTTTTGCCCAAAGTGGTTTCACATTTCCACCTCAACCAGTCTGTGTCTCCCTGCTTTCTTCACTGACCATTCCTCCTCTGGAGAGGAGGCTGCACATCTTTGTTGTTAAAGGGCCCTCAGCTACTACATGGAGCACACCAAGGGTCACAGGTTTGAGTCCCTCCAGTTGTTCCTCATGTATGGAGAGGTTGGTAAGGGCAAACCTGCCACTATGAGATCTATTGCCATGTGATTGTTTCTTGCATACAATTCTGCTATGAAAACCAGGTAGAACTCCACCCTCGGGCCTAAGGGCTCACTCTACTAGAGGTATAGCTGCTTCCTGGCTGCTGCCAGGGATATTCCTATCTTAGAAATCTGTCAAGCAGCCACCTGGAAAACAGTCCATACATTCACCAAGCATTTCTCTGGATATCTAGGCTAGGAGTGATGTTCAGTTTGGCACAGCAGTACTTCAGAGCTTGTTTCCAAAGTAGGTTCTGCCTCCTCCATGGAGGTACTGCAGTAGTCTGCATATGTGAGAATACAGCAAGACTTCATGTTGTTTGAAGAAAACATTACTCACCTTAGTAATGTTTCTTCTAATGGAGTCTTGTTGTATTCTGACCTCCCCGCCTCCCTCTCAGAACCTAGTTTTTGGGATGTGGGTGGGCAGGAGCAGTGTTGCACCCTAGGGGCATCCCTTTTCACCCTCCTTTATTTTGGGTGAGTGTTGTGTTTTGGGATGTGTTTTGTTTTTGGGTTTCTGACTTGAGTCTTTGCTTTGAAACCAAAAACCCTTTTATATAAATATAGTTGCCAGTTGGCTAGTTTGAAGTTTTACAGTTGCCACACAGAACTTCTAGTGAGTATTGCTCAGAAGATCTGACGGTTGGAGTTTAAACAACAGCAGACAGGGGCTTCAACCGAGTTGAGTGAACATTCCATGCTGGCCATGGAAAGTTTAACTTTTGTTCTCTGGGGCAGTTGAAAGGCAGGACCTAACTGCATATGTCAGAATACAGCAAGAATCCATTAGAAGAAACATTACTAAGGTGAGTAATTTTTCTTATGAGCTGTTGGAGTATCAGAACTACACTAAGAATTCCGTACAAATCATGACATAGTTAAAACTCCAAATTACTGGTTACATGAAGAGAACTGTAATAGAATGCTGCCCATAAAACAAAACAATGCAAAATATAGTTTTTCATATCACTTATTTAGTCAGGCACAGTTAAATATGGATTGTTTAGAGGAATACATATCACTTCTGAGAATAAAACTTTATAAACTGCTGCCAATTAGAAATGATTTCCTGTCCTCTTTAAGGCAAGGGGTCCCATTTGTCACTTAGTCTCATTCAGTGGTCCTTACACGGATGCTTCCCTATTGGGGTGGGAGCTCATCTGGGAGCTCTCACAGCTCAGGGACTGTGCTCCCTCAGGAGTCCCTTCTTCATATCAATCTCCTGGAACTCAGGGCAGTTTTTCTGGCCCTGCAAGCCTTTCAGACTGTGCAGAACAAGGTGGTTCAGATCAGAACAGACAATACCACAACCATGTGGTATATCAACAAGCATGGAGGCACTCAATCTACGGTCTTGTGCATGGAAGCCATGAAATTGTGGTCCCTGGCTTATTCCTTGCAGACCTCTCTGATAGCAGTTCACCTTCCAGGAAAGGACAATGTGCTGGCAGATGCACTGAGCAGATCTCCCAGGGCCATCACTGAATGGTCCCTGGACCCCTGGTGTTGAAAGTGATTTTTTCAAAGTGGGGCACTCCAGAGATAGATCTCTTTGCAGCCCCAGACAATCACCAACTTCCTCTGTTTAATTGCAGACCCCCAGTCTTGGGTGCAGTCCCTCTGGATGCTCTGATTCTGAACTGGGAAGGAAATTTTGTCTGCTTCCTCCCTTTTCTCTTCTGTTCAAAGTTCTAAGCAAAATAAGGTCACAACCTTGCAAGGTGATTCTGATTGCTCCAGACAGCCTTGGTACCCCTGTTGCTGTCTCTAGCAGTCCGTCTTCCCTGTCTCTTCCCAGAAATTACAACCTGTTAACCTCCTCTCAGGGAGGATTTGGTACCCCATCTTCGATCTCTCAATCTCAAGGCATGGCTCTTGAAGAGTTAGAGTATGCAGATTTGCATCTGCCTCAGGAGATTCTGGATATTCTCAAAGCATCTCGAAAATCCTCCACCAGAAAGACTTATAACTCCAAATGGAAAAGATTCAGCATTTGGTGTTCCAAGAGCATATTTCCCCAGACACTGCTGAATTGCCTACAGTTCTGGATTATATGGTCCATCTTAATGGCCTAGGCCTCAGACCAGCTACTCTCAAGGTACACTTGTCAGCTGTCTCTGCTTTTCTGTCAGTGGGAAGTCTTCCTCACTATCATCTCATCCTGTGTTCTGTACATTTTTAAGGGATTGCTTCATACCAATCCTCCCTCAGGGATCCTGCCCCTGCCTGGGACTTGAATGTTTGCATTGCTCAACTAATGCAACCTCCCTTTGAGCCTATGTCCTCAGCAGAGCTTAAGTACTTGACTTGGAAAACTGTGTTTTGGTAGCCATTACCTCTGCCAGATGTATTAGTGAACTGCAAGCCCTGTCAGTGGAACCTGATTTTATCTCCTTCCATAGAGATAAGGTGGTCCTTAGAACCAATAGGAGGTTCTTGCCCAAGTGGTTTCAGACTTCCACTTGAATCAGTCCATGTCTCTCCCTATCTTCTCTTTGATCATTCTTCCTCAGGAGAGAGAGGCTACACAGTCTGGATGTTAAAAGAGCCCTTAGCTACTACATAGAGCGTACCAAAGGTCACAGGTTTGATTTCCTCCAGTTATTCCTCACTTATGGAGAAGTGGGAAGGGCAAACCTGCCACCAAGAGAACTATTGCCAGGTGGATGTGTCTTGTATACAATTCTACTATGAGAAACTGGGAAAGATTGTCACTACCTTTCCTTCTTGGTTCTCGACTTGAGTTTTTGGGGGCCCAAGAAGATATATATTGCCCTTTGGCTATATTTGAACAATTTCCATACTTTAATTACTAGTTAGTTAGCTCGTAAGAATCTGGCGGTTGCACTGGGAAGTACCACAGACAGAGGTTTGAAAACCGAGCTCGAGCTCAACGTTCTATGCTTCTGCATAGAGTTATGCTTCTGCATAGAGTTAACTCTTTCCTCTCCAGGGCAGTTCAAGTGCTGGGGCTAACTGCATTATGTCTGAAAACAGCAAGACTCCATTAGAAGAAACAACATTACTATGGTGGGTAATTTTTTCTTATTACTGATGTAAAGGACTCCTTAGGTAAGAAGAAAAAATTACTCACACTATAACCTCATTCTCTAAGGGGTCCTTTAGCATCAGTAGCTCCTACCCTTCCTCCTGGTTCACCTGTCAGGAGAAAGGCTCTGTTCTCAGTTGTATTACCAATTTTTATTTTTTTATTTTATTGAAGAGCTGTCATGCTCATGTTGTAGTTATCTGTTTTCAGTTTTTGACATTTGCATATTTGTTGAATCCGGTTGGTCTGCTTTTCGGGGCATGTGCCCATTTTTTTTTTTAATTCTGAAGCCCTTCAGGCTGCTTTCACTCAGCTCACTGCCCTCCTATTTTTATGGGCTGATACCCAAGCTCATTTAAATAAAATTCTCTTAAAGACATACCTCCAGGCATTGCACCCAGCCAGCTGACTGCTATTGTTACTGATGCTAAAGGAGCCCTTGGAAGAAAGAAGATTACTGCCGTGAGTAATTTTTTCTTACTGCTTATAAAAAAGTAGAAACTATAGGTATGAACATTCTGCCATGACTGCTCGACCTCTTTCAGACCCTTCCATCACCATTCCACCTGACTGATTTGGAAAATAGGACATGCATATCTCACATTTTCTATGGAATGGGGGGGATGACCTAGGATAGCTTTCAAGAAACTATTGTTGCCAGTACAGAAGGGGTCTTTTCCTCCGCATTTGAGGAAATACTTCCTGACAGCGCAAATCAAACATGTATGCCATTGGCTGCATTCCTCCTACATGGCACACTGGAAGGATATAGATGCACGAAAATATATTGTATCTTCTCCATTTCGCAGGCGCTGTTTGCCCATTCTAGAATACCCGCATCTCAGCTGACTGTGTTCTTATCCACCAGGTTTTAGACTGCTTGGGAAGGAACTGAAAAGGAGGGTGATATTGCCTGTAGATTGTTTTCTGGGAGCTTAGCACAGGATGCAAATGTCCACCCTTCCAGATTAGATACAAGTATAAAATATGAACTAGGCAGGGGTTATATCACATTTTCCATTCTGTGGAATGAGTGGAATAAGGTACAGTATTTTGCACAGCTTCAGCAAGACTATATAAAACATACTGGATGGGCAACTATGCACAACCAGTGTGTTCTACTAGAGGGGTTCTGATTCCCCTGACCCAGAGGCTGAAGCTCGAGAGGTCCATGGGAAACAGAACCTTGAGATAGCAAAACATACTGTTATGCATAGAGTTGCTCATCTGTAATTTTTATAGTGTATAGTGCGTGTGAAATATGTGTTTGTGAGTTCTTTTGCTTTCAAAATGAAACTGACTCATACAGTCTCTAGAGATTCTAGAATGCTATTCTACCACAGTATGGTAGAATCACATTCCATGACCTTTGAACTGTGGTACAACAGCATTTTGAAAGGGATGGAATTCTATACAAAACAACACTCCACTATACACTATAGCTGCTCTCTCTCATACGGACTGTTATCGTCATTTGCAAGTTCACATCTGTTAAAGGGACACTGTCAACCCCTTTAGGCCTTAAATTGACCCTAGTTTAAAAACAAACATATTTTATGGTTACTTGCATTCTGTAGATATTCCTGATATAGCTGGTAGTGAAAATAGATGGCCCACCATACTGGTATTACCACACAAAATGTGTTTACAGTCCTTGATCAACTTCCGTTTCATCTTTACATGGCTTGGGAGCACCCCCAACACAGTCTAGCCACTCATGATGCTGTGGGAGATGAGGAGGCTATTGTACTGAGTAACTGCACTGTTTGGGAGTGTTTGTAATGTTTAGGAAGTATGCAATAAGAGTTGATCAATGATTTGAAACAAATCAAGACTGGTTATTATTACACCATTAGCATGCATTTTATTTCTCCTAAGAAAGGAAGCAGGTAAAACAACCAGAAGAAAAATTACTCCCCTTAGTAATTGTGTTTCTTCTAATGGAGTCTTGCTGTATTCTGACATATGCAGTTGAACTGCCGAAGAGCAAAGAGTTAACTCTGTGCCAGAGCATAGAACATTGGGCATGAGCTCAGTTCAGATCTCTGTCTGCAGCTCTTCAAAGTGTGACCGTCAGATTCTTGTGAGTTAATACTAACTACACATCCTAAGTGGAAATTGTAAATAAAATAGCCAACAGGCAAAACATTTTTTGTCCCCAAAGACTCAAGTCGAGAACCCCCAAAAATAACCACATAGTAGACCAAAATATAACTATAAAAACAACTTAACTAAAACCCACTCCCTTCTAAAGGGAGGAATGCCAAGTACACCCCTGAGGTGCAACACTGTTCCTGCCAGCCCACTTCCCAAAAACAGGTTCTGAGAGGGAGGCAGGAGGAGGGAGGTCAGAATATAGTAGGACTCATTAGAAGAAACACAATTACTAAGGTGAGTAATTTTTCTTCAAACAACATGAAATCTTGCTGTATTCTGACATATGCAGACTACCAAGCAGTACCTCCCAGGAGGGTACCGAACCTATTTTGGAATAGGCTCTGTAGGACTAAACCTAGCATCACTCCTAGCCTGGATGTCCAGAGAGTAATGCTAGTAACATATGGACTGTTGTCCAGGTGGCTGCTTTGCATATTTCTAATAAAGGTATATCTCTGGCAGCAGCTAGAGAAGCAGCTGTACCTTTAGTTGAATGAGCCCTCAGGCCTGAGGGGGATATTTTGACTAGGTTTTCATAGCAGAATTGTATACAAGAGACAATCCACCTGGCAATAGTTCTCTTAGTAGCAGTTTACCCTTTCTCACTTCACCATAAGTGAGAAACAACTGAGAACAGTCAAACCTAAGAGCCTTATTATGCTCAATGTAGTAGCTATGTGCCCTCTTAACATCCAAACTCTGTAATCTTCTTTCTTCTGAAGAGGAATGATCAGTGAAGAACACAGGAAGAGGCATGGACTGGTTCAGATGAAAATCTGAATCCACCTTGGTAAGAACCTCCTGTTGGTTCTAAGAACCAACTTATCTCTATGGAATGAGATAAAATCCGCTCCACTGACAGAGCTTGTAACTCACTAATACGCCAGGCAGACGTGATAGCTACCAGGAATACAGTTTTCCAAGTCAAGTACTTAAGTTCTGCTGAAGATAATGGCCTGGGTATAAGTTGCAGGCTGAGCAATGCAAACATTAAGATCCCAAGGGGTAAGGTCTGCAACAGAAACCATAGAAGAGAGACTAGAGAGCTTAATATGTATAATCTTGATGAAAGGAGGGACGGGGACATGATAGAAACGTTCAAGTACCTTAAGGAAATCAACAAAGTCCAGGAGGGTAGCATCTTTCAGAAAAGAGATATGTAAGAACAAGGGAGCACAATTTAAAGATAGAGGGGGGATGCAGGGGTAATGTGAGGAAATTTTTTCATGGAGAGAGTGGTGGATACATGGAATAGCCTTCCTGAGGAGGTAGTTGGGTCTAAAACAGTGGGGGAATTCAAACATGCATGGGACAGACACAAGGAAATTATAGTGGGGTTGCAGAAAGTAGGCTGTTGGTTAACTAGAACCTGCAGCTTATCCAGTAGGTAGGAAATGGGCAGACTGGGTAGGCCAAGTGGTCCTTATCTGCCTTTTCTATGTTTCTGTGTGAAAGGGAGGGTTGGTATGAAGCAAACCTTAAAGAACTTACAGAAAACAGGGTGAGATGCCAGGAGGAAGGCTTCCCACTGACAAAAAGCAGAGACAGCTGCTAAGTGCACTTTCAAAGTGGCTGGCCTGAGACCTAGAACCTTTGAGATCAACCATATAATCCAGAACAGTAGCCAGATCAGCAGTGTCTGGTAAGACATATTTTGGAGCACCAGATGCTGAATCTCTTCCATTTAGAATTATAAGTTTTTCTGGTGGCAGATTTTCGAGAGGCTTTAAGAATATCCAGAACCCCCTGAGACAGGTGCAGACTTACAAACTCTAACTCTTCAAGAGCCGAGCCTTGAGGTTGAGAGACTGAAGATTGGGGTACCAGATTTTTCCTGAGAGGAAGTTAACAGGTTGTGCCTCTTGGGAAGAGATAGGGGAAGATGGACTGGTAGGGACATCAACGGAGGATACCAAGGCTGTCTGGCCCAGTCTGGTGCAATCAGGATCATCTTGCACAGTTGTGACCCGATCTTGACCAGGACCTTGAATAACAGGGGAAAGGGAGGAAAGGCACAAAGGAATTTGCCACCCAATCCAGAACCAGAGCATCCAGGGAATTGTGCCCATGACTGAAGGTCTGCAACAGAAGAGAGGAAGTTGATGATTGTCCGGGGTACAAAGAGAGCTATCTCTGGAGTGCCCCAACTTGAGAAGACTACTTTCAAAATGAAAGGGTCCGGGGCTCATTTGTGATGGCCCTGAGAGATCCTGCTCAGGGCATCTGTTAGCATGTTGTCCTTCTCTGGTTGATGGACTACTACCAGAGATACCTGCAGGGCATAAAACAGAGACCAAATTTGTATGGCTTCCGTGCACAAGGTCGTAGACCGAGTGCCTCCCTGCTTGTTGAGGTACCGCATGGTGGTAGTATTGTCTGTCCTGACCTGAACCATCTTGTTCCTTGCTGAGTCTGAGAAAGCTTGGAGAGCCAGGAATACTGCCCTGAGTTTCAGAAGATTGATATGAAGAGGAGACTCTGAGGGGACCATAACCCTTCTGCTGTGAGGGTACCAAAGTTAGCCCCCAGCCCAGGAGAGATGCATCTGTGGTTAGCACCACTGAATGAGTCTGACTAATGAATGGAACTCTTTGCCTGAGATTGTCCTGATCCAGCCACCATTGGAGAGCTTGGATCAGAGTCTGAGTCACTGGAATCAGTTTGGTTAGAGGATCTTTTTCTGGGACCAAAAGGACCTTAATGAAACTGAATGTCCCTCATCTGAAATCTGGATCCCTGTACCACTGCAGTGGAAGCTGCCATGTGACCCAGGAGCTGAAGAAAATGTCTTGCTGGTCGAGACACCAGAAGGTGCAAAGAAGAAGCAAGGTCTGTAAGGGCCTTTGCCCTTGCCAGAGGAAGAAAAGCCCTTGCTTGATAGTATCCAACTCCATCCCTATGAAGGTCAGGAGTTGTACTGGTTCGAGAACTGATTTTGGTAGATTGAGGAGAAATCCCAGGAAAGTGAGTGATTGTTGTGTCGCTTGCAGGTCTGACTTGACTTGGTCTAGGGACTGTCCCACAATGAGCTAGTCATCCAGGTATGGAAAAATGGAGAAGTTTTTTCCTGAGAAAGGTCACTACTACTGCTAGACATTTTGTGAACATCCTTGTAGCTGATGTTAGCCGAAAGGCATTGCCCTGAACTGATAATGGCCTGAAGGCAATTTGAACCTGAGGTACTTTCTGTGGGAGCACCAGATATGAATGTGCAAATAGGGCATCCTTGAGGTCCAGGAGGCTAACCAGTCCCCTGGCCTCAGAGAGGAAGAATTACTCCCAGAGTCACCATTTTGAATCTTGGCTTGACGAGGTGCTTGTTTAGATATCTTAGGTCTAGGATGGGCCATCACTCCCTGTCTTTTGGGGTAAGGAAGTATCTGAGTACAGACCCTTGCCCCTGTGTTGAGTAGGAACTCTCTATGGCTCTGAGAACCAGCAGAGAGGAAACATCTGCCTCTAGGGCAATGATTTTGGAGATGTTTGAAGGTAGAAAAAATTTGACCCTCAGTTTTGGAAATTTTTTGAAGCTGAGGCCAGTCCTGAGCTTACTACCTCCAGGACCCACTTGTCTGAGGTAACAGACTTCCAGGCCTGGAAGTAGTAAGCCAGCATGCTTCCTACTGGAATAGGGAGTCAACCTGGGCTGACACATCAGGGTGTCTGGCAGGAGCCTTAGACTGAGAGGAGGATGCAGCCCTGCTCATCCTCCGTCTGCCTCTCTGAAGAACCCCGTCTGAGGAAAGGAGAGGAAGCCTGGGAGGGAAACATTAGAAGGCCTGTCTGAGGAGATGTCCTGTTCAATGGGCTCATCCAGACCTTCCACTCTCATCATCGCGTCCCTTCCTCCCCTCCAAATCCAGTTCATAATACTCATCAGGACAATATTCCGAACTGGAGGAACCGCTGAACCGGCGCCTACCAGAGCGCCAGATCGGATGGAGCAATTGTACAATACTTATCACCCTGGCTATCTCTTTGGCGGTTGGATGTTCCAGTTCTGGATCCGGACCGCCGATTTTTCTTTTTCTTTGATGGAACCGACCATGCAGGATCAGCTCTCCTTTTGCCGAGGGAGTATCGCCCAGGTCAGTGGGCACTCCTCAGATTCGCTGGAAACTGAATTGGGCTGGCCATCTGGATCAATCTATCTCTTTTCCCTAAGCCTACCTAATCTCTTATCCAGGGTACTCTTCGGAAAATTCTTGCAGATTTGGCAGTCTGAATCGAGGTGGTCAAACCCAGACAATAAACACAGGTGGTGTGAGGGTCTGCCTTAGCAATGGCATCCCCATACTCACTACAGTGTTGAAACCCAGTGGGCCCGTTTTTCTCTTGGGTTTCTTAGACGTAGCCATACTAACCACTTACCCTTTATTAGCTTAAAAGCTAGGTAAGACCCCTAGTGGTTACCAACCATGTTCAAACAACATGAAGTCTTGCTGTATTCTGACATATGCAGTGATCTCCAACCTTTGAACTGCCCCGAGAACAACAATTAACTTTCCATGCAGGGCATGGAACACTGAGCTCGAGCTCGGTTGAAGCCTCTGTCTGCTGTTGTTTAAATGCCAACTGTCAGATTCTTTACTCCGCCTCACTGAACAGTCGCTCAGGAGATTTCTCCTTCAGCTCGGTTCAAAAAGTCAGTTAAAGTGTTGTTTTTTACTTGGTTTCGACCAATTTCTGCTACTGAACCTGTCGGTTTAAGTCTGTGTCTGTGGTATCGTGAGTACTAGATAGGTTTTGAATTAGTTTCTTGTGGAACTTGTAAACATTGGATCGGTTTGGTTTGAACCGATCAGGTTTGTGTAAAAACTGTCTTTATTAAAGTGTGGTAACCGGTCTGTATCAGTTCTACAAAAACGGATTTCATTACGGTTTTTCCAAGACTCGTAACACGGTCAGGAACCGATAGGGGTGTCTTGCCTAGGTGGATTGCTGAAAAAGGGTAAGTTTTTGTTAGGATTGGCCATGTCTGAGAAACCCAAGAAAAACCAGGCCCACTGGGTTTCAACACTGTAGTGTGTGTGTGGGGAAGCCTTTGCTAAGGCTGATCCCACACCACCTGTGTTTATTGTCTGGGGTTTGACCACCTCAATTCAGACTGCCAAATTTGTAAAAGTTTTCCCAAAACTACCCTGGATAAGAGTGTAGGTAGACTGAGGGAAAGGGAGGCCGAGAAGTCCGCTGACCGGATGGCCAGCCTGGTTCGGTTCGACCGAACCAGGAGGAGTGCCCTCTGACCAGGAGAGAAACTTCTTCGGCAAAGGGAGAACCGATTCTGAGGAGTTGGTTCCGTTAAAAGAAAGAAAAGGGATAAATCATCTGGTTCGGATCCACAAGTTCTTTCTCCGACTGCTGATGAGATAGCCAAGCGATAAGGATAGTTCAGTCGCTAATTTGGTTCCAGCCGAACTGCACCATCGGTCAGGGGCTCGGTTCGGCTCGGTTCCCGTTCTGGATTATACTTTAGAAGAATTTTATGAACCGGAGGAGGAGGAGGGAGAGTATGAAGATAATGATGATGATGGTGATTATGAAAGTCTGGATGTGCCTATTGACCCGGACATCTCCCCAGACAGACCTTCAAGTGTTTCTCCTCCTAGGCTTTCTGAGTCCCCTTCCCACTTTATGTTTTACAAGAAAGTGGGTGAAATCTCCAGCTTCCTACGGAAGAAGCAGTAGAGGATCAGGAGGAGCCTGATTTTGTTGAGATGATGGACATCCCAGAGTCCAGGAGATTGTCTGTTCCCTCCATAAATCTTTTAGGAAACAGACATTTAAAATTCTAAAACTCTAATTCCATATCTCATGTGGACAGAAGAATGGACAAGAGGTATACTCTTTCAGGCTCGGACACAGAGTTCTTCTCCCAGCAATGCAGCCATGTTGAGTAGTGCAGGCTGCTGCCTGTGATGAGGCAAATATTCCCTTGGCTTCACACCCCCAGATAAGGACTCCAGGAGGATTGATGCCATGGCAAAGAAACAGTACATGGCAGCATCTTTGGGACTCAGGCAGGCTAACTATATGGCCTACACAGCTAGATACCAGAAGTCCAGGTGGGACACTGTGCTGGCTTTAGCTAAACAGGCCCCTGACCAGCTTGCCAAGGAGCTGGAGCGGGTGGCTGCCGATGGGATTGAGGCATCCAAGGTGCAATTTCATGCTGCTGTGGACTCCAGTGATGTTTCATCTAGAGTCATGGCTACATCTGTGGCCCTTCAGAAGATGGCTTGGCTCAGATGTACTAGCCTATCACAGGATACCCAGGCTAAGGCCATGGATTTTCCTGTCTTTGGTAATTCTCTGTTTGGGGAGCAGACAGAGAACTACATGAAGAAGATGGACGAGTACAGGACCACCTACAGGAGTGCTCAGGCCAAAGAAAGGCAAGCCACTTCTCAGAGGCAGCATTCCAGGGGCAGGGGCAGGCTCTTTCAAAGGCCTTTTACCAAGCCCAGGCCTCCTTCTGCTTTTGGTCAGAGGGGTTCTTTAGAGGGAGAGGCAGACGGGGTGAGCAGGCCTGCTTCCACCCCTCAGCCTAAAGCACCTGCCAAACAGACATCCTGATGGGTCTGCCGGGCCGATTCTCCAATACCTGTAGGGGCAGGCTGGCTTACTTTGTCCAGGACTGGAGGTCTTTAACATCAGACAAGTGGGTCCAAGAAGTAGTAAGCCAGGGACTGGTTCTCAGCTTCAAAAATTTCCCAAGATGAGAACCAGATCCTTTCCACCTGCAAATCTTTCAGAGGCCCTTACCCTAGAAGCAGAGGTTTCTTCCCTCTTGGCTCTCAGAGCCATAGAAAGGGTTCCTACCCTACACAGGGGCAAAGGATTGTACTCCAGGTACTTCCTAACCCCAAAAGACAGGAGAATGGTGGCCCATCCTGGATCTGAGCTATCTAAACAAGCACCTTTAAAGCCAAAATTCAAAATGGTGACTGTGGAATAATTCTGCCCTCTCTAAGGCCAGGGGACTGGCTAGCCTCCTGGACCTCAAAGATGCCTATTTCACATTCACATCAGGTGCTCCACAAAAGTACTTCAGGTTCGAGTTGCCCTCAGGCCACTATCAATTCAGAGCAATGCCCTTTGGCCTAACATCAGCCCCAAGGGTGTTCACAAAGTGCCTGGCAGTAGTGGTTGCTTTCCTAAGGAGAAAAAGATCTCCATCTTTCCATACTTGGATGACTGGCTCATAGTGGGTCAGTCTCCAGACCAAGTCAAGTCACATCTGCAAATAACTCAACAAGTGCTCACTTCCTTAGGTTCCTCCTCAACCTTCCAAAGTCAGTTCTCGAGCCAGTACAGCTCCTCACCTTCATAGGGGCAGAGCTGGATACAGTAAGAAAGAGCTTTCCTTCCCTGGACAGGGCAAGGACACTAATACAACTGGCCTCTTCTTTCACCCTTCAGGTGTCTCAACCAGCAAGGCACTTCTTGCAGCTCCTGGGCCACATGACAGCCTCTACAGCAGTGGTCCAGGGGCAAGATTTCAGATGAGGGACATTCAGTTCCACTTGAGAGCCTTCTGGTCCCAGAGAAAGAATTCCCTTACCAAACTAGTCCCAGTGACTCAAACCCTGATCCAGGCTTTGCAATGGTGGCAGGATCAGGACAATTTAAGGCAGGGAGTTCCTTTGTCGCTCAGTCTCATTCACTAGTCCTCACCACAGACACCTCCCTCTTGGGCTGGGGAGCCCACTTGGGGATCTTACCACCCAAGGGCTGTGGTCACCTCAAGAATCTCTGCTTCACATCAATCTCTTGGAACTCAGAGCAGTGTTTCTGGCACTACAAGCTTTTTCCAAGTCTGTACAGAACAAGGTAGTCAGATCAGAACAGACAATACCACCACAATGTGGTACATCAACAAGCAAGGTGGCACTCAGTCTACGGCCTTGTGCACAGAAGCAATGAAGTTGTGGTCTCTGGCCTATTCCTGCAAACTTCTCTGATAGCAGTTCACCTCCCAGGGAAGAACAATGTCCTAGCAGATGCTCTCAGTAGGATATCTCAGGGCCACCACGAATGGTCCCTAGATCCCCTAATTTTGAAAGTGATGGGACACTCCACAGATAGATCTTTTGCAACCCCAGACAATCACCAACTTCCTCTCTTTTGCTGCAGACCTCCAGTCTTGGGCTCAGCCTCCCCTGGATGCTCTGGTTCTGAATTGGGAAGGGAAGTTCCTGTATGCTTTTCCCCCTTCCCTCTCCTGTTCAAGGTGCTAGTCAAAATCGGGTCTCAACCCTGCAAGGTGATTCTGATTGCTCCAGACTGGGCCAGACAGCCCTGGTACCCTCTCCTGTTGTCCTTAGTAGTCCACCTTCCTTGTCTCTTCCCAGGAATTACAACCTGTTAAGCTGTGCTCATGGGAGGGTTTGGTACCCAAATCTCAAATCTCTCAATCTCAAGGCCTGGCTCTTGAAGAGTTAGAGTTTGCTGATTTACATCTCTCTCTCAAGGTGTTATGGATATCCTAAAGTCTTCTAGGAAGCCTTCCACCAGAACCACTTATAATTCCAAATGGAAAAGATTCTCCATATGGTGCTCTGGGAAGCATATTTCTCCAGAGTCTTTGACCTGCCCACAGTCCTTGACTATATGGTTCATCTGAATAGCTTGGGACTCAGGCCAGCTACACTAAGAGTGCATCTGGCAGCTGTCTCTGCTTTTCTTTCAGCAGGTAAGCCTTATTCCCTTTCAGCTCATCCTGTATTCTCCAAGTTTTTCAAGGGATTGCTTCATACAAATCTGCCATTCAGGGACCCTGCCCCTGCTTGGGACCTTAATGTTTGCATTGCTCAGCTTATGCAACCCGCTTTGAGCCCTTGTCCTCAGCAGAGCTTAAGTACTTGACTTGGAAAACTGTTTTCTTGGTGGCCATCACTTCTGCCAGGCGCATAAGCGAGTTACAAGCACTGTCAGTGGAACCTGATTTTATCTCTTTCCATAGAGATAAGGTGGTCCTCAGGACTAACAGGAAGTTTTTACCTAAGGTGGTTTCAGACTTCCACCTTAACCAATCTATGTCTCTTCCTGTGTTCTTCACTGACCATTCCTCCTCTGGTGAGAAGAGGCTGCACTGTTTGGATGTGAAAAGAGCCCTTAGCTACTACATAGGCGTACCAAAGGTCACAGGTTTGACTCCTCCAACTGTTCCTCACTTATGGTGAGGTTGGTAAGGAAAACCTGCCACTAAAAGATCCATTGCCAGGTGGATTGTCTCTTGCATTCAATTTGCTATGAAAAACTAGGTAGGACTCCACCCTCAGGCCTGAGGCTCACTCTACCAGAGGTACAGCTGCTTCCATGGCTGCTGCCAGGGACATTCGTATCTTAGAGATATGTCAAGCAGCTACCTGGAAAACAGTTCACACTTTTACCAAGCATTACTCTCTGGATATCCAGGCTAGGAGTGATGCTCGGTTATCACAGCAGTGCTTCAGAGCCTATTTCCTAAGTAGGTTCTGTCCCTCCTCCATGGAGGTACTGTTTAGTAGTCTGCAAATTGTCAGAATACAGCAAGACTTCATGTTGTTTGAAGAAAAAATTACTCACCTTAATAATGTTGTTTTTCTAATGGGTCTTACTGTATTCTGACCTCCCCTGCCTTCCCTCTCAGAACCTTTGTTTTTGGGATGTGTGTGGGCAGTAGCAGTGTTGGCACTCAGGAGGTGCCCCACCTTTTTATTATCACCCTTTTTCTTTGGGTGAGTGGGTGCTGTGTTTATTTCATTTTTGGGTTTCCTGACTTGAGTCTTTGTTTTGGGACCAGAAAATCTGTTTTTATATTTAATAGCCAGTTGGCTAGTGTAGGTTTACAGCTTCCACACAGGACACTCAGTGAGTTTAGCTCGTAAAGATCTGATGGTTTGAGTTCAAACAGCAACAGAGAGTGTCTCAACCGAGCTCGAGCTCAGCATTCCATGCCTGGCATGGAAAGTTAACTCTTTCATCTCCGGGCAGTTCAAGGTTGGACCTCACTGCAAATTGTCAGAATACAGCAAGACTCCATTAGAAGAAACAACATTACTAAGTTGAGTAATTTTTTTTTCTGATCGCTCCAACTAGGGCCAGACAACCCTGGTATCCACTGTTGCTGTCCTTAGTGAGTCCACCTTCCCTGTCTCTTCCCAGGAATTACAACCTGTTGACATCCTCTCAGGGAAGGATTTGGTATCCAATCTCAAATCTCTCAATCTCAGGCCTGGCTCTTGAAGAGTTAGAGTTTGCTGATCTGCACCTCTCTCAGGTTTTCTGGATATTCTTAAGGCTTCTGAAGCCTTCCACGAAAGACTTATGTAACCCCCTACAAATGGGGGTTCCCAGAAGCTTTCCCGGAGCTTGCCTAGATACTCCATGCCTGGTTGGTGTTGGGAGTAAGGCCGCTGAATGCGGGCATGGTGTGTGCTTTTACAGTCTCAGTACTGTCTCTTTAAGTGCTGCCTAAGTGCCATCATAATTACTCCGGAGGGGGTTTGAGTGTTTCTATGCTCATGTCCCTCCGGATGCTGGAAGTAGCTCCATTCTGCCATCGCTAAGTATGCAGAAGGAGCTCTGCTGAAGGATGTAACTATTTGCTGGAAATAACTTGGGAGTAATAATGATAATGTAGTTGTTCTAACCTGCCTTCTTTGCAGCAAAGACTGTTCTGATTATCTCCTCCATTTTGGTCCCGAACTGGTGAGTTGGACCAATCAGTAATCGGAACTCTAGATAGAGAGCTGGCTGACCAATGGGGACTTAGCTAGTAATCCTGGGAAGTAAAGTCTGACCAAAGGCGCCTTTTGCACCAATTGGGACAGGTCTCATAGCCTGGTGTCTGCATCCCACCTATGGGAGCGGGTGGTGCAGAGTGAGAAGGTGTCCCCCACTGCCTGAGAGAAGAGGCGTTGTGACTGTGGAGCCGAAGGGGCTCGAGCTTCTGCACCGTTGAGTGTTCGCGAAGCATGAAAAGCCTAGGTGGCCTGTTCTCATAGCCAGAAAGCTTTGGACTAAACTGGCTGGTGGCGGTCAGAGGAGGCTGTGTACAAACACGCTACCTACCAGGCTCAACCTGTAGAGGACTGGAGAATCTGTTGTATCGCCTTGGTCTGTCAGGAAAGTTGAAGCTGCAGTGAACCGCCCGCATAGCTGTGAGTTCGGTCGGGAGTTCAGGAGCAGCTGCCTGGTATGGTACTCCTCTGTTGTTTTCCATAAAATGTATGAGGAAGCCATTGAAGCTCAGGTCCAGCCCTGCAAGAGGTGAAAGAGTGGTTCTCTGTTGGGTTGTGAGTACTAAATCTGAGGTAGCTCCCTGCTAAAGTTTAAAAGCCAAAGGCACAGTCATTTTGTTGTGTGCAGACTGTCCAATTAGCTTCCTGACTTCATCTAAAGCGTCATAGGATTGAATGCTCCTTTGTGTCGGGGTCCCAACCAGCTGCATCGAGGAACTAGCCATTAGGGCCTGGGTACCCATAGACAATAACTGATAGGTTTAGGCCTGAGCACAGAGCCCTAGGTAGTTAAATATATTTTATAGTGAAAAGTCAATCACCCTGATTTCCCCGTCCTCGTTATCTCCCCTCAAATAAATCAGATTGTTTGTTTTGCTGCTGTACCTTGGCTGGTTTGTGTCTTACTGGGGATATACTGCACAGTGAATATTTGATAACTGTACCTTACTTTCCAGGGTCTCCGGAGTGAGCTGAGTAGTTCGAGCGGGGGTAAGTGTTCAGGGCGAGGCATTGTAATTAATCTGTGTGAGCCACTGAGTGGGAAGAAAGGGGTTGCAGTAACCCAGAGGGCTGTGACTGAGTCGAGCCTTGACTGTCTTAACACAGACCTCTGGGTGGAGGCACCCGTCAACGGATCTGGGCCCCTTACCCTGTCGCAGCTGAGACAGAGCGGGGTGGTAGCCCTTAGGATAGCACCCCTGGGGGGTTGCAAATGGAGGCACCGCTGGTATTAGCGCCCCTAGTGGCCAAGTGAGAGCGCATAAAAATGGAAAACTAGAAGGGATATTCTGGCAAAATTAAGTTGGATCCTATTAAGACAATGGTACACAAACTGATGGGGTTGGGCTAAGCGAAGAGCTGGACTCCTATAGAATTGTATTACTGTTAGATGTGTCACTGGGAACCCCAACAGCTGACATTGTTTCTACAGCAGAGCATGTTAAATGTTTGGGCAAAGTGGAGGTAAAGGGCATATGGCTGACCTGCTCGATCGGATGCTGCAGGTGCTACTTTGTGCAGTGTGGCCATCGACCCCGTGAGGAATACCTCCAGTGATTTACCCGGAGGTGCCCTCAGGAGTGGAGGCTTGTTCTTAGTGGGTCTAGTCACTCCTGGGGGGTGGTCCCCAGACTAATAGTTTGAAAGATAGAGTCTTAAATTGCTGGCTGTGGAGGAGGACTACCCAGGGTGCTGCAAGCATTGGATCTGTCTAGTGGCGCTACCCCCAGGTCTCCCCAGGTACCTTCCCTGTCCCGCCCAAGAGTTCTATTTGGGCTCCACTGCCCTTAGTGGTCCCTCCTATACAGCTCAATTCTTCCGTGAGGCTGAAACTTTTTTCTGGCACAGTGCCAGTGCCTACAAGGAGGATGACTTGGGCGTGGATGGACTCGCCACCCCTTAGTTCAGGAGTGGCAATGCCTGAGGTGGAGAAGGAAACGATTGATGGAGAGTCTATGGGTCCCGCTTAGAAGCCATTAGGTTCTTACGTGGCTACCAGCCTGAAGCCACAGCAGCAGTACCTTTCTGCTTTGGAGGGGTGTTTGGGAGTTCAGAGACTGGGGAAGACTTTTTATGAAATTCAGGTCTGCAAGCAGTGGAGAAATGAGAAGCTGTCCGCCTTTGTTACTAGGGGTGGAGCGGGGTTTGCAGAAGGCCTATAGAAAAGGGGAATTACAGCCACGGCCCTGAACCAGGTCAGGCTGGAACATGTTTGAAGTCTGCTAGATTTTCTAGTGTAATATTGTTAAAAGCTTAAGTTGCATGATCGACGGGCTGCCCGCCTGAATACTGTCAATTGATGAGAATTAGAGAAGTGGAGACTGATGAGGAGGGGTGGGAACCCTATGTGGGGGCTGTGAACCTGCCGACCCCTGAGTCTAGTACCCTCAAGAGACCCATTTTTCCTCGAAAAGCCTGATGAGTCCCCAGATTTTCCAGGTGATGTGGGGTGTGAGCTATTTCTCTGATCCCCAAGTAGAAAGTGAGTTGAGGGGCCGAGGTCAGGGAATTTCACGAGGAGGCTGGTGAGGGACTTGAGCGATCCACCATCTACCCTGTTAGGTCTGGGGGGCCTGAGTTATCAAAACCAATGTCTTGGCCCAGGAGAACCTCTCATCCCCAGTAGGGCGCCCCAGCAGACAAGGTGCCCCTTCCAATAGAAACCCCAGGACCCCGGTTCTGTTACCATTGTGGGAGGATGGACACTTTCAGCCTGAGTGCCAGATGCCGGAGAATTTAAGGAAAGTCAACAGCAAACTGATCACTTGGCATCGAGGGCCCATGTCCGACCCCCAGGAAAAGCTTTGTGGCCGGGCCAATGCCCAAGCAACTGTCTAGCGCCCCCAAATGGTTTGATGTGGTCAGGCCCTCGATGGGGGCCCCAGTGCTGATAAATGGGATTCCCACCTGAGCTATATTGTGACAGTGGCTCTCAAGTAACCATCATGTTTCCAGGACTGGTGTCAGACACACCTACCGGTGCCTACAACCCCTTGGATGGTCTGCATGTGTGAGGATTGAGTGAAAAGGCTTATCCGATGGGAGTATATCCGGATCTGGTTGTCATTCCCTACTTCTGTGGCTGGAGTGGACGAACAGGTGGAAACCATAGCTTTAGTTTGCCCCCCACTGGACTGTATGATGGATGCCCCTGTTGATTGGGGCAAATGCTCATATGTTTGGACGACTAGCCCAGTTGTGTTCAGAAAAGCAAGCATTCAGAACCGGGCTGAGTCTAAGACTCCACTGTGATCCAAAAGGCCATTGAAACTCAGAAGAAGGTTGCTGGGAGGAACCTGAAGGCCCGGTGGGTGTAGTATGGAGAAAGGATCGGCACCAGTGACACTTGCCTCGAATGCTCAATGTGTTCTGCATGGGAATACGACTGAAAACAGATGTTAAGAATAAGTTGTTGATGTTGGATGCACCTGGGGGAAGATTACCTGAGGGACTGTTGGTCAAACCCAGTATCTTGCGGTTAGAGCTCATGCTTACGTTAAGAGGGTGATGGTTCAAGTGCATAATGTGTCCGATAAAAGATTCGAATAAGAAGAGGTGCACCTTGACAGTGTACATTGTTGCAGATACTGCAGTGCTGCCAAATAACAAGGAGTTCCAGGAAAGTTGACAGAGTTACTCCCGACTTGTTTGATTTCGGTGACTCCCGTCACCTGCTGAATGGAAAATGAGGATCAGTGAGGAAGCTGCCAAAAGAGACCAGGTTTTCTCCCTGAAGAATGGGATGTGGGATGTGTGTGTGGGGCTGAGCACCACATCCGGCTGCATGATGAAAGGCCTTTCCGAGAAAGATCCTCGTGCCTGGCGGCCTTGTAGATGATGTGAAGTTGGCATCTGCAAGAGATGCATGCTACTGTGTGATACAAGAGTCCAGGAGCTCCTATGCCTCCCCCATTGTAGTAGTGAGGAAAAGAATGGGCAGTTCGGATTGTGTGTAGACTACTGCACCCTGAATCGGTCAGACCATCCCAGATCAGTATACCATGCCACACATACAGGAGCATTGGATTGTTTAAATGGCAGTAAGTGGTTCTCTGTGTTGGACCTCCACGGTGTTACCAGATCCCGATGGCCCCAGAGGACTGAGAGAAGACCGCATTTATTTGCCCCCTAGGTTTCTATGAGTTTGTTCGGATGCCTCAAGGGATTTCAAATTGCCCCAGACACCTTTCAGCGCCCTGATGGAGCGTGCTGTATGAGACATTAATTTGCTCGAGTGTTTGGTTTGCTTGGATGATGTCATAGTGTTTGGCCGCTCGTTGGAAGGAACATGAGCAACGATTGTTCAAGGTCCTGGATGGGCTGGAGGATTTACGGCCCTCAAGCTGTCTATGAGACAAGTATCAATTCTTCCAAACCTCTGAAATATAAGGCCACAAGTATCCACTGAAGGCACAGAGACCGACCCCAGCAAAGTGAGGCTTTGACCACTTGGCCCTCAACCTGAATCTGGAAAGACAAGATCTGTCTGGCCTTGTGATTATAGGCTGGCCTGGTCAAAGAATATTCTCGAAGTGATTTCACCCCCCCCAACCTCACTCAGGTACCCCTCCCACGCACAAAAATTATGAGAAAGTTGTGCGGCTCTTGTAGAGTATAAGCATTTTTGGCCATAATGATGTGTTTGGGAATCGCTGGACTGCTGAATGTGAGGAAGCTTTTATGACATCATATATCAACTTACCCATGCCCCACTGCTGCCTATGCTGACCTGGCTGCTTATACGCTCTCCATACTGATGCCAGTCTACAAGGATTGGGGGGCTGTGTTATATCAAGAGCACTCGAGCCGTCTGAGACCTGTAGCTTTTGCCAGAAGAAGTCTGACTCCTTGGAGAAAAATTACCAGTGCACAAACTAGAGTTCCTGGCTCTGAAGTGGGCCATTGTTGATCAGTTTCATGACTATTTTGCAGGTGCCAAGATATTGGTAAAGCACTGATAACAACTTCTGACCTATGTACAGACCTCCGCCAAGTTGGATGCAGTGGCCATGGGTGGCTCTCTGCCTTGGCCACCTCACGACTATGCTGTTGAGTACAGAGCAGGCCTAAACCATATAGATGCAGATGCTCTCTCTCGAGACCTATGCCACAAACTGATTGGGTCAGGTTGTCAGAGCCTGACATAAGAGCTCTTGCTGAAATTTGACAAGTGAGGAACAGGGTGTCTCCTGATGCTGTGGACTGTAGTAGATTGCTTGGGGCCATCCAAAACTGCATACCTGCTGCCTACTGTCATTTTTCTGCATTAGACACTAGTTCTGTGCCCCAATTTAAGCAATGATAGTCTCCAACTTGGCTCAATCCCGAGACTCTATGATAAAAGCGGTTGTGGAGCTTTGCAGGCCGGGAGGGGCGTGTCAAATTTGCTCCACTGACTTGAGAACTGCCTTGTTATACAAAGAAGGGCCCAAATTAAAGCTGATTAACCAACTACTATCAGAGAGACTGTGGATAAGTGAGGCTGGTAGACAAACAACAACTGGTGCTGCCTCAGCTTTTAGGAGAACTGGTCCTGAGGTCCTTGTATAATCACATGGGGCATCTTGGCATAGACCGAACTCGATCTGGTCACGGACTCTGTTCTACTGGCCAAAAATGAGTACAGATGTGCATATTATGTCAAGACCTGTGGCTGCTGTTTGCAAAGAAAAAGCCTCTACCTCAGAGAGCTGTCCCCATGGTCAATATCACCTACTAGTGCCTCTATGGAACTGGTCTACATTGATTTCTGAGTTTAGAACCAGATCTGGAAAAATATCATAACATATTGGTAGTCAATGAACATTTTTTACCCGGTATGCACAGACCTTCCTTACCAAGGATCAGAAAGCAACCACGTGGCTAAAGTACTGTGGGAGAATTTCTTTGTCACTATGGAGGCTCTCAGAGGATCCACTCCGACCAGGGAGGGACTTTGAGAGCCAGTTAATCAAAGAGATGTTGTCTTTGTGTGAGTATGAAATCCAGAACTACCCCCATACCATCCCCTGGAGATGCCCAACCTGAAAGATTTAACCTTTCCTTTTGATATGTTGGGCACACTGCAACCCAAGGATAGATTGCTTGGCCATCCAAAACCGCATACCTGCTGCCTACTGTCATTTTCTGCATTGACACTAGTTCTGTGCCCCAATTAACAATGATAGTCTCCAACAGGCTCCAATCCCGAGACTCTATGATAAAAACGGCTGTGGAGGCTTTGCAGGCCGAGGGATTGTGTCCAAGTTATGCCCACTGACTTGAGAACTTCTTGTTATACAAAGAAGGCCCAAATTAAAGCGATTAACCTAATCACATACAGAGAGACTGTGGATAAGGAGGGCTGGGTAGACAAACAACAACTGGTGCTGCCCTCAGCTTTTAGAGAACTGGTCCTGAGGTCCCTTGCAGACAATCACACATGGGGCATCTTGCATAGACCGAACTCCCCGATCTGGCAATGACCCGTCTACTGGTCGTAAAATGAGCACAGATGTGCATATTATGTCACACCAGGCTGCTGTTTGCAAAGGTGCCTCACTTTGTAGAGCTGCCCCCATGGTCAATATCACCACTAGTGCCCCTAT
The DNA here is from genome assembly GCA_016271365.2 of Neoceratodus forsteri. NCBI lineage: Eukaryota > Metazoa > Chordata > Ceratodontiformes > Ceratodontidae > Neoceratodus > Neoceratodus forsteri. Next base: position 236,342,582 of record JADMNL010000026.1, read on the forward strand.
GGAACTGGTCTCACATTGACTCTGAGTTTAGGAAACCAGATCTGAAAATATCAGTAATATATTGGTAGTCACTGAACATTTTACCTGCATGCACAGACCTTTCCTACTAAGGATCAGAAAGCAACCACGTGGCTAAAGTACTCGTGAGAATTTTTTGTCCACTATGTAGCCCCTGAGGATCCACTCCACCATGGGAGGGACCTTGAGAGCCAGTTAATCAAAGAGGGATGATCTTTGTGGGGAGTATGAACCAGAACTACCCCATACCATCCCCAGGGAGACCTTAACCTGAAAAGATCAGAACTTCTCAATCACCTTGCTTGATATGTTGGGCACACTGCAACCCAAGGACAAGCCTAAAATGGAACAAAGATTAGCACCCTGGTTCATGCTTATAACTGCACTCAAAAGTGATGCCACTGGATTTTCCCTGCATAGGCTTGATGTTTTAGAGAGAGGCTAGATTGCCAGTGGATGTGTGTTTTGGGCCTCTAGTGCAAGCAGAAAATCATCTGCAGTATGTGCAGAAGTTGAAGGCCCACTTGCACTGCCTACCAACTGGCCCAGACCATGGCTGCCAAACGAAACCTGGCCAACAAGGAGGAGGTATGATAAGAAAGGAAAACAATGGAACTGAGAGAAGGGATAGAGAGCTATTGAGGAATCTGGATTGTATGGTAAACATAAATTGCTGATGATGGCATCACCTCCCTCATATTGTTGTGGGAAGACTGGGCCAATTTACTTGTATATAAGCGCGGCCTGAAACAATTCATAAGATGTGAAACCATACACAGAAATCATCTGCTGCCAATCGGCAGGATCCTGATTGAAGCTGGAATCTCCAATGCCCCCACGCACTCCAGGGGCCCAAGTGAGACTAAGTCTGCTGCCAAGAAAACCAGACTAATGGATCTTCAGAAAGCCAAATAAGAGGACCAGTCCAAACCTTTTCTGATGAAGATGATCGCCACTCTGTGTCTGAAGACAATGAAAGTAATATTGAATACTATCCCTCTTATGAACTGAGCCAGCTGTTTTGGGGCCAATCCCCTTGTTAACTCTGGAAATCACAGAGTTTGGAACTGTTTGATTCTGAAAGCAGCACAGAAGTCACAGAGTTTGGAATTCTGATTTTGAAAGCAGCACGAGGGAAGTCACAGAGTTTGGAATTCTGATTTTGAAAGCAGCAAAAGGGAAATCACAGAGTTTGGAACTGTTTGATTTTGAGCGGAGGCACATAGGAAGTCAAAGAGTTTGGAATTTGATTTTGAAAGCAGCACAAGGGAAATCACTGAGTTTGAACTGTCTGATTTTTTGAAAGCAGCATTAAGGGAAATCACAGAGTTTGGAACTCAGTGCTTTGGCTTCCTGTGAAGGAACTAGAAGGGGACAGGATCAGATCTACAGTACAGCAGCTCTTCTTGTTGTTTTACATTGTTTCTTGTGGATTTTACTTGGTAGAAGGTTATTTCTTTTCTTTCTTACTACTAAGCTGTGTAGCAGGGTATTGTTTGGGGCTGTTGAATTTTAACCTGTTTTGGCAGCTATAAGTGGGCCTATTTGTTTGATTCTCTGTGGCAGGCTGCATTTGTAGAGGCCTATTTCTTCTGTTTTAAAACATAATTTGGTGATTTAACTGGTCTGTTTCTTTGAATTGGAGACATATATCTTCTAATTCCAAGCCTATTTGATGTGTTGTTGGTGAAGCTGTTTGAATTGGAGTCCTGTTTCTTTGGGTAGCAAACCTATTTTGGGGGCTTTGAGTAGAATTGTGATTCATTGTTGCTGGCCTCCACTAGCTGCAAAGTTTTGAGTGCAGAGTGGTGGAAGGGTGCTAATGGTCTACCAGAGGCCTCAGCTAGCTGATTGTTTCTGGAATTCTGGGCTGGTCCCAATTTCGTCCATTATTTTATACCACGTTCTGACATTTCCTCAAATAGGCAAAGGATACACCTGTCATAGCAAAAGCAGACATCCAGGAAAGGAACAGCAGCAAGTGAAGGTGACTGTTTCTCTTGTGGAAGGAAGTAAATGCAAATCTAGGAGCTATTATTACTTCTTTGCATTGATACGTATTGGGGAAAGGAGGAGTAGCCTGTACAGGTTGTGCAATATGGCTACTTAAAGTCTGTTTTTGAGTGGATAGGAAGGATAGGAATATAAAAAGCAGTTGCTCAATATATCTAAACGTGGCAACAAAGGAGGTAAGGGAAATAAAGAAAATGTTTTGCACTGATAGAGGAGGGAGAGGGGAGACTGGGGGGAGTGTTTGGTATCCTGCATCTGGAAGGGTGGGGGTTGCTGGTGGGCATGCACAGTAATGGGTAGGGTGGTGGCTGCAACAACTGTGGTGCATCAATCTTCTAAAAATTGCCTGGAGTGTGAGAGGATGTTTTAGTGTGCAACCATAGAAAAGCTTAGAAAGGAGGTTGAGAGTCTGCAGGAGGAATAAGACAGGCAAGGCAGATTAAAAGGGCTTGAGCCCACACTGAGGGAGGAAGAAGGGAGATGAGGGAGGGCGATTAAGTCAACAGTGGTGAGGAGAGGGTCAGAAGAAGGGAAGCAGACAAAGGGGCCCAGGCCAGGAAGAACAATTGCCAGGGAAACCAGGTCAGAGACAAATGACAAATGGAAGGAGGAGATAGGGACCTGTGAGGGGAGGCCAAGAAGTGGCAAAATCATGGAGTGGAAAGGAGAGAACAGGTTACTGAAGAGAGAGGGAGCATACCAGGTGAAAGGCTTCAGAAAATAGTTGTGCACTGCTAGAGAGGAAGAAGGTGGAGGAGGGAAATGATGAAATTAGAGGAGTAATTGATAAATGCCTGGACCAAACTGGAGCGGGAGGAAGTTCTGCTGAGCAGAAGTGCAACAGGGGTAAAGGAAATAATGTTCAGGAGGAAGAAGAGGAGCTGAAATGGAGAGAGGAGATGAATGGAAGCAAGCAGAGAGTAAGAGGGTGGAATCTTAGTGCTGGGGACTCAGTACTAAGAGGGCTGAGTGGGGTAGCAAGGGAGAGGCATAGTCGCATTTGGGTGGAGGCCATGCCAGGAATGACAGCGGAAAGGGTGGGACAGTCTGTTCTGAAATATGCTGAAGGGGTAGGGACAAGCCTCATTTAATTATACATCTTGGGACAAACGACCTGGCTGACAAGAGCAGTAGGATACAGTCCAGAGGGAGGTTTGAGGAACTAGCACAATTATGTGAGGGGGGCAGGAAGATCAGTAACTTTTCTAGAGATACTCCCATGCTGCCAAGGTGCTACAACAAGAAAGCTTGAGAATAGGAGGAATTTAACGGATGGCTAAGAACCTGTGTATGCTAAGGGTATGGGCTGTTGGGGGGTGGGAGGAACCTGGGAGGACAGTGGTCTCTATGCCAAGGACAAACTACACTTGGAGTGAGGAGGGAAAGAAAGTGTTGAAACAGAGGATGGAGGAGTACATAGAGGAAGTTGGGAATTTAAACTAGGAGTGGGGGGGTGGCAGTTGGGGAAGAGATATGCAGAGACCACAGGTTGAGAAACCATATGAGTTTACCCCCCATACCAGTGACAAAGGACAAATGGCAAGTACTGTTGGTGATGTTAGGAAAGGAGGGCAGGATGGGGGGGGAAGGGTGGAAGGTGGTTACCCTTAATGCTAGGAGCCTTGGGAGGAAAACTGCAGAGTTACAGGTTCTCATGGCAGAGGGAGAGGTGGACATTGCAGCCATCACGGAAACATAGGCCACCCAATACAATGACTGGGACCTGTCTGTACCAGGGTACAGGTTATTTTGTAGGGACAGGGTGATTGGGAAAGGGAGAGGTGGCACTATATGTGAAGGAAGGACTGAAGTGTGTAAGGGAGGAAGGTGAGGAGGGTAGTACAGAGTCACTTTGGATGCAAATCCAGGATTCCAAGAATAGGATTCTTAGAATGGGAGTGGTGTACAGGCCACCATCTCAGACGGAGGAGTTAGACAGGGAACTAGCGGGACAGATCAGGAGACCTGCGAGAAGGGTAGTGTGTTGATTGTGGGGGACTTCAACATGCCAGGAGTGGACTGGAGCACCCCAACAACCAGGAACAGAAGGGAGCAGGTACTGCTGGATGCCTTCCAGGACAGCTTCCTGCTGCAAATTGTCAGTGAACCAACCAGGTTAGGAAATACCCTTGACCTTGTGCTGGCAAATGGGGACTTTGTGAGGGAACTTACAGCGGAGGAACCGCTGTCAGGGAGTGACCACCACTCAGTATGGCTCACATTGGATATGGGCAAGGAAGGAGTGGAATCTGGCACAATAGTGCTGGACTTCAGGAGGGCCGACTTTGGAGGATGGGGAAGTGGTAAGGGTACCTGGCAGAATTCAATCTAGTATGGACACTAACCAGAGGTGGGAGCTGATAAAGCTGGGGATAGTGGAGGCAACCAAAACCTGCTGCAAAGCCCAGAGCAAGAAGGCTAGGTCTAAGAAACCGATCTGATTGAGCAAGGAGGTCATGGAAAAGGTAAGGAGGAAAAGAGCTGCCTTTAGGAAGTACAAGAAAACAGGGAGGGGGGGGACAGGGAGGAGTACTTGACAGAATCGAAGGAGGTGACAAGGGCAGTAAGAGGAGCCAAAGCATCTACGGAACTCAGGCTGGCACAAGGCATTAAGAAGGGAAAGGACTTCTTTAAGTACATCAGGAGAAAAGGAGCTGTAAGGACCACATAGTAAGGATTAGGAAGGAGGGGTTGGGTGGAAGCAAGGGTGCGATAAGGCGGAGACACTAAATGAGTACTTCTGCTCAGTATTTACTAAAGAGAAGAGGGTGACACCCAAGGTGGGAGAAATGGCAGAAGCAGGAGGGAAGTGGTGACAGATGGGGAAATCATGGAGAGCAGAGTTCGAGAGGTTTGAAAGCACTGAGGGTGGACAAGGCACCAGGCCCAGATGGCATCCACCCCAGGGTACTGAAGGAGCTGGCAGAGGTCCTTGCAGGACCTTTGGCAGACCTATTTAATGCCTCACTACATTCGGAGTGTACCTCAGGACTGGAGGATGGTCTATGTGGTGCCTCTCCACAAGAGGGCCCCAAGGATGAACTGGAACTACAGACCAGTGAGCCTCACATCCATCATGGGTAAGCTAATGGAGACTATCCTGAAGGAGAGGCTGGTGGCCCTCCTAGAGGCCCAAGGACTACAGGACAGCAGACAGCATGGCTTCATACATGGCAGATCCTGCCAAACCAACCTGGTCGAGTTCTATGACTGGATAACTAGGCAACTGGACAGGGGCCATGCAGTGGATGTCCTGTATCTGGACTTCAGTAAGGCATTCGACTCAGTGCCACATGGAAGGCTGGGAAGGAAGTTAGTAGGCACAGGGTGGGTGCAAAGCTGGTGAGATGGGTAGGAAACTGGCTGCAGGGAAGGCAACAGAGGGTGGTGGTGGGTGGGAGCTCTCACACCCAAGGGCAGTGACGAGCGGTGTTCCACAGGGCTCAGTGTTGGGACCAGTGTTGTTTGGGATATTCATTGCAGACATATCATGGGACATCAAGAACAAGATCAGTCTGTTTGCTGATGATACCAAGGTAGGCGCGGTGGTGGATGACCTAGGGGATGGGCAGGGTTGCAGGATGATCTGGCAAAGCTTGAAACCTGGTCAGACACCTGGCAACTGGGCTTTAATGCCAAAAGTGCAAGGTGCTGCATTTTGGGATGAAGAACCCAAGGAGGAGTTACCAGCTAGGGGGAGTGCAGCTAGCCCAGACAGAGGAGGAGAAGGATCTGGGTGTGCTCATTACAGGTCAATGAACAACTCTGCACAATGTAGGAAGGCAGCTGCAAAGGTCAACAAAATGCTGGGTTGTATTTCAAGGGGTATATCCTCGAGGAGGGAGGAGGTGATTCTGCCACTGTATAGATCATTAGTTAGACCACACCTGGAGTACTGAGTGCAGTTCTGGCGTCCGTATCTGAAGAGGGACATTAAGTTACTGGAGGGGGTGCAGCGCAGAGCAACAAAGATGATCAAGGGGCTGGGGGACTTATCATACAAGAGGAGCTTGAAGGAGTTGAACATGTACTCACTGGAGGAGAGGAGAGACAGGGGTGACATGATTGAAACCTTTAAATACCTGAAAGGAATAAACAAGACTGGTACAGAGAGGCTGTTCAAAGTAAGGGAGGGGAGGGCCACCAGGGGCCATGATATGAGACTGGAGTGAGGAAGGTTCAGGAGGGAGATGAGGAGACACTTTTTTACAGAGAGGGTGGTGGCTGGGTGGAATGCGTTATGTGCTGAAGTGGTATGCAGTAGAACAGTGGACTGCTTCAAACGAGGATGGGACAGGACAAGGGGGAGGGTTAATGAAGGGGAAGGGTGGAAGGGAGGGGCAGCTGCAGAATAAGGGGTGCTAGCTGCACATTCGAGCAGACTTGCTAGACCTCTAGGCCTTTATCTGCTGGCAAATTTCGTATGTTCGTATGAGATGAGGTTGGGCTTTCTGGACTGTCTGGACCCCCAGGTTTGTCTCCGGAACCCATGCTTCCAGAGGATGAATTAGGTAGCAGCAAAGCCCAAGGGGTGGTGTCATTGAGCATGGCTGAACTATCTGACTTTTCAGAAGAAGAAAGTGATGTGGGGGAACAAGCCAATGATATACCAGAACCCGAAGAATATTTTGAATGCCCTGATGGTTCCTTACTAGTGCCTGAACAGTCCCCAGCTGAGCCAAGTAAAGTGGGTCCAGATATAGAGGGTCATGCCCCCGAAAGTACTATGAGCACTGGGTCCCCTTCCCCTGTGGAGGTTCCCCCTACTAATCTCAATGAGGCTGAAATGGAATCGGGGCCTGTAGCAGGGTTTTCCGAGACCCCTAGACACTCCAGCCGAGAAGTACGGCCTGTAGTAAAGTTGAGTTATGAGTCTCTGGGTCAGCCTGTGGACCTGCCCTTAAATGTGGTCCATAAAGGGGTGTATGTGTCCCCGAGCTCCTTGCCTAAGTTAGCCTTGGGGGATAACTCCAGCCTGTTAGTGTTGCCCTTTGAGTGTGGTACCCCTACCCCAGTTAGCCCGCCAGTAGTTGATAGGGAAGGGCCCCCTCTTTCCATGTGTCATGAGCAGAGAGTAATGACCTGATTTAAAAGAGGAAAGGGTTATCTGTTTGTAATGTTGGATAAACAGTAGTAAACTGGGAATACAGTGAAAGTGTATGTCATGTACAGTGTGATATAATGTTAATCAAACTGTTTGCCTTAAAGTGATTTAAGGGTAACTACTTGGCGTGGACGCCAAGTTCTTTTCAGGCCAGGAAGGGTGTAACCTCCTACAAATAGGGGTTCCTAGAAGCTTTCCTGGAGCTTGCCTAGATGCTCCATGCCTGGTTGGTGTTCGGAGTAAGGCCGCTGAATGCGGGCGTGGTGAGTGCTTTTACAGCCTCCAGTACTGTCTCTTTAAGAGCTGCCTAAGTGCAGTCATAATTACTCCAGAGAGGGGGTTTGAGTGTTTCTGTGCTCGAGTCCCACCCAGGATGCTGGAATTAGCTCCATTCTGCCATCGCTAAGTATGCAGAAGGAGCTCTGCTGAAGGATGTATCTGTTTGCTGGAAATAACTTAGAGTAATAATGATAATGTAGTTGTTCTAACCTGCCTTCTTTGTAGCAAAGACTGTTCTGATTATCTCCTCCATTTTGGTCCTGAACTGGCGAGTTGGACCAATCAGTACATCAGAACTGTAGATAGAGCTGGCTGACCAATGGGGACTTAGCTAGTAATCCTGGGAAGTAAAGTCTGGCCAAGGGCGCCTTTTTGCGCCAATCGGGACAGGTCTCATAGCCTGGTGTCTGCAGTCCACCTATGGGAACGGGTGGCGCGCTAGTGAGAAGGTGTCCCCCACTGCCTGAGAGAAGAGAGGCATTGTGACTGTGGAGCCGAAGGGAGCTCTGAGCTTCTGTGCCGTTGAGTGTTCGCGCGGGAAGCACGTGAAAGGCCTAGGCAGCTGCTTCTCATAGCCAGAAAGCTTAGACCAACCGCCAGCTAGCGGTCAGAGGAGGCTGTGTACAAACACAGCTACCTACCAGGCTCAACCTGTAGAGGACTGGAGAATCTGCTGAATCGCGCTCGGTCTGTCAGGAAAGTTGAAGCTGCAGTGAACCGCCCGCATAGCTGTGAGTTCAGTCGAGTTCAGGGAGCAGCTGCCTGGTATGGTACCCCTCTGTTGTTTTTCCATGTAAATGTGTGAGGTAGCCGTTGAAACTCAGGCCCAGCCCTGCAAGAGGTGAAAGAGTGGTTCTCTGTTGGAGTTGTGAGTACTAAATCAGGGTAGCTCCCTGCTAAAGGTTGTAAGCCAAGACACAGTCATTTTGTTGTATTGCAGACTATACGAATTGAGCTTCCTGACTTCATCTAAGCGTCATAGGAATTGAATGCTCCTTTGTGTCAGGGCCCCAACCAGCTGCATCGAGGAACTAGCCATTAGGGCCTGGGTACCCATAGACAATAACTGATAGGTTTAGGTCTGTGCACAGAGCCCTAGGTAGTTAAATATATTTTATAGTGATAAGTCAATCACCCTGATTTCCCCTGGTCCTTGTTATCTCCCCTCAAATAAATCAGATTGTTTGTTTTACAACTGTACCCTGGCTGGCTTGTGTTTTACTGGGGATATACTGCACAGTGAATATTTGATAACTGTACCTTACTTTCCAGGGGGTCTCCGGAGTGAGCTGAGTGGTTCGAGCTGGGGGGTAAGTGTTCAGGGGAAGAGCACTGTAATTAATCCGTGTGAGCCACTAGTGGGAAGAAAGGGGGGTTGCAGTAACCCAGAGGGCTGTGACCGAGTCAACCTTGACTGTCTTACCCCGACCTCTGGGTGGAGGCACCCGTCAATGGATCTGGGCCCCTTACCCTGTCACAGCTGAGACAGGTGGGGTGGTAGCCCTTAGGATAGCGCCCCCTGGGGGTTACACTTACAACTCCAAATGGAAAAGGTTCACTATTTGGTGCTCTGGTAAGCATATTTCTCCAGAATCTGCTGGGTTGCCTACAGTCCTGGACTATATGGTTCATCTCAATGGCTTGGGACTCAGACCAGCTACATTTAAAGTACATTTAGCAGCTGTTTCTGCCTTTTTGTCAGTGGGCAAGCCCTCTTCTCTGTCAGCCCATCCTGTATTTTGCAAATTCTTCAAGGGATTGTTGCACACCAATCCTCCCTTGAGGGACCCTGCTCCTGCTTGGGACCTTAATGTTTGCATTGCTCAGCTTATGCAACCCCCCCTTTGAGCCTTTGTCTTCTGCAGAACTTAAGTACTTTACTTGGAAAACTGTGTTTTTGGTAGCCATGACCTCTGCCAGGCACATCAGTGAATTGCAAGCCCTGTCAGTGGAGCCTGATTTCATCTCTTTCCATAGAGATAAAGTGGTCCTAAGAACTAACAGGAAGTTTTTGCCTCAGGTGGTTTCAGATTTCCACCTTAATCAGTCTGTCTCTCTCTCCCTGTTTTCTTCACTGACCATTCCTCCTCTGGGGAGAGGAGGTTGCACAGCCTGGACATAAAAAGAGCCCTTAGCTACTACATAGAGCGCACCAAGGGTCACAGGTTTGAGTCCCCCCCCAGTTGTTCCTCACTTATGGGGAGGTCAGTAAGGGCAAACCTGCCACTAAAAGATCTATTGCCAGGTGGATTGTCTCTTGTATACAATTCTGCTATGAGAAATTGGGTAGAACCCCGCCCTCAGGCCGAGGGCTCACTCTACTAGAGGTACAGCTGCTTCCCTGGCTGCTGCCAGGGATATTCCCATCTTAGAAATCTGTCAAGCAGCCACCTGGAAAACAGTCCATACATTCACCAAGCATTACTCTCTGGATATACAGGCTAGGAGTGATGCTCGGTTTGGCACAGCAGTACTTCAGAGCCTTTTCCCAAAGTAGGTTCTGTCCCTCCTCCTTCGAGGTACTGCTTGGTAGTCTGCATATGTCAGAATACAGCTTACTTCATGTTGTTTGAAGAAAAAATTACTCACCTTAGTAATGTTGTTTCTTCTAATGGAGTCTTGCTGTATTCTGACCTCCCTCCCCTCTCAGAAGCTGGTTTTTGGGATGTGGGTGGGCAGGAGCAGTGTTGGCACCTAGAGGTGCCCTTTTCTCACCCTCCTTTATTTTGGGTGTGTGTTGTGTTTTGTTTTTTGGGTTTCCTGACTTGAGTCTTTGCTTTGAAACCAAAAAACCCTTTTTTAGCAAATTTAGTTGCCAGTTGGCTAGTGTGAGTTTACAGTTTCCACACAGAACGCCTAGTGAGTATAGCGCGTAAAGATCTGACAGTTGGAGTTTAAACAACAGCAGACAGAGGCTTCAACCGAGCTCGAGCTCAGCATTCCATGCCCTGCATGGAAAGTTAACTCTTTGTTCTCTGGGGCAGTTCAAAGGTTGGTGATCACTGCATATGTCAGAATACAGCAAGACTCCATTAGAAGAAACAACATTACTAAGGTGAGTCATTTTTTCTTACCTTCCCTCCCTTTGTCCCCTCATTTTCTTTTCTTTCAGATATGGGATCATATCCTCTTCTTTCATGTGAGCCCCTGGGCTCTTGGCAGGAAAGAACTGGAGGGCGGGCTTGGGGACCGCCCCTTTATACTGATGTCGGCTGATGCCGATCACCTGACGTGATGGTGGTCCCCACCAGAGGCTGCTAGCTAGAGATTTTTCTGTGGGGTTCTGACACCTAGCGGCTTAGTCCTATTTGTGAACACCTACTGCAAGAGCCTCTCTCGAAGATCTACTGTTATGGTAAGTTCTTACGTAAATGCACTTTACTAGTGGGGTACCACAGGGTTCATTCAGTACTAGGTCCAGTCCTTTTTAATGTCTTTATAAGTGACATTGCAGAGGGACTGGAATGAAAAGTATGCCTCTTTGCAGATGACACAAAGATCTGCAACAGGGTTGATGCACAAGGATGCATGGAAAGGATGAGAAGGGACTTGGCAAGGTTGGAGGAATAGTCAGAAGTATGGCAGCTTGGATTCAATGCAAGGAAGTGCAAAATAATGCACCTGGGAAACAAAAATTGAGTGGAAGATTACACAGTGGGGGGGGGAGGTAGTAACAACAACAAAAATGGAAAGGGGCCTGGGAGTAATCATATCAGATGACCTTAAGGTTGGCAAGCAGTGTGAGAAGGCAGACGAGAGGGCTGGGAGGAAACTGGAATGTATAGGGAGAGGCATCACCAGCAGAAAACAGGAAGTTGTTATCCCTTGGTGCATACAGTTGGTGAGACCCCTTCAAACAACATGAAGTCTTGCTGTATTCTGACTATTGCAGTTAGCCCCAGGACTCAAATTGCCCCGGAGAGTAGAGGGTTAATTTCTATGCAGAGCATAGAATGTTGCGCTCGACCTCGGTTCAAACCTCAGTCTGCTGCACTTTGAAGCGCAACTGTCAGATTCTTTACTCTGCCTAACTGAACGGTCGCTCCGGAGATTTCTCCTTTGCTCACGGTTCGACAGTCTGTTAAAGTCCTCGGTTTTACCGATTACTTTTTCGCAAGTTTCGGTTCAGATCTCTGTCTGTGGTACAGTAAGTACTAGGTAGTGAACTAGACATAGTAAACTTGTGGAAATTGTAAAAATGTATTTCAAACAACATGAAGGCTTGCTGTATTCTGACTATTGCAGTGATATCCAACCTTTGAACTGCCCTGGGAAGGAAAGAGTTAACTTTCCATGCAAGGCATGGCACGCTGAGCTCGAGCTCGGTTGAGACTCTGTCTGTTGCTGTTTGAACCCAAACCACCAGATTCTTTACTTCGCCTCACTGAACAGTCGCTCCAGAGATTTCTCCTTTGCTCGGTTCAATGTAGTTGGTTAAAGTGTCATTTTTTCCCCTCGGTTTCAACCGAATTTATTCCATCTAACCTGTCGATTAAGTCTCTGTCTGTGGTACCGTGAGTACTAGATAGGTTTATTATTGTTTGCTTCTGTGTGGAACTTGTAAACGTCGGATCGGTTCGGTTTGAACCGATCAGGTTTGTTAAAAAAAGTTTGTTCTACTTTTTAGAGTGTGGTAACCGGTCCTTATCGGTTCTAAAAACGGATTTCATTATGTTTTTCCACTTACCTGTAACACGGTCAGGAACCGATAAGGGTATCTTGACTGGCGGATTGCCGAAAAAAGGGTAAGTTTGGTTAGGACTGGCCATGTCTGAGAAACCCAAGAGAAAAACCGGGCCCACTGGGTTTCTACTCTGTAGTGTGTGTGCGGAAGCCTTTGCTAAGGCTGACCCCCACACCACCTGTGTTTATTGTCTGGGGTTTGACCACCTCGATTCAGACTGCCAGATTTGTAAAAGTTTTCCCACAGCTACCCTGGAAAAGAGAGTAGGTAGGCTGAGGGAAAGGGAGGCCAAAAAGTCCGCTGACCCGGATGGCCAGCCCGGTTTGGTTCCAACCGAACCAGAAGGAGTGCCCTCTGACCAGGGCGAAACTTCTTCGGGCAAAAGGAGAACCGACTCTGAGGAGTCGGTTCTGGTTAAAAGAAAAAGAAGGGATAAGTCAGCTGGTTTGGATCCAGAAGTTCTTTCTCCGACCGCTGATGAAATAGCCAAAGCGATAATGATTGTTCAATTGCTAATTCCGGTTCCGACCGAACCGGCACCATCGGTTAGGGGCTCGGTTCGGTCGGTTCCCCCGGTTCCAGATTATAACTTAGAGGATTTTTATGAACCAGAGGAGGAGGAGGAAGGAGAGTTTGAGGATAGTGATGGTGATTATGAAAGTCTGGATGTGCCCATTGACCTGGACATCTCCCGAGACAGACCTTCAGGGGTTTCTCCTCCTAGGCTTTCTGAGTCCCCTTCCCACTTTATGTTTTACAAAAAAGTGGCTGAAACTCTTCAGCTTCCTATGGAGAAAGCAGTAGAGGATCAGGAGGAGCCTGATTATGTTGAGATGATGGACATCCCGGAGTCCAGGAGGCTGTCTATTCCCCTCCATAAATCTTTTGGGAAACAGACAATTAACATTTTAAAGACTCCTAATTCTATACCTCCTGTGGATAAAAGAATGGACAAGAGGTATACTCTTTCAGGCTCAGATACGGAGTTCCTTTCCCAGCAATGCAGCCATGTTGGGGTAGTGCAGGCTGCTGCCTGTGATAAGGCAAATATACCCTTGGCTTCACACCCCCCAGATAAGGACTCCAGGAGGATTGATGCCATGGCAAAGAAACAGTACATGGCAGCATCTTTGGGACTCAGGTAGGTTAATTATATGGCCTGTACAGCTAGATACCAGAAGTCTAGATGGGACACAGTGATGGCTCTAGCTAAACAGGTCCCTGGCCAGCTTGCCAAGGAGCTGGAGCAGGTGGCTGCAGATGGTATTGAGGCATCCAAGGTGCAATTTCATGCTACAGTGGACTCCAGTGATGTTTCATCTAGGGTCATGGCTACATTTGTGGCCCTCCGTAGGATGGCTTGGCTCAGATGTACTAGCCTGTCTCAGGATACCCAGACTAAGGCCATGGATTTTCCTGTTGTTGGTAATTCTCTGGGGAGCAGACAGAGAACTACATGAAGAAAATGGATGAATACAGGACCACCTATAGGAGTGCTCAGGCCAAGGAAAGGCAAGCCACTCCCCCAGAGTAGCATTCCAGGGGCAGTTGCAGGCCTTCCATAGGCCTTCTACCAAGCCAGGCCTCCTTTTCCGCCTTGCCCAGAGGGGTTCTTCAGAGTGAGAGGCAGGCGGTGCAAGCAGGCCTGCACACCCCTCAGCCTAAAGCCCCTGCCAAACAGGCACCCTGATGGGTTTGCCCGGGCCGATTCTCCACCACCCGTAGGGGGCAGGCTGACTTACTTTGTCCAGGACTGGATGTCTTTAACATCAGACAAATGGGTCCTGGAGGTAGTAAGCCAGGGACTGGTTCTCAGCTTCAAACAATTTCCCAAGATGAGAACCAGGTTCTTTCCACCTGCAAATCCTTCAGAGGCCCTTGCCCTAGAGGCAGAGGTCTCTTCCCTCTTAGCTCTGAGAGCCATAGAAAGGGTTCCACCCCTACACAAGGGAAAAGGATTGTACTCCAGGTGCTTCTTAACTCCCAAAAAGACAGGAGAATGGTGGCCCATCCTGGATCTCAGATATTTAAACAAGCACCCTTTAAAGCCAAAGTTCAAAATGGTGACTCTGGGAATAATTCTACCCTCTCTAAGGCCAGGGGACTGGCTAGTTTCCCTGGATCTCAAGGATGCCTATTTCCACATTCCCATCAGATGCTCCCACAGAAAGTACCTCAGGTTCGAGTTGCCCTCAGGCCACTATCCATTCGGAGCAATGCCCTTTGGCCTAACATCAGCTCCAAGGGTGTTCACAAAATGCCTGGCAGTAGTGGTTGCTTTCCTAAGGAGAAAAAAGATCTCCATCTTTCCATACCTGAACGGCTGGCTCATAGTAGGTCAGTCTCCAGACCAAGTCAAGTCACACCTACAGATGACTCAGCAACTGCTCACTTCTCTAGGATTCCTTCTGAATCTTTCAAAGTCAGTTGTAGAGCCAGTGCAGCTCCTCACCTTCATAGGGGCAGAGCTGGATACAATAAAGGCAAGAGCCTTCCTTCCCCTGGACAGGGCAAGGACCCTTGTTACACTGGCCTCTTCATTCACCCTCCAGGTGTCTCGACCAGCAAGGCATTTTTTGCACCTCCTGGGCCACATGGCTGCCTCTACAGCAGTGGTCCAAGGAGCAAGATTTCAGATGAGGGACATTCAGTTCCACTTAAGAGCCTTTTGGTCCCAGAGAAAGGATTCTCTGACCAAACTAATCCCAGTGACTCGAACCCTGATCCAGGCTTTGCAATGGTGGTAGGATCAGGACAACCTAAGGCAAGGAGTTCCCTTTGTCACTCAATCTCATTCTCTAATCCTTACCACAGATGCCTCCCTCTTGGGCAAGGGAGCCCACTTGGGGGATCTGACCACCCAAGGGTTGTGGTCACCTCAAGAATCTCTGCTTCACATCAGTCTCTTAGAACTCAGAGCAGTGTTTCTAGCACTTCATGCTTTTTCCAAGTCTGTTCAGGACAAAGTAGTTCAGATCAGGACAGACAATACCACCACAATGTGGTACATCAACAAGCAAGGGGGAACTCGGTCTACGGCCTTGTGCACAGAGGCAATAAAGTTGTGGTCTCTGGCCTATTCCCTGAATACCGCTCTGATAGCAGTGCACCTCCCAGGGAAGGACAATGTCCTGGCAGGTGCTCTCAGCAGGATATCTCAGGGCCATCACGAATGGTCCTTTATCCCCTGATTTTGAAGGTGATCTTCTCCAGATGGGGCACCCCACAGATGGATCTTTTTGCAGCCCCAGACAATCACCAACTTCCTCTTTTTTTGCTGCAGGCCCCCAGTGTTGGGCTCAGTTCCCCTGGATGCCCTAGTTCTCAATTGGGAAGGGAAGTTCCTGTATGCTTCCCCCCCTTCCCTCTCCCGTTCAAGGTACTAGTCAAAATCAGGTCTCAACCCTGCCAAGGGATTCCAATTGCTTCAGACTGGGCCAGACAGCCCTGGTACCCTCTCTTTCTGTCCTTAGCAGTCCACCTTCCCCTGTCTCTTCCCAGGAATTACAACCTGTTAACATGTTCTCATGGGAGGGTCTGGTATCCGAATCTCAAATCTCTCAATCTCAAGGCCGGGCTTTTGAAGAGTTAGAGTTTGCTGATTTGCATCTCTCTCAAGGTATTCTGGATATTTTAAAGGCTTCCCGAAAGCCTTCCACCAGAAAGACTTGCAACTCAAAATGGAAAAGGTTTACTATTTGGTGCTCTTGGAAGCATATTTCTCCAGAGTCTGCTGGGTTGCCTACAGTCCTTGACTATGTGGTTCATCTCAATTGCTTGGGTCTCAGACCAGCTACACTTAGAGTGCATCTGGCAACTGTCTCTGCCTTCTTGTCAGCAGGCAAGCATTCTTTCCTTTCAGCTCATCCTGTATTCTGTAAATTCTTCAAGGGATTGCTGCATACCACTCCTCCCTTCAGGGACCCTGCCCCTGCTTGGGACCTTAATGTTTGCATTGCTCAGCTTATGCAACCCCCTTTTGAGCCTTTGTCCTCAGCAGAGCTTAAGTACTTGACTTGGAAAACTGTGTTCTTGGTAGCCATTACTTCTGCCAGACGCATAAGTGAGTTACAGGCCCTCTCAGTGGAGCCTGATATAATCTCTTTCCATAGAGATAAGGTGGTCCTCAGGACTAATAGGAAGTTTTTGCCTAAGGTGGTTTCAGATTTCCACCTTAACCAGTCTATGTCTCTTCCTGTTTTCTTCACTGACCATTCCTCCTCTGGGGAGGGAGCTGCACAACTGGATGTGAAAAGGGCCCTTAGCTACTACGAGAGACACCAAGGGTCACAGGTTTGACTCCTCCAACTGTTCCTCATTTATGGTGAGGTTGGTAAGGAAAACCTGCCACTAAGAGATCTATTACCAGGTGGATTGTCTCTTGTATACAATTTTGCTATGAAAAATTAGGTAGGATTCCACCCTCAGGCCTGAGGGCTCACTCTACCAGAGGTACAGCTGCTTCCCTGGCTGCTGCCAGGGATATTCCTATCTTAGAGATTTGTCAAGCAGCCACCTGGAAAACAGTACATACTTTCACCAAGCATTACTCTCTGGATATCCAGGCTAGGAGTGATGCTCGGTTTGGTACAGCAGTGCTTCAGAGCTTACTCCCGAAGTAGGTTCTGTCCCTCCTCCATGGAGGTACTGCTTGGTAGTCTGCAATAGTCAGAATACAGCAAGACTTCATGTTGTTTGAAGAAAAAATAACTCGCCTTAGTAATGTTGTTTCTTCTAATGGAGTCTTGCTGTATTCTGACCCCCCCGCCTCCCCTCTCAGAACATGGGTTTTGGGATGTGGGTGGGCAGGAACAGTGTTGGCACCCTGGAGGTGCCCCCCTTTTTCTCACCCTCCTTTATTTTGGGTGTGTGTTGTGTTTTGTTTTTTGGGTTTCCTGACTTGAGTCTTTGCTTTGAAACCAAAAAACCCTTTTTTAACAAATTTATTTGCCAGTTGGTTAGTGTGAGTTTACAGTTTCCACACAGAACACCTAGTGAGTATAGCTCGTAAAGATCTGACGGTTGGAGTTTAAACAACAGCAGACAGAGGCTTCAACCGAGCTCGAGCTCAGCGTTCCATGCCCTGCATGGAAAGTTAACTCTTTGTTCTCTGGGACAGTTCAAAGGTTGGGGATCACTGCATATGTCAGAATACAGCAAGACTCCATTAGAAGAAACAACATTACTAAGGTGAGTAATTTTTTCCTTTTCAACCGGTTCAGCTGAACCGGCCGTTTTAGTGAATTATATATTCTGTCTTTATTTCTAAACTTAGAGTGTGGTTGCCGGTCCTTATCAGTTTTAAAAAAAACGCATTTTCTGGTGTTTTCTTCCAATACCCGTGACATGGTTAGAAACCAAAAAGGGTGTCTTACCTGGTTGTTTGCCATAAAAAGGGCAAGTTTGTGGTTAGGATGGCTACATCTGAGATACCCAAAAGAAAAACCGGGCCCACTGGGTTTCAACACTGCAGTGTGTGTGTGGGGAGGTCTTTGCTAAGGCTGATCCCCACACCACCTGTGTTTATTGTCTGGGATTTGACCACCTCGATTCAGACTGCCAAATCTGTAAAAATTTCCCTATGTCTATCCTGGAAAAAAGATTAGGTAGGCTTAGGGATAAGGAGGCTGACAAGTCCGCTTACCCGGATGGACAGCCGAGTTCGGTTCTGACCGAACCTGAGGGAATGCCCTCTGACCAGGGCGATACTTCTTCAGGCAAGAGGAGAGCCTATCCTGAGTGATCGGTTCCTACAAAAAGAAAAGAAAAATCAGCCGGTTCGGATCCAGAGACCCATTTTCCGACCGCCGAAGACATTGCCAAAGCAATAAAGATTGTAGAATCGCTTCGCCCGGTTCCGTCTGATCCGGCGCCTTCTGGCAGGCGCTCATTTCGGTCAGTTCCTCTGGTTCAAAATTATGCCTCTGAAGATTTCTATGAACCAGATTTGGAGAGGGATGAAGATTATGATGATGATGATGGTGTGGAAGGTCTGGATGAGCCCATTGAACCAGACATCTCCCCAGACAGGCCTTCCTGTGTTTCCCCTCCTAGGCTTTCTGAGTCCCCTTCCCACTACATGTTTTACAGGAAAGTGGCAGAAACCCTCCAACTCCCTGTGGAAGAAGCTGTAGAGGAACAAGAGGAACCTGATTATGTGGAGATGGTGGACATCCCAGAGTCCAAGAGACTGTCTATTCCCCTTCATAAGTCTTTTGGGAAACAGACACAAAAGATTTTAAAAACTCCAAATTCTGTACCTCCTGTCGACAGAAGGATGGACAAAAGGTAGACCTTATCAGGTTCAGTACTTGTATCAACAATGCAGCCGTGTCGGGGTTGTGCAGGCTGCAGCCTGTGATAAGGCTAATATACCCTTGGCTTCACACCCCCCAGATAAAGACTCTAGGAGGTCGGATGCCATGGCAAAGGAACAGTACATGGCATCTGCCTTGGGACTCAGGCAGGCTAATTATATGGCCTAGGCAGCTAGGTACCAGAAGTCCAAGTGGGACACTGTACTGGCACTGGCTAAGCAGACCTCCCCCCCAGCTAGTCAAGGAGCTGGAGGGGGTGGCTGCTGATGAGATTGAGGCATCTAAGGTACAGTTCCGTGCTGCTGTGGATGCCAATGATGTGTCATCTAGAGCCATGGCTATATGTGTGGCTCCTCGAAGAATGGCTTGACTCAGATGTACTAGCCTCTCACAGGACTCCCAGGCTAAGGCCATGGATTTCCCTGTAGTGGGTAATTCTCTGTTCAAACAACATGAAGTCTTGCTATATTATAGACATTAGCAGTTTGATCCAGCTGTAGAACTGCCCCTTAGTGAAATGGTTAAAACCATTCCAAAATAGAATTTTGGCACGAGAGCAGCTCTATCTGTGTCATTTCAAACTTGAACTGTCAGATTCTTTACTCCGCCTCAGTGAACAGTCGCTCCGGAGATTTCTCCTTCTGCTCGGTTCATTTCTCGGTTTAAAAGTGTTTTCTGGGTTGGATTTAACCGAGAATAGTTTTATTTTAACCATAAAACCGTTCGTTCAAGCCTTCTGTGGTAACCGTAAGTAAATGAAGGTTTTGTCTGTGTGGAACTTGTAAGTTATCGGTTCGGTTTTGAACCGATCAGTGGGTTTAAAACTCATTTAAAACTAAAAGTTACTATTTTAGAGTGCGGTTCCCGGTTCTTATCTCTTCTAAAAAAACCGGATTTATTACGGTTTTTTCCAATACCGTGACACGGTTAGGAACCGATAAGGGTATCTTGTCTGGCACTGCCGTTAAAAGGGCAAGTTTTTGGTTAGGCTGGCATTATGTCTGAGAAACCCAAAAGAAAAACCGGGCCCACTGGGTTTCAACACTGTGATGTTTCTGGGGAAGTCTTTGCCAAGGCTGACCCACACACCATGTGTTTATTGTCTGAGGTTTGACCACCTCCAGTCAGACTGCCAGGTATGTAAGAATTTCCTGCAGCCACCCTGGAAAAAGATTGGGCAGGCTCAGGGAACGAGAGGCCAAAAGTCCGCTGACCTGGATGCCAGCCCGGTTCGGTGCCAGCCGAACAGAGGGAGTGCCCTCTGACCAGGGCCAGACTTCCTCAGGCAAGAGAAGCTGGTTCGAGAACCAATTCCAGTAAAGAAAACAAGAAAATCAGCAGGTCTAGGTCCAAAATTCCTTCTCCAACTGCTGCAGAGATAACAAAAGCCTTACAAATTGTCCAGTCACTGTCTCGGGTCCGTCCGAACCACCACTATCTGGTAAAGGTCGGTTTGTCCGGTCCCAGTGGTTCAGGATTATGATATTGAGGAATTTTATGAACCAGAGAGGGGAGGAGGATTATGAACAGTATGAATGTGGCTGGAAGGTCTGGGTGTGCCCATTAGACGGACATCTCCCCAGACAGACCTTTAGAATCTCCCCTATGCTGTCTGAGTCCCCATCTCATTTTATGTTTTATAAAAAAGTTGCTGAAACCCTCCAGCTTCCTTTAGAAGAGGCTGTGGATGAGCAAGAGGAGCCTGATTTTGTAGAAATGATGGATATTCCAGAGTCTGGGAGATTGCCTATTCCTTTACATAAGTCTTTTAGGAAACAAACAATTAAAATTTTAAAAGCTCCTAATTCTGTGCCTCCTGTAGATAAAAAGATGAACAGAAGGTATACATTGTCAGGCCATGATACAGAATTCCTTTTCAGCAATGCAGTCATGTTGGGGTAGTTCAGGCTGCTGCCTGTGATAAAGCTAATATTCCCTTGGCTTCACATCCTCCTGACAAGGATTCCAGGAAGATTGATGCCATGGCAAAAAAACAGTATATGGCAGCCTCTCTGGGACTCAGGCAAGCAAATTATATGGCTTATGTAGCTAGGTATCAGAAATCTAGATGGGATACTGTTATGCAATTGGCCAAGCAGGCCCATGGCCAGCTGGCTAGTGAACTAGAACAGGTGGCTGCTGATGGCATGAAGCCTCTAAGGTTCAGTTTCCTGCTGCTGTGGATGTTAAGATGTTTCCTCTAGGGTCATGGCCACATCTGTAGCTTTATAAATGGGTTGGCCTGGCTCAGGTGTACCTAGTTTGTCTGGGATACCCAGACTAAGGCTATGGATTTTCCTGTGGTGGGAAATTCTCTGTTTGGAGAGCAGACAGAGAATTACATGAAGAAGATGGATGAATATAGGACTACTTACAAGACTGCCCAGGCTAAGGAGCAGCAAGCCACTCCTCAAAGGCATGCCCCCAGGGGTAGGGATAGGCCTTTTCACAGGCCTTTCTACCAGACTCAGGCCCCTTCTGCCTATGCTCAGAGGGGCTTCTTCAGAGGCAGGGGCAGACGAGGGGTGGGCAGATCTGCTCCCACCCCCCAGCCTAAAGCTCCTGCGAAACAGGCCGATTCTCCTGTACCAGTGGGGGGCAGGCTGGCTTGCTTCAGTCAGGATTGGGCTTCTTTAACCTCAGACAAGTGGGTTCTGGAAGTAGTAAGCCAGGGTCTGGTTCTCAGCTTCAAAAAGTTTCCCAAGTTGAGAAGCAGATTTTTTCTACCTGCAAGTGCTTCAGAGACCCTCGCTCTGGAAACAGAGGTCTCATCCCTGTTAGCTCTCAGAGCAGTAGAAAGGGTTCCTCCCCTGCATCAGGGCAGGGTCTATATTCAGATACTTCCTTACCCCAAAAAGACAGGAGAATGGCGCCCATCTTAGATCTCAGATATCTGAACAAGCATCTTTTGAAACCAAAGTTCAAAATGGTAACTCTGGCAATGATTTTACCTTCCCTAAGGCCAGGGGACTGGCTAGCCTCCCTGGACCTCAAGGATGCCTATTTCCATGTCCTAATCAGAAGATCCATCGAAAGTACCTCAGATTCGAACTGCCCTCAGGTCATTACCAGTTCAGATCAATGCCCTTGGCCTTACCTCTGCTCCAAGGGTATTCACAAAGTGTCTAGCAGTGGCAGTGGCCCACTTAAGGAGGCAGAGGATTGCTGTTTTCCCTATCTAGACAACTGGCTCATTGTAGGCCAGTCCCAGAACAGGTAAAATCTCACCTGCAGGTCACCCAGCAGCTTCTCACCTCCTGGTTTTCTGCTAAACCTACCAAAGTCGGTTCTGGAACCAGTCCAGGTACTCACCTTTATAGGGGCAGAATTGGACACAAAGCTAGCCAGAACCTTTCTTCCCCCAGAAAGGGTAAGGAATTTAGTGGCTCTGGCCTCTCCTTCACTCTGCAGGTCTCTCGACCAGCAAGACACTTTCTGCAGCTCCTGGGGCACATGGTTGCATCCACAGCTGTTGTGCAGGGAGCCAGATTTCAGATGAGAGACATTCAGTTTCACTTGAGAACCTTTTGGTCTCAGAGAAGAAACCCCCTTTCCAAGTTGGTCCCAGTGACTCGAACCTTGATCCAAGCTCTCCAGTGGTGGCAGGATCAGAGTAATTTAGGAGCGGGGGTCCCCTTCATTTCCCCTTCTCACGACTTGACTCTCACTACAGATGCTTCCCTTCTGGGTTGGGGAGCCCACATGGGCAACCTTTCCACTCAGGGAGTTTGGTCCCCCCAGGAATCTCTGCTCCACATCAGTTTGCTGGAACTCAGAGCTGTCTTTTTAACTCTTCAAGCTTTTTCTGCATCTGTCTATGACAAGGTGATACAAGTCAGTACAGACAACACCACAACAATGTGGTACATCAACAAACGGGGGCACTCGGTCTTCGGCCTTGTGCACCGAGGCAATGAAGTTGTGGTCTCCGGCCTATTCCCTGAATACTTCCCTCATAGCAGTTCATCTTCCAGGGAAGGACAGTGTCCTAGCGGATGCCCTCAGCAGGATTTCCCAGGGCCATCACGAATGGTCCCTGGCTCTTCAAGTGCTGGGGATAGTTTTTGCCAGGTGGGGCATCCCTCAGATAGATCTTTTTGCAGCCCCAGACAATCACAGACTTCCTCTGTTCTGTTGCAGGCCTCAGTGCTGGGCTCAGTTCCCTGGATGCCCTTCTTCTGCATTGGGAGGGAAGTTCCTCTGCTTTCCCCTTTCCTCTTCTATTCAAAGTACTAGTCAAAATCAGATCTCAGCCTTGCAGGGTGATTCTGATTGCCCCGGATTGGGCCAGGCAGCCCTGGTACCCACTCCTTCTGTCTCTGACAGTCCATCTTCCCCTGTGCCTCCCCAGGAATCACAATCTGTTGACTTGTGCCCAGGGAAGGGTTTGGTATCCGGACCTCAAATCCCTCAACCTCAAGGCCTGGCTCTTGAGGAGTTAGAGTTTGCTGATTTACACCTCTCTCAGAGTGTTCTTGAGATCCTAAAGGCTTCCAGAAAGCCTTCCACTAGGGCTACTTATAGTTCTAAATGGAAAAGGTTTTCCATTTGGTGTGCTGGGAAAAATATTTCCCAGAATCTGCTGAATTGCCCATTTTGTTAGATTACATGGTACATCTTAATTCCTTGGGTCTCAGACCAGCTACCCTGAGAGTTCATTTGGCAGCTGTATCTGCTTTTGTGTCAAGCAGGAAAGTCAACCCTCTTTCCTCTCATCCTGTGTTTTCCAAGTTTTTAAGGGATTACTCCATACTAATCCTCCCTTTAGGAACTGGCCCTGCTTGGGACCTTAATGTTTGCATTGCCCAGTTAATGCAACCCCTTTGAACCTCTGTCTTCTGCAGAGCTTAAGTACCTAACTTGGAAAACTGTTTTCTAGTGGCTATCACTTCTGCCAGACGCATAAGTGAATTGCAAGCCTTGTCAGTGGAGACTGACTTTATTTTCTTTCCACAGGGATAAGGTAGTCCTTAGGACTAATAGGAAGTTTTGCCTAAGGTGGTTTCAGATTTCCATCTTAATCAATCTATCTCCCTTCCAGTATTTTTCACTGATCACTCCTCTTCGGGTGAGAGGAGGTTGCACAGCCTGGATGTTAAGAGAGCTCTTAGTTATTATATAGAGCTTACCAAAGGTCACAGGTTCGAATCCCTCCAACTTTTCCTTACCTATGGTGAAGTTGGGAAAGGCAAACCTGCCACTAAGAGATCAATAGCCAGGTGGATTGTCTCTTGTATCCAATTTTGTTATCAGAAAGTGGGCAGAGCCCCCGGTTTGAGGGCTCATTCTACCGGGGTACAGCTGCGTCTCTAGCTGCTGCCAGAGATATCCCTTTATTAGAGATTTGCCAGGCTGCTACTTGGAAAACGGTACACACTTTTACCAAGCATTACTCCCTGGATGTCCAGGCCAGGAGAGATGCTCGGTTTGGCACAGCTGTTCTTCAGAGCCTATTCCCTAAGTAGGTTCTGCCCCTCCTCCATGGAGGTACTGCTGTGTATTCTGATAATGTCTATAATATAGCAAGACTTCATGTTGTTTGAAGAAAAAATTACTCACCTTAGTAATGTTGTTTCTTGTAATGGAGTCTTGCTATATTATAGACCTCCTCCCCAACCTGCCCCTCTCAGAACCTCTACTAGGTGGGGTGCGGGCAACTTAGTGTGGGCACTACTTATGTTCTTTTAGCATTTTGTCCCCTTTGAGACTTTGGGGGTGTGTATGTGTACGCATGTGTGTGTTTTATTATACTTATGTTCCATTTTCATATTATTAGAATGGTGTTAGTATTTCTGGTCCCCTGACTTGAGTCTTGGGTGTTGGGACCATCAATGGTTGTTATTATTTAGGTAGCCATTTGGCTAGTGTAGGTTACAGCTTCCACACAGACCTTAGTGAGTTTGGCTCGTAAAGATCTGACAGTTCAAGTTTGAAATGACACAGATAGAGCTGCTCTCGTGCCAAAATTCTATTTTGGAATGGTTTTATCCATTTCAGTCCTGGGCAGTTCTAGAGCTGGATCAAACTGCTAATGTCTATAATATAGCAAGACTCCATTAGAAGAAACAACATTACTAAGGTGAGTAATTTTTTCTTTGGGGAGCAGACAGAGAATTACATGAAAAAGATGGAAGAGTATAGGACCACTTATAGGAGTGCACAGGCCAAGGAAAGGCAAGCAACTCCTCAAAGGCACCAAGCTTGGGGCAGGGGTAGGCCTTTTCTTAGGCCTTTCTGCCAAGCACAGGCCTCTTCTCCCTTTTCTCAAAGGGGGTTCTTCAGAGGGAGAGGCAGAAGGGGGATGAGCAGGGCTGCATCCACCCCTCAACCTAAGGCTCCTGCAAGCAACCACCCTGATGTGTCAGCCCGGGTCGACTCCCCCATTCCTGTAGATGGCAGGCTGGCTTATTTCATCCAGGACTGGATGTCTGTTATCTCAAACAAGTGGCTCCTGAAGGTAGTAAGCCAGGGGCTGGTTCTCAGCTTCAAGAAATTTCCAAAGCTGAGGGCCAGTTCTTTTCCACCTGCAAGCATCTCCGAAACAGTTGCCCTAGAGGCAGAGGTTTCATCTCTACTGGCTCTAAAGGCTGTAGAGAGAGTTTCTACATTGCACATGGGTAAAGGTCTGTACTCTAGGTACTTCCTTACCCCAAAAAAGACAGGGGAGAGGCAACCCATCCTAGACTTAAGATACCTGAACAAACATCTTTTAAAACCAAAATTCAAAATGGTGACTCTGGGAATAATCCTTCCCTCTCTAAGGCCTGGGGACTCGCTAGTCTCCCTGGACTTAAAAGATGCCTACTTTCACATTCCCATCAGGTACTCCCACAGAAAGTACCTGAGGTTCGAATTGCCTTTCATCTGAACCAATCTATGTCTCTCCCTGTGTTCTTCACTGATCATTCTTCTTCTGGAGAAAGAAGTTTACACAGTTTGGATGTTAAAAGAGCCCGTAGTTACTACGTTGCATTATCAGTTCAAAGCTATGCCCTTCTGCCTAACAGCTCCAAGGTATTCACAAAATGCCTAGCAATAGTAGTAGCCTTTTAAGAAGGAAAAATATTTCCATATTTCCATACCTGGATGACTGGCTCATTGTGCGTCAGTCCCCAGACCAAGTCAAGTCATGTCAGACCTGCAAGTGACTTAGCAAGTGCTCACTTCTCTAGGATTCCTTCTGTCAGACCTGCAAGTGACTTAGCAAGTGCTCACTTCTCTAGGATTCCTTCTCAGTCTTCCCAAGTCAGTTCTCGAGCCTGTACAGCTCCTCACCTTCATAGGTGCAGAGTTCGATACAGTCAAAGCAAGAGCTTTTCTTCCCTTGGAAAGGGCAAGGGCTATTGTATAGCTGGCTTCTTCATTCTACCTTCTGGTCTCTCGGCCAGCAAGGCACTTCCTTCAACTTCTGGGCCACATGGCAGCTTCTACAGCAGTGGTCCAAGGGGCAGATTTCAGATGAGTCACATTCAGTTTTACCTGAGAGCCTTTTGGTCTCGGAAGAAAGATTCTCTAACCAAACTAGTTCCAGTGACTCAGACTCTGATCCAGGCTCTCCAGTGGTGGCAGGATCAGGGCAACCTCAGGCAAGGAGTCCCATTCACCACTCAGTCTCACTCTGTGGTCCTAACCACGGATGCTTCTCTATTGGGGTGGGGAGCCCATCTGAGGGCTCTCACAGCCCAGGAACTGTGGTCCCTTCAGGAATCCCTTCTTCATATCAATCTCTTGGAACTCAGGATGGTCTTTCTGGCCCTGCAAACTTTCTCTCAGTTAGTGCAGAACAAGGTGGTTCAGGTCAGGACAGACAACACCACCACCATGTGGTACATCAACAAGCAGGGAGGCACTCGGTCCATGGCCTTGTGCACAGAAGCCATGAAATTGTGGTTCCTAGCTTATTCTCTGCAGACCTCTCTGATAGCAGTCCACATTCCAGGTAAGGACAGTGTGCTATCAGATGCATTGAGAAGGATCTCCCAGGGCCATCACTGATGGTCCCTGGAACCTCTGGTGTTGAAAGTGAGTTTTTCAAGGTGGGGCACTGCAGAGATAGATCTCTTTGCAGCCCCAATCATCAACTTCCTTTGTTTTGTTGCAGACCCTCAGTCTTGGGCTCAGTCCCTCTGAATGCTCTGTTTTTGAACTGGGAAGGGAAAGTTCTATATGCCTTCCTTCCCTTTCCTCTACTGTTCAAGGTTCTGGTCAAGATAAGGTCACAACCCTGCCAAGTGATTCTGATTGCTCCAGACTGGGCCAGGCAGCCTTGGTACCCCCTGTTGCTGTCACTAGCAGTCTATCTTCCTCTGTCTCTTCCCGGGAATTACAACCTGTTAACCTCCTCTCAGGGGGAGGATTTGGTACCCCAATCTTCAGTCTTTCAATCTCAAAGCATGGCTCTTGAGAGTTTGAGTATGCAGATTTGCATCTGTTCCAAGGGGTTCTGGATATTCTCAAAGCCTCTCGAAAGCCTGCCACCAGAAAAACTTATAACTCCAAATGGAAAAGATTCAGCATTTGGTGTTTCAAGAAGCATATATCCCCAGATACTGCTGAATTGTCTATAGTTCTGGATTATATGGTTCATCTTAATGGCCTAGGCCTCAGACCAGCTACTCTCAAAGTACATTTGTCAGCTGTTTCTGCTTTTCTGTCAGTGGGAAAGCCTTTTTCACTGTCATCTCACCCTGTATTCTGTACATTTTCAAGGGATTGCTTCATACCAATCCCCCTTTAGGGATCCTACCCCTGCTTGGGATCTTAATGTTTGCATTGCCCAGCTTATGCAACCCCCTTTTGTGCCTTTGTCTTCAGCAGAGCTTAGGTACTTGACTTGGAAAACTGTGTGCCTGGCAGCTATTACCTCTCCCAGGCTTGTCAGTGAATTGCAAGCACTGTCAGTGGAGCCTGATTTTATCTCATTCCATAGAGGTAAAGTAGTCCTTAGAACTAACCAAAAGTTTTTACCCAAAGTGGTTTCAGATTTTCATCTGAACCAATGTATGTCTCTCCCTGTGTTCTTCACTGATCATTCTTCTTCTGGAGAAAGAAGTTTACACAGTTTGGATGTTAAAAGAGCCCGTAGTTACTACATTGAGCGTACTAATGCTCACAGGTTTGACTCCTTCCAGTTGCTTCTCACTTACGGGGAAGTGGGGAAGGGCAAACCTGCCACTAAGAAAACTATTGCCTGGTGGATTGTCTCTTGTATTCAATTCTGCTATAAGAAGCTAGGCAAAATACCTCCCTCAGGTCTGAGGGCTCATTTGAGTAGAGGTACAGCTGCATCCCTGACTGCAGCCAGGGATATTCCTTTGCTAGAGATATGTAAAGCAGTCACCTGGAAAACAGTCCATATGTTTACTAAACATTACTCCCTGGACATCCAGGCTAGGAGTGATGCTCGGTTTGGTACAGCAGTACTGCAGAGCCTATTCCCAAGGTAGGTTCGATTCCCTCCTCCATAGAGGTACTGCTTGGTAGTCTGCAATAGTCAGAATACAGCAAGACTTCATGTTGTTTGAAGAAAAAATTACTCACCTTAGTAATTATGTTTCTTCTAATTGAGTCTTGATGTATTCTGACCTCCCTCCCTGCCTCCCCTCTCAGAACCTGTTCAAACAACATGAAGTCTTGCTGTAGTCTGACATATGCAGTTAGGTCCTGCCTTTCAACTGCCCTGGAGAACAAAGAGTTAAACTTTCCATGGCCAGCATGGAATGTTCACCACGAGCTCGGTTGAAGCCCCTGTCTGCTGTTGTTTAAACTGCAACCGTCAGATTCTTTACTCCGCCTCACTGAACAGTCGCTCCGGAGATTTCTCCTGCTGCTCGGTTCAAAAAGTTGGTTGAAGTGTCGGTTTTCGGTTGGTTTCTACCGAATTGCTGTTACCACTTAGTCGGTTCAAGTCTCTGTCTGTGGTACCGTGAGTACTAGATAGGTTTTTTGTTTTGTTTCTGTGTGGAACTTGTAAATTGTGGAGTTTGAGGTAAAAAAGCTTGTGCTTACTTCAGAGTATGGTTACCGGTCCGTATCAGTTCTAAAAAAAACGGATTTAATTACGTTTTTTTCCAAGACCCGTGAAACGGTCAGGAACTGAGAGGGGAGTCTTGCCTGATGGATTGCGGAAAAAAGGGTATGTTTTTGGATAGGATTGGCCATGTCTGAGAAACCTAAGAAAAAAAACGGGCTCACTGGGTTTCAACACTGCAGTGTGTGTGAGGAAGTCTTTTCCAAGGCTGATCCCCACACCACCTGTATTTATTGTCTGGGGTTTGACCACCTCGATTCAGACTGCCAAATTTGCAAGAATTTTCCCAAGTCTACCCTGGAAAAGAGATTTGGTAGACTGAGGGAAAGGGAGGCCAAGAAGTCCGCTGACCCGGATGGCCAGCCCGGTTCGGTTCCGACTGAACCAGAAGGAGTGCCCTCTGACCAGGGCAATACTTCTTCGGGCAAAAGGAGAGCCGATTCTGAGGAGTCTGTTCCGGTGAAAAGAAAGAGAAAAGATAAATCGTCTGGTTCGGACCCAGAAATTCGTACTCTGACCACCAATGAGATAGCCAAGGTGATAAGGATTGTGCAGTCGCTTAGTTGGGTTCTGACTGAACCGGCACCATCTGGCAGGGGCTCGGTTCGGTTGGTTCCCCCGGTTCTGGATTATACTTTGGAGGAATTTTATGAACCGGAGGAGGAGGGAGAGTATGAGGATGATTATTTTGATTATGAAATGCTGGATGTGCCTATTGACCTGGACATCTCCCCAGACAGACCCTCAGGTGTTTCTCCTCCTAGGCTTTCTGAGTCCCCTTCACACTATATGTTTTACAAAAAAGTTGCTGAGACCTTCCAGCTTCCTGTGGAGGAAGCAGTAGAGGATCAGGAAGAGCCTGATTATGTTGAGATGATGGACATCCCAGAGTCCAGGAGACTGTCTATTCCTCTCCACAAATCCTTTGGGGAAACAGGCACATAAAATTCTAAAGTCTCCTAATTCTATACCTCCTGTGGACAGACGAATGGACAAGAGGTACACTCTCTCAGGCTCGGACACGGGGTTCCTTTTCCAGCAGTGCAGCCATGTTGGGATCATGCAGGCTGCTGCCTGTGACAAGGCAAATATTCCCTTGTCTTCACACCCCCCAGACAAGGACTCCAGGAAGACTGATGCCATGGCTAAGAAACAATACATGGCAGCATCTTTGGGACTTAGGCAAGCTAACTATATGGCCTATACAGCCAGATACCAGATGTTCAGGTGGGACACTGTGCTGGCTCTGGCTAAACAGTCCCCTGATCAGCTTGCCAAGGAGCTGGAGCAGGTGGCTGCAGATGGGATTGAGGCATCGAAAGTACTATTTCATGCTGCTGGACTCCAGTGATGTTTCATCAAGAGTCATGGCTGCATCTGTGGCTCTTCGGAGGATGGCTTGGCTCAGATGTACTAGCCTCTCACAGGATACCCAGGCTAAGGCCATGGTTTCCTAAATTGGTAATTCTCTGTTTGGGGAGCAGACAGAGAACTACATGAAAAAGATGGATGAGTACAGGACCACTTACAGGAGTGCTCATGCCAAAGGCAAGCAGCTCCTCAAAGGCAGCAGTCCAGGGGCAGGGGCAGGCCTTTTCAAAGGCCTTTTTACCAAGCTCAGGCCTCCTCTTCTTCCTTTTAACAGAGGGGGTTCTTTAGAAGGAGAGGCAGAAGGGGGATGAGCAGGCCTACATCCACCCCTCAGCCTAAAGCCCCTGCCAAGCAGACACCCTGATGGGTCTGCCTGGGCTGATTCTCCCATACCAGTAGGGGGCAGGCTGGCTTACTTTGGGACTGAAAGTCTCTTTCATCAGACAAGTGGGTCCTAGAAATAGTAAGCCAGGAACTGGTTCTCAGCTTCACAAAATTCCCCAAGATGAGAACCAGATCCTTTCCACTTGCAGATCTTGCAGACCCGTACCCTAGAGGCAGAGGTTTCTTCTCTCCTATCTCTCAGAGCTATAGAGAGGGTTCCCACCCTACACAAGGGCAATGGATTGTACTCCAGGTACTTCCTAACCCCCAAAAAGACAGGAGAATGGCGGCACACCCTGGACCTAAGATACCTGAACAAACACCTTTTGAAGCCAAAGTTCAAAATGGTAACTCTGGGAATTATCCTTCCCTCTTTAAGGCCATGGGACTGGCTAGCCTTCCTGGACCTCAACGATGCCTACTTTCACATTCCCATCAGGTGCTCACACAGAAAGTACCTCAGGTTCGAGTTGCCCTCAGGCCACTATCAGTTCAGAGCAATGCCCTTTGGCCTAACATCAGCCCCAAGGGTTTTCACAAAGTGCCTGGCAGTAGTAGTTGCTTTCGTAAGAAGAAAAAAGATCTCCATCTTACCATACTTGGACGACTGGCTCATAGTAGGTCAGTCTCCAGACCAAGTCAGGTCACATCTGCAAGTGACCCAGCAAGTGCTCACTTCCTTAGGATTCCTTCTCAACCTTCCGAAGTCAGTTCTCGAACCAGTACAGCTCCTCAACTATGGGTGCAGAACTGAATACAGTAAAGGCAAGAGCCTTCCTCCCTGGAAAGGGCAAGAAACCTTATGGAACTGGCCTCTTCATTCACCCTTCAGGTGTCTCGACCAACAAGGCATTTCCTTCAGCTTCTGGGCCACATGGCAGCTTCCACGGCAGTGGTCCAAGGGCCAAGATTCCAGATGAGGGACATTCAGTTCCGCTTAAGAGCCTACTGGTCCCAAAGAAAGGATCCTCTTACCAAGCTAATCCCAGTGACACAAAACCTAATCCAAGCCTTGCAATGGTGGCAGGATAAGGACAATTTGAGACAAGGAATTCCATTTGTCACTCAGTCTCATTCAGTGATACTCACCACAGATGCTTCCCTGCTAGGCTGGAGAGCCCATTTGGGGGATCTTACCATCCAAGGACTGTGGTCACCTCAGGAATCTCTGCTTCACATCAATCTCTTGGAACTCAGGGCAGTGTTTGTGGCACTGCAAGCTTTTTCCAAATATGTGCAGAACAAGGTGGTTCAGGTCAGAACAGACAACACCACCACCATGTGGTACATCAACAAGCAAGGAGGCACTCGGTCTGTAGCCTTGTGCACAGAAGCAATGAAGTTGTGGTCCCTGGCCTATTCCCTGCAAACCTTTCTGATAGCAGTTCACCTCCCAGGGAAGGATAATGTCCTAGCAGATGCACTGAGCAGAATATCCCAGGGCCATCACAAATGGGCCCTAGATCCTCTAGTTTTGAAAGTGATTTTCTTGAGATGGGGCACACCAAAGATAGATCTTTTTGCAACTTCAGACAATCATGAACTTCCTCTCTTTTGTTGCAGACCCCCAGTCTTGGGCTCAGTCCCCCGGATGCTCTAATTCTGAACTGGGAAGGGAAATTTCTGTATGTTTTTCCCCCCTTCCCTCTCCTGTTCAAGCTGTTAGTCAAGATAAGGTCACAACCATGCAAAGTGATTCTGATTGCTCCAGACTGGGCCAAGTAGCCATGGTATCCCTTGTTGCTGTCCCTAGTAGTCCACCTTCCCCTGTCTCTTCCCAGGAATTACAACCTGTTGACAACCTCTCAGTGGAGGATTTGGTACCCGAATCTTCAGTCTCTCAATCTCAAGGCATGGCTCTTGAAGAGTTAGAGTTTGCAGATCTGCATCTTTCCCAAGGGGTTTTGGATATCCTTAAGGCTTCTCGAAAGCCTTCCACCAGGAAGACTTACAACTCCATATGGAAAAGATTCAGCATTTGGTGTTCTAAGAAGAAGATATTCAATTCAGTGCTTTAGAGTAACTGGTAATTGGTATTTTTTCTTTTAAACTTAGATTGTAGGCTTGTAGTGACACTATACTTTCTTTCTGTGTTGTCTTTACTTATAATTGTTTTTGGGCTGTTGAAAATTTAAAACATAGTGGTGGTGTAATTCTGTGCTGTCTTTAATTGCTGCAAATTTTATCTTGGCTTGTCTGACTGTCCTGTAGCTGGGTGAAGGGTGTTAATTGTCTGGCCTCTGACCTCAGCTACGTGATAACTGGAGGTGGGGCTTAGTCACAGTTAAAGCAGCAAACAGAGGTTCATCTTCTCAGAAGAAGCCAGAAGGTGAAGGAAGGAAACATATTCAATTCAGTGCTTTAGAGTAACTGGTAATTGGTATTTTTCTTTTGAACTTAGATTGTAGGCTTGTAGTGACACTATACTTTCTTTCTGTGTTGTCTTTACTTATAATTGTTTTTGGGCTGTTGAAAATTTAAAACATAGTGGTGGTGTAATTCTGTGCTGTCTTTAATTGCTGCAAATTTTATCTTGGCATGTCTGACTGTCCTCTAGCTGGGTGAAGGGTGTTAATTGTCTGGCCTCTGACCTCAGCTACGTGATAACTGGAGGTGGGGCTTAGTCACAGTTAAAGCAGCAAACAGAGGTTCATCTTCTCAGAAGAAGCCAGAAGGTGAAGGAAGAAACATATTCAATTCAGTGCTTTAGAGTAACTGGTAATTGGTATTTTTCTTTTAAACTTAGATTGTGGCTTGTAGTGACACTATACTTTCTTTCTTTGTTGTCTTTACTTATAATTGTTTTTGGGCTGTTGAAAATTTAAAACACAGTGGTGGTGTAATTCTGTGCTGTCTTTAATTGCTGAAATTTTCGCCCCCTCCACCCCTTCCCCAACTCTTAATTATATGCCCTGATAAATCTGATTGACAGGAGCTAAACACAGGGTATAGTAAGAGGTGTAAAGTAGGAGGGCATAAGGGGAAGACCACCTCAACACGACAAGTGTTTTGACTCATTTATTTATTTATTGGTTTCTTTTCCTTAAAAAATATATATCTGACGATCAGTTACAGGATTTTAGTACTTGCAAATAAATAAAAGAGAACTAAGAGAGCTTCAGTAGCAGAAAGTAGTGGAATTGCAGTATAATGTGGGGAGTGGTGCAATGCAGTGGCTGTAGGGCAGCCATATTCAGGCAGACCTTCTGGACACTGAGGTGCTGCCTATCTGCATGCATCTCTCTGGACTGCAGGATGAGGTAGCCAGACTCAGAGCGAGTAAACTGGGTCAGGAGTACCATCACCCCTATCCAGGGACCACCCAGTCCAATGCAGCTGCCTCAAAGGATGCAGAGAACGAGGAGCACTTGGATGACAGTGGGCTCAGGAGGGGTTAGAGCAGTCAGGCAGAGGCACATCCAGATCCTATTCCTCTCAAGAACTCATATGCCACACTGGCAAATGAGGACAACCAAATAAGTACCCACAGAAGTGGAAGGAAAGGATGTGGAGGTTAGGCAAGGAGGTGACCTCAGTGGGAAAGCAGTGGACCCCAGAGGAGGAGGCGAATCCTGGTGGGGGACTCCATCGTAGAGGGATCCAGCTAGGAACACAGGAGGGGAGGACAGGAGGTGAGGTGCCCAGGTGCCACAGCATGGAGGATGGAAGGAAGATACTGGGGATCACTGGGAAGGCAAGACAGGAGGGTGAGCTGGATGTCATTATCCACCTAGGTACTAATGACTTGGCAAATGGGGGCCAAAGGAAGTTCAGGAAGAGTTTAGGAAACTGGGGAGGGGTCTCAAGCAAGTAGCTACTTCTGTCACTTTCTCAGAGTACTACCTGTGAGAGGTGAGGAGAGCATAGAGTGCATGCACCAGGAACTTTAACTCATGGTTGAAGAACTGGTGCTGTGAGGAAGGGTTTGGATTCATTGGTGACTGGGGACCCACCTGGAGGGATGGAGGTTTGTTCAAGCCTGATGGCCTGCATCCATCCTGGAGGGAATCCAAGCACTCAATGATAAGTTTAAATGCTACATGACAAGCATTTAAACTAGCAAAGGGGTGGCAGGCCAGCAAGGACGGTACCTACTTGCTCACCCCCACAGCTAGTAGTGGAACCAGTGTACCAGAGGGTGGCTATCTCTGCAAAGCAGTGTGCAAAAGATGGAGATTAGTGTCCAAAGGTGGATAAGCAGAAAAGGCAAAATTCAGCAGAAGGGCAAACAGCAAGGAGAACCAGGGATAAAGGACAACCAAGGAAGGGGCTGGAGTAGAACAGTGAAGCAGTCTAGGGAGGTCAAATCATGGAAAGCCATTGTGCAAATGCCAGGAGCCTTAGCAACAAGATGGAAGATCTGGAGGCTGTCATGGTACAGTCAGACCTGGACATTGTGGCCATCACTGAAACCTGGTGTAATGATAACCATGACTGGGAGATGGCCATACCTGGCTACAACATATTCAGAAGAGACAGAGCAGGCAGGGAGGGAGGAGGTGGCACTGTATGTGAAAAATGACATAAGGCACACAGATCCAGGAGGAACAAAATGGGGAGAGATACTGTAGGTTAAGCTGGAAAGGAAAATGGGGCCAGCCATTCACACAGGTGTGGTCTATAGACCACCAGCCCAGGAGGAAGAAACAGATAGGAGCTGATGCTAGCCATCCAAAGGATGGCAGACAAGGGTGAGGTAGTACTGGTTGGAGACTTCATATACCAGACGTGGACTGGAGCATCCCAGCAGCAGCATCAACTAAGAGCGAATTTATCCTGGACTCCTTCAGGTGCCTTCCTCAAGCAACTGGTCATGGAACCAACTCAGCAGAAGGCAATACTGGACCTTGTGCTCACAAACAGGGACAGTGTGATGGGGTAACAGTGGGGAGCACCTGGGTAACAGTGACCACCAGTCATTGTGGTTTGAAATCACAGAAAGAGCAGAACCAAACCACACAAAACACGTATCCTGGATTTTAGGGGCAGACTTTGGAAAATGGGGAGATACTTGAAAGAGGCATTAGGGAATGGGACAGGAATCAGGGGTTGAGGAACAGTGGGCAGTATTTAAAATGGGGATTATAAGAACAACAGAATTATGCATTAAGCAGGTTAGCAAGAGGAAAAGGAAGAGGAGACCATTATGGTTTTCCAAAGAGGTAGCAAAGAAAGTGAAAGCCAAAAGATTGCATTCAGGCAATACAAAAGACACAGGCAGAAGGGATAGGGAGAAGTACCAGGAGAAACAAAGGAGGCAGGGAAGTCAGTAAGGGAAGCCAAAGCTCAGACAGAAGAACACATTGCAAAATCAGTGGGTAAAGGGGACAAAACCTTTTACAGGTACATAAGTGAAAAAAGAAAGACAAAGGGAGGGATAGTGAGACTGAAGGAGGAGGATGGGAGCACGTGGAGGATGACAACAATAAAGCTGACATCTTGAACAGGTATTTCTGCTCAGTCTTTACTAAGGAAGAGGGGGTAATGGGTCTGAAGGGAGTACAAGGGGTGAGAATGGTGCAGAAATGGACACAAGTCCCTTTACACAAGAAAGGGTCCTGAAGGAACTGGAAGTAATAAGAGCTGATAAAGCAATGGGGCCAGATGGGGTGCACCCCAGGGTCCTTAAAGAACTAAGAGAGGTGGTGGCTGAACCTCTGGCTATCCTGTTCAGCCAATCACTGGAAACAGGGGAGGTACCCAAAGACTGGAGGACAGCAGATGTAGTCCCCTTATACAAAAGTGGGAACAAAGAGGAAGCAGGGAACTACAGACCAGTCAGCCTCACCTCGGTAGTGGGGAAGATCATGGAAGCACTACTGAAGGAGAGACTGGTGGAACATCTGGTTGTCAATGGACTACAGGACCCAAGGCAGCATGGTTTCACCAGGGGGAGGTCATGTCAGACCAACCTCATTGAATTTTTTGACTGGGTGACTAGGGAGGTGGATCAGGGGAGGGCAGTGGACATGGCCTATCTGGACTTCAGCAAGGCCTTTGACACTGTGCCACATAGAAGACTATTACACAAACTGGGGAATATGGGTGTGGGCAGGACAGTAGTGTGGTGGGTAGGTAACTGGCTGGGTGGCAGGACACAGAGGGTGGTGGTAAATGGCTGTCACTCCACAGAGGGAAGAGTAACCAGTGGGGTACCACAGGGATCAGTGCTGGGACCGGTCCTATTCAACATCTTCATCAGTGACATTGCACAGGATCTAGAAGGCAGAATTTCACTGTTCGCTGATGACACAAAGCTCTGTAACAGAGTAGACACACCAGAGGTGTAGACAGAATGAGAAGGACCTGCAAAATCTTGCAGAATGGTCAAAGGTTTGGCAGTTGAAATTCAATGCAAAGAAGTGCAAGAATAATGCATAGGGGCACAAAACCCGGCACAATATATCAGTTGGGGGTGAGGATATAGCATGCACCAAGCAGGAAAGGGATCTTGGGGTTGTCATCTCTGATGACCTCAAGATGAGGGAAACAGTGTGACAAGGCATCAGGTAAAGCAAATAGGATGCTGGGATGTATAGGCAGGGGCATCACCAGCAGGAAAAGGAGGTCATAATTCCGCTATACAAGACACTAGTGAGGCCCACCTGAGTACAGTGTACAGTTCTGGAGACCATACCACGTAAGGACATAGACAGGGTAGAGAAAGGTTCAGAGGAGGGCAACAAAGATGGTGCATGGGTTGCATCACAAGTCCTATGAAGACAGGTTGAAGGAACTGAACATGTACTCCCTGGAGGAGAGGGAGGAGAGGGATATGATAGAGACATACAAGTATCTTACAGGGAGGAACAGGGTGCAGGAAAACACTATTTTTAAGAAAAAGATGTTTCAGGACTAGAGGGCATGGGATGAAGTTGGAGGAGGACGATTCAGAGGAAACATGAGAAAGAATTTCTTCACAGAACGGGTGGTGGACAAGTGGAACACCCTGCCAGAGGAAGTGGTGGGGGCTGAAACAATCACGGGATTTAAGAATGCATGGGATAGACATAAAGGAATTCTAG
This sequence comes from Neoceratodus forsteri, assembly GCA_016271365.2. Taxonomy (NCBI): domain Eukaryota; kingdom Metazoa; phylum Chordata; order Ceratodontiformes; family Ceratodontidae; genus Neoceratodus; species Neoceratodus forsteri. Next base: position 236,379,807 of record JADMNL010000026.1, read on the forward strand.
AGGGCAGGGGTAAGGGGAAACAGACTTCTAGGAAAACAAACTGAACTTACAAGCTCAAATGGGCAGACTAGGTGGGCCATAGGCCCTTATCTGCCGACACTGTCTATGTATCTATGTATCTATGTAAGAATATTTCTCCAGACTCTGCTGAATTGCCTACGGTTCTAGACTATATGGTCCATCTTAATAGCCTAGGCCTCAGACCAGCTACCCTTAAAGTACACTTGGCAGCTGTTTCTGCTTTCTTGTCAGTAGGCGAGCCTTCCTCTCTTTCATCCCATCCTGTATTTTGTAAGTTTTTCAAGGGATTGCTTCACACTAATCCCCCCCTTTCGGGATCCTGCTCCTGCCTGGGACCTTAATGTTTGCTTTGCTCAGCTTATGCAACCTCTCTTTGAGCCTTTGTCCTCAGCAGTGCTTAAGTACTTGACTTGGAAAACTCTGTTTTTGGTAGCCATTACTTCTGCCAGGCATATCAGTGAATTGCAAGCCCTATGAGTGGAATCTGACTTCATCTCTTTCCATAGAGATAAAGTGGTCCTTAGAACTAACAGAAAGTTCTTACCTAAAGTGGTTTCATATTTCCACCTCGACCAGTCTATATCTCTCCCTGTTTTCTTCACGGACCATTCCTCCTCAGGAGAGAGGAGGCTACACAGCTTGGACGTTAAAAGAGCCCTTAGCTACTACATAGAGCGTACCAAGGGTCACAGGTTTGAATCCCTCCAGTTGTTCCTTACGTATAGAGAAGTCAGTAAGGGCAAACCTGCCACTAAGAGATCTATTGCTAGGTGGATTGTTTCTTGTATACAGTTCTGCTATGAAAAATTGGGTAGAACTCTACCCTCAGGCCTGAGGGCTCATTCCACTAGAGGTACAGCTGCTTCCCTGGCTGCTGCCAGGGTTATTCCTCTCTTAGAAATTTGTCAAGCAGCCACCTGGAAAACAGTCCATACTTTCACCAAGCATTACTCTCTGGATATCCAGGCTAGGAGTGATGCTTGGTTTGGCACAGCAGTACTTCAGAGCCTGTTTCCAAAGTAGGTTTTGTCCCTCCTCCATTGGGGTACTACTTGGTAGTCTGCGTATGTCAGAATACAGCAAGACTTCATGTTGTTTGAAGAAGAAATTACTCACCTTGGTAATGTTTCTTTTAATGGAGTCTTGCTGTATTCTGACCTCCCCCCGCCTCCCCTCTTAGAACCTAGATTTTGGGATGTGGGTGGGCAGGAGCAGTGCTGGCACCCTAGGGGGTGTCCTTTTTTCACCCTCTTTTGGTTTGAATGAGAGGTTGTGTTTTGGATGTGTTTTGTTTTTGGGTTTCCTGACTTGAGTCTTACTTTTGAAACCAAAAAACGATTTATATAGATATATTTGCCAGTTGGCTAGTAAGAATTTTACAGTTTCCACACAGAACATCTAGTGAGTCTTTGCTCGTAAAGACCTGGTGGTTGCAGTTTAAACAACAGCAGACGGGGTTTCAACCGAGCTCGTGGTGAACATTCCATGCTGGCCATGGAAAGTTTAACTCTTTGTTCTCCGAGGCAGTTGAAAGGCAGAACCTAACTGCATATGTCAGAATACAGCAAGACTCCATTAGAAGAAACAACATTAGTAAGGTGAGTAATTGTTTTCTTTTTGGGAAGTGGGCTGGCAGGTGCAGTGTTGCACCCCAGGGGTGCATTTAAGCACTGCCTCCTTTTAGAGAGGGGGAGTGGGTTATGTTATTAATTTAACAATCTTAAGTTGTTCACTACCTGGTTTTTGATTTTGGATTTCTCAGCTTGAGTCTTTTGGGGATCCAAAATATTTGGTTGCCATTTGGCTAGTAAAAATGTTACAATTTCCACATAGTAGTTAGTATTAGCTCGTAAGAATCTGACGGTTGTCCTTCAGAGTGCAGCAGACAGAGGTCTGAACCGAGATCGAGTTTAATGTTCTATGCTCCGCATAGAAATTAACCTTCTACTCTCCGGGGCAGTTTGAGTGCTGGGGCTAACTGCAATAGTCAGAATACAGCAAGGACTCCATTAGAAGAAACATAATTACTAAGGTGAGTAATTTTTTCATCTGGAGTACTGCGTCCAGTTCTGGAGAACCCATCTCCGCAAGGACATAGACAGGATAGAGGCAGTCCAGAGGAGGGCAACTAAAATGGTGCAGGGTCTGCAAGAGATGCCATATGAGGAGAGACTAAAGTAGCTTAATATGTATACCCTTGAGGAAAGGAGGGGGACATGATAGAAACTTTTAAGTACCTTAGTGGAATCAACAAAGTCCAAGAGGGTAGCATCTTTCAGAAAAAGAGATGTGCAAGAACAAGGTGACACAATTTGAAGATGGGGGGGTAGCTCGGGGGCACTCTGAGGAAGTATTTTTTCACAGAAAGGGTGGTGGACACATGGGACAACCTTCCTGAGGAGGTTGTGGGGTCTAAAACTGGGGGAGAATTCAAGGATGCATGGACTGACATAAGGCAGTTCTTGGGGGGTAGGAATAAATAGGCTGTTGGTTAATTAAGCAATAATGCAAGACAGGGTGTGCGTTATGCTGGGATAACCTCATGCCTGGGTGGCTCGTTGTTATACAGAATGAAAAAAAAATTTAAACAATGTTTTTAGTAGATTTTTAGTGTGACGATATATCTTTGTTTCTTAAGAGAAGATGCTAATAATGGAGAAATAAATCCAATAAATCAGTACAGCGAGGTTGTGCTCAGATAACCTCACTATTGCAAAGGGCAGACAGCCAGTCAGGGTCCAAGATTTTTTATTGTCATTGTGTAATTAGGATCTGCAGCTTATCCTGTAGGTAGGGAAATGGACAGACTAGGTGGGCCATCCAAACTTGAGAAAAGAGCAGAAGAGGCGGAAGATCGGATAGCTCAAACTGAGGACAGTGCGACACAAACCGGCCTGATACTACAAGCTCTGGTGGCACAAACTGAGAGAATACAGGAAAAGTGCATAGACCCCGAAAGCTGCTCCAGACGTGAGAACATTACATTATATGGTCTCCGCGAGGGGACTGAGACAGGCCGAATTGCAGACTTCTTAACAGATTTATTGATGGACGTTCTAAACCTACCTACGGGCTACCAACTAAACATCGAGAGAGCCCACAGAGCGCTGCAGCCTAGATCTACAGACGACAAAGCCAGACCTCGATCGATAATTATTAAGTTCAATAGCTATAAAATGAAGGAGGATGTGCTGTTAAGGGCTTGGAAACAGAAAGAGGTCTCATATTTAAACAACAGACTGTTTTTTGATCATGACTTCCCTCAAGAAATCCAACAGCAACGCTCTCAGTATGCTGAAATAATAAGGGCATTGAAAGCTAAGGGCCTTCGTTTTCACACACTTTACCCAGCTAGAATTCGAATCTTTTGGACTGAAGGAACAAAAGTGCATGACTCACCGGAGGAGGCCAGGGAGGTGTTGGTGGAAAAGGGCTTGGTGGAATCGCGGGTGTCAGTGAATGGAAACTCGAGTTCCCAGAAGGCGGTGGAGCACACTAGGGATTGGATGATCTCGGCAGGGAGGAGGAAGAGAGGTTGTGACCTTGCTATGTCATCGGCTGCCCCGTTGCAAGCGATAAAAGTACTGCTGCAAAAACTCCAGAATCAGCATAAAGATCTTACGAATGACTCCCAGGGATGAAAGAATTTGGAGAGAACTTATGGTATCCTTCATGCTGGGCTGGGCAAGGCACCAGTAAATGACATCATTAACTGTTTTCGTTTGGGCTGAAATGGATCTAAACTTGATTGTGGTCTGAAGTAGGGTATGAAGCTGTCAAGTAAGACTCACAACATACGATAGTCAGACCCATCTCATCATTGCAAGCAAAGTTTTCATTTGGGACTGATCCACGAACTAAGTGAAGAGTTACATTTTTAAAGCGCTGTTGCTTATCCTCTTCTTTTTGTCCATATTGGCATATTTTAAGCTAATTGACAAATACAGCAAAAATATAGATGCCTGTAGAATAATGAAGGGATGGTAATCGGTTGATTATCAAACAATATTTTCCTTTTTTCCTTTTATAGGAGGCATACAAATGAGAGGGTTGAATTGTTTTGTTCTGGTTGGGGCGGGGGTGAAGGGCAGAGATCGGTGGCTTCACAGCCTATTTTTTGTGATCTATACTGCTTAAAGTATATATTTAGAGCCTGATTGTCAAACTTAAAGGCTCTCGAGGGGGATCACACGTTGTGTGATAGTTCTGTTTTACTCCTCGTGCTAGTGATCCCGGAGAATAAGAGGGATTACTGGTAACAGAAACCTTTTTTGGAGGCGACAAAGGTTTCCTTTGGTGGAAGTACAAGTTTTGGTTAGCTAAATTTGTTTTCACATCAGTTGATATTTTAAACAAGATGTGGCAATGTTTAACATATTTCAGACTGTTAATAAGTTGATCTTGGGGATCTTACTTTTGTGGAGGGGAACAGACGGTGGGGAGGGGGGCTGGTTGATGAGACAACAGAAACGCAACAATTTACTGAAATAACAATCATTTATAACCCTGAATGCATAATGCAGATGTAATTACAGTCTCCTTTAATGTTAACGCGTTAACACATCCCATTAAAAGAAGTAGAATAATGTCCTTTTTTACGAAAATCCCAGGCAAGCTTCACAATGCTCCAAGAAACTCACTTAAATAAAGATGAGCATGAGAAACTAAAAAAATTTGGCTACCAAACAACTGTCCACTCCTCGTACAAGAGGGGTAGAAGAAGGGGTGTTGCGATCCTTGTACCCAACAGCTGCCCCTTAGAGGTGATTGACACGATTAGGGATAAAGAGGGATGCTGGGTCAGATTAAAAGGTAAATACAATGGCACGACAGTCACGTTGGTTTCAATATACGCACCGCCAGGCTCACAATTCGCATTTTATAGAGATTTTATATTGCGTATTTCAGATTGGGCAGAAGGTGCCCTCGTAATAGGGGGAGACCTGAATCTGAGGCTAAATGCCCATATGGATACATCGGGAGGGGTTACCAGGCAGGAGAATAGACTGGCGAAAAGGGCGGTAAAGTTAATGGGGGATTTGGGCCTTGTAGATACTTGGAGACAGATGCATAAGGGAACCAAGCAATTTTCCTTCTATTCCTCGGCACATAAAACATATTCCAGGTTAGATTACTTATTAATGCCTAGGGACAATACATCCATGTGCACCGACTCCTGGATGGGAGACATAATCTTATCAGATCATGCCCCAGTTTATTTGAAATTAAAAATAGGTCCCATTCGGCGCTCTGCTTTCTGACAGCTGAACCTCTTTTTGATACGTAGTCAGGAAAACAAGGAAATGATAACTAAGGTAATAGAGCAAGCAGTAAGTGACAATGCAGATCCGGACATTGCACCAGGGATTTTATGGGATACAGTGAAAGCAATAATAAGAGGAAAATGCCTAGAGATCTCGTCCAGAAATAAGAGAGTGAGGGAAGCAAGAAGGAAGGGGCTACAGGAGCAGATAAGGACTCTGGAATTACAACAACAGCAACAATTAAATGCAGATAGGGGAACATTATTAAAGAAACTAAAGAGGGAGTTGCTGGAACTCTTAGACTACCAAGTTGAGCAAAAGCTGCTTTATTTACACCAGAGATATTACGAGGGTGGGCCGAGGGCCCTTCAGCTCTTAACATGTAGGCTTAGGCAACGAAGAGCCAAGGCTAGTATCCCCAAAATTTTTGACACCAAAACAAAAACGTGGAAAAATAAAGTGGAGGAGATTGCCGAAACATTCAAAAACTACTATCAAACCCTGTATAGTAAGGGGGCCAGTCCTACGTAGGAGGAAATAGAAAAGTATTTGATGCCTCTACGTCTCCCTAAAATTTCAACACAACAAAGAGAGAACCTGCTCTCCCCGTTTATACAGGGGAAGATACCGCTTGAAATCTCTCGTTTAAAGACAGGTAAATGTCCAGGGACCGATGGGCTCCCAAACAAATTTTATAAAAGTTTTAAACCAGAAGTAATACCACTTCCCAGGGACGCCTTTAATGCTTTATGGAAGGAGGGGGGCAGGGGGACCCCATCCTGGAGCCAAGCTGTTATCTCTGTATTACCAAAGCCGGCCAGGGACCCAGCCAGATGTTCCTCGTATAGGCTGATTTCATTATTAAATACTGACTATAAAATAATGATGGGGGCTTTGGCCCCGAGGCTGGAAAAATTCCTTCTGGACATTACACATCTAGATCAAACCGGTTTTGTCCCAGGTAGACAGACCTCAGACAATATAAGAAGGTCAGTAGACATCATTGAACATCTCCAGTTATCAAAGACCCTGGCTTATGTGATGAGTCTAGATTCAGAAAAGGCCTTTGATCAGGTCCCGTGGGACTTCCTGAGGGGTACCCTGGCTGGCTTTGGTTTTCCGGCTTCTTTTGTGGACTTGATTTTTAAGCTATATATGAGAGCCCAACAGCCTACATAAGAGCCAATGGCTACATATCTAGCTCTTTTCGGCTAGAGAGGGGCACTAGGCAGGGCTGCCCCCTGTCCCCCTTGTTATTTGCCATGTATATTGAGCCTTTGGCTCAGAGTATAAGGGGGAATGACCAGATTACTGGGGTGGCATTAGGAAACACAACACATAAGATGGCACTTTATGCTGACGATGTGTTACTCTATCTGACAAATCCGACAGTATCACTACCTGAGGTCTTTGAACAGATTAAAACATTTTCAGCCCTATCAGGATACACTTTGAATTGGTCAAAGACAGAAGTTCTGGTTCTGTCAGATGCAGTTGAGGAACCAATTAAAACAGTGTATCCTACGAGGTGGGACTGTGAGGTTATTAAGTACTTAGAAGTTAAGCTGGGGTAAATCACCAAGTACGCTCTTTGCAGACAATTACCCAGCCCTAGTAAAGCAGATGAAAGCGGATTTGCAGAGATGGGGCAGTATTCCTCTTCCTCTATATTCTAGACTTCAAATAATCAAAACGAATGTTATGCCAAGGCTGCTATATATTTTACAGGTGGTTCCATGTAGGGTACTTCAGAAGGAATTGGAGGTATGGCAGAGTTGGATAATGGCTTTTATTTGGTGGAATAAAATGTCCAAGAGTAACTAAAAAAGTGCTATTTCTACCAAAACAGGAAGGGGGTAGAGCCTGTCCATAAATAAGCAGTTACTGGGTTGCTGCCCAAATGAAGCAGGCTTTGTTATGGGCTCACAAGGGCTATAAAGCACATTGGCAACAAATCGAACTGCATTTAATGGGAAGGGTGCAACTCTGCTCCAAGCTCTTGGACCCATAGGGTCACACCTCGGATTTTGTGACAATCCCGACCTCAGTAGGAGCAACCCTACATGGTTGGTACCAGGGTATAAAAAGAGGGCACACAAAAAGAAAGATTTGGAAATATAAGTGGTTTATATTTGACAAGACTTATTCTCCAAATAATTTTTCTAATTGGTATCAGAGACAGGCGACTGCCAGTCTTGTTGCAAGTTGGCAGTTGCTGCAGGGGAGTACATTACTATCTTTTGAAAGGGCAAAGGAGTTGTTCAACTGGTCAGAGCGTGATCTGTTATATTATTGTCAACTTAGAAATTTTATAAACGGAAAGTTGCAAGAAGACATTAAGCATGGAGATCTCAGACCTTTCCCCAGGGTATTTGAAAATATTTGGGAATCAACTCATGGTAAAGGAGCCATAACAATGCTTTGCTGGAACCTGGTGACGGATCGGATGCACAGCACAGCCTTACTACAAAAAAAAAAAAAAAATGGGAACAATAGCTGGAAGTACAACTAAATCAGAAAAAATGGGCTATAATCTTTAGAAGTAGTTGGAGCACAATCTCATCACCTATGTGGCAGGAATTTGCCTGGAAGATTAAAATTAGATATTTTTACACACCAGGTAGACAGATGAGGATGGGTTCTAGAACCAGTGCAATGTGCTGGAGAGGATATGGGTGCCTCCAAGCGGAGATGTCACACATTTTCTGGTCCTGTTTGGGTTTACAAATATACTGGGGCACTATTAAACAACATTTAACAGAAATATTTGGCCTTGCAACAGAGATAGAACCGGAGAATATAGTGTTGGTTTATGTCCGGCAACAATTAAAGGAAAGGAAGGACAATACGTATGGGCAGTGCTGTGCATCGTGGCCCTGAAGGGCATAACAAACAGATGGTTACAGCAGTCTCCTCCAGAGGTAGGGGAATGGTTGGGAGCAGTAAACCAAATTCAAATTATGGAAAGAACCACTTTTGCTATCAGTCACAGTAATGAAGCATATATAAACAGATGGACTCATTGGGACTTATATAAAGAGAGGATATAAGAGAAATACAGACCAAAGTATATGATTTTAAATACCCCTTCCCCACCTTCTTCTTCCATTATGTGTCTAGTACTACTCTCCACAAAAGGTATCAGTTTTAAACCAAATCTAATGTAATGCTGAAATGTATGGATGTTGGTTTGTTTTTACCTCCTCAAGGGTATACGTTGTTTATTTATAATATTTTAATTCTTATGATCAAATGATCATGGTTGGTTTAATAAGCATAAAATACAAAAATGGAACAGGTACAAAATGTAAATGAGGCAACATGGTTGTTTTATTCTGGCAATATCTGATAATTGATTTTGAATATGACACTGTATGTAAGTTACAACCAGAAGTTTTTCATTGAAAAATACTCAATAAACTAAGTATAAAAAAAAGACTAGGTGGGCCAAGCGGTCCTTATCTGCCGTCAAAGTCTATGTTTCTGTATTTTGTATTTTATCATGAAAAGTACCAATTACATTCTTAATTCTTATTATACAAGAAAGAAGTCTTCAGCCCTTCATTAACTGAAGGCTGGGCCGAGTCTGGTCTGCCGCCCTCTCCTGAGGGGGGGTCTGATAACGGATGACCCAGTGCTCGGGGGGGATGGGCAGTCTCCCTGAAAACATAAAAAGAAATGGTCCCACTCTCGGCACTGTTCGACCTCGAGCTCTTCTTTGGCCCACCAGTTGAAGAAGAAACGGCACCTCTCGAGGTCTCCCTCTGGTACATCTGCACATAGACTGTTGTCTGTTAGGGCCAGGAGCCAGTCTCCGCTTCTTTCAGAATCGCCGGCTTCTGTCTCTGGTAGCCGGCCTCTTTCACATCAGAGCCCTTCTCCACCTATTAGAGGAGCGTCCAATGAGCAATTTCACCATTGGGCCACTCTTATGGAGCAGTGGGCTTGGAGGTTGTCCCGGCTGCCCCAGCCGGCCAGTCCGTCACCGGGCTCTTCAGGCCAGTCGGTTGTGGATCATCAGGCAGGGCAGTTAGGACTTCCTAGTCACGCGGAGCCTCGTTTGGTGCCGGTGACTCTGCACTTTGGTGTCTATCCCCCTCACATGGCTCTGGCGTAGGGGTCCACACCAATGCCCTTATCTCCTGCTATTCTTCATCCTTTGCCTTCAAATTGCAGTTTTCAGACTTCTGCTATGGCGCCAAGCTCCATTTTGGTGCCGCAGGAGGTGTTGTCACCGTCTGCAGTGCCACTTTCCATGTTGGTGCCGGGGTTGCGCTCTGTGCCGTGTGGGGCACCGCGCTTTCCATCGGTGTCATTCTCGGCACCAAGGGTGGTGTTGGCATTGTGTGCGGCATCAATGCTCATTGTTGGCACCGTGCGCGGTGCCATTTTGTGTGTCGGTGCCACCTATGTGCTCAGCGCCATATTCTTCGGCGGCGCCGGGGGCGTGTGCAGCGTCACATGGTCTCCAGAGGTTTTTGACTCCAATTCTTTCTCCTTCTCTTCTTCCTACTAGTGTTCATTCCTTTCAAACAACATGAAGTCTTGCTGTATTCTGACAATTGCAGTTAGCCCCAGCCTTTAAACTGCTCCGGAGAACAAAGGGTTAACTTTTCTATGCATGGCATAGAATGTTCATCTCGAGCTCAGATGAAGGCTCTGCTTGTTGTTATTCGAACTGCAACTGTCAGATTCTTTACTCCGTCTCACTGAACAGTCGCTCCGGAGATTTCTCCTGCTGTTCGGTTCAAGTCGGTTGAAGTGTCATTTTTTGGTTGTTTTTTTTTACCGAAATTGTTGTTTCCGCATAGTCGATTCGAGTCTCTGTCTGTGGTACCGTGAGTACTAGATAGGTTTTGTTCTGTTTTCTGTGTGGAACTTGTAAAAGTGTGCAATCATTTTCAGGTAAAATTTGTAATTTACTTTAGTGTGTGGTTACCGGTCCGTATTGGTTCTAAAAAAAAAACAGGTTTTAGTACGTTTTTTTCTAAGACCCGTGACATGGTCAGGAACCGATAGGGTAGTCTTGCCTGGCGGTTGCTGAAAAAAGGGTAAGTTTGGTTAGGTTGGCCATGTCTGAGAAACCCAAGAAAAAAACTGGGCCCACTGGGTTTCAACACTGCAGTGTGTGTGGGGAGGTCTTTGCTAAGGCCGATTCCCACACCACCTGTGTTTATTGTCTTGGGTTTGACCACCTCGATTCAGACTGCCAAATTTGCAAAAATGTTCCCAAATCTACCCTGAAAAGAGATTAGGTAGACTGAGGGAAAGGGAGGCCGAGAAGTCCGCTGACCTGATAATAGCTCCGGTTCGTTCACCGGAATCCGAGTGCCTCTGACCAGGGTGATACTTCTTCGGGCAAAGGAGAGCCGATTCTGAGGAATTGGTTCCAACAAAAAGAAAACGAAAAGACAAGTCGACCGGTTCAGATCCAGAATCTCATACTCCGACCGCCGATGAAATAGCCAAAGCGATTCGTATTGTGGAATCGCTTCGCTCGGTTCTGACTGATCCGGCACCTTTTGGCAGGGGCTCAGTTCAGTTGGTCCCCCTGGTTCTGAATTATACCCTGGAAGAATTTTATGAACGGAAGTTTGAGGAGGAAGGAGAATTGGAAGATGATTATGGTGATGGGGAAAGTCTGGATGTGCCTATTGACCCGGACGTCTCCCCCAGACAGACCTTCAGGTGTTTCTCCTCCTAGGCTGTCTGAGTCCCCTTCACACTTCATGTTTTACAGAAAGGTGGGTGACACCCTCCAGCTTCCTGTGGAGGAGGCAGTGGAGGATCAGGAAGAGCCTGACTATGTAGAGATGATGGACATCCCAGAGTCCAGGAGACTGTCTATTCTAACCCCAGTAATGCTCAGACCATTCATAACTTTGTGCAGTCATCCTGATGGGTTGGACTGCCCGGAGAGATGGAACACATGCAAATGATGGAATTCTTTGTACGTGAGCTCTCAGCTACTACATGACAGCTACTAAAGGCCATAGGAAAGACAACAACTTTTCCTTACATATGGACAAACCAGCCTCAAAAAGATCCATTTCTCGGTGGATTGTCCAGTGCATCCAATTCTGCTACAATAAAGCGAGTAAAGAGTCCCCAGCTGGGCTGAGGGCTCATTCAGCTAGAGGAACAGCTGCCACTATTGCAGCTGCTAGGGAGGTGCCATTGTTGGACATTTGTAAAGCAGCTACTTGGAAATCAGTACACACCTTTGCAAAGCATTATAATTTGGATATTTTGTCCAGAGGTGACGCCAAGTTTGGCACAGCAGTCCTGCAAAGTCTGTTCCCAAAATAAGTTCTGTGCCCACCACCTGGGGGTACTGTTTGGTAGTCTGCACAAAGTTATGAATGGTCTGAGCATTACTGAGGTTAGAAGAAAAAGTTACTTACCATAGTAATCTTCTTTCTTCCCACTGATGCTCAGACATTCATAACTCCCTCCCATCCTCCCCTTCCAGAACTTAAGCCTCTGCATTCCGCATGCTAGTGCCACATAGCCATATTCTTCTGGGTACATTTTCTCTATGCTAGACAGAGTTTTTACCAGAGTTCTCCGTCTATCAAAATGTTTTTTCTCATGCTATGGTGAATACCATTATTTTATTAAGATATAGCTCCTCCCTTGGAGTTTTTTTCAAGTAAATTGATTATTAGGCTAATCCTAAGAATGTTTTATTAAAATGTTTTGTTAATTAGTAGTAATTTATGGAACATTTTCCATGTTGCCTGACTTCCGGCTTCTTACAAATCTGAAGGGCTTAGAACACTACAGTTGCTAGAGGCAGTATTTGAAAGATGCTCACGTGCAAAGAATTCCATCATTTGCATGTGTTCCATATCTCCGGCAGTCCAACCCATCAGGATGACTGCACAAAGTTATGAATGTCTGAGCATCACTGGGAAGAAAGAAGATTACTATGGTAAGTAATTTTTCTTCAAACAACATGAAGTCTTGCTATATTATGACAGTAGCAGTTTGATCCAGCTCTAGAACTGCTCGGAGGTGAAATGGTTAAACCATTCCAAAATAGAATTTTAGGCCACGAGCTCTAAGAAGCAGCTCTATCTGTGTTATTTCAAACCTGAACTGTCAGATTCTTTACTCCGCCTCAGTGAACAGTCGCTCCGAGTTTCTCCTACTGCTCGGTTCATTTCTCGGTTTAAAAGTGTTTCTCGGTTGGATTCAACCGAGAATTTTTTGTTTTAACCTAAAACCGCTCGGTTCAAGCTCTATCTGTGGTAACCGTAAGTAAATTGAAGGTTTTGTCTGTGTGGAACTTGTAAGTTATCGGTTCGGTTTGAACCGATCAGTTGGTTTAAAACTCATTTAAAACTAAAAATTTAATATTTTAGAGTGCGGTTCCCGGTTCTTATTGGTTCTAAAAAACGGATTTATTACGTTTTTTCCAATACCTGACACGGTTAGGAACCGATATGGGTCTTGCCTGGCACCGCCGCTTAAAGGCAAGTTTTCTGTTAGGCTGGCATTATGTCTGAGAAACCCAAAAGAAAAACCGGCCCACTGGGTTTCAACACTGTGATGTTCTGGGAAGTCTTTGCCAAGGCTGACCCACACACCACATGTGTTTATTGTCTGGGTTTGACCACCTCCAGTCAGACTGCCAGATATGTAAGAATTTCCCTGCAGCCACCCTGGAAAAAAGATTGGGCAGGCTCAGGAAACGAGAGGCCAAAAAGTCCGCTGACCCGGATGGCCAGCCCGGTTCGGTGCCAACCGAACCGGAGGGAGTGCCCTCTGACCAGGGCGAGACTTCCTCGGCCAAAAGAAAAGCTGGTTCTGAGGAACCAATTCCAGTAAAGTAAACAAGAAAATCAGCAGGTCTGGAGTCCAAAACCCCTTCTCCAACTGCTGCAGAGATAGCAAAAGCCATACAGATTGTCCAGTCACAGTCTCAGGGTCCGTCCGAACCGCCACTATCTGGCAAAAGGTCGGTTCGTCCAGTCCCAGTGGTTCAGGAATATGATATTGAGAAATTTTATGAACCAGAGGAGGGGGAGGATGATTGTGAACAGTATGACTGTGGCTGGGAAGGTCTGGGTGTGCCCATTGAACCGGACATCTCCCCAGACAGACCTTTAGAATCTCCCCCTATGCTGTCTGAGTCCCCATCTCATTTCATGTTTTACAAAAAAGTTGCTGAAACCCTCCAGCTTCCCTTAGAAGAAGCAGTGGATGAGCAAGAGGAGCCTGATTTTGTAGAAATGATGGATATTCCAGAGTCTAGGAGATTGTCTATTCCTTTACATAAGTCTTTTAGGAAGAAAACAATAAAAATTTAAAAAACTCCTAATTCTGTGCCTCCTGTAGATAAAAAGATGGGCAGAAGGTACACATTGTCAGGTCCTGATACAGAATTCCTTTCTCAGCAATGCAGTCATGTTGGGGTAGTTCAGGCTGCTGCCTGTGATAAAGCTAATATTCCCCTGGCTTCACATCCTCCTGACAAGGATTCCAGGAAGACTGATGCCATGGAAAAAAAAAAAACAGTATATGGCAGCCTCTCTGGGACTCAGGCAAGCAAATTATATGGCTTATGTAGCTAGGTATCAGAAATCTAGATGGGATACTATGATGCAATTAGCCAAGCAAGCCCATGGCCAGCTGGCTAGTGAACTAGAACAGGTGGCTGCTGATGGCATTGAGGCTTCTAAGGTTCAGTTTCATGCTGCTGTGGATGTTAATGATGTTTCCTCTAGGGTCATGGCCACATCTGTAGCTTTTCGTAGGTTGGCCTGGCTCAGGTGTACTAGTCTGTCACAGGATACCCAGACTAAGGCTATGGATTTTCCTGTGGTGGGAATTCTCTGTTTGGGAGCAGACAGAGAACTACATGAAAAAATGGATGAATATAGGACTACTTACAAGAGTGCCCAGGCTAAGAGCGGCAAGCCACTCCTCAAAGGCATACCCCAGGGTAGGGGTAGGCCTTTCACAGGCCTTTACCAGACTCAGGCCTCCTCTGCCTATGCTCAGAGGGGCTTCTTCAGAGGCAGAGGCAGATGAGGGTGGGCAGACCTGCTCCCACTCCCCAGCCTAAAGCTCCTGCTAAGCAGGCACCCTGATGGGGTGCCCAGGGCCGATTCTCCTGTACCGGTAGGGGGCAGGCTGGCTTACTTCAGCCAGAATTGGGCTTCTTTAACCTCAGACAAGCAGGTTCTGGAAGTAGTAGGCCAGGGTCTGGTTCTCAGCTTCAAAAAGTTTCCAAAGTTGAGAAGCAGACTTTTTCTACCTGCAAGTGCTTCAGAGACCCTTGCTCTGGAAGTAGAGGTCTCATCCCTGTTAGCTCTCAGAGCAGTAGAAAGGGTTCTTCCCCTGCACCAGGGCAGGGGTCTGTATTCCAGATACTTCCTTACCCCAAAAAAGACAGGAGAATGGCGGCCCATATTAGATCTCAGATATCTGAACAAGCATCTTTTGAAACCAAAGTTCAAAATGGTAACTCTGGCAATGATTTTACCCTCCCTAAGGCCAGGGGACTGGCTCGCCTCCCTGGACCTCAAGGATCCCTATTTCCATGTCCTAATCAGAAGCTCCCATCGAAAGTACCTCAGATTCGAACTGCCCTCAGGTCATTACCAGTTCAGAGCAATGCCCTTCGGCCTTACCTCTGCCCCAAGGGTATTCACAAAGTGTCTAGCAGTGGCAGTGGCTCACTTAAGGAGGCAAAGGATTGCTGTTTTTCCCCTATCTAGACGACTGGCTCATTGTAGGCCAGTCCCCAGAACAGGTAAAATCTCACCTGCAGGTCACCCAGCAGCTTCTCACCTACCTGGGCTTTCTGCTAAATCTACCAAAGTCAGTTCTGGAACCAGTCCAGGTACTCACCTTTATAGGGGCAGAATTGGACACAAAGCTAGTCAGAGCCTTTCTTCCCTTAGAAAGGGTAAGGAATTTAGTGGCTCTAGCCTCCTCCTTCACTCTGCAGGTCTCTCGACCAGCAAGACACTTTCTGCAGCTCCTGGGGCACATGGCTGCATCCACAGCTGTTGTGCAGGGAGCAAGATTTCAGATGAGAGACATTCAGTTTCACTTGAGAACCTATTGGTTTCAGAGAAGAGACCCCCTTTCCAAGTTGGTCCCAGTGACTTGAACCTTGATCCTAGCCCTCCAGTGGTGGCAGCAATTTAAGATTGGGGTTCCCCTTCATTCCCCCTACTCACGACTTGACTCTCACTACAGATGCTTCCCTTCTGGGTTGGGGAGCCCACATGGGCGACCTTTCCACTCAGGGAGTGTGGTCCACCCAGGAATCTCTGCTCCACATCAATTTGCTGGAACTCAGAGCTGTCTTTTTAGCTCTTCAAGCATTTTCTGCATCTGTCCACGACAAGGTGATACAAGTCAGAACAGACAACACCAAAACAATGTGGTACATCAACAAACGGGGCACTCGGTGTTCGGCCTTGTGCACCGAGGCAATGAAGTTGTGGTCTCTGGCCTATTCCCTGAACACTTCCCTCATAGCAGTTCATCTTCCAGGGAAGGACAATGTCCTAGCGGATGCTCTCAGCAGGATTTCCCAGGGCCATCACGAATGGTCCCTGGATCCTCAAGTGCTGGGGATAGTCTTTGCCAGATGGGCACCCTCAGATAGATCTTTTGCAGCCCCAGACAATCACAAACTTCCTCTGTTCTGTTGCAGGCCTCCAGTGCTGGGCTCAGTTCCCTGGATGCCTTCTTCTGGATTGGGAGGGAAGTTTCTCATGCTTTCCCCTTCCTCTCCTATTCAAAGTACTAGTCAAAATCAGATCTCAGCCTTGCAGGGTGATTCTGATTGCCCCGGATTGGGCCAGGCAGCCCTGGTACCCACTCCTTCTGTCACTGACAATCCATCTTCCCTTTTCCTTCCCAGGAATCACAACCTGTTGACTTGTGCCCAGGGAAGGGTTTGGTATCTGGACCTCAAATCCCTCAACCTCAAGGCCTGGCTCTTGAGGAGTTAGAGTTTGCTGATTTACACCTCTCTCAGGGTGTTCTTGAGATCCTAAAGGCTTCCAGAAAGCCTTCCACTAGGGCTACTTATAGTTCTAAATGGAAAAGGTTTTCCATTTGGTGTGCTGGGAAAAATATTTCCCCAGAATCTGCTGATTTGCCCATTGTGTTAGATTACATGGTACATCTTAATTCCTTGGGTCTCAGACCAGCTACCCTGAGAGTTCATTTGGCAGCTGTATCTGCTTTTGTGTCAGCAGGAAAGTCATCCCCTCTTTCCTCTCATCCTGTGTTTTCCAAGTTTTTTAAGGGATTACTCTATACTAATCCACCCTTTCGGGAACCGGCCCCTGCTTGGGACCTTAATGTTTGCATTGCCCAGTTAATGCAACCCCCTTTTGAACCTCTGTCTTCTGCAGAGCTTAAGTACCTAACTTGGAAAACTGTTTTTCTAGTGGCTATCAGTTCTGCCAGATGCATAAGTGAGTTGCAAGCCTTGTCAGTAGAAACTGACTTTATTTCTTTCCACAGGGATAAGGTAGTCCTTAGGACTAATAGGAAGTTTTTGCCTAAGGTGGTTTCAGATTTCATCTTAATCAATCTATCTCCTTCCAGTATTTTTCACTGATCACTCCTCTTCTGGTGCGAGGAGGTTGCACAGCCTGGATCTTAAGAGAGCTCTTAGTTACTATATAGAGCGTACCAAAGGTCACAGGTTCGAATCCCTCCAACGTTTCCTTACCTTTGGTGAAGTTGGGAAAGGCAAACCTGCCACTAAGAGATCAATTGCCAGGTGGATTGTCTCTTGTATCCAATTTTGTTATCAGAAACTGGGCAGAGCCCCCCCCCCGGTTTGAGGGCTCATTCTACCAGGGGTACAGCTGCGTCTTTAGCTGCTGCCAGAGACATCCCTATATTAGAGATTTGCCAGACTGCTACTTGAAAAACGGTACACACTTTTACCAAGCATTACTCCCTGGATGTCCAGGCCAGGAGATGCTCGGTTTAGCACAGCTGTTCTTCAGAGCCTATTCCTAAGTAGGTTCTGCCCTCCTCCATGGAGGTACTGCTGTGTATTCTGCTACTGTATATAATATAGCAAGATTCATGTTGTTTGAAGAAAAATTACTCACCTTAGTAATGTTGTTTCTTCTAATGGAGTCTTGCATATTATGACCTCCCCAACCTGCCCCTCTCAGAACCTCTACTTGGTGGGGTATGGCAACTTGGTGGGCACCTTTATGCCCTGTTAGCATTTTTGTCCCTTTGGGGATTTGGGTGTGTGTGTGTGTGTGTGTGTGTGTGTGTGTGTGTTTTATTATACTTATGTTTTATTCTCATATGATTAGAATTGTGTTAGTATTTCTGGTCCTCTGACTTGAGTCTTGGGTGTTGGGACCAGCAATGGTTGTTATTATTTAGGTAGCCATTTAGCTGAGTGTAGGTTCAGCTTCCACACAGACCTTAGTGAGTTTGGCTCATAAAGATCTGACAGTTCAGGTTTGAAATAACACAGATAGAGCTGCTTCTTAGAGCTCGTGGCCAAAATTCTATTTTGGAATGGTTTTAACCATTTCACCTCCAGAGCAGTTCTAGAGCTGGATCAAACTGCTACTGTCATAATATAGCAAGACTCCATTAGAAGAAACGACATTACTAAGGTGAGTAATTTTTTCTTCCCCTCCACAAATCTTTTGGGAAACAGACACAAAAAATTCTTAAGTCTCCCAATTCCATACCTCCTGTGGATAGAAGAATGGACAAGAGGTATACTCTTTCAGGCTCAGATACGGAGTTCCCTTATCAACAATGCAGCCATGTTGGGGTTGAACAGGCTGCTGACCTTTTGGTACATTCTCTTGGCATCACACCCCCCAGACAAGGACTCCAGGAAGATTGATGCCATGGCAAAGAAGCAGTACATGGCATCATCCTTGGGACTCAGGCAGGCTAATTATATGGCCTATGCAGCCAGGTACTAGAAGTCCAGGTGGGACACTGTACTGGCACTGGCTAAACAGGCTTCCCCCCAGCCTGCCAAAGAACTGGAGGAGGTGGCTGCAGATGAGATTGAGGCATCAAAAGTTCAGTTTCATGCTGCTGTAGACTCCAATGATGTATCATCAAGAGTCATGGCTACATCTGTGGCTCTTCGGAGAATGGCTTGGCTCAGATGTACTAGCCTCTCACAGGATACCCAGGCTAAGGCCATGGATTTTCCTGAAGTCAGTAACTCTCTGTTTGGGGAGCAGATGGAGAATTACATGAAGAAAATGGATGAATACAGGACCACTTACAGGAGTTCTCAGGCCAAGGAAAGGCAGGCAACTCCTCAAAGGCAGCAGTCCAGGGGCAGGGGCAGGCCTTTCCAAAGGCCTTTTTACCAAGCACAGGCCTCTTCTTCCTTTTCACAGAGGGGGTTCTTCAGAGGGAGAGACAGAAGGGGGATGAGCAGGCTGCATCCACCCCTCAGCCTAAAGCCCCTGCAAAGCAGAGACCCTGATGGGTCTGCCTGGGTCAATTCTCCTATCCCAGTAGGGGGCAGGCGGGCTTACTTTGTCCAGGACTGGATGTCTGTTAAGACAGGAGAGTGGCGACCCATCCTGGACCTAAGATATCTGAACAAACATCTTTTAAAGTCAAATTTCAAGATGATAACTCTGGGAATTATCCTTCCCTCTCTAAGGCCAGGAGACTGGCTAGCTTCCCTGGACCTCAAAGATGCCTACTTTCACATTCCCATCAGGTGCTCCCACAGAAAGTTGGCCTCTTCATTCAGCCTTCAGGTGTCTTGACCAACAAGGCACTTCCTTCAGCTTGGGCCACATGGCAGCTTCTACAGCAGTGGTCCAGGGTGCAAGATTCCAAATGAGGGACATTCAGTTCCACTTAAGAGCTTTTTGGTCTGAAAGAAAGGATTCCCTGACCAAACTAATTCTAGTGACTCGAACTCTGATCCAAGCCCTGCAATGGTGGCAGGATCAGGACAGTTTGAGGCAAGGGGTTCCATTTGCCACTCAGTCTCATTCAGTGGTCCGCACCACAGATGTTTCCCTGCTGGGCTGGGAGCTCATTTTGGGGAACTTACCACCAAGGGGCTGTGGTCGCCTCAGGAATCTCTTCTACACAGCAATCTCTTGGAACTCAGGGCAGTGTTTCTGGCACTGCAAGCTTTTTCCAAATCAGTGCAGAACAAGGTGGTTCATGTCAGAACAGACAACACCACCACCATGTGGTACATCAACAAGCAAGGAGACACTCGGTATACTGCCTTGTGCACAGAAGCAATGAAGCTGTGGTCCCTGACTTATTCCCTGCAAACCTCTCTGATAGTAGTTCACTTTCCAGGAAAGGACAATGTTCTAGCAGATGCACTGAGAAGAATATCTCAGGGCCATCACGAATGGGCCCCTAGATCCTCTGCTGTTGAAGGTGATTTTCTCAAGATGGGGCACTCCAGAGATTGATCTTTTTGCAGCCCCAGACAATCACCAACTTCCTCTTTTTTGTTGCAGACCCCCAGTCTTGGGTTCAGTCCCCCTGGATGCTCTGATTCTGAACTGGGAAGGAAATTTCTGTATGCTCCCCCCCCTTCCCTCTCCTGTTCAGTGTGTTAGTCAAAATAAGATCACAACCATGCAAAGTGATTCTGATTGCTCCAGACTGAGCCAGGCAGCCATGGTATCCCTTGTTGCTGTCCCTAACAGTCCATCTTCCCCTGTCTCTTCCCAGGAATTACAACCTGTTAACATCCTCTCAGTGGAGGATTTGGTACCTGAATCTTCAGTCTCTCAATCTCAAGGCTTAGCTCTTGAAGAGTTAGAGTTTGCAGATCTGCATCTTTCCCGAGGGGTTCTGGATATCCTTAAGGCTTCACGAAAGCCCTCCACCAGAAAGACTTACAACTCCAAATGGAAAAGATTAAGCATTTGGTGTTCTAAGAAGTATATTTCTCCAGACTGTGCTGAATTGCCTATGGTTCTGGACTATATGGCCCATCTCAATGGCCTAGGTCTCAGACCGGCTACTCTCAAGGTACACTTGGCAGCTGTTTCTGCTTTCCTGTCAGTAGGCAAGTCTTCCTCACTGTCATCCCATCCTGTATTCTGTAAGTTTTTCAAGGGATTGCTTCACACCAATCCCCCCTGTAGGGATCCTGCTCCTGCTTGGGATCTTAATGTTTGCATTGCTCAGCTTATGCAACCCCCTTTTGAGCCTTTGTCCTCAGCAGAGCTTAAGTACTTGACTTGGAAAACTGTGTTTTTGGTAGCCATTACTTCTGCTAGACATATCAGTGAATTGCAAGCCCTGTCAGTAGAATCTGATTTCATCTCTTTTCACAAAGATAAAGTGGTCCTTAGAACTAACAGAACGTTCTTGTCTAAAGTGGTTTCAGATTTCCACCTGAATCAGTCTAAATCTCTCCCTGTTTTCTTCACTGATCATTCTTCCTCCGGAGAGAGGAGGCTACACAGTTTGGATGTTAAAAGAGCCCTTTGCTACTGCATAGAGCGTACCAAGGGTCGCAGGTTTGACTGCCTCCAGTTGTTCCTCACTTATGGAGAAGTTGGGAAGTGCAAACCTGCCATCAAGAGATCTATTGCCAAGTGGATTGTTTCTTATATACAATTTTGCTATGAAAAACTGGGTAAAACTCCACCCTCAGGCCTGAGGGCTCATTCCACAAGAGGTATAGCTGCTTCCTTGGCTGCTGCCAGGGATATCCCTCTTTTAGAAATTTGTCAAGCAGCCACCTGGAAAACAGCCCATACTTTTACCAAGCATTACTTTCTGGATATCCAGGCTTGGAGTGATGCTTGGTTTGTCACAGCAGTACTTCAGAGCCTTTTCCCAAAGTAGGTTCTGTCCCTCCTCCATGGAGGTACTGCTTGGTAGTCTGCAACTGTCAGAATACAGCAAGACTTCATGTTGTCTGAAGAAAAAATTACTCACCTTAGTAATTATGTTTCTTCTAGTCGAGTCTTGCTGTATTCTGACCTCCCCTCTCAGAACCTAGATTTTTGGGATGTGGGTGGGTAAGCGCAGTGTTGGCACCCTAGAGGTGCCCCATTTTACACCCTCTGTTCTCTTTGGGTGGAATGTTATTGCATTTGATTGTTTTTGGTTTTTGGGTTTCCTGAATTGAGTCTTCCTTTGAGGACCCAAAACATTATTTCAAACACCATGAAGTCTTGCTATATTATAACATTAGCAGTCAGCCACTGCAGCTGCACTGCCCCGGAGAGGAAGGAGTTAACTCAGAGGATCTGGAGTTCTACAGCCGAGGCGCTGTGCCTAAACTCTATCTGATTTCAAATGAAACTGTCAGATTCTTCTCCTTCACTGAACAGTCGCTCTGGAGATCAGCTCCTTCAGCTCGGTTCATTCTCGGTTCAAGCAGTATTTTCAGTCATTTGAACCGGCAAAGTCATTATTTTTACCGCATTTCGGTTTAAAGCTCTATCTGGTAACCGTAAGTACTAAATTTTAAGTCTGTGGAAAATTAATTATCGGTTCGGTTTTGAACCGATCGTTTGTTATTTCTACATTTTAAAAGTGTACAGTGGGTTTTAGAGTGCGGTTCCGGTTCTTATCGGTTCTAAAAACAGAATTATAACGGTTTTTCAAATATCCGTACACAGTTAGGAACCGATAAGGGTGTCTTGCCTGGCACTGCCATCAAAGGAGCGCGTTTTGGTTGGGCTGGCATTATGTCTAGAAACCCAAAGAAAAACCGGGCCCTGGGTTTCAACACTGTGATGTCTGTGGGGAGGCCTTTGCAAGGCTGACCCACACACCACTGTGTTTATTGTCTGGGCTGACCACCTCCTGTCAGACTGCCAGGTGTGTAAAATTTCCTGCAGCCACCCTGGAAAGAGATTGGGCGGCTCAGGAGCGAGAGGCAAAAGTCGCTGACCCGGATGGCCAGCCGGTCCAGTACCCACTGGACCAGAGGAGTGCCCTCTGACCAGGGCGAGACTTCCTCGGGCAAAGGAAGGCTGGTTCAGGGAACCAGTCGAGTAAAAGACAAGGAAATCAGTAGGTTTGGGGTCCAAAATTGTGTCTCCAACTGCTGCAGAGATAGCTAAAGCCATTCAGATTGTCCAGTCACTGTCTCAGGGATCTGTAGAACCACCAACAGTTGGTAAAAGGTTGGTTCGTTCAGTCCCAGTGGTTCAGGATTTTGAAGTTGAGGATTTTTATGAACCACAGGAGGGGGAGGAGGAATTTGATCAATATATGTGTGGCTGGGGGTCTGGACGTGCCCATTGAACCGGACATTTCTCCAGACAGACCTTTAGAATCTCTCCTATTCTGTCTGAGTCCCTTCTTTCTTTATTTTTTACAAAAGGTTGCAGAACCCTCCAGCTTCCGTTAGAGGACTGTGGATGAGCAAGAGGAGCCTGATTATGTAGAAATGATGGATATTCCAGAGTCTAGGAGGTTGTCTATTCCTTTGCATAAGTCATTTAGGAAGCAAACAACAACGATTTTAAAAATCCTCATTCTGTCCTCCTGTAGATAAAAATGGACAGAAGGTATACTTTTGTCAGGCTCGGATACAGACTTCCTTACTGAACAGTGTAGTCATGTAGGTGTGGTTCAAGCTGCAGCCTGTGACAAGGCTAATATTCCTCTGGCCTCACATCCTCCTGATAAGGATTCCAGGAAGATTGATGCCATGGCGAAGAAACAGTATATGGCAGCTTCTTTGGGACTCAGGCAGGCAAATTATATGGCTTATGTGGCTAGATATCAGAAATCTGGTGGGACACAGTATTGCAGTTAGCCAAGCAGGCCCATGGCCAGCTGGCTAGTGAGTTGGAACAGGTGGCTGCTGATGGCATTAAGCCTCTAAAGTTCAATTTCATACTGCTGTTGATGTTAATGATGTTTCCTCTAGGGTCATGGCCACTTCTGTAGCTTTCCAGTAGGTTGGCATGGCTCAGATGCACTAATCTGTCCCAAGATACCCAGTCAAAGGCTATGGATTTTCCTGTAGTGGGAAATTCTCTGTTTGGGAGCAAACAGAAAACTATATGAAAAGATGGATGAATACAGAACTACCTACAAAAGTGCCCAGGCTAAGAGTACCATGCCATGCCACAAAGGCATGCTCCCAGAGGAGGAGACAGGCCTTTTTCCAGGCCTTTTACCAATTTCAAGCCTGCTCTGCTGTCTCAGAGAGGGTTTCTTCAGAGGCAGGGGTAGGAGGCACAAGTAGAACCGTCCCCTCCCTCAGCCTAAGGCTGCTGCTAAGCAGGGACCTGATGGGGTGCCCAGGGCCGATTCTCCTGTACCAGTGGGGCAGGTTGGCCTATTTCAGCCGAACTGGCTGTCCTAACTACGGACAGATGGGTTCTGGAGGTAATAGGCCAGGGTCTGGTTCTCAGCTTCAAACACTTTCCAAAGATGAGAGCCAGACATTTCCCCTGCAAATCCTTCAGAAGCCCTTGCTTTGGAAGCAGAGGTTTCTTCTCTTCTGGACTGCAAAGCAGTGGAAAGGGTTCCTCCTTGCCATCAGGGCAAGGGGCTTTATTCAAGATACTTTCTTACCCCAAAGACAGAGAATGGAGGCCCATTCTAGATTTAAGGTACCTGAACAAGCATCTTTTGAAACCAAAGTTCAGAATGTTGACTCTGGCAATGATATTGCCTTCCCTAAGGCCAGGGACTGGCTAGCTTCCTGGACCTCAAGGATGCCTATTTTCATGTTCTGATCAGGCCTTCTCACCGAAAGTACCTCAGGTTGAACTGCCCTCAGGCCACTACCAGTTCAGGGCAATGCCCTTCGGCCTGACCTCTGCACCAAGGGTATTCACAAAATGTCTCGCTGTAGTAGTGGCTCACTTAAGAAGGCAAAGGGTTGCTGTGTTTCCTACCTGGACGACTGGCTCATTGTGGGTCAGTCTCCAGGTCAGGTGGCTCCATTTGCAAGTCACCCAGCAGCTTCTCACTTCCTGGGATTCCTGCTAAACTTACCAAAGTCAGTTCTGGAACCGGTTCAGGTCCTAACTTTCATAGGCGCAGAATTGAACACAAGGTTAGCCAGGGCTTTTCTTCCCATGGAAAGGGTGGACAGACTCATCGCCCTGGCATCCTCCTTTACCCTACGGGTCTCTCGACCAGCAAGGCATTTTCTGCAACTCCTTGGGCACATGGCTGCTTCCACAGCTGTCGTGCGAGGGAGAAGATTCCAGATGAGGGCATTCAGTTCCATTTGAGGGCCTATTGGTCTCAAAGGAAGGACCCCTTACCAAGCTGGTTCCAGTTACTCAAATTCTGATCCTAGCCCTCCACTGGTGGCAGGTCCAGAGCAATTTAAGACAGGGGGTTCCCTTCATTCCCGTTTCTCACTCCCTCACCCTCACCACGGATGCCTCCCTCTTAGGGTGGGGGGCTCACCTGGGCGATCTTGCCACCCAGGGAGTGTGGTCTCCTCAGGAATCTCTGCTCCACATCAATCTGTTGGAACTCAGAGCTGTCTTTTTAGCTCTTCGGGTGTTTTCAGATTCTGTCCAGAACAAAGTGATTCAAGTCAGGACAGACAATACCACCACAATGTGGTACATCAACAAGCAAGGGGGCACTCGGTTTTCAGCCTTGTGCACCGAAGCAATGAAGTTGTGGTCTCTGGCCTACTCCCTGAACACCTCCCTGATAGCGGTTCACCTCCCAGGGAAGGACAATGTCCTGGCGGACGCCCTCAGCAGAATTTCTCAGGGCCATCACAGAATGGGCTCTGAATCCACAAGTGCTGGGGTCCGTCTTTTGCCAGATGGGGCACTCCTCAGATAGATCTTTTCACAGCCCCAGACAACCATCAACTTCCTCTTTTCTGTTGCAGGCCTCCAGTACTGGGCTCAGTCCCTCTGGACCTTTCTGTTGGACTGGAAAGGGAAGTTCCTGTATGCCTTTCCTCCCTTTCCTCTTCTTTTCAGGGTACTAGTAAAAATCAGATCTCAACCTTGCAGAGTGATTCTGATTGCCCCAGATTGGGCCAGACAGCCCTGGTACCCTCTGCTTCTGTCCTTGGCAGTCCACCCTGCCCTGAGCCTGCAGAGTCCACGACTTACTGGCCAGTGCACAGGGAGAGTGTGTATCGGACCTCAAATCCCTCCACCTCAAGGCTTGGCTCTTGAGGAGCTAGAATTTGCTGACTTACACCTTTCTCAAGGTGTCATGGATATTTTAAAGGCTTCTAGGAAGCCTTCCACTAGAGCCACTTATAATTCTAAGTGGAAGAGGTTTTCCATCTGGTGCTCTGAGAGGCAGATTATCCCAGAATCTGCTGATCTTCCCATTCTTCTGGAATATTTGGTCCATCTGAATTCCTAGGCCTTAGACCAGCTACCCTGAAGGTTCATCTGGCAGCTGTCTCTGCTTTTTGTGTCAGCAGGAAGCCTGCCTCCCTTTCTTCTCACCTGTGTTCTCCAAGTTTTTTAAAGGGTTACTTCATACTAACCCTCCTTTTGGGAACCAGCTCCGCCTGGGACCTGAATATTTGCATTGCTCAGTTAATGCAACCCCTTTGAGCCTCTGTCTTCACCAGAGCACAAGTATTAACTTGAAAACCGTTTTCCTAGTAGCTATCACCTCTGCCAGGCGCATAAGTGAGTTACAGGCCCTGTCAGTGGAAGAAGATTTTATCTCTTTCCACAGAGATAAGGTAGTCCTTAGGACTAATAGAATTTTTGCCTAAGGTGGTTTCTGATTTCCACCTGAATCAATCTATCTCTCTCCAGTATTTTTCACTGAGCATTCTTCCTCAGGTGAGAGGAGACTGCACAGCTTGGATGTCAAAAGAGCCTTAAGCTACTATTTAGGCGCACCAGAGGTCATAGGTTGAATCCTCCAACTGTTTCTTACCTATGGCGAGGTTGGTAAAGGAAAACCTGCCACTAAGAGAACAATTGCAAGGTGGATTGTTTCTTGTATCAATTCTGTTATCAGAAGCTTGGTGAGAGTACCCCCTCAGGATTGAGCCCACCCACCAGGGGTACAGCTGCGTCTCTAGCGGCTGCTAGGACATTCCCATTCTGGAGATTTGTCAAGCTGCTACCTGGAAGACAGTTCACACCTTTACCAAGCATTATTCCCTGGATGTCCAGTCCAAGGAGATGCTCGGTTTGGCACAGCTGTGCTTCAGAGCCTATTTCCTAAGTAGGTTCTGACCCTCCTCCATGGAGGTACTGCTGTGTAATCTGCTAATGTTATAATATAGCAAGACTTCATGGTGTTTGAAGAAAAATTACTCACCTTAGTAATTGCTTTTCTTCTCATGGAGTCTTGCTATATTATCTTCACCCTCCCTCCTGACCTCTCAGAACCTCTACTTGGGTAGGGGTGGTGAATTGGTGCAAGCACTGTGTCATGCCATTGTAGTTATCCCTTTACCCTCTTTCCTTTGGGTTAGGGATCTGGTTGCTTTCATTTAGGTTATTTATATTGCCCCCTTCCTGGACTTGAGTCTTGGGGGGAAGGGGGGTTCATAATGTGCTTGTCAAGGGTGGTAAAACGAACCATAATACCATCAATTTTTGTTATTATGGTTCAGGGTGTTTCTTTGTTGTTTATATTGTTGTTACTACTACTAGTAGGTAGCCATGGGCTAGTGTATTTTCACACAGACTTTCTGTTCTTTGATGTTAGCTTAAGTAAAGATCTGACAGTTTCATTTGAAACTGCCAGATGAAACTTTAGGCACAAGCCTCGCTATAGAACTCAAATCCTCTGGGTTAACTCCTTCCTCTAGGGGCAGTTCAGCTGCAGTGGCTGACTGCTAATGTTATAATATAGCAAGACTTCATGGTGTTTGAAGAAAAAATTACTCACCTTAGTAATTGCATTTCTTCTCATGGAGTCTTGCTATATCTCTTTCACCCTCTCCTACCCCCTCTCAGAACCTCTACTTGGGTAGGGGTGGTGAATTGGTGCAAGCACTGTGTCATGCCATTGTAGTTATCCCTTTACCCTCTTTCCTTTGGGTTAGGGATCTGGTTGCTTTCATTTAGGTTATTTATATTGCCCCCTTTCTGGACTTGAGTCTTGGGGGGAAGGGGGTTCATAATGTGCTTGTCAAGGGTGGTAAAACGAACCATAATACCATCAATTTTTGTTATTATGGTTCAGGTGTTTCTTTGTTGTTTATATTGTTGTTACTACTACTGGTAGGTAGCCATAGGCTAGTGTAGTTTTTCCACACAGACTTTCTGTTCTTTGATGTTAGCTTACGTAAAAGATCTGACAGTTTCATTTGAAACTGCCAGATAGAAACTTTAGGCACAGCGCCCTCGCTGTAGAACTCCAGATCCTCTGGAGTTAACTCCTTCCTCTCCGGGGCAGTTCAGCTGCAGTGGCTGACTGCTAATGTTATAATATAGCAAGACTCCATGAGAAGAAAAGCAATTACTAAGGTGAGTAATTTTTTCTTTTCTGCCAGTTGGCTAGTTAAGAATTTTACAGTTTCCACACAAAACTCCTAGTGAGTTTTGCTCATAAAGATCTGACGGTTGCAGTTCGAACAACAACAGGCAGAGGCTTCAACCGAGCTTGAGATGAACATTCTATGCCATGCATAGAAAAGTTAACCCTTTGTTCTCCAGGGCAGTTTAAAGGCTGGGACCAACTGCAACTGTCAGAATACAGCAAGACTCCACTAGAAGAAACATAATTACTAAGGTGAGTAATTTTTCAAACAACATGAAGTCTTGCTGTATTCTGACAATTTGCAGTGAGGTCCAACCTTCGAACTGCCCCGGAGATGAAAGGGTTAACTTTCCATGCCAGGCATGGAACGCTGAGCTCGAGCTCGGTTGAGACTCTGTTGCTGTTTAAACTCAAACCGTCAGATTCTTTACTCAGCCTCACTGAACAGTCGCTCCGGAGATTTCTCCTTTGCTCGGTTCAATTTGTCGGTTAAAGTACCGTTTTTCTCGGTTTTCAACCAAATTTAAACCGCAACCTGTCAGTTCAGTCTCAGTCTGTGGTATTCGTGAGTACTAGATAGGTTTATATTGTTTTCTATTCTGTGTGGAACTTGTAAACGTATCATCGGTTCGGTTTGAACCGATCAGGTTGTTTAAAAATCTTTACTTCTACTTTTAGAGTGTGGTTACCGGTTCTTATCGGTTCTAAAAAAAACGGATTTTATTACGTTTTTTTCCACGACCCGTAACACGGTCAGGAACCGATAAGAGTGTCTTGCCTGGCGGATTGCCATAAAAAGGGTAAATTTGGTTTAGGACTGGCCATGTCTGAGAAACCCAAAAGAAAAACCGGGCCCACTGGGTTTCAACACTAGTGTGTGTGGGGAAGTCTTTGCTAAGGCTGACCCCCACACCACCTGTGTTTACTGTCTGGGGTTTGACCACCTCAATGCAAACTGCCAGATTTGTAAAAATTTTCCTGCAGCTACCCTAGAAAAGAGAGTTGTTAGGCTCAGGGAAAGGGAGGCCAAAAAGTCCGCTGACCCGGATGGCCAGAGCGGTTCAGTTCAAACCGAACTAGAAGGAGTGCCCTCTGACCAGGGTGAAACTTCTTAGGCAAAGGAGAACCGATTCTGAGAGTCGGTTCCAGCAAAGAGGACTAGAAAATCAGCTGGTGTGACCAAAACTTTCCTCTCCAACCGCTGAAGAAATAATAAGCGATCAAAATTCTCGAGTCGCTTTCCCGGTTCCGACCAAAACCAGCACCGTCAGGTAGGCGCCGGTTCGGGCCAGTTCCACCGGTTCAAGAGTATGATTTAGAGGAATATTATAAACCGGAGGAGGGGGAAGAGGAGTATGAGGAGAGTGAATGTGGATTTGAAAGTCTGGATGTGCCCATTGACCCGGACATCTCCCCAGACAAACCTTCAGGAGTGTCTCCTCCTAGGCTTTCTGAGTCCCCTTGTCATTTTATGTTTTATAAAAAAGTGGCTGAAACCTTCCAGCTCCCTATGGAGGAAGCTGTGAATGATCAAGAGGAGCCTGACTATGTAGAAATGATGGATATCCCAGAGTCTAGGAGGCTGTCTATTCCCTTGCATAAATCTTTTGGGAAACAGACATTTAAAATTCTAAAAACTCCTCACACTATACCTCCTGTGGATAAGAGAATGGACAAGAGGTACACATTGTCAGGCTCTGATACGGAGTTCCTTACACAACAATGCAGCCATGATGGAATGAGTATAGGACCACCTATAGGACTGCACAGGTCAAGGAAAGGCAGGCCACTCCTCAAAGGCAGCTTCCCAGGGGCATGGGCAGGCCTTTTCATAGGCCTTTTTTCTAAGCCCAGGCCTCCTCTTCTGCTTATGCCCAGAGGGGGTTCTTTAGAGGGAGAGGCAGACAGGGTACAAGCAGGCCTGCTTCCACCCCTCAGCCCAAAACCCCTGCCAAGCAGGCACCCTGATGGGGTTGCCAGGGCCGATTCTCAGCTACCTGTAGGGGGCAGGCTGGCTTACTTTGTCCAGGACTTGGAGTCTCTGACTTCAGACAAATGGGTCCTGGAAGTAGTAAACCAGGGACTGGTTCTCAGCTTCAAAAAGTTTCCAAAGATGAGAACCAGATCCTTTCCACCTGCAAATCCATCAGAGGCACTTGCCTTAGAGGCAGAGGTCCCTTCCCTCCTTGCTCTCAGAGCTGTGGAAAGGGTGCCACCCCTACACCAGGGCAAAGGATTGTATTCCAGGTACTTCCTTACCGAAAAAAAGACAGGAGAGTGGCTGCCCATCCTGGATCTCAGATACTTAAACAAGCACCTTTTAAAACCAAAATTCAAAATGGTGACTCTGGGAATTATTCTACCCTCTCTAAGGCCAGGGGACTGGCTAGTGTCCCTGGACCTCAAGGATGCCACTTCCATATTCTCATCAGAAGCTCCCATCAAAAGTACCTCAGGTTCGAGCTGCCTTCAGGCCATTACCAGTTCAGAGCAATGCTCTTTGGCCTCACCTCTGCTCCAAGGGTATTCACAAAATGCCTGGCAGTAGTAGTTGCTTCTCTAAGAAGGCAGAAAATTGCCATCTTCAAACACCATGAAGTCTTGCTATATTATAACATTAGCAGTCAGCCACTGCAGCTGAACTGCCCCGGAGAGGAAGGAGTTAACTCCAGAGGATCTGGAGTTCTACAGCGCGAGGGCGCTGTGCCCAAAGCTCTATCTGGCAGTTTCAAATGAAACTGTCAGATTCTTTACTCCACTTCACTGAACAGTCGCTCCGGAGATCAGCTCCTTCAGCTCGGTTCATTCTCGGTTCAAGCGAGTATTTTTCGTTCATTTGAACCGCAAAAGTCATTATTTTTACGCATTTGGTTTTAAAGCTCTATCTGGTAACCGTAAGTACTAAATTTTAAGTCTGTGTGGAAAATTAATTATCAGTTCATTTTGAACCGATCAGTTTATTATTTCTACATTTTAAAAGTGTACAGTGGGTTTTAGAAGTGCGGTTCCAGTTCTTATCGGTTCTAAAAAAACAGAATTATAACGTTTTTCAAATACCCGTGACACGGTTAGGAACCGATAAGGTGTCTTGCCTGCTACTGCCATCAAAGGGCAAGTTTTGGTTGAGACTGGCATTATGTCTGAGAAACCAAAAGAAAACCGGCCCACTAGGGTTTCAACACTGTAGCGTCTGTGGGGAGGCCTTTGCCAAGGCTGCCCACACACACTGTGTTTATTGTCTGGGGCTGACCACCTCTGTCAGACTGCCAGGTGTGTAAAATTTCCCTGCAGCCACCCTGGAAAAGAGATTGGGCGCTCAGGGAGCGAGAAGACCAAAAGTCCGCTGACCGGATGGCCAGCCGGTCCAGTACCCACTGGACCAGAGGGAGTGCCCTCTGACCAGGGCGAGACTTCCTCGGGCAAAAGGAAGGCTGGTTCAGAGGAACCAGTCCCGAGTAAAAAGACAAGGAAATCAGTAGGTTTGGGGTCCAAAATTGAGTCTCCAACTGCTGCAGAGCTAGCTAAAGCCATTCAGATTGTCCAGTCACTGTCTCAGGGATCTGTAGAACCACCAACAGTTGGTAAAAGGTTGGTTCGTTCAGTCCCAGTGGTTCAGGATTTTGAAGTTGAGGATTTTTATGAACCACAGGAGGGGGAGGAGGAATTTGATCAATATATGTGTGGCTGGGGGGGTCTGGACGTGCCCATTGAACCGGACATTTCTCCAGACAGACCTTTAGAATCTCCTCCTATTCTGTCTGAGTCCCCTTCTTTCTTTATTTTTTACAAAAAGGTTTCAGAAACCCTCCAGCTTCCTTTAGATTAGGCTGTGGATGAGCAAGAGGAGCCTGATTATGTAGAAATGATGGATATTCCAGAGTCTAGGAGGTTGTCTATTCCTTTGCATAAGTCATTTAGAAAGCAAACAACAAAGATTTAAAAAAATCCTCATTCTGTCCCTCCTGTAGATAAAAAAATGGACAGAAGGTAAACTTTGTCAGGCTCGGATACAGACTTCCTTACTGAACAGTGTAGTCATGTAGGTGTGGTACAAGCTGCAGCCTGTGACAAGGCTAATATTCCTCTGGCCTCACATCCTCCTGAGAAGGATTCCAGGAAGATTGATGCCATGGCGAAGAAACAGTATATGGCAGCTTCTTTGGGACTCAGGCAGGCAAATTATATGGCTTATGTGGCTAGATATCAGAAATCTAGGTGGGACACAGTATTGCAGTTAGCCAAGCAGGCCCATGGCCAGCTGGCTAGTGAGTTGGAACAGGTGGCTGCTGATGGCATTGAAGCCTCTAAAGTTCAATTTCATACTGCTGTTGATGTTAATGATGTTTCCTCTAGGGTCATGGCCACTTCTGTAGCTTTCCGTAGGTTGGCATGGCTCAGATGCACTAATCTGTCCCAAGATACCCAGTCAAAGGCTATGGATTTTCCTGTAGTAGGGAAATTCTCTGTTTGAGGAACAAACAGAAAACTATATGAAAAGATGGATGAATACAGAACTACCTACAAAAGTGCCCAGGCTAAGGAGAAGCATGCCATGCCACAAAGGCATGCTCCCAGAAGGTAGGCAGGCCTTTTCCAGGCTCTTTACCAATTTCAAGCCTCCTCTGCTGTCTCGCAGAGGGGTTTCTTCAGAGGCAGGGGTAGACGAGGCACAAGTAGACCGTCCCTCTCCCCTCAGCCTGAGGCTGCTGCTAAGCAGGCACCCTGATGGGGTGACCAGGGCCGATTCTCCTGTACCAGTAGGGGGCAGGTTGGCCTATTTCAGCCAGAACTGGCTGTCCCTAACTACGGACAGCTGGGTTCTGGAGGTAATAGGCCAGGGTCTGGTTCTCAGCTTCAAACACTTTCCAAGATGAGAGCCAGAGATTTTCCACCTGCAAATCCTTCAGAAGCCCTTGCTTTGGAAGCAGAGGTTTCTTCTCTTCTGGACTGCAAAGCAGTGGAAAGGGTTCCTCCTTGCCATCAGGGCAAGGGGCTTTATTCAAGATATTTTCTTACCCAAAAAAGACAGGAGAATGGAGGCCCATTCTAGATTTAAGGTACCTGAACAAGCATCTTTTGAAACCAAAGCTCAAAATGTTGACTCTGGCAATGATATTGCCTTCCCTAAGGCCAGGGGACTGGCTAGCTTCCCTGGACCTCAAGGATGCCTATTTTCATGTTCTGATCAGGCCTTCTCACCGAAAGTACCTCAGGTTCGAACTGCCCTCAGGCCACTACCAGTTCAGGGCAATGCCCTTCGGGCCTGACCTCTGCACCAAGGAGTATTCACAAAATGTCTCGCTGTAGTAGTGGCTCACTTAAGAAGGCAAAGGGTTGCTGTGTTTCCTACCTGGACGACTGGCTCATTGTGGGTCAGTCTCCAGGTCAGGTAAAAACCATTTGCAAGTCACCCAGCAGCTTCTCACTTCCTGGATTCCTGCTAAACTTACCAAAGTCAGTTCTGGAACCGGTTCAGGTCCTAACTTTCATAGGCGCAGAATTGAACACAAGGTTAGCCAGGGCTTTTCTTCCCTCGGAAAGGGTGGACAGACTCATCGCCCTGGCATCCTCCTTTACCCTGCGGGTCTCTCGACCAGCAAGGCATTTTCTGCAACTCCTTGGGCACATGGCTGCTTCTACAGCTGTCGTGCAGGGCCCTCAAATGGAACATTCAGTTCCATTTGAGGGCCTATTGGTCTCAAAGGAAGGACCCCCTTACCAAGCTGGTTCCAGTTACTCAAACTCTGATCCTAGCCCTCCACTGGTGGCAGGTCCAGAGCAATTTAAGACAGGGGGTTCCCTTCATTCCCATTTCTCACTCCCTCACCCTCACCACGGATGCCTCCCTCTTAGGGTGGGGGGGCTCACCTGGGCGATCTTGCCACCCAAGGGGTGTGGTCTCCTCAGGAATCTCTGCTCCACATCAATCTGTTGGAACTCAGAGCCGTCTTTTAGCTCTTGGTGTTTTCAGATTCTGTCCAGAACAAAGTGGTTCAAGTCAGGACAGACAATACACACAATGTGGTACATCAACAAGCAAGGGGCACTCGGTCTTCAGCCTTGTGCACTGAAGCAATGAAGTTGTGGTCTCTGGCCTACTCCAGACACCTCCCTGATAGCGGTTCACCTCCCAGGGAAGGACAATGTCCTGGCGGACGCCCTCAGCAGAATTTCTCAGGGCCATCCAGAATGGGCTCTGAATCCACAGGTGCTGGGGTCCTTCTTTTGCCAGATGGGGCACTCCTCAGATAGATCTTTCGCCAGCCCCAGTCAACCATCAACTTCCTCTTTTCTGTTGCAGGCTTCCAGTACTGGGCTCAGTCCCTCTGGGCGCCTTTCTGTTGGACTGGAAAGGAAGTTCCTGTATACCTTTCCTCCCTTTCCACTCTTCTTTTCAGGGTACTAGTAAAAATCAGATCTCAACCTTGCAGAGTGATTCTGATTGCCCCAGATTGGCCCAGACAGCCCTGGTACCCTCTGCTTCTGTCCTTGGCAGTCCACCCTGCCCTAGAGCCTACCAGAGTCCACGACTTACTGGCCTGTGCACAGGGGAGTGTGAGTATCCGGACCCATAAATCCCTCCACCCTCAAGGCTTGGCTCTTGAGGAGCTAGAAATTGCTGACTTACACCTTTCTCAAGGTGTCATGGATATTTTAAAGGCTTCTAGGAAGCCTTCCACTAGGACCACTTATAATTCTAAGTGGAAGGGTTTTCCATCTGGTGCTCTGAGAGAGGCAGATTATCCAGAATCTGCTGATCTTTCCCATTCTTCTGGAATATTTGGTCCATCTGAATTCCCTAGGCCTTAGACCAGCTACCTGAAGGTTCATCTGCAGCTGTCTCTGCTTTTGTGTCAGCAGGAAGCCTGCCTCCTTTCTTCTCACCCTGTGTTCTCCAAGTTTTTAAAGGGTTACTTCATACTAACCCTCCTTTTGAGAACCAGCTCCCGCCTGGGACCTGAATATTTGCATTGCTCAGTTAATGCAACCCCCTTTGAGCCTCTGTCTTCAGCAGAGCTCAAGTATTTAACTTGGAAAACCATTTTCCTAGTAGCTATCACCTCTGCCAGGCGCAGAAGTGAGTTACAGGCCTGTTAGTGGAAGAGGTTTATCTCTTTCACAGAGATAAAGTAGTCCTTAGGACTAATAGAAAGTTTTGCCTAAGGTGGTTTCTGATTTCCACCTGAATCAATCTATCTCTCCCAGTATTTTCACTGAGCATTCTTCCTCAGGTGAGAGGAGACTGCACAGCTTGGATGTCAAAGAGCCTTAAGCTACTATTTAGGCGCACCAGAGGTCATAGGTTCGAATCCTCCAACTGTTTCTTACCTATAGCGAGGTTGGCAAAGGAAAACCTGCCACTAAGAGAACAATTGCAAGGTGGATTGTTTCTTGTATCCAATTCTGTTATCAGAAACTAGGTAGAGTACCCCCCTCAGGATTGAGGCCCACTCCACCAGAGTACAGCTGCGTCTCTAGCGGCTGCTAGGGACATTCCCATTCTGGAGATTTGTCAAGCTGCTACCTGGAGACAGTTCACACCTTACCAAGCATTATTCCTGGATGTCCAGTCCAAGAGATGCTCGGTTTGGCACAGCTGTGCTTAGAGCCTATTTCCTAAGTAGGTTCTGACCCTCCTCCATGGAGGTACTGCTGTGTAATCTGCTAATGTTATAATATAGCAAGACTTCATGGTGTTTGAAGAAAAATTACTCACCTTAGTAATTGCTTTTCTTCTCATGGAGTCTTGCTATATTAACCACCCTCCCTCCAGCCCCTCTCAGAACCTCTACTTGGGTAGGGTGGCGAATTAGTGCAAGCACTGTGTCATGCCATTGTAGTTATCCCTTTACCCTCTTTCCTTTGGGTTGAGGATCTGGTTGCTTTAATTTAGGTTATTATTGCCCCCTTCCTGGACTTGAGTCTTGGGGAAGGGGTTCATAATATACTTGTCAAGGGTGGTAAAACGAACCATAGTACCATCAATTTTGTTATTATGGTTCTGGGTGTTTCTTTGTTGTTTATATTGTTGTTACTACTACTAGTAGGTAGCCATGGGCTAGTGTAGTTTTCCACACAGACTTTCTGTTCTTTGATGTTAACCGTAAAGATCTGAGCAGTTTCATTTGAAACTGCCAGATGGAAACTTTGGACACAAGCGCCCTCGCTGTAGAACTCAGATCCTCTGGGTTCTCCTTCCTCTCCGGGGCAGTTCAGCTGCAGTGGCTGACTGCTAATGTTATAATATAGCAAGACTCCATGAGAAGAAAAGCAATTACTAAGGTGAGTAATTTTTTCTTCCCTTATCTGGATGACTGGCTCATAGTAGGCCAGTCCCCAGACCAAGTCAGGTTACACTTACAGATAACTCAGCAACTGCTCACTTCTTTGGGTTTCTTTCTAAACCTTTCAAAGTCAGTTCTAGAGCCTGTCCAGCTCATCACCTTCATAGGCACAGAGCTAGACACAGAGAAGGCCAGAGCCTTCAAGCAACATGAAGTCTTGCTATATTATAGACATTAGCAGAATACACAGCAGTTTGTTCCAGCTCTAGAACTGCCCTGGAGTGAAATGGTTAAAACCATTCCAAAATTGAATTTTGGCACGAGAGCAGCTCTATCTGTGTCATTTCAAACTTGAACTGTCAGATTCTTTACTCCGCCTCAGTGAACAGTAGCTCCAGATTTCTCCTTCTGCTCAGGTTCATTTCTCGAGTTTAAAAGTGTTTTCTCGGTTGGATTTAACCTGAGAATAGTTTTATTTAACCATAAAACCGTTTAGTTCAAGCTCTATCTTTGGTAACCAGTAAAGTAAATGAAGGTTTGTGTGTGTAGAACTTACAAGTTATCGGTTCGTTTTGAACCGATCAGTGGAGTTAAAACTCATTTAAAACTAAAGTTACTATTTTAGAGTCAAGATTCCGGTTCTTATCGGTTCTAAAAAAGCGGATTTATTACGTTTTTCCAGTACCTGACCGACACGATTAGGAACCGATAAAGGGTGTCTTACCTAGCACTGCCGTTAAAGGGCAGATTTTTGGTTAGGCTGGCATTATGTCTGAAACCCAAAAGAAAAACAGGCCCACTGGGTTTCAACACTGTGATGTTTGTGGGAAGTCTTTGCCAAGGCTGGCCACACACACCACATGTGTTTAGTGTCTGGGGTTTGACCACCTCCAGTCAGACTGCCAGGTATGTAGAAGAATTTCCTGCAGCCACCCTGGAAAAAGATTGGGCAGGCTCAGGGGCGAGAGGCCAAAAGTCCGCTGACCCGGATGGCCAGCCCGGTTCGGTGCCAACGACGATCAGAGAGTGCCCTCTGACCAGGCCGGAGACTTCCTTGGGCAAAAGAAAAGCTGGTTCTGAGGAACCAATTCCAGTAAAGAAAACAAGAAAATCAGCAGGTCTGGAGTCAAAATTCCTTCCCAACTGCTGCAGAGATAACAAAAGCCATACAAATTGTCCAGTCACTGTCTCAGGGTCCATCCGAACCACCACTATCTGGTAAAAGTCGGTTCGTCCGGTCCCAGTGGTTCAGGATTATGATATTGAGATTTTATGACAGACAGAGGAGGGAGGAGGATTATGAACAGTATGAATGTGGCTGGGAAGGTCTGGGTGTGCCGTTGAACGGACATCTCCCCAGACAGACCTTTAGAATCTCCCCTATGCTGTCTGAGTCCCCATCTCATTTTATGTTTTATAAAAAGTTGCTGAAACCCTCCAGCTTCCTTTAGAAAGAGGCTGTGGATGAGCAAGAGGAGCCTGATTTTGTAGAAATGATGGATAGTCAAGAGTCTAGGAAGATGTCTATTCTTTACATAAGTCTTCTAGGAAACAAACAATTAAAATTTTAAAAGCTCCTAATTCTGTGCCTCCTGTAGATAAAAAGATGGACAGAAGGTATACATTGTCAGGCCCTGATACAGAATTCCTTTCTAAGCAATGCAGTCATGTTGGGGTAGTTCAGGCTGCTGCCTGTGATAAAGCTAATATTCCTTAGCTTCACATCCTCCTGACAAGGCTTCCAGGAAGATTGATGCCATGGCAAAAAAACAGTATATGGCAGCCTCTCTGGGACTCAGGCAAGCAAATTATATGGCTTATGTAGCTAGGTATCAGAAATCTAGATGGGATACTGTTATGCAATGGCCAAGCAGGCCATAGCCAGCTGGCTAGTGAACTAGAACAGATGGCTGCTGATGGCATTGAAGCCTCTAAGGTTCAGTTTCATGCTACTGTGGATGTTAATGATGTTTCCTCTAGGGTGCATGACCACATCTGTAGCTTTTCGTGAAGTTGGCCTGGCTCAGGTGTACTTGTTTGTCACAGGATACCCAGACTAAGGCTATGGATTTTCCTGTGGTGGAGAATCTCTGTTTGGAGGAAGACAGAGAATTACATGAAAAGATGGATGAATATAGGACTACTTACAAGGTGCCCAGGCTAGGGCGGCAAGCCACTCCTTAAGGCATGCCCAGGGGAGTGAGGGTAGGCCTTTTCACAGGCCTTTCTACCAGACTCAGGCCTCCATCTGCCATGCTCAGGGGCTTCTTCAGAGGCAGGGGCAGGCGAGGGGCTGGCAGACCTGCTCCACCCCAGCCCAAAGCTCTGCAAGAAACAGGCACCTGATGGGGTGCCCAGAGCCAATTCTCCTGTACCAGTGGGGGCAGGCTGACTACTTCAGTCAAATTGGGCTTCTTTAACCTCAGACAAGTGGGTTCTGGAAGTAGTAAGCCAGGGTCTGGTTCTCAGCTTCAAAAGTTTCCCAAGTTGAGAAGCAGGCTTTTCTACAAGTGCTACAGAGACCTTGCTCTGAAACAGAGGTCTCCATCCATGTTAACTCTCAGAGCAGTAGAAAGGGTTCCTCCTGCATCAGGGCAGGGTCTGTATTCCAGATACTTCCTTACCCCAAAAAAGACTGGAGAATGGCGGCCCATTTTAGATCTCAGATATCTGAACAAGAATCTTTTGAAACCAAAGTTCAAAATGGTAACTCTGGCAATGATTTTACCTTCCCTAAGGCCAGGGGACTGGCCTCCCCTGGACCTCAAGGATGCCTATTTACATGTCCTAATCAGAAGATCCCTCGAAAGTACCTCAGATTCGGCTGCCCTCAGGTCATTACCAGTTCAGAGCAATGCCCTTCGGCCTTACCTCTGCTCCAAGGGTATTCACAAAGTGTCTAGCAGTGGCAGTGGCCCTTAAGGAGGCAGAGGATTGCTGTTTTCCCTATCTAGACGACTGGCTCATTGTAGGCCAGTCCCCAGAACAGGTAAAATCTCACCTGCAGGTCACCCAGCAGCTTCTCACCTCCCTGGGTTTTCTGCTAAACCTACCTAAAGTCGGTTCTGGAACCAGTCCAGGTACTCACCTTTATAGGGGCAGAATTGGACACAAAGCTAGCCAGGCCTTTCTTCCCAGAAAGGGTAAGGAATTTAGTGGCTCTGGCCTCTTCCTTCACTCTGCAGGTCTCCGACCAGCAAGACACTTTCTGCAGCTCCTGGGGCACATGGCTGCATCCACAGCTGTTGTGCAGGAGCCAGATTTCAGATGAGAGACATTCAGTTTCATTGACAACCTTTTGGTCTCAGAGAAGAGACCCCTTTCCAAGTTGGTCCCAGTGACTCGAACCTTGATCCTAGCTCTCCAGTGGTGGCAGGATCAGAGGCAATTTAAGAGCTGAGGTCCTTCATTTCCCCTTCTCACGACTAGACTCTCACTACAGATGCTTCCTTCTGGGTTGGGGAGCCCACATGGGACCTTTCCACTCAGGAGTTTGGTCCCCCAGAATCTCTGCTCACATCAATTTGCTGGAACTCAGAGCTGTCTTTTAGCTCTTCAAGCTTTTCTGCATCTGTCCACGACAAGGTGATACAAGTCAGAACAGACAACACCACAACAATGTGGTACATCAACAAGCGTGGGGCACTCGGTCTCTTACGGCCTTGTGCACCGAAGCAATGAAGTTGTGGTCTCTGGCCTATTCCCTGAACACTTCCCTCACCCAGCAGTTCATCTTCAGGGAAGGACAATGTCCTAGCAGTTTGCCCTCAGCAGGATTTCTCAGGGCCATCTACAAATAGTCCCTGGATCCTCAAGTGCTGGGATAGTTTTTGCCAGGTGGGGCATCCCTCAGATAGATCTTTTTGCAGCCCCAGACAATCACAAACTTCCTCTGTTCTGTTGCAGGCCTCCAGTGCTGGGCTCAGTTCCCTGGATGCCCTTCTTCCTGGATTGGGAGGAAGTTCCTCTGTCTTCCCCTTTCTCTCCTATTCAAAGTACTAGTCAAAGCAGATCTCAGCCTTGCAGGGTGATTCTGATTGCCCGGATTGGGCCAGGCAGCCCTGGTACCCACTCCTTCTGTCTCTGACAGTCCATCTTCCCAGTGCCTCCCCAGGAATCACAGTCTGTTGACTTGTGCCCTGGGAAGGGTTTAGTATCCGGACCTCAAATCCCTCAACCTCAAGGCCTGGCTCTTGAGGAGTTAGAGTTGCTCATTTACACCTCTCTCAGAGTGTTCTTGAGATCCTAAAGGCTTCCAGAAAGCCTTCCACTAGGGCTTCATATAGTTCTAAATGGAAAAGGTTTCTATTTGGTGTGCTGGGAAAAATATTCCCCAGAATCTGCTGATTGCCCATTTTGTTAGATTACATGGTACATCTTAATTCCTTGGAGTCTCAGACCAACTACCCTAAGAGTTCATTTGGCAGCTGTGTCTCTGCTTTTGTGTCAGCAGGAAAGTCATCCCTCTTTCCTCTCATCCTGTCTTTCCAAGTTTTGTAAGGGATTACTCCATACTAGTCCTCCCTTTCGAGGAACTGGCCCCTGCATGGACCTTAATGTTGCATTGCCCAGTTAATGCAACCCCTTTGAACCTCTGTCTTCAGAGCTTAAGTACCCTAACTTGAAACTGTTTTCTAGGTGGCTATCACTTCTGCCAGGCGCATTAAGTGAATTGCAAACCTTGTCGCAGTGGAGACTGACTTTTATTTTTCCTCAGGGATAAGGTAGTCCTTAGGACTAATAGGAAGATTTTGCCTAAGGTGGTTTCAGATTTCCATCTTAATCAATATATCTCCTTCCAGTATTTTTCACTGATCACTCCTCTTTTGGGTGAGAGGAGGTTGCACAGCCTGGATGTTGAAGAGCTCTTAGTTATTATATAGAGTGTACCAAAGGTCACAGGTCTGAATCCCTCCAACTTTTCCTTACCTATGGTGAAGTTGGGAAGGCAAACCTGCCACTAAGAGATCAATAGCCAGGTGGATTGTCTCTTGTATCGATTTTTGTTATCAGAAAGTGGCCAGAGCCTCCAGTTTGAGGGCTCATTCTACCAGGGTACAGCTGCATCTCTAGCTGCTGCCAGAGATATCCTTTATTAGAGATTTGCCAGGCTGCTACTTGAAAACGGTACACACTTTTACCAAGCATTACTCCTGGATGTCCAGGCCAGGAGAGATGCTCGTTTACAAGCTGTTCTTCAGAGCCTATTCCTAAGTAGGTTCTGCCCCTCCTCCATGGAGGTACTGCTGTGTATTCTGCTTAATGTTCTATAATATAGCAAGACTTCATGTTGTTTGAAGAAAAATTACTCACCTTATAATGTTGTTTCTTCTAATGAGTCTTGCTATTATAGACCTCCCCTAACCTGCCCCTCTCTCAGAACCTCTTCTTTAGGTGGGGTGCGGGCAACTTAGTGTGGGCACTACTTATGTCCTGTTAGCGCTTTGTCCCATTTGGGACTTTGAAGTGTGTATGTGTACGGCGTGTGTGTGTTTTATTATACTTATGTTCCATTTTCATATTATTAGAATGGTGTTAGTATTTCTGGTCCCTGACTTGAGTCTTGGGGTGCTGGGACCATCAATGGTTGTTATTATTTAGGTAGCCATTTGGCTAGTGTGAGGTTACAGCTTCCACACAGACCTTAGTGAGGTTGGCTAAGTAAAGATCTGACAGTTCAAGTTTGAAATGACACAGATAGAGCTGCTCCTCGTCTAAAATTCTATTTTGGAATGGTTTGCTTACCATTTCACTCTGGGAGGCAGTTCTAGAAGCTGGGAAGCAAACTGCTGTGTATTCTGCTAATGTCTATAATATAGCAAGACTCCATTAGAAGAAACAACATTACTAAGGTGAGTAATTTTTTCTTCCTTCCCCTGGACAGGGCAAGGACCCTGGTCTCTCTGGCCTCCTCATTCACCCTGCAGGTGTCTCAACCAGCAAGGCATTTTCTACAGCTCCTGGGGCACATGGCTGCTTCTTCAGCAGTAGTGCAGGGAGCAAGATTTCAGATGAGGGACATTCTGTTCCATTTGAGAGCCTTTTGTCACAAAGGAAGGACCCTCTGACCAAACTAGATCCAGTAACTCAGACCTGATCAAGGCCCCTACAGTGAGGCTGGCAGGATCAAGAACAATTCTGAGACAAAGGGTTCCCTTTGTTACTCGATCTCACTTTCTTTTATTCCTTACTAAGATGCCTCCCTCTTGAGGTGTGGGGGCTCCATGGGTGACCTCACGACTCAGGGGGTTCTTGAGTCCCCTCAGAAATCTCTGCTCCATATCCATCTTCTGTCTGCTCTCCAAACAGAGAATTACCCACTACAGGAAAATCCATAGCCTTAGCCTGGGTGTCCTATGAGAGACTAGTACATCTGAGCCAAGCCATCCTCCGAAGAGCCACAGATGTAGCCATGACTCTTGAGGAGACATCATTAGAGTCCACAGCAGCATGAAACTGAATCTTAGATGCCTCAACCCCATCTGCAGCCACCACCTCCAGCTCCTTGGCTAGCTGGGGGGAGGTCTGTTTAGCCAGTGCCAGTACAGTGTCCCACCTAGACTTCTGGTACCTGGCTGTATAGGCCATGTATATTGCCTGCCTGAGTCCCAAAGAAGATGCCATGTACTGCTTCTTTGCCATGGCATCAATCTTCCTGGAGTCCTTGTCAGGGGGTGTGAAGCCAAGGAATATTTGTTTTGTCACAGGCAGCAGCCTGCACTACTGTAACTGGCGCATTTGCCTAGGGGGGGAAACACCTGAAGGTCTGTCTGGGGATGTCCGTTCCACAGGCACATCCAGACTCTCCACTTTCACCATCATCATCCTCAAATTTCCTTCCTCTTCAAACTCCAGTTCATAAAAATCTTCAAGGGTATAGTCTTGAACCAGGGGAACCAACCGAACTGAACCCCTGCCAGAAGGTGCCGGATCGGAAGAAACCGAGCGAAGCGATTCCACAATCCGAACCGCTTTGGCTATCTCTTCAGAGGTCGGAACATGAACCTCTCGATCCGAACCGGACAATTTGTCTTTGCGCTTTCTTTTTGTCGGAACCGATCCCTCAGAATCGGCTCTCCTTTTGCCTGAAGAAGTATCACCCTGGCCAGAGGGCACTCCTTCTAGTTCGGTTGGAACCAAACTGGGCTGGCCATCTGGGTCAGTGGACTTCTCGGACTCCTTTTCCCTCAGTCTACCTAATCTCTTCTCAAAGGTAGATTTGGGAACTTTTATACATATTTGGCAGTCTGAATCAAGGTGGTTAAACCCCAGACAATAAACACAGGTGGTGTGGGGATCGGTCTTAGCAAAGACCTCCCCACAGTCACTGCAGTGTTGAAAACCGGTGGGCTCGGGTTTTTTCTTGGGTTTCTCAGACATGGCCAACCTAACCAACTTACCCTTTTTATGGCAACCCCCAGGCAAGACACCCTTATCGATTCCTAACCGTGTCATGGGTATTGGAAAAAAACTTAGTAAAACACGTTTTTTTTAGAACCGATAAGAACCGGTAACCACACTCTAAGTAAAACACAAAATTTCACTATCAAATGGTCGGTTCAGCCAAACCGACCTGCACTTTTACAAGTTCCACACAGAAAACAGAACAATTCCTATCTAGTACTCACGGCACCACAGACAGAGACTGAACCAACTATGCGCGGATAACTTTTTCGGTTTAAAAACCGACGAAAACTGAGACTTTAACCGACTTACGAACTGAGCTGAAGGAGAAATCTCTGGAGCAACCGTTCAGTGAGGCGGAGTAAAGAATCTGACAGTCAGAGTCTGAAACACTCCAGACAGAGACTTCAACCGAGCTCGAGTGCAGCATTCTATGCTTGCATAGAAAGTTAACTCTTTGTTCTCTGGGGCAGTTCAAAGGTTGGGAATCACTGCATATGTCAGAATACAGCAAGACTTCATGTTGTTAGAAATAAATATATATATATATATATACACACACATATATATCTATATATATACGTATATATAAGTAATCATTTTTTTGTCCTCTCATTTCAAAAAAAATCCCAATAACTAAACTTGAAAAACTTGAGACCACAAGGGAACCAACTGGTTAACAAAAAGTGAGCCCCAAACTAAACCTCTATGGAAAAATATATTCTAAAACAGGAATGCAGAACAACATTGATAGTTTTTTTAGTACGGGAGGCAGGGTGGGTGCTTTAATCATAATGAGTGAACCCTTTGAAGAAACAAGATTATTATGGTAAGTAATTTTTTCTTCTAAGCCCAGGAAGAAAAAATT
The DNA here is from genome assembly GCA_016271365.2 of Neoceratodus forsteri. NCBI lineage: Eukaryota > Metazoa > Chordata > Ceratodontiformes > Ceratodontidae > Neoceratodus > Neoceratodus forsteri. The sequence continues at coordinate 236,424,047 of JADMNL010000026.1, forward strand.
ACTCACCTTAGTAATGTTGTTTCTTCTAATGAAGTCTTGCTGTATTCTGACAGTAACAGTGAGTCCCAACCTTCGAACTGCCCCGGAGATGAAAAAGTTAACTTTCCATTCCAGGCATGGAACACTGAGCTCGAGCTCGGTTGAGACTCTGTCTGTTGCTGTTTAAACTCAAACCGTCAGATCGTTACGAGCAAACTCACTAAGGTCCTGTGTAGAAGCTGTAAACCTACATTAGCCAACTGGCTACTAAACATAAAAACACATTTTTTGGTCCCAAAACAAAGACTCAAGTCAGGAGACCCAAAAAATGAAAAACACAACACCAATTCACCCAGGAAATGGGGTGAAAACAACAAGGTGGGCATCTACTGAGTACCAAAACTGCCACTGCCCACCCACATCCCAAAACAGAGGTTCTGAGAGGGGCAGGCGGGGGGTCAGAATATAGCAAGACTCCATTAGAAGAAACAACATTACTAAGGTGAGTAATTTTTTCTTCAAACAACATGAAGTCGTGCTGTATTCTGATAGCAGACTACCAAGCAGTACCTCCATGGAGGAGGGACATAACCTACTTAGGAAATAGGCTCTGAAGCACAGCTGTGTCAAACGGAGCATCACTTCTAGCCTGGATATCCAGGGAGTAATGCTTGGTAAAAGTGTGAACTATTTTCCAGGTAGCTGCTTGACAGATCTCTAGAATAGGGATATCCCTGGCAGCAGCCAGGGAAGCAGCTGTACCTCTGGTAGAGTGAGCCCTCAGGCCTGAGGGTGGAACCCTACCCAGTTTTTCATAAGAAAATTGGATACAAGAGACAATCCACCTGGCAATGGATCTTTTAGTGGCAGGTTTCCCTTTTCCAACCTCACCATAAGTGAGGAACAGTTGGAGGGAATCAAACCTGTGACCCTTGGTACGTTCTATGTAGTAGCTAAGGGCTCTTTTCACATCTAAACTGTGGAGCCTCCTCTCGCCAGAGGAGGAATGGTCAGTGAAGTACACAGGAAGAGACATAGATTGATTAAGGTGGAAATCTGAAACCACCTTAGGCAAAAACTTCCTGTTAGTCCTGAGGAAAACATTATCTCTATGAAAGGAGATAAAATCAGGCTCCACTGACAAAGCTTGTAACTCACTTATGCATCTGGCAGAGGTGATGGCTACCAGAAACACAGTTTTCCAAGTCAAGTACTTAAGCTCTGCTGAAGACAAAGGCTCAAAAGGTGGTTGCATAAGCTGAGCAATGCAAACATTAAGGTCCCAAGCAGGGGCACGGTCCCTGAAAGGAGGGTTGGTATGAAGCAATCCCTTGAAAAACTTGGAGAATACAGGATGAGCTGAAAGAGAAGAGGGCTTACCTACTAAGATAAAAGCAGAAACAGCTGCCAGATGCACCTTCAGTGTAGCTGGCCTAAGCCCCAAGCTATTTAAATGGACCATATAATCAAGGACTGTGGGCAGATCAGCAGATTCTGGGAAAGTACACTTTCCAGAGCACCATATGGAAAATCCTTTCCACTTGGATTTATAAGTAGCCCTAGTGGAAGGTTTCCTAGAAGCCTTCAGAATGTCCATTATGCCTTCGGAGAGGTGTAAATCAGCAAACTCTAACTCTTCAAGAGCCAGGCCTTGAGACTGAGAGATTTGAGATTCGGGTACCAAACCCTCCCCTGAACACAGGTTAACAGGTTGTGATTCCTGGGAAGACACAGGGGAAGATGGACTGCTAAGGACAGTAGGAGTGGATACCAAGGCTGTCTGACCCAGTCTGGAGCAATCAGGATCATCTTGCAGGGTTGAGATCTGATTTTGACTAGCACTTTGAACAGGAGAGGGAAGGGGGGGAAGCGTACAGGAACTTCCCTTCCCAAATGAGAACTAAGGCATCCAGGGGGACTGAGCCCAACACTGGGGGCCTGCAGCAAAAAACGGGAAGTTCGTGATTGTCTGGGGCTGCAAAAAGATCTATCTGTGGGGTGCCCCATCTGGAAAATATCACCTCCAAGACCAGGGGATCCAGAGACCATTCGTGACGGCCCTGGGATATCCTGCCGAGAGCATCTGCCAGGACATTGTCCTTGCCTGAAAGGTGAACTGCTGTGAGGGAGGTGTTCAGAGAATAAGTCAGAGACCACAACTTCACTGCTTCTGTGCACAAGGCTGTAGACCGAGTGCCTCCTTGCTTGTTGATGTACCACATTGTGGTGGTATTGTCTGTTCTGACCTGGACAACTTTGTTCTGAACAGATTTTCAAAAGACTTGAAGTGCTAGAAACACTGCTCTGAGTTCCAACAGATTGATGTGAAGCACAGATTCCTGAGGGGACCACAACCCCTGGGTGGTCAGGTCGCCCAAGTGAGCCCCCCACCCCAAGAGGGAGGCATCTGTAGTAAGGATTAAAGAGTGAGACTGAGTAACAAACGGGACTCCTTGTCTCAGATTGTTCTGATCCTGCCACCACTGTAGGGCCTGGATCAAGGTTCGAGTCACTGGGATCAATTTGGTCAGAGGGTCCTTCCTTTGAGACCAAAAGGCTCTCAAATGGAACTGAATGTCCCTCATCTGAAATCTTGCTCCCTGCACCACTGCTGTGGAAGCAGCCATGTGTCCCAGGAGCTGTAGAAAATGCCTTGCTGGTCGAGACACCTGCAGGGGGAATGAGGAGGCCAGAGAGAGATAAGGGTCCTTGCCCTGTCCAGGGGAAGGAAAGCTATGGCCTTTTCTGTGTCTAGCTCTGTGCCTATGAAGGTGAGGAGCTGGACAGGCTCTAGAACTGACTTTGAAAGATTCAGAAGGAAACCCAAAGAGGTGAGCAGTTGCTGAGTTATCTGTAAGTGTAACTTGACTTGGTCTGGGGACTGGCCTACTATAAGCCAGTCATCCAGGTAAGGGAAGATGGCAATCCTTTGCCTTCTTAGAGAAGCAACTACTACTGCCAGGCATTTTCTGAATACCCTTGGAGCAGAGGTCAGATCAAAGGGCATTGCTCTGAACTGGTAATGGCCTGAGGGCAGCTCGAACCTGAGGTACTTTCAATGGGAGCTTCTGATGAGAATATGGAAGTAGGCATCCTTGAGGTCCAGGGACACTAGCCAGTCCCCTGGCCTTAGAGAGGGTAGAATTATTCCCAGAGTCACCATTTTGAATTTTAGTTTTAAAAGGTGCTTGTTTAAGTATCTGAGATCCAGGATGGGCCGCCATTCTCCTGTCTTTTTGGGGTAAGGAAGTACCTGAGTACAACCCTTGCCCTGGTGTAGGTGGAACCCTTTCCACAGCTCTGAGATGCTAGGGAGGAAGAGACCTCTGCCTCTAGGGCAAGTGCCTCTGAGGGGTTTGCAGGTGGAAAGGATCTGGTTCTCAGCTTTGGAAATCTTTTGAAGCTGAGAACCAGTCCCTGGCTTACTACTTCCAGGACCCACTTGTCTGATGTTAGAGACTTCCAGTCCTGGACAGTGTTAGCCTGCTGCCCCTACAGGTGGTGGAGAATCGGCCCTGGCAAACCCATCAGGGTGCCTGTTTGGCAGGGGTTTCGGCTGAGGGTGGAAGCAGGTCTGCTGGTACCCCTTCTGCCTCTCCCTCTAAAGAACCCCCTCTGAGCGTAGGCAGAAGAGGAGGCCTGGGCTTGGTAGAAAGGCCTATGAAAATGCCTGCCCCTGCCCCTGGGATGCTGCCTTTGAGGAGTGGCCTGCCTTTCCTTGGCCTGGGCACTCCTATAGGTGGTCCTATACTCATCCATTTTCTTCATGTAATTCTCTGTTTGCTCCCCAAACAAAGAATTACCAACAACAGGAAAATCTATGGCTTTAGTCTGGGTATCCTGTTACAGGCTAGTACATCTGAGCCAAGCCATTCTGCGAAGTGCCACAGATGTAGCCATGACTCTTGATGACACATCATTTGAGTCCACAGCAGCATGGAATTGCACCTTGGATGCCTCAATACCATCAGCAGCCACCTGCTCTAGCTCCTTGGCAAGCTGGCCAGGGACCTGTTTTGCTAAAGCCATGACAGTGTCCCATCTGGATTTCTGATACCTAGCAACATAAGCCATATAATTGGCCTGTCTGAGTCCCAAGGATGCTGCCATGTACTGTTTCTTTACCATGGCATCAATCCTCCTGGAGTCCTTGTCTGGGGGGTGTGAAGCCAAGGGAATATTTGCCTTGTCACAGGCTGCAGCCTGCACTACCCCAACATGGCTGCATTGTTGTGTAAGGAACTCCGTATCTGAGCCTGACAATGCATACCTCTTGTACATTCTCTTATCCACAGGAGGTATAGTATTAGGAGTCTTTAAAATTTTAAATGTCTGTTTCCCAAAAGATTTGTGCAAGGGAATAGACAGTCTCCTAGACTCTGGGATATTCATCATTTCCACAAAGTCAGGCTCCTCTTGGTCATCCACAGCTTCTTCCATAGGAAGCTGGAGGGTTTCAGCAACTTTTTTATAAAACATGAAATGAGAAGGGGACTCAGAAAGCCTAGGAGGAGACACTCCTGAAGGTCTGTCTGGGGAGATGTCCGGGTCATTGGGCACATCCAGACTTTCAAATCCACATTCACTTTCCTTATACTCCTCTTCCTCCTCCTCCTCCTCCTCCGGTTCATAATACTCCTCTAAATCATAATCTTGAACTGGTGGAACCGACCGAACCGAGCGCCTCCCTGATGGTGCTGGTTCGGTCAGAACCGGGGAAAGCGACTGGACAATTTTGATCGCTTTGGCTATTTCTTCAGCGGTTGGAGAGGAAGGTTTTGGCTCCACACCAGCTGATTTTTCCTTTCTAGTTCTCTTTGCTGGAACTGACTCCTCAGAATCGGATCTCCTTTTGCCCAAAGAAGTCTCGCCCTGGTCAGAGGGCACTCCTTCTGGTTCGGTTTGAACCGAACCGGGCTGGCCATCCGGTTCAGTGGACTTTTTGGCCTCCCTTTCCCTGAGCCTACCAACTCTCTTTTCTAGGGTAGGTGCAGAAATTTTTTTACAAATCTGGCAGTCTGCATTGAGGTGGTCAAACCCTAGACACTAAACACAGGTGGTGTGGGGGTCAGCCTTAGCAAAGACTTCCCCACACACACTACAGTGTTGAAACCCAGTGGGCCCGGTTTTTCTTTTGGATTTCTCAGACATTGTGCCAGTCCTAACCAAACTTACCCTTTTAATGGCAATCCGCCAGGCAAACCCTCTTATCGGTTCCTGACCGTGTCACGGGTCGTGGAAAAAATGTAATAAAATCCGTTTTTAGAACCGATAAGAACCGGTAACCACACTGTAAAAGTACAATTTAAGATTTTCTAACAACTTGATCGGTTCAAACCAAACCGATAAACCGTTTACAAGTTCCACACAGAATAGAATTAATATATAACCTATCTAATACTCACAAATACCACAGACAGAGACTGAACCGACAGGTTGCGGTTTAAATTCGGTTGAAAACTGAGAAAAAGGGTACTTTAACCGACAAATTGAACCGAGCAGAAGGAGAAATTTCCAGAGTGACTGTTCAGTGAGGCGGAGTAAAGATTCTGATGAGTTTAAACAGCAACAGACAGAGTCTCAACTGAGCTCGAGCTCAGCATTCCATGCCTAGCATGGAAAGTTAACTCTTTCATCTCTGTGGCAGTTCGAAGGTTGGGACTCACTGCTACTGTCAGAATACAGCAAGACTTCATGTTGTTTGAATCACTCATTATGATTAAACAAATGCAGACTACCAATCATTGCCTTTGGAGATTGGGCAGAAAATCTATTTAGGAAACAGGTTCTGCAGCACTGCTGTACCAAACTTGGCATCTCTTCTGGATTACAGATCCAGGTTGTAATGCTTTGTGAAGGTGTGTACTGTTTTCCAAGTAGCTGCTCTGCAAATTTCCAAGAGCGGAATATCCCTTGAAGCTGCCACTGAAGCAGCTGTACCCCTGGTGGAATGTGTTCGGAGGCCCAGGGGAGCTTGTTTTCCCACTTTACTATAGCAAAACTGGATACATGCCACTATCTAGTGAGCAACTGTACATTTTGTGGCAGATCAACCCTTACCTACCTCTTCATAGGTAAGAAAGAGCTGTGTCTGACCTAGTCTGTAAGACTTCGTTCTGTAAATATAGTGGCTAAGTGCCCTTTTGACATCAAGGAAATGAAGCCTCCTTTCTGAAGAACGGGAGTTCTCTGTGAAAAAGACAGGTAAAGTGATGGCCTGAATTAAATGGAAATCAGACACCATGTTGGGAAGAAATTTTCTATTGGTCCTGAGGACCACTTTGTCCCTGTGGCATAAGATGTAATCTACATCCATGCACAAGGCTTGTAACTCACTGATTCTTCTGGCTGAAGTAAGAGCCACCAAAAACAACGTTTTCCAAGTGATATACTTCAAGTCTGCTGTTGCCATCAGTTCGAATGGGGCGTCCATGAGCTTGGCAATGCAGATATTCAGATTCCAGGCCGTAACTGGTACCCTCAAAGGAGGGTACAAAAGGTTAAGGCCTTTAAAATATTTTCTGAAGACTAGATGAGATGCCAAGGACCTCTCTTTACCAGCTGACAGGTAAGCTGAAACTGAAGCCAAATGAACCCTGAGTGTGGAAGGCTTCAGAGCTAAAGAATGCAAGTGTGTCAGGTAATCCAGAAGAATGGCAAGGTCAGCCCTGCACACCATATTGAAAACCTCTTCCACTTGGCAGAGTATGTCTTTTTAGTGGAAGGTTTCCTGGAGCCCCTAAGTACTGCCAAAACTTGTTCTGACAGTTTAAGATCTGCATACTAAGTCCTCAAGATCCAGGCCTTGAGCCTTAGTGATTTCAGGTAGGGGTACAGTATCCTGCCCTGGGAGGAAGTCAACAGGTTGTGCTTCCATGGCAGATGAATTGGAGGTACCATTGATAGAGCCAACAGAAGCGAATACCAGTGCTGCCTCACCAAATCTGGTGCCACCAGTATCATTGTTGCCGGCTGGCACCTCAATTTCAGCAGGGTCCTGAATATCAGTGGAAAAGAAGGGAAGGCATACAGAAACTTCCCTGTCCAATCCAGTACCAACACATCCAGGGTTAATGTACCCCTGAGAGGAGGCCTGCAGCAATATATTGGTAGCTGGTGATTTTCTGCAGAGGTGAAGAGATCTATCTCTGGAGTGCCCCGTTTGAAAATCGAGCTGAGAATTTGAGGACTCATACACCACTCGAGATGATCCTGACTTATCCTGCTGAGGGAGTCTGCCAGTACAATGTCCTTTTCTGGAATATGTATGACTGAAATGGATACCTTCAAGGAGTAGGCCAGGGACCACAGCCTCATTGCTTCTGTGCACAGTGGGGCTGACCTAGTTCCTCCTTGTTTGTTTATGTAATATATAGTAGTGGTGTTGTCTGTTCTGACCTGCACCACTTTGTTTTGAAGATGCGGAGCAAATGCCTGTAGGGCTAGGTACACTTCCCTGAGCTCCAAAAGATTTATGTGCAACATGGATTCTTAAGTAGACCATGTGCCACTTGCTGTATAATCCAACATATGTGCTCCCTCAACCCAGGAGGATGCATCTGTTGTAAGGACTAGAAGGCTGCTCCTTTGTGAAAGGAACCCCTACCCGCAGGTTTTGCTCATCCAGCCACCACTGCAGTGCCTGTAGGAGAGTGTGGGTGACTGGAACCAGTTTGGACAGAGGATCTGTCCTCTGTGACCAGTATTGTCTCAGGTGGAACTGAATGTCCCTCATTAGGAATCTGGAACCCAGTACCACTGTGGTGGAAGCTACCATGTGGTCCAAAAGCCTGAGAAACTCTCTGCCTGGTCTGGGTTTTCCTGGCACAAATGAGCTTGCAATTTGTAGAATACTGTTTACCCTATCCTGTGGCAAGAAAACTCTGCCCAGACTGGTGTTCAGTTCCACTCCAATGAACTCGAGTACTTGAACTGGTGTTTGCAGAGACTTCTGCTTGTTTATGAGGAAACCTAGGAATTCCAGAGTAGACTTTGTTAGTGCTAAGGCCTGCTCTGTAAGATGTAGAGATGGACTCACCACTAACCAGTCGTCCAGGTAGGGAAGAAAAAATTACTCACCTTAGTAATTATGTTTCTTCTAGTGGAGTCTTACTGTATTCTGACAAATGCAGTTAGGTCCTGCCTTTCAACAGCCCGGAGAACATAGGGTTAACTTTTCTATGCATGGCATAGAAGAAAAAATTACTCACTTAGAAATGTTGTTTCTTCTAATGGAGTCTTGCTATATTATGACATATGCAGTGAGTCCCAACCTTCGATCTGCTCCGGAGGTGAAAGAGTTAACTTTCCATGCCAGGCATGGAACGCTGAGCTTGAGCTCGGTTGAAACTCTGTCTGTTGTTCTTCAAACTCAAACCGTCAAATCTTTTCGAGTTAAACTCACTTAGGTCCTGTGTGGAAGCTGTAAACCCACACTAGCCAACTGGCTACTAAACATAAGAACACATTTTTTGGTCCCAAAACAAAGACTCAAGTCAGGAGACCCAAAAAATGAAAAACACAACACCAAGTCACCCGAAAAAAGGACGGGTGAAAAACAACAAGGTGGGCACCTACTAAGTGCCAACACTGCACTGCCCACCTACATCCCAAAACAGAGGTTCTGAAAGGGGCAGGCAGGGAGGGAGGTCATAATATAGCAAGACTCCATTAGAAGAAACAACACTACTAAGGTGAGTAATTTTTCTTTAAACAACATGAAGTCTTGCTATATTATGACATCTGAACTACAAGCAGTACCTCCATGGAGGAGGACAGAACCTACTTAAGAAATAGGCTCTGAAGCACAGCTGCAAAACGAGCATCCTCCTAGCCTGGAAGTCCAGGGGTAATGCTTGGTAAAAGTGTGAACTGTTTTCCAGGTAGCTGCTTGACATATCTCTAGAATAGAGATGTCCTGGCAACAGCCAGGGAAGTAGCTGTACCTCTGGTAGAGTGAGCCCTCAGGCCTGAGGAGGAACCTTACCCAGTTTTCATAACAAAATTGGATACAAGAGACAATCCACCTGGCAATGGATCTTTAGTGGCAGGTTTCCTTTACCAACCTCACCATAAGTGAGACAGTTGGAGGAGTCAAACCTATGACCCTTGGTGCGCTCTGTAGTAGCAACTAAGGGCCTCTTCACATCTAAACTGTGCAGCCTCACTCTCGCCAGAGGAGGAATGGTCAGTGAATACACTGGAAGAGATATAGATTGATTAAGGTGGAAATCTGAAACCACCTTAGGCAAGAACTTCCTGTTAGTCCTGAGGACCACCTTATCTCTATGAAAGGAGATAAAATCAGGCTCCACTGACAAAGCTTGTAACTCACTTATGCGTCTGGCAGAAGTGATGGCTACCAGAAACACAGTCTTCCAAGTCAAGTACTTAAGCTCTGCTGAAGACAAGGGCTCAAAGGGGGGTTGCATAAGCTGAGCAATGCAAACATTAAGATCCCAGGCAGGGGCAGGGTCCCTGAATGGAGGGTTGGTGTGAAGCAATCCCTTGAAAAACTTGGAGAATACAGGATGAGCTGAAAGAGAAGAGGGTTTACCTGCTGAAATAAAAGCAGACATAGCTGCCAGATGTACTTTTAGGGTAGCTGGTCTCAGTCCCAAGGTATTTAAGTGGACCATATAATCCAGGACTGTGGGTAAATCAGCAGATTCTGGGGAAATATGCTTCCCAGAGCACCATATGGAAAACCTCTTCCATTTGGAATTATAAGTAGCCCTGGTGGAATGTTTCCTAGAAGCCTTCAGGATATTCATTACACCTTGGGAGAGGTGTAGATCAGCAAACTCTAACTCTTCAAGAGCCAGGCCTTGAGAGTGAGAGATTTGAGGTTCGGGTACCAAACCCTCCCCTGAGCACAGGTTAACAGGTTGTGATTCCTAGGAAGACACAGGGGAAGATGGACTGCTAAGGACAGTAGGAGTGGATACCAGGGTTGTCTGGCCCAATCTGGAGCAATCAGGATCATCTTGCAGGGTTGAGATCTGATTTTGACTAGCACTTTGAACAGGAGAGGGAAGGGGGGAAAAACATAGAAAAACTTCCTTTCCTAATTGAGAACTAAAGCATCCAGAGAGACTGAGCCCAACACTGGGGGCCTGCAGCAAAAAAGGGGAAGTTGGTGATTGTCTGGGGCTGCAAAAAGATCTATCTGCGGGGTGCCCCATCTGGCAAATATCACCTCCAAGACCAGGGGGTCCACTGACCATTCGTGATGGCCCTGGGAAATCCTGCTGAGAGCATCTGCCAGGACATTGTCCTTGCCTGGGAGGTGAGCTGCCATAAGGGAGGTGTTCAGGAAGGAATCCAGAGACCACAACTTCATTGCTTCAGTGCACAAGGCCGTAGACTGAGTGCCCCCTTGCTTGTTGATGTACCACATTGTGGTGGTGTTGTCTGTTCTGACCTGTACAACTTTGTTCTGAACAGATTTGGAAAAAAACTTTAAGTGCTAGAAAAACTGCTCTGAGTTCCAACAGATTGATGTGGAGCAGAGATTCCTGAGGGGACCACAATCCCTGGGTAGTCAGGTCACCCATGTGAGCTCCCCACCCCAAGAGGGATGCATCTGTAGTAAGGATTAAGGAGTGAGACTGAGTGACAAAAGGAACCCCCTTGTCTCAGATTGCTCTGATTTTGCCACCACTGTAGGGCCTGGATCAGGGTTCGAGTCACTGGGACCAATTTGGTTGGAGGGTCTTTCCTTTGAGACCAAAAGGCTCTCAAATGGAACTGGATGTCCCTCATCTGAAATCTTGCTCCCTGCACTACTGCTGTAGAAGCAGCCATGTGCCCCAGGAGCTGTAGAAAATGCCTTGCTGGTCGAGACACCTGCAGGGTGAATGAGGAGGCCAGAGAGACCAGGGTCCTTGCCCTGTCCAAAGGAAGGAAGGCTCTGGCTTTCTCTGTGTTCAGCTCTGCGCCTATGAAGGTGAGGAGCTGGACAGGCTCTAGAACTGACTTTGAAAGATTCAGAAGGAAACCTACAGAGGTGAGCAGTTGCTGAGTTATCTGTAGATGTAACTTGACTTGGTCTAGAGACTGGCCTACTATGAGCCAGTCGTCCAGGTAAGGGAAGATTAGAGTGAAATTTAAATGTGTTGTTTACCTGGTGTTAGGGGGAGAGGACACTAAGAAAAAATTACTCACCTTAGTAATTGCTTTTCTTCTCATGGAGTCATGCTATATTATGACTATATGCAGTCAGCCACTGCAGCTGAACTGCCCCGGAGAGGAAAGAGTTAACTCCAGAGAGTCTGGAGTTCCACAGCGCGAGGGCGCTATACCAAAGCTCTATCTGGCCAGTTTCAAATGAAACTGTCAGATCTTTACGAAGCTAACACTAAGCAACAAGTCTGTGTGGAAAGCTCTTCACCTAGCCAAGTGGCTACCTACTAGTAGGAATAACAACAATATAAACAACAATATAAACAGCAATAATAATAATACCAATGAATAATAGTATTATTAGTTTCTCCTCAACAAGCACTATTAGACCCCCTTCCCCAAGACTCAAGTCCAGGAAGGGGCCAACACATTACTTAAAAAAAATACCTAATTCCTAACCTAAATAAAGGGGTGAAGGGAAGAACTAAATAGCATGACACAGTGCTTGCACTAATTTGCCACCCCTACCCAAGTAGAAGTTCTAAGAGGGGCAGGAGGAGAGGGCATATACAAGACTCCATGAGAAGAAAAGCAATTACTAAGGTGAGTAATTTTTCTTCAAACACCATGAAGTCTTTGCTATATTATGACTATATGCAGATTACACAGCAGTACCTCCATGGAGGAGGGTCAGAACCTACTTAGGAAATAGGCTCTGAAGCACAGCTGTGCCAAACGACATCTCTCCTGGACTGAATATCCAGGGAATAATGCTTGGTAAAAGTGTGAACTGTTTTCCAAGTAGCAGCTTGACAGATATCCAGAATGGGAATATCTCTAGCAGCCGCTAGAGATGCAGCTGCACCCTGGTGGAGTGAGCCCTCAGTCCTGAGGGGGGTTCTCTACCTAGTTTTTGATAACAAAATTGGATACAAGAGACAATCCACCTTGCAATTGTCCTCTTAGTGGCAGGTTTCCCTTTGCCAACCTCGCCATAGGTTAGGAAGAGTTGGAGGGATTCGAACCTGTGACCCTTGGTGCATTCCAAATAGTAGCTTAAGGCTCTTTTGACGTCCAAGCTGTGCAGACTCCTCTCACCTGAGGAAGAATGCTCAGTGAAAAATATTGGAAGAGAGATGGATTGGTTCAGGTGGAAATCTGAAACCACTTTAGGCAAAAAACTTTGTTAGTCCTGAGGGACTACTTTATCTCTGTGGAAAGAGACAAATCTTCTTCCACTGACAGGGCCTGTAGTTCACTTATGCATCTGGCAGAAGTGATAGCCATACTAGGAAAACAGTTTTCCAAGTCAGAAACTTGAGCTCTGCTGAGGACAGAGGCTCAAAGGGGTTGCATTAACTGAGCAATGCAAGCATTCAGGTCCCAAGTGGGAGCTGGTTCTCGAAAAGGAGGGTTGGTGTGGTAACCCTTTAAAAACTTGAAAGCACAGGGTGAGAAGAAAAGGAAGCAGGCTTCCCTGCTGACAGAAAAGCAGAGACAGCTGCCAGATGAACTTTAATGAGTAGCTGGCCTAAGGCCTAAGGAATTTAAAATGGACCAAATAGTCCAGTAAATGGCAGACTCAGCAGATTCTGGATAATCTGCTTCTCAGAGCACCAGATGGAAAACCTTTTCCACTTAGAATTGTAAGTGGCTCTAGTGGAAGGCCTTTGAAGCCTTTAAATATCACAAACACCTTGAGAAAGGTGTAAGTCAGCTAAATTCTAACTCCCTCAAGAGCCATGCCTTGAGATGGAGGGATTGAGGTCCGGATACTCACACCTCTCCCTGTGCACAGGCCAGTAAGTCATGGACTCTGGGCAAGCTCAGGGCAGGGTGCACTGTCAAGGACAGAAGCAGTGGGTACCAGGGCTGTCTGACCCAATCTGGAGCAATCAGAATCACTTGCAGGGCTGAGATCTGATTTTTAGTACCCTGAAAAAGAAGGGAAAGGGGGAAAGGAATACAGGAACTTCCTTTCCAATCCAACTGAAAAGCATCCAGGGGGACTGATCCCAGCACTGGAGGCCTGCAACAAAAACAGAGGAAGTGGTGGTTGTCTGGGGCTGCGGGAAAGATCTAACTGGGGGTGCCCCATCTGGCAAAGACTGACCCCAGCACCTGAGGATTCAGAGCCCATTCATGATGGCCCTGAGAATCCTGCTGAGGGCATCCTGCCAGGACATTGTCCTTCCCTGAAGGTGAACTGCTATCAGGGAGGTGTCTAGGAGTGGAAGCCAGAGACCACAACTTCATTGCCTGGTGCACAAGGCTGATGACCGAGTGCCCCTTGAGCTTTGTTGATGTACCACAATTGTTGTGGTGTTGTCTGTCCTGACTTGAACTACTTTGTTCTGGACAGAAGCTGAAAACGCCTGAAGAGCTAAAAGGACAGCTCTGAGTTCCAAAAGACTGATGTGGAGCAGAGATTCCTGGGGAGACCACACTCCCTGAGTGGACAGGTCGCCCAAGTGAGCTCCCCACCCTAACAGGGAAGCATCCGTGGTGAGGGTGAGGGAGTGGGAAATGGGAATGAAAGGAACCTCTTGTTTTAGATTGCTTTGATCCTGCCACCAGTGTAAGGCCAGGATCAGGGTTTGGGTCACTGGAACCAATTTGGAAAGGGGGTCCCTCCTTTGAGACCAATAGGCCCTCAAATGGAACTGAATGTCCTCATCTGGAATCTTGCTCCTTGCACTACAGCTGAGGAAGCAGCCATGTGCCCTAGGAGTTGCAGAAAATGCCTTGCTGGTCGAGAGACCAGGAGGGTAAGGAGGATGCCAGGACAGTGAGTCTGTCTACCCTTCCGGGGGAGAAATGCCCTGGCTAACATTGTGTTCAATTCTGCACCTATGAAAGTTAGTACCTGAACTGGTCTGAGAACTGACTTTGGTAATCTAGCAGGAACCCCAGGGAAGTGAGAAGCTGCTGGGTGACTTGCAAGTGGGATTTTACCTGATCTGGGGACTGACCCACTATGAGCCAGTCATCCAGGTAGGGAAACACAGCAATCCCTTGCCTTCTTAAATGAGCCACTACCACAGCTAGACATTTCGTGAATACCCTTGGCGCGAGGTAGGCCGAAGGGCATTGCCCTGAACTGGTAGTGGCCTGAGGGTGAGTTCGAACCTGAGGTACTTTTTTGGTGAGAAGGCCTGATCAGAACATGAAAATAGGCATCCTTGAGGGTCCAGGAAAGCTAACCAGTCCCCTGGCCTCAGGGAGGGCAAAATCATTGTCAGAGTTAACATTTTGAACTTTGGTTTCAAAAGATGCTTGTTCAGGTACCTTAAATCTAAAATGGGCCTCCATTCTCCTGTCTTTTTTGGGGTAAGAAAGTATCTTGAGTACAGCCCCTTGCCCTGATGGCAAGGAGGGACCCTTTCTACTGCTTTGCAGTCCAAAAGAGAAGAAACCTCTGCTTCCAAAGCAAGGGCTTCTGAAGGATTTGCAGGTGGAAAATGTCTGGCTCTCATCTTCGAAACTGTTTGAAGCTGAGAACCAGACCCTGCCTATTACCTCCAGAACCACCTGTCCGGTTAGGGGACACCCAGTTCTGGCTGAATAAACCAACCTGCCCCCACTGGTACAGGAGAATCGGCCCTGGGCACCCCATCAGGAGCCTGCTTGGCAGTAGCCTTAGGCTGAGGGGAGGAGGACAGTCTACTTGTGCCCTGCCTACCTCTGCTCTAAAGAAACCCTCTGTGCAATGCAGAGGAGGCCTGAAATTGCAAAAAGGCCTGTGAAAGGCCTGCCCCTTACCTCTGGGAGCGTGCCTCTGTGGAGTGGCATGCCTCTCCTTAGCCTGGGCACTTTTTGTAGGTAGTTCTGTATTCATCCATCTTTTTTTATATAGTTTTCTGTTTGTTCCCCAAACAGAGAATTATCCACGACAGGAAAATCCATAGCCTTTGACTGAGTATCTTGGGACAGATTAGTGCATCTGAGCCATGCCAACCTACGGAAAGCTGCAGAAGTGGCCATGACCCTAGAGGAAACATCATTAACATCAACAGCAGTATGAAATTGAACTTTAGAGGCTTCAATGCCATCAGCAGCCACCTGTTCCAACTCACTAGCCAGCTGGCCATGGGCCTGCTTGGCTAACTGCAATACTGTGTCCCACCTAGATTTCTGATATCTAGCCACATAAGCCATATAATTTGCCTGCCTGAGTCCCAAAGAAGCTGCCATATACTGTTTTTTCGCCATGGCATCAATCTTCCTGGAATCCTTATCAGGAGGATGTGAGGCCAGAGGAATATTAGCCTTGTCACAGGCTGCAGCTTGTACCACACCTACATGACTACACTGCTCAGTGAGGAAGTCTGTATCAGAGCATGACAAGGTATATCTTCTGTCCATTTTTTTATCTACAGGAGGGACAGAAGAAAAAATTACTCACCTTAGTAATTGCTTTTCTTCTCATGGAGTCTTGCTGTATTAGGACTTAATGCAGTTAGCCACTGCACTCGAACTGCCCCGGAGAGGATAGGGTTAACTCCAGAGCAGTCTGGAGTTCCACAGCGTGAGGGCGCTGTTCAAAGCTCTATCTGGCTAGTTTCAAATGAAACTGCCAGGTTCTTTACGAAGCTAAACTAATATAGCAAGTCTGTGTGGAAAAGCTCTACACTAGCCATTGGCTACCTACCAGTAGTAGGACAACAAAAACACAACAACAATCATAGAATAATAACAAAATCACCTGTTATTGTTAGAATCACCCATGACAAGCACTAATAGGCCCCCTCTCCCCAAAAGACTCAAGTCCAGAGAGGAGCCACCTATCACTAACAAAAACAGAATCACCTAGTTCTAACCCAAATGAACAAAAGGGGGGGGGACTAGAGAGAAATTGAAATGGCATGACAGTGCTTGCACCAATTTGACAACCCCATACTCAAGTAGGAGTTCTGAGCGAGGTAGGAGGGAGGGTTGCCCTAATACAGCAAGACTCCATGAGAAGAAAAGCAATTACTAAGGTGAGTAATTTTTTCTTCAAACACCATGAAGTCTTGCTGCTATTAGGACTTAATGCAGATTATACAGCAGTACCTCCATGGAGGAGGGTCAGAACCTACTTGGGGAATAGGCTCTGAAGCACAGCTGTGCTAAACTGAGCATCTCTCTCCTGGACTGGACATCCAGGAATAATGCTTGGTAAAGGTGTGACTGTTTTCAGGGTAGCAGCTTGGCAAATTTCCAAAATGGGAATATCTCTAGGAGCCGCTAGAGATGCAGCTGTACCCCTGGTGGAATGAGCCCTCAGTCCTGAGGGAGGTTCTCTACCTAGTTTTTGGTAGCAGAACTGGATACAAGAGACAATCCACCTCGCAATTGTCCTCTTAGTGGCAGGTCTCCCTTTGCCAACTTCTCCATAGGTAAGGAAGAGTTGGAAGGATTCAAACCTGTGACCCTTGGTGCGTTCAAATAGCAGCTTAGGGCTCTTTGACATCCAGACAGTGCAATCTCCTCTCCCCTGAGGAGGAATGCTCCATGAAAAATACTGGAAGAGAGATGGATTGGTTGAGATGAAAATCTGAAACCACTTTAGGTAAAAACTTTCTGTTAGTCCTAAGGACTACCTTATCTCTGAGAAAAGAAATAAAATCTTCTTCTACTGACAAGGCCTGTAATTCACTTATACGTCTAGCAGAAGTGATAGCCACTAGAAAAACAGTCTTCCAAGTCAAAAACTTGAGGTCTGCCGAGGACAGAGGCTCAAAGGGGTTGCATTAGCTGAGCAATGCAAACATTCAGGTCCCATGCAGGAGCTGGTTCCCAAAGGGGTATAGTGAAGTAACCCCTAAAAACTTGGAAAATACAGGGTGAGAAGAAAGGAAGCAGGCTTCCCGCTGACACAAAAGCAGAGACAGCTGCCAGATGAACCTTTAAGGTAGCTGGCCTAAGGCCTAAGGAATTTAAATGGACCAAATAGTCCAGTAAATGGGCAGATTAGCAGATTCTGGACAATCTGCTTCTCAGAACACCAAATGGAAAACCTCTTCCACTTAGAATTGTAAGTGGCTCTAGTGGAAGCTTCCTAGAAGCCTTTAAAATATCCAGGACACCTTGAGAAAGGTGTAAATCATCAATTCTAACTCCTCAAGAACCAGGCCTGAGGTGGAGGAATTGAGGTTCGATACCACACTCTCCCTGTGCACAGGTCAACAGGTCGTGGTCCTGGGCAAGCTCAGGGAGGGTGGAAATGTCAGGGACAGGAGGAGAGGGTACCAGGGCTGTCTGGCCCAGTCTGAGCAATCAGAATCACTCTGCAGGGCTGAGTTCTGATTTTTACTAGTACCCAGAAGAGGAGAGGAAGGGGAAAAGCATACAAGAACTTCCCTTTCCAATCCAACTGAAAGCGTCCAGTGGGACTGATCCCAGAACTGGAGGCCTGCAACAAAACAGGAAGTTGGTGGTTGTCTGGGGCTGCGAAAAGATCTATCTGAGGTGCCCCATCTGGCAAAGACGACCCCAGCACCAGAGAATTCAGAGCCCATTCGTGATGGCCCTGAGAAATTCTGCTGAGGCATCCACTAGGACATTGTCCTTCCTGGAAGGTGAACTGCTATCAGGGAGGTGTTCAGGGAGTAAGCCAGAGACCACAACTTCATTGCTTCTGTGCACAAGGCTGATGACTGAGTGCTCCCTTTGCTTGTTGATGTACCACATTGTTGTGGTGTTGTCTGTCCTGACTTGGACTACCTTGTTCTGGACAGTAGTCGAAAAACCTGGAGAGCTAAGAGAACAGCTCGGAGTTCCAAAGGTTGATGTGGAGCAGAGATTCCTGAGGGGACCACACTCCCTGAGTGGAAAGGTCGTCCAAATGTGCCCCCACCCAACAGGGAGGCATCTGTGGTGAGGGTGAGGAATGAAGAGCGGGTAAGAAGGGACCCCTGAGTTAAATTGCTTCGATCCTGCCACCACTGAAGGGCTAGGATCAGGGTTTTGGTCACTGGGATTAACTTGGATGGGGGTCCTTCCTTTCAGACCAGTAGGACCTCAATTGAACTGGATGTCTCTCATCTGGGTCTTGCTCCCTGCACGACAGCTGTGGAAGCAGCCATGTGCTCTAGGAGTTGCAAAAGTGCCTTGCTGGTCGAGAGACCCTGAGGGTAAAGGAGGATGCCAGGGCAATGAGTCTGTCCACTCTTTCCAAGGAAGAAATGCCTGGCTGACTTTGTGTTCAATTCTGCACCTATGAAAGTTAGTACCTGAACTGGTTCCAGAACTGACTTTGGAAAATTCAACAGAATCCCAGAGAGTGAGAAGTTGCTGGGAGACTTGCAAGTGGATTTTACCTGATCTGGAGACTGACCCACTATGAGCCAGTCGTCCAGGTAGGGAACACAGCAACCCCTTGCCTTCTTAAATGAGCCACTACTACAGCTAAACATTTTGTGAAAACCCTTAGAGCAGAGGTAAGGCCAAGGGCATTGCTCTGAACTGGTAGTGGCCAGAGGGTAGTTCGAACCTGAGTACTTTCGTGAGAAGGCCTGATCAAAATATGAAAATAAGCGCCCTTGAGGTCCAGGAAGCTAGCCAGTCCCCTGGCCTTAGGGAAAGGCAGAATCATTGCCAGAGTTAACACTTTTGAACTTTGGTTTCAAAAGATGCTTGTTCAGGAACCTTAAATCTAAGATGGGCCGCCACTCTCCTGTCTTTTGGGGTAAGGAAATACCTCGAGTACAGACCCTTGCCCTGATGGCAAGGAGGAACTCTTTCCACTGCCTTGCAGCCCAGCAGAGAAGAAACCTTTGCTTCCAAAGCAAGGGTTTCTGAAGGATTTGCAGGTGTAAAATGTCTGGCTCTCATCTTTGGGAACTGTTTGAAACTGAGAACCAGACCTTGGCTTACCACCTCCAGAACCCATTTGTCCGAAGTTAGGGACAACCAGTTCTGGCTGAAATAAGCCAACCTGCCCCCCACCGGTACAGGAGAATCGGCCCTGGGCACCCCATCAGGGTGCCTGCTTGGCAGCAGCTTTAGGCTGAGGAGAGGGAGATGGTCTGCCTGTGCCCTGTCTACCCCTGCCTCTGAAAAAACCCCTCTGTGCAAAGGCTGAAGAGGCCTGAACTTGATAAAGGGCCTGTGGTAAGGCCTGCCCCTACCTGGGGCATGCCTTTGTGAGAAGCATGCCTCTCCTTAGCTTGGGCACTTTGTAGGTAGTTCTGTATTCATCCATTTTCTTCATGTAATTTTCTGTTTGATCCCCAAACAGAGAGTTTCCTACTACAGGAAAATCTATAGCCTTTGCCTGAGTATCTTGGGACAGATTAGTGCATCTAAGCCATGCCAACCTACGGAGACTACAGAGTGGCCATGACCCTAGAGGAAACATCATTAACATCAACGGCAGTATGAAATTGAACTTTAGAGGCTTCAATGCCATCAGCAGCCACTTGTTCCAACTCACTAGCCAGCTGGCCTGGGCCTGCTTGGCTAACTGCAATATAGTGTCCCATATAGATTTCTGATATCTAGCCACATAAGCCATATAATTAGCCTGCCTGAGTCCCAATGAAGCTGCCATATATTTTTTTTTTCGCCATGGCATCAATCTTCCTGGAATCCTTATCAGGAGGATGTGATGCCAGGGGAATATTAGCCTTGTCACAGGCTGCAGCTTGAACAACACCTACATGACTACACTGCTCGGTGAGGAAGTCTGTATCAGGGGCCTGATAAAGTATACCTTCTGTCCATTTTCTTATCTACAGGAGGAACGGAATGAGATTTTTAAAATCTTTGTTGTTTGCTTCCTAAATGACTTATGCAAAGGAATAGACAACCTTCTAGACTCTGGAATATCCATCATTTCTACATAATCAGGCTCCTCTTGCTCATCCACAGCCTCCTCTAAAGGGAGCTGGAGGGTTTCTGCCACCTTTTTATAAACATAAAATGAGAAGGGACTCAGACAGCAAGGGGAGATTCTAAGGTCTATCTGGAGAAATGCCCGTTCAATGGGCACGTCCAGACCTTCCCAGTCACAAATACACTGATCAAATTCCTCCTCCCTCCTGTGGTTCATAAAACTCCTCAACATCATAATCCTGAACCACTGGACCTGAACGAGCCACCCTTTTCCCAATTGTAGGGGCTCGGACAAGTCCCCGAGACAAAGACTGAACAATCTGAATGGCTTTTGTTATTTCTGCAGCAGTTGGAGAGACAATTTTGACTCCAGACCTGCTGATTTCTTTGTCTTTTTGCTGGAGCTGGTTTCTCTGAACCAGCTTTTCTTTTGCCCGAGGAAGTCTTGCCCTGGTCAGAGGGCACTCCCTCTGGTCCAGTGGGTACTGGACCGGGCTGGCCATCCGGGTCAGTGGACTTTTTGGCCTCTCGTTCCCTGAACCGGCCCAATCTCTTTTCCAGGGTGGCTGCAAGGACATTTTTACACACCTGGAAGTCTGACAGGAGGTGGTCAGCCCCCAGACAATAGACACAAGTGGTGTGTGGATCAGCCTTGGCAAAGGCTTCCTCACAGACATCACAGTGTTGAAACCCAGTGGGCCCGGTTTTTCTTTTGGGTTTCTCAGACATAATGCCAGCCTAACCAACAAACTTGCCCTTTAAATGGCCGTACAGGCAAGACACCCTTATCGGTTCCTAACCTGTAACATGTATTAGAAAAAAACCCAAATAAAATTAAGGTTTTTTTAGAACCGATAAGAACCGGGTACCGCACTTCTAAAGCCCAAAAATCGTAAAATAAGCCACCAATCAGTTCAGACTGAACCGATAATGTATTTCCACACAGACTTTATTTTTAGTACTTACGGTTACCAGATAGAGCTTTTGACCGAAAACGCGGTAATTTTTAAACACTTGCCGGTTCAAATGAACCAAGTAAACTCGCTTGAACCGTGAAATGAACCGAGCTGAAGGAACTGATCTCCGGAGCGACTGTTCAGTGAAAGCAGAGTAAAGAATTTGGCAGTTTCATTTGAAACTAGCCAGATAGAGCTTTGAACAGCGCCCTCGCGCTGTGGAACTCCAGACTGCTTTGGAGTTAACCCTATCCTCTCTGGGGCAGTTCGAGTGCAGTGGCTAACTGCATTAAGTCCTAATAGCAGCAAGACTTCATGGTGTTTGAATGAGGATTTTTTAAAATCTTTGTTGTTTGCTTCCTAAATGACTTATGCAAAGGAATAGACAACCTCCTAGACTCTGGTATATCCATCATTTCTACATAATCAGGCTCCTCTTGCTCATCCACAGCTTCCTCTAAAGGAAGCTGGAGGGTTTCTGCAACCTTTTTGTAAAACATAAAATGAGAAGGGGACTCAGACAGAATAGGAGGAGATTCTAAAGATCTGTCTGGAGAAATGTCCGTTCAATGGGCACGCCAGACCCTCCCAGCCACACATGTAATGATCAAATTCGTCCTCCTCTCCTGTGGTTCATAAAATTCCTCAACATCATACTCCTGAACCACTGGTACTGAACGAACCAACCTTTTACCAACTGTAGGTGGTTCGGCAGGACCCTGAGACAGTGACTGGACAATCTGTATGGCTTTAGCTATTTCTGCAGCAGTTGGAGAGACAATTTTGGACTCCAAACCTACTGATTTCTTAGTCTTTTCACTGAGACTGGTTCCTGGAACCAGCCTTCCTTGGAAGTCTCGCCCTGGTCAGAGGGCACTCCATCTGGTCCAGTGGGTACTGGACCGGGCTGGCCATCTGGGTCAGCGGACTTCTTGGCCTCTCGTTCCCTGAGCCGGCCCAATCTCTTTTCCAGGGTGGCTGCAGGAAAATTTTTACACACCTGGCAGTCTGACAGGAGGTGGTCAGCCCCCAGACAATAAACACAAGTGGTGTGTGGGTCAGTCTTGGCAAAGGCTTCCCCACAGACATCACAGTGTTGAAACCCAGTGGGCCCTGTTTTCCTTTTGGGTTTCTCAGACATAATGCCAGCCTAACCAAAAACTTGCCCTTTTGATGGCAGTGCCAGGCAAGACACCCTTATCGGTTCCTAACCGTGTCACGGGTATTTGAAAAAACCTATTTTAAAAGCAAGGTTTTTTTAGAACCGATAAGAACCGGGAACCGCACTCTAAAAGCCCAACCACACTTTAAAACGTTAAATTAAGCAAACCGATCGGTTCAAAACCGAACCAATAATTGAATTTCCACACAGACTTTAATTTTCTACTTACGGTTTACCAGATAGAGCTTTTAACCGAAATGCGGTAAAATAAATACTTTTTGCCAGTTCAAATGAAACGAAAATACTCGCTTGAACCGAGAAATGAACCGATGTGAAGGAGCTGATCTCCGGAGCGACTGTTCAGTGAAGCGGAGTAAAGAATCTGACAGTTTCATTTGAAACTGGCCAGATAGAGCTTTGGTATAGCGCCCCTCGCGCTGTGGAACTCCAGACTCTCTGGAGTTAACTCTTTCCCTCTCCGGGGCAGTTCAGCTGCAGTGGCTGACTGCATATAGTCATAATATAGCAAGACTTCATGGTGTTTGAACAGGAATGACTTTGTCTTTCATTGTTCACTTGGGAACATAAGCAGGAGGCTGGTAAGGACAGAGGTCTGGGGTTATATTCTGTTTTAACTGAAATATTTGAATAGTTTTGTATGTGAAATTAGTTCTATGTGTTAAAAATTACTACTTTGAGATAGAACTGTTACTTGGGCTGTGATATTGTAACTTTTGAGGCTTGGGAACACTTGTTTGGCAGAGATAATTAGAGTGAAATTGAAATGTGTTGTTTGCCTGGTGTTAGGGGGAGGGGACATTAACAGGAATTACTTTGTCTTTCATTGTTCGCTTGGGAACATAAGCAGGAGGCTGGTAAGGACAGAGGTCTGGGGTTATATTCTGTTTTAACTGAAATATTTGAATAGTTTGTACGTGAAATTAGTTCTACATGTTAAAAATTACTACTTTGAGTTAGAACTGTTACTTGGGCTGTGATATTGTAACTTTTGAGGCTTGGGAACACTTGTTTGGCAGTGATAATAAGAGTGAAATTTAAATGTGTTGTTTGCCTGGTGTTAGGTGGAGGGGACATTAACAGAAATTACCTTGTCTTTCATTGTTCACTTGGGAACATAAGCAGGAGGCTGGTAAGGACAGAGGTCTGGGGTTATATTCTGTTTTAACTGAAATATTTGAATAGTTTTGTACGTGAAATTAGTTCTATGTGTTAAAAATTACTACTTTGAGTTAGAACTGTTACTTGGGCTGTGATATTGTAACTTTTGAGGCTAGGGAACACTTGTTTGGCAGTGATAATTAGAGTGAAATTTAAATGTGTTGTTTGCCTGGTGTTAGTGGGAGGGGACATTAACAGGAATTACCTTGTCTTTCATTGTTCACTTGGGAACATAAGCAGGAGGCTGGTAAAGACAGAGGTCTGGGGTTATATTCTGTTTTGACTGAAATATTTGAATAGCTTGGTACGTGAAATTAGTTCTATGTGTTAAAAATTACTACTTTGAGTTAGAACTGTTACTTGGGCTGTGATACTGTAACTTTTGAGACTTGGGAACACTTGTTTGGCAGTGATAATTAGAGTGAAATTTAAATGTGTTGTTTGCCTGGTGTTTGTAAGAGACCTCCCACCCACCCTGTTTTGTAGGCTTTCTTAAATACTGAAAAGCCACTGGGGGTTGGGATTGAAGGGCTGAGTATTTCTGTTTGGGACTAAAATTGGAAGCAACAGGAACTGGTGGGCTTGTGACATCATACGGTACCTGATGTCTGTATACACACACTGTTAGTGGGACTGAACACACACTGGACTGTATGTGTTTGTGAGACTTGGGAACTTTATTGGTAGGGTTGAAATTGGGTTTGTAAATAACTGTAGTCAGTATAGAGAGAAACTGTATACCAGCGGAAAGGGACTGAGAAGAAAAAATTACTCACCTTAGTAATGTTGTTTCTTCTAAAGTAGTCTTGCTATATTATAGACATTAGCAGTTTGATATAGCTCTAGAACTGCCCCGGAGTGCAATGGTTAAAACCATTCCAAAATAGAATTTTGGCACGAGAGCAGCTCTATCTGTGTCATTTCAAACTTGAACTGTCAGATCTTTATGAGCCAAACTCACTAAGGTCTGTGTGGAAGCTGTAACCTACACTAGCCAAATGGCTACCTAAATAATAACAACCATTGATGGTCCCAACACCCAAGACTCAAGTCAGGGGACCAGAAATACTAACACCATTCTAATAATATGAAAATGGAACATAAGTATAATAAAACACACACACACGTACACATACACACCCCCAAAGTCCCAAAGGGGACAAAATGCTAACAGGACATAAGTAGTGCCCACACTAAGTTGCCCGCACCCCACCAAGTAGAGGTTCTGAGAGGGGCAGGTTGGGGGGGAGGTCTATAATATAGCAAGACTCCATTAGAAGAAACAACATTACTAAGGTGAGTAATTTTTTCTTCGAACAACATGAAGTCTTGCTATATTATAGACATTAGCAGAATACACAGCAGTACCTCCATGGAGGAGGTGCAGAACCTACTTAGGGAATAGGCTCTGAAGAACAGCTGTGCCAAACTGAGCATCTCTCCTGGCCTGGACATCCAGGGAGTAATGCTTGGTAAAAGTGTGTACCGTTTTCCAAGTAGCAGCCTTGCAAATCTCTAATAAAGGGATATCTCTGGCAGCAGCTAGAGACGCAGCTGTACCCCTGGTAGAATGAGCCCTCAAACCGGGGGGGGGCTCTGCCCACTTTCTGATAACAAAATTGGATACAAGAGACAATCCACCTGGCTATTGATCTCTTAGTGGCAGGTTTCCCTTTCCCAACTTCACCATGCATCTGGCAGAAGTGATAGCCACTAGAAAAACAGTTTTCCAAGTTAGGTACTTAAGCTCTGCAGAAGACAGAGGTTCAAAAGGGGGTTGCATTAACTGGGCAATGCAAACATTAAGGTCCCAAGCAGGGGCCGGTTCCCAAAAGGGAGGATTAGTATGGAGTAATCCCTTAAAAAACTTGGAAAACACAGGATGAGAGGAAAGAGGGGATGACTTTCCTGCTGACACAAAAGCAGACACAGCTGCCAAATGAACTCTCAGGGTAGCTGGTCTGAGACCCAAGGAATTAAGATGTACCATGTAATCTAACAAAATGGGCAATTCAGCAGATTCTGGGGAAATATTTTTCCCAGCACACCAAATGGAAAACCTTTTCCATTTAGAACTATAAGTAGCCCTAGTGGAAGGCTGTCTGGAAGCCTTTAGGATCTCAAGAACACCCTGAGAAAGGTGTAAATCAGCAAACTCTAACTCCTCAAGAGCCAGGCCTTGAGGTTGAGGGATTTGAGGTCCGGATACCAAACCCTTCCCTGGGCACAAGTCAACAGATTGTGATTCCTGGGGAGGCACAGGGGAAGATGGATTGTCAGAGACAGAAGGAGTGGGTACCAGGGCTGCCTGGCCCAATCCGGGCAATCAGAATCACCCTGCAAGGCTGAGATCTGATTTTGACTAGTACTTTGAATAGGGAGGAAAGGGGGAAGCATAGAGGAACTTCCTCCCAATCCAGAAGAAGGAGGCATCCAGGGAACTGAGCCCAGCACTGGAGGCCTGCAACAGAACAGAGGAAGTTTGTGATTGTCTGGGGCTGCAAAAGATCTATCTGAGGGATGCTCCACCTGGCAAAACTATCCCCAGCACTTGAGGATCCAGGGACCATTCATGATGGCCCTGGGAAATCCTGCTGAGGGCATCCGCTAGGACATTGTCCTTGCCTGGAAGATGAACTGCTGTGAGGGAAGTGTTCAGGGAATAGACCAGAGACCACAACTTCATTGCCTCGGTGCACAAGGCCGAAGACCGAGTGCCCCCCTGTTTGTTGATGTACCACATTGTTGTGGTGTTGTCTGTTCTGACTTGTATCACCTTGTCGTGGACAGATGCAGAAAAAGCTTGAAGAGCTAAAAGACAGCTCTGAGTTCCAGCAAATTGATGTGGAGCAGAGATTCCTGGGGACCAAACTCCTGAGTGGAAAGGTCGCCCATGTGGGCCCCCCAACCCAGAAGGGAAGCATCTGTAGTGAGAGTCAAGTCGTGAGAAGGGACCCTCATATTTAATTGCTCTGATCCTTCCACCACTGGAGAGCTAGGATCAAGGTTCGAGTCACTGGGACCAACTTGGAAAGGGGGTCTTCTCTGAGACCAAAAGGTTCTCAAGTGAAACTGAATGTCTCTCATCTGAAATCTGGCTCCCTGCACAACAGCTGTGGATGCAGCCATGTGCCCCAGGAGCTGCAGAAAGTGTCTTGCTGGCCGGAGACCGCAGAGTGAAGGAAGAGGCCAGAGCCACTAAATTCCTTACCCTTTCTGGGGAAGAAAGGCTCAGGCTAGCTTTGTGTCCAATCTCGCCCCTATAAAGGTGAGTACCTGACTGGTTCCAGAACCGACTTTTGGTAGGTTTAGCAGAAACCCAGGGAGGTGAGAAGCTGCTGGGTGACTTGCAGGTGAGATTGTACCTGTTCTGGGGACTGGCCTACAATGAGCCAGTCGTCTAGATAGGGAAACAGCAATCCTCTGCCTCCTTACGTGGGCCACTGCCACTGCTAGACACTTTGTGAATACCCTTGGAGCAGAGTGCTGAAGGGCATTGCTCTGAACTGGTAATGACCTGAGGGCAGTTCAATCTGAGGTACTTTTGATGGGATCTTCTGATTAGGACATGGAAATAGGCATCCTTGAGGTCCAGGGAGGCTAGCCAGTCCCCTGGCCTTAGGGAGGGTAAAATCATTGCCAGAGTTACCATTTTGAACTTTGGTTTCAAAAGATGCTTGTTCAGATATCTGAGATCTAAAGTGGGCCGCCATTCTTCTGTCTTTTTTGGGGTAAGGAAATATCTGGAATACAGACCCCTGCCCTGATGCAGGGGAGGAACCCTTTCTACTGCTCTGAGAGCTAACAGGGATGAGACCTCTGTTTCCAGAGCGAGGGTCTCTGAAGCACTTGCAGGTAGAAAAGTCTGCTTCTCAACTTGGGAAACTTTTGAAGCTGAGAACCAGACCCTGGCTTACTACTTCCAGAACCCACTTGTCTGAGGTTAAAGAAGCCCAATTCTGACTGAAGTAAGCCAGCCTGCCCCCACTGGTACAGGAGAATGGCCTGGGCACCCCATCAGGGTGCCTGTTTCGCAGGAGCTTTAGGCTGGGGGTGGAGCAGGTCTGCCCACCCTCATCTGCCCCTGCCTCTGAAGAAGCCCCTCTGAGCATAGGCAGAGGAGGCCTGAGTCTGGTAGAAAGGCCTGTGAAAAGGCCTACCCCTACCCCTGGGGCATGCCTTTGAGGAGTGGCTTGCCGCTCCTTAGCCTGGGCACTTTGTAAGTAGTCCTATATTCATCCATCTTCTTCATGTAATTCTCTGTCTGCTCTCCAAACAGAGAATTTCCCACCACAGGAAAATCCATAGCCTTAGTCTGGGTATCCTGTGACAAACTAGTACACCTGAGCCAGGACAACCTACGAAAAGCTCACAGATGTGGCCATGACCCTAGAGGAAACATCATTAACATCCACAGCAGCATGAAACTGAACCTTAGAGGCTTCAATGCCATCAGCAGCCACCTGTTCTAGTTCACTAGCCAGCTGGCCATGGGCCTGCTTGGCCAATTGCATAACAGTATCCCATCTAAATTTCTGATACCTAGCTACATAAGCCATATAATTTGCTTGCCTGAGTCCCAGAGAGGGCTGCCATATACTGTTTTTGCCATGGCATCAATCTTCCTGGAACTTTGTCAGGAGTGATGAAGCCAAGGGA
The DNA here is from genome assembly GCA_016271365.2 of Neoceratodus forsteri. Taxonomy (NCBI): domain Eukaryota; kingdom Metazoa; phylum Chordata; order Ceratodontiformes; family Ceratodontidae; genus Neoceratodus; species Neoceratodus forsteri. The sequence goes on from JADMNL010000026.1 coordinate 236,451,926, forward strand.
ATATTAGCTTTATCACAGGCAGCAGCCTGAACTACCCCAACATGACTGCATTGTTGAGAAAGGAATTCTGTATCAGGGCCTGACAATGTATACCTTCTGTCCATCTTTTTATCTACAGGAGGACAGAATTAGGAGCTTTTAAAATTTTAATTGTTTGTTTCTAAAAGACTTATGTAAAGGAATAGACAATCTCCTAGACTCTGGAATATCCATCATTTCTACAAAATCAGGCTCCTCTTGCTCATCCACAGCCTCTTCTAAAGGAAGCTGGAGGGTTTCAGCAACTTTTTATAAAACATAAAATGAGATGGGACTCAGACATCATAGGGGAGATTCTAAAGGTCTGTCTGGGGAGATGTCCGGTTCAGTGGCACACCAGACCTTCCCAGCCACATCTATACTGTTCATAATCCCTCTGGTTCATAAAATTCCTCAATATCATAATCCTGAACCACTGGGACCGGACGAACTGACCTTTACCAGATAGTGGTGGTTCGGACGGACCCTGAGACAGTGACTGGACAATTTGTGTGGTTTTGTTATCTCTGCAGCAGTTGGAGAAGGAATTTTGTACTCCAGACCTGCTGATTTTCTTGTTTTCTTTACTGGAATTGGTTCCTCAGAACCAGCTTTTCTTTTGCCCGAGGAAGTCTGGCCCTGGTCAGAGGGCACTCCCTCTGGTTCGCTGGCACCGAACCGGCTGGCCATCCGGTCAGCGGACTTTTTAGCCTCTCGCCCCTGAGCCTGCCCAATCTTTTTCCAGGGTGGCTGCAGGGAAATTCTTACATACCTGGCAGTCTGACTGAGGTGGTCAAACCCCAGACAATAAACAATAGTGGTGTGTGGGTCAGCCTTGGCAAAGACTTCCCCACAAACATCACAGTGTTGAAACCCAGGGCCCGGTTTTTCTTTTGCTTCTCAGACATAATGCCAGCCTAACCAAAAATCTGTTCTCTTTAACGGCAGTGCCAGGCAAGACATCCTTATCGGTTCCTAACCGTGTCAGGTATTGGAAAACGTACAACCGCTTTTTAGGAACTGATAAGAACCGGGAACCGCACTCTAAAATAGTAACTTTAAGTTTTAAATGAGTTTTAACCCACTGATCGGTTCAAACCGAACCAATAACTTACAAGTTCCACACAGACAAAACTCTCATTTACTTACGGTTACCACAGATAGAGCTTGAACCGAACGGTTTTGGAGTTAAATAAAACTATTCTCGGTTAAATCCAACCAAGAAAACACTTTTAAAACCGAGAAATGAACTTAGCAGAAGGAGAAATCTCCGGAGCGACTGTTCACTGAGGCGGAGTAAAGAATCTGACAGTTCAAGTTTGAAATGACACAGATAGAGCTGACCTCGCGCTGTAAACTTATTTTGGAAAATGGTTTTAACCATTGCACTCCTGGGCAGTTCTAGAGCTGGATCAAACTGCTAAATGCTCCATACTATAGCAAGACTTCATGTTGTCGGAAAAGGGGTGTGCCATTATAAACAGAGGGGATAAACAGGGTGGCCATATTCCACCATGGCAGGCATCTTTGGAAGGGTTGTAGGCTGCACAGGCTGTGGGATGGCAATAATTCTCAATTGGGCCTGGAGAGATGGAGGCTGCCCACTCTGTAGACAGCTATCTTGCATCAGGAGTGAGGTATATTGGTTAAGAAGTAAGCTGGGGGAGCTGGGGGGGTGTCCAAGGATAAGGGGTGTGGATATGGGCAGCAGAAGGGTGGGTCTGAGGGGAGGCTGGAGCAACGCTCTGAAATTACAGGACGTTATGTTACAGCAAGCAGGAGGGGGGATATTAAGGACAGAGGACCCTTAGACAGGGATGTTGACGCTAAGGTGAAAGTGTACGGGGTGAACATTCTGAATACAAAGAGAGTGGAGGGGAAAGAGTCAGGAAGGGCTGTTGTGGGGAAGCCTAAAACAGCAGACTGTGGGAAGGGAGCTCCTAAGGTGAACAGAGCAAGAGGGAAAGAAGAGGGGCAGTTTAGAGGTGCAGTCGGGGAAACTCGGGTTACTTGATGGAGGCTGACATAGAGTGTCACAATAAATTTGAGCTACTAAGCAACCTAGAGGGGGATGAAGGGGTTGGTGGAAATGAGGAAACTGATACAGAGGCCGGGGGGAGGGAGTTGGATACCCATAGAGCATCACAGACCGGCAATGGAAAGGATAGAATTAGTCCCAGTGGGAGAAGGGGAAACTTAAATGTTAAGCAAATGGGGGAGATGCAACATATTGCAGACATGAGGGAGGAGAGCACGACTGGAGAGAAACTGGGAGACAAGGAGGTGGGAGAGGAGCCCCCCTTCAGCAGGGGGGTCAGTACCAAGGATGGGGCCCCAGCCAAAGGGACCCACAGAAACCCTCTGGAGGCAGGGGTACTATTACAAGGGGGAGGATGGCGGTGTGGGGAAGGGAAACCATCAGGGCCAGGATAAATGGTTCCAGGATAAGAGAGGGTTAAAGGGACACCTATTCAGAGGGGATTTGGAGTTAAGTGGGCAAAATAACGAGGGAGGAAGAAGGGGAGGTGACAAGGGGGTCTCTAATAAGGCAGAAAGACTCCATGATTGGAGATCTACAAATAAAGGGGAGGATGGGGAGGCTGAGAGGGCATAGTGGAGCTAACCATAAGGATGGTGGCGGTGTTAAGGTTCTGTTATTGGGAGACCTCGATGATTAGGGTATCCAGTGGAGGGATGGGGTGGATACCATAGCCAGGTGTGAAGGTAGTGAGTATCTCTGGGCTGACAGCACACAGCAAAGTTCATGGTGTATGAAATGGTTAGGGACTGTGGAGGGAAACCAGGATTTCCTGGTGCATTTGGGAACTCCAATGATCTAGAGGGAAATAACGTTTTTAAAATCCAAGCAAAGGTTCAAGAACTTGCCAGAGTCTATCAGGATAATGGATGCAGCATTTCCTTTTCAGAGATATTGCCAGTATCAAAGGCCTCAGTGGAGAAAAAATGAAGCTCACAGAGGTTAATGACTGGCTCAGGAAGTGGGAGTAGAGATTAGGGTTGGGGGTGTTAGGGAACTGGAAAAGGAGTTTGGAAGGATAAGGGTGTATGCAAGGACAGGCTTCATCTTGCCCCATTAGGGAAGGAGAGTCCTTAAACAGGGGATGGCTGACTACATTCAAGAAAGGTGGGGTTCCCAAACTTGTGAGGGGAAGGGATAAGGAGGGCTGACCAGAAGCCCTCTCCTCCAGATGAGGATAGCCTCAAGCCCAAGGGGTGGAGGAAACAGACTGGGGTGGAGGTTTCAGGAGGAGCAGAGGAGGATGGAAGTATAAAGGAATCTGGGTGGGGTTCAACAAAGAGGATCATGGATAGGGGTGGGGTTGGTGTTAGTAAATACCAGGAGCTTTGGAAACAAGTTGCCAGAGTTCCAGGCCATGCCTGTTCGGAAATTGGATGTGGCAGTGGTCTCATGGAGAGGCCAGCAAAAACCATGACTGGGACCTAAACGCATGCGGGTACACTATGCTTAGGAAGGACAGAAAGGAGGGCAGAGGAGGTGGAGTGGCTATGTTCGTTAGAGATGACATAGAAATTACTGAGGTGAGAAGAGGCAGAGGAAAGCGTGGAGGCCTTATGGGTCACTCTACGATCCCCAGCAGGAGATAAGGTCAAGCTGGGTGTAGTATATAGGCCCCAGGATGAGTGATGTTCTAGAGGATGGTTTGCTGGACATCATCATTGCCCAGTGTGGACCAAAAGGGGAAGGAGTGGTGTTGATGGGGGACCTTAATATGCCAGGTACAAACTGGGGAACCATGTCCTCTAAGGTGGCCAAGGAGCAGAGGCTGCTGGACGGCTTCCAGGATGTGGCCATTAAACAGCATGTGATGGAGCCCACAAGGGAGGGGCATGTACTGGACGTGGTTCTGGCAGATGGGGATCTGGTAAGGGACATGGTTGTAGAGAACCCCCTGACTGGGAGCGACCACAATACTGTCTGGTTTCAAATAAGCATGGGGAGGGGGTGAGATCTAGGACACTGGCAGGGGACTTCAGGGGGCAGACTTTGTGGGCATGGGAAATATTCTCAAGGATCACTTAAAGGGGATTACATCAATGACAAGTGTGGAAAGGAGATGGGAGGTCATAAAACGGGGACTTCATGAGGCAGTCAGGATCTGCACTAAGTTGAAACATAAGGGAGCAAGGTCACATAAACCATGCTGGTGGTCCAGTGAGGTACAGGTAGCGGTCAGAGAAAAGAAGGCAGCCTACAAAAAATATAAAACAACAAGAGGGGATAGGGATAAGGAAATGTACCATCTTGCATCTAGAAAAGTCACCTGGATGGTGAGGGGAGCAAAGTCCAGTAAAGAGCAGCGGCTGGCACAGGGATACATGTGAGGGAAAAGAAAAATTACTCACCTTGGTAATGTTGTTTCTTCTAATGGAGTCTTGCTATATTATGACAATTGCAGTTTGTCCCACCATTAGAACTGCTCCGGAGGTGAAAGACTTAAAGCCATTCCATGAATGGAACTTGAAACCACGAGCTCTAAAGAGAAGCTCTGTCTGTGAGTTTCAAACCTGAACTGTCAGATCTTACGAGCAAAAACTCACTAAGGTCTGTGTGGAAGCTGTAACTCACACTAGCCAACTGGCTATCTAAATATTAACACAATTGCTGGTCCCAACACAAAGACTGAGTCAGGGGACCAGAACTAATAGTATAATTTAACAATATGAGAGAAATATAAGGAAAAATGAAAAACACCACACCCCAAACCCCAAGAAGGGTGAAAACACATAAAGAGGGCATAAAATAATTGCCCACACTAGGCTACCCACCCCATACCCAAGTGAGAAGTTCTGAGGGGCAGGCTGGGGAGGTCATAATATAACAAGACTCCAATAGAAGAAACCAAATTACTAAGGTGAGTAATTTTTTCTTCAAACAACATGAAGTCTTGCTATATTATGACAATTACAGACTACACAGCAGTACCTCATGGAGGAGGACAGAACCTACTTAGGGAATAGGCTCTGAAGCACAGCTGTGCAAACCAAGCATCTCTCCTAGCCTGGACATCCAGGGAGTAATGCTTGGTGAAGAGTGTTACCGCTTTTCCAAGTAGCAGCTTGACATATCTCCAATATAGGATGTCTCTGGCAGCAGCTAGAGGCAGCTGTACCCCTGGAGAATGAGCCCTCAAGCCAGAGGATCTCTGCCCAGTTTCTGATAACAAAATTGGATACAAAGAGACAATCCACCTGGCAATTGATCTCTTAGTGGCAGGTTTCCCTTTCCCAACCTCACCATAAGTGAGAAAAAGTTGGAGGAATTCGAACCTGTGACCCTTGGTACGTTCTATATAGTAACTAAGGGCCCTCTTAACGTCTAAACTGTGAAATCTCCTCTCACCAGAAGAGGAATGTTCGTGAAAAACACTGGGAGGAGGAGATAGATTGGTTAAGATGGAAATCTGAAACCACCTTAGGCAAAAACTTCCTGTGAGTCCTGAGGACTACCTTATCCTGTGGAAGAAATAAAGTCAGTTTCTACTGACAAGGCTTGCAACTCGCATGCATCTAGCAGAGTGATAGCCACTAGGAAAACAGTTTCCAAGTTAGATACTTAAGCTCTGCAGAAAACAGAGGTTCAAAAGGGGTTGCATTAACTGGGCAATGCAAACATTGAGTCCCAGGCAGGGGCGGATCCGAAAAGGTGGATTAGTATGAAGTAATCCCTTAAAAACTTGGAAAATACAGGGTGGCGGAAAGAGGATGAGCTTTTCTTAACAGAACAAAAGCAGAGACGACTGCCAGAATGAACTCTCAGGGCAGCTGGTCTCAGGCCCAAAGAATTAAGATGGACCATGTAATCCAACACAATGGGCAAATCAGCAGATTCTGGGAAATATGTTTCCCCAGAACACCAAATGGAGAACCTTTTCCAATTAGAATTATAAGTAGCCTAGTGGAAGGCTTCCACAGAAGCCTTTAGGATTTCAAGACACCTTGAGAGAGGTGTAGGTCAGATTCCTAACTCCTCAAGAGCCAGGCCTTGAGGTTGAGGGATTTGAGGTTCAGATACCAAACTCTCCCCTGGGCACAGGTTAATAGGTTGTGATTCCTGGGGAGACACAGGGGGAGATGGACTGTCAGGGACAGAAGGAGTGGGTACCAGGGCTGCCTGGCCCAATCTGGGGCAATCAGAATCACCCTGCAAGGCTGGGATCTGATTTTTACTAACACCTTGAATAGGAGAGGGAAGGGGGGAAAAGCATAAAGAAACTTCCCTTCCCAATCCAGGAGAAGGGCGTCCAGGGGGACTGAGCCCAACACTGGGGGCCTGCAACAGAACAGTGGAAGTTGGTGATTGTCTGGGGCTGCAAAGATCTATCTAGGGTGCCCCATCTGGCAGAAGACTATCCCCAGTACTTGAGGATCCAGAGACCATTCGTGATGGCCCGAGAAATCCTGCTGAGAGCATCTGCTAGGACATTGTCCTTTCCTGGAAGGTGAACTGCTATGAGTGAAGTGTTCAGGAATGGGCCAGAGACTACAACTTCATTGCCTCAGTGCACAAGGCCGAAGACCGAGTGCCCCCTGCTGTTGATGTACCACATTGTTGTGGTATTGTCTGTTCTGACTTGTACCACTTTGTTCTGGACAGAAGCAGAAAATGCTTGAAGTGCTAAAAAGACAGCTCTGAGTTCCAGCAAATTGATGTGGAGCAGAGATTCCTGGGGGACCACACTCCTGAGTGGAGAGATTGCTCATGTGGGCTCCCACCCCAGGAGGAAGCATCCGTAGTGAGGGTCAAAGTGTGAGAAGGGGAATGAAGGGACCCCCAGTCTTAAATTGCTCTGATCCTGCCACCACTGGAGGGCCTGGATCAAGGTTAGGTCACTGGGACCAACTTGGAAGGGGTCTCTTCTCTGAGACCAATAGGCTCTCAAGTGAAACTGAATGCCTCTCATCTGAAATCTTGCTCCCTGCACTACAGCTGTGGGCGCAGCCATGTGCCCCAGGAGCTGCAAAAGTGTCTTGCTGGTCGAGAGACCTGCAGAGTGAAGGAGGAGGCCAGAGCCACCAAGTTCCTTACCCTTTCTAAGGGAAGAAAAGCTCTGTGCCAGATTTGTGTCCAATTCTGCACCTATGAAGGTGAGTACCTGAACTGGTTCCAGAACCCGACTTTGGTATATTTAGCAGGAAGCCCAGGGAGGTGAGAAGCTGCTGGGTGACTTGCAGGTGAGATTTACCTGTTCTGGGGACTGGCCTACAATGAGCCAGTGGTCCAGATAGGGAAAACAGCAATCCTTTGCCTCCTTAAGTGAGCCACTGCTACTGCCAGACATTTGTGAATACCCTTGGGGCAGAGGTAAGGCCGAAGGGCATTGCTCTGAACTTATAGTGACCTGAGGGCAGTTGAAATCTGAGGTACTTTGGTGGGAGCTTCTGATTAGGGCGTGAAAATAGGCATCCTTGAGGTCCAGGAAGCTAGCCAGTCCCCTGGCCTTAGAGAGGTAAAATCATTGCCAGAGTTACCATTCTGAACTTTGGTTTCAAAAGATGCTTGTTCAGATATCTGAGGTCTAAAATGGGCCGCCATTCTCCTTTCCTTTTGGTGAGTAAGTATCTGGAGTACAGACCCTTGGCCTGGTGTAGGGAGGAACCCTTTCTACCACTCTGAGAGCTAACAGGGTTGAGACCTCTGCTTCTAGAGTAAAAGGTCTTAAAGAGCTTGCAGGTGGAAAAGACCTGATTCTCATCTTTGGAACTTTTGAAGCTGAGAACCAGACCCTGAAACCTACTTCCAGAACCCACTTGTCTGAAGTTAAAGACACCAAGTTCTGACTGAAGTAAGCCAACCTGCCCCTACTGGTAAAGGAGAATCCCTAGGCACCCCATCAGGGTGCCTGGCAGCAGGTGCTTTGGGCTGAGGGTGGGGGCAGGCCTGCCCGCGCCCGTCTGCCTCTGCCTCTGAAAGACCCCTCTGAGCATAAGCAGAGGCCTGGGTTTAGTAAAAGGCCTGTGGAAAGGCCTACCCCTACCCTGGGGTGTGCCTCTCAGGAGTGGCTACCACTCCTTGGCTTAGACACTTTATAGAGGTGAGTCCTTTATTAATTCATCTTCTTCATATAATTCTCTGTCTGCTCCCCAAACAGAGAATTTCCCACCACAGGAAAATCCATAGCCTTAGACTGGGTATCCCGTGACAAGCTAGTACACCTGAGCCAGGCCAACCTACGAAAAGCTACAGATGTGGCCATGACTCTAGAGGAAACATCATTAAAATCCACAGCAGCATGAAACTGCACCTTAGAAGCCTCAATGCCATCGGCAGCACACCTGCTCCAGCTCACTAGCAAGCTGGCCAGGGCTTGTTTGGCTAAATCCATAACAGTATCCCATCTAGATTTCTGATACCTTGCTACATAAGCCATATAATTTGCTTGCCTGAGTTCCAAGGACGCTGCCATGTACTGTTTTTTTTTGCCATGGCATCAATCTTCCTGGAATCCTTGTCAGGAGGATGTGAAGCCAGGGGAATATTAGCTTTATCACAGGCTGCAACCTGAACTACCCCTACATGACTGCATTGCTGAGAAAGGAATTCTGTATCAGGACCTGACAGTGTGTACCTCCTGTTCTTCTTTTTATCTACAGGAGGCACAGAATTAGGAGTTTTTAAGATTTTTATTGTTTGTTTCCTAAATGACTTATGCAAAGGAATAGATAATCTCCAGACTCTGGTATATCCATCATTTCTACAAAATCAGGCTCCTCTTGCTCATCCACAGCTTCCTCCAAAGGCTAGGTGGGTTCAACAACTTTTTTGAAAAACATAAAATGAGAGGGGGACTCAGAAAGCATGGAGGGAGATTCAAAAGGTCTGTCTGGGGAGATGTCCAGTTCAATGGGCACACCCAGACCCTCTAAGTCACATTCATACTGTTCATAATCATCCTGCCCCTCCTCTGGTTCATAAAACTCCACAACATCATATTCCTTAACGATGGAACTGGCCGAACCGACCTTTTACCAGATAGTGGCGGTTGGACGGAACTCAGAAAGTGACTGGACAATCTGAATAGCTCTTGCTATCTCTGCAGCAGTTGGAGTAAAATTTTGGGCTCAAACCTGCTGACTTTCTTGTTCTCTTTACTGGAACTGGTTCATCGAGGCCAGCTTTTCGTTTGCCAGTCAAGCCCCTGGTCATAGGGCACTCCTCTGGTTCGTTTGGCACCGAACCGGGCTGGCCATCCGGGTCAGCGGACTTTTTGGCCTCTCGTTCCCTGAGCCTGCCCAATCTCTTTTCCAGGGTGGCTGCAGGGAAATTCTTACAAATCTGGCAGTCTGACTGGAGGTGGTCAAACCCCAGACAATAAACACATGTGGTGTGTGGGTCAGCCTTGGCAAAGACTTCCCCACAGACATCACAGTGTTGAAACCCAGTGGGCCCGGTTTTTCTTTTGGGTTTCTCAGACATAATGCCAGCCTAACCAGAAAAACTTGCCCTTTAAACGGCAGTGCCAGGCAAGACACCTTATCGGTTCCTAACCGTGTCACGGGTATTGGAAAAACCATAATGAAATCCGCTTTTTAGAACCGATAAAAACTGAGGAACCACACTCTAAAATCTCAAATTTAAAACTTTAAGTTTTAACTTAAGCTGATCGGTTCAAAACCAGACGATAAAACTTACTAAGTTCCACACAGAATTAAAATATGAATTACTTACGATACCACAGACAGAGCTTGAACCGACCGTTTTTATGTTAAAATAAAACTATTCTCGGTTGAATCGAACCGAGAAAACACTGTTTAAACTGAGAAATGAACCGAGCAGTAGGAGAAATTTCCGGAACGCCTGTTCAGTGAGGCGGAGTAAAGAATCTGACAGTTCAGGTTTGAAACTACACAGACAGAGCTTCTCTTTAGAGCTTGTGCTCTAAGTTCCATTCATGGAATGGAGTTAACTCTTTCACCTCCGGAGCAGTTCTAATGGTGGGACAAACTGCAATTGTCATAATATAGCAAGACTTCATGTTGTTTGAAGGGGTTCTTCTGGTACATTGGCGAGCGGAGAAAAACTAAGGGCCATCTCAGCAGATTGAGATCAGAAGGAGGGTGGGTGGAAGAGGCGAGGGACCAGGCAGAGGTATTTAATGAGTACTTTGCCTCTCTGTTCACTAGGTCGGGGGATGGGATATCTACAAAGCAAGGCACGAAGGGGATAGAAGCGGCAGTGAGTGCGATCAGGGAAGCAACAGAAATGGAGCAAGAGGGAGGGAGAAGTACCCCAGGGGTGTCACATCTGGATAAGGATAAAAAGGCCAGTAAGGTGGAGGGGACGGATGATGCTATCTCCGTCAAAAGGGTGTGGTTAGCCCTCAAGGCCCTAAAGAAAGACAAATCTCCTGGGCCGGATGGCATTCATCCGAGAGTACCATGGGATGGACGGACATACTGGCTGCACCCTGGGGAGCTCTTCAACAGGTCACTTGAGACAGGGAGGGTACCTAGGGATTGGCGAGAGGCACATGTGGTGCCAATCCATAAAGGGGGGTTGAGGGAAGTACCAGGTAACTATAGACCCATCAGTTTGACCTCGATGGTGGGAAAATTAATGGAGAGTATACTAAAAGAACGATTGGGGGTGTACTTGGAGGAGGTGGGAGTCTGGACAATCGGCAAGAAAAAATTACTCACCTTAGTACTGTTGTTTCTTCTAATGGAGTCCTGCTATATTATAGACCTTAGCAGTTTGATCCAGCTCTAGAACTGCCCCGGAGTGAAATGGTTAAAACCATTCCAAAATAGAATTTTGGCACGAGAGCAGCTCTATCTGTGTTATTTCAAACTTGAACTGTCAGATCTTTACGAGCTAAACTCACTAAGGTCTGTGTGGAAGCTGTAACCTACACTAGCCAAATGGCTATCTAAATAATAACAACCATTGATGGTCCCAACACCCAAGACTCAAGTCAAGGGACCAGAAATACTAACACCATTCTAATAATATGAAAATGGAACATAAGTATAATAAACACACTCACGCGTACGCACACCCCAAAGTCCCAAAGGGGACAAAATGCTAACAGGACATAAGTAGACGTGCCACACTAAGTTGCCCGCACCCCACCAAGTAGAGGTTCTGAGAGGGGCAGGGAGAGGTCTATAATATAGCAAGACTCCATTAGAAGAAACAACATTACTAAGGTGAGTAATTTTTTCTTCAAACAACATGAAGTCTTGCTATATTATAGACATTAACAGAAATACACAGCAGTACCTCCATGGTGGAGGTGCAGAACCTACTTAGAATAGGCTCTGAAGAACAGCTGTGCCAACCGAGAATCTCTCTGGCCTGGACATCCAGGGAGTAATGCTTGGTAAAAGTGTGTACCGTTTTCCAAGTAGCAGCCTGGTAAATCTCTAATAAAGGATATCTCTGGCAGCAGCTAGAGAGCAGCTGTACCCTGGTAGAATGAGACCTCAAACCAGGGGCTCTGCCCACTTTCGATAACAAAATTGGATACAAGAGACAATCCACCTGGCTATTGATCTCTTAGTGGCAGGTTTGCCTTTCCCAACTTCACCATAGGTAAGGAAAAGTTGGAGGGATTCGAACCTGTGACCTTTAGTACGCTTTTATATAATAACTAAGAGCTCTCTTAACATCCAGGCTGTGCAACCTCCTCTCACCAAGAGAAGTGATCAGTGAAAATACTGGAAGGGAGATAGATTGATTAAGATGGAAATCTGAAACCACCTTAGGCAAAACTTCCTAGTGGTCCTGAGGACTACCTTATCCCTGTGGAAAGTAATAAAGTCAGTCTCCACTGACAAGGCTTGCATTTCACATATGCGTCTGGCAGAAGTGATAGCCACCTAGAAAACAGTTTTCCAAGTTAGGTACTTAAGCTCTGCAGAAGACAGAGGTTCAAAGGGGTTGCATTAACTGGGCAATGCAAACATTAAGGTCCCAAGCAGGGGCGGTTCCCAAAGGAGGATTAGTATGGAGTAATCCCTTAAAAACTTGGAAAACACAGGATGAGAGGAAAGAGGGATGACTTTCCTGCTGACACAAAAGCAGACACAGCTGCCAAATGAACTCTCAGGGTAGCTGGTCTGAGACCAAGGAATTAAGATGTACCATGTAATCTAACAAAATGGGCAACTCAGCAGATTCTGGGAAATATTTTCCCAGCACCAAATGGAAAACCTTTTCCATTTAGAACTATAAGTTGCCCTAGTGGAAGGCTTTCTGGAAGCCTTTAGGACCTCAAGAACACCCTGAGAGAGGTGTAAATCAGCAAACTCTAACTCCTCAAGAGCCAGGCCTTGAGGTTGAGGGATTTGAGGTCCAGATACCAAATCCTACCCTGGGCACAAGTCAACAGATTGTGATTCCTGGGGAGGCACAGGAGAAGATGGACTGTCAGAGACAGAAGGAGTGGGTACCAGGGCTGCCTGGCCCAATCCGGGGCAATCAGAATCACCCTGCAAGGCTGAGATCTGATTTTGACTAGTACTTTGAATAGGAGAGGGAAGGGGGGAAAAGCATAGAGGAACTTCCCCTCCCAATCCAGAAGAAGGGCATCCAGGCGAACTGAGCCCAGCACTGGAGGCCTGCAACAGAACAGAGGAAGTTTGTGATTGTCTGGGGCTGCAAAAGATCTATCTGAGGATGCCCATGGCAAAACTATCCCCAGCACTTGAGGATCCAGGGACCATTAAGTGATGGCCTGGGAAATCCTCTGAGGGCATCCGCTAGGACATTGTCCTTCCTGGAAGATGAACTGCTATGAGGAAGTGTTCGGGAATAGGCCGAGACCACAACTTCATTGCCTCGGTGCACAAGGCGAGGCCGAGGTGCATCCTGTTGTTGATGTACCACATTGTTGTGGTGTTGTCTGTTCTGACTTGTATCACCTTGTCATGGACAGATGCAGAAAAAGCTTGAAGAGCTAAAAAGACAGCTCTGAGTTCCAGCAAATTGATGTGGAGCAGAGATTCCTGGGGGGACCAAACTCCCTGAGTGGAAAGGTCGCCCATGTGTCTCTCCAACCTAGAAGGGAAGCATCTGTAGTGAGAGTCAAGTCATGAGAAGGGGAAATGAAGGGGACCCCTGCTCTTAAATTGCTCTGATCCTGCCACCACTGGAGAGCTAGGATCAGGTTCGAGTCACTGGGACCAACTTGGAAAGGGGTCTCTTCTCTGAGACCAAAAGTTCTCAAGTGAAACTGAATGTCTCTCATCTGAAATCTGGCTCCCTGCACAACAGCTGTGGATGCAGCCATGTGCCCCAGGAGCTGCAGAAAGTATCTTGCTGGTCGAGAGACCTGCAGAGTGAAGGAAGAGGCCAGAGCCACTAAATTCCTTACCCTTTCTGGGGCAAGAAAGGCTCTGGCTAGCTATGTGTCCAATTCTGCCCCTATAAAGGTGAGTACCTGGACTGGTTCCAAAACCGACTTTGGTAGGTTTAGCAGAAAACCCAGGGAGATGAGAAGCTGCTGGGTGACCTGCAGGTGAGATTTTATCTGTTCTGGGGACTGGCCTACAATGAGCCAGTCATCTAGATAGGGAAAAACAGCAATCCTCTGCCTCCTTAAGTGGGCCACTGCCACTGCTAGACACTTTGTGAATACCCTTGGAGCAGAGGTAAGGCCGAAGGGCATTGCTCTGAACTGGTAATGACCTGAGGGCAGTTCGAATCTGAGGTACTTTCGATGGGATCTTCTGATTAGGACATGGAAATAGGCATCCTTGAGGTCCAGGGAGGCTAGCCAGTCCCCTGGCCTTAGGAAATAAATCATTGCCAAGTTACCATTTTGAACTTTGGTTTCAAAAGATGCTTGTTCAGATATCTGAGATCTAATATGGCGCCACTCTCCTGTCTTTTGGGGTAAGGAAGTATCTGGAATACAGACCCCTGCCCTGATGCAGGAGGAACCTTTCTACTGCTCTGAGGCTAACAGGGATGAGACCTCTGTTTCCAGAACGAGGGTCTCTGAAGCACTTGCAGGTAGAAAAAGTCTGCTTCTCAACTTGGAAACTTTTGAAGCTGAGAACCAGACCCTGGCTTACTACTTCCAGAACCCACTTGTCTGAGGTTAAAGAAGCCCAATTCTGACTGAAGTAAGCCAGCCTGCCCCACTGGTACAGGAGACTGGCCCTGGGCACCCCATCAGGGTGCCTGTTTCTGCAGGAGCTTTAGGCTGGGGGTGGGAGCAGGTCTGCCCACCCTCGTCTGCCCTGCCTCTGAAGAAGCCCCTCTGAGCATAGGCAGAGGCCTGAGTCTGGTAGAAAGGCCTGTGAAAAGGCCTCACCCCTACCCCTGGGGCATGCCTTTGAGGAGTGGCTTGCCGCTCCTTAGCCTGGGCACTCTTGTAAGTAGTCCTATATTCATCCATCTTCTTCATGTAGTTCTCTGTCTGCTCTCCAAACAGAGAAATTCCCACCACAGGAAAATCCATAGCCTTAGTCTGGGTATCCTGTGACAAACTAGTACACCTGAGCCAGGCCAACCTACAAAAAGCTACAGATGTGGCCATGACCCTAGAGGAAACATCATTAACATCCACAGCAGCATGAAACTGAACCTTAGAGGTGTCAATGCAATCAGCAGCCACCTGTTCTAGTTCACTAGCCAGCTGGCCATGGGCCTGCTTGGCCACTTGCATAACAGTATCCCATCTAGATTTCTGATACCTAGCTACATAAGCCATATAATTTGTTGCCTGAGTCCCAGAGAGGCTGCCATATACTGTTTTTTGCCATGGCATCAATCTTCCTGGAATCCTTGTCAGGAGGATGTGAAGCCAAGGAATATTAGCTTTATCACAGGCAGCAGCCTGAACTACTAACATGACTGCATTGCTGAGAAGAGAATTCTGTATCAGGGCCTGACAATGTATACCTTCTGTCCATCTTTTTATCTACAGGAGGCACAGAATTAGGAGCTTTTAAAATTTTAATTGTTTCCTAAAAGACTTATGTAAAGGAATAGACAATCTCCTAGACTCTGGAATATCCATCATTTCTACAAAATCAGGCTCCTCTTGCTCATCCACAGCCTCTTCTAAAGGAAGCTGGAGGGTTTCAGCAACTTTTTTATAAAACATAAAATGAGATGGGGACTCAGACAGCATAGGGGGAGATTCTAAAGGTCTGTCTGGGGAGATGTCCGGTTCAATGGGCACACCCAGACCTTCCCAGCCACATTCATACTGTTCACAATTCTCCTCCCCCTCCTCTGGTTCATAAAATTCCTCAATATCATAATCCTGAACTACTGGGACCGGACGAACCGACCTTTTACCAGATAGTGGTGGTTCGGACGGACCCTGAGACAGTGACTGGACAATTTGTATGGCTTTTGCTATCTCTGCAGCAGTTGGAGAAGGAATTTTGTACTCCAGACCTGCTGATTTTTTTGTTTTCTTTACTGGAATTGGTTCCTCAGAACCAGGTTTTCTTTGGCCCGAGGAAGTCTGGCCCTGGTCAGAGGCACTCCTCTGGTCGGTTGGCACCGAACGGGCTGGCCATCCGGTCAGCGGACTTTTGGCTCTCGTTCCTGAGCCTGCCCAGTCTTTTTCCAGGGTGGCTGCAGGAAATTCTTACATACCTGGCAGTCTGACTGGAGGTGGTCAAACCCCAGACAATAAACACATGTGGTGTGTGGGTCAGCCTTGGCAAAGACTTCCCCACAAACATCACAGTGTTGAAACCCAGTGGGCCGGTTTTCTTTTGGGTTTCTCAGACATAATGCCAGCCTAACCAAAAACTTGCCCTTTTAACGGCAGTGCCAGGCAAGACACCCTTATCGGTTCCTAACCGTGTCACGGGTATTGGAAAAAAACGTAATAAATCCATTTTTTTTAGAACCGATAAGAACCGTGAACCGCATTCTAAAATAGTAACTTTTAGTTTTAAATGAGTTTTAAACCCACTGATCGGTTCAAAACCGAACCGATAACTTACAAGTTCCACACAGACAAAACCTTCATTTACTTACGGTTACCACAGATAGAGCTTGAACGACGGTTTTGCGGTTAAAATAAAACTATTCTCGGTTAAATCCAACCGAAAACACTTTAAACGAGAAATGAACCGAGCAGTAGGAGAAATCTCGGAGTGACTGTTCACTGAGGCGGAGTAAAGAATCTGACAGTTCAAGTTTGAAATGACACAGAAAGAGCTGCTCTCGTGCCAAAATTCTATTTTGGAATGGTTTTAACCATTTCACTCTGGGGCAGTTCTAGAGCTGGATCAAACTGCTAAGGTCTATAATATAGCAAGACTTCATGTTGTTTGAACATGGGTTTGTGCCAGGTAGATCATGTCAAACCGATCTTGTGGAGTTCTACGAATGGGTAACATCAGAACTGGACAGGGGAAAGCCTGTGGATGTATTATTCTTGGACTTCAGCAAGGTGTTTGACTCTGTCCCCCACAATGGTCTGGTGGAAAAACTGATGGGGTTAGGAGTAGGCCCTTTGATGGTCAGATGGATTGAAAACTGGCTAGCTGGACGCACCCAGAGAGTAGTGGTCTGTGGGGAGCTCTCGAACCCTAGGGAGGTTGGTAGTGGGGTACCGCATGGCTCGGTCCTGGGTCCGATCCTGTTTAACGCATACATATCGGACATCAGGGAGGGTATAGGGTGTGAAATGAGTCTCTTCATGGATGACTCCAAGATGGGAGCAGTAGTTGAGGGAAAGAGGGAGGTTGGCCTGCAGAGGACCTGGACACCCTGGAAAGCTGGGCTCACATGGAAATTAAATTTCAATATCACCAAGTGCAAGGTGTTGCATCTTGGTCGGGAAACCCTAAACACAGGTATGCTCCTGGGATGGGAGGCACTGGAGGCCTCAATAGGGGAAAAAGACCTAGGGTCATGGTGGATGCATGTATGAATAACTCTGAGCAGTGCAGGAGAGCTGCTAGCAAGGCAAACAGGATGTTGGGATGCATCGTAAGGGGGATCACCTCTAGGAGAAAGGAAGTGATTCTGCCGCTGTACAATGGACTGGTTAGACCACACCTTGAGTACTGCGTACAGTACTGGAGACCACACTTGAAGAGGGACATACAGCTCCTGGAGAGGGTACAGAAGAAAAAATTACTCACCTTAGTAATGTTGTTTCTTCTAATGGAGTCTTGCTATATTATGACAATTGCAGTTTGTCCCACCATCAGAACTGCTCCGGAGGTGAAAGAGTTAACTCCATTCCATGAATGGAACTTAGAGCACGAGCTCTAAAGAGAAGTTCTGTCTGTGTAGTTTCAAACCTGAACTGTCAGATCTTTACGAGCAAAAACTCACTAAGCTCTGTGTGGAAGCTGTAACCTACACTAGCCAACTGGCTACCTAAATATTAACACCTATTGCTGGTCCCAACACAAAAGACTCAAGTCAGGGGATCAGAACTAATAGTATAATTTAACAATATGAGAGAAAAATAAGGAAAAAATGAAAAACATCAAACCCCCAAACCCCAAGAAGGGGTGAAAACACATAAAAAGGGCATAAAATAGTGCCCACAATAGGCTGCCCACCCCATACCCAAGTAGAAGTTCTGAGAGGGGCAGGCTGGGGGGAAGTCATAATATAGCAAGACTCCATTAGAAGAAACAACATTACTAAGGTGAGTAATTTTTTCTTCAAACAACATGAAGTCTTGCTATATTATGACAATTGCAGACTACACAGCAGTACCTCCATGGAGGAGGGACAGAACATACTTAGGGAATAGGCTCTGAAGCACAGCTGTGCCAAACCAAGCATCTCTCCTAGCCTGGACATCCAGGGAGTAATGCTTGGTGAAAGTGTGTACCGTTTTCCAAGTAGCAGCTTGACATATCTCCAATATAGGGATGTCTCTGGCAGCAGCTAGAGACGCGGCTGTACCTCTGGTAGAATGAGCCCTCAAGCCAGAGGGATCTCTGCCCAGTTTCTGATAACAAAATTGGATACAAGAGACAATCCACCTGGCAATTGATCTCTTAGTGGCAGGTTTCCTTTCCCAACTTCACCATAAGTGAGAAAAGTTGGAGGATTGAACCTGTGACCCTTGAGTGCGTTCTATATAGTAACTAAGGGCCTCTTAACATCAAACTGCAATCTCCTCTCACCAGAAGAGGAATGTTCAGTGAAAAACACTGGAAGGAGATAGATTGGTTAAGATGGAAATCTGAAACCACCTTAGGCAAAAACTTCCTGTTAGTCCTGAGGACTACCTTATCCCTGTGGAAAGAAATAAAGTCAGTTTCTACTGACAAGGCTTGCAACTCACTTATCGTCTGGCAAAGTGATAGCCACTAGAAAACAGTTTTCCAAGTTAGATACTTAAGCTCTGCAGAAAACAGAGGTTCAAAGGGTTGCATTAACTGGGCAATGCAAACATTAAGGTCCCAGGCAGGGGCGGATCCCGAAAAGGTGGATTAGTATGAAGTAATCCCTTAAAAACTTGGAAAAACAGGGTGAGCGGAAAAGAGGAGGCTTTCCTGCTGAAACAAAAGCAGAGACAGCTGCCAAATGAACTCTCAGGGTAGCTGGTCTCAGGCCCAAAGAATTAAGATGGACCATGTAATCTAACACAATGGGCAAATCAGCAGATTCTGGGAAATATGTTTCCCAGAACACCAAATGAGAACCTTTTCCACTTAGAATTATAAGTAGCCCTAGTGGAAGGCTTCCTAGAAGCCTTTAGGATTTCAAGAACACCCTGAGAGAGGTGTGGGTCAGCAAATTCTAACTCCTCAAGAGCCAGGCCTTGAGGTTGAGGGATTTGAGGTTCGGATACCAAACTCTCCCTGGGCACAGGTTAATGAGTTTGTGATTCCTGGGGAGACACAGGGAAGATGGACTGTCAGGGACAGAAGGAGTGGGTACCAGGGCTGCCTGGCCCAATCTGGGGCAATCAGAATCACCCTGCAAGGCTGGGATCTGATTTTTACTAACACCTTGAATAGGAGAGGGAAGGGGAAAAGCATAAAGAAACTTCCTTCCCAATCCAGGAGAAAGGCGTCCAGGGGACTGAGCCCAACACTGGGGCCTGCAACAGAACAGTGGAAGTTGGTGATTGTCTGGGGCTGCAAAGATCTATCTGAGGGTGCCCATCTGGCAAAACTATCCCCAGTACTTGAGGATCCAGAGACCATTCGTGATGGCCCTGAGAAATCCTGCTGAGAGCATCTGCTAGGACATTGTCCTTTCCTGGAAGGTGAACTGCTATGAGTGAAGTGTTCAGGGAATAGGCCAGAGACCACAACTTCATTGCCTCGGTGCACAAGGCCGAAGACCGAGTGCCCCCCCTTGTTGATGTACCACATTGTTGTGGTGTTGTCTGTTCTGACTTGTACCACTTTGTTCTGGACAGAAGCAGAAAACACTTGAAGTGCTAAAAGACAGCTCTGAGTTCCAGCAAATTGATGTGGAGCAGAGATTCCTGGGGGACCACACTCCCTGAGTGGAGAGGTGCCATGTGGGCTCCCCACCCCAGAGAGGGAGCATCCGTAGTGAGGGTCAAAGTGTGAGAAAGGGGAATGAAGGGGACCCCAGTCTTAAATTGCTCTGATCCTGCCACACTGGAGGCCTGGATCAAGGTTGAGTCACTGGGACCAACTTGGAAGAGGTCTCTTCTCTGAGACCAATAGGCTCTCAAGTGAAACTGAATGTCCTCATCTGAAATCTTGCTCCCTGCACTACAGCTGTGGACGCAGCCATGTGCCCAGGAGCTGCAAAGTGTCTTGCTGGTGAGAGACCTGCAGAGTGAAAGGAGGAGGCCAGAGCCACCAGTGCCTTACCCTTTCTAAGGGAAGAAAAGCTCTGGCCAGATTTGTGTCAATTCTGCACCTATGAAGGTGAGTACCTGAACTGGTTCCAGAACCGACTTTGGTAGATTTAGCAGAGAAGCCCAGGGAGGTGAGAAGCTGCTGGGTGACTTGCAAGTAGATTTTACCTGTTCTGGGGACTGGCCTACAATGAGCCAGTCGTCCAGATAGGAAAAACAGCAATCCTTTGCCTCCTTAAGTGAGCCACTGCTACTGCCAGACATTTTGTGAATACCCTTGGGGCAGAGGTAAGGCCGAAGGGCATTGCTCTGAACTGGTAGTGACCTGAGGGCAGTTCGAATCTGAGGTACTTTCAGTGGGAGCTTCTGATTAGGACGTGAAAATAGGCATCCTTGAGGTCCAGGAAGCTAGCCAGTCCCTGGCCTTAGAGAGGTAAAAATCATTGCCAGAGTTACCATTCTGAACTTTGGTTTCAAAGATGCTTGTTCAGATATCTGAGGTCTAAAATGGGCGCCATTCTCCTGTCTTTTTGGGGTAAGAAAGTATCTGGAGTACAGACCCTTGGCCTGGTGTGGGAGGAACCCTTTCTACAGCTCTGAGAGCTAACAGGGTTGAGACCTCTGCTTCTAGAGTAAAGGTCTCTAAAGAGCTTGCAGGTGGAAAGACCTGATTCTCATCTTTGGGAACTTTTTGAAGCTGAGAACCAGACCCTGGCTTACTACTTCCAGAACCCACTTGTCTGAAGTTAAAGACACCAAGTTCTGACTGAAGTAAGCCAACCTGCCCTACTGGTAAGAGAGAATCGCCCTGGGCACCCCATCAGGGTGCCTGCTGCAGGTGCTTTAGGCTGAGGGTGGGAGCAGGCCTGCCCACCCGTCTGCCTCTGCCTCTGAAGAACCCCTCTGAGCATAAGCAGAGGAGGCCTGGGTTTAGTAAAAGGCCTGTGGAAAGGCCTACCCCTACCCTGGGGTGTGCCTCTGAGGAGTGGCTTGCCGCTCCTTAGCTTGGAGCACTTTATAAGTAGTCCTATATTCATCCATCTTCTTCATATAATTCTCTGTCTGCTCCCCAAACAGAGAATTTCCCACCACAGGAAAATCCATAGCCTTAGTCTGGGTATCCTGTGACAAGCTAGTACACCTGAGCCAGGCCAACCTCTGAAAGCTACAGATGTGGCCATGACTCTAGAGAAACATCATTAAAATCCACAGCAGCATGAAACTGCACCTTAGAAGCCTCAATGCCATTGGCAGCCACCTGCTCCAGCTCACTAGCAAGCTGGCCAGGGGCTTGTTTAGCTAAATCATAACAGTATCCCATCTAGATTTCTGATACCTTGCTACATAAGCCATATAATTTGCTTGCCTGAGTCCCAGAGACGCTGCCATATACTATTTTTGCCATGGCATCAATCTTCCTGGAATCCTTGTCAGGAGGATGTGAAGCCAGGGAATATTAGCTTTATCACAGGCTGCAGCCTGAACTACTAACATGACTGCATTGCTGAGAAAGGAATTCTGTATCAGGACCTGACAGTGTGTACCTCCTGTCCATCTTTTTATCTACAGGAGGCACAGAATTAGGAGTTTTTAAGATTTTTATTGTTTGTTTCCTAAATGACTTATGCAAAGGAATAGACAATCTCCTAGACTCTGGTATATCCATCATTTCTACAAAATCAGGCTCCTCTTGCTCATCCACAGCTTCCTCCAAAGGAAGCTGGAGGGTTTCAGCAACTTTTTTGTAAAACATAAAATGAGAGGGGGACTCAGAAAGCATGGGGGGAGATTCTAAAGGTCTGTCTGGGGAGATGTCCGGTTCAATGGGCACACCCGGACCCTCTAAGTCACATTCATACTGTTAATCATCCTCCCCCTCCTCTGGTTCATAAAACTCCTCAACATCATATTCCTGAACCGATGGAACCGACCGAACCGACCTTTTACCAGATAGTGGCGGTTCGGACGGAACCGGAGAAAGTGATTGGACAATCTGAATAGCTCTTGCTATCTCTGCAGCAGTTGGAGTAAGAATTTTGGGCTCCAAACCTGCCGACTTTCTTGTTCTCTTTACTGGAACTGATTCATCCGAGCCAGCTTTTCGTTTGCCCGAGGAAGTCTCGCCCTGGTCATAGGGCACTCCCTCCGTTCGGTTGGCACCGAACCGGGCTGGCCATCCGGGTCAGCGGACTTTTTGGCCTCTAGTTCACTGAGCCTGCCCAATCTCTTTTCCAGGGTGGCTGCAGGGAAATTCTTACAAATCTGGCAGTCTGACTGGAGGTGGTCAAACCCCAGACAATAAACACATGTGGTGTGTGGGTCAGCCTTGGCAAAGACTTCCCCACAGACATCACAGTGTTGAAACCCAGTGGGCCCGGTTTTTCTTTTGGGTTTCTCAGACATAATGCCAGCCTAACCAGAAAAACTTGCCCTTTAAACAGCAGTGCCAGAGAAGACACCCTTATCGGTTCCTAACCGTGTCACAGGTATTGGAAAAAAACGTAATGAAATCCATTTTTTTTAGAACCGATAAGAACCGCGAACCGCACTCTAAAATCTCAAATTTAAAACTTTAAGTTTTAACCCAAGCTGATGGTTCAAAACCGAACCGATAAAACTTACAAGTTCCACACAGAATTAAAATATGAATTACTTACGATACCACAGACAGAGCTTGAACCGATTGGTTTGCGGTTAAAATAAAACTATTCTCGGTTGAATCGAACCGAGAAAACACTGTTTAAACCGAGAAATGAACCGAGCAGTAGAAGAAATCTCCGGAGCGACTGTTCAGTGAGGCGGAGTAAAGAATCTGACAGTTCAGGTTTGAAACTACACAGACAGAGCTTCTCTTTAGAGCTCGTGCTCTAAGTTCCATCATGGAATGGAGTTAACTCTTTCACCTCCGAAGCAGTTCTGATGGTGGGACAAACTGCAATTGTCATAATATAGCAAGACTTCATGTTGTTTGAAGAAAAATTACTCACCTTAGTAATGTTGTTTCTTCTAATGGAGTCTTGCTATATTATGACTGATGCAGTTTGTCCCACCAGTAGAACTGCTCCGGAGGTGAAAGAGTTAACTTCCATGCAGTGCATGGAACTTAGAGCGCTAGCTCGGTTAAGAAAGCTGTGTCAGGTAATTTCAAACTGAAACCGCCAGATCTTTACGAGCAAAACTCACTAAGGCTCTGTGGAAGCTGTAACTCACACTAGCCAACTGGCTACTAAAATATTCACACATTTTCTGGTCCCAACACCAAGACTCAAGTCAGGGGACCAGAACAAATAAGATAAATAAATAAAACACAACACCCAAACACCCCAACAAGAAGGGTGGAAAACATAAAAGGGGCATCAATAAGTGCCAACAGTGGACTGCCACCCCTTACAAAGTAGAAGTTCTAGAGGGCAGGCTGGGGAGGTCATAATATAGCAAGACTCCACTAGAAGAAACAACATTACTAAGGTGAGTAATTTTTCTTCAAACAACATGAAGTCTTGCTATATTATGACAGATGCAGACTACACAGCAGTACCTCCATGGAGGAGGGACAGAACCTACTTAGGGAATAGGCTCTGAAGCACGGCTGTGCCAAACCTAGCATCCCTCCTGGCCTGGATATCCAGAGAGTAATGCTTGGTGAAAGTGTGTACTGTTTTCCAAGTAGCTGCTTGACATATCTCCAAGATAGGGATGTCTCTGGCAGCAGCTAGAGATGCAGCTGTACCTCTGGTAGAGTGAGCCCTCAGGCCTGAGGGGAACCTTACCCAGTTTTTGATAGCAAAATTGGATACAAGAGACAATCCACCTAGCAATGGATCTCTTAGTGGCAGGTCTCCCTTTCCCAACCTCACCATAAGTGAGAAATAGTTGGAGGGAGTCAAACCTGTGACCCTTGGTATGCTCTATGTAGTAACTTAGGGCCCTCTTAACATCTAAGCTGTGCAGCCTCCTCTCACCAGAGGAGGAATGGTCAGTGAAGAACACTGGAAGTGACATAGATTGGTTAAGGTGGAAATCTGAAACCACCTTAGGCAAAAACTTCCTGTTAGTCCTGAGGACTACCTTATCCCTGTGAAAGGAAATAAAGTCAGTCTCCACTGATAAAGCCTGTAACTCACTTATGCGCCTGGCAGAAGTGATGGCTACTAGAAATACAGTTTTCCAAGTCAAATACTTAAGCTCTGCCGAAGACAGAGGCTCAAAGGGGGGTTGCATCAGCTGAGCAATGCAAACATTAAGATCCCAAGCAGGGGCAGGGTCCCTGAATGGAGGATTGGTATGAAGCAATCCCTTAAAAAACTTGGAAAATACAGGGTGAGCAGAAAGAGAAGAGGGCTTCCCTGCTGAAATGAAAGCAGAGAGAGCTGCCAAATGTACTTTCAGGGTAGCTGGTCTCAGTCCCAAGGAATTAAGATGGATCATATAATCCAATACAGTGGGTAAATCAGCAGATTCCGGGGAAATATGCTTCCCAGAACACCATATGGAAAATCTTTTCCACTTGGAGTTATAGGTAGCCCTGGTGGAAGGCTTCCTAGAAGCTTTCAAGATTTCAAGAACACTTTGAGAAAGTTGTAGATCAGCAAACTCTAACTCCTCAAGAGCCAGGCCTTGAGGTTGAGGAATTTGAGATTCGGATACCAGACTCTCCCCTGAGCACAGGTTAACAGATTGTGGTTCCTGGGGAGGCACAGGGGAAGATGGACTGCTAAGGACAGAAGGAGTGGGTACCAGGGCTGCTTGGCCCAATCTGGAGCAATCAGGATCATCTTGCAGGGTTGAGACCTGATTTTGACTAGCACCTTGAACAGGAGAGGGTGGGGGGAAGGCATAGAGAAACTTCCCTTCCCAATCGAGGAGAAAGGCATCCAGGGGGACTGAGCCCAAGACTGGGGGCCTGCAACAAAAAAGTGGAAGTTGATGATTGTCTGGGGCTGCAAAAAGATCTATCTGAGTGCCCCATCTGGCAAACACTATCCCCAGTACTAGGGGATCTAGTGACCATTCGTGATGGCCCTGGGAAATCCTGCTGAGAGCATCTGCCAGTACATTGTCCTTGCCTGGGTGGTGAACTGCTATGAGGGAAGTGTTCAGAGAATAAACCAGAGACCACAACTTCATCGCCTCGGTGCACAAGGCCGAAGACCGAGTGCCCCCTTGTTTGTTGATGTACCACATTGTAGTGGTGTTGTCTGTTCTGACCTGTACCACCTTGTTCTGAACAGATGCAGAAAAAAACAGAAGCTGAAGGAGGGATCTCCGGAGCGACTGTTCAGTGAAGCGGAGTAAAGAATCTGACAGTTTCAATTTGAAACTAGCCAGATAGAGCTTTAAGCAAGGCGCTCGCGCTTGGAACTCCAGTCAGCCTGGAGTTAACTCCTTCCTCTCCGGGGCAGTTAAAGTGCTGTGGCTAACTGCTATATGTCATAATATAGCAAGACTTCATGGTGTTTGAAAAACAGCTCTGAGTTCCAACAGATTGATGTGGAGCAGAGATTCCTGAGGGGACCATAACCCCTGGGTGGAGAGGTCACCCATGTGAGCTCCCTATCCCAAGAGGGACGCATCTGTAGTAAGGGCCAAGGAGTGGGACAGAGGGATGAAAGGCACCCCTTGTCTCAGATTGCTCTGATCCTGCCACCACTGAAGGGCCTGGATCAGGGTTCGAGTCACTGTGATTAACTTGGATAGGGGATCTCTTCTTTGAGACCAGAAGGCTCTCAAATGGAACTGGGACCAACTTGGAAAGGGAAGTATCTGGAATACAGACCCCTGCCCTGATGCAGGGGAGGAACCCTTTCTACTGCTCTGAGAGCTAACAGGGAGGAGACCTCTGTTTCCAGAGCGAGGGTCTCTGAAGCACATTCATTTCACCAACCATATACTGAATGTCCCTCATCTGAAATCTTGCTCCTTTCACTATCGCTGTGGAAGCAGCCATGTGCCCTAGGAGCTGCAGGAAATGCCTTGCTGGTCGAGAGACCTGCAGAGTGAAGGACGAGGCCAGGGCCACCAAGGTCCTTACCCTTTCTAGGGGAAGGAAGGCTCTGGCCTGCTTTGTGTCCAGTTCTGCGCCTATAAAGGTGAGTACCTGGACAGGTTCCAGAACTGACTTTGGAAGATTGAGAAGAAAGCCCAGAGAGGTAAGCAGCTGCTGGGTAACTAGCAGGTGTTATTTGACCTGGTCTGGAGACTGACCCACAATGAGCCAGTCATCCAGGGAGGGCAAGATGGCAATATTTTGCCTTCTTAGATGAGCAACTGCTACTGCCAGACATTTTGTGAACACCCTTGGGGCAGAGGTAAGGCCGAAGGGCATTGCTCTGAACTGATAATGGCCTGAGGGTAGTTCGAATCTGAGGTACTTTCGATGGGAGCTTCTGATAAGAACATGGAAGTAGGCATCCTTGTGGTCCAGGGAAGCTAGCCAGTCCCCTGGCCTTAGGAAGGGTAAAATCATTCCCAGAGTCACCATTTTGAATTTTGGTTTTGAAAGGTGCTTGTTCAGATATCTTAGGTCCAGGATAGGCCGTCACTCTCCTGTCTTTTTTGGGGTAAGGAAGTACCTGGAGTACAGACCCTTGCCCTGGTGTAGGGGAGAAACCCTTTCTACAGCTCTGAGAGCCAGAAGGGTTGAGACTTCTGTTTCCAAAGCAAGAGTCTCTAAAGGGTTTGCAGGTAGAAAAGATCTGGCTCTCATCTTTGGAAATTTTTTGAAGCTGAGAACCAGACCCTGGCTCACTACTTCCAGGACCCACCTGTCTGATGTTAAAAACTCCCAGTCCTGGATGAAGTAAGCCAGCCTGCCCCCTACAGGTAATGGAGAGCCGACCCTGGGCATCCCATCAGGGTGCCTGTTTGGCAGGAGCTTTAGGCTGAGGGGTGGGAGCAGGCCTGCTCGTACCCGGTCTGCCTCTCCCTCTGAAGAACCCCCTCTGAACATAGGCTGAAGAGGGGCCTGGGACTGGTAAAGGCCTGTGAAAAGGCCTGCCCCTACCCCCAGAGCTGCCTCTGAGGAGTGGCTTGCCGTTCCTTGGCTTGCACTCCTATAAGTGGTTCTAAATTCATCCATTTTCTTCATATAATTCTCTGTCTGCTCCCCAAACAGAGAATTTCCCTACAGGAAAATCCATAGACTTAGACTGGGTATCCTGTGACAAAGTAGTACACCTGAGCCAGGCCAATCTACGAAAAGCCACAGATGTAGCCATGACTCAGAGGATACATCATTAGAATCCACTGCAGCATGGAATTGCACCTTAGATGCCTCAATACCATCAAAAGCCACCTGCTCCAGCTCCTTTGCAAGCTGGCCAGGGGCCCTGTTTAGCTAAGGCCATGACAGTATCCCATCTAGATTTTTGGTATCTTGCAACATAAGCCATATAGTTTGCTTATCTGAGTCCCAAGGACGCTGCCATGTATTGTTTTTTGGCCATGGCATCAATCTTCCTGGAGTCCTTGTCAGGAGGATGTGAAGCCAGGGGAATATTAACTTTATCACAGGCTGCAGCCTGAACTACCCAACATGACTGCATTGCTGTGAAAGAAATTCTGTATCAGGACCTGACAAAGTGTACCTTCTGTCCATCTTTTTATCTACAGGAGGCACAGAATTAGGAGCTTTTAAAATTTTATTGTTTGTTTCCTAAAGATTTATGTAAAGGGATGGACAATCTCCTGGACTCTGGGATATCCATCATCTCTACAAAGTCAGGCTCCTCTTGCTCATCAAAGCCTCATCTAAAAGGAGCTGGAGGTTTCAGCAACTTTTATAAAACAAAAAATGAGAAGGGACTCAGCAAGCCTAGGGAGATTCACCTGAAGGTCAGTCTGGGGAGATGTCCGGTTCAATGGGCACATCAGACTTTCAAAGTCACATTCACACTGATCATAATCATCCTCCCCTCCTCTGGTTCATAAAACTCTTCTATATCATATTCTTGAACGGTGGAACCGACCGAACCGACCTTTGCCAGATAGTGGCGGTTCGGAGGAACTGAGGACGATGACTGGACAATCTGTATTGCCTGGCTATCTCTGCAGCAGTTGGAGAAAGTTTTGGACTCCACACCTGCTGACTTTCTAGTTCTCTTTGCTGGAACTGGCTCCTCAGAGTCAGCTTACGTTGCCAGAAGTCTGGCCCTGGTCAGAGGCACTCCCTCAGGTTGGTTGGCACCCGAACCGGGCTGTCCATCGGGTCAGCGGACTTTTTGGCCTCTCGTTCCCTGAGCCTACCAACTCTCTTATCTAGGGTAGCTGCAGGGAAATTCTTGCAAATCTGGCAATCTGCATTGAGGTGGTCAAACCCCAGACAATAAACACATGTGGTGTGTGGGTCAGCCTTGGCAAAGCTTACAGACACTACAGTGTTGAAACCCAGTGGGCGGTTTTCTTTGGGTTTCTCAGACATAATGCCAGCCTAACCAAAAACTTGCCCTTTTGATGGCAGTGCCAGGCAAGACACCCTTATCGGTTCCCAACCGTGTCACGGGTCGTGGAAAAACGTAATGAAATCGTCTTTTTTAGAACCGATAAGAACCGGAACCGCACTTTAACAAGCCTTAAAAGGCTTCAAAACAAAGTTTAAATACAATTCGATTGGTTCAAACCGAACCGATAAACATTTACAAGTTCCACACAGAAAACCTATCTATTACTTACAATACCATAGACAGAGCTTGAACCGATCGGTTTGCGGTTAAAATAAATAATATCGCGGTTGAATTTAACCAAGAAAAGATGCTTTAAACTGAGGAAATGAACCGAGCAGCAGGAGGAATCTCCGGAGCGACTGTTCAGTGGCGAGATAAAGAATCTGCGGTTTCAGTTTGAAACCACCTAACAAACTTCTCTAACGAGCTCGCTCTAAGTTCCATGCACTGCATGAAGTTAACTCTTTCACCACGGGAGCAGTTCTAATGGTGGGACAAACTGCATCTGTCATAATATAGCAAGACTTCATGTTGTTTGAAATTCACGTTCTGAGAGGGAGGCGGGGAGGTCAGAATACAGCAAGACTCCACTAGAAGAAACATAATTACTAAGGTGAGTAATTTTTCTTCAAACAACATGAAGTCTTGCTTGTATTCTGACAATTGCAGACTACCAAGCAGTACCTCCATGGAGGAGGGACAGAACCTACTTTGGAAACAGGCTCTGAAGTACTGCTGTGCCAAACCGAGCATCACTCCTAGCCTGGATATCCAGAGAGTAATGCTTGGTAAAAGTATGGATTGTTTTCCAGGTGGCTGCTTGACAAATTTCTAAGAGAGGGATATCCCTGGCAGCAGCCAGGGAAGCAGCTGTACCTCTTGTGGAATGAGTCCTCAGGCCTAAAGGTGGAATTCTACCCAGTTTTTCATAGCAGAATTGTATACAAGAAACAATCCATTTGGTAATAGATCTCTTAGTGGCAGGTTTGCCCTTCCCAACTTCTCCATAAGTGAGGAACAACTGGAGGGATTCAAACCTGTGACCCTTGGTACGATCTATGTAGTAGCTAAGGGCTCTTTTAACATCCAAGCTGTGTAGCCTCCTCTCTCCCGAGGAAGAATGATCAGTGAAGAAAACAGGGAGAGATACAGACTGATTGTGGTGGAAATCTGAAACCACTATAGGCAAGAACTTTCTGTTAGTTCCAAGGACCACTTTATCTCTTTGAAAAGAGATGAAATCAGATTCCACTGACAAGGCTTGCAATTCACTGATACGTCTGGCAGAAGTAATGGCTACCAAAAACACAGTTTTCCAAGTCAAGTACTTAAGCTCTGCTGAGAACAAAGGCTCAAAAGGGGGTTGCATAAGCTGAGCAATACAAACATTAATATCCCAAGCAGGAGCAGATCCCTAAGGGGGGGGGTTGGTGTGAAGCAATCCCTTGAAAAACTGACAGAATACAGGATGGGATGACAGAAAGGAAGACTTGCCTATGGACAGCAAAGCAGAAACAGCTGCCAAGTGTACCTTGAGAGTAGCTGGTCTGAGACCTAGGCCATTAAGATGGACCATATAATCCAGAATGGTGGGCAATCCAGCAGAGTCTGGAGAAATATTCTTCTTTGAATACCAAATGCTGAATCTTTTCCATTTGGAGTTGTAAGTCTTTCTGGTGGAAGGCTTTCGAGAACCCTTAAGGATATCCAGAGCCCCTTGGGAAAGATGCAGATCTGCAAACTCTAATTCTTCAAGAGCCAAGCCCTGAGATTGAGAGACTGAACATTCGGGTACCAAATCCTCCCCTGAGAGGATGTTAACAGGTTGTAATTCCTGGGGAGAGACAGGGGAAGATGGACTTTTAGGGACAGCAACAAGGGATACCATGGCTGCCTGGCCCAGCCTGGAGCAATCAGAATCACTTTGCATGGTTGTGACCTTATCTTGACTAACACTCTGAACAGGAGAGGGAAGGGGGGAAAAGCATACAGAAATTCCCCTTCACAGTTCAGAATCAGAGCATCCAGGGGGACTAAGCCCAATACTGGGGGTCTGCAACAAAAGAGAGGAAGTTGGTGATTGTCTGGGGCTGCAAAAAGATCTATCTCTGGAGTGCCCCATCTTGAGAAAATCACTTTCAACACCAGAAGATCTAGGGCCCATGCGTGATGGCCCTGGGATATTCTGCTCAGTGCATCTGCTAAGACATTGTCCTTCCCTGGGAGGTGAACTGCTATCAGAGAGGTTTGCAGGGAATAGGCCAGGGACCACAACTTCATTGCTTCTGTGCATGAGGCCGTAGAACAAGTGCCTCCATGCTTGTTGATGTACCACATGGTGGTGGTGTTGTCTGTTCTGACCTGAACCACCTTGTTCTGTACAGATTTGGAAAATCTTGCAGTGCCAGAAACACTGCTCTGAGTTCCAAGAGACTGATGGGAAGCAGAGATTCCTGAGGCGACCACAGTCCCTGGTTGGTAAGTTCCCCCAAATGGGCTCCCCAGCCCAGCAAGGAAGCATCTGTGGTGAGGACCACTGAATGAGAATGAGTGACAAATGGAACCCCTTGCCTCAAATTGTCCTTATCCTGTCACCATTGCAAGGCTTGGATCAGAGTTCGAGTCACTGGAATTAGTTTGGTAAGGGAATCCTTTCTTTGGGACCAAAAAGCTCTGAAGTGGAACTGAATGTCCCTCATTTGGAATCGTGCGCCCTGGACCACTGTTGTGGAAGCTGCCATGTGGCCCCGTAGCTGAAGGAAATGCCTTGTTGATTGAGACACCTGATGGCTGAATGAATAGGCCAGTTCCATGAGGGTCCTTGCCCTTTCCAGGGGAAGGAAGGCTCTTGCTTTTACCGTATCCAACTCTGCACCTACAGTATGAAGGTGAGGAGCTGCATTGGTTCGAGAACCGACTTTAGTAAGTTGAGAAGAAATCCTAAAGAAGTGAGCACTTGCTGGGTCACTTGCAGGTGTGACTTGACTTGGTCTGGAGACTGGCCTACTATGAGCCAGTCATCCAGGTATGGGAAAATGGAAATCTTTTGCCTTCTTAGGAAGGCAACAACCACTGCCAGGCACTTTGTGAAGACCCTTGGAGCTGATGTTAGGCCAAAGGGCATTGCTCTGAACTGATAGTGGCCTGAGAGCAACTTGAACCTGAGGTACTTTCTGTGGGAGCACCTGATGGGAATGTGAAAGTAGGCATCTTTGAGGTCCAGGGAGGCTAGCCAGTCCCCTGGCCTTAGAGAGGGAAGGATAATTCCCAGAGTTATCATTTTGAACTTTGGCTTTAAAAGATGTTTGTTCAGGTATCTTAGGTCCAGGATGGGTCGCCACTCTCATGTCTTTTTGGGGGTTAGGAAGTACCTGGAATACAATCCTTTGCCCCAGTGTAGAGTAGGTACTCTATAGCTCTGACAGCTAGGAGAGAATAAACCTCTGCCTCTAGGGCAAGCGTCTCTGAGAGATTTGCAGGTGGAAAAGATCTGGGTCTCAGCTTGGGACATTTTTTTAAGCTGTGAACCAGACCCTGCCTTACTACTTCCAGGACTCCACTTGTCTGATGTAAGACATCCAGTCCTGGACAAAGTAAGCCAGCCTGCCCTACTGGGATGGGAGAATCGACCGGGCAGACCCATCAGGGTGTCTGCTTGGCAGGGCTTTAGGCTGAGGGGTGGATGCAGGCCTGCTCATCCCCCTTCTGCCTCTCCCTCTGAAGAACCCCCTCTGTGAAAAAGAAGAAGAGGCCTGTGCTTGGTAAAAAGACCTTTGGAAAGGCTTGCCCCTACCCCAGGACTGCTGCCTTTGAGGAGTTGCTTGCCTTTCTTTGGCCTGAGCACTCCTGTAAGTGGTCCTGTATTCATCCATTTTCTTCATGTAATTCTCTGTTTGCTCCCCAAACAGAGAATTACCCACTACAGGAAAATCCATGGCCTTAGCCTGGGTATCCTGTGAGAAGCTAGTACATCTGAGCCAAGCCATTCTCCGAAGAGCCACAGATGTAGCCATGTCTATTGATGATACATCATTGGAGTCAACAGCAGCATGAAACTGAAGTTTCAATGCCTCAATCCCATCCACAGCCACCTGCTCCAGCTCCTTGGCAAGCTGGGAGGAACCTGTTTAGCCAGTGCCAGTACAGTGTCCCACCTGGACTTCTGGTACCTAGCTGCATAGGCCATATAATTAGCTTGCCTGAGTCCTAAGGATGATGTCATGTACTGCTTCTTTGCCATGGCATCAGTCTTCCTGGAGTCCTTGTCTGGGGGGGTGTGATGCCAAGGGAATGCTTGCCTTATCAGAGGCAGCAGCCTGCACAACCCCAACATGGCTGCTTTGCTGACAGAGCAACTCCGTATCTGAGCCTGAAAGAGTATACCTCTTGTCCATTCTTCTGTCCACAGGAGGTATGGAATTGGGAGACTTCAGAATTTTTTGTGTCTGTTTCCCAAAAGATTTGTGGAGGGGAATAGACAGTCTCCTGGACTTTGGGATGTCCATCATCTCTACAAAGTCAGGCTCTTCCTCATCCTCCACTGCCTCTTCCACAGGAAGCTGGAGGGTATCAGCCACCTTTCTGTAAAACATGTAGTGTGAAGGGGACTCAGAAAGCCGAGGAGTAGAAACACCTGAAGGTCTGTCTGGAGAGATGTCCAGGTCAGTAGGCACATCCAGACTTTCACCATCACCATAGTCATCTTCTAACTCTCCTTCCTCCTCAAACTCTGGTTCATAAAATTCTTCCAGGGTATAATCGTGAACCGGGGGAACCGACCGAACCGAGCCCCTGCCAAAAGGTGCCGGTTCAGTCGGACCCGATCGAAGCAATTCCATAATCCTGATTTCTTTGGCTATTTCATCGGCGGTCGGAGTATGAGATTCTGGATCCGAACCAGTCAACTTGTCTTTTTGCCTGAAGAAGTAACACCCTGGTCAGAGGGCACTCCTTCTGGTTCAGTCGGAACCAAACTGGACTGGCCATCCGGGTCAGTGGACTTCTCGGCCTCCCTTTCCCTCAGTCTACCTAATCTCTTTTCCAGGGTAGATTTGGGAAAATTTTTTGCAAATTTGGCAGTCTGAATCAAGGTGGTCAAACCCCAGACAATAAACACAGGTGGTGTGGGGATCAGCCTTAGCAAAGACCTCCCCACACACACTGCAGTGTTAAAACCCAGTGGGCCCGTTTTTCTTGGGTTTCTCAGACATGGCCAACTTAACCAAACTTACCCTTTTTTCGGCAATCCGCCAGGCAAGACTCCCCTATCGGTTCCTGACCATGTCACAGGTCTTGGAAAAAGCATACTAAAACCTGTTTTTTAGAATCGTCCGGACCAGTAACCACACACTAAAGTACAAATTTTACTCAAAATGATCGTTTCAGCGAACCGATCCACAGCTTACAAGTTCCACACAGAAAACAGAACAAAACCTATCTAGTACTCATGGTACCACAGACAGAGACTTGAACTGACTATCGAGAAACAATTCAGAAGAAAACCGGACGAAAACCAACACTTCAACCGACTTTGAACCGAGCAGCAGGAGAAATCTCCGGGCGACTGTTCAGTGAGGCAGAGTAAAGAATCTGACGGTTGCAGTTTGAATAACAACAGGCAGAGGCTTCAAACGAGCTCGAGATGAACATTCTATGCCATGCATAGAAACGTTAACCCTATGTTCTCTGGGGCAGTTGAAAGGCACGACCGAACTGCATTTGTCAGAATACAGCAAGACTTCATGTTGTTTGAATCACCAGTTGCCTCTGTACTGTTACAGGCCTTCTGTTCGCAGCTCAATGCCCCTGGAGGTTCTGCTTCTGGATTGGTCGAACAGATTCCTATATGCTGTTCTTCCTTTCCCTGATCCTCAGGGTCCTAGTCAAGCTGAGATCTCAGCCTGTGATCATGATCCTCATAGCCCCAGACTGGGCCACACAACCATGGTATCAAATGCTACTGTCCCTATCAGTGGCCAGCCCCATTCACCTCCCCAGGAGACACAACCTGCTGACATCACGTCGGGGAGGATCCTCTACCCCAACCTCTAGCCCTTATGCCTCAGGACCTGGCTCTTGAAGACCTAGAGTATGCAGGTCTGCATCTCCCAGAAAGTGTCTTGGACATACTAAGAGTGTCCAGAAAGCCTTCCACAAGGAAAACCTATTCCTCTGAGCAGAAAAGGTTCTCCATCTGGTGTTCCCAAAGGGGTCCAAATCTACAGCAGGCTGGTCTTTCAGTGCTGCTGGAGTATCAGGTACACCTACAGTCTCTACGCCTGCAGCCTTCTACCTTAAAGGTGCATTTAGCAGCTGCTTCTGCCTACTTGTCAACAGGGAAGGGCCCTTACCTTGCTGCACATCCCATCTTCAAGAAGTTCTTTAAGGGGCTGTTGCATTGCCATCCTCCCCACAGACAGCCCACTCTAGCTTTGGATCTCAATATATGGAAAGGTCAGCTTATGCAGCCTCCCTCTGAATCCATGTCTTCAGCAGGACTCAAGTTTCTGACCTGGAAGGCTGTATTTCTAGTGGCTATCACGTCTGCAAGGAGGATCAGTGAGCTTCAAGCCCTGTCAGTGGAGCACAATTATATTGCCCCTCACAGAGACAAAACTGTCCTTCGGACTAATTGGAAGTTTCTTCCCAAGGTAGTTTCTGACTTTCACCTTAATCAATCCAGCACACTACCTGTGTTCTTCACAGACCATTCCAGCTTAGGTAAATGCAGGCTGCACAGTCTGGATGTAAAAAAAGCCACTAGCTATTACATGGACAGGACTAAGGAACATAGACAGGACTGTTCCCAACTGTTCCTTACCTATGGGGAAGTAGACAAGGGCAAGCCAGCCACAAAAAGGACCACAGCCAGGTGGATTGTGGCTTGCATTCAATTCTGCTATGGCAAACTAGGGAAGGACCCTCTTTCAGGTCTGAGGGCCCATTCCACTAGAGATACTGCTGCCTCAGTAGCAGCAGCCAGATATATCCCCTTGCTGGACATCTGTAAGGCAGCCACCTGGAAAACTGTTCACATATTCACAAAGCACTACTGCCTGGATACCCAGGTCAGGAGTGATGCCAGGATTGACACAGCAGTGTTGCAGAGCCTATTTCCAAAGTAGGTTCTGTGCCCACCTCCAAGGGGCACTGCTTGGTAGTCTGCATTTGTTAGAATACAGCAAGACTTCATGTTGTTTGAAGAAAAAATTACTTACCATAGTAATATTGTTTCTTCTAATGACCACCAACCCAGCCTCCCCTCCAGAACCTGGGGGGAAAAGGTGGTTCCCTGTATTTCAGTGAATTCTTCACCCACCAGTGGGTAGGTGTTTTCCAGGGCATCAGTGACTGGAGTCTTCTCCTTGCCCTGTTTAATTGTTGTGCTTGCCTCTGGTGGTAGTTAGGTCTGATTAGTAATTACATAGAAATATAGAATCTGATGGCAGATAAGGACCGCTTGGTCCACCTAGTCTGCCTATTTTCATACCTAACGGATAAGCTGCAAGCCCTAGTTAACCAACAGCCTACTTCCTCCTACCCCCACTAGAATTGCCTTATGTCTGTCCCATACATTCTTGAATTCCCCCACTGTTTTTGACTCTATGACCTCCTCAGGAAGGCTGTTCCATGCATCTACAACCCTCTCTGTGAAGAAATACTTCCTCACATTACCTCTGAGCCATCCCCCCTCTATCTTCAAATTGTGCCCCCTTGTTCTTGCACATCTCTTTTTCTGAAAGATGCTACCCTCTTGGAATTTGTTGATTCCCTTGAGGTATTTGAACGTTTCTATCATGTCTCCCTTCCCCTCTCCCTCCTTTCCTGAAGGCTATACATCTTAAACTCCTTTAGTCTTTCTTCATTTTGGTTGCCCTCCTCTGGACAGCCTCCACCTTGTCTATGTCTTTGTGGAGATGGGGTCTCCAGAACTGTACACAGTACTCCAGATGGGGTCTCACCAACTGTCTGTGCAGAGTGACAATGACTTCCCGTTTTCTACTGGTGATGCCTCTTCCTATGCATCCCAGTATCCTTCCCAGCCCTCCTTACTCCCTTCTCACATTGCTGGCCCACCTTTAGGTCATCTGATATGACACCCCCTAGGTCCCTTTCCATTTCTGTTGTTGTTTTTACTATTTTTGCCATTGTTAGCTGCCTAAGAATCTGATCAGTTACTAGAATGTACCAAGGATGGCGGTTTGAAAACAAAGCTCAAACTCAACGTTCTATGCATTTGCATAGAGTTTAACTCAATCCTCCGGGGCAGCTGAACTGGTTGGCCATACTACATTTGTCAGAATACAGCAAGACTCCATTAGAAGAAACAATATTACTGTGGTAAGTAATTTTTTCATCTCTATCCCTCTCACCCTCTCTCTCATTCTCCTCCCTATTCCTGTCCCTCTCCTTCTTTCTTCCTCTCTCCTTTTCTTTCTCTCTCTCTCTCTCTCCCTCTCTCCCTTTCCCTCTCTCTCTCCCCATTCTCCTCTCTCCGGCCCCCTCTATCGCTCTCTCTCTCCCACTTTTCCTCCCAACTCTCTCTCTCTCTCCCTCTGTCCATCTCATTGACGGACTTCCCTGAGCTCTCCTAAGCATCCATAAACCTCACTTAATATCCATGTTTTCTTCCAACATCCACTCAAACTATTTGCTGTTTGAATAGTACATAAGAAAGGTTGGATAAGTGTGAATAAAATGTTTAACATATTTCAAACCAGATGAATATGTACTTCCCCATTCCTACGCAGTCATTAAAAAGTACAGTTACATAAGAACTTACCGTAAGGGTAGATCTTCAAGAGAGGCTCCTGCAGTAGATACTCACAAGTAGGACTAAGCCACCAGGCATCAGAATCCCACAGAAAAATCTCTAGCTAGCAGTCTCTAGCAGGGCTCACCCCCACATCAGGTGACCGACATCATCTGACATCAGTATAAAGGGGGCGGTCCCAACTGCCGCCCTCCAGTTCTTTCCCGCCAAGAGCCAAAGGTCTGACAGGACAGAAGAGGACATGGTCCCCATATCTGAAAAATAAGAAAGTGAGGGGTTGGGGGGAGGGAAGAAAAAAATTACTCACCATAGTAATGTTGTTTCTTCTAATGGAGTCTTGCTGTATTCTGACAGCAGCAGTGAGTCCCAACCTTCAAACTGCCTCAAAGATGAAAGAGTTAACTTTCCATGCCAGGTATGGAATGCTGAGCTCGAGCTCGGTTGAGAGTCTGTCTGTTGCTGTTTAAACTCAAACCGTCAGATCTTTACGAGCTAAACTCACTGAGGTCCTGTGGGGAAGCTGTAAACCTACACTAGACAACTGGCTACTAACATAAAAACAGATTTTTTGGTCCCAAAAACAAAGACTCAAGTCAGGAGACCCAAAAAAATGGAATAAACACAACAACCACTCACCCAAAGAAAGGGTGATAACAAAAAAGGGTAGGGCACCTCCTGAGTGCCAACACTGCCGCTGCCCACCCACATCCCAAAAGAAAAAATTACTCACCTTAGTAATGTTGTTTCTTCTAATTGAGTCTTGCTATATTATGACAGATGCAGTTTGTCCCACCATTAGAACTGCTCTGGAGGTGAAAGAGTTAACTTCCATGCAGTGCATGGAACTTAGAGCGCGAGCTCGGTTAGAGAAGCTCTGTTAGGGTGGTTTCAAACCGAAACCGTCAGATCTTTTCGAGTAAAACTCACTAAGGCTCTGCCTGGAAGCTGTAACGTACACTAGCCAACTGGCTACTAAAATATTCACATTTTCTGGTCCCAACACCAAGACTCAAGTCAGGGACCAGAAAACAAGATAAAATAACCAAATAAAACACAACACCCAAACATAAAGGGGCATCAATAAGTGCCAACAGTGGACTGCCCACCCCATACCTAAAGTAGAAGTTCTGAGAGGGGCAGGCTGGGGGGGAGGTCATAATATAGCAAGACTCCATTAGAAGAAACAACATTACTAAGGTGAGTAATTTTTTCTTCAAACAACATGAAGTCTTGCTATATTATGACAAATGCAGACTACACAGCAGTACCTCCATGGAGGAGGGACAGAACCTACTTAGGGAATAGGCTCTGAAGCACGGCTGTGCCAAACCTAGCATCCCTCCTGGCCTGGATATCCAGGGAGTAATGCTTGGTGAAAATGTGTACTGTTTTCCAAGTAGCTGCTTGACATAACTCCAAGATAGGGATGTCTCCAGCAGCAGCTAGAGATGCAGCAGTACCTCTGGTAGAGTGAGCCCTCAGGCCTGAGGGGGGAACCTTACCCAGTTTTTGATAGCAAAATTGGATACAAGAGACAATCCACCTGGCAATGGATCTCTTAGTGGTAGGTCTCCTTTCCCAACCTCACCATAAGTGAGAAATAGTTGGAGGGAGTCAAACCTGTGACCTTCGTACGCTCTATGTAGTAACATAGGGCCCTTTTAACATCTAAGCTGTGCAGCCTCCTCTCACCAGAGGAGGAATGGTCAGTGAAGAACACTGGACGTGAAATAGATTGGTTAAGGTGGAAATCCGAAACCACCTTAGGCAAAAACTTCCTGTTAGTCCTGAGGACTACCTTATCCCTGTGAAAGGAAATAAAGTCAGTCTCCACTGATAAAGTCTGTAACTCACTTATGCGCCTGGCAGAAGTGATGGCTACTAGAAATACAGTTTTCCAAGTCAAATACTTAAGCTCTGCTGGAGACAGAGGCTCAAAGGGGGGTTGCATCAGCTGAGCAATGCAAACATTAAGATCTCAAGTAGGGGTAGGGTCCCTGAATGCAGGATTGGTATGAAGCAATCCCTTAAAAAACTTGGAAAATACAGGGTGAGCAGAAAGAGAAGAGGGCTTCCCTGCTGAAACGAAAGCAGAGACAGCTGCCAAATGCACTTTCAGGGTAGCTGGTCTCAGTCCCAAGGAATTAAGATGGACCATATAATCCAATACAGAGGGCAAATCAGCAGATTCCGGGGAAATATGCTTCCCAGAACACCATATGGAAAATCTTCTCCACTTGGAGTTATAGGTAGCCCTGGTGGAAGGCTTCCTAGAAGCTTTCAAGATTTCGAGAACACTTTGAGAAAGTTGTAGATCAGCAAACTCTAACTCCTCAAGAGCAAGGCCTTGAGGTTGAGGGATTTGAGATTCGGATACCAGACTCTCCCCTGAGCACAGGTTAACAGATAGTGGTTCCTGGGGAGGCACAGGGGAAGATGGACTGCTAAGGACAGAAGTAGTGGGTACCAGGATTGCCTGGCCCAATCTGGAGCAATCAGGATAATCTTACAGGGCTGAGACCTGATTTTGACTAGCACCTTGAACAGGAGAGGGAAGGGGGGGAAGGCATAGAGAAACTTCACTTCCCAATCGAGGAGAAAGGCATCCAGGGGACTGAGCCCAACACTGGGGCCTGCAACAAAAAGTGGAAGTTGATGATTGTCTGGGGCTGCAAAAGATCTATCTGAGGAGTGCCCCATCTGGCAAAAACTATCCCCAGTACTAGGGGATCCAGTGACCATTCGTGATGGCCCTGGGAAATCCTGCTGAGAGCATCTGCCAGACATTGTCCTTGCCTGGGAGGTGAACTGCTATGAGGGAAGTGTTCAGGAATAAGCCAGAGACCACAACTTCATCGCCTCGGTGCACAAGGTCAAGACCGAGTGCCCTTGTTTGTTGATGTACCACATTGTAGTGGTGTTGTCTGTTCTGACCTGTACCACCTTTGTTCTGAACAGATGCAGAAAAAACCTGAAGTGCTAGAAAAACAGCTCTGAGTTCCAACAGATTGATGTGGAGCAGAGATTCCTGAGGGACCATAACCCCTGGGTGGAGAGGTCGCCCATGTGAGCTCCCATCCCAGGACGCATCTGTAGTAAGGGTCAGGAGTGGGACAGAGGATGAAAGAACTTGTCTCAGATTGCTCTGATCCTGCCACCACTGAAGGGCCTGGATCAGAGTTCGAGTCACTGGGATTAACTTGGATAGGGATCTCTTCTTTGAGACCAGAAGGCTCTCAAATGGAACTGAATGTCCTCATCTGAAATCTTGCTCCTTGCACTACAGCTGGGAAGCAGCCATGTGTCCTAGGAGCTGCGAAATGCCTTGCTGGTCGAGACCTGCAGAGTGAAGGAGAGGCCAGGGCCACCAAGGTCCTTACCCTTTCTAGGGAAGGAAGGCTCTGGCCTGCTTTGTGTCCAGTTCTGCGCCTATAAAGGTGAGTACCTGGACAGGTTCCAGAACTGACTTTGGAAGATTGAGAAGAAAGCCCAGAGAGGTAAGCAGCTGCTGGGAAACTAGCAGGTGTGATTTGACCTGGTCTGGAGACTGACCCACAATGAGCCAGTCGTCCAGGTAGGGAAAGATGGCAATCTTTTGCCTTCTTAGATGAGCAACTGCTACTGCCAGACATTTTGTGAACACCCTTGGGGCAGAGGTAAGGCCGAAGGGCATTGCTCTGAACTGATAATGGCCTGAGGGCAGTTCGAATCTGAGGTACTTTCGATGGGAGCTTCTGATAAGAACATGGAAGTAGGCATCCTTGAGGTCCAGGAAGCTAGCCAGTCCCTGGCCTTAGGGAGGTAAAATCATTCCCAGAGTCACCATTTTGAATTTTGGTTTTAAAAGGTGCTTGTTCAGATATCTTAGGTCCAGGATGACCACCACTCTCCTGTCTTTTTGGGGTAGGAAGTACCTGGAGTACAGACCCTTGCCCTGGTGTATGGAGAAACCCTTTCTACAGCTCTGAGAGCCAGGAGGGTTGAGACTTCTGTTCCAAAGCAAGAGTCTCTAAAGGGTTTGCAGGTGGAAAAGATCTGGCTCTCATCTTTGGAAATTTTTTGAAGCTGAGAACCAGACCCTGGCTCACTACTTCCAGGACCCACCTGTCTGATGTTAAAGACTCCCAGTCCTGGACGAAGTAAGCCAGCCTGCCCCCTACAGGTAATGGAGAGCCGACCCTGGGCATCCCATCAGGGTGCCTGTTTGGCAGGGGCTTTAGGCTGAGGGGTGGGAGCAGGCCTGCTCTACCCATCTGCCTCTCCCTCTGAAGAACCCCTCTGAACATAGGCTGAGAGGAGGCCTGGGTCTGGTAAAAGGCCTGTGAAAGGCCTGCCCTACCCTGGGGGCTGCCTCTGAGGATGGCTTGCCGTTCCTTGGCTGTGCACTCCTGTAAGTGGTTCTATATTCATCCATTTTCTTCATATAATTCTCTGTCTGCTCCCCAAACAGAGAATTTCCCACAGGAAAATCCATAGCCTTAGACTGGGTATCCTGTGACAAAGTAGTACACCTGAGCCAGGCCAATCTACGAAAAGCCACAGATGTAGCCATGACTCTAGAGGATACATCATTAGAATCCACTGCAGCATGGAATTGCATCTTAGATGCCTCAATACCATCAAGACCACCTGCTCCAGCTCCTTTGCAAGCTGGCCAGGGACCTGTTTAGCTAAGGCCATGACAGTATCCCATCTAGATTTCTGGTATCTTGCAACATAAGCCATATAGTTTGCTTGTCTGAGTCCCAAGGACGCTGCCATGTATTGTTTTTGGCCATGGCATCAATCTTCCTGGAGTCCTTGTCAGGAGGATGTGAAGCCAGGGAATATTAGCTTTATCACAGGCTGCAGCCTGAACTACTAACATGACTGCATTGCTGTGAAAGAAAATCTGTATCAGGACCTGACAAAGTGTACCTCCTGTCCATCTTTTTATCCACAGGAGGCACAGAATTAGGAGCTTTTAAAATTTTTATTGTTTGTTTCCTAAAAGATTTATGTAAAGGATGGACAATCTCCTGGACTCTGGGATATCCATCATCTCTACAAAGTCAGGCTCCTCTTGCTCATCCAAAGCCTCCTCTAAAGGAAGCTGGAGGGTTTCAGCAACTTTAAAACAAAAATGAGAAGGGACTCAGCAAGCCTGGGGAGATTCACCTGAAGGTCTGTCTGGGGAGATGTCCGGTTCAATGGGCACATCCAGACTTTCAAAGTCACATTCACACTGATCATAATCATCCTCCCCTCCTCTGGTTCATAAAACTCTTCTATATCATATTCT
The DNA here is from genome assembly GCA_016271365.2 of Neoceratodus forsteri. Lineage (NCBI taxonomy): Eukaryota > Metazoa > Chordata > Ceratodontiformes > Ceratodontidae > Neoceratodus > Neoceratodus forsteri. The sequence continues at coordinate 236,494,211 of JADMNL010000026.1, forward strand.
TGAACAGTGGAACCGACCGAACCGACCTTTTGCCAGATAGTGGCGGTTCGGAGGAACAGAGGACTGGACAATCTGTATTGCCCTGGCTATCTCTGCAGCAGTTGGAGAAGGAATTTTGGACTCCACACCTGCTGACTTTCTAGTTCTCTTTGCTGGAACTGGCTCCTCAGAGTCAGCTTTACGTTTGCCCGAGGAAGTCTGGCCCTGGTCAGAGGGCACTCCCTCCGGTTCGGTTGGCACCGAACCGGGCTGGCCATCCGGGTCAGCGGACTTTTTGGCCTCTCGTTCCCTGAGCCTACCAACTCTCTTATCTAGGGTAGCTGCAGGGAAATTCTTACAAATCTGGCAGTCTGCATTGAGGTGGTCAAACCCCAGACAATAAACACATGTGGTGTGTGGGTCAGCCTTGGCAAAGGCTTCCCCACAGACACTACAGTGTTGAAACCCAGTGGGCCCGGTTTTTCTTTTGGGTTTCTCAGACATAATGCCAGCCTAACCAAAAACTTGCCCTTTTGATGGCAGTGCCAGGCAAGACACCCTTATCGGTTCCCAACCGTGTCACGGGTCGTGGAAAAAACCGTAATGAAATCCGTTTTTTTTAGAACCGATAAGAACCGGGAACCGCACTCTAACAAGCCTTAAAAGGCTTCAAAACAAAGTTTAAATACAATTCGATCGGTTCAAACCGAACCGATAAACATTTACAAGTTCCACACAGAAAACCTATCTATTACTTACAATACCATAGACAGAGCTTGAACCGATCGGTTTGCGGTTAAAATAAATAATATCGCGGTTGAATTTAACCAGGAAAAGACGCTTTAAACTGAGGAAATGAACCGAGCAGCAGGAGGAATCTCTGGAGCGACTGTTCAGTGAGGCGGAGTAAAGAATCTGACGGTTTCGGTTTGAAACCACCCTAACAGAGCTTCTCTAACCGAGCTCGCGCTCTAAGTTCCATGCACTGCATGGAAGTTTACTCTTTCACCTCCGGAGCAGTTCTAATGGTGGGACAAACTGCATCTGTCATAATATAGCAAGACTTCATGCTGTTTGAAATAGAGGTTCTGAGAGGGGAAAGCAGGGGGAGGTCAGAATACAGCAAGACTCCATTAGAAGAAACAACATTACTAAAGTGAGTAATTTTTTCTTCAAACAACATGAAGTCTTGCTGTATTCTGCCAGTAGCAGACTGTCAAGCAGTACCTCCATGGAGGAGGGACAGAACCTACTTAGGGAATAGGCTCTGAAGCACAGCTGTGCCAAACCGAGCATCACTCCTAGCCTGGATATCCAGGGGTAATGCTTGGTAAAAGTGTGAACTGTTTTCAGGTAGCTGCTTGACATATCTAAGATAGGAATATCCTGGCAGCAGCCAGGAAGCAGCTATACACTGGTGAGTGAGCCCTCAGGCCTGAGGGTGGAACCTTACCTAGTTTTTCATAGCAAAATTGGATGCAAGAGACAATCCACCTGGCAATGGATCTTTTAGTGGCAGGTTTCCTTTACCAACCTCACCATAAGTGAGGAACAGTTGGAGGGAGTCAAACCTGTGACCCTTGGTACGTTCTATATAGTAGCTAAGGGCTCTTTTCACATCTAAACTGTGCAGCCTCCTCTCACCAGAGGAGGAATGGTCAGTGAAGTACACAGGAAGAGACATAGATTGGTTAAGGTGGAAGTCTGAAACCACCTTAGGCAAAAACTTCCTGTTAGTCCTGAGGACCACCTTATCTCTATGGAAGGAAATAAAGTCAGGCTCCACTGACAGAAGCTGTAACTCACTTATGCGCCTGGCAGAAGTGATGGCCACCAAAAACACAGTTTTCCAAGTCAAGTACTTAAGCTCTGCTGAGGACAAAGGCTCAAAAGGGGGTTGCATAAGCTGAGCAATGCAAATGTTAAGATCCCAAGCAGGGGCAGGGTCCCTGAATGGAGGATTGGTATGAAGCAATCCCTTAAAAAACTTGGAGAAAACAGGGTGAGCTGAAAGAGAAAAGGGCTTACCTGCTGAAATGAAAGCAGAAACAGCTGCCAGATGCACCCTTAGTGTAGCTGGTCTGAGCCCAAGCTATTCAGATGGACCATATAGTCAAGGACTGTGGGCAGATCAGCAGACTCTGGGGAAATATGCTTCCCAGAGCACCATATGGAAAATCTTTTCCACTTGGAATTATAAGTAGTTCTGGTGGAAGGCTTTCTAGAAGCCTTCAGGATATCCATAACACCTTGGGAGAGGTGTAAATCAGCAAACTCTAACTCTTCAAGAGCCAGGCCTTGAGATTGAGAGATTTGAGATTCGGGTACAAACCTCCCTGAGCACAGGTTAACAGGTTGTAATTCCTGGAAAGAGCCAGGGGAAGATGGACTGTTAAGGACAATAGGAGAGGATACCAGGGCTGTCTGGCCCAGTCCAGAGCAATCAGGATCACTTTGCAGGGTTGAGACCTGATTTTGACTAGCACTTTGAACAGGAGAGGGAAGGGGGGAAAAGCATACAGGAACTTCCCTTCCCAACTGAGAACCAAGGCATCCAGGAGGACTGAGCCCAACACTGGGGGTCTGCAGCAAAAAAGGGGAAGTTGGTGATTGTCTGGGGCTGCAAAAAGATCTATCTGTGGGGTGCCCCATCTGGAGAATATCACCTCCAAGACCAGGGGATCCAGTGACCATTCGTGATGGCCCTGAGATATCCTGCTGAAAGCATCTGCCAGGACATTGTCCTTGCCTGGAAGGTGTACTGCTGTGAGGGAGGTGTTCAGGGAATAAGCCAGAGACCACAACTTCATTGCTTCTGTGCACAAGGCCGTAGACCGAGTGCCTCCTTGCTTGTTGATGTACCACATTGTGGTGGTATTGTCTGTTCTGATCTGAATTACTTTGTTCTGAACAGACTTGGAAAAAGCTTGAAGTGCTAGAAATACTGCTCTGAGTTCCAACAGATTGATGTGAAGCAGAGATTCCTGAGGGACCACAACCCCTGGGTGGTCAGGTCCCCAAGTGAGCCCCCACCCCAAGAGGAGGCATCTGTAGTAAGGATTAAAGAGTGAGACTGAGTGGCAAAGGAACTCCTTGTCTTAGATTGTTCTGATCCTGCCACCACTGCAAGGCCTGGATCAGGGTTCGACTCACTGGGATCAGTTTGGTCAGGGATCCTTTTCTGAGACCAAAGGCTCTCAAATGGAACTGAATGTCCCTCATCTGAAATCTTGCTCCTGCACCACTGCTGTGGAAGCAGCCATGTGCCCCAGGAGCTGCAGAAAATGCCTTGCTGGTCGAGACACCTGTAGGGTGAATGAGGAGGCCAGTGTGATAAGGGTCCTTGCCCTGTCCAGGGGAAGGAAGGCTCTGGCCTTTTCTGTATCTAGCTCTGCACCTATGAAGGTGAGGAGCTGAACAGGCTCTAGAACTGACTTTGAAAGATTCAGAAGGAAACCCAGAGAGGTGAGCAGTTGCTGAGTTATCTGTAGGTGTAACTTGACCTGGTCTGGGGACTGGCCTACTATGAGCCAGTCGTCCAGGTATGGGAAGATGGCAATCCTTTGCCTTCTTAGAGAAGCAACTACTACTGCCAGGCATTTTGTGAACACCCTTGGAGCAGAGGTTAGACCGAAGGGCATTGCTCTGAACTGGTAATGGCCTGAGGGCAGCTCGAACCTGAGGTACTTTCGATGGGAGCTTCTGATGAGAATATGGAAGTAGGCATCCTTGAGGTCCAGGGAAACTAGCCAGTCCCTGGCCTTAGAGAGGGTAGAATTATTCCCAGAGTCACCATTTTGAATTTTGGCTTTAAAGGTGCTTGTTTAAGTATCTGAGATCAGGATGAGCCCATTCTCCTGTCTTTTTGGGGTAAGGAAGTACCTGGGTACAATCCTTTGCCCTGGTGTAGGGGTGGAACCCTTTCCACAGCTCTGAGAGCCAGGAGGGAAGAGACCTCTGCCTCTAGGGCAAGTGCCTCTGAGGGATTTGCAGGTGGAAAGGATCTGGTTCTCAGCTTTGGAAATTTTTTGAAGCTGAGAACCAGTCCCTGGCTTACTACTTCCAGGACCCACTTGTCTGATGTTAGAGACTTCCAGTCCTGGACAAAGTAAGCCAGCCTGCCCCCTACAGGTAGTGGAGAATCGGCCCTGGCAAACCCATCAGGGTGCCTGTTTGGCAGGGGTTTTGGCTGAGGGGTGGAAGCAGGTCTGCTTGTGCCTTCTGCCTCTCCCTCTAAAGAACCCCTCTGAGCATAGGCAGAAGGAGGCCTGGGCTTAGTAGAAAGGCCTATGAAAAGGCTGCCCTGCCCCTGGGATGCTGCCTCTGAGGAGTGACCTGCCTTTCCTTGGCCTGGCACTCCTATAGGTGGTCCTATATTCATCCATTTTCTTCATGTAATTCTCTGTTTGCTCCCCAAACAGAGAATTACCTAACAAGGAAAATCCATGGCCTTAGTCTGGGTATCCTGTGACAGGCTAGTACATCTGAGCCAAGCCATTCTCGAAGTGCCACAGATGTAGCCATGACTCTAGATGACACATCATTGGAGTCCACTGCAGCATGGAATTGCACCTTGGATGCCTCAATACCATCAGCAGCCACCTGCTCCAGCTCCTTGGCAAGCTGGCCAGGGACCTGTTTGCTAAAGCCATGACAGTGTCCCATCTGGATTTCTGATACCTAGCAGTATAGACCATATAGTTGGCCTGTCTGAGTCCCAAGGATGCTGCCATGTACTGTTTCTTTGCCATGGCATCAATCCTCCTGGAGTCCTTGTCTGGGGTGTGAAGCCAAGGGAATATTTGCCTTATCACAGGCTGCAGCCTGCACTACCCCAACATGGCTGCATTGTTGTGTAAGGAACTCCGTATCTGAGCCTGACAACGTATACCTCTTGTCCATTGTTTTATCCACAGGACGTATGGTATTAGGAGTCTTTAAAATCTTAAATGTCTGTTTCCCAAAAGATTTGTGTAAGGGAGTAGACAGCCTCCTAGACTCTGGGATATCCATCATTTCCACATAGTCAGGCTCCTCCTGGTCATCCACAGCTTCTTCCATAGGAAACTGGAGGGTTTCAGCCAGTTTTTTATAAAACATGAAATGGGAGGGGGACTCAGAAAGACTAGGAAGAGACACTCCTGAAGGTCTGTCTGGGGAGATGTCCGGGTCAATAAGCACATCCAGACTTTCAAAACCACATTCACTTTCGTCATACTCCTCTTCCTCCTCCTCCTCCGGTTCATAATATTCCTCTAAATCATAATCTTGAACTGGTGGAACCGGCTGAACCAAGCACCTCCCTGATGGTGCGTTCGGTCGGAACAGGAAAGCGACTGCACAATTTTATCGCTTTGGCTATTTCTTCAGCGGTTGGAGAAGAAGTTTTGGATCCACCAGCTGATTTTTCCTTTCTGTTCTTTTAGCTGGAACCGACTCCTCAGAATTGGCCTTCCTTTGCCCGAAGTCTCGCCTGGTCAGAGGGCACCCTTCTGGTTCGGTTTGAACCAAACCGGCTGGCCATCCGTTCAACTGACTTTTGGCCTCCTTTCCTGAGCCTACCAACTCTTTTTTATAGGGTAGCTGCAGGAAAATTTTACAAATCTGGCAGTCTGCATTGAGGTGGTCAAACCCCAGACAATAAACACAGGTGGTGTGGGGGTCAGCCTTAGCAAAGACTTCCCCACACACACTGCTGTGTTGAAACCCAGTGGGCCCAGTTTTTCTTTTGGGTTTCTCAGACATTGTGCCAGTCCTAACCAAACTTACCCTTTTAATGGCAATCCGCCAGGCAAGACCCTCTTATCAGTTCCAGACCGTGTCACGGGTCGTGGAAAAAAACGTAATAAAATCCGTTTTTTTAGAACGTATAAGAACTGGTAACCACACTCTAAAAGTTCAGATAAAGATTTTTTTAACAACTTTATCAGTGCAAACCGAACCGATGAACCGTTTACAAGTTCCACACAGAATAGAAAATAATATAAACCTATCTAGTACTCACAAATACCACAGACAGAGACTGAGCCGACAGGTTACGGTTTAAATTCGGTTGAAAACCGAGAAAAGCGGTACTTTAACCGACAAATTGAAACGAGCAGAAGAAAAAATTACTCACCTTAGTAATGTTGTTTCTTCTAATGGAGTCTTGCTATATTTTGACAACTGCAGTTTGTCCCACCATTAGAACTGCTCCGGAGGTGAAAGAGTTAACTTCCATGCCAGGCATGAAACTTACAGCGCGAGCTCGGTTAGAAAAGCTCTGTCTGGAATATTTCAAACTGAAACTGTCAGATCTTTACAAGCAAAACTCACTAAGGTTCTGTGTGGAAGCTGTAACCTACACTAGCCAACTGGCTACTTAAATATTAACACATTTTCCTGGTCCCAACACCAAGAGTCAAGTCAGGGGACCAGAAAATTATAAGATAAGATAAGATAAGATAAGATAAGATAAGATAAAATAAAATAAAACACAACACCCAAACACCCCAAAAAAGAAGGGGTGGAAAACATAAAATGAGCATCCATAAGTGCCAACACTGGACTGCCCACCCCATACCCAAAGTAGAAGTTCTGAGAGGGGCAGGCGGGGGGGAGGTCATAATATAGCAAGACTCCATTAGAAGAAACAACATTACTAAGGTGAGTAATTTTTTCTTCAAACAACATGAAGTCTTGCTATATTATGACAATTACAGACTACACAGCAGTACCTCCATGGAGGAGGGACAGAACCTACTTAGGAATAGGCTCTGAAGCACGGTTGTGCTAAACCGAGCATCCCTCCTGGCCTGGATATCCAGGAGTAATGCTTGGTGAAAGTGTGTACTGTTTTCCAAGTAGCTGCTTGACATATCTCTAAGATAGGGATGTCTCTGGCAGCAGCTAGAGACGCAGCTGTACCTCTGGTAGAGTAAGCCCTAAGGTCTGAAGGGGGAACCTAACCCAGTTTTTGATAGCAAAATTGGATACAAGAGACAATCCACCTGGCAATGGATCTCTTAGTGGCAGGTTTCCCTTTCTCAACCTCACCATAACTGAGAAACAGTTGGAGGGAGTCAAACCTGTGACCCTTGGTACGCTCTATGTAGTAACTTAGGGCCCTCTTAACATCTAAGCTGTGCAACCTCCTCTCACCAGAGGAGGAATGGTCAGTGAAGAACACTGGAAGAGAAATAGATTGATTAAGGTGGAAATCTGAAACCACCTTAGGCAAAAACTTCCTGTTAGTCCTGAGGACTACCTTATCCCTGTGAAAGGAAATAAAGTCAGTCTCCACTGACAAAGCTTGTAACTCACTTATGCGCCTGGCAGAAGTGATGGCTACTAGAAACACAGTTTTCCAAGTCAAGTACTTAAGCTCTGCCGAAGACAGAGGTTCAAAGGGGGGTTGCATCAGCTGAGCAATGCAAACATTAAGATCCCAGACAGGGGCAGGATCCCTGAATGGTGGATTGGTATGAAGCAATCCCCTGAAAAACTTGGAAAATACAGGGTGAGCAGAAAGAGAAGAGGGCTTCCCTGCTGAAATAAAAGCAGAGACAGCTGCTAAATGCACTTTCAGGGTAGCTGGTCTCAGTCCCAAAGAATTAAGATGGACCATATGGTCTCAAAACAGTGGGCAAATCAGCAGATTCCGGGGAAACATGCTTCCCAGAACACCATATGGAAAACCTTTTCCATTTGGAGCTATAAGTAGCCCTAGTGAAAGGCTTCCTAGAAGCTTTCAAGATTTTGAGAACACCTTGAGAAAGGTGTAGGTCAGCAAACTCTAACTCCTCAAGAGCCAGGCCTTGAGGTTGAGGGAATTGAGATTCGGATACCAGACTCTCCCCTGGGCACAGGTGAACAGATTGTGGTTCCTGGGGAGACACAGGGGAAGATGGACTGCTAAGGACAGAAGGAGGGTACCAGGGCTGCCTGGCCCAGTCTGGAGCAATCAGGATCATCTTGCAGGGCTGAGATCTGATTTTGACTAGCACCTTGAACAGGAGAGGAAGGGAAGGCATAGAGAACTTCCCAATCAAGGAGAAAGGCATCCAGGGGACTGAGCCCAACACTGGGGCCTGCAACAAAAAGTGGAAGTTGATGATTGTCTGGGGCTGCAAAAGATCTATCTGAGGGTGCCCATCTGGCAAAAACTATCCCCAGTACTCGGGGATCCAGTGACCATTCGTGATGGCCCTGGGAAATCCTGCTGAGAGCATCTGCCAGGACATTGTCCTTGCCTGGGAGGTGAACTGCTATGAGGGAAGTATTCAGGGAATAAGCCAGAGACCACAACTTCATCGCCTCGGTGCACAAGGCCGAAGACCAAGTGCCCCCTTGTTTGTTGATGTACCACATTGTAGTGGTGTTGTCTGTTCTGACCTGTACCACTTTGTTCTGAACAGATGCAGAAAAAACCTGAAGTGCTAGAAAAACAGCTCTGAGTTCCAACAGATTGATGTGGAGCAGAGATTCCTGAGGGGACCACAATCCCTGGGTGGAGAGGTCGCCCATGTGAGCTCCCCATCCCAAAAGGGATGCATCTGTAGTAAGGGTCAAGGAGTGAGATAGAGGGATGAAGGGCACCCCTTGTCTCAGATTGCTCTGATCCTGCCACCACTGAAGGGCCTGGATCAGGATTCAAGTCACTGGGATCAACTTGGATAGGGAATCTCTTCTTTGAGACCAAAAGGCTCTCAAATGGAACTGAATGTCCCTCATCTGAAATCTTGCTCCTTGCACTACAGCTGTGGAGGCAGCCATGTGTCCCAGGAGCTGTAGGAAATGCCTTGCTGGTCGAGAGACCTGCAGAGTGAAGGAGGAGGCCAGGGCCACCAGGGTCCCTACCCTTTCTAGGGGAAGGAAGGCTCTGGCCTGCTTTGTGTCCAGTTCTGCACCTATAAAGGTGAGTACCTGGACAGGTTCCAGAACTGACTTTGGAAGATTGAGAAGAAAGCCCAGAGAGGTGAGCAGCTGCTGGGTAACTTGCAGGTGCGATTTGACCTGGTCTGGAGACTGACCCACAATGAGCCAGTCGTCTAGGTAGGGAAAGATGGCAATCTTTTGCCTTCTTAAATGAGCAACTGCTACTGCCAGGCATTTTGTGAATACCCTTGGGGCAGAGGTAAGGCCGAAGGGCATTGCTCTGAACTGATAATGGCCTGAGGGCAGTTCGAATCTGAGGTACTTTCGGTGGGAGCTTCTGATAAGAACATGGAAGTAGGCATCCTTGAGGTCCAGGAAGCTAGCCAGTCCCTGGCCTTAGGGAGGGTAAAATCATTCCCAGAGTCACCATTTTGAATTTTGGTTTTAAAAGGTGCTTGTTCAGATATCTTAGGTCCAGGATGGGCAGCCACTCTCCTGTCTTTTTAGGGTAAGGAAGTACCTGGGTACAGACCCTTGCCCTGGTGTGGGAGAAACCCTTTCTACAGCTCTGAGAGCCAGGAGGTTGAGACTTCTGTTTCAAGCAAGAGTCTCTAGAGGGTTTGCAGGTGGAAAAGATCTGATTCTCATCTTTGGAAATTTTTTGAAGCTGAGAACCAGACTCTGGCTTACTACTTCCAGGACCCACCTGTCTGATGTTAAAGACTCCCAGTCCTGGACAAAGTAAGCCAGCCTGCCCCCTAGAGGTAATGGAGAACCGGCCCTGGGCATCCCATCAGGGTACCTGTTTGGCAGGGGCTTTAGGCTGAGGGGTGGGAGCAGGCCTGCTTGTACCCCATCTGCCTCTCCCTCTGAAGAACCCCCTCTGAACATAAGCTGAAGAGGAGGCCTGGGTTTGGTAAAAAGGCCTGTGAAAAGGCCTGCCTCTACCCCTGGGGGGCTGCCTCTGAGGAGTGGCTTGCCGTTCCTTGGCTTGTGCACTCCTATAAGTGGTTCTATATTCATCCATTTTCTTCATATGATTCTCTGTCTGCTCCCCAAACAGAGAATTTCCCACCACAGGAAAATCCATAGCCTTAGGCTGGGTATCCTGTGACAAACTAGTACACCTGAGCCAAGCTAATCTATGAAAAGCCACAGATGTAGCCATGACTCTAGAGGATACATCATTAGAATCCACTGCAGCATGGAATTGCACCTTAGATGCCTCAATACCATCAGCAGCCACCTGCTCCAGCTCCTTGGCAAGCTGGCCAGGGGCCTGTTTGGCTAAAGCCATGACAGTATCCCATCTAGATTTCTGGTATCTTGCAACATAAGCCATATAATTTGCTTGTCTGAGTCCCAAGGACGCTGCCATGTATTGTTTTTTAGCCATGGCATCAATCTTCCTGGAGTCCTTGTCAGGAGGATGTGAAGCCAGGGGAATATTAGCCTTATCACAGGCTGCAGCCTGAACTACCCCAACATGGCTGCATTGCTGTGAAAGAAATTCTGTATCAGGACCTGACAAAGTGTACCTCCTGTCCATCTTTTTATCCACAGGAGGCACAGAATTAGGAGCTTTTAAAAATTTTATTGTTTGTTTCCTAAAGGATTTATGTAAAGGAATAGACAATCTCCTGGACTCTGGGATATCCATCATCTCTACAAAGTCAGACTCCTCTTGCTCATCCACAGCTTCCTCCAAAGGAAGCTGGAGGGTTTCAGCAACTTTTTTATAAAACAGAAAATGAGAAGGGGACTCAGAAAGCCTAGGGGGAGATTCTCCTAAAGGTCTGTCTGGGGAGATGTCCGGTTCAATGGGCACATCCAGACTTTCAAAGTCACATTCACACTGTTCATAATCATCCTCCCCCTCCCCTGGTTCATAAAACTCCTCTATATCATATTCTTGAACCGGTGGAACCAGCCGAACCGACCTTTTGCCAGACAGTTGCGGTTCGGATGGAACCGGGGAAAGTGACTGGACAATTTGGATTGCCCTGGCTATCTCTGCAGCAGTTGGAGAAGGAATTTTTGACTCCACACCTGCTGATTTTCTAGTTCTCTTTGCTGGAACTGGCTCCTATGAGTCAGCTTTATGTTTGCCCGAGGAAGTCTGGCCCTGGCCAGAGAGCACTCCCTCCAGTTCAGTTGGCACCGAACCGGGCTGGCCATCCGGGTCAGCGGACTTTTTGGCCTCTCATTCCCTGAGCCTACCAACTCTCTTATCTAGGGTAGCTGCAGGGAAATTCTTGCAAATCTGGCAGTCTGCATTGAGGTGGTCAAACCCCAGACAATAAACACATGTGGTGTGTGGGTCAGTCTTGGCAAAGGCTTCCCCACAGACACTACAGTGTTGAAACCCAGTGGGCCCGGTTTTTCTTTTGGGTTTATCAGACATAATGCCAGCCTAACCAAAAACTTGCCCTTTTTCTGGCAGTGCCAGGCAAGACACCCTTATCGGTTTCCAACCGTGTCACGGGTTGTGGAAAAAAACGTAATGAAATCCGTTTTTTTTAGAACCGATAAGAACCGGGAACTGCACTCTAAAAAGCTTTTAAATGCTTCAGAATAAAGTTTTAAAACAACCTGATCGGTTCAAACTGAACCGATAAACATTTACAAGTTCCACACAGAAATAAACCTGTCTATTATTTACAATACCACAGATAGAGCTTGAACCGATCAGTTTGCAGTTAAAATAATAATAATCGCGGTTGAATTTAACCGAGAAAAAACTCTTTAAACCGAGAAATGAACCGAGCAGTAGGAGGAATCTCCGGAGCGACTGTTCAGTGAGGCGGAGTAAAGAATCTGACAGTTTCAGTTTGAAATATTCCAGACAGAACTTTTCTAACCGAGCTCGCGCTCTAATTTCCATGCCTGGCATGGAAGTTAACTCTTTCACCTCCGGAGCAGTTCTAATGGTGGGACAAACTGCAATTGTCATAATATAGCAAGACTTCATGTTGTTTGAAGGAGAAATCTCCAGAGCGACTGTTCAGTGAGGCAGAGTAAACAATCTGATGGTTTGAGTTTAAACAGCAACAGACAGACTCTCAACTGAGCTCGAGCTCAGCGTTCCATGCCTGGCATGGAAAGTTAACTCTTTCATCTCCGGGGCAGTTTGAAGGTTGGGAATCACTGCTGCTGTCAGAATACAGCAAGACTTTATGTTGTTTGAAGGAAATACCTACTGCAAGAGCCTCTCTCGAAGATATACTGTTATGGTAAGTTCTTACCTAACTGTACTATCTTACTTCGAGAGGGCTCTTGCAGTAGGTATCTACAAGTAGAACTGAGTCCCAAGCAGTCTGGCACAAAAAGAAAACAGGAAGTGGAAACACCAACCACAAAGGCTGAGTTTCTAAACAGGGATCACAAGAGGAGTCCCTGTAGAACAGCTAGTTCAAAACCTGCTCTGCGGCAAGAGGCAATGTCCAAACTGTAATGTTTCATGAAGGTATGGACGGAAGTCCAAGTTGCTGCTGCGCAGATTTCAGCCGCTGACACATTCATAAAATAAGCAGCAGAGGCCATGACCCCTCTTGTGGAATGGCCTTTGATCTGACCCGGAAGGGACTTGTGATACTTGTCGTAACAGAAAGTGATACAATTGGCCAAACATCTGGAAAGGCATTGTTTGGAAACAGGACTGGCTTCTTTCCTGTGAGCAAAAAACACAAAAAGTTGGTCTGTTTTTCTAAGATCTTTAGTCATGTGAGTGTAGTATCTCAGAATTCTATGTACATCCAGGGTATGAAGGAGGTACTCTCCTTGATTGGAGTGGTACGTGAAGAAGGCTGGGAGCTCGATGGACTGATTCAGAGTAGATTCAGCCACCACTTTCAGAAGAAATTTCGGTTAAGTACGCATGGCCACCCTATCCCTGTGGAAAATCAAATAGGGGATTTTACACATCAGGGCTTGCAACTCAGAAATCCTCCAAGCTGAGGTAATGGCCACCAAAAATAAAGTCTTCCAGGAAAAAAACTTTAGCTCTGCCTCCACTGCAACTTTGAAGGGATGCAGTGTAATCTTCTCTAGAATAAAATTCGGGTCCCGAGGGGGAGTAGGGTTGTGGATCAAGGGTCTTAAGTGCAAAACCCCTTGCAGAAAAGTCTTGGAGACTTCTAGCTGTGCAAACATCCTGTTCCCGAAAGGGATGTGGTAGGCCGAAGTGGCTGCCACATGTACTTTCACTAACGAATAACTAAGGCCCAAGTCATACAGGTGCCTAAGGTAGTCCAGAACTTTACTGGTTGGACAAGAAAAAGGATCTGGGTTTTTAGAACCCGTACAGATGGTGAAGCGCTTCTACTTCACGGTGTAAGTGGACCTGGTAGAAGGCTTTCTGGCCTCCACCAGGATGTCTGCTACCATGGGGGTAAACTCCGAAATGCGCTTTAGCTATGTCTGAAGGAGCCATGTGTGAAGGTGAAGAGACTTGCGGCCTGGATGAATCAGGATCCCCTGCTCTTGGGTCAGCAAGTGCTGCGATAGAGGTAGAGGAAGAGGAGGTTCCTCGGAAAACTGTTGCAGAAGACAGAAGAAAGAAATTACTCACCTTAGCAATGTTGTTTCTTCTAATGGAGTCTTGCTGTATTCTGACATGTGCAGTTAGGTCCTACCTTTCAACTGACCCGGAGAACAAAGAGTTAAACTTTCCATGGCCAGCATGGAATGTTTACCACGTGCTCAGTAGACGCCCCTGCCTGCTGTTGTTTAAACTCCAACCATCAGATCTTTATGAGCAATACTCACTAGAAGTTCTGGTTGGAAACTGTAAGACTCAAAACTAGCCAACTGGCAACTATATTTATATAGAATGTTTTTTTTGGTTTCAAAAAGAAGACTTGAGTCAGGAAACACAAAAACCAAAACAAATCCAAAACACAATCACTCACCCAAATAAAAGAGGGTGAAAATGACACCACAAGGGTGCCAACGCTGCTCCTGCCCACCCATATCCCAAAAGAAAAAATTACTCACCTTAGCAATGTTGTTTCTTCTAATGGAGTCTTGCTGTATTCTGACATGTGCAGTTAGGTCCTACCTTTCAACTGCCCCGGAGAACAAAGAGTTAAACTTTCCATGGCCAGCATGGAATGTTTACCACGTGCTCAGTTGAAGCCCCTGCCTGCTGTTGTTTAAACTCCAACCGTCAGATCTTTATGAGCAATACTCACTAGAAGTTCAGGTTGGAAACTGTAAGACTCAAAACTAGCCAACTGGCAACTATATCTATATAGAATGTTTTTTTTGGTTTCAAAAAGAAGACTTAAGTCAGGAAACCCAAAAAATAAAACACATCCAAAACACAATCACTCACCCAAATAAAAGAGAGTGAAAACGACACCCCAAGGGTGCCAACGCTGCTCCTGCCCACCCATATCCCAAAAGAAAAAATTACTCACCTTAGTAATGTTGTTTCTTCTAATGGAGTCTTGCTATATTATGACATATGCAGTTTGTCCCAGCCTTAGAATTGCTCCGGAGGTGAAAGAGTTAACTTCCATGCCAGACATGGAATCTTGAGCGCGAGCTCAGTTGAAAAAACTCTGTCTGTTGATCTTCAAACTGAAACTGTCAGATCTTTACGAGCAAAACTCACTAAGGTTCTGTGTGGAAGCTGTAAACCTACACTAGCCAACTGGCTACTAAAATATTAACACATTTTTCTGGTCCCAAAACAAAGACTCAAGTCAGGGGATCCAAAAAATAAAATGAAATAAAATACAACACCCAAAACACCCAAAAAAGAAAGGGGTGAAAACACAAGGTGGGCATCATTAAGTGCCAACACTGCACTGCCCACCCACATCCCAAGAGCAGAGGTTCTGAGAGGGGCAGGCGGGGGGGAGGTCATAATATAGCAAGACTCCATTAGAAGAAACAACATTACTAAGGTGAGCAATTTTTTCTTCAAACAACATGAAGTCTTGCTATATTATGACATATGCAGACTACACAGCAGTACCTCCATGGAGGAGGGACAGAACCTACTTAGAAATAGGCTGAGAAGCACAGCAGTTGAACCCAGCATCACTCCTAGCCTGGATGTCCAGGGAGTAATGCTTGGTGAAACTGTGTACTGTTTTCCAGGTAGCTGCTTGACATATCTCTAAGATAGGATGTCCCTGGCCGCAGCTAGGACGAGCTGTACCTTTGTAGAGTGAGCCCTCAGGCCTGAAGGGGACCTACCCAGTTTTTGATAGCAAAATTGGATACAAGAGACAATCCACCTGGCAATGGATCTTAGTGGCAGGTTTCCTTACCAACCTCACCATAAGTGAGAACAGTTGGAGGAGTCAAACCTGTGACCCTTGGTACGCTCTATGTAGTAACTAAGGGCTCTCTTTACATCTAAATTGTGCAGCCTCCTCTCGCCAGAGGAGGAATGGTCAGTGAAGTACACTGGAAGAGATATAGATTGATTAAGGTGGAAATTTGAAACCACCTTAGGCAAGAACTTCCTGTTAGTCCTGAGGACTACCTTATCTCTGTGAAAGGAGATAAAATCAGGCTCCACTGACAAAGCTCGTAATTCACTTATGCGCCTGGCAGAAGTGATGGCTACTAGAAACACAGTTTTCCAAGTCGAGTACTTAAGCTCTGCTGAAGACAAAGGCTCAAAGGGGGGTTGCATTAGCTGAGCAATGCAAACATTAAGATTCCAGGCAGGAGCAGGGTCCCTGAATGGAGGGTTGGTGTGAAGCAATCCCTTGAAAAACTTGGAGAATACAGGGTGAGCAGAAAGAGAAGAGTGCTTTCCTGCTGAAATAAAAGCAGAGACAGCTGCCAAATGCACTTTCAGGGTAGCTGGCCTCAGCCCCAAAGTATTTAGATGGACCATATAGTCCAGGACTGTGGGCAAATCAGCAGATTCTGGGGAAATATGCTTTCCAGAGCACCATATGGAAAACCTTTTCCATTTAGAATTATAAGTAGCCTTGGTGGAAGGCTTCCTAGAAGCTTTAAGATATCGAGTACACCTTGAGAAAGGTGTACGCCAGCAACTCTAACTCCTCAAGAGCCAGGCCTTGAGGTTGAGGGATCTGAGATTCGGATACCAAACTCTCCCCTGGGCACAGGTTAACAGATTGTGATTCCTGGGGAGACACAGGGGAAGGTGGACTGCTAAGGACAGAAGGAGTGGATACCAGGGCTGTCTGGCCCAATCTGGAGCAATCAGAATCATCTTGCAAGGTTGAGATCTGATTTTGACTAGCAACTTGAACAAGAGAGGAAAGGGGGGAAGGCATAGAGGAACTTCCCTTCCCAATCGAGAAGGAAGGCATCCAGAGGGACTGAGCCCAACACTGTGGGCCTGCAGCAAAAAAGGGGAAGTTGGTGATTGTCTGGGGCTGCAAAAAGATCTATCTGAGGGGTGCCCCATCTGGCAAATACTAACCCCAGTACTAGGGGATCCAGTGACCATTCGTGATGGCCCTGGGAAATCCTGCTGAGAGCATCTGCCAGGACATTGTCTTTGCCTGGGAGGTGAACTGCCATGAGGGAGGTGTTCAGTGAATAAGCCAGAGACCACAACTTCATCGCCTCGGTGCACAAGGCCAAGACCGAGTGCCCTTGTTTGCTGATGTACCACATTGTAGTGGTGTTGTCTGTTCTGACCTGTACCACTTTGTTCTGAACAGATGCAGAAAAACCTGAAGTGCTAGAAAACAGCTCTGAGTTCCAACAGATTGATGTGGAGCAGAGATTCCTGAGGGGACCACAATCCCTGGGTGGTGAGGTCGCCATGTGAACTCCCCATCCCAAAAGGGACGCATCTGTAGTAAGGGTCAAGGAGTGAGACTGAGGGATGAAAGGAACCCCCTGTCTCAGATTGCTCTGATCCTGCCACCACTGCAGGGCCTGGATCAGGGTTCGAGTTACTGGGATCAATTTAGTTAGAGGATCTCTCCTTTGAGACCAGAAGGCTCTCAAATGGAACTGGATGTCCCTCATCTGAAATCTTGCTCCTTGCACCACAGCTGTGGAAGCAGCCATGTGGCCAAGGAGCTGTAGAAAATGCCTTGCTGGTCGAGAGACCTGCAGAGCGAAGGAGGAGGCCAGAGCCACCAGGGTCTTTACTCTTTCTAGAGGAAGGATAGCTCTGGCCTGCTTTGTGTCCAGTTCTGCGCCTATGAAGGTGAGTAGCTGAACAGGCTCTAGAACTGACTTTGGAAGATTGAGAAGAAAACCTAGAGATGTAAGCAGCTGCTGGGTAACCTGAAGGTGTGATTTGACTTGGTCTGGAGACTGACCCAATATGAGCCAGTCGTCCAGGTAAGGAAAGATGGCAATCTTTTGCATTCTTAAGTGAGCAACTGCTACTGCCAGGCATTTGGTGAATACCCTTGGGGCAGAGGTGAGGCCGAAGGGCATTGCTCTGAACTGGTAATGGCCTGAGGGCAGTTCGAACCTGAGGTACTTTCGTTGGGAGCTTCTGATGAGAACATGGAAGTAGGCATCCTTGAGGTCCAGGGACGCTAGCCAGTCCCCTGGCCTTAGGGAGGGTAAAATAATTCCCAGAGTCACCATTTTGAATTTTGGTTTTAAAAGGTGCTTGTTTAGGTAACTTAGATCCAGGATGGGCCGCCATTCTCCTGTCTTTTTTGGAGTAAGGAAGTACCTGGAGTACAGTCCTTTGCCCTGGTGTAGGGGAGGAACCCTTTCTACAGCTCTGAGAGCCAGGAGGGTTGAGACTTCTGTTTCCAAAGCAAGAGTCTCTGATGGATTTGCAGGTGGAAAGGATCTGGTTCTCATCTTTGGAAATTTTTTGAAGCTGAGAACCAGTCCCTGGCTTACTACTTCCAGGACCCACTTGTCTGATGTTAAAGACTCCCAGTCCTGACGAAGTAAGCCAGCCTGGCCCCTACAGGTAATGGAGAATCGGCCCTGGGCATCCCATCAGGGTGCCTGTTTGGCAGGAGCTTTAGGCTGAGGGGTAGGAGCAGGCCTGCTCGTACCCCGTCTGCCTCTCCCTCTGAAGAACCCCCTCTGGGCATAAGCTGAAGAGGAGGCCTGGGCTTGGTAAAAGGCCTGTGAAAAGGCCTGCCCTGCCCCTGAAAGCTGCCTCTGAGGAGTGGCTTGCCTCTCCTGGCCTGTGCACCCTATAAGTGGTCCTATACTCATCCATTTTCTTCATGTAATTCTCTGTCTACTCCCCAAACAGAGAATTACCCGCAACAGGAAAATCCATGGCCTTAGCCTGGGTATCCTGTGACAGCTAGTACACCTGAGCCAAGCCATTCTACGAAAAGCCACAGATGTAGCCATGACTCTTGAAGATACATCATTAGAGACCACTGCAGCATGGAATTGCACCTTGGATGTCTCAATACCATCAGCAGCCACCTGTTTCAGCTCCTTGGCAGCTGGCCAGGGACCTGTTTCGCTAAAGCCATAACAGTATCCCATCTGGATTTCTGGTATCTTGCAAATATAGGCCATATAATTTGCCTGTCTGAGTCCCAAGAATGCTGCCATGTATTGTTTCTTTGCCATGGCATCAATCCTCCTGAGTCCTTGTCAGGGGTGTAGCCAAGGGAATATTTGCCTTATCACAGGCTGCAGCCTGCACTACCCCAACATGGCTGCATTGTTGTGAAAGGAACTCCGATCAGAGCTCGATAATGTGTACCTCCTGTCCATCTTTTATCCACAGGAGGTAAAGAATTATGAGCTTTTAAAATCTTTATTGTCTGTTTCCTAAAAGATTTATGTAAAGGAATAGACAATCTCCTGGACTATGGGATATCCATCATTTCCACATAGTCAGGCTCCTCCTGTTCATCCACAGCTTCTTCCAAAGGGAGCTGGAGGGTTTCAGCAACTTTTTTATAAAACAGAAAATGAGAAGGGGACTCAGAAAGCCTAGGGGGGACACTCCTGAAGGTCTGTCTGGGGAGAAGTCCGGTTCAATGGGCACATCCAG
This sequence comes from Neoceratodus forsteri, assembly GCA_016271365.2. Taxonomy (NCBI): domain Eukaryota; kingdom Metazoa; phylum Chordata; order Ceratodontiformes; family Ceratodontidae; genus Neoceratodus; species Neoceratodus forsteri. The sequence continues at coordinate 236,512,992 of JADMNL010000026.1, forward strand.
ACTTTCAAAATCATATTCACTCTGTTCATAATCCTCCTCCCCCTCCTCCAGTTCATAAAATTCTTCTATATCATATTCTTGAACCGGTGGAACCGCCAGAACCGACCGTTTACCTGATGGTGCCGGTTCGGATGGAACCGGGGAAAGCGACTGGACAATTTGGATCACTTTGGCTATCTCTGCAGCGGTTGGAGAAGGAAATTTTGGCTCCACACCTGCTGATTTTCTAGTCCTCTTTGCTGGAACTGGCTCCTCCGAGTCAGCTCTTCGTTTGCCCGAGGAAGTATCGCCCTGGTCAGAGGGCACTCCCTCCGGTTCAGTTGGCACCGAACCGGGCTGGCCATCCAGGTCAGTGGACTTTTGGCCTCGTTTCTGGAGCCTACCAACTCTTTATCCAGGGTAGCTGCAGGGAAATTTCTTGCAAATCTGGCAGTCTGCATTGAGGTGGTCAAACCTCAGACAATAAACACATGGTGTGTGGGTCAGCCTTAGCAAAGGCTTCCCACAGACACTACAGTGCTGAAACCCAGTGGGCCCGGTTTTTTTTGGGTTCTCAGACATAATGCCAGCCTAACCAAAATCCTGCCCTTTCCGCAAATCGCCAAGCAAGACACCTTTATCGGTTCCCAACCGTGAATAGGTCGTGAAAAACGAATGAAACTGCTTTTTAGAACTGATAAGAACCGGAACCGCACTCTAAATGTAATTTAATAAGTTTTAACAACAACCTGATCGGTTCAAACCGAACCGATAACACGTTTGCAAGTTCCATACAGAGAAATGTAAAACCTATCTATTACTTACGATACCACAGACAGAGCTTGAACCGACCGGTTGCGGTTAAAATATACAATTGCGGTTTAGAAAACCGAGAAATAACACTTTTTTAACCGACAAATGAACCGAGCAGTAGGAGGAATCTCTGGAGTGACTGTTCAGTGAGGCGGAGTAAAGAATCTAACAGTTTCAGTTTGAAGATCAACAGAGTTTTTTCAACTGAGTTCGCGCTCAAGATTCCATGCCTGGCATGGAAGTAAACTCTTTCACCTCGGGAGCAGTTCTAAGGCTGGGACAAACTGCATATGTCATAATATAGCAAGACTTCATGTTGTTTGAAGAATAAATTACTCACCTTAGTAATGTTGTTTCTTCTAATGGAGTCTTGCTATATTATGACATATGCAGTTTGTCCCAGCCTTAGAACTGCTCCGGAGGTGAAAGAGTTAACTTTCCATGCCAGGCATGGAATCTTGAGCGTGAGCTCGGTTGAAAACTCTGCCTGTTGTTCTTCAAACTCAAACTATCAGATCTTTACGAGCAAAATTCACTAAGATTCTGTGTGGAAGCTGTAAACCTACACTAGCCAACTGGCTACTAAAATATTAACACATTTTTTGGTCCCAAAACAAAGACTCAAGTCAGGGGATCCAAAAAATAAAATACAACACCCAAACACCCAAAAAAAGAGGGGTGAAAAACACAAGGTGGGCATCTATTAAGTGCCAACACTGCATTGACCACCCACATCCCAAGAGCAGAGGTTCTGAGAGGGGCAGGAGGGGGGGAGGTCATAATATAGCAAGAATCCATTAGAAGAAACAACATTACTAAGGTGAGTAATTCTTTCTTCAAACAACATGAAGTCTTGCTATATTATGAAATATGCAGACTACACAGCAGTACCTCCATGGAGGAGGGACAGAACCTACTTAGGAAATAGGCTCTGAAGCACAGCTGTGCCAAACTGAGCATCACTCCTAGCCTGGATGTCCAGGGAGTAATGTTTGGTGAAAATGTGAACTGTTTTCCAGGTAGCTGCTTGACATATCTCTAAGATAGGGATGTCCCTGGCCACAGCTAGGGACGCAGCTGTACCTCTGGTAGAGTGAGCCCTCAGGCCTGAAGGGGAACCTTACCCAGCTTTTGATAACAAAATTGGATACAAGAGACAATCCACCTGGCAATGGATCTTTAGTGGTAGGTTTCCTTACCAACCCTCACTATAAGTGAAGAACAGTTGGAGGAGTCAAACCTGTGACCCTTGGTACGCCTGTGTAGTAACTAAGGGCTCTCTTTACATTTAACTGTGCAGCCTCCTCGCCAGAGGAGGAATGGTCAGTGAAGTACACTGGAAGAGATATGATTGATTAAGGTGGGATCTGAAACCACCTTAGGCAAGAACTTCCTGTTAGTCCTGAGGACCACCTTATCTCTGTGAAAGGAGATAAAATCAGGCTCCACTGACAAAGCTTGTAATTCACTTATGCGTCTGGCAAAGTGATGGCTACTAGAAACACAGTTTTCCAAGTCGAGTACTTGAGCTCTGCTGAAGACAAAGGCTCAAAGGGGGGCTGCATAAGCTGAGCAATGCAAACATTAAGATCCCAGGCAGGAGCAGGGTCCCTGAATGGAGGGTTGGTGTGAAGCAATCCCTTGAAAAACTTGGAGAAAACAGGGTGAGCAGAAAGAGAAGAGGGCTTTCCTGCTGAAATAAAAGCAGAGACAGCTGCCAAATGCACTTTCAGGGTAGCTGGCCTCAGCCCCAAAGTATTTAGATGGACCATATAATCCAGGACTGTGGGCAAATCAGCAGATTCTGGGAAATATGCTTTCAGAGTACCATATGGAAAACCTTTTCCATTTGGAATTATAAGTAGTTTGCGGAAGGCTTCCTAGAAGCCTTCAAGATATCGAAAGTACACCTTGAGAAAGGTACGTCAGCAAACTCTAACTCTTCAAGAGCCAGGCCTTGAGGTTGAGGGATTTGAGATTCGATACCAAACTCTCCCTGGGCACAGGTTAACAGATTGTGATTCCTGAGAAGACACAGGGGAAGGTGGACTGCTAAGGACAGAAGGAGTGGATACCAGGGCTGTCTGGCCCAATCTGGAGCAATCAGAATCATCTTGCAAGGTTGAGATCTGATTTTGACTAGCACCTTGAAGAAGAGAGGGAAGGGGAGAAAGGCATAGAGGAACTTTCCTTCCCAGTCGAGAAGGAAGGCATCCAGAGGGACTGAGCCCAACACTGGGGGCCTGCAGCAAAAAAGGGGAAGTTGGTGATTGTCTGGGGCTGCAAAAAGATCTATCTGAGGGGTGCCCCACCTGGCAAATACTACCTCCAGTACTAGGGGATCCAGTGACCATTCGTAATGGCCCTGGGAAATCCTGCTGAGAGCATCTGCCAGGATATTGTCCTTGCCTGGGAGGTGAACTGCCATGAGGGAGGTGTGCAGGGAATAAGCCAGAGACCACAACTTCATTGCCTCGGTGCACAAGGCTGAAGACAGAGTGCCCCCTTGCTTGTTGATGTACCACATTGTAGTGGTGTTGTCTGTTCTGACCTGTACCACTTTGTTCTGAACAGATGCAGAAAAAACCTGAAGCGCTAGAAAAACAGCTCTGAGTTCCAACAGATTGATGTGGAGCAGAGATTCCTGAGGGGACCACAATCCCTGGGTGGTGAGGTTGCCCATGTGAGCTCCCCATCCCAGGAGGGACGCATCTGTAATAAGGGTCAAGGAATGAGATTGAGGGATGAAAGGAACACCCTGTCTCAGATTGCTCTGATCCTGCCACCACTGCAGGGCCTGGATCAGGGTTCGAGTTACTGGGATCAATTTGGTTAGAGGATCTCTCCTTTGAGACCAGAAAGCTCTCAAATGGAACTGGATGTCCCTCATCTGAAATCTTGCTCTTTGCACTACAGCTGTGGAGGCAGCCATGTGCCCTAGGAGCTGTAGAAAGTGCCTTGCTGGTCGAGAGACCTGCAGAGTGAAGGAGGAGGCCAGAGCCACCAGGGTCTTTGCTCTTTCTAGAGGAAGGAAAGCTCTGGCCTGCTTTGTGTCCAGTTTTGCACCTATGAAGGTGAGTAGCTGAACAGGCTCTAGAACTGACTTTAGAAGACTGAGAAGAAAACCTAGAGATGTAAGCAGCTGCTGGGTAACCTGAAGGTGTAATTTGATTTGGTCTGGAGACTGACCCACTATAAGCCAGTCGTCTAGGTAAGGAAAGATGGGAATCTTTTGCCTTCTTAAGTGAGCAACTGCTACTGCCAGGCATTCTGTGAATACCCTTGGGGCAGAGTTGAGGCCGAAGGGCATTGCTCTGAACTGGTAATGGCCTGAGGGCAGTTCGAATCTGAGGTACTTTCGGTGGGAGCTTCTGATGAGAACATGGAAGTAGGCATCCTTGAGGTCCAGGGACGCTAACCAGTCCCCTGGCCTTAGGGAGGGTAAAATAATTCCCAGAGTCACCATTTTGAATTTTGGTTTTAAAAGGCGCTTGTTTAAGTATCTGAGATCCAGGATGGGCCACCATTCTCCTGTCTTTTTTGGGGTAAGGAAGTACCTGGAGTACAGTCCTTTGCCCTGGTGTAGGGGAGGAACCCTTTCTACAGCTCTGAGAGCCAGGAGGGTTGAGACTTCTGTTTCCAAAGCGAGAGCCTCTGATGGATTTGCAGGTGGAAAGGATCTGGTTCTCATCTTTGAAATTTTTTGAAGTTGAGAATCAGTCCCTGGCTTACTACTTCCAGGACCCACTGTCTGATGTTAAAGACTCCCAGTCCTGGACGTGCTTGCCTGTCCCCTATATACAGGTAATGGAGAATCGGCTCTGGCCATCCCATCAGGGTGCCCATTTGGCAGGGGCTTTAGGCTGAGGGGTGGGAGCAGGCCTGCTCGAACCCCGTCTGCCTCTCCCTCTGAAGAACCCCCTCTGGGCATAGGCTGAAGAGGAGGCCTGGGCTTGGTAAAAAGGCCTGTGAAAAGGCCTGCCCCTGCCCCTGGAAAGCTGCCTCTGAGGAGTGGCTTGCCTTTCCTTGGCCTGTGCACTCCTATAAGTGGTCCTATACTCATCCATTTTCTTCATGTAATTCTCAGTCTACTCCCCAAACAGAGAGTTACCCACAACAAGAAAATCCATGGCCTTAGCCTGGGTATCCTGTGACAGGCTAGTACACCTGAGCCAAGCCATTCTGCGAAAAGCCACAGATGTAGCCATGACTCTTGAAGATACATCATTAGAGTCCACTGCAGCATGGAATTGCACCTTGGATGCCTCAATACCATCCGCAGCCACCTGCTCCATCTCCTTGGCAAGCTGGTCAGGGACCTGTTTCGCTAGAGCCATAACAGTATCCCATCTGGATTTCTGGTATCTTGCAACATAGGCCATATAATTTGCCTGTCTGAGTCCCAAGGATGCTGCCATGTACTGTTTCTAAGCCATGGCATCTATCCTCCTGGAGTCCTTGTCAGGGGGGTGTGAAGCCAAGGGATTATTTGCCTTATCACAGGCTGCAGCCTGCACTACCCCAATATGGCTGCATTGCTGTGAAAGGAACTCCGTATCAGAGCCTGACAATGTGTACTTCTTGTCCATTTTTTTATCCACAGGTGGTATAGTGTGAGGAGCTTTTAAAATTGTTATTGTCTGTTTCCTAAAAGATTTATGTAAAGGAATAGACAGTCTCCTAGACTCTGGGATATCCATCATTTCTACATAGTCAGGCTCTCCTGTTCATCCACAGCTTCTTCCAAAGGGAGCTGGAGGGTTTCAGTCACTTTTTTATAAAACATAAAATGAGAAGGGGACTCAGAAAGCCTAGGGGAGACACTCCTGAAGGTCTGTTCTGGGAGATGCCGGTTCAATGGGCACATCCAGACTTTCAAAATCACATTCACTTTCTTCATAATCTTCCTCCTCCTCCGGTTCATAAAAATCTCATATCATATTCCTGAACCGTGGAACCGACCGGCTATTTGATGGTGCCGGTTCGGTCGGAACCGGGAAAGCGTTACTGACAATTTGATCGCTTTGGCTATCTCTGCAGCGGTTGGAGAAGGAAATTTTGGCTCTACACCTGCTGATTTTCTAGTCCTTTTTGCAGGGACTGACTCCTCCGAGTCAGCACTCCTTTTGCTCGAGGAAGTCTCGCCCTGGTCAGAGGGCACTCCCTCTGGTTCGGTTGGCACCGAACCGGGCTGGCCATCTGGGTCAGTGGACTTCTTGGCCTCTCGTTCCCTGAGCCTACCAACTCTCTTATCGAGGGTAGCTGCAGGGAAATTCTTGCAAATCTGGCAGTCTGCCTTGAGGTGGTCAAACCCCAGACAATAAACACATGTGGTGTGTGGGTCAGCCTTGGCAAAGGCTTCTCCACAGACACTACAGTGCTGAAACCCAGTGGGCCTGGTTTTTCTTTTGGGTTTCTCAGACATAGTGCCAGCCTAACCAAAAACGTGCCTGTTTACGGATTATCAAGCAAAGACACCCTTATCGGTTCCCAACCGTGTCACGGGTTGTGGAAAAAAACATAATGAAATCCGTTTTTTTTAGAACCGATAAGAACCGGGAACTGCACTCTAAATGCAATTTAACAAAGTTTAAACACAACCTGATCGGTTCAAACCGAACCGATAATATCGTTTGCAAGTTCCACACAGAAATAAAGTAAAACCTATCTATTACTTACGGTACCACAGACAGAGCTTGAACCGACCGGTTGCGGTTAAAATAAAAACAAAATGCGGTTTAAAAACCGAGAATTACAATTTTTAACCGACAAAATGAACCGAGCAGTAGGAGAAATCTCCGGAGCGACTTCAGTGAGGCGGAGTAAAGAATCTGACAGTTTGAGTTTGAAGAACAACAGACAGAGTTTTCAACCGAGCTCGCACTCAAGATTCCATGCCTGGCATGGAAGAAAAAATTACTCACCTTAGTAATTGCTTTTCTTCTCATGGAGTCTTGCTATATTATAACATTAGCAGTCAGCCACTGCAGCTGAACTGCCCCGGAGAGGAAGGAGTTAACTCCAGAGGATCTGGAGTTCTACAGCGTGAGGGCACTGTGCCTAAAGCTCTATCTGGCAGTTTCAAATGAAACTGTCAGATCTTTACGAAGCTAACATCAAAGAACAGAAAGTCTGTGTGGAAAAAACTACACTAGCCCATGGCTACCTACTAGTAGTAGTAACAACAATATAAACAACAAAGAAACACTCAGAACCATAATAACAAAAATTGATGGTATTATGGTTCGTTTTACCACCCTTGACAAGCACATTATGAACCCCCCCTTCCCCCCAAGACTCAAGTCCAGGAAGGAGGCAATATAAATAACCTAAATGAAAGCAACCAGATCCCTAACCCAAAGGAAAGAGGGTAAAGGGATAACTACAATGGCATGACACAGTGCTTGCACCAATTCGCCACCCCTACCCAAGTAGAGGTTCTGAGAGGGGCAGGAGGGAGGGTGGTTATAATATAGCAAGACTCCATGAGAAGAAAAGCAATTACTAAGGTGAGTAATTTTTTCTTCAAACACCATGAAGTCTTGCTATATTATAACATTAGCAGAGTACACAGCAGTACCTCCATGGAGGAGGGTCAGAACCTACTTAGGAAATAGGCTCTGAAGCACAGCTGTGCCAAACCGAGCATCTCTCCTGGACTGGACATCCAGGAATAATGCTTGGTAAAGGTGTGAACTGTCTTCCAGGTAGCAGCTTGACAAATCTCCAGAATGGGAATGTCCCTAGCAGCCGCTAGAGATGCAGCTGTACCCCTGGTGGAGTGGGCCCTCAATCCTGAGGGGGGTACTCTACCTAGTTTCTGATAACAGAATTGGATACAAGAAACAATCCACCTTGCAATTGTTCTCTTAGTGGCAGGTTTCCTTTGCCAACCTAGGTAGTGAAACAGTTGGAGGGATTCAACCTATGACCTCTGGTGCGCTCAAATAGTAGCTTAAGGCTCTTTGACATCCAAGCTGTGCAGTCTCCTCTCACCTGAGGAAGAATGCTCAGTGAAAAATACTGGGAGAGATAGATTGATTCAGGTGGAAATCAGAAACCACCTTAGGCAAAAACTTTCTACTAGTCCTAAGGACTACCTTATCTCTGTGGAAGAGAAAAATCTTCTTCCACTGACAGGGCCTGTAACTCACTTATGCGTCTGGCAGAGGTGATAGCTACTAGGAAAACGGTTTTCCAAGTTAAATACTTGAGCTCTGCTGAAGACAGAGGCTCAAAGGGGGGTTGCATTAACTGAGCAATGCAAATATTCAGGTCCCAGGCGGGAGCTGGTTCCCGAAAAGGAGGGTTAGTATGAAGTAACCCTTTAAAAAACTTGGAGAACACAGGGTGAGAAGAAAGGGAGGCAGGCTTCCCTGCTGACACAAAAGCAGAGACAGCTGCCAGATGAACCTTCAGGGTAGCTGGTCTAAGGCCTAGGGAATTCAGATGGACCAAATATTCCAGAAGTATGGGAAGATCAGCAGATTCTGGGATAATCTGCCTCTCAGAGCACCAGATGGAAAACCTCTTCCACTTAGAATTATAAGTGGCCCTAGTGGAAGGCTTCCTAGAAGCCTTTAAAATATCCATGACACCTTGAGAAAGGTGTAAGTCAGCAATTCTAGCTCCTCAAGAGCCAAGCCTTGAGGTGGAGGGATTTGAGGTCCAGATACCACACTCTCCCCTGTGCACAGGCCAGTAAGTCGTGGACTCTGGGTAGGCTCAGGGCAGGGTAGACTGCCAAGGACAGAAGCAGAGGGTACCAGGGCTGTCTGGCCCAATCTGGGGCAATCAGAATCACTCTGCAAGGTTGAGATCTGATTTTTACTAGTACCCTGAAAAGAAGAGGAAAGGGAGGAAAGGCATACAGGAACTTCCTTTCCAGTCCAACAGAAAGCGCCCAGAGGGACTGAGCCCAGTACTGGAGGCCTGCAACAGAAAAGAGGAAGTTGATGGTTGTCTGGGGCTGCAAAGATCTATCTGAGGAGTGCCCCATCTGGCAAAGACGGACCCCAGCACTTGTGGATTCAGAGCCCATTGAGATGGCCTGAGAAATTCTGCTGAGGGCGTCCGCCAGGACATTGTCCTTCCCTGGGAGGTGAACCGCTATCAGGGAGGTGTTCAGGGAGTATGCCAGAGACCACAACTTCATTGCTTCGGTGCACAAGGCTGAAGACCGAGTGCCCCCTTGCTTGTTGATGTACCACATTGTGGTGGTATTGTCTGTCCTGACTTGAACCACTTTGTTCTGGACAGAATCTGAAAACACCCGAAGAGCTAAAAAGACAGCTCTGAGTTCCAACAGATTGATGTGGAGCAGAGATTCCTGAGGAGACCACACTCCCTGGGTGGCAAGATCGCCCAGGTGAGCCCCCCACCCTAACAGGGAGGCATCCGTGGTGAGGGTGAGGGAGTGAGAAATGGGAATGAAGGGAACCCCCTGTCTTAAATTGCTCTGGACCTGCCACCAGTGGAGGGCTAGGATCAGAGTTTGAGTAACTGGAACCAACTTGGTAAGGGGGTCCTTCCTTTGAGACCAATAGGCCCTCAAATGGAACTGAATGTCCCTCATCTGGAATCTTGCTCCCTGCACGACAGCTGTGGAAGCAGCCATGTGCCCAAGGAGTTGCAGAAAATGCCTTGCTGGTCGAGAGACCCGCAGGGTAAAGGAGGATGCCAGGGCGATGAGTCTGTCCACCCTTTCCGAGGGAAGAAAAGCCCTGGCTAACCTTGTGTTCAATTCTGCGCCTATGAAAGTTAGGACCTGAACCGGTTCCAGAACTGACTTTGGTAAGTTTAGCAGGAATCCCAGGAAGTGAGAAGCTGCTGGTGACTTGCAAATGGGTTTCACCTGACCTGGAGACTGACCCACAATGAGCCAGTCGTCCAGGTAGGGAAACACAGCAACCCCTTGCCTTCTTAAGTGAGCCACTACTACAGTGAGACATTTTGTGAATACCCTTGGCGCAGAGGTCAGGCAAGGGCATTGTCCCCAGTTGGTAGTGGCCTGAGGGCAGTTCGAACCTGAGGTACTTCGTGAGAAGGCCTGATCAGAACATGAAAATAGGCATCCTTGAGGTCCAGGGAAGCTAGCCAGTCCCCTGGCCTTAGGGAAGGCAATATCATTGCCAGAGTCAACATTTTGAACTTTGGTTTCAAAAGATGCTTGTTCAGGTACCTTAAATCTAGAATGGGCCGCCATTCTCCTGTCTTTTGGGGAAAGCATCTTGAATAAAGCCCTTGCCCTGATGGCAAGGAGGAACCCTTCCACTGCTTTGCAGTCCAGAAGAGAAGAAACCTCTGCTTCCAAAGCAAGGGCTTCTGAAGGATTTGCAGGTGGAAAATGTCTGGCTCTCATCTTTGGAAAGTGTTTGAAGCTGAGAACCAGACCCTGGCCTATTACCTCCAGAACCCATCTGTCCCGTAGTTAGGGACAGCCAGTTCGGCTGAAATAGGCCAACCTGCCCACTGGTACAAGAGACTGGCCCTGGGCACCCCATCAGGGTGCTCTGCTTAGCAGCAGCCTTAGGCTGAGGGAGGGGACGGTCTACTGTGCCTCGCTACACCTGCCTCTGAAGAAACCCTCTGCGAGACAGCAGAGGAGGCTTGAAATTGGTAAAAGGCCTGAAAAAGCCTGCCCTTGCCCTCTGGGAGCATGCCTTGTGGCATGGCATGCTTCTCCTTAGCCTGGGCACTTTTGTAGGTAGTTCTGTATTCATCCATCTTTTTCATATAGTTTTCTGTTTGCTCCCCAAACAGAGAATTTCCCACTACAGGAAAATCCATAGCCTTTGACTGGGTATCTTGGGACAGATTAGTGCATCTGAGCCATGCCAACTCACGGAAAGCTACAGAAGTGGCCATGACCCTAGAGGAAACATCATTAACATCAACAGCAGTATGAAATTGAACTTTAGAGGCTTCAATGCCATCAGCAGCCACCTGTTCTCAACTCACTAGCCAGCTGGCCATGGGCCTGCTTGGCTAACTGCAATACTGTGTCCCACCTAGATTTCTGATATCTAGCCACATAAGCCATATAATTTGCCTGCCTGAGTCCCAAAGCTGCCATATACTGTTTCTTCGCCATGGCATCAATCTTCCTGGAATCCTTATCAGGAGGATGTGAGGCCAGAGGAATATTAGCCTTGTCACAGGCTGCAGCTTGTACCACACCTACATGACTACACTGTTCAGTAAGGAAGTCTGTATCCGAGCCTGACAAAGTATACCTTCTGTCCATTTTTTTATCTACAGGAGGGACAGAATGAGGATTTTTTAAAATCTTTGTTGTTTGCTTCCTAAATGACTTATGCAAAGGAATAGACAACCTCCTAGACTCTGGAATATCCATCATTTCCATAAAATCAGGCTCCTCTTGCTCATCCACAGCCTCCTCTAAAGGAAGCTGGAGGGTTTCTGCAACCTTTTTGTAAAAAATAAAGAAAGAAGGGGACTCAGACAGAATAGGAGGAGATTCTAAAGGTCTGTCTGGAGAAGTGTCCTGTTCAATGGGCACGTCCAGACCCCCCCAGCCACACATATATTGATCAAATTCCTCCTCCCCCTCCTGTGGTTCATAAAAATCCTCAACTTCAAAATCCTGAACCACTGGGACTGAACGAACCAACCTTTTACCAACTGTTGGTGGTTCTACAGATCCCTGAGACAGTGACTGGACAATCTGAATGGCTTTAGCTATCTCTGCAGCAGTTGGAGACACAATTTTGGACCCCAAACCTACTGATTTCCTTGTCTTTTTACTCGGGACTGGTTCCTCTGAACCAGCCTTCCTTTTGCCCGAGGAAGTCTCGCCCTGGTCAGAGGGCACTCCCTCTGGTCCAGTGGGTACTGGACCAGGCTGGCCATCCGGGTCAGCGGACTTTTTGGCCTCTCGTTCCCTGAGCCGGCCCAATCTCTTTTCCAGGGTGGCTGCAGGGAAATTTTTACACACCTGGCAGTCTGACAGGAGGTGGTCAGCCCCCAGACAATAAACACAAGTGGTGTGTGGGTCAGCCTTGGCAAAGGCCTCCCCACAGACATCACAGTGTTGAAACCCAGTGGGCCCGGTTTTTCTTTTGGGTTTCTCAGACATAATGCCAGCCTAACCAAACTTGCCCTTTTGATGGCAGTGCCAGGCAAGACACCCTTATCGGTTCCCTAACCGTGTCAAGTGTTGAAAAAAAAGCGTTATAATTCTGGTTTTTAGAACCGATAAGAACTGGAACCGCAGCTCAAAACCCACTGTACACTTTTAAAATGCAGAAATAACAAACCAATCGGTTCAAAACCGAACCGATAATTAATTTTCCACACAGACTTAAAATTTAGTACTTACGGTTACCAGATAGAGCTTTAAAACCGAAATGCGGTAAAAATAATGACTTTTGCAGGTTCAAATGAACCGAAAAATACTCGCTTGAACCGAGAATGAACCGAGCTGAAGGAGTTGATCTCCGGAGCGACTGTTCAGTGAAGCGGAGTAAAGAATCTGACAGTTTCATTTGAAACTGCCAGATAGAGCTTTGGGCACAGCGCCCTCGCGCTGTAGAACTCCAGATCCTCTGGAGTTAACTCCTTCCTCTCCGGGGCAGTTCAGCTGCAGTGGCTGACTGCTAATGTTATAATATAGCAAGACTTCATGGTGTTTGAAAGTTAACTCTTTCACCTCCGGAGCAGTTCTAAGGCTGGGACAAACTGCATATGTCATAATATAGCAAGACTTCATGTTGTTTGAAACTAGGTTCTGAGAGGGGAGGCGGGGGGCAGGTCAGAATACAGCAAGACTCCATTAGAAGAAACAACATTACTAAGGTGAGTAATTTTTTCTTCAAACAACATGAAGTCTTGCTGTATTGTGACATATGCAGACTACCAAGCAGTACCACCATGGAGGAGGGACAGAACCTACTTTGGAAACAGGTTCTGAAGTACTGCTGTGCCAAACCGAGCATCACTCCTAGCCTGGATATCCAGAGAGTAATGCTTGGTGAACATATGAACTGTTTTCCAGGTGGCTGCTTGACAAATTTCTAAGAGAGGAATATCTCTGGCAGCAGCCAGGGAAGCAGCTGTACCTCTATTGGAATGAGCCTTCAGACCTGAAGGTTGAGTTCTACCCAGTTTCTCATAGCAGAATTGTATACAAGAAACAATCCACCTGGCAAGAGATCTCTTAGTGGCAGGTTTGCCCTTACCAACCTCTCCATACGTGAGGAACAACTGGAGGGATTCAAACTTGTGACCCTTGGTGCGCTCTATGTAGTAGCTCAGGGCCCTTTTAACATCTAAGCTGTGTAGCCTCCTCTCTCCAGAGGAGGAGTGGTCAGTGAAGAAAACAGGGAGAGACACAGACTGGTTGAGGTGGAAATCTGAAACCACTTTCGGCAAAAACTTTCTATTAGTTCTTAGGACCACTTTATTTCTATGGAAAGAGATGAAATCAGGTTCCATTGACAGGGCTTGCAATTCACTGATATGCCTGGCAGAGGTAATGGCCACCAAAAACACAGTTTTCCAAGTCAAGTACTTAAGCTCTGCAGAGGACAAAGGCTCAAAGGGGGGTTGCATAAGCTGAGCAATGCAAACATTAAGGTCCCAAGCAGGAGCAGGATCCCTAAAGGGGGGATTGGTGTGAAGAAATCCCTTGAAAAACTTACAAAACAAAGGATGGGATGATAGAGGGGAAGGCTTGCCTACTGACAAGAAAGCAGAAACAGCTGCCAAATGTACTTTAAGGGTAGTTGGTCTGAGGCCTAGGCCAATAAGATGGACCATATAGTCCAGAACCGTAGGCAACTCAGCAGAATCTGGAGAAATATTTTTCTTAGAACACCAAAGGCTGAATCTTTTCCCTTGGAGTTGTAAGTCTTTCTGGTGGAAGGCTTTCAAGAAGCCTTAAGGATATCCAGAACCCCTTGGGAAAGATGCAGATCAGCAAACTCTAACTCTTCAAGAGCCATACCTTAAGATTGAGAGACCGAAGATTCGGGTACCAAATCCTCTCCTGAGAGGATGTCAACAGGTTGTAATTCCTGGGAAGAGACAGGGGAAAGTGGACTGCTAGGGACAGCAACAGGGGATACCAGGGCTGTCTGGCCCAGTCTGGATCAATCAGAATCACTTTGCATGGTTGTGACCTTATCTTGGCTAACACTTTGAACAGGAGAGGGAAGGGGGAAAAGCAAACAGAAATTTCCCTTCCCAATTCAGGATCAGAGCATCCAGGGGGACTGAGCCCAAGACTGCAGGTCTGCAACAAAAGAAAGGAAGTTGGTGATTGTCTGGGGCTGCAAAAAGATCTATCTCTGGAGTGCCCCATCTCAAGAAAATCACTTTCAAAACTAGAGGATCTAGGGTCCATTCGTGATGGCTCTGGGATATTCTGCTCAGTGCATCTGCTAAGACATTGTCCTTCCCTGGGAGGTGAACTGCTATCAGAGAGGTTTGCAGGGAATAGGCCAGGGACCACAACTTTATTGCTTCTGTGCACAAGGCCATATACCAAGTGCCTCCCTGCTTGCTGATGCACCACATGGTGGTGGTGTTGTCTGTTCTGACCTGGACCACCTTGTTCTGCACAGATTTGGAAAAAGCCTGCAGTGCCAAAAACACTGCTCTGAGTTCCAAGAGAATGATGTGAAGCAGAGATTCCTGAGGTGACCACAGTCCTTGGGTGGTAAGATCCCCCAGATGGGCTCCCCAGCCCAGCAGGGAAGCATCTGTGGTGAGTATCACTGAATGAGACTGAGTGACAAAAGGAACCCCTTGTCTCAAATTGTCCTGATCCTGCCACCATTGCATGGCCTGGATCAGGGTTCGAGTCACTGGGACTAGTTTGGTAACGGAATCCTTTCTTTGGGACCAGAAGGCTCTTAAGTGGAATTGAATGTCCCTCATCTGGAATCTTGCTCCTTGGACCACTGCTGTGGAATCTGCCATGTGGCCCAGAAGCTGAAGGAAATGCCTTGCTGGTCGAGACACCTGAAGGGTGAATGAAGAAGCCAGTTCCATGAGGGTCCTTGCCCTTTCCAGGGGAAGGAAGGCTCTTGCCTTTACTGTATCCAGCTCTGCCCAGTGAAGGTGAGGAGCTGTACTGGTTTGAGAACTGATTTTGGAAGGTTGAGAAGGAATCCTAAGGAAGTGAGCACTTGCTGAGTCACTTGCACATGTGACTTGACTTGGTCTGGAGACTGACCTACTATGAGCCAGTTGTCCAAGTATGGGAAGATGGAGATCTTTTTTCTCCTTAGGAAAGCAACCACTACTGCCAGGCACTTTGTGAAAACCCTTGGGACTGATGTTAGGCCAAAGGGCATTGCTTTGAATTGATAGTGGCCTGAGAGCAACTCGAACCTGAGGTATTTTCTGTGGTAGCACCTGATGAGAATGTGAAAATAGGCATCTTTGAGGTCCAGGGAGGCTAGCCAGTCCCCTGGCCTTAGAGAGAGAAGGATTATTCTGAGTCACCATTTTGAACTTTGGCTTTAAAAGGTGTTTGTTCAGATATCTTAGGTCCAGGATGGGCCACCATTCTCCTGTCTTTTGGGGGGTTAGGAAGTACCTGGAGTACAATCCTTTCCCCTTGTGTAGGGTGGGAACCCTCTCTATAGCTCTGAGAGCTAGGAGGGAAGAAACCTCTGCCTCTAAGGCAAGGGTCTCTGATGGATTTGCAGGTGGAAAGGATCTGGTTCTCATCTTGGGAAATTTTTTGAAGCTGAGAACCAGCCCCTGGCTTACTACTTCCAGGACCCACTTGTCTGATGTTAGAGACTTCCAATCCAGGACAAAGTAAGCCAGCCTGCCCCCTACTGGTATGGGAGAATCAGCCCAGGCAGACCCATCAGGGTGTCTGCTTGGCAGGGGCTTTAGGCTGAGGGGTGGATGCAGGCCTGCTCATCCCCCGTCTGCCTCTCCCTCTAAAGAACCCCCTCTGAGAGTAAGAACAGGAGGCCTGAGCTTGGTAAAAAGGCCTTTGGAAAGGCCTGCCCCTGCCCATGGACTGCTGCCTTTGAGGAGTTGCTTGCCTTTCTTTAGCCTGAGCACTCCTGTAAGTGGTCCTGTACTTGTCTATCTTTTTCATGTAGTTCCCTGTCTGCTCCCCAAACAGAGAATTACCAATAACAGGGAAATCCATGGCCTTAGCCTGGGTATCCTGTGATAGGCTAGTACATCTGAGCCAAGCCATCCTCTGTAGAGCCACAGATGTAGCTATGACTCCTGATGAAACATCACTGGAGTCCACAGCAGCATGCAATTGTACTTTAGATGCTTCAATCCCATCTTCAGCCACCTGCTCCAGCTGCTTGGCAAGCTGGTCAGGGGCCTGTTTAGCCAGAGCCAGCACAGTGTCCCACCTGGACTTCTGCTATTTAGCTGTGTAGGCCATATAGTTAGCCAGCCTGAGTCCCAAAGATGCTGCCATGTACTGTTTCTTTGCCATGGCATCAATCTTCCTGGAGTCCTTGTCTGGGAGGTGTGATGCCAAGGGGATATTTGCCTTATCACAGACAGCAGCCTGCACTACCCCAACATGGCTGCATTGCTGGAAAAGGAACTCAGTGTCTGAGCCTGAAAGAGTATACCTCTTGTCCATTCGTCTGTCCACAGGAAGTATGGAATCAGGAGACTTAAGAATTTTATGTGTCTGTTTCCCAAAGGATTTGTGGAGGGGAATAGATAGTCTCCTGGACTCTGGGATGTCCATCATCTCGACAAAATCAGGCTCCTCCTGATCCTCTACTGCTTCCTCCACAGGAAGCTAGAGGGTCTCAGCCACTTTTTTGTAAAACATATAGTGAGAAGGGGACTCAGAAAGCCTAGGAGGAGAACACCTGAAGATATGTCTGGGTCAATAGGCACATCCAGACTTTCATAATCACCATCATCATCCTCATACTCTCCTCCCTCCTCCTCCAGTTCATAAAATTCTTCCAAAGCGTAATCCGGAACCAGGGGAACCAACCGAACCAAAGCCCTGCCAGATGGTGCCGGTTCGGTCGGAATCGAAGTATGCGATTGCACTATCCTTATCGCCTTGGCTATCTCATCGGCGATCGGAGTATGAATTTCTGGGTCCGAACCGGACGATTTATCTTTTCTTTTCCTTTTTACCGGAACTGACTCCTCAGAATCGGCTCTCCTTTTGCCCGAAGAAGTATCGCCCTGGTCAGAGGGAACTCTTCTGGTTCGATCAAAACCGAACCGGGTTGGCCATCCGGGTCAGCGGACTTCTCGGTCTCCCTTTCCCTCAGTCAACCTAATCTCTTTTCCAGATTTGGAAAAATTCTTACAAATTTGGCAGTCTGAATCGAGGTGGTCAAACCCCAGACAATAAACACAGGTGGTGTGGGGATCAGCCTTGGCAATGACTTCCCCACACACACTGCAGCGTTGAAACCCAGTGGGCCTGTTTTTTTTCTTGGGTTTCTCAGACATGGCCAATCCTAACCAAAACGTACCCTTTTTTCAGCAATCCGCCAGGCAAGACTCCCCTAGCGGTTCCTGACCGTGTCACGGGTCTTGGAAATAAACGTAATAAAATCTGTTTTTTTTAGAACGATACGGATCGGTTACCACACTCTACATAAATCACAAACTTTTTTTACCTGAAACTGATCAGTTCAGCTGAACCGATTCACAATTTACAAGTTCCACACAGAAACTACACAGAAAACCTATCTAGTACTCACAGTACCACAGACAGAGACTTGAACCGTCTGAGCGGTAACAGCAATTCAGTAGAAACCGAGTGAAAAAACGAAACTTCAATTGACTTTTTTGAACCGAGCAAAGGAGAAATCTCTGGAGCGACTATTCAGTGAGGCGGAGTAAAGAATCTGACGGTTGGAGTTTAAACAACAGCAGACAGGGGCTTCAACTGAGCTCGTGGTGAACATTCCATGCTGGCCATGGAAAGTTTAACTCTTTGTTCTCCGGAGCAGTTGAAAGGCAGGACCTAACTGCATATGTCAGAATACAGCAAGACTTCATGATGTTTGAACCAGGCTTGCCTCAGCCAGAAAGGAGCGATGAGGATCATTCTCGCCCCTTCCGACCTTAGCTTGTTGAGCACTCTCAGGATCAGAGGAATCAGAGGGAAGGCATAAATGAATCTGTCCCTCCAGCATAGAGAAAGCGTGTCCTGACAAAAAACGTCTCGCCCTGGAGCAAGCGAGCAGAAGACAGCAAGTTTGGCGTTGTTGGAGGAGATGAAGAGGTCCATTTGAGGAATCCCCCAATGCTGGAAGCTGTTGTTTAGCACAACCTAGTCGAGTTTCCACTCGTGAGACTTGGCTGACAAGCGACTTAAGAGCATCCGTGAGAATGTTCTCTGTCCCTGGCATGTAGACAGCTGTCAGATGAAGGCTGTGCTGGGACGCCCAGTGCCGGACTCTCATGGTTTCCCCACAGAGGGGATAGGAACAAGTTCACCCCTGTTTGTAGAGATACCAGACAACACACATGTTGTCTGATTGTATGAGAAGATAACCGGGAAGAACAATCGGAAGGAGAGCCTGGAGGGTATAAAGGACTGCCCTCAGCTCAAGGACGTTTATATGGAGTGTCTTTTTGAACTGAGACCAGCTACCCTGAGTCCGATGGCACCTGAGATGGGCACCCCAGCCTGCCCCTGACGCGTCCGTCGTCAGGGTCTGGGTGGGTGGGACGGTACAGAACAGAGTCCCCAGACTGAGTTGTTGTGGAATTGTCCACCACTGCAAGTCCCTGATCATAGGATCAGACACAAGGATCTCGTGATCCAGGTCATCCTGGGTCTGATCCCATTGAGTCCGTAGGGTCCACTGAGAGATCCTCATGTGGAGATGACCTAGTGGGACGGTCGGAATAGCGGCCACCATCAGGCCGAGAAGGCAGAGGACCTTCCTGGCTCCGACCTTTCTGAGACCCGATAAGAACCGAGCCTGGTTTGACAGTGCCTCGGCTCTGTCCGGGGCCAAAAAAGCCTTGCCTAGGGTCATGTCCAACACTGCTCCTATGAACTGCAGCCATTGGCAAAGGATCAGATGGGACCTGACAAGGTTGACTGTAATTCCCAGGTCAGAGAAAACTTGAAGAAGAAGAAGAAGAATCAGCTTTTATATAGCGCTTTTCATACATCCAAAGTGCTTTACAAGCAATGCTAGACTGGTAGTGAAGTGACTGAATGTGTGGTGGCGGCCATATCGCACATCATCACCCACACACAGCTGGATAATTGCATGAACCGGTTTATGGGAAGGGGAATGTTGGCCAGGACACCGGGAATGTTCCCTACTCTTTGCGAAGAGTGCCCTGGGTTCTTTTACTTCCACCTGGACACCCACCAGGACAAGGCCAGGATGGGCAGAAGGGACCTCGGTTTAATGTCTCATCTGAAGGACGGCACACCCCAGCAGTACAGCAACCCCCAATACTGCTCTCAGATGCCAGCAATTTTTAGGTGCAAGTTCAATCCTGGTGCAGGACGAGAACCCACGACCTTCTAGTCCAGAGGCGGATGTGCAACCAACTGAGCCACGCTGACACCTAGGTGAGGGAAAGGGAGCCCAAAAGCTCCTCCCTGGACGGGGCTGCCAGAAGCCAATCGTCCAAGTAGGGAAAGACTTCGACCCCCTTGCTAAGCAGGAAGGCCGCTACCACCACCAGGCATTTGGTAAATATTCAAGGGGTCGAGGATAGACCAAAAGGAAGGGCCCTGAACTGGTAGTGGGACCCTTGAAAACAAAAACAGAGGTACTTGTGGTGGGAGTGGCAAATCGGGATAGGGAGGTAGGCATCCTGCATATCCAGGGCACACAGACACAGGCCCGGCAGAAGCATGGTAGGAAGGCTCTAAAGGGAGAGCATTTGGAACTGTATGTACTCCACAAACTGGTTGAGAGAGCTGAGGTCGAGAATGGGCCTCAGATCTCCAGTTTTCTTTGTTACTAAGAAGAAGTGAGAGTAGTAGCCTGTCCCCTGAAGGTGGAGGAGGAGAAGAACAGGTTCTATAGCCCCTTTCAGCAGAAGAGTGTGTATCTCTTCCAGTACCAACTGCAGATGAGTGGGGGAGTACGATGAGGAAGGGGTTGGTCTTCGAGGGGGTTTCTGAATAAACTCTATTGAGTGTCCTTCTGAAATCAGCAGGAGCACCCAGGTGTCTGCCGTTATCCCCTCCCAGCCCGGCAGATGGGAGGAGAATCTCCCCCATACCGGTTCCTCTGAACGGGACAGAGGCAGTGGGAGAGGCAAGGAGTCAGGAGGCGGAGGGCAGAGTAGCGGCCAAGGCCCTGGGAGCTTTCTTGCTGGGAGGGGTCCTTGGCAGCTGTCTCAGCTTTACGTTTGTTGGGACATCTGGATTGCGTCTGCTTAGACCTTTGGCAGTGGGGAGCCGAAAGGACCATTTCAGCCCTTGAGAGGGTTTGTACATTGCCTGAACAGACTTTAATGCCAAACCCATCACCTGTAATTCAGTGATGATACCCTTGACATCACCGCCAAACAGCACGGACCCTCTGAAGGGAGCATCATTGATGGCCGATTGTACTTCAGGAGCCAGACCTGACACTCAAGAGCTATGCATGACACCGCAAGGATACGGTGAAGGCTGAGCTCCTGCCTGCTGTGTCCACCACGTCATAAGTAGCACGGAGCATGTTTCTATAGGCTGAAGGCGCGGAGCGGACAAGATCTTCCAGTTCCTGCTTAGTCTGGGACTCTGGGAGGGAGTCCAGTTTTCATTCCATCTGACTATGGATGGCCTTCTGGTAGCCCCCCTTGTGGCCGATATAGTTGAGGGTCCTCATGCCAGAGTGGAAGAAGCATAAATCTTTTTCCTGTACTGGTCCAGAAAATGGGACTCCTTGTCAGGAGGGGACGAGCTAAGGTGCTTAGAGTTGCCTGACTGGTTGTGTGTGGCACTAATCACTACTGAATCAGTCTTGGAGTGAAGGCTGAGAAAGTCCTTCCCCTCGGGACCCTGGTATAGCCTGTCTGCCTTCCGAGGAAGAGGGCTAATGAGGAAGGTTGCCTCGAGTCAAGATCCATGCTAGACTCTATCCAAGGTGGAATCAGGGTGGGAGAAGTCTCTAGGAGATCCAGATGGGCTGTGAGCTTCTTACGCTGGGAGTCTGGCTCCCCTGATTGCCACTAGCAGGCAGCCTGGATTTTCTTCAGCAGCTCCAGAAAGGAAGGGTCTTCTGGAGAAGACTTCAGAGAACCTTGTGGCCTGGGTCTATCTGGAGGATGGAGCTTATCCTACAGGTCAGAGTGTCCGGAGTCCAAATCTGACTCTGAAGACTCCGATGATGCAGAAGTAGAAGAGTCCTCCCTAGGAGGAGGAGGATCGCCGTCTCTGGGGATTCACCAGGACAGCGTGTCCTCCCTGGCCCAAGAGCCAGAAGGTTCAGCTCTGGTGTCAGGCAGAGGTAAGGGAGTCTCTCCACATCGACGTAAGGGGACAGGCATCAGGCCTGGCGTTGGTAAACATTTTTCAACCTCTTGAGTGATCAGTGTTTTAGTTTCAGCCCACCAGGAGGCCAAGATCTCCCTCAAGTCCACCTGAGGCTGCAGGGTAGGAGGAGAGAAAAATCTGAAGGGGTTAGAACACAGGCAGTTAGTAGAGGCAGTGTTTGAAAGATGCTCATGTGCAAAGCGTTCCATCATTTGCATGTGTTCCATCTCTCCGGGCAGTCCAACCCTAAAACCTCACTGCATAAAGTAAACAATATACTGAGCATTACTGGGGTTAGAAACCCGTAATAAGGGTACCCGTAACATGATGGCGGGAGGCCTGGCATCGGGTATTCAGGTGCCAGGTATTGCAGCGTCGAGTAGTTTGGTATCAGGTACTGAGGTGCCAGGTACTGAGGAGCCGGATACCGGGGCGGGCGTTGGGTATGCAGGCGCGGTACTTTGAGTCGGGGCACCCAACGGAGTCAAAGGTCCCGCGCCAGCCCTGCAGGTGGATTAGAAGGGTCGGGCATCGCCCCGGAGGGCGTAGGTCCTGAAAGGGGACCTGCCGGGGTGGGTCCGGGAACCCAGAAGGCTCAGATGGTAAAGGTCGCCCGTCAGGAAGCGGTATGCCGGAGGGTGACGTCAGGTGGTCTGGCGTCAGGTCTGGCATCTGAGGATCCGGCGCCTGGGGGAGGCACCACTGACTGCACCATTTCAGGCTTCTCGACCCCAACTGGAGAGGAAGGAGTGAACTCCTTGAGAGGAGCCGGAGGAGACGCAGGGACTTCAGTAGGCAATATGACAGGTGTGCACTGTGGCAACTCTCCGGATCAGGGTAGAAGAACCCGATATCGGGTGCGTTGAGGACGCTTCATGCAAGCAACGCATCAATTTACCAGCATGTCCAGGCGGATGTCAGTCAGACTGATGCCCAGCTTATCGGACGCACTCTGACTGGTAGGCAGGAGTGTGGGCCTCCTTTGCCCCGGAGGCCCCCGTCACGCCCTAGCATGAGCCGGACGGGGAGGGGTTGACGCCGGCTTAGATACCATTAAGGCGGATGTCGAAGGATGATCCCTGGGAGGGAAGTTACCTGGAGGGCCACAACTCCAGCCGAACTCAAGGTTGCTGTGAATGGCGAGTCCCGATCCCTGTACTTCTCCATATCCCTCCTTTTCTTGTGATGGCCCTCGGGAGAAGCTGACGCCTACCTCAATTTCATCAGTTCCTTTTCCATAGATGATATCTTCTTTTTAAGCAAATGGGCTTCCAGGGACTGCTGCCTTCGTTACCAAGTAGCAATGTTGAATTTTCGGCAGTGTTCATACTCCTCCGCGCGGTGGTCTGGGCTCAGACAGAAGAGGCAGAGGGAATGGCCATCCTTGTGAGGGAGCTGGGATCCACACGAGTCGCACTTGTTTTTATGCGATTCCAATGGCATTGGGAATGACATGCACAGCGAGGTAATAGCACACAATTATCAGAAAAATTAAGAAAATTGTCAAAAAAAAAGATTTTATACTTATCCAAATGCGAAATGAGCGAGCGCTGTTCTTCCATGAGGTACTTTCGCAAGCCGATGGTGGTAAAGAACTGGAGGGTGGGCCTCGGGACCACTCCTTTATACTGACACCAGTCACCTGACATGGGGGCGGTCCACACCAGAGATTGCTAGCTACAGATTTTTCCGTGGGGTCCTGACACTTGGCGGCTTAGTCCTACTTGTGAATGCCTACCGCAAGAGCCCTCTCGAAGTAAAATCAGAAATTCAAGGACACTTACCACATTCTTGTAAGTTGTAACACCATTCTGAAACTGAAAGAAAAAAAGAACAAGAAGGGCTTCAGGATGCAGTTTAAAAATTAAGACATGATTTTATGCACAAAATGAATAACTAATACTGTAGAATCATACAATACTGTAGAGTATAATGTTTGCTTGTACTAATGCAAGCTGTAGTTACATCTGAGCTCAACAATGAAGGCTGTGTGACCTAGTGGTTAGAGCACCGGCTTGGGAACTAGGAGACTGCAGATTTGAATCCTGCTAGAGCCAAATACTCAGTATGTGAACTTATGGAAGTCATTTAACCTCTCAGTGCTCCAGTCCACCCAGCTGCAGAAATTGGGAACAAAGCAGGACTCCACTGAAAACAAAGACATTGCATTTCAGTTGTGCTATCCTTGATTGATAAATTCTAATTCTTAAAAAAAAAAAAAATGTGAATGAACCCAGACTATAGGAGAAGTAATGGCAACATGGTCCAGTCTCCAACGGCAGGGGCACTATACACAGCAGTGTTGGTGGGCTCGCCAAAAGAAAAGTAATGTTCAACCTGAATCCTTGAGTGTAATATCATACAGTATTCTCCACATAACTGAACTCCTTTAATAAGTACATCCAATGTCTATCCCAGTTGGCTTCATGATACATCTCTGCAACCCCTCAGAGCCAGCTCTAGTATTCACTCCCAGCTATGGCATAGGAATACAAGAAAAAATTACTCACCTTAGTAATTCTGTTTCTTCTAAAGGAGTCTTGCTGTATTCTGACATATTCTGATATATAGCAGTTAGCTCCAGCACTTGAACTGCCTCAGAGAGGAAAGAGTTAAATTCTATGCCGAGCATAGAACGTTGAGCTCGAGCTCGGTTCAAACCTCTGTCTGCTGCACTTTGAAGTGTAACTGTCAGATTCTTACAAGCTAATACTAACTAACCCACTATGTGAAAATTGTAAAACGTTTCACTAGCCAAATGGCAACCAAATATTTTGGATTCCCCAAAAAACTCAAGTCGAGAAATCCAAAAACAGAAACTAGGTAGTGAACAACTAATGACTAATAAGAACAAAGAACATAACCCACTCCCTCTCTCTAAAAAGAGGGAGTGCCCAACTACACCCATGAGGTGCAACACTGCACCTGCCAGCCCATTTCCAAAAAAACATGTTCTGAGAGGGGAGGCAAGGAGGGAGGTCAGAATACAGCAAGACTCAATTAGAAGAAACACAATTACTAAGGTGAGTAATGTATTCTTCAAACAACATGAAGTCTTCCTGTATTCTGACATACTGCAGACTACCAAGCAGTACCTCCATGAAGGAGGGATTCGAACCTATTTTGGGAATAGGCTCTGCAGTACTGCTGTATCAAACCGAGCATCACTCCTAGCCTGGATATATAGAGAGTAATGCTTGGTGAATGTATGGACTGTTTTCCAGGTGGCTGCTTTGCGTATCTCTAGTAAGGGAATATCCCTGGCAGCGGCCAGGGAAACAGCTGTATCTCTAGTCAAATGAGCCCTCATACCTGAGGGCAGTATTTTGCCTAGCTTCTTATAGCAGAATTGTATACAAGAGACAATCCACCTGGCAAAAGTTCTCTTCGTGGCAGGTTTTCCCTTACCCACTCCCACATAAGTGAGGAACAACTGGAGGGAGTCAAACCTGTGAGCCTTAGTATGCTCAATGTAGTAACTAAGGGCCCTTTTAACAGCCAAACTGTGTAATATTTTCTCTCCAAAAAAGAATCATCAGTGAAGAATATAGGGAGAGACATGGATTGGTGCAAATGAAAATGTGAGACCACTTTAGGAAAGAACCTTCTATTGGTTCTAAGGATCACCTTATCTCTATGGAATGAGATAAAATCAGGCTCCACTGACAGCTTGCAACTCACTGATACGTCTGGCAGAGGTAATAATTACCAGGAACACAGTCTTCCAAGTCTAGTACTTATGTTCTGCTGAAGACAAAGGTTCAAAAGGGGGTTGCATAAGCTGGGAAATGCAAGCATTAAGATCCCAGGCAGGGGTAGGATCCCTAAAGGGAGGAATGGTATGAAGCAATCCCTTGAAAAATTTAGAGAAAACAGGATGATATGCCAGTGAAGAAGACTTCCCCACTGACAGAAAAACGAAGACAGCTGACAAATGTACTTTTAGGGTAGTTGGTAGAAAGCCTAGACCATTGAGGTGAACCAAATAATCCAGAACTATACACAATTCAGCAGTGTCTGGGGATATATGCTGTTTGGAACACCAGATACTGAATCTCTTCCATTTAGAATTATAAGTTTTCCTGGTGGCAGGTTTTTGAGAGGCTTTGAGAATGTCCAGAACCCCTTGAGATAGATGCAAACTTGCATACTCTAACTCTTCAAGAGCCATGCCTTGAGATTGAGAGACCGAAGGTCGGGATACCAAATACTCCCCTGAGAGGAAATTAACAGACTGTGATTCCTGGGAAGAGACAAGGGAAGATGGTCTGCTAGGGACAGCAACAGTGGATACCAAGGCTGCCTGGTCCAATCTGGAGCAATCAGGATCACTTTGCGAGACTGTGACCTTATCTTGACCAGGACCTTGAACAACAGAGGAAAGGGAGGTAAGGCATACAGAAATGTCCCTTCCCAATTCAGAATCAGAGCATCCAGAGGGACTGAGCCTAAGACTGGGGGTCTGCAACAAAAGAAAGGAAGTTGGTGATTGTCTGGGGCTGCAAAGAGATCTATCTCTGGAGTGCCCCATCTTGAAAAAATAACCTTTAACACTAGGGGATCCAGGGACCATTCATGATGGCCCTGGGAAATCCTGCTCAATGCATCTGCTAGCACATTGTCCTTTCCTGGGAGGTGGACTGCTACCAGAGAGTTCTGTAGTGAGTAAGCCAAGGATGATATTTTCATGGCTTCCTTGCACAAGGCCGTAGACCGAGTGCCTCCCTGCTTGCTGATGCACCACATAGTGGTGGTGTTGTCTGTCCTGACTTGAACCACCTTGTTCTTTACTGATTATGAGAAAGCCTGTAGAGCCAGGTAAACCGCCCTGCGCTCCAGAAGGTTGATGTGAAGAAAAGACTCCTGAGTGGACTACACTCCCTGGGCTGTGAGAGCCTCCAAGTGGGCTCCCCAACCCAGGAGAGAGGCGTCTTTGGTTAGGACCACAGAATGGGACTGAGAAATGAATGGGACCCCTTGCCTGAGATTGTTCTGATCCTGCCACCATTAAAGAGCCTGGATCAGAGTCTGAGTCACTGGAATCAGTTTGGACAAAGGATCTTTTTTCTGAGACCAAAGGCCCACAGATAAAACTGAATGTCTCTCATCTAAAATCTGGCCCCCAGGACCACTGCAGTGGATGCTGCCATGTGGCCCAGCAACTGAAGAAAGTGTCTTGCTGGTCGAGAGACCAGAGGGTGGAAGGAAGAAGCCAGCTCCATGATGGCCTTCACTCTTACCAAGGGGAGAAATTCTCTCGCTTTGACAGTGTCTAGTTCCATCCCTATGAAAGTCAACAGTTGCACTGGCTCAAGAACTGACTTGGGAAGACTGAGAAGGAAACCTAGAGAAGTGAGCATTTGCTGGGTCACTTTTAGATCTGACTTGACTTGGTCTGCAGACTGACCCACTATGAGCCAGTCATCCAGATACGAGAATATGGAGATATTTTTTCTCCTTAGGTAAGCCACTACTACTGCCAGACATTTTGTAAACACCCTTGGAGCTGATGTTAGGCCGAAGGGCATTGCTTTGAACTGGTAATGGCCTGAAGGCAGTTCGAACCTGAGGTACTTTCTGTGGGAGCACCTGATGGAAATGTGAAAGTAGGCATCCTTTAGGGCCAAGGAGGCTAGCCAGTCCCCTGGCCTTAGAGAAGGAAGAATTATTCCCAGAGTCACCATTTTGAACTTTAGCTTCAACAAATGTTTGTTCAGGTATCTTAAGTCTAGGATGGGCCACCACTCCCCTGTTTTTTTGGGGGGGTAGGGAAGTACCTGGAGTACAGATCTTTTCCTCTGTGTATTGTAGGAACTCTCTGTATGGCCCTTAAGGCCAGAAGAGATAAAATCTCTGCCTCCAGAGCAATGGTTTTGGAGATACTTGCAGGTGAAAAAGATCTGGCTCTCAGCTTTGGGATTTGTTTGAAGCTGAGACCCAGTCCCTGGCCTACTACCTCCAGGACCCACTTGTCTGAAGTAACAGACTTCCAGTCCTGGAAATAGTAGGCCAGCCTGCCTCCTACCGGAACAGAGGAGTCGACCCGGGCTGACACCTCAGGGTGTCTGCTTGGCAGAAGCCTTAGGCTGAGAGGTGGATGTAGCCCTGCTCAGCTCCCTTCTGCCTCTCCCTCTGAAGAACCCCCTCTGAGAAAAAGGAGAGGAGGCCTATGCTTGCTAGAAAGGACTATGAAATGGCCTGCCCTTGCCCCTGGCTTGCTGCCTTTGAGGAGTTGCCTGCCTTTCTTTAGCCTGTGCACTCCTATAGTTGGTCCTGTATTCATCCATCTTTTTCATATAATTCTCTGTCTGCTCCCCAAACAGAGAATTAACTACAGCGAAATCCATAGCCTTAGCCTGGGTATCCTGAGAGAGGCTAGAACACATGAGCTAAGCTAGTCTCCAAAAAGCCACAGATTGAGCCATGACTCTAGATGACACATAACTGGAGTCAACAGCAGCATTAAACTGGATCTTTGATGCCTCAATCCCATCGGCAGCCACCTCCTCCAGCTCCTTGGCAAACTGGGAGGAGGCCTGCTTAGCTAGTGTCAGTACAGTGTCCCATCTGGACTTCTGGTACCTGGCTGTATAGTCCATGTAATTAGCCTGCCTAAGTCCCAAGGAGTATACCAAGTACTGTTTCTTTGCCATGGCATCCAGCTTCCTGGAGTCTTTTTTGGGGGGGTGTGAAGCCAAGGGTATGTTAGCCTTATCACAGGCTGCAGCCTGCACAACCCCAACATGGCTGCACTGCTGGTACAAGTACTCTGTACCGCAGCCTGACAGCATGTACCTCTTGTCCATCCGTCTGTCCACAGGAGGTAATGAATTTGGAGTTTTTAACAGCTTTTGTGTCCGTTTCCCAAAGAATTTGCGAAGGGGAATAGACAACCTCTTGGACTCTGGGATGTCCATCATCTCCACAAAGTCAGGCTCCTCTTGCTCTTCAACAGCTTCCTTCATAGGGAGCTGGAGGGTTTCTGCCACTTTCCTGTAAAACATAAAGTGGGAAGGGGACTTGAAAGCCTAGGAAGGGAAACACCAGAAGGCCTGTCTGGGGAGACGTCCGGTTCTATGGGCTCATCCAGGCCTTCTATTCCATCATCATCATCACCTTCATCATCATCATAATCATCGTCCCCCTCCAGATCTGGTTCATAAAAATCTACAGGGGCATAATCCTGAACCGGAGGAACTGACAGAACCGAACTCCTACCAGAGGGCGCCGGATCGATCGGAACTGAACGAAGCGAT
Source organism: Neoceratodus forsteri (assembly GCA_016271365.2). Lineage (NCBI taxonomy): Eukaryota > Metazoa > Chordata > Ceratodontiformes > Ceratodontidae > Neoceratodus > Neoceratodus forsteri. Next base: position 236,541,477 of record JADMNL010000026.1, read on the forward strand.
TCCACTATGAGAATCACTCAGGCAATTTCCTCGGCAGTCGGATGATGTGGCTCTGGATCTGAACTGGATGATTTGTCTTTTCTTTTTCTCTTGGACGGGACCGCTCCCTCGGAATCGGCTCTCCTTTTGCCCAAAGGAGTCTCGCCCTGGTCAGAGGGCACTCCTTCTGGTTTGGTCGGAACCAAATCGGGCTGGCCATTCGGGTCAGCAGACTTCTCGACCTCCCTTTCCCAAAGCCTGCCCAATCTTTTGTCCAGGGTGGCTTTAGGGAAATTCTTACAAATTTGGCAGTCTGATTCGAGGTGGTCAAACCCCAGACAATAAGAAAAAATTACTCATCTTAGTAATGTTGTTTCTTCTAATGGAGTCTTGCTATATTCTGACAGTAGCAGTGAGTCCCAACCTTCGAACTGCCCTGGAGATGAAAGAGTTAACTTTCCATGCCAGGCATGGAACGCTGAGCTCGAGCTCGGTTGAGACTCTGTCTGTTGTTCTTCTAACTCAAACTGTCAGATCTTTACGAACTAAACTCACTAAGGTCCTGTGTGGAAGCTGTAAACCTACACTAGCCAACTGGCTACTAAACATAAAACACATTTTTTGGTCCCAAAACAAAGACTCAAGTCAGGAGACCCAAAAAATGAAAACACAACACCCACTCACCCCAAAAAAGAAGGGGTGAAACAAAAAGGGTGAGCACCTACTAAGTGCCAACGCTGCACTGCCCACCACATCCCAAAAACAGAGGTTCTGAGAGGGGCAGGCTAGGGAGGTCAGAATATAGCAAGACTCCATTAGAAGAAACAACATTACTAAGGTGAGTAATTTTTATTCAAACAACATGAAGTCTTGCTATTCTGACAGTAGCAGACTACAAAGCAGTACCTCCATGGAGGAGGGACAGAACCTACTTAGGAAATAGGCTCAAGCACAGTTAGAAATAAACCAAGCATCACTCCTAGCCTGATGTCCAGGAGTAATGCTTGGTAAAAGTGTGAACTGTTTTCCAGGTAGCTGCTGACATATCTCTAGAATAGGTGTTCTGGCAGCAGCTAGTGAAGCAGCTGTACCTCTGGTAGAGTGAGCCCTCAGGCCTGAGGTGGAGGAACCTTACCCAGTTTTTCATAGCAAAATTGATACAGGAGACAATCCACCTGGCAATGGATCTTTTAGTAGCAGGTTTCCTACCAACCTCACCATAAGTGAGGAACAGTTGAGGAGTCAAACCTCAGAACCTTGGTACGCCTATGTAGTAACTAAGAGCTCTTTGACATCTAAACTGTGCAGTCTCCTCTCGCCAGAGGAGGAATGGTCAGTGAAGTACACAGGAAGAGACACAGATTGATTAAGGTGGAAATCTGAAACCACCTTAGAGCAAGAACTTCCTGTTAGTCCTGAGGACCACCTTATCTCTATGAAAGGAGATAAAATCAGGCTCCACTGACAAAGCTTGTAATTCACTTATGCTCTGGCAGAAGTGATGGCTACCAGAAACACAGTCTTCAAGTCAAGTACTTAGCTCTGCTGAAGATAAAGGGCTCAAAGGGATGCATAAGCTGAGCAATGCAAACATTGAGGTCCCAGGCAGGGGCAGGGTCCCTGAATGGAGGGTTGGTGTGAAGCAATCCCTTGAAAAACTTGGAGAAAACAGGGTGAGCTGAGAGAGAACAGGGCTTACCTGCTGAAATAAAAGTAGACACAGCTGCCAGTGTAGCTGGTCTCAGCCCCAAGCTATTTAAGTGAACCATATAATCAAGGTCTGTGGGCAGATCAGCAGATTCCGGGGAAATATGCTTCCCAGAGCACCATATGGAAACTCTTTTCCATTTAGAATTATAAGTAGCCCTGGTGGAAGGTTTTCTAGAAGCCTTCAAGATATCCATTATACCCTGGGAGAAGTGTAAGTCAGCAAACTCTAACTCTTCAAGAACCAGGCCTTGAGATTGAGAGATTTGAGGTTCGGGTACCAAACCATCCCCTGAGCACAGGTTAATAGGTTGTAATTCCTGGGAAGACACAGGGAAAGATGGACTGCTAAGGACAGTAGGAGTGGATACCAGGGCTGTCTGGCCCAGTCTGGAGCAATCAGGATCATCTTGCAGGGCTGAGATCTGATTTTGACTAGCACTTTGAACAGGAGAGGGAAGGGGGGGAAGCATAGAGAAACTTCCCTTCCCAATTGAGAACTAAGGCATCCAGGGGGACTGAACCCAACACTGGGGGTCTGCAGCAAAAAAGGGGAAAGTTGGTGATTGTCCGGGGCTGCAAAAAGATCTATCTGTGGGGTGAGCCATCTGGAAAAAATTACTTCCAAGACCAAGGGATCCAGTGACCATTCGTGATGGCCCTGGAAAATCCTGCTGAGAGCATCTGCCAGGACATTGTCCTTTCCTGGTAAGTGAAGTGCCGTGAGGGAGGTGTTCAGGAAGTAAGCCAGAGACCACAACTTCATTGCTTCGGTGCACAAGGCCGTAGACCGAGTGCCTCCTTGCTTGTTGATGTACCACATTGTGGTGGTGTTGTCTGTTCTGACCTGTACAAATTTGTTCTGAACAGATTTGGAAAAAGCTTGAAGTGCCAGAAATACTGCTCTGAGTTCCAACAGATTGATATGGAGCAGAGATTCCTGAGGGCCACAACCCCTGGGTGGTGAGGTCGCCATGTGAGCCCCCAACCCAAGAGGAGCATCTGTAGTAAGGATTAAAGAGTGAGACTGAGTGACAAAGGAACCCTTTGTCTCAAATTGTTCTGATCCTGCCACCACTGTAGGGCCTGGATCAGGTTTGAGCATTAGGACCAGTTTGGTTAGAGGGTCCTTCCTTTGAGACCAGAAGGCCTCAGATGGAACTGAATGTCCTCATCTGAAATCTTGCCCCCTGCACTACTGCTGTAGAAGCAGCCATGTGCCCCAGGAGCTATAGAAAATGCCTTGCTGGTCGAGACACCTGCAGGGTGAATGAGGCGGCCAGAGAGACCAGGGTCCTTGCCCTGTCCAGGGAAGGAAGGCTCTGGCCTTCTGTGTCTAGCTTGCGCCTATGAAGGTGAGGAGCTGACAGGCTCTAGAACTGACTTCAAAAGATTTAGGAGGAAACCCAAAGAAGTGAGCAGTTGCTGAGTTATCTGTAAGTGTAACTTGACTTGGTCTGGGGACTGGCCTACTATGAGCCAGTCGTCCAGGTAAGGAAAATGGCAATTTTCTGCCTTCTTAGAAGCGATACTACTGCCAGGCATTTTGTGAATACCCTTGAGCAGAGGTGAGGCCAAAGGGCATTGCTCTGAACTGGTAATGGCCTGAGGCAGCTCGAACCTTGAGGTACTTTCGATGGGAGCTTCTGATGAGAATATGGAAGTAGGCATCCTGAGGTCCAGGGACACTAGCCAGTCCCCTGGCCTTAGAGAGGGCAGAATAATTCGGAGAGTCATCATTTTGAATTTTGGTTTTAAAAGGTGCTTGTTTAGGTATCTGAGGTCCAGGATGGGCCGCCATTCTCCTGTCTTTTGGGGTAAGGAAGTCACCTGGAATACAATCCTTTGCCCTGGTGTAGGGTGGAACCTTTCCACAGCTCTGAGAGCTAGGAGGGAAGAGACTCTGCCTCTAAGGCAAGTGCCTCTGATGGATTTGCAGGTGGAAAGGATCTGGTTCTCATCTTTGGAAACTTTTGTAGCTGAGAACCAGTCCCTGGCTTACTACTTCCAGGACCCATTTGTCTCTGATGTCAGAGACTCCCAGTACTGGACAAAGTGCCAGCCCTGTACCCTACAGGAAGTTGAGAATTGGCCTGGTAACCCCATCAGGGTGCCTGCTTAGCAGGGCTTTAGGCTGAGGGGTGGAAACAGAACTGTCACCCCATCTGGCCTCTCCCTCTAAAGAACCCCCTGGGCATAGCAGAAGAGGAGGCCTGGGCTTGTAAAAGGCTCTATGAAAAGGCCTGCCCTGCCCCTGGGAAGCTGCCTTGAGGAGTGGCCTGCCTTCCTTGGCCAGCGCCTCCTATAGGTGGTCCTATACTCATCCATTTTCATGTAATTTCGTCTGCTCCCCAACAGAGAATTACCCACAACAGGAAAATCCATGGCCTCAGTCTGGGTATCCTAGACAGGCTAGTACATCTGAGCCAAGCCATTCTTCGAAGTGCCACAGATGTAGCCATGACTCTTGATGACACGTCATTTGAGTCCACTGCAGCATGGAATTGCACCTTGGATGCCTCACCTTCAGCAGCCACCTGCTCCAGCTCCTTGGCAGCTGGGCTGGGACCTGTTTTGCTAGAGCCATGACAGTGTCCCATCTGGATTTCTGATATCTAGCAACATAAGTCATATAATTCGCCTGTCTGAGTCCCAAGAATGCTGCCATGTATTGTTTCTTTGCCATGGCATCGATCCTCCTGGAGTCCTTGTCTGGGGGGTGTGAAGCCAAGGGAATATTTGCCTTGTCACAGGCTGCAGTCTGCACTACCCCAACATGGCTGCATTGTTGTGTAAGGAACTCCGTATCAGAGTCTGACAATGTGTACCTCTTGTCCTTTCTCTTATCCACAGGAGGTATAGTGTGAGGAGTTTTTAGAATCTTAAATGTCTGTTTCCCAAAAGATTTATGCAAGGGAATAGACAGTCTCCTAGACTCTGGGATATCCATCATTTCCACATAGTCAGGCTCCTTTTGATCATCCATGCTGCCTCCATAGGGAGCTGGAGGGTTTCAGCCACTTTTTTATAAAACATAAAATGAGATTGGGACTCAGAAAGCCTAGGAGGAGACACTCCTGAAGGTCTGTCTGGGGAGATGTCCGGGTCAATGGGCACATCCAGACTTTCAAATCCACATTCACTCTCCTCATACTCCTCTTCCCCCCCCCCTCCGGTTCATAATATTCCTCTAAATCATACTCTTGAACCGGTGGAACCAGCCGAACCGAGCGCCTACCTGGCGGTGCCGGTTCGGTTGGAACAGGGGAAAGCGACTGGAGAATTTTGATCGCTTTGGCTATTTCTTCAGCAGTTGGAGAGGAAAGTTTTGGCTCCACACCAGCTGATTTTCTAGTCCTTTGCTGGAAACGACTCAGAGTCGGATCTCCCTTTGCCCAAGTCTCGCCCTGGTCAGAGGGCACTTCTTCTGTTCGGTTTGAACCGAACCGGGCTGGCCATCCGTTCAGCGGACTTTTGGCCTCCCTTTCCTGAGCCTACCAACCTCTTCTCCAGGGTAGCTGCAGGAAAAATTTTACAAATCTGGCAGTCTGCACTGAGGTGGTCAAACCCCAGACAGTAACGACAGGTGGTGTGGGATCAGCCTTGGCAAAGACTTCACACACACTACAGTGTTGAAACCCAGTGGGCCCGGTTTTCTTTGTGTTTCTAGACATAGTGCCAGTCCTATCCAAACGTATTCGCTATGGCAATCCACCAGGTAAGACCCTCTTATCAGTTCCCAACTGTGTCACTGGTCGTGGAAAAACCGTAATAAATCCTTTTTTTAGAACCGATAAGAACTGTAACCACACTCTAAATCACAGATTAAGATTTTTAAACAACTTGACGCAGTTCAAACCGAACCGATAAACCGTTTACAAGTTCCACACAGAATAGAATTAATGTAAAACCTATCTAGTACTCAAAAATACCACAGACAGAGACTGAACCGACAGGTTGCGGTTTAAATTTGGTCGAAAACCGAGAAAAACTGTATTTTAACCGACAAAATGAACTGAGCAGGAGAAATCTCCGGAGCGACTGTTCAGTGAGGCGGAGTAAACAATCTGACGGTTTGAGTTTGAAGAACAACAGACAGAGTCTCAACTGAGCTCGAGCTCAGCGTTCCATGCCTGGCATGGAAGAAAAAATTACTCACCTTAGTAATTGCTTTTCTTCTCATGGAGTTTTGCTATATTATAACATTAGCAGCAGTCAGCCACTGCAGCTGAACTGCCCCGGAGAGGAAGGAGTTAACTCCAGAGGATCTGGAGTTCTACAGCCTGAGGGCGCTTGTGCCCAAAGTTTCATCTGGCAGTTTCAAATGAAACTGCTGATCTTTACGGAGCTAACATCAAAGAACAGAAAGTCTGTGTGGAAAAACTACACTAGCCCATGGCTACCTACTAGTAGTAGTAACAACAATATAAACAACAAAGAACACCCAGAACCATAATAACAAAAATTGATGGTATTATGGTTCGTTTTACCACCTTGACAAGCACATTATGAACCCCTTCCCCAAGACTCAAGTCCAGGAAGGGGCAATATAAATAACCTAAATGAAAGCAACCAGATCCCTAACCCAAAGGAAAGAGGGTAAAGGGATAACTACAATGGCATGACACAGTGCTTGCACTATTCGCACCCCTACCCAAGTAGAGGTTCTGAGACGGGCAGGAGGGAGGGTGGTTATAATATAGCAAGACTCCATGAGAAGAAAAGCAATTACTAAGGTGAGTAATTTTTTCTTCAAACACCATGAAGTCTTGCTATATTATAACATTAGCAGATTACACAGCAGTACCCTCCATGGAGGAGGGTCAGAACCTACTTAGGAAATAGGCTCTGAAGCATTAGCTGTGCCAAACCGAGCATCTCCTGGACTGGACATCCAGGAATAATGCTTGGTAAAGGTGTGAACTGTCTTCCAGGTAGCAGCTTGACAAATCTCCAGAATGGAATGTCCCTAGCAGCCGCTAGAGACGCAGCTGTACCCCTGGTGGAGTGGGCCCTCAATCCTGGGGGGTACTCACCTAGTTTCTGATAACAGAATTGGATACAAGAAACAATCCACCTTGCAATTGTTCTCTTAGTGGCGGGTTTTCTGCCAACCTCGCGCCATAGGTAAGAAACAGTTGGAGGATTCAACCTATGACCTCTGGTGCGCTACTAAATAGTAGCTTAAGGCTCTTTTGACATCCAAGCTGTGCAGTCTCCTCCTCACCTGAGGAAGAATGCTCAGTGAAAAATACTGGGAGAGATAGATTGATTCAGGTGGAAATCAGAAACCACCTTAGGCAAAAACTTTCTACTAGTCCTAAGGACTACTCTTATCTCTGTGGAAAGAGATAAAATCTTCTTCCACTGACAGGGCCTGTAACTCACTTATGCGTCTGGCAGAGGTGATAGCTACTAGAAAACGGTTTTCCAAGTTAAATACTTGAGCTGTGCTGAAGACAGAGGCTCAAAGGGGGTTGCATTAACTGAGCAATGCAAATATTCAGGTCCCACTGAGCTGGTTCCCGAAAGGAGGGTTAGTATGAAGCAACCCTTTAAAAACTTGGAGAACACAGGGTGAGAAGAAAGGAGGCAGGCTTCCCTGCTGACACAAAAAGCAGAGACAGCTGCCAGATGAACCTTCAGGGTAGCTGGCCTCAAGGCCTAGGGAATTCAGATGGACCAAATATTCCAGAAGTATGGGAAGATCAGCAGATTCTGGGATAATCTGCCTCTCAGAGCACCAGATGGAAAACCCTTCCACTTAGAATTATAAGTGGCCTGGTGGAAGGCTTCCTAGAAGCCTTTAAAATATCCATGACACCTTGAGAAAGGTGTAAGTCAGCAAATTCTAGCTCCTCAAGAGCCAAGCCTTGAGGTGGAGGATTTGAGTCCGGATACCACACCTCCCTGTGCACAGGCCAGTGGTCGCGGACTCTGGTAGGCCTAGGGCAGGGGGTGGACTGCCTAGGACAGAAGCAGAGGGTACCAGGCTGTCTGGCCCAATCTGGGGCAATCAGAATCACTCTGCAAGGTTGAGATCTGATTTTACTAGTACCCTGAAAAGAAGAGGAAAGGGAGGAAAGGCATACAGGAACTTCCTTTCCAGTCCAACAGAAAGGCGCCCAGAGGGACTGAGCCCAGTACTGGAGGCCTGCAACAGAAAAGAGGAAGTTGATGGTTGTCTGGGGCTGCGAAAAGATCTATCTGAGGAGTGCCCCATCTAGCAAAGACGGACCCCAGCACTTGTGGATTCAGAGCCCATTCGTGATGGCCCTGAGAAATTCTGCTGAGGGCGTCTCGGCCAGACATTGTCCTCCCTGGGAGGTGAACCGCTATCAGGGAGGTGTTCAGGAGTATGCCAGAGACCACAACTTCATTGCTTCGTGCACAAGGCTGAAGACCGAGTGCCCCTTGCTTGTTGATGTACCACATTGTGGTGGTATTGTCTGTCCTGACTTGAACCACTTTGTTCTGGACAGAATCTGAAAACACCAAGAGCTAAAAAGACAGCTCTGAGTTCCAACAGATTGATGTGGAGCAGAGATTCCTGAGGAGACCACACCCCCTGGGAGGCAAGATCGCCCAGGTGAGCCCCCCCACCCTAACAGGGAGGCATCCGTGGTGAGGGTGAGGGAGTGAGAAATGGGAATGAAGGAAACCCCCTGTCTTAAATTGCTCTGGACCTGCCACCAGTGGAGGGCTAGGATCAGAGTTTGAGTAACTGGAACCAACTTGGTAAGGGGGTCCTTCCTTTGAGACCAATAGGCCTCAAATGGAACTGAATGTCCCTCATCTGAATCTTGCTCCCTGCATCGACAGCTGTGGAAGCAGCCATGTGCCCAAGGAGTTGCAGAAAATGCCTTGCTGGTCGAGAGACCCGAGGGTAAAGGAGGATGCCAGGCGATGAGTCTGTCCACCCTTTCCGAGGAAGAAAAGCCCTGGCTAACCTTGTGTTCAATTCTGCGCCTATGAAAGTTAGGACCTGAACCGGTTCCAGAACTGACTTTGTAAGTTTAGCAGGAATCCAGGAAGTGAGAAGCTGCTGGGTGACTTGCAAATGGTTTCCACCTGACCTGGAGACTGACCCACAATGAGCCAGTCGTCCAGGTAGGGAAACACAGCAACCCCTTGCCTTCTTAAGTGAGCCACTACTACAGCGAGACATTTTGTGAATACCCTGGGCGCAGAGGTCAGGCCGAAGGCATTGCCCGAACTGGTAGTGGCCTGAGGGCAGTTCGAACCTGAGGTACTTTCAGTGAGAAGGCCTGATCAGAACATGAAAATAGGCATCCTTGAGGTCCAGGAAGCTAGCCAGTCCCTGGCCTTAGGGAGGCAATATCATTGCCAGAGTCAACATTTTGAACTTTGGTTTCAAAGATGCTTGTTCAGGTACCTTAAATCTAGAATGGGCCGCCATTCTCCTGTCTTTTTTGGGGTAAGAAAGTATCTTGAATAAAGCCCCTTGCCCTGATGGCAAGGAGGAACCCTTTCCACTGCTTTGCAGTCCAGAAGAGAAGAAACCTCTGCTTCCAAAGCAAGGGCTTCTGAAGGATTTGCAGGGAAAATGTCTGGCTCTCATCTTTGGAAAGTGTTTGAAGCTGAGAACCAGACCCTGGCCTATTACCTCCAGAACCCATCTGTCCGTGAGTTAGGGACAGCCAGTTCCGGCTGAAATAGGCCAACCTGCCCCACTGGTACAGGAGATCTGGCCCTGGGCACCCCATCAGGGTGCCTGCTTAGCAAGCAGCCTTAGGCTGAGGGAGGGGACGGCCCACTGGTGCCTCGCCTACCCCTGCCTCTGAAGAAACCCTCTGTAGACAGCAGAGGAGGCTTGAAATTGGTAAAAGGCCTGGAAAAGGCCTGCCCTCACCTCTGGGAGCATGCCTTGTGGCATGGCATGCTTCTCCTTAGCCTGGGCACTTTTGTAGGTAGTTCTGTATTCATCCATCTTTTTCATATAGTTTTTTGCTTCTCCAAACAGAATTTCCACTACAGGAAAATCCATAGCCTTTGACTGGGTATCTTGGGACAGATTAGTGCATCTGAGCCATGCCAACCTCACGGAAAGCTACAGAAGTGGCCATGACCCTAGAGGAAACATCATTAACATCAACAGCAGTATGAAATTGAACTTAGAGGCTTCAATGCCATCAGCAGCCACCTGTTCCAACTCACTAGCCAGCTGGCCATGGGCCTGCTTGGCTAACTGCAGTCTGTGTCCCACCTAGATTTCTGATATCTTAGCCACATGTCCATATAATTTGCCTGCCTGAGTCCAAAGAAGCTGCCATATACTGTTTCTTTGCCATGGCATCAATCTTCCTGGAATCCTTATCAGGAGGATGTGAGGCCAGAGGAATATTAGCCTTGTCACAGGCTGCAGCTTGTACCACACCTACATGACTACACTGTTCAGTAAGGAAGTCTGTATCCGAGCCTGACAAAGTATACCTTCTGTCCATTTTTTTATCTACAGGAGGGACAGAATGAGGATTTTTTAAAATCTTTGTTGTTTGCTTCCTAAATGACTTATGCAAAGGAATAGACAACCTCCTAGACTCTGGAATATCCATCATTTCCACAAAATCAGGCTCCTCTTGCTCATCCACAGCCTCCTCAAAGGAAGCTGGAGGGTTTCTGCAACCTTTTGTAAAAAATAAAGAAAGAAGGGACTCAGACAGAATAGGAGGAGATTCTAAAGGTCTGTCTGGAGAAGTGTCCGTTCAATGGGCACGTCCAGACCCCCAGCCACACATATATTGATCAAATTCCTCCCCTCCTGTGGTTCATAAAAATCCTCAACTTCAAAATCCTGAACCACTGGGACTGAACAGAACCAACCTTTACCAACTGTTGGTGGTTCTACAGATCCCTGAGACAGTGACTGGACAATCTGAATGGCTTTAGCTATCTCTGCAGCAGTTGGAGACACAATTTTGGACCCCAAACCTACTGATTTCCTTGTCTTTTTACTCGGGACTGGTTCCTCTGAACCAGCCTTTCTTTTGCCCGAGGAAGTCTCGCCCTGGTCAGAGGGCACTCCCTCTGGTCCAGTGGGTACTGGACCAGGCTGGCCATCCGGGTCAGCGGACTTTTTGGCCTCTCGTTCCCTGAGCCGGCCCAATCTCTTTTCCAGGGTGGCTGCAGGGAAATTTTTACACACCTGGCAGTCTGACAGGAGGTGGTCAGCCCCCAGACAATAAACACAAGTGGTGTGTGGGTCAGCCTTGGCAAAGGCCTCCCCACAGACATCACAGTGTTGAAACCCAGTGGGCCCGGTTTTTCTTTTGGGTTTCTCAGACATAATGCCAGCCTAACCAAAACTTGCCCTTTTGATGGCAGTGCCAGGCAAGACACCCTTATCGGTTCCTAACCGTGTCACAGGAATTTGAAAAAACCGTTATAATTCTGTTTTTAGAACCGATAAGAACCGGAACGCACTCTAAAACCCACTGTACACTTTTAAAATGCAGAAATAACAAACCGATCGGTTCAAAACCGAACCGATAATTAATTTTCCACACAGACTTAAAATTTAGTACTTACGGTTACCAGATAGAGCTTTAAAACCGAAATGCGGTAAAAATAATGACTTTTGCCGGTTCAAATGAACCGAAAAATACTCGCTTGAACCGAGAATGAACCGAGCTGAAGGAGCTGATCTCCGGAGCGACTGTTCAGTGAAGCGGAGTAAAGAATCTGACAGTTTCATTTGAAACTGCCAGATAGAGCTTTGGGCACAGCGCCCTCGCGCTGTAGAACTCCAGATCCTCTGGAGTTAACTCCTTCCTCTCCGGGGCAGTTCAGCTGCAGTGGCTGACTGCTGCTAATGTTATAATATAGCAAGACTTCATGGTGTTTGAAAGTTAATTCTTTCATCTCCGGGGCAGTTTGAAGGTTGGGACTCACTGCTACTGTCAGAATATAGCAAGACTTCATGTTGTTTGAAACACAGATGAGGTGGGGGTCGGCCTTAGCAAAGGCCTCCCCACACTCAGTACAGTGTTGAAACCCAGTGGGACTGGTTTTCTTTTTGGGTTTCTCAGACATGCCAAACTACCAAAATTACCCTATAGAAGATTTCAAGCCAGGTAATACCAACCGATTGGTAACAACCGTGTCACGGGCTTTTTAAAAGAACCAGCAAAAGTCCAGTTCTTTTGAAACCGATCGGTAAAGGAACACCACACTAATCCCAGAAAAGAGAGAAAATTTTACAAAGTCGGTTCCAAACCGGAGCCACCGGAAAGAAACCAAAGAAAGACAATTTCCACTCTTTTAGCAAAATAAAACACAGTCACTACTTATTTACATACTACCTGTACCATAGACAGAGGCAGGAAATCCGAAAATAACAAAAATACTCGGTTTAAACCGAACGCTTTATTTTTATTTTACTGAACCAAGCAGAGGAAATCTCCGGAGTGACCTCACTGTTAGGCGGAGTAAAGAATCTGACGGTTACACTGGGAAGTACCACAGACAGAGGTTTGAAAACCGAGCTCGAGCCCAACGTTCTATGCTTCTGCATAGAGTTAAATCTTTCCTCTCCAGGGCAGTTCAAGTGCTGGGGCTAACTGCATTATGTCTGAATACAGCAAGACTTCATGTTGTTTGAAATGCCCTTGCTTGGGCTGTATCTATATCCACTCCTTTGAAGGTGAGAAGCTGGGCTGGCTCTAGAACAGACTTCTCTAAGTTCAGAATTAAGCCCAAGGAGTCTAGAAGTCTTTGGGTGACCTCTAAAGCTGACTTGACTTGGTCTGAGGATTGGCCCACTAGGAGCCAATTGTCTAGATATGGGAACAGAAGGATGCCTTGCCTCCTGAGGAATGCCACCACCACTGCCAGACACTTGGTGAACACTCTTGGAGCAGATGTTAGGCCGAAGGGCATGGCCCTGAATTGGTAATGGCCAGAGGGCAACTCGAACCTGAGGTACTTTCTGTGGGATTGCCTGATAGGAATGTGGAAGTAGGCATCTTTGAGATCCAGGGAAGCTAGCCAGTCTCCTGGTCTCAGAGAGGGAAGAATTATTCCCAGAGTTACCATTTTGAACTTTGGTTTTGTCAAATGCTTGTTCAGGTACCTTAAATCCAACATGGGTTGCCACTCCTCTGCCTTTTTGGGGGTAAGGAAGTATCTTGAATAGAGTCATTTTCCCCTGTGACATCGAGGTACCTTCTCCACTGCTTGCACAAGCAGAAGAGAGGAGACTTCTGCCTCTAGGGCCTTTGTCTCCAAGGGAGAGGGAGAGGAAGGACTGAAAGACCTTTCTCTCATTTTTGGGAATCTTTTGAAACCGAGATCAAGTCCCTGGTTCATTACTTCTAGTACCCACTTGTCTGAAATAATGGACTCCCAGTCCTGGGAGTAGTGAGCCAGTCTGCCCCCTACTGGGATTAGGGAGGCAACCCTGACTGACACCTCAGGGTGTCTGTTTGGCAGGGGGCTTGGACTGAGTAGCTGAGGGCGTCCTGGTCTCCCCACGTCTACCTCTTCCCCTAAAGAACCCCTTCTGCTGGAAAGAAGAGGAGGAGGCCTGAGCTTGGTAAAAAGGCCTGAAAAAAGGCCTGCCCCTGCCCCTAGACTGCTGCCTCTGAGGAGTGGTCTACTTCTGTTTGGCTGCAGCACTCCTATAGGTGGTCCTGTACGTGTCCATTTTCTTCATGTAATTTTCTGTTTGTTCCCCAAACAGAGAATTACCCATTACAGGAAAGTCCATGGCCTTAGCCTGGGTATCCTGAGAGAGGTTGGTACACCTAAGCCAAGCAACTCTCCTCATGGAGATAGATGTAGCCATGACCCTGGAATGAATATCATTGGAATCAACAGCAGCGTGGAAATGCACCTTAGATGCCTGTATACCCTTTGCAGCCACTTGCTCCAGCTCCTTGGCCAGCTGGGGAGGGGCACCCTTAGCCAGTTCCAGAACCGTATCCCACATAGATTTCTGGTACCTGGCAGTATATGCCATGTAATTAGATTGCCTGAGCCCCAAAGATGATGCCAAGTACTGCTTTTTTTGCCATGGGATCAACTTTCCTGGAATACTTATCTGGGGGATGAGATGCCAGAGGAATATATGCCTTGTCACAGGCTGTAGCTTGCACTACCACAACATGGCTGCTATGAGATTAAAGGAATTCTGTCCCAGGACCTGACAGAGCATACCTCCTGTCCATTCTTTTTTGCACAGGAAGAATGGATGTAGGAAATTGTAGAATTTTCTGTGTCTGTTTCCCCAAGGATTTGTGTAAAGGGATAGACACTCTCTTGGACTCTGGGACATCCATCATTTCCAGATAGTCAGGTTCTTCCTGATCATGCTCAGCCTCTTCCATAGGAAGCTGAAGAGTCTCAGCCACTTTCTTGTAAAACAAGAAATGGGAAGAGGACTCAGGAAGCCTGGGAGGAGAAGCCTGAGAAGCCCTGTCTGGGGAGATGTCATGCTCTACTGGCTCATCTAGGCCTTCACCTTGTTACTCTTCATAATCCTCATCCTCCTCCCAATTGCCCTAATAATATGCCTCAGGATCCAATTCTGAAGCAAGTACCTCCGACTGAACCAATCAGCTCTGAACTGAGACTGGTTCGGTCAGAACCTGGCAAAGCAACTCAACAACTGAAATCGCTTTAGCTATTTCATCAGTGGTCAGACCATGGGAAGCCAAATCCGAACCGGCTGATTTTCTTTTTTTTTTTTACTTAGAACTGATTCTGCAGAATCGGCTCTCTGCCTGCCCGAAGAGGCATCGCCCAGGTCAGTGGGCACCTCCTCAGGTTCGGCCGCATCCGAACCGGGCTGGCCATCTGGGTCAGTGGATTCTCGGCCTCCCTCTTCCTTAGCCTACTCAAACGTTTTTCCAGAGTGGTTTTGGGAAAGTTTTTACATATTTGGCAGTCTTCCTTGAGGTGGTCAAACCCCAGACAATACACACATACCAGGTGAGGGTCTGCCTTAGCAAAGGTCTCCTTATACTCGGTACAGTGCTGAAACCCAGTGGGTCCAGTTTTCTTTTTGGGTTTCTCAGACATGCCTTCCAATATAAAGTCACCCAAAAACAGCGGTTAAGCCAAGTGACTGTAACTTATCGGTTCCAACCGTGTCATGTGTTGGTTAAAAACATCCTAAAAGTCGGATTTTTTTAGGACCCGATAAGTACCGGAAAAACCACACAAATACAAGTATACAGAAAAAACAGAATAGGTTTCAGTTCCAAACCGGACCGACTGGCAAAGAACCGAAAATAAGAAAAAATTACTCACCTTAGTAATTGCTTTTCTTCTCATGGAGTCTTGCTATATTATAACATTAGCAGTCAGCCACTGCAGCTGAACTGCCCCGGAGAGGAAGGAGTTAACTCCAGAGGATCTGGAGTTCTACAGCGCGAGGGCGCTGTGCCCAAAGCTCTATCTGGCAGTTTCAAATGAAACTGTCAGATCTTTACGGTTAACATCAAAGAACAGAAAGTCTGTGGAAAACTACACTAGCCCATGGCTACCTACTAGTAGTAGTAACAACAATATAAACAACAAAGAAACACCCAGAACCATAATAACAAAAATTGATGGTATTATGGTTCGTTTCCACCCTTGACAAGCACATTATGAACCCCCTTCCCCAAGACTCAAGTCCAGGAAGGGGCAATATAAATAACCTAATGAAAACAACCAGATCCCTAACCCAAAGGAAAGAGGGTAAAGGGATAACTACAATGGCATGACACAGTGCTTGCACTAATTCGCCACCCCTACCCAAGTAGAGGTTCTGAGGAGGCAGGAGGGAGGTGGTTATAATATAGCAAGACTCCATGAGAAGAAAAGCAATTACTAAGGTGAGTAATTTTTCTTCAAACACCATGAAGTCTTGCTATATTATAACATTAGCAGATTACACAGCAGTACCTCCATGGAGGAGGGTCAGAACCTACTTAGAAATAGGCTCTGAAGCACAGCTGTGCCAAACCGAGCATCTCTCCTGGACTGGACATCCAGGGAATAATGCTTAGTAAAGGTGTGAACTGTCTTCCAGGTAGCAGCTTGACAAATCTCCAGAATGGGAATGTCCCTAGCAGCCGCTAGAGACGCAGCTGTACCCCTAGTGGAGGCCTCAATCCTGAGGGGGTACTCTACCTAGTTTCTTATAACAGAATTGGATACAAGAACAATCCACCTTGCAATTGTTCTCTTAGTGGCAGGTTTTCCTTTGCCAACCTCGCCATAGGTAAGAAACAGTTGGAGGGATTCGAACCTATGACCTCTGGTGCGCTCTAAATAGTAGCTTAAGGCTCTTTTGACATCCAAGCTGTGCAGTCTCCTCTCACCTGAGGAAGAATGCTCAGTGAAAAATACTGGGAGAGAGATAGATTGATTCAGGTGGAAATCAGAAACCACCTTAGCCAAAAACTTTCTACTAGTCCTAAGGACTACCTTATCTCTGTGGAAAGAGATAAAATCTTCTTCCACTGACAGGGCCTAACTCACTTATGCCTGGCAGAGGTGATAGCTACTAGGAAAATGGTTTTCAAGTTAAATACTTGAGCTCTGCTGAAGACAGAGGCTCAAAGGGGGTTGCATTAACTGAGCAATGCAAATATTCAGGTCCCAGGCGGAGCTGGTTCCTAAAAGGAGGGTTAGTATGAAGTAACCCTTTAAAAACTTGGAGAACACAGGGTGAGAAGAAAGGAGGCAGGCTTCCCTGCTGACACAAAAGCAGAGACAGCTGCCAGATGAACCTTCAGGGTAGCTGGTCTAAGGCCTAGGGAATTCAGATGGACCAAATATTCCAGAAGTATGGAAGATCAGCAGATTCTGGGATAATCTGCCTCTCAGAGCACCAGATGGAAAACCTCTTCCACTTAGAATTATAAGTGGCTTCTAGTGGAAGGCTTCCTAGAAGCCTTTAAAATATCCATGACACCTTGAGAAAGGTGTAAGTCAGCATTCTAGCTCCTCAAGAGCCAAGCCTTGAGGTGGAGGGATTTGAGGTCCGGATACCACACTCTCCTGTGCACAGGCAAGTAAGTCGTGGACTCGGGTAGGCTCAGGGCAGGTGGACTGCCAAGGACAGAAGCAGAGGGTACCAGGGCTGTCTGGCCCAATCTGGGGCAATCAGAATCACTCTGCAAGGTTGAGATCTGATTTTACTAGTACCCTGAAAAGAAGAGGAAAGGAGGAAAGGCATACAGGAACTTCCTTCCAGTCCAACAGAAAGGCGTCCAGAGGGACTGAGCCCAGTACTGGAGGCCTGCAACAGAAAAGAGGAAGTTGATGGTTGTCTGGGGCTGCGAAAAGATCTATCTGAGGAGTGCCCCATCTGGCAAAGACGGACCCCAGCACTTGTGGATTCAGAGCCCATTCGTGATGGCCCTGAGAAATTCTGCTGAGGGCGTCCGCCAGGACATTGTCCTTCCCTGGGAGGTGAACCGCCATCAGGAGGTGTTCAGGAGTATGCCAGAGACCACAACTTCATTGCTTCGTGCACAAGGCTGAAGACCGAGTGCCCCTTGCTTGTTGATGTACCACATTGTGGTGGTATTGTCTGTCCTGACTTGAACCACTTTGTTCTGGACAGAATCTGAAAACACCCGAAGAGCTAAAAAGACAGCTCTGAGTTCCAACAGATTGATGTGGAGCAGAGATTCCTGAGGAGACCACACTCCCTGGGTGGCAAGATCGCCCAGGTGAGCCCCCCACCCTAACAGGGAGGCATCCGTGGTGAGGGTGAGGGAGTGAGAAATGGGAATGAAGGGAACCCCCTGTCTTAAATTGCTCTGGACCTGCCACCAGTGGAGGGCTAGGATCAGAGTTTGAGTAACTGGAACCAACTTGGTAAGGGGGTCCTTCCTTTGAGACCAATAGGGCTCAAATGGAACTGAATGTCCCTCATCTGGAATCTTGCTCCCTGCACGACAGCTGTGGAAGCAGCCATGTGCCCAAGGAGTTGCAGAAAATGCCTTGCTGGTCGAGAGACCCGCAGGGTAAAGGAGGATGCCAGGGCGATGAGTCTGTCCACCCTTTCCGAGGGAAGAAAAGCCCTGGCTAACCTTGTGTTCAATTCTGCGCCTATGAAAGTTAGGACCTGAACCGGTTCCAGAACTGACTTTGGTAAGTTTAGCAGGAATCCAGGGAAGTGAGAAGCTGCTGGGTGACTTGCAAATGGGTTTTCACCTGACCTGGAGACTGACCCACAATGAGCCAGTCGTCCAGGTAGGGAAACACAGCAACCCCTTGCCTTCTTAAGTGAGCCACTACTACAGCGAGACATTTTGTGAATACCCTTGGCGCAGAGGTCAGGCCGAAGGGCATTGCCCTGAACTGGTAGTGGCCTGAGGGCAGTTCGAACCTGAGGTACTTTCGGTGAGAAGGCCTGATCAGAACATGAAAATAGGCATCCTTGAGGTCCAGGGAAGCTAGCCAGTCCCCTGGCCTTAGGGAAGGCAATATCATTGCCAGAGTCAACATTTTGAACTTTGGTTTCAAAAGATGCTTGTTCAGGTACCTTAAATCTAGAATGGGCCGCCATTCTCCTGTCTTTTTTGGGGTAAGAAAGTATCTTGAATAAAGCCCCTTGCCCTGATGGCAAGGAGGAACCCTTTCCACTGCTTTGCAGTCCAGAAGAGAAGAAACCTCTGCTTCCAAAGCAAGGGCTTCTGAAGGATTTGTAGGAAAATGTCTGGCTCTCATCTTTGGAAAGTGTTTGAAGCTGAGAACCAGACCCTGGCCTATTACCTCCAGAACCCATCTGTCCATAGTTAGGGACAGCCAGTTCCGGCTGAAATAGGCCAACCTGCCCCCCACTGGTACAGGAGAATCGGCCCTGGGCACCCCATCAGGGTGCCTGCTTAGCAGCAGCCTTAGGCTGAGGGGAGGGGGACGGTCTACTTGTGCCTCGTCTACCCCTGCCTCTGAAGAAACCCCTCTGCGAGACAGCAGAGGAGGCTTGAAATTGGTAAAAAGGCCTGAAAAAGGCCTGCCCTCTACCTCTGGGAGCATGCCTTGTGGCATGGCATGCTTCTCCTCAGCCTGGGCACTTTTGTAGGTAGTTCTGTATTCATCCATCTTTTCATATAGTTTTCTGTTTGCTCCCCAAACAGAGAATTTCCCACTACAGGAAAATCCATAGCCTTTGACTGGGTATCTTGTGACAGATTAGTGCATCTGAGCCATGCCAACCCTACGGAAAGCTACAGAAGTGGCCATGACCCTAGAGGAAACATCATTAACATCAACAGCAGTATGAAATTGAACTTTAGAGGCTTCAATGCCATCAGCAGCCACCTGTTCCAACTCACTAGCCAGCTGGCCATGGGCCTGCTTGGCTAACTGCAATACTGTGTCCACCTAGATTTCTGATATCTAGCCACATAAGCCATATAATTCGCCTGCCTGAGTCCCAAAGAAGCTGCCATATACTGTTTCTTTGCCATGGCATCAATCTTCCTGGAATCCTTATCAGGAGGATGTGAGGCCAGAGGAATATTAGCCTTGTCACAGGCTGCAGCTTGTACCACACCTACACTGTTCAGTAAGGAAGTCTGTATCCGAGCCTGACAAAGTATACC
Source organism: Neoceratodus forsteri (assembly GCA_016271365.2). Taxonomy (NCBI): domain Eukaryota; kingdom Metazoa; phylum Chordata; order Ceratodontiformes; family Ceratodontidae; genus Neoceratodus; species Neoceratodus forsteri. The sequence goes on from JADMNL010000026.1 coordinate 236,560,733, forward strand.
TTCTGTCCATTTTTTTTATCTACAGGAGGGACAGAATGAGGATTTTTTAAAATCTTTGTTGTTTGCTTCCTAAATGACTTATGCAAAGGAATAGACAACCTCCTAGACTCTGGAATATCCATCATTTCCACAAAATCAGGCTCCTCTTGCTCATCCACAGCCTCCTCTAAAGGAAGCTGGAGGGTTTCTGCAACCTTTTTGTAAAAAATAAAGAAAGAAGGGGACTCAGACAGAATAGGAGGAGATTCTAAAGGTCTGTCTGGAGAAGTGTCCGGTTCAATGGGCACGTCCAGACCCCCCCAGCCACACATATATTGATCAAATTCCTCTCCCCTCCTGTGGTTCATAAAATCTCAACTTCAAAATCCTGAACCACTGGGACTGAACGAACCAACCTTTTACCAACTGTTGGTGGTTCTACAGATCCCTGAGACAGTGACTGGACAATCTGAATGGCTTTAGCTATCTCTGCAGCAGTTGGAGACACAATTTTGGACCCCAAACCTACTGATTTCCTTGTCTTTTTACTCGGGACTGGTTCCTCTGAACCAGCCTTTCTTTTGCCCGAGGAAGTCTCGCCCTGGTCAGAGGGCACTCCCTCTGGTCCAGTGGGTACTGGACCAGGCTGGCCATCCGGGTCAGCGGACTTTTTGGCCTCTGGTTCCCTGAGCCGGCCCAATCTCTTTTCCAGGGTGGCTGCAGGAAATTTTACACACCTGGCAGTCTGACAGGAGGTGGTCAGCCCCCAGACAATAAACACAAGTGGTGTGTGGGTCAGCCTTGACAAAGGCTTCCCCACAGACATCACAGTTTTGAAACCCAGTGGGCCCGGTTTTTCTTTTGGGTTTCTCAGACATAATGCCAGCCTAACCAAAACTTGCCCTTTTGATGGCAGTGCCAGGTAAGACACCTTTATCGGTTCCAACGTGTCACGGTATTTGAAAAAACGTTATAATTCTGGTTTTTAGAACCGATAAGAACCGGGAACCGCACTCTAAAACCCACTGTACACTTTTAAAATGCAGAAATAACAAACCGATCGGTTCAAAACCGAACCGATAATTAATTTTCCACACAGACTTAAAATTTAGTACTTATGGTTACCAGATAGAGCTTTAAAACCGAAATGCGGTAAAAATAATGACTTTTGCCGGTTCAAATGAACCGAAAAATACTCGCTTGAACCGAGAATGAACCGAGCTGAAGGAGCTGATCTCCGGAGCGTCTGTTCAGTGAAGCGGAGTAAAGAATCTGACAGTTTCATTTGAAACTGCCAGATAGAGCTTTGGGCACAGCGCCCTCGCGCTGTAGAACTCCAGATCCTCTGGAGTTAACTCCTTCCTCTCCGGGGCAGTTCAGCTGCAGTGGCTGACTGCTAATGTTATAATATAGCAAGACTTCATGGTGTTTGAAAAACTATTTCTTTCTGAAAACTACTACTACCTATATTATCACTTACTGGTACCAAGACAGAGGCAAGAATACCGATCTTCTATCAAATGAGTTGGCAGAACCAATCAATTCGAACTTTTACCGAACCGAAGTGCAGGAGAGATCTCAGGAGCGACTTCACAGTTAGGCGGAGTAAGAAATCCGATGGTTACACTTCAGAGTACCACAGAGAGAGGTTTGAAAACTGAGCTCGAGCTCAATGTTCTATGTCTTTGCATAGAGTTAACCCTTTACTCTCCGGGGCAGTTCAAGTGCTGGGGCTAACTGCATTTAGTCAGAATACAGAAGACTTCATGTTGTTTGAAGCATCTGTGGTTAGGACTACTGAGGGGACTTGACCGAGGAAGGGGACACCTTGTCTGAGATTGTCCTGATCTAGCCACCACTGGAGAGCTTGGACCAGAGTCTGAGTCACTGGAACCAATTTGGTGAGAGTCCTTTTTCTGAGACCAAAAGGACATTAGGTGGAACTGAATGTCCCTCATCTGAAACCTGGCTCCTTGTACCACTGCAGTGGAAGCTGCCATGTGGCCCAGGAGTTGAAGAAACTGTCTTCCTGGGTGAGAGACCAGAGGTCAAAAAGTGGAAGCAAGATCTGTAAGGGCCTTTACCCTTGCTAATGGGAGGAAGGCATTTGCCTGAACAGCATCTAACTCTACTACTATGAAAGTAAGGAGTTGTACTGGTTCGAGAACTGACTTTGGAAGACTGAGGAGAAACCCCAGAGAACTGAGCATGGTCTGAGTGATTTGTAGAGCTGACTTGACCTGGTCAGAGGACTGACCTACAATGAGCCAGTCATCCAGGTAGGGGAAGATGGATATACCCTGCCTTCTGAGGAAGGCAACTGCTACTGCAAGGCACTTTGTAAACACGCTTGGAGCTGATGTTAGGCCGAAGGGCATGGCCCTGAACTGATAACAGCCTAAAGGCAACTAGAATCTGAGGTACTTTCTGTGGGAGCACCTGATAGGAATATGGAAATAGGCATCCTACAGGTCCAGGAATGCTAGCCAATCCCCTGGCCTTAGAGAGGAAGAATTATTCCCAGAGTCACCATTTTGAGTTTTGGTTTTGTGATGTGTTTGTTCAAATACTTTAAGTCTAGGATGGGTCGCCACTCTCCTGTCTTTGTTGGGATAAGGAAATATCTGGACTACAGACCTTTGCCCCTGAGCTGAGTAGGAATGTTCTCTACAGCTCTGAGAGCTAGTTGAGAAGAAACCTCTGCCTCTAGAGCAATGGTTTCTGAGCTGGTTGCAGGTGGAAAGGACCTGACCTTCATTTTTGGAAACTTTTGAAACTGAGAGCCAGTCCCTGGCTTACTACCTCCAGGACCCACTTGTCCGAGGCAACAGACTTCCAGGTCTGGAAGTAGTAAGCCAACCTGCCTCCTACTGGAATGAGGAGTCGACCCAGGCTGACACATAAGGGTGCCTGTTTGGCAGAAGCCTTGGACTGGGAAGAGGATGCAGCCCTGCTCATCCCCCTCCTGCCTCTCCCTCAAAAGAACCCCCTATGTGGGAAAGAAGAGGAAGCCTGGGACTGGTAAAAAGGCCTGTGGAAAGGCCTGCCCCTAGACTGCTGCTTCTGATGAGTGGCTTGCCTTTCTTTAGCCTGTGCACTCCTGTAGGTGGTCCTGTACTCATCCATTTTCTTCATGTAAGCCACTGTCTGCTCCCCAAACAGAGAGTTACCCACTACAGGGAAATCCATGGCCTTAGCCTGGGTATCCTGGGAAAGGCTAGTATATCTGAGCCAAGCATGTCTCCTGAGAGACACAGATGTAGCCATGACTCTTGATGCCACATCATTGGAGTCTACAGCAGCATGGAATTGTACTTTGGATGCCTCAGTTCCATCAGCAGCCACCTCCTCCAGCTCTTTGGCTAGCTGGGGGGAGGTCTGTTTAGCCAGTTCCAGAACCGTATCCCACCTGGACATCTAGTACCTGGCTATGTAGGCCATATAGTTAGCCTGCCTGAGTCCCAAAGAGGATGCCAAATAATGTTTTTTGTCCATGGCATCCACCTTCCTGGAGTCTTTGTCTGGGGGGGTGTAAAGCCAAAGGAATATTAGCCCTGTCACAGGCTGCAGCCTGCACTACCCCAACATGGCTGCAATGGCTATATAAAAACTCCGTACCTGGGCCTGATAACATGTACCTCCTGTCCATTCTCTTATCTACAGAAGGTAAGAAGTTAGGTGTTTGCAATATCTTTTTTGTCTGTTTCCCCAAAGATTTATGAAGAGGGATAGACAATCTTTTGGACTCTGGGATGTCCATCATCTCAACAAAATCAGGCTCTTCCTCCTCCTCCTCAGCAGCTTCCACCATTGGGAGCTGGAGGGTTTCAGCCACCTTCTTGTAGAACAAGAAGTGGGGAGGGGACTCAGAAAGCCTGGGGGGGACATTAGAGGGTCTGTCTGGGGAGATGTCCAGTTCAATGGGCACATACAGACCTTCAAAACCATTATCATCATCATCATCATCCTCGGGATACTCTTCATCCCTCCCACTCCACAACATAACAAGCATTCGGATCGTAATCCGATGGAGTCGGATCCAACCGAACCGACCGCCTAACTGGCTGTACTGGTTCGGATGGAACCGGGCGAAGCGACTGGACTATACTAATCACTTTGGCTATTTCATCAGTGGCTGGAGTATGCGGTGCTGGATCCAAACTGGTTGACTTTTTCCTTTTTGCCGGAACTGACCCCTTAGAGTTGGACCTCCTTTTGCCCGAGGAAATGTCGACTAGGTTAGTGGGCACCTCCTCTGGTTCAGCCGCAACCGAACTGGGCTGGCCATCCCGATCCACAAACTTCTCGGCCTCCCTTTCCTTCAGTCTACTCAACCTTTTTTCCAGAGTGGCTTTAGGAAAATTCTTGCAGATTTGGCAGTCTGTTTTGAGGTGGTCAAACCCTAGACAGTAAACACAGATTATTTGGGGGTCAGCCTTAGCAAAGGCCTCCCCACACTCAGAATAGTGTTGAAACCCAGTGGGAACTTTTTTTTCTTGGGTTTCTCAGACATGGCCATACTAACCAATTACCCTTAATAGCTTTCAAGCCAGGTAATAATCCTCTATCAGTTACCAATCGTGTTATGGGCTGTGGAAGAAAAACAGAAAAAGTCAGTTTTTTTTTTAAACTGATAGGAACCGGAACACCACTACAAAATCCCAGAAAACACAAATATAAACAAAAGGTCGGTTTCCAACTGGACTGACGGATCAGAAACCGAGAAAAACAATTTCCACAGAAAAATAAGACAGTAAGTCACTACCTCTCTACAACACTACCCGTACCATAGACAGAAACCTAAAATCCGAAAAATAATAGATCAGCTGAAAAAAAAAACGCTTTTTTAAACTTTACCGAATCGAGCAGAGGAGAAATCTCCGGAGTGACTTCACTGTTAGGGGGAGTAAAAAATATGATGGTTACTCTGATAAGTACCAGAGACAGAGGTTTGAAAACCGAGCTCGAGCTCAACGTTCTATGCTGCTGCATAGAGTTAACTCTTTCCTCTCTGGGGCAGTTCAAGTGCTGGGGCTAACTGCATATTGTCAGAATACAACAAGACTTCATGTTGTTTGAATTAGCTTTTTGGAATAACTTTTTTCATTGCACTGCTGCTTTAATAGTGAGCCGACTCCAACATCCAATCTGCTAGAGTACTTATAGCTACAGGTGAGCCTGATAGAGCTTTTCATGGGGCTTTCAAACTATGTCAGCCACGATACAGGAACATTTTCCTTTAAATAATTTTCTGATAAAGGTGGCTGTGACTCTCCAACTCTCCCAGAAGACGTCACTCCACTGCACTGGGTGGTACATGTAGGAGGATTGACAGTAGCACTCCATGCAACTGAGACACCAGCAGACTGTTTAAGGTAGAGACAAATCTACTGCCAGTAGGAGTTACATTTCACTTTGTTTCATTGTTATTTAAACTAGTAAGCAGATTGGCAAAACTGCCATTTTTCACAGCAACTAGTGTACAAAATACAAAAAACAAATTATACAATAGTCAAGTACAACATACAAAAGCAGTTAAAAACATTACATAAAATGTAAGCAATTATGCAATAAAACATTGAACAATCTAGATTTAAACACATTCGGGTTACAACCACACAATACCGGATGAGGCAAGTTGCTATAACAAGCAATGGACTTATATTTATTTGAATTTTGGTAACCAGGTAAGACCACTGAGACAGAACGTCCCTTTTTCAGGGGCGACCCAGGGGAGGGTAAAAAGGGGCATTACAGGGAAACAATGTAAACAGCAGCACGTAAGTGTGTAAGGACACTTGACAACAGTTTGTAGAACACAAAATACACACAAAAATACGAAATGCATCTACAGTATGAAAAAATTACTCACCACAGTAATTTTCTTTCTTCCGAGGGATCCTTTAGCATCAATAAATTTAGCAGCTAGCTGCCTAGGTGCAACTTCCCCAGAGGTTTGGGCAATAGCCAATCAAAAAACAGGAGCGGGAGTGAGCTGAGTGACAGCAGCCTGGAGGCTTCATAATTTTTCCAAAGGAAAATGAGGGCACAGGCCCCAAAAATTAATAAACAGGATTCAAAAAACATGCAAATGTCTACAGAAGAGGAAACAGAAACAACTACACAAGTTAGAAACTCATCAATAAAAAACTCCAAATTTTGTAAGAGATGAGATAACAGAGCCCTTCTCCTGGCAGGTGAACCAGGGAGGAAGGGTGGGAGCTTACTGATGCTAAAGGAACCCTTGGAAGAAAGAAGATTACTGCGGTAAGTTTTTCTTCTTACCCTTGGAGTCCTTTAGCATCAGTAACTTTAGCAGACTATCGAGCAGTACCAAGTGGGAGGTGGATGGAGAACCTACTTAGGAAAGAAGCTCTGCAGAACCGCCCTGCCAAAGCTGGCATCAGATCTGGTCTGCACATCCAAACTGCAGTGTTTCATAAAGGTGTGCACAGATTTCCAGGTAGCTGCTTTGCTGACATGCAGGAGGGGAATGTCCCTTGCTGCCTCAAGCAAGGCTGCAATGCCCCTGGTGGAGTGGGCCCTGAACCCCACTGGAGGTTGGTGACCAGCTTTTCATAGCAGAATCTAATACAAGACACCAACCAATGGGAAACAGTTATCTTGATAACTAGTCTTCCTCTGCCTACATCCCGTAGGTAAGGAACAACTGCTCAAAGTAGTAAAAGATGGCTCTTTTGACATCCAAGCTGTGGAGCTTTTGCTCGCCAGAAGTGGATTTCTCAGTAAAGAAGTCAGGCAGAGTAATGGACTGGTTTAAATGGAACTCTGAAACCACCTTTGGCAAAAATTTCCTAGTTGTCCTGAGCTGAACTTTATCATTGTGAGGGATGATGTAATTTAATTCAGTGCACAGGGCCTGTAGCTCTGAAATCCTCCTGGCAGAGGTAATGGCTACCAGGAAGACTGTCTTTCAAGTTACAAACTTGATATAAGCAGTGGACATAGGCTCAAAGAGTGGTTTCATGAGCCAGTCTATGCAAAGGTTCAGGCTCCAAGGAGGAAGAGGCTCTCTGACTGGAGGCTGAAGGTGCAAGAGGCCTTGGAAAAACTGTTATGGCGTCGGAAGAAAAAATTACTCACCATACTAATGTTGTTTTTTCTAATGGAGTCTTGCTGTATTCTGACTATATGCAGATAGCCCCAGCACTTGAACTGCTCTGGAGAGGAAAGGGTTAACTCTATGCCAAGGCATAGAACATTGATCTCGAGTTTGGCTTTCAAACCTCTGTCCCAGGTATTCCCCAGTGTAACCGTCAGATTCTTACGAGCACTATGCTAACTAACTATAAACAGAAACTGCTTTTCTAAAATTTTGTGTCAAAAGACAATAAAAGATTTTTAGGGTCTAAAAGACTCAAGCCAAGAAGCCCAAAAAGAATTCAAGTAGATAGAGAAACTTAAAAACAGTAATAAAAAACTCATCCTAAAGAAAAGTAACCCACGTACACCTCTGAGGTGCACCACTGCACCTGCCCACCCACATCCCAAAACAACTAGGTTCCAGGAGGGGAGGCAGGGAAGGAGGTCAGAATACAGCAAGACTCCATTAGAAGAAACAACATTACTATGGCGAGTAATTTTTTCTTCAAACAACATGAAGTCTTGCTGTATTTTGACTGTATGCAGACTATCAAGCAGTAACCCCTTGGAGGAGGGAGTTACAGAACCTATTTTGGGAACAAGCTCTGCAGTACTGCTGTGCCAAACCTAACATCACTTCTTGACTGGATGTCGAGAGAGCAATGCTTGGTAAATATGTGAATAGTTTTCTAGGTGGCTGCTTTACAGATTTCCACTAAAGGTATGTCTCTGGCTGCTGCAACTGAAGCAGTTGTACCTCTGGTGGAGTGAGCCCTCAGGCCTGAAGGTGGCTCTTTCCTCAACTTTGAGTAACAGAAGTGGATACAGGAGACAATCCGCCTGCCAATAGTTCTCTTAGTAGCAGGTTTACCTTTTCCAACTTCTCCATAAGTGAGAAGAAAAAATTACTCACATTAGTAATGTTGTTTCTTCTAGTGGAGTCTTGCTGTATTCTGACAAATGCAGTGATCACCAACCTTTGAACTGCCCCGGAGAACAAAGAGTTAACTTTCCATGCAGGGCATGGAACGCTGAGCTCGAGCTCAGTTGAAGCCTCTGTCTGCTGTTGTTTAAACTCCAACCGTCAGATCTTTACGAGCTATACTCATTGGGTGTTCTGTGTGGAAACTGTAAACTCACACTAGCCAACAGGCAACTAATTTTGATAAAAAAGGGTTTTTTGGTTTTAAAGCAAAGACTCAAGTCAGGAAACCCAAAAAACAAAACACAACACACACCCAAAATAAAGGAGGGTGAGAAAAGGGCACCTCTAGGTGCCAGCACTGCTCCTGCCACCCACATCCCAAAAACAGGTTTTGAGAGGGAGGCGGTGGGTTCAGAATCAGGAAGACTCCACTAGAAGAAACAACATTACTAAGGTGAGTAATTTTTTCTTCAAATAACATGAAGTCTTGCTGTATTCTGACATATGCAGACTACCAAGCAGTACCTCCAAGGAGAAGGGACAGAACCTACTTTGGGAATAGGCTCTGAAGTACTGCTGTGCCAAACCGAGCATCACTCCAAGCCTGGATATCCAGAGAGTAATGCTTGGTGAATGTATGGACTGTTTTCCAGGTGGCTGCTTGACAGATTTCTAAGATAGGAATATCCCTGGCAGCAGCCAGGGAAGCAGCTGTACTCTAGTAGAGCAAGACCTCAGGCCTGAGGGTGGAGTTCTACCCAATTTCTCATAGCAGAATTGTATACAAGAGACAATCCACCTGGCAATAGATCTTTTAGTAGCAGGTTTGCCCTTACCGACCTCCCCATAAGTGAGGAACAACTGGGGGGACTCAAACCTGGGACCCTTGGTGCGCTCTATGAAGTAGCTAAGGGCTCTTTTTATGTCCAGGCTGTGCAACCTCCTCTCCCCAGAAGAGGAATGGTCAGTGAAGAAAACAGGGAGAGACATAGACTGATTAAGGTGGAAATCTGAAACCACCTTAGGCAAACACTTCCTGTTAGTTCTTAGGGCCACTTTATCTCTATGGAAAGAGATGAAATCAGGCTCCACTGACAGGGCTTGCAATTCACTGATGCGCCTGACAGAAGTAATGGCTACCAAAAACACAGTTTTCCAAGTCAAGTACTTAAGCTCTGCAAAGGACAAAGGCTCATAGAGGGGTTGCATAACCTGAGCAATGCAAACATTAAGGTCCCAAGCAGGAGCAGGATCCCTGAAGGGAGGATTGGTGTGCAACAATCCCTTGAAGAATTTGCAAAATACAGGATGGGCTGATAGAGAAGAGGGCTTGCCTACTGACAGAAAGGCAGAAACACCTGCCAAATGTACTTTAAGTGTAGCTGGTCTGAGTCCCAAGCCATTGAGATGAACCATATAATCCAGGACTGTAGGCAACTCAGCAGATTCTGGAGAAGAAAAAAATACTCGCCTTAGTAATGTTTCTTCTAATGGAGTCTTGCTGTATTCTGACTATTGCAGTGATATCTGACTATTGCAGTGATATCCAACCTTGGAACTACCCCGGAGAGGAAAGAGTTAACTTTCCATAGAAAGACATGGAACGCTAAGCTCGAGCTCGGTTAGGACTCTGTCTGTTGTTGTTTGAACCCAAACCGCCAGATCTTTATATGCTACACTCACTGGGTGTCCTGTGTGGAAACTGAAAACTCACACTAGCCAATTGGCTACTAAATTTAATAAAAAGATTTTTTTTTTTTGGGGGGGTTCCAAGGCAAAGACTCAAGTCAGGAAACCCAAAAAAACAAACACAACACACACACCCAAAATAAGAGGGTGAGAAAAAGGGGGCACCTCTAGGGTGCCAACACTGTTCCTGCCCACCCACATCCCAAAAGAAAAAATTACTCACCTTAGTAATGTTGTTTCTTCTAATGGAGTCTTGCAATATTATGACATATGCAGGGAGTCCCAACCTTCGAACTGCTCCGGAGGTGAAAGAGTTAACTTTCCATGCCATGCATGGAGCAGCTGACTCGAGCTCGATTGAAACTCTGTCTGTTGTTCTTCAAACTCAAACCGTCAGATCTTTACGAGCTAAACTCACTGAGGTCCTGTGTGGAAGCTGTAAACCTACACTAGCCAACTGGCTACTAAACATAAGAACACCTTTTTTGGTCCCAACACAAAGACTCAAGTCAGGAGACCCAAAAATGAAAAACACAACACCAAGTCACCCCAAAAAAAGGAGGGGTGAAAACAACAAGGTGGGCATCTACTAAGTGCCAACACTGCACTACTCACCCACATCCCAAAAACATAGGTTCTGAGAGGGGCAGGCAGGAAGGGAGGTCATAATATAGCAAGACTTCATTAGAAGAAACAACATTACTAAGGTGAGCAATTTATTCTTCAAACAACATGAAGTCTTGCTATATTATGACATATGCAGACTACACAGCAGTACCTCCATGACGGAGGGTCAGAACCTACTTAGGAAATAGGCTCTGAAGCACAGCGGTGCCAAACCGAGCATCACTCCTAGCCTGGATGTCCAGGGAGTAATGCTTGGTAAAAGTGTGAACTGTTTTCCAGGTAGCTGCTTGACATATCTCTAGAATAGAGATGTCCCTGGCAGCAGCCAGGGAAGCAGCTGTACCTCTGGTAGAGTGAGCCCTCAGGCCTGAGGGAGGAACCTTACCCAGATTCCCATAACAGAATTGGATACAAGAGACAATCCACCTGGCAATGGATCTTTCAGTGGCAGGTTTCCCTTTACCAACCTCACCATAAGTGAGGAACAGTTGGAGGGAGTCAAATCTGTGACCCTTTGTACGCTCTATGTAGTAACTAAGGGCTCTCTTCACATCTAAGCTGTGCAGCCTCCTCTCGCCAGAGGAGGAATGGTCAGTGAAGTACACTGGAAGAGATACAGATTGATTAAGGTGGAAATCTGAAACCACCTTAGGCAAGAACTTCCTGTTAGTCCTAAGGACCACCTTATCTCTATGAAAGGAGATAAAATCAGGCTCCACTGACAAAGCTTGTCATTCACTTATGCATCTGGCAGAAGTGATGGCTACCAGAAACACAGTCTTCCAAGTCAAGTACTTAAGCTCTGCTGAAGACAAGGGCTCAAAAGGGGGTTGCATAAGCTGAGCAATGCAAACATTAAGATCCCAGGCAGGGGCAGGGTCCCTGAATGGAGGGTTTGTGTGAAGCAATCCCTTAAAAAACTTGGAGAATACAGTATGAGCTGAAAGAGAAGAGGGTTTACCTGCTGAAATAAAAGCAGACACAGCTGCCAAATGTACTTTTAGGGTAGCTGGTCTCAGCCCCAAGGTATTTAAATGGACCATATAATCCAGGACTGTGGGAAAATCAGCAGATTCTGGGGAAATATGCTTCCCAGAGCACCATATGGAAAACCATTTCCATTTGGAATTATAGGTAGCCCTGGTGGAGGGTTTCCTAGAAGCCTCAATATATTCATCACACCATGGGAGAGGTGTAGATCAGCAAACTCTAACTCTTCAAGAGCCAGGCCTTGAGATTGAGAGATTTGAGGTTCGGGTACCAAACCTTCCCCTGAGCACAGGTTAACAGGTTGTGTTTCCTGGGAAGACACAGGGAAGATGGACTGCTAAGGACAGTAGGAGGATACCAGGGCTGTCTGGCCCAGTCTGGAGCAATCAGGATCATCTTGCAGGATTGAGATCTGATTTTGACTAACACTTTGAACAGGAGAGGGAAGGGGGGAAAAGCATAGAGAAACTTCCCTTCCCAATTGAGAAATAGGGCATCCAGAGGGACTGAGCCCAACACTGGGGGCCTGCAGCAAAAAAGGAGAAGCTGGTGATTGGGGCTGCAAAAAGAGCTATCTGCGGGGTGCCCCATCTGGTAAAAATTAACTCCAGAACCAGGGGGTCCAGTGACCATTCGTGATGGCCCTGGGAAATCCTGCTGAGAGTATCTGACAGGACATTGTCCTTGCCTGGGAGGTGAACTGCCGTAAGGAAGGTGTTCAGTGAGTAAGCCAGAGACCACAACGTCATTGCTTCAGTGCACAAGGCCGTAGACTGAGTGCCCCCTTGCTTGTTGATGTACCACATTGTGGTGGTGTTGTCTGTTCTGACCTGTACAACCTTGTTCTGAACAGATTTGGAAAAAACTTGAAGTGCTAGAAAAACTGCTCTGAGTTCCAACAGATTGATGTGGAGCAGAGATTCCTGAGGGAACCACAATCCCTGGGTAGTGAGGTCAACCATGTGAGGTCCCCACCCCAAGAGGGATGCATCTGTAGTAAGGATTAAGGAGTGAGACTGAGTGACAAGAAAAAATTACTCACCTTAGTAATTGCTTTTCTTCTCATGGAGTCTTGCTATATTATAACATTAGCAGTCAGCCACTGCAGCTGAACTGCCCTGGAGAGGAAGGAGTTAACTCCAGAGGATCTGGAGTTCTACAGTGCGAGGGCGCTGTGCCCAAAGCTCTATCTGGCAGTTTCAAATGAAACTGTCAGATCTTTACGAAGCTAACATCAAAGAACAGAAAGTCTGTGTGGAAAAAACTACACTAGCCCATAGCTACCTACTAGAAGTAGTAACAACAATATAAACAACAAAGAAACACCCAGAACCATAATAACAAAAATTGATGGTACTATGGTTCGTTTTACCACCCTTGACAAGCACATTATGAACCCCCTTCCCCAAGACTCAAGTCCAGGAAGGGGCAATATAAATAACCTAAATGAAAACAACCAGATCCCTAACCCAAGGAAAGGGGTAAAGGGATAACTACAATGGCATGACACAGTGCTTGCACAGTGCATACCCTACCCAATGTAGAGGTTCTGAGAGGGCAGGAGGAGGTGGTTATAATATAGCAAGAGTCCATGAGAAGAAAAGCAATTACTAAGGTGAGTAATTTTTCTTCAAACACCATGAAGTCTTGATATTATAACATTAACAGATTACACAGCAGTCCTCCATGGAGGAGGGTCAGAACCTACTTAGGAAATAGGCTCTGAAGCACAGCTGTGCCAAACCGAGCATCTCTCCTGGACTGGACATCCAGGGAATAATGCTTGGTAAAGGTGTGAACTGTCTTCCAGGTAGCAGCTTGACAAATCTCCAGAATGGGAATGTCCCTAGCAGCCGCTAGAGACGCAGCTGTACCCTGGTGGAGTGGGCCTCAATCCTGAGGGGGTACTCTACCCAGTTTCTGATAACAGAATGGATACAAGAAACAATCCACCTTGCAATTGTTCTCTTAGTGGCAGGTTTTCCTTTGCCAACCTCGCCATAGGTAAGAAACAGTTGGAGGGATTCGAACCTATGACCTCTGGTGTGCTCTAAATAGTAGCTTAAGGCTCTTTTGACATCCAAGCTGTGCAGTCTCCTCTCACCTGAGGAAGAATGCCCAGTGAAAAATACTGGGAGAGAGATAGATTGATTCAGGTGGAAATCAGAAACCACCTTAGGCAAAAACTTTCTATTAGTCCTAAGGACTACCTTATCTCTGTGGAAAGAGATAAAATCTTCTTCCACTGACAGGGCCTGTAACTCACTTATGCGTCTGGCAGGGGTGATAGCTACTAGGAAAACGGTTTTCCAAGTTAAATACTTGAGCTCTGCTGAAGACAGAGGCTCAAAGGGGGGTTGCATTAACTGAGCAATGCAAATATTCAGGTCCCAGGCGGGAGCTGGTTCCCAAAAAGGAGGGTTAGTATGAAGTAACCCTTTAAAAAACTTGGAGAACACCGGGTGAGAAGAAAGGGAGGCAAGCTTCCCTGCTGACACAAAAGCAGAGACAGCTGCCAGATGAACCTTCAGGTAGCTGGTCTAAGGCCCAGGGAATTCAGATGGACCAAATATTCCAGAAGAATGGGAAGATCAGCAGATTCTGGGATAATCTGCCTCTCAGAGCACCAGATGGAAAACCTCTTCCACTTAGAATTATAAGTGGCCTAGTGGAAGCTTTCTAGAAGCCTTTAAAATATCCATGACACCTTGAGAAAGGTGTAAGTCAGCAAATTCTAGCTCCTCAAGAGCCAAGCCTTGAGGTGGAGGATTTGAGGTCCGGATACCACACTCTCCCTGTGCACAGGCCAGTAAGTCGTGGACTCTGGGTAGGCTCAGGCAGGGTACCTGCCAAGGACAAGCAGAGGGTACCAGGGCTGTCTGGCCCAATCTGGGGCAATCAGAATCACTCTGCAAGGTTGAGATCTGATTTTTACTAGTACCCTGAAAAGAAGAGGAAAGGAGGAAGGCATACAGGAACTTCCTTTCCAGTCCAACAGAAAGGCGTCCAGAGGGACTGAGCCCAGTACTGGAGGCCTGCAACAGAAAAGAGGAAGTTGATGGTTGTCTGGGGCTGCGAAAAGATCTATCTGAGAAGTGCCCCATCTGGCAAAGATGGACCCCAGCACTTGTGGATTCAGAGCCCATTCGTGATGGCCCTGAGAATTTCTGCTGAGGGCGTCCGCCAGGACATTGTCCTTCCCTGGGAGGTGAACCGCTATCAGGGAGGTGTTCAGGGAGTAGGCCAGAGACCACAACTTCATTGCTTCGGTGCACAAGGCTGAAGACCGAGTGCCCCCTTGCTTGTTGATGTACCACATTGTGGTGGTATTGTCTGTCCTGACTTGAACCACTTTGTTCTGGAGTGAATCTGAAAACACCCGAAGAGCTAAAAAGACAGCTCTGAGTTCCAACAGATTGATGTGGAGCAGAGATTCCTGAGGAGACCACACTCCCTGGGTGGCAAGATCGCCCAGGTGAGCCCCCCACCCTAACAGGGAGGCATCCGTGGTGAGGGTGAGGGAGTGAGAAATGGGAATGAAGGGAACCCCTGTCTTAAATTGCTCTGGACCTGCCACCAGTGGAGGGCTAGGATCAGAGTTTGAGTAACTGGAACCAACTTGGTAAGGGGTCCTTCCTTGAGACCAATAGGCCTCAAATGGAACTGAATGTCCCTCATCTGAATCTTGCTCCCTGCACGACAGCTGTGGAAGCAGCCATGTGCCCAAGGAGTTGCAGAAAATGCCTTGCTGGTCGAGAGACCCACGAGGGTAAAGGAGGATGCCAGGCGATGGGTCTGTCCACCCTTTCCGAGGGAAGAAAAGCCCTGGCTAACCTTTGTTCAATTCTGCGCCTATGAAAGTTAGGACCTGAACCGTTCCAGAACTGACTTTGGTAAGTTTAGCAGGAATCCGAGGAAGTGAGAAGCTGCTGGGTGACTTGCAAATGGAGCCACCTGACCTGGAGACTGACCCACAATGAGCCAGTCGTCCAGGTAGGGGAAACAAGCAACCCTTGCCTTCTTAAGTGAGCCACCACTACAGCGAGACATTTGTGAATACCCTTGGCGCAGAGGTCAGGCCGAAGGGCATTGCCCCGAACTGTAGTGGCCTGAGGGCAGTTCGAACCTGAGGTACTTTCGTGAGAAGGCCTGATCAGAACATGAAAATAGGCATCCTTGAGGTCCAGGAAGCTAGCCAGTCCCTGGCCTTAGGAAGGCAATATCATTGCCAGAGTCAACATTTGAACTTTGGTTTCCAAAAGATGCTTGTTCAGGTACCTTAAATCTAGAATGGGCTGCCATTCTCCTGTCTTTTGGGGTAAGAAAGTATCTTGAATAAAGCCCTTGCCCTGATGGCAAGGAGGAACCCTTCCACTGCTTTGCAGTCAGAAGAGAAGAAACCTCTGCTTCAAAGCAAGGGCTTCTGAAGGATTTGCAGGTGGAAAATGTCTGGCTCATCTTTGGAAAGTGTTTGAAGCTGAGAACCAGACCCTGGCCTATTACCTCCAGAACCCATCTGTCCGTGATTAGGGACAGCCAGTTCGGCTGAAATAGGCCAACCTGCCCCCATCGGGTACATGTGTGGATATTGGCCCTGGGCACCCCATCAGGGTGCTCTGCTTAGCAGTAGCCTTAGGTTGAGGGGAGGTATCGTCTACTTGTGCCTCGTCTACCCTCTGCCTCTTGAAGAAACCCCTCTGCCAGACAGCAGAGGAGGCTTGAAATTGGTAAAAGGCCTGGAAAAAGGCCTGCCCCTACCTCTGGGAGCATGCCTTTGTGGCATGGCATGCTTCTCCTTAGCCTGGGCACTTTGTAGGTAGTTCTGTATTCATCCATCTTTTCATATAGTTTTCTGTTTGCTCCCAAACAGAGATTTCACTACAGGAAAATCCATAGCCTTTGACTGGGTATCTTGGGACAGATTAGTGCATCTGAGCCATGCCAACCCTACGGAAAGCTACAGAAGTGGCCATGACCCTAGAGGAAACATCATTAACATCAACAGCAGTATGAAATTGAACTTTAGAGGCTTCAATGCTGTCAGCAGCCACCTGTTCCAACTCACTAGCCAGCTGGCCATGGGCCTGCTGGCTAACTCTGTCTGTGTCTCACCTAGATTTCATATCTAACCACATAAGCCATATAATTTGCCTGCCTGAGTCCCAAAGAAGCTGCCATATACTGTTTCTTTGCCATGGCATCAATCTTCCTGGAATCCTTATCAGGAGGATGTGAGGCCAGAGGAATATTAGCCTTGTCACAGGCTGCAGCTTGTACCACACCTACATGACTACACTGTTCAGAGAAGTCTGTATCCGAGCCTGACAAAGTATACCTTCTGTCCATTTTTTATCTACAGGAGGGACAGAATGAGGATTTTTTAAAATCTTTGTTGTTTGCTTCCTAAATGACTTATGCAAAGGAATAGACAACCTCCTAGACTCTGGAATATCCATCATTTCCACAAAATCAGGCTCCTCTTGCTCATCCACAGCCTCCTCTAAAGGAAGCTGGAGGGTTTCTGCAACCTTTTTGTAAAAAATAAAGAAAGAAGGGGACTCAGACAGAATAGGAGGAGATTCTAAAGGTCTGTCTGGAGAAGTGTCCGGTTCAATGGGCACGTCCAGACCCCCCCAGCCACACATATATTGATCAAATTCCTCCTCCCCCTCCTGTGGTTCATAAAAATCCTCAACTTCAAAATCCTGAACCACTGGGACTGAACGAACCAACCTTTTACCAACTGTTGGTGGTTCTACAGATCCCTGAGACAGTGACTGGACAATCTGAATGGCTTTAGCTATCTCTGCAGCAGTTGGAGACACAATTTTGGACCCCAAACCTACTGATTTCCTTGTCTTTTTACTTGGGACTGGTTCCTCTGAACCAGCCTTCCTTTTGCCCGAGGAAGTCTCGCCCTGGTCAGAGGGCACTCCCTCTGGTCCAGTGAGTACAGGACCGGGCTGGCCATCCGGGTCAGTGGACTTTTTGGCCTCTCGTTCCCTGATCCGGCCCAATCTCTTCTCCAGGGTGGCTGCAGGGAAATTTTTACACACCTGGCAGTCTGACAGGAGGTGGTCAGCCCCAGACAATAAACACAAGTGGTGTGTGGGTCAGCCTTGGCAAAGCGTCCCTGAACATCACAGTGTTAATCCAGTGGGCCGGTTTTCTTTTGGCTTTCTAGACATAATGCCAGCCTAACCAAAACTTGCCCTTTTGATGGCGGTGCCAGGCAAGACACCCTTATCGGTTCCTAACCGTGTCACGGGTATTTGAAAAACCGTTATAATTCCATTTTTTTTAGAACCGATAAGAACCGGGAACCGCACTCTAAAACCCACTGTACACTTTTAAAATGCAGAAAAAAACAACGATCGGTTCAAAACCGAACCGATAATTAATTTCCACACAGACTTAAATTTTAGTACTTACGGTTTACCAGATAGAGCTTTAAAACCGAAATGCGGTAAAAATAATAACTTTTGCCGGTTCAAATGAACCGAAAAATACTCGCTTGAACCGAGAATGAACCGAGCTGAAGGAGCTGATCTCCGGAGCGACTGTTCAGTGAAGCGGAGTAAAGAATCTGACAGTTTCATTTGAAACTGCCAGATAGAGCTTTGGGCACAGCGCCCTCGCGCTGTAGAACTCCAGATCTTCTGGAGTTAACTCCTTCCTCTCCGGGGCAGTTCAGCTGCAGTGGCTGACTGCTATTGTTATAATATAGCAAGACTTCATGGTGTTTGAATCTGACGGTTTGAGTTTGAAGAACAACAGACAGAGCTTCAACCGAGCTCGAGCTCAGCGTTCCATGCCTGGCATGGAAAGTTAACTCTTTCACCTCCGGAGCAGTTCGAAGGTTGGGACTCACTGCATATGTCATAATATAGCAAGACTTCATGTTGTTTGAAACACAGTTTTCCAAGTCAAGTACTTAAGCTCTGCAGAGGACAAAGGCTCAAAGGGGGGTTGCATAAGCTGAGCAATGCAAACATTAAGGTCCCAAGCAGGAGCAGGGTCCCTGAAGGGAGGATTGGTGTGCAACAATCCCTTGAAGAATTTGCAAAATACAGGATGGGCTGATTGAGAAGAGGGCTTGCCTACTGACAGAAAGGCAGAAACACCTGCCAAATGTACTTTAAGTGTAGCTGGTCTGAGTCCCAAGCCATTGAGATAAACAATATACTCCAGGACTGTAGGCAACTCAGCAGATTCTGGAGAAGAAAAAATGACTCACCTTAGTAATGTTGTTTCTTCTAATGGAGTCTTGCTGTATTCTGACTATTGTAGTGGTATCTGACTATTGCAGTGATATCCAACCTTTGAATTGCCCCAGAGAGGAAAGAGTTAACTTTCCATGCAAGGCATGGAATGCTGAGCTTGAGCTCAGTTAAGACTCTGTCTGTTGTTGTTTGAACCCAAACCGCCAGATCTTTACGAGCTACACTCACTGGGTGTCCTGTGTGGAAACTGTAAACTCACACTAGCCAATTGGCTACTAAATTTAATAAAAATATATATTTATTTTGGTTCCAAGGCAAAGACTCAAGTCAGGAACCCCCCCCAAAAAAAACACAACACAGACACCCAAAATAAGAGGGTGAGAAAAAGGGGGCACCTCTAGGGTGCTAACACTGTTCCTGCCCACCCATATCCCAAAACCCAGGTTCTGAGAGGGGAGGCGGGGGGAGGTCAGAATACAGCAAGACTCCATTAGAAGAAACAACATTACTAAGGTGAGTAATTTTTTTATTCAAACAACATGAAGTCTTGCTGTATTATGACTATTGCAGACTACCAAGCAGTACCTCCATGAAGGAGGGACAGAACCTACTTTGTAAACAGGCTCTGAAGCACTGCTGTGCCAAACCAAGCATCACTCCTAGCCTGGATATCCAGAGAGTAATGCTTGGTGAAAGTATGTACTGTTTTCCAGGTGGCTGCCTGACAAATCTCTAAGATAGGAATATCCCTGGCAGCAGCCAGGGAAGCAGCTGTACCTCTAGTAGAGTGAGCCCTCAGGCCTGAGGGTGGGATTCTACCTAATATTTCATAGCAGAAATGTATACAAGAGACAATCCACCTGGCAATAGATCTCTTAGTGGCAGGTTTTCCCTTAGCAACCTCACCATAAGTGAGGAACAGTGGGAAGTAGTCAAACCTGTGACCCTTGGTACGCTCTATGAAGTAACTAAGGGCCCTTTTCATATCCAGGCTGTGTAGCCTCCTCTCCCCAGAGAAGGAATGGTCAGTGAAGAAAACAGGAAGAGACATAGACTGATTAAGGTGCAAATCTGAAACCACCTTAGGCAAAAACTTCCTATTAATCCTGAGGACCACCTTGTCTCTATGGAAAGAGATATAATCAAGCTCCACTGACAGGGCCTGTAACTCACTTATGCATCTGGCAGAAGTAATGGCTACCAAGAACACAGTTTTCCAAGTCAAGTACTTAAGCTCTGCTGAGGACAAAGGCTCAAAAGGGGGTTGCATAAGCTGGGCAATGCAAACATTAAGGACCCAAGCAGAGGCAGGGTCCCTGAAGGGAAGACTGGTATGCAGCAAACCCTTGAAGAATTTACAGAACACAGGGTGAGCTGAAAGGGAAGAGGACTTGCCTGCTGACATGAAGGCAGAGACAGCTGCCAGATGCACTCTAAGTGTAGCTGGTCTGAGTCCCAAGCTACTGAGATGAAACGTATAGTCCAGGACTGTAGGCAACCCAGCAGACTCTGGAGAAATATGCTTACCAGAGCACCAAATAGTAAACCTTTTCCATTTGGAGTTATAAGTCTTTCTGGAGGAAGGCTTTCGAGAAGCCTTTAGAATATCCAGAACACCTTGAGAAGGACGTAAATCAGCAAACTCTAACTCTTCAAGAGCCAGACCTTGAGATTGAGAGATTTGAGATTCGGACACCAAACCCTCCCCTGAGAACATGTTAACAGGTTGTAATTCCTAGGAAGAGACAGCGGAAGGTGGACTGCTAAGGACAGCAAGAGAGGGTACCAGGGCTGTCTGGCCCAGTCTGGAGCAATCAGAATCAATTTGCAGGGCTGAGATCTGATTTTGACTAGTACTTTAAACAGGAGAGGGAAGGGGGGAAGCATACAGGAATTTCCCTTCCCAATTGAGGACTAGTGCATCCAGGGGGACTGTGCCCAACACTGGGGGTCTGCAGCAAAAAAGAGGAAGTTGGTGACTGTCTGGGGCTGCAAAAAGATCTATCTGTGGAGTGCCCCATCTGGAGAAGATTACCTTCAAAATTAGGAGATCCAGGGCCCATTCGTGATGGCCTGGAGATATCCTGCTGAGAGCATCTGCCAGGACATTGTCCTTCTCTGGGAGGTGCACTGCTATCAGACAGAGATTCAGGGAATAGGCCAGAGACCACAACTTCATTGCTTCTGTGCATAAGGCCGTAGACCGAGTGCCCCCTTGCCTGCTGATGTACCACATTGTGGTGGTATTGTCTGTCCAGATCTGAACCAGTTTGTTCTGAACAGACTTGGAAAAAACTTAAAGTGCTAGAAACACTGCTCTGAGTTCTAAGAGATTGATGTGAAGCAGAGATTCTTAAGGTGACCACAACCCTTGGGCGGTCAGATGCCCCAAGTGGGCTCCCCAGCCCAAGAGGGAGGCATCTGTGGTAAGGATTAGAGAATGAGGTTGAATGACAAAGGGAACTCCTTGCCTTAGGTTGTCCTGATCCTGCCACCATTGCAAAGCCTGGATCAGGGTTCAAGTCACTGGGACTAGCTTGGTCAGAAAATCCTTTGTCTGGGACCAGAAGGCTCTTAAGTGGAAATGAATGTCCCTCATCTGAAATCTTGCTCCTTGGACCACTGTCGTAGAGGCAGCCATGTGGCCCAGGAGTTGCAGAAAATGCCTTGCTAGTCGAGACACCAGAAGGGTGAATGAAGAGGCCAGTGTCACAAGGGTCCTTGCCCTGTCCAGGGGAAGGAAGGCTCTTGCCCTTATAGTATCCAGCTCCACCCCTATGAAGGTGAGGAGCTGCACTGGCTCTAGAACTGACTTTGAAAGATTTAGAAGGAATCCTAGAGAAGTGAGCAGTTGCTGAGTTATCTGTAGGTGTGACTTGACTTGGTCTGGAGACTGACCCACTATGAGCCAGTCGTCCAGCTATGGAAAGATGGAGATCTTTTTTCTCCTTAGAAAAGCAACCACTACTGCCAGGCATTTTGTGAACACCCTCGGAGCTGATGTTAGGCCAAAGGTCATTGCTCTGAATTGATAGTGGCCTAAGGGCAACTCGAACCTGAGGTACTTTCTGTGGGAGCATCTGATGAGAATGTGGAAATAGGCATCCTTGAGGTCCAGGGAGACTAGCCAGTCCCCTGGCCTTAGAGAGGGTAGAATTATTCCCAGAGTCACCATTTTTAACTTTGGTTTTAAAAGGTGCTTGTTTAAATATCTGAGATCCAGGAAGGGCCGCCATTCTCCTGTCTTTTTGGGGGTTAGGAAGTACCTGGAGTATAATCCCTTTCCCCTGTGTAGGGGTGGAACCCTTTCTATGGCTCTGAGAGCCAAGAGGGAAGGGACCGCTGCCTCTAGGGCAAGGGCCTCTGAAGGATTTGCAGGTGGAAAGGATCTGGTTCTCATCTTGGGAAACTGTTTGAAGCTGAGAACTAGTCCCTAGCTTACTACTTCCAGGACCCATTTGTCTGATGTTAAAGACATCCAGTCCTGGACAAAGTAAGCCAGCCTGCCCCCTACAGGTAGTGGATAATCAGCCCGGGCAAACCCATCAGGGTGCCTGTTTGGCAGGGGCTTTAGGCTGAGGGGTGGTAGCAGGCCTGCTTGTACCCCGTCTGCCTCTCCCTCTGAAGAACCCCTTCTGAGCAAAGGTGGAAGAGGAGGCCTGGGCTTGGTAGAAAGGCCTATGAAAAGGCCTGCCCCTGCCCCTGGGATGCTGCCTCTGAGGAGTGGCTTGCCTTTCCTTGGCCTGGGCACTCCTATAGGTGGTCCTGTACTCATCCATTTTCTTCATGTAATTCTCTGTCTGCTCCCCAAACAGAGAATTACCAATAACATGAAAATCCATTGCCTTAGCCTGGGTATCCTGGGACAGGCTAGTACATCTGAGCCAAGCCTTCCTATGAAGGGCCACAGATGTAGCCAAGACTCTAGATGAAACATCAGTGGAGTCCACTGCAGCATGAAATTGCACCTTGGATGCCTCAATACCATCTGTAGCCACCCGCTCCAGCTCCTTGGCAAGCTGGTCAGGGACCTGTTTAGCTAGAGCCATCAGAGTGTCCCATCTAGAGTTTTGGTATCTAGCTATGTAGGCCATATAATTAGCCTGCCTGAGTCCCAAAGATGCTGCCATGTACTGTTTCTTTGCCATGGCATCAATCCTACTGGAGTCCTTATCTGGGGGGTGTGAAGCCATGGGTATATTTGCCTTATCACAGGCAGCAGCCTGTACTACCTCAACATGGCTGCATTGCTGGGAAAGGAACTCCGTATCTGAGCCTGACAGAGTATACCTCTTGTCCATTCTTCTGTCCACAGGAGGTATGGAATTAGGAGTCTTTAAAATTGTTGTCTGTTTCCCAAAAGACTTATGGAGGGAAACAGACAGCCTCTTGGACTCTGGGATGTCCATCATTTCAACATAATCAGGCTCCTCCTGATCCTCTACTGCTTCCTCCATAGGAAGCTGGAGAGTTCAGCCACTTTCTGTAAAACAAAAGTGGGAAGGGGACTCAGAAAGTCTAGGAGGAGAAACACCTGAAGGTCTGTCTGGGGAGATGTCCGGTCAACAGGCACATCAGACTTTCATAATCACCATCACTATCTTCTTACTCTCCCTCCTCCTCCTCCGGTTCATAAAAATCCTCTAAATTATAATCCGGAACCAGGGGAACTGACCGAACCGAGCCCCTGACCGATAGTGCTGGTTCGGTCGGAACCGAAGTTAGCAATTGAACAATCCTTATCGCTTTGGCTATTTCATCAGCGGTCAGAGAAAGAACTTGTGGATCCGAACCAGCTGACTTATCCCTTCATTTTCTTTTAACCTGAATTGACTCCTCAGAGTCGGTTCTCCTTTGCCTAAGGTTTCGCCCTGGTCAGAGGCACTCCTTCTGGAACCGAACCGGCTGGCCATCTGGGACAGCGGACTTTTTGGCCTCCCTTTCCCTCAGCCTACCTGCTATCTTTTCCAGGGTAGCTGTAAGAAAACTTTTACAAATCTGGCAGTCTGAATCGAGGTGGTCAAACCCCAGACAATAAACACAGGTGGTGTGGGGGTCAGCTTTAGCAAAGGTTCCCCACACACACTACAGTGTTGAAACCCAGTGGGCCCGGTTTTTCTTCTTGGGTTTCTCAGACATGGCTAGTCCTAACCAAACTTACCCTTTTTTCGGCAATCCGCCAGGCAAGACACCCTTATCGGTTCCTGACCGTGTTACAGGTTGTTTAAAAAAATGTAATGAAATCCGATTTTTTTAGAACCGATAAGGACCGGTTACCACACTCTAAAAAACAGAATAAACTTTTTTTACAAACCTGATCGGTTCAAACCAAACTGATCTGACGTTTACAAGTTCCACACAGAAACTAATAACAAAAACCTATCTGGTACTCACGGTACCACAGACAGAGACTGAACCAACAGGTTTAGAAGTAGAAATTTGATTGAAACTGACCGAAAAAATGACACTTTAACTGACTTTTTTTGAACCGAGCGAAGGAGAAATCTCCGGAGCGACTGTTTAGTGAGGC
The DNA here is from genome assembly GCA_016271365.2 of Neoceratodus forsteri. NCBI lineage: Eukaryota > Metazoa > Chordata > Ceratodontiformes > Ceratodontidae > Neoceratodus > Neoceratodus forsteri. The sequence goes on from JADMNL010000026.1 coordinate 236,584,800, forward strand.
GGAGTAAAGAATCTGATGGTTGGAGTTTAAACAACAGCAGACAAAGGCTTCAACCGAGCTCGAGCTCGGCGTTCCATGCCCTGCATGGAAAGTTAACTCTTTGTTCTCTGGGGCAGTTCAAAGGTTGGTGATCACTGCATATGTCAGAATACAGCAAGACTTCATATTGTTTGAAACAGCTGTGAGCAATCATTTCTATAGGTCTTAGTGAAGGGCCCTCTTTACATCAAGACTGTGTAGTCTTCTCTCCCCAGAGGAAGAATGGTCAGTGAAAAATACAGACATTGACACAGATTGGTTCAAGTCAAAGTCTGATACCACCTTGTGAAGGAACCTTCTATTCGTTCAAAGGACCACCTTATCCCTGTGAAATGAAATGAAATCAGGTTCCACTGATAAAGCCTATAACTCACTGATCCTCCTAGCAGAGGTAATGACTACCAGGAACACAGTTTTCCGAATCAAGTATTTTAGCTCAGCTGAAGACAATAGTTCAAATGGAGGCTGCATAAGCTGTGCAATGCAGATATTCAGATCCCACACAGCAGTAGGGTCCCTAAAAGGAGGACTGATGTGAACCAAACCCTTGAAAAATCTCTTGAAAACTGGATGGGAGGCTAAGGAAGAGCCCTTCCCAGCTGAAAGGAAGGCAGAGATGACTGCCAAATGCACCCTGAGAGTGCTAGGTCTGAGGCCTAAGCTATTAAGATGCACCAAATAGTCCAAAGCAATGACAATGTCAGCTGAATCTAGCTGAATATGCTCCAGAGAACACCAAAAACCAAACGTCTTCTACTCTGACTTGTAGGTTTTCCTAGTGGAAGACTTTCTACTAGCCTTAAAGAGCCCCTGACACCATTGTGACAACTTTGAGAAAATGTAATGTTTAGCACAAGTGAGCTTATATTTTAATATTATTTCTGTATTTTTCATTTTTCTTTATTACTAAAGACATTTGCATGTAAACAGGATCACTGCCCTATCTGTTCTGGCTGCTTGCCTACATATGACATCACAATTCTATTTATGACATCACAGTCTGTTGCTGTGGGGATAATAACGATGCCATAAATGGGGGATTATTTACTTTATTAATTTATCTATTTAAAAGTTGGTAACCGGGAAAAGCACCATGATCAGAAGCTCATTTCCAGGTGCAACCCAGATTATTATGTCATATGTAGGATAGCAAACAGGGCAGATAAAGTCTAAGAAACAGTGAGCCTCCTTCATGCAGCTGTCCTCAGTAATAAAGAAAAAATGTAAATAATTATAGAAAATACATGAAATATAAACTCAACTGTCAATCTCACATTTTCAAAGTTTTTCTAATAGTGTCAGGGGCTCTTTAAGAATATCCAGGGCTGATTAGGAAAGATGCAGGCCTGTATATTCTAGCTCCTCAAGAGCCAAGCTTTGAGTCTGAGAGTCTGAAGGCTGGGATACAGTATCCTCCCCTGTGAGAAGGCGAGAAGATTGAACTGTCTGTGGAGACAAAGAGGAATTGTCACTGACATTGACAGTAGTAGGGGGTACCAAGGCTGCCTGACCCAGTCTGGAGCCACCAGAATCATAGTGCAAGGCTGAGATCTGATCTTGACCAGAACTCTGAGTATCAGAGGAAAAGGAGGAAAAGCATACATAAACCTGTTTGTCCAATCCAACAGGAGAGCATCTTGAGGAACAGACCCCAAAAGAGGGGATCTGCAACAGAATAGGGGAAGCTGATGATTGTCCGGGGCTGCAAAGAGATCTATCTCTGGAGTGCCCCACCTTTTGAAAATGATCTGAAGAATGAGAGGATTCAGGGCCCATTCGTGGTGACCTTGGGAAATCCTGCTGAGACCATCTGCCAGTACATTGTCCTTCCCTGGAAGATGCACAGCTATCAGGAAAACCTGCAGGGAATAAGCCAGTGACCATATTTTCATGGCTTTGGTGCACAAGGCCGACGACTGAGTGCCCCCTGCTTGTTGATGTGTCACATGGTTGTTGTGTTGTCTGTCCTGATCTGCACCATTTTCTCGTGAATTGTTTTCCAGAATGTCTGAAGTGCCAGAAAGACAGCCCTGAGTTCGAGAAGATTTATGTGCAGGAGAGACTCCTGATGAGACCATGTTCCCTGAACAGTAAGCTGATCCAGATGGGCTCCCCATCCCAGCAGGGAAGCATCTGTGGTGAGAATCACTGTTGGGGCCTGACTGAGGAAGGGGACACCTTGCCTCAGACTGTCCTCCTCCAGCCACCACTAGAGAGCCTGAACCAGAGTTTGAGACACTGGAACTAGCTTGGAGAGGGGATCTTTTTTCTGAGACCAAAAAGATTTTAGATGAAATTTAATATCTCTCATTTGAAACCTTGCCCCTTGCACTACTGCAGTGCCACCCTCCATGTGGCCTAGCAACTGCAAGAAATGTCTGGCTGGCCGAGACACTAGTGGATGAAAAGAGGAAGCCAGGATGATGAGGGACTGAACCCATGAAAAAGGGAGAAAGGCCTTGGCCTGGACAGTGTCCAGCTCCACCCTTATAAATGTGAGAAGCTGGGCTGGTTCCAGAACAGACTTTTCTAGATTTTGGATGAACCCTAAGGAGACCAGAAGCTTTTGAGTGACCTCTAGAGCTGACTCGACTTGGTCTCTGAGGACTGACCCACTATGAGCAAGTCGTCCAGGTAAGGGAACAGTAAGATGCCTTGTCTCCTGAGAAAGACCACCACTACTGCTAGACACTTGGTGAACACCCCTGGAGCAGATGTTAGACTGAAAGGCATTGCTCTGAATTAGTACTAGCCTGAGGGCAACTCGAACCTGATGTACTTTCTGTGGGAATGTCTGATGGGTATGTGGAAGTAGGCATCCTTGAGATCCAGGGAGGCTAGCCAGTCTCCTGGGCTCAGAGAGGGGAGAATTATTCCCAGAGTCGCCATTTTGAACTTTGGCTTTAGTATGTGTTTGTTTAGGTATCGTAGATCTAGGATGGGTCGCCACGCCCCTGTCTTTTTTGGGGTAAGAAAGTATCTGGAATACAGTCCTTTTCCCCTGTGATTGAGAGGTACCTTCTCTACTGCTCGCAGGAGCAGTAGAGAGGAGACCTCTGCCTCTAAAGCCCTTGTCTCCACAGGAGAGGGAGGACTGAAAAACTTTGCTCTCATTTTTGGGAACCTTTTGAAGCTGAGAGCAAGCCCCTGGCTCACTGTTTCCAGGACCCATTTGTCTGAGGTAATAGACTTCCAGGTCTGGAAATAGTGAGCCAGCCTGCCCCCTACTGAAACAGGGAGGTGACCCTGACTGACACATCAGGGTATCTGTTTGGCAGGGAGCTTGGACTGAGTGGACGATGGAGTCCTGGTCATTACCCTTCTGCCTCTTCCTCTAAAGAAGCCCCTCTGCTGGAAAGAAGAGGAGGCCTGGGCTTGGTAAAAAAGGCCTTTGAAAAGGCCTGCCCCTGCCAGCCCTAGATTGCTGCCTCTGAGGAGTGACCGACCTGCTTTTCTTTGGCTGCAGCACTCCTGTAGGTGGTCCTGTATTAGTCCATCTTTTTCATGTAAGCCTCTGTTTGCTCCCCAAACAGAGAGTTACCGGTGACAGGAAAATCCATGGCCTTGGTCTGGGTATCTTGTGATAAACTGGTACACCTGAGCCAAGCAAATCTCCTCATGGAGACAGATGTAGCCATGACCCTAGAATATACATAATTCGAGTCAACAGCAGCATGAAACTGGACCTTTGATGCCTCAATACCATCCACATCCACCTGCTCCAGCTCCTTGGTCAGCTGGGGAGAGGCATTCTTAGCCGGCTCCAGAACTGTATCTCACATAGACATCTGGTATCTGGCTGTATATGCCATGTAATTAGATTACCTGAGCCCCAAAGAAAATGGCAAGTACTGTTTCTTTGCCATGGCATCCACTTTCCTGGAATCCTTATCTGGGGTGAGATGCCAGAGGAATGTTAGCCTTGTCACAGGCTGCAGCTTGCACTACCTCAACATGGCTGCAATGACTTGTAAGGAATTCCATCCTAGGACCTGACAAGGCATACCTCCTCTCCATCTTTTTATCCACAGGAAGTATGGATGCTGGAAACTGAAGAATTTTCTGTGTCTGTTTCCACAGAGATTTATGCCGAGGAATAAACATCCTTTTGGACTCTGGGACATCCATCATCTCAACATAGTCAGGTTCCTCCTGATCTTGTTCAGCCTCTTCCACTGGAAGCTGAAGAGTATCAGCCACTTTCTTGTAGAACAAGAAATGGGTGGAGGACTCAGAAAGTCTGGGAGGAGACACATTAGAAGGCCTGTCTGGGGAGATGTCAGGCTCCACTTGCTCATCTATGCCTTCATAATCCTCTTCTTCTGCATAATCTTCATCTCCTTCCCAGTCGCCCTCATAAAATGCTTCAGGGTCATATTCAGAAGCAGAAAAGTTCGACCGAACCGATCGTGTTTGGGTCAGTATTGGATCGGTTAGAACTGGGTGAAGCAATTGTACAACAGCAATCGCTTTAGCTATTTCATCAGCGGTCAGAACATGGGAACTGGGATCCGAACCGGCTAACTTGTGCTTTCTCTTAGACAGAACCGATTCCGCAGAATAGGCTCTCCTTTTGCCCGAGGAGGTATCGCCCAGGTCAGTGGTAAACCCCTCAGGTTCAGTCGGAACCGAACAGGGCTGGCCATCTGGGTGAGTGGATTTCTCGGTCTCCCTTTCCTTCAGCCTACTTAAACGTTTATCTAAAGTGGCTTTGGGAAAATTTTTGCAGATTTGGCAGTCCACTCTGAGGTGGTCAAACCCCAGACAGTAAACACAGACGACGTGGGGATCAGCCTTAGCAAAGGCCTCCCCACATGTGGAGCAGTGCTGAAACCCAGTGGGATTGGTTTTCTTTATGGGTTTCTCAGACATGCCTAAAGGAAAAAAGTTACCCTTACCAGCGTTTAAGCCAGGCAACTACAAATCTATCAGTTCCAACCGTGTCATGGGTCGGTTAAAAAAAACAAGGAAATTATCGGGTTTTTTTTAGGATCCGATAGGTACCAGAAACCACAATACACTCCCAGAAAGAAAAAAAAAAACAGAATTGCTTCTATTCCTAACTGGACTGACCAGGAAGAAACCGACAAATTGAACAAAAAACTATTTTTACCACAAAACACTAAACTACCTACTAAACACTTACTGTACCAAGGACAAAGATGCGAATACTGAAAAAAATAAGTAAACGGTTGACAAACCGACCAATTTTTTACTTAAACCGAACTGAAATGAAGGAGAGAATCTCTGGAGCAATTTCTCAGTTAGGCAGAGTAAATAATCTGAAGGTTACACTGAGGAGTACCTGAGATAGAGGTTTGAAAACCGAGCTCGAGCTCAATGTTCTATGCCTTGGCATAGAGTTAACCCTTTCCTCTCTGGAGCAGTTCAAGTGCTGGGGCTAACTGCATATAGTCAGAATACAGCAAGACTTCATGTTGTTTGAAAAAACAGATTTCTTCTTTCCCACCGAAAGGTAGGTAAAAATTTCCACCAGGTGTAGCTTGAGGGAAGATGGTTTCAAGCCTGATGCCTGTAAGTGTACCAGGTAATCCAGCAGCTGAGGGTCTGAAGCTGAAAGGGGTTCGACCTTTTTGCTCTTGCACCAGAGGGAGCCTTCTTAGTGTTCATTTTTTTAGCCATCCTCAGTATCTTAAGGACCTGTTCAGAGTACTACGAGGATGGAAACTCTAACTGCTCAAGAACCAGGCCTTGAGGTGAAGAGTGTATGCCTGGATACTGCACTCCTGTCTGAGGAAGGGTCAGCAGGGAGTGAGTTGGAGGCAGACAAATGGGCCTGCTGCAGGACATTGAGAGAAGGAGAGGGTATCAAGCTTGCCTGGTCCAATCCGGAGCCACCAGGATCATTGATGCAGGCTGTCGTCTGAGTTTCAGAAATACTCTGAGAATCAGGGATAAGGGAAGGAGTGCATATAAGAACTTTCCTGACCAGTCCATGACCAAGGCATCCAGGGGAAGCGTTCCCTGGACTGGGGGTATACAACAGTACTGAGGAAGCTGAAAATTGAGGGGCGAGACAAACAGATCCACTTCTGGTGTGCCCCACTGCCTGAACACTGTGGCAAGCACTTGCTTGTTCTGTGTCCATTTGCTCTGGCCTTGACTGATGTGACTCAGTGCATCTGACAGGGTATTGTGTTTGCCTGGGAGGTGAATAGCTGAGATGCTGACTCCCAGGGAGAAAGCTAGAGACCAGAGCTTCAGAGCTTCTGAACAGAGCATTCCTGATCTGGTACCACCCTGCTTTTTATGTAAAACGTTACAGTGGTGTTGTCTTTTCGAATTTGAACCACCTGCCCTTTTATGCTGGGAGCAAAAGCTTTGAAAGCTAGAAAGACTTCTCTGAGTTCCAAAAGATTTATGAGTAAATGTAACTCTTTCAGAGTCAGGTGCTGCTTACAGAGGCGCTGTCCAGATGTGCTTCCCACTCTGAGAGGGAGACATCTGTGGTGATCACCTATGTGGGTAGTGGAGCTTGGAAGGGTACCCCTGCTAGTAAATTTGCAGGATTCTTCCACCACAGCAGGTTTTGTTGGAACTGCTCCGTCACAGGTATCAACTTTGAAAAGTTGTTGCTTTTCTGAGACCAGCAAGTTCTGAGGTAGGCTTGCAGAAGCTGCAATCTGTACCCGACTCCTGGGACCACTGCAGTCATTGAAGCCATGTGTCACAGGAGTTTGAGAAAATGTCTGGCTGGTCTTGCCTGTGCCTGGGCGAAAGAATCTGCCACTGAAAGGAAACTCTGAATTCTTTTCTTCGGGAGGAAAGCATATCCTGAGTGTCCGACTGGGCCCCTATGAAGGTGAACAGCTGGTAGGGTTCCGGGTGAGATTTCTTTAGATTTACCAGGAAACCCAGGGACTCCAGAGTGCATTCTGAAAGGGAAAGGAACTCCTTGACCTGGCAAGGAAACTTTGCTACTATGAGCCAGTCATCCAGATTGGGATGGAGAGCGACACCCAGTCTTCTGAAGTGTGCTGGTACCACTGCGAGGCACCTGGTAAAAACTCCTGGGGCTGAAGACAGGCCGCAGGACATTGCGATCAACTGGTCGTGGCCCGAAGGAAGTTTGAATCCGAGAAACTTCCTGTGAGACCTCCTTATGGGTATCTAAAAGTAAGTGTCCTTTAAGTCCAGGGAGGCTAACCAGTCTCGCTGTTGTAATGATTGTATCACCAGTGACACAGTGACCTTTGAATTCGTTTTTTTCTCAGATGTTTGTTTAAATATCCAAGATCTGAGATAGGTCGCCACTCCCCAGTTTTCTTTTGTGTCAGAAGAAAAAATTACTCACCTTAGTAATTGTGTTTCTTCTAACAGAGTCTTGCTGTAGTCTGACAATATGCAGTATTCCCCAGCAGTGGAACTGCCCCGGAGAACAAAGGGTTAACTCTATGCTAGGGCATAGAACGCTGAGCTTGTGCTCGGTTCAAACCACTACCTGCTGCACTTCAAACCAAACCATCAGATTCTTACAAGCCAAATGGCAACTGTAGCTACTATGTGGAAACTGTAAAAACACTATAGCCGAAAGAGCAATTAATACCTAGGGTCACTAAGACTCAAGTCGAGAACCCCAAACAAAGAAACCTGGTAGTAGAACAGAATTTCAAAAGACCACAATCAAAACACTATGCATCCCCTCTACCAACAAGGGAGAAGGGCAATGCACCCTTGAGGTGCGACACTGCACCTGCCAGCCCACATCCCAAAACAGCTAGGTTCTGAGAGGGGAGGAAGGGAGGGAGGTCAGAATACAGCAAGACTCCATTAGAAGAAACACAATTACTAAGGTGAGTAATTTTTTCTTCAAACAACATGAAGTCTTTCTGTATTCTGACAATATGCAGACTACCAAGCAGTACCTCCCCGGAGGAGGGTTCAGAGCCTACTTAGGAAACAAACTCTGCAGTACTGCTGTTCCAAACCTCGCATCACTCCTAGCCTGGATGTCCAGGGAGTAATGATTGGTGAAAGTATGGACTGTTTTCCAGGTGGCTGCTTTACAAATCTCTAAGACAGGAACATCTCTGGCAGCTGCCAGAGAAACTGCTGCACCTCTAGTCGAATGAGTACTCAGGCCTGAGGGAGGTACCTTGCCCAGCTTTTCAGAACAGAATTGTATACAAGAGACAATCCATCTGGCAATAATTCTCTTAGTAGCAGGTTTACCTTTTCCCACTTCCCCATAAATGAGGAACAATTGGGAAGATCCAGATCTAAAGGCCTTAGTATGCTCCATGTACTAACTAAGGACCCTCTTAACATGCAGACTGTGCAACCTCCTCTCATCTGAAGAGGAGTGGTCAGTAAAAAAACCAGGAAGAGTCATGGACTGGTTCAGATGAAAATCCAAGACCACTTTTGGTAGAAACTTTCGATTAGTTCTGAGGACCACCTTGTCCCTGTGAAATGAGATAAAGTCAGGTTCCACTGAGAGGGCCTGCAACTCACTGATGCGTCTGACAGAGGTGAAGGCTACCAAAAACATAGCCTTTGAAGTCAGGTACTTAAGCTTTGCTGATGCCAAGGGCTCAGACGGTGGCTGCATCAGTTGAGCAATACAGATATTAAGATTCCAAACAGGAATGCGCTCTTTAAAGGAAGGGTTAGTATGGGTAAGTCCTTTATAGAATTTACAGAATAAAGGGTGAGTTGCCAGTGAGGAAGGCTTCCCTACTGACAAGAATGCAGAAGCAGCAGCCAAATGAACCTTGAGGGTAGTTTGCCTACGACCTAAACTGTTAAGGTGAACCATATAGTCAAGGACTGCAGACAGGTTAGCAGTGGTTGGAGAAATATGCTTATGTGAACACCAAATGGAAAATCTGTTCCATTTGGAATTGTAAGTTTTCCTAGTAGCAGGTTTCCTGGAGGCCTTAAGAATATCCAGAACCCCCAGGACAAATTCATACCAGCAAATTCTAGCTCTTCAAGAGCCAGGTCCTGAGGTTGAGAGACCAAGGGTTGGGGTACCAAACTCTCCCGAGAGGGGGGTTAAGATTGTGACTCTGGGGGAGAGCCAGAGGAGGATGAATTGTCAGAGACAGTAACAAAGATTACCAAGGCTGTCTGGCCCAATCTGGAGCAATCAGAATCACTTTTTAAGACTGTGACCTTATTTTGACCAGAACTTTGAACACCAGTGGAAAGGCATACAGAAATGTCCCCTTCCAATCCAGCAGTAGAGCATCCAGAGGGACTGTGCCCAAGACTGGGGGTCTGCAACAAAAGAAAAAATTACTCACCTTAGTAATGTTGTTTCTTCTAATGGAGTCTTGCTATATTCTGACATATGCAGCGAGTCCCAACCTTCGAACTGCTCCGGAGGTGAAAGAGTTAACTTTCCATGCCAGGCATGGAACGCTGAGCTCGAGCTCAGTTGAAACTCTGTCTGTTCTTCAAACTCAAACCGTCAGATCTTTACGAGCTAAACTCACTGAGGTCCTGAGTGGAAGCTGTAAACCTACACTAGCCAACTGGCTACTAAACATAAGAACACATTTTTTGGTCCCAAAACAAAGACTCAAGTCAGGAGACCCAAAAAATGAAAAACACAACACCAAGTCACCCCAAGAAAGGAGGGGTGAAACACAACAAGGTGGGCACCTACTAAGTGCCAACACTGCACTGCCCACTCACATTCCAAAAACAGAGGTTCTGAGAGGGGCAGGCTGGGAGGGAGATCAGAATATAGCAAGACTCCATTAGAAGAAACAACATTACTAAGGTGAGTAATTTTTTCTTTAAACAACATGAAGTCTTGCTATATTCTGACATATCCAGACTACAAAGCAGTACCTCCATGGAGGAGGACAGAACCTACTTGAAATAGGCTCTGAAGCTATAGTTGTGTTGAAACCAAGCATCACTCTAGCCGGATGTCCAGGGAGTAATGCTTGGTAAAGTGTGAACCATTTTCCAGGTAGCTGCTTGACATATTTCTAGAATAGGGATGTCCCTGGCAGCAGCCAGGAAGCAGCTGTACCTCTGGTGAGTGAGCCCTCAGGCCTGAGGAGGAACCTACCCAGTTTTTCATAGCAAATTGGATACAAGAGACAATCCACCTGGCAATGGATCTTTTAGTGGCAGGTTTCTTTTACCAACCTCACCATAAGTGAGGAACAGTTGAGGGAGTCAAACCTGTGACCCTTGGCACGCCTATGTAGTAACTAAGGGCTCACTCACATCTGTTGTGCAGCCTCCTCTCGCCAGAGGAGGAATGGTCAGTGAAGTACACTGGAAGAGATATAGATTGATTAGGGTGTAAATCTGGAAACCACCTTGGGCAAGAACTTCCTGTTAGTCCTGAGGACCACCTTATCTCTATGAAAGGAGATAAATCAGGCTCCACTGACAAAGCTTTGAATTACTTGTCAGTCTGGCAGAAGTGATGGCTACCAGAAGCAGTCTTCAAGTCAACTATTAAGCTCTGCTGAAGACAAAGGCTCAGCAAGGTATAAGCCAGAGTAATGCAAACATTAAGATCCCAGTGTGGGGCAGGGTCCCTGAATGGATGGTTGGTGTGACGCAACTCTTGAAAAACTTGGAGAATACAGGGTGAGCTGAAAGAGAAGAGGCTTACCTGTTGAAATAAGCAGACACAGCTGCCAGATGCACTTTAGGGTAGCTGGTCTCAGCCCCAAGGAATTTAATTGACCATATAATCCAGGACTGTGGGTAAATCAGCAGAATCTGGGAAATATGCTTTCAGAGCACCATATGGAAAACCTCTTCCATCTGGAATAAGTAGCCCTGGTGGAAGGTTTCTAGAAGCCTCAGGATATCCATTACACCTGGGAGAGGTGTAAATCCGGCAACTCTAACTCTTCAAGAGCCAGGCCTTGAGATTGAGAGATTTGAGGCTTCTGCGTGCCAAACCCTCCTGAGCACAGGTTAACAGGTTGTGATTCCTGGGAAGACACAGGGAAGATGGACTGCTAAGGACAGTAGGTGGATACCAGGGTTGTATGGCCCAATCTGGAGCAATCAGGATCATCTTGCAGGTTGAGATCTGATTTGACTAGCACTTTGAACAGGAGAGGGAAGGGGAAAAGCATAGAGAACTTCCTTCCCAATTGAGAATAAGCATCCAGAGGACTGAGCCCAACACTGGGGGCCTGCAGCAGAAAAAGGAAGTTTGTGATTGTCTGGGGCTGCAAAAGCTCTATTTCGGGCTGCCCCATCGAGCCATCATCACCACCAAGACCAGGGGTCAATGACCATTCATGATGGCCTGGGAAATCCACAGTGAAGCATCTGCCAGACATTGTCCTTGCCTGGGAGGTGAACTGCCATAGGGAGGTGTTCAGGAGTGTCAGGACCACAACTTCATTAGCTTCGCACAAGGCCATAGACTGAGTGCCTCCTTGCTTGTTGATGTACCACATTGTGGTGGTGTTGTCTGTTCTGACCTGTACAACTTTGTTCTGAACAGATTTGGAAAGCTTAAGTGCTAGAAAACTGCTCTGAGTTCCAACAGATTGATGTGGAGCAGAGATTCATGAGGGGACCACAATACCTGGTAGTGAGGTCGCCCATGTGACTCCCCAGCCCAAGAGGGACGCATCTGTAGTAAGGATTAGAGAATGAGACTGAGTGACAAAAGGAATCTCTTGTCTCAGATTGCTCTGATCCTACCACCACTGTAGGGCCTGGATCAGGGTTCGAGTCACTGGGATCAATTTGGTTAGAGGGTCCTTCCTTTCAGACCAAAAGGCTCTCAAATGGAACTTAATGTCCTTCATCTGAAATCTTGCTCCCTGCACTACTGCTGTAGAAGCAGCCATGTGCCCCAGGAGCTGTAGAAAATGCCTTGCTGGTCGAGACACCTGCAGAGTGAATGAGGAGGCCAGAGAGACCAGAGTCCTTGCCCTGTCCAAAGAAAGGAAGGCTCTGGCTTTCTCTGTGTTCAGCTCTGCGCCTATGAAGGTCAGGAGCTGGACAGGCTCTAGAACTGACTTTGAAAGATTCAGAAACCTAGAGGGTGAGCAGTTGCTGAGTTATCTGTAGGTGTAACTTGACTTGGTCTGGGGACTGGCCTACTATGAGCCAGTCATCCAGGTAAGGGAAGATGGCAATTTTTTTGCCTTCTTAGAGAAGCAACTGCTACTGCCAGGCATTTTGTGAATACCCTTGAGCAGAGGTGAGCCAAGTAGTATTGCTCTGAACTGGTAATGGCCTGAGGCAGCTCAACCTGCGGTACTTTCAATGGAGCTCTGATGAGAATATGGAAGTAGGCATCCTTGAGGTCCAGGGACGCTTAGTCAGTCCCCTGGCCTTAGAGAGGGTAGAATAATTCCCAGAGCCACCATTTTGAATTTGGTTTTAAAAGGTGCTGTTTTAGTATCTGAGATCCAGGATGGGCCGCCATTCTCCTGTCTTCTTTTGGGGTAAGGAAGTACCTGGAGTACAACCCTTTGCCCTGGGTGTAGGGTGGAAACTCTTCCACAGCTCTGAGAGCCAGAAGGGTAGAGACCTCTTCCTCTAGGCGCGTGCCTCTGGATGGAGATGCAGGTGGAAAAGATCTGGTTCTCAGCTTTGGAAATTTTTGAAGCTGAGATCCAGTCCCTGGCTTACTACTTCCAGGACCCACTGTCTGATGTTAAAGACTTCCAGTCCTGGACAAAGTAAGTAGCCTGCCCCCTACAGGTAGAAGGAGAATCGGCTCTGGCAATCCCATCAGGGTGCCTGCTTTGCTGGGGCTTTGGGCTGAGGGTGGAAGCAGACCTGTTGTACCCCATCTGCCTCTCTCTAAAGAACCCCCTATGAGCATAGGGCAAGAGGATGAAGTTGGGCTTGGAAAAGGCCTATGAAAAGGCCTGCCCTGCCTCTAGGAAGCTGCTTTTGAGGAGTGGCCTGCCTTTTCCTTGGCCTGTACTCCTATAGGTGGTCCTATATTCATCCATTTCTTCATGTAATTCTCTGTTTGCTCCCTAACAGAGAATTCTCAACAGGAAAAATCCATGGCCTTAGACTGGGTGTCGAGCAGGATAGTACATCTGGCTGCTTGCCACTGCTGGGCGCCACAGATGTAGCCATGACTCTTGAAGAAACACTTAGGTCTCACTGTAGTATGAATTGCACCTGATGCTCAATATCCTATAGCCACCTGTTCCAGCCTTCCTCGCATGCTGGTCAGAACTTGTTTTGCTAGGGCCAGCATAGTATCCCATCTGGATTTCTGTACTTAGCAGCATGCTATAATTTGCTTGTCTGAGTCCCAAAGATGCTGCCATGTACTGCTTCCTTTGCCATAGCATCAATCTTCCTGAGTCCTTCTCAGGGGTGTGAAGCTAGGGAATATTAGCCTCTCACAGGCTGCAGCCTGCACTACCCCCCACATGGCTGCATTGTTGAGTGAGGAAATCATGTCGAGCCTGATAGGTATACCTCTTGTCCATCCTTTTATCCACAGGAGGTATAGTGTGAAGTTTTTAAAACTTTTACTGTCTGTTTCCGAAAAGATTTATGCAAAGGAATAGACAGTCTCTTAGACTCTGCAATATCCATCATTTCTACATAGTCTGGCTCCTCTTGGTCATCAACAACTTCCTCAACAGGGAGCTGCAGAGTTTCAGCAACTTTTTTATAAAACATGAAATGAGAAGGGGACTCAGAAAGCTTTGGAGGAGAAACCTCTAGGGGTCTATCTGGAGAGATGTCCGGATCAATGGGCACATCCAGATCTTCAAACCATATTCACTCTCTCCTCTTCCTTCTCCTCCCGGTTCATAAAAACCTCAAAATCATAATCTTGAACCGGTGGAACCGGCCGAACCGAACGCTTACCTGAAGGTGTCGGTTTGGTCAGAACCGGAGAGAGAGACTGGACAATTTGAATTGCTTTAGCTATTTCCTCAGCAGTTGGGGAGAGAACTTTTGGCTCTACACTAACTGACTTTCTAGTCCTTTTTGCTGGAACCAGCTCCTCAGAACCGGCTCTTCGTTTGCCCGAGGAAGTATCGCCCTGGTCAGAGGCACTCCCTCAGTTCGGTTGGTACCGAACCCGGCTGGCCCATCCGGGTCAAGCGGACATTTTGGCTTTCCTTTCCCTGAGCCTACCAACTCTCTTATCATGGTGGCAGGGAAATTGTGACAAATCTGGCAGTCTGAATTGAGGTGGTCAAACCTCAGACAATAGATACATGTGGTGTGGGTCGGCCTTAGCAAAGGCTCTCCAGACACTACAGTGTTGAAACCCAGTGGGTCCGCTTATTCTTTTGGTTTTCAGACATAATGCCAGCCTAACCAACTGGCCGCTTATGGCAATCCACCAAGCAAGACACCCTTATCGGTTCCCAAACCATGTCACGGGTCGTGGAAAAAACCGTAATGAAATCCGTTTTTTTTAGAACCGATAAGAACCGGGAACCGCACTCTAAAAAAGGACTAGTAGATTTAAATACAACCTGATCGGTTCAAACCGAATCGATAAGAATTACAAGTTCCACACAGAAAAAACAAATGTAAAACCTATCTATTACTTATATTACCACAGACAGAGCCTGAACCGACCGGCTGCTGTTTAATTTCGGCTAAAAAATGAAAAATAATACTTTTAAACCAACAAAATGAACCGAGCAGAAGGAGAAATCTCTGGAGCAACTGTTCAGTGAGGCGGAGTAAAGAATCTGACAGTTTGTGTTTGAAGCACAACAGACAGAGTTTTCAACCGAACTCGCGTTCTAAGTTCCATGCCTGCATGGAAAGTTAACTATTTCACCTCCGGAGCAGTTCTAACCTGTGGTCATACTGCAATTGTCATAATATAGCAAGACTTCATGTTGTTTGAAGGAACTGAGTCTAGAGCTGTACATGGCCTGGACAGATCTAACAGCCTTCCCAGCTTCCTGTAATTTGGTGATGACATTTTCCAAGGGTTCACCAAACAAAACCTCGCCATGAAAAGGAGTGTCCATAATGTTTTTCTGGACATCCGGGGTGAACCCGGAGACACGGAGCCATGAGTGTCTCCGCAGACATACACCTGAGGCTGCCGCTCTGGCCGAAGAGTCCGCGGAGTCGTACGCGGCTAGGAACACTTGGGTCCCCACATCTGAACCCGTGCGGAGGAGCTGAAGGAGTTCCTCCTTTTGGCCACCATCTGGCAATTTCTCCACCAGTTCCTGTCCCTGTTCCCACAGCGCATTCTGGAACTGAACCATGTGAGTCAGGTAATTCAACGATCTCATCGGCTAAGTCGCAGCCACGTAAGTGCGCCTGCCCAGCACGCCCAATTGCTTGACTCCGGGTCCGGTGGCTGCGTGCTCAGATGTTGCGGTTTTTGAGACCGGTCATGAGAGACTGTAATGACCAGGGAGTCGGCCAGAAGATTATTAGCCAGGTACTGGTCCTCCCTTGGGGCCTTGTACAGGCGGTCAGCCTTCTTCGGCATTGCCGGGGTTGAGTGTGGATGCTTCCACGCTGCCTTGGTGACGTCCATAAAGGTGTCCACCAAGGGTGGTACTACCATAGGCTTAGGATCTTTTTGCCGAAGGTAGTGGGCAAGTCGTAGTATTTCAGGGTCAAGTTCCTCCGCATCCCATCCCATGTTCTCTTGGATGTGTCTCATTATCTCAGAGAATGAGGGGTCATCCGGAGGAGACCTAGGGAGGTCGCGTGGGTCCGGAGAGGGGATGCTGATTGGTGAAGGAGACCTGGACATTCAGAGATGTCAGATCTGGAATCCTCCGTAGACGGTGAATACCGACGTCTTCTAGAGTCTCTTGGGGCTGGGTGACCCTGAAGAGGATCTTGACGGAGGCCTTCTCTTTTCTGTAGATCTGCCCCTAGGAGGTGCTGCTGGCTCCTGGGGGGAAGGTGCTCATCCTGCTGACCCTTTTGGTGAAAGAGGGGGTGCAGACGTCGGTGGTGCTGTGGGTGTGGGAGGAGGGTGCGTGGTGACCACATCCTTTTTGATGGTGTCCCACCAGAAAGTGAAGAGCTCCTTCACTTCCACCAAGTTTAAACCCGACTGACGGGCCGGCGCCGTGGCTCTGTCGCCGGGCCGTGGCTGCCCCCGGGGTCTCCTGGTTCTGAGAGGCTCCCGTGGGAGTTTGACGGGTCTGCAACGCCCGCCTGCTCTTCAGGCTGAGTGAGCCTCCTTCGACAGCTCCCGACCGACGCCGGTAGGCGGTGGTGCTGGTGGCTGCGTATCTGACGTTGGTCCTCCCGGCATCCTGGGAGTGGAATGCCTGACCGCACGGTGACAAGCCGCGGCCGCTCCCCGGAGTGTTTGGTGTACTCGGCAATGTCGGGTCCGGTCATTTAAGGGAGGCTGCCCTTGGTCTTATGTTGGGGTAGGTAGGAGACTGACCGACATCGGAGGCCGAGTGCCGGGAAGATGACTTGTGATACTTTCCTGACCTGGACGAGGCCTTAGCCGAGGAGGTCTTTGCAGGCCGCAGAGTAGAAGAACCACTGGCCGATTTGACCATGACTGGGGGAGGCTGAGAGTGGGCTCTAGACGGGAAGCGGTCCAACCTGGAGCCGGAGCTGCGGGAGTTCGAGGCCCTGGAGGGGGATCTGGGTCTCACCGTTTCCCGGTGCTTCTCATGGTGCCTGTGTGACTTCCCTGAGAATTACCCTCTGGAGGAAGGTTCCATGACCTTAAGCTTTTGTTCAAGAAGGAAAGCCTGGAGAGCCTTCTGTCGGCGGATTCTCGTTCGGCTGTCTCCCAAAGCCCTGGTAGAAGAAGCAAAGCCTGGTGTCGTGATCCAGGCCCAGGCACTCAACGTAGGCGTAATGAGGGTCTTTGAAAGGAATCTGCTTCCACAGGCACACTTCAAGAATGGCCCTCCACTGAAGTTGGGGAGGACATCAGACGAAGAAACGGCTGAAGAGATTTATCCTGTTGGAAGTTTGGAAGGATTTCCTGGTCGCCCCGCCAGACTAAACTGATGAGGTCGACACATGCAAAGTCAATGGCAGGAAAGAACTGGGGATTCTGGCAGGACCGCCTCCTTATGTACTACGCCTGAAGTCGGAGGCGGGACCGACGTCGGAGGCGGTCCCCGCTGAAGACTGCTAGCTAGAAAATTTCCGTGGGGTCCTGATGCCTGCCGGCTTCAGTCCTAATGGTGCAACATGCTGCAAGAGCTGTATCTCAAAGAAGATCACAGTTTTCCAAGTCAAGTACTTAAGCTCTGCAGAGGACAAAGGCTCAAAGGGGGGTTGCATAAGCTGAGCAATGCAAACATTAAGGTCCCGAGCAGGAGCCCTAAAGGGGGGATTGGTGTGAAGCAATCTCTTGAAGAACTTACAAAACACAGGATGGGCTGACAGAGGGGATGGCTTGCCTACTGACAGGAAGAAAATATTACTCACCTTAGTAATGTTGTTTCTTCTAATGGAGTCTTGCTGTATTCTGACTATTGCAGTTAGGTCCTGCCTTTCAACTGCCCCGGAGAACAAAGAGTTAACATTCCATGGCCAGCATGGAACGTTCAGCGTGAGCTCGGTTGAAGCCCCTGTCTGCTGTTGTTTAAACCCAAACTGGCCAGATCTTTATGGAGCAATACTCACTAGAAGTTCTGTGTGGAAACTGTAAGACTCACACTAGCCAACTGGCAACCAAATTTATGAAGAAAGGGTTTTTGTTTCAAAGCAAAGACTCAAGTCAGGAAACCCAAAACAAAACACAACACACACCCAAAATAAAGGAGGGTGAAAAGGGGCAACTCTAGGGTGCCAACACTGCTCCTGCCCACCCACATACCAAAAGCAGGTTTTGAGAGGAGAGGCTGGGAGGTCAGAATACAGCAGACTCCATTAGAAGAAACAACATTACTACAGGTGGAATTTTTTTTCAAACAACATGAGTCTTGTTGTATTCTGACTATGTGCAGACTACCAAGCAGTAACCCATGGAGGAGGGACAGAACCTACTTTGGGAAAAGGCTCTCAAGTACTGTTGTGTTAAAACCGAAGCATCACTCCTAGCCTGGATATCCAGAGAGTAATGCTTGGTGAATGTATGGACTGTTTTCCAGGAGGCTGCTTGACAAATGTCTAAGATAGGAATATCCTGGCAGCAGCAGGAAGCAGCTAGTACTCTCTGGTAGAGTGAGCCTCAGGCCTGGGGGGTGGTGTTCACCCAGTTTTCATAGCAGAATTGTATACAATAGACAATCCACCTGGCAATAGATCTTTTAGTGGCAGGTTTGCCCTAACCGACCTCTCCATATGTGAGGAACAACTGGAGGGACTCAAACTTGTGACCCTTGGTGCACTCTATGTAGTAGCTGAGGGCCCTTTTAACATCCAAGCCGTGTAGCCTCCTCTCTTCAGAGGAGGAATGGTCAGTGAAGAAAACAGGGAGAGACATAGACTAATTAAGGTGGAAATCTGAAACCACCTTAGGCAAAAACTTCTTGTTAGTTCTTAGGACCACTTTGACTCTGCGGAAACAGATGAAATCAGGTTCCTCTGACAGGGCTTGCAATTCACTGATACACCTGGCAGAGGTAATGGCTACCAAAAACACAGTTTTCCAAGTCAAGCACTTAAGCTCTACAGAGGACAAAGGCTCAAAGGGGGGTTGCATAAGCTGAGCAATGCAAACATTAAGGTCCCAAGCAGGAGCAGGGTCCCTAAAGGGGTGATTGGTGTGCAGCAATCCCTTTAAGAACTTACAAAACACAGGATGGGCTGACAGAGGAGAGGGCTTGCCTACTGACAAGAAGGTAGAAACAGCTGCCAGATGCACTTTAATGTAGCTGGCCTAAGTCCCAAGCCATTAAGATGAACCATATAGTCCAGGATCTGAGGCAACCCAGCAGATTCTGGAGAAATATGCTTATTAGAGCACCAAATAGTGAACCTTTCCATTTGGAGTTGTAAGTCTTTCTGGTGGAAGGCTTTCGAGTAGTCATATAAGATGTCCAGAACCCCTGAGAAAGGTGTAGATCAGCAAACTCTAACTCTTCAAGAGCCATGCCTTGAGATTGAGAGATTTGAGGTTTGGATACCAAATCCTCCCCTGAGAGGATGTCAACAGGTTGTAATTCCTGGGAAGAGACAGGGAAGGTGGACTGTTAAGGACAGCAACAGTGGTACCAGGGTTGTCTGGCCCAGTCTGGAGCAATCAGGAATCTCTTTGCATGGTTGAGACCTGATCTTGACTAGCACTTTTGAACAGGAGAGGAAGTGTAGCATACAGGAACTTTCTCCTTCCCAATTCAGAATCAGAGCATCCAGGGACTGAGCCCAAGACTAGGGGTCTGCAACAAAGAGAGGAAGTTGGTGATTGTCTGGGGCTGCAAAAGATCTATCTGTGGAGTGCCCCATCTCGAGAAATCTCTTTCAAAACTAGGGATCTAGGGTCCATCTGTGATGGCCCTGGGATATCCTAAGAGCATCTGCTAGGACATTGTCCTTCCCTGGGCGGTGAACTGCTATCAGAGAGGTCTGCAGGAATACAGGCCAGAGACCACAACTTCATTGCTTCTGTGCACAAGGGCCATAGACCAGTGCCCCTTGCTTGCTGACAAAATTATTACTGTGGTGGTATTGTCTGTTCTGATCTGGACCCATTTTGTTCTGTACAGAGATTTGGAAAAGTCTTGCAGTGCCAGGAAACACTGCTCTGAGTTCAAAGAGATTGATGTGAAGCAGATTCTTGAGGTGACCACAGCCCTTGAGTGGTAAGATCCTCAAGTGGCTCCCCAGCCCAGCAGGAAGCATCTGTGGGGAGTATCACTGAATGAGACTGAGTGATGAAAGGAACTCCCTGTCTCAAATTGTCCTGATCCTGCCACCATTGCAAAGCCTGGATCAGGGGTTCGAGTCGTGGAACTAGTTTGGTAAGGAATCCTTTCTTTGGGACCAGAAGGCTCTTGAGTGGAACTGAATGTCCTCATCTGGAATCTTGCCCTAGACCCGCTGCATGGGGGCTGCCATGTGGCCCAGGAGCTGCAAGAAATGCCTTGCTGGTCAGAGACACCTGAAGGGTGAATGAAGAGGCCAGTTCTATAAGGGTCCTTGCCCTGTCCAGGAGAAGGAAGGCTTTTGCTCTTATTGTATCCAGCTCTGCCCCATAAAGGTGAGGAGCTGTACTGGCTCCAGAACTGACTTTGGAAGGTTGAGGAGGAATCCTAAGAAAGTGAGACCTTGCTGAGTTATTTGCAGATGTGACTTAACTTGGTCTGGAGACTGACCCACTATAAGCCAGTCATCCAAGTATGGAAAGATGGAGATCTTTTTCTCTCTTGAGGAAAGCAACCTCTACTGCCAAGCACTTTCCAGAACACCCTTGGGCTGATGTTAGGCCAGCGGGCATTGCTCTGAATTGATAGTGGCCTGAGGGCAACCTTTCGAACCAGAGGTACCTCTGTGAGCACCTGATGGAATGTGAAAATAGGCATCTTTGAGGTCCAGGGAGGCTAGCCAGTTCCCTGGCCTTAGAGAGGGCAGAATTATTCCCAGAGTCACCATTTTGAATTTTGGTTTTAACAGGTGCTTGTTCAGATATCTTAGATCCAGGATGGGCCGCCATTCTCCTGTCTTTTTGGGGGTTAGGAAGTACCTGGAGTACAATCCTTTGCCCCTATGTCGGGCAGGAACCATTTCTATGGCTCAGAGAGCCAAAAGGGAAGAAACCTCTGCCTCTAGGGCAAGAGTCTCTGATAGATTTGCAGTTGGAAAGGATCTGGTTTTCATCTTGGGAAATTTTTTGAAGCTGAGAACCAGTCCCTGGCTTACTACTTCCAGGACCCACTTGTCTGATGTTAAAGACTTCCAGTCCTGGACAAAGTAAGCCAGCCTGCCTCCTACAGGTATTGGAGAATCGGGCCGGGCAGACCCATCAGGGTGTCTGCTTGGCAAGGGCTTTAGGCTGAGGGGTGGAAGCAGGCCTGCTCATTCTCTGTCTGTCTCTCCCTCTGAAGAGCCCCCTCTGAGCATAAGCAGAAGAGGAGGCCTGGGCTTGGTAAAAAGGCCTTGGAAAAAGCCTGCCCCTGCCCCTGGAATGCTGTCTCTGAGGAGTGGCTTGCCTTTCTTTGGCCTGAGCACTCCTGTAGGTGGTGCTGTACTCGTCCATCTTCTTCATGTAGTTTTCTGTCTGCTCCCCAAACAGAGAATTACCAATGAAAGGGAAATTCATGGCCTTAGCCTGGGTATCCTGTGATAGGCTAGTACATCTGAGCCAAGCCATCCTCCAAAGGGCCACAGATGTAGCCAGGACTCTAGATGAAACATCACTGGAGTCCACAGCAGCATGAAATTGCACCTTGATGTTCCTCAATCCCATCCACAGTCACCCGGGCCTCCAGCCTCCTGGCAAGTTTTCGGTCATGGGCCTGTTTAGCCAGAGCCAGCACAGTGTCCCACCTGGACTTCTGGTATCTAGCTGTGTAGGCCATATAGTTAGCCTGCCTGAGCCCCAAAGATGCTGCCATGTACTGCTTCTTTGCCATGGCATTAATCCTCCTGGAGTCCTTGTATCACAGAATTGTGAAATATTAAGGGAATATTTGCCTTATCACAGGGGCAGCAGCCCACTACTAACACAGCTGCCATTGCTGGGAAAGGAACTCCGTGCCTGAGCCTGGACAAAGTATACCTCTTATTCATTTCGCCTGTCCATGAGGTATGGAATTAGAGTCTTTAGAATTTTAAGTGTCTGTTTCCCAAAAGATTTATGAGGGAATAGACAATCTCCCTGGACTCTGGGATGTCCATCATCCAACAGAATCAGGCTCCTCCTGATCCCTTCTGCTTCTCCATTGGAAGCTGGAGGGTTTCAGCCACTTTTTGTAAAACATAAAATGGGAAGGGGACTCAGAGTTTTAGGAGGAGAAACACCTGAAGGTCTGTCTGGGGAGAGGTCCGGGTCAATAGGCACATCCAGACTTTCACAATCACTCATCATCATCATTATCCTCATACTCTCCTCTGGTTCTTATGAAATTTTCTAAAGTATAATCCGAAACCAATGGGTACTTTTCGGTCGGTTTCTTCTGAAATTGTTGTTTCCGTATAGTCGGTTCAAGTCTCTGTCTGTGGTACCATGAGTACTAGATAGGTTTTGTTCTGTTTTCTGTGTGGAACTTGTAGTAAGTGTGGATCGTTCGTTGAACCGATCCATTTTGAGGTAAACTTGTACTTCATTTTAGTGTGTGGTTTACCGTCCGTACGGTTCTGAAAAAAATGGGTTTTAAATGCTTTTTTCCAAGACCCGTGATATGGTCAGGAACGATAGGGAATTTTTACGAAGGATTGCCGAAAAAGGGTAAGTTTGGTTAGGGTTGGCCATGTCTGAGAAATCTAAGAAAAACGGGCCCATCGGTTTCACACTGCAGTGTGTGTGGGAGGTCTTTGCTAAGGCTGATCCCCACACCACCTGTGTTTATTGTCTGGGGTTTGACCACCTCGATTCAGACTGCCAAATTTGCAAAAATGTTCCCAAATCTACCCTGGAAAAGAGATTAGGTAGACTGAGGGAAAGGGAGGCCGAGAAGTCCGCTGACCCAGATGGCCAGCCTGGTTTGGTTCTGACCAAACCAGAAGCAGTGCCCTCTGACCAGGGAGATACTTCTTCGGCCAAAAGGAGAGCTGATTCTGAGGAATCAGTTCCGACAAAAAGAAAAAGAAAAGACAAGACGACCGGTTCGATCCAGAATCTCATACTCCACCGCGGATGAACTAGCCAAAGCGATAGGATTATGGAGTCGCTTATATCGAAATTCTGATTGAACCGCAATTTTTGGCAGGTGCTCGGTTCGGTTGGTTCCCCCGGTTCTGGATTATACCCTGGAAGAATTTTATGAACTGGAGTTTGAGGAGGAAGGAGAGTTAGAAGATGACTATGGTGATGGTGAAAGTCTGGATGTGCCTCTTGACCTGGACATCTCCCCAGATAGCCAAAGTGATTCGGATTGTGGAATCGCTTCGCCCGGTTCCTACCAATCTGGCACCTTCTGGCAGGGGTTCGGTTCGGTTGGTTCCCCCGGTTCAAGATTATACCCTTGAAGATTTTTATGAACCGGAGTTTGAAGAGGAAGGGGAATTTGAGGATGATGATGGTGAAAATGAGGATCTGGATGTGCCTGTGGAACTGGACATCTCCCCAGACAGACCCTCGGGTGTTTCCCCTCCTAGGCTTTCTGAGTCCCCTTCACACTACGTGTTTTACAGAAAGGTGGCTGATACCCTCCAGCTTCCTGTGGAGGAGGCAGTGGAGGATCAGGAAGAGCCTGACTATGTAGAGATGATGGACACCCCAGAGTCCAGGAGACTGT
Source organism: Neoceratodus forsteri (assembly GCA_016271365.2). Classification (NCBI taxonomy): domain Eukaryota; kingdom Metazoa; phylum Chordata; order Ceratodontiformes; family Ceratodontidae; genus Neoceratodus; species Neoceratodus forsteri. The sequence goes on from JADMNL010000026.1 coordinate 236,608,100, forward strand.
CTATTCCCCTCCACAAATCTTTTGGGAAACAGACACAAAAAAATTCTGAAGTCTCCCAATTCCATACCTCCTGTGGACAGAAGAATGGACAAGAGGTATACTCTTTCAGGCTCAGATACGGAGTTCCTCTCCCAGCAGTGCAGCCATGTTAGGTTGTACAGGCTGCTGCCTGTGATAAGGCAAGCATTCCCTTGGCATCACTCTCGACAAGGAGTCCAGGAAGATTGATGCCATGGCAAAGAAGCAGTACATGGCATCATCCTTAGGACTCAGGCAGGCTAATTATATGGCCTATGCAGCCAGGTACCAGAAGTCCAGGTGGGACACTGTACTGGCACTGGCTAAACAGGCTCTTCCCCAGCTTGCCAAGGAGCTGGAGCAGGTGGCTGTGGATGGGATTGAGGCATTGAAAGTTCAGTTTCATGCTGCTGTAGATGCCAATGATGTATCATCAAGAGTCATGGCTACATCTGTGGCTCTTCAGATAATGGCTTGGCTCAGATGTACTAGCCTCTCACAGGATACCCAGCCTAAGGCCATGGATTTTCCTGTAGTGGGTAATTCTCTGTTTGGGGAGCAGACAGAGAACTACACGAAGAAAATGGATGAATACAGGAACACTTACAGGAGTGCTCAGGCCAAGGAAAGGCAAGCAACTCCTCAAAGGCAGCAGTTGGGGCAGGCCTTTCCGAAGTCCTTTTTACCAAGCACAGGCCTCTTCTTCTTTTTCACAGAGGGGGTTCTTCAGAGGGAGAGGCAGAAGGGGGATGAGCAGGCCTGCATCCACCCCTCAGCCTAAAGCCCTGCCAAGCAGACACCCTGATGGGTCTGCCTGGGTTGATTCTCCTATCCCAGTAGGGGGCAGGCTGGCTTACTTTGTCCAGGACTGGAGGTCTCTTACATCAGACAAGTGGGTCCTGGAAGTAGTAAGCCAGGGTCTGGTTCTCAGCTTCAAAAAATTTCCCAAGCTGAGACCCAGATCTTTTCCACCTGCAAATCTCTCAGAGACCCTTGCCCTAGAGTCAGAGGTTTCTTCTCTCTAGCTCTCAAAGCTATAGAGAAAGTACCTACCCTACACTAGGGCAAAAGGATTGTACTCCAGGTACTTCCTAACCCCAAAAAGACAGGAGAGTGGCGACCCATCCTGGAACTAAGATACCTGAACAAATATCTTTAAAGCCAAAGTTCTAAATGATAACTTTGGGAATTATACTTCCTCTCTAAGGCCAGGGCACTGGCTACTTCCCTGGACCTCAAAGATGCCTACTTTCACATTCCCATCAGGTGCTCCCACAGAAAGTACCTCAGGTTCAAGTTGCCATCAGGCCACTATCAGTTCAGAGCAATGCTCTTTGGCCTAACATCAGCTCCAAGGGTCTTCACAAAGTGCCTGGCAGTAGTTGTTGCCTTCCTTAGAAGACAAAAGATTTCCATTTTCCCATACTTGGACGACTGGCTCATAGTAGGCCAGTCTCAAGACCAAGTCAAGTCACACCTGCAAGTGACCCAGCAAGTGCTCACTTCTTTAGGATTCCTTCTCAGCCTACCAAAGTCAGTTCTTGAACCAGTGCAGCTCCTTACCTTCATAGGTACAGAGCTGGATATGGTAAAAACAAGAGCCTTCCTTTCCCTGGAGAGGGCAAGGACCCTCATGGAACTGGCCTCTTCATTCAGCCTTCAGGTGTCTCAACCAGCAAGGCATTTTCTTCAGCTACTGGGCCACATGGCAGCTTCCACAGCAGTGGTCCAGGGCGCAAGATTCCAAATGAGGGACATTCAGTTCCACTTAAGAGCTTTTTGGCCCAAAGAAAGGATTCCCTTACCAAACTAATTCCAGGGACTCGAACTCGGATCCAAGCCCTGCAATGGTGGCAGGATCAGGACAATTTGAGGCAAGGGGTTCCATTTGTCACTCAGTGTCACTCAGTGGTCCTCACCACAGATGCTTCCCTGCTGGGCTGGGGAGCCCATTTGGGGGAACTTACCAGCCAGGGACTGTGGTCGCCTCAGGAATCTCTGCTTCACATCAGTCTCTTGGAACTCAGAGCAGTGTTTCTGGCACTGAAAGCTTTTTCCAAATCTGTACAGAACAAGGTGGTTCAGGTCAGAACAGACAGCACCACCACCATGTGGTACATCAGCAAGAAAGGAGGCACTCGGTCTACAGCCTTGTGCACAGAAGCGATGAAGTTGTGGTCCCTGGCCTATTCCCTGCAAACCTCTCTGATAGCAGTTCACCTCCCAGGGAAGGACAATGTCCTAGCAGATGCACTGAGCAGAATATCCTAGGGCCATCACGAATGGGCCCTAGATCGTATGGTGTTGAAGGTGATTTTCTCAAGATGGGGCACTCCAGAGATAGATCTTTTGCAGCCCCAGACATCACCAACTTCCTTTCTTTTGTTGCAGACTCCCAGTCTTGGGCTCAGTCCCACTGGATGCTCTGATTCTGAACTGGGAAGGGAAATTTTTGTATGCTCCCCCTTCCCTCTCCTGTTCAGCGTGTTAGTCAAAATAAGGTCACAACCATGCAAAGTGATTCTGATTACTCCGGACTGAGCCAGGCAGCCATGGTATCCCTTGTTGCTGTCCCTAACAGTCCTTCTTCCCCTGTCTCTTCCCAGGAATTACAACCTGTTAAAATCCTCTCGGGAGGATTTGGTACCCGAATATTCAGTCTCTCAATCTCAAGGCTTGGCTCTTGAAGAGTTAGAGTTTGCAGATCTGTATCTTTCCCAATGGGTTCTGGATATCCTTAAGGGTTCTCGAAAGCCTTCCAGCAGAAAGACTTACAACTCCAAATGGAAAAGATTCAGCATTTGGTGTTCTAAGAAGAATATTCTCCAGACTCTGCTGAATTGCCTACGGTTCTGGATTATGTGGTCCATCTTAATGGCCTAGGTCTTAGACCAGCTACTCTCAAGGTACACTTGGCAGCTGTTTCTGCTTTTCTGTCTGTAGGCAAGTCTTCCTTTCTGTCATCCCATCTTGTATTCTGTAAGTTTTTCAAGGGATTTTCACCAATCCCCTTTATGGATCCTGCTCCTGCTGTTTGCATTGCTCAGCTTATGCAACCCCTTTGAGCCTTTGTCCTCAGCAGAGCTTAAGGACTTGACTTGGAAAACTATGTTTTTGGTAGCCATTACTTCTGCCAGACGTATCAGTGAATTGCAAGCCTTGTCAGTGGAATCTGATTTCATCTCTTTTCACAGAGATAAAGAGGTCCTTAGAACTAACAGAAAGTTCTTGCCTAAAGTGGTTTCAGATTTCCACCTCAATCAGTCTGTATCTCTCCCTGTTTTATTCACTGATCATTCTTCCTCGGGAGAAAGGACGCTACAAAGTTTGAATGTTAAAAGAGCCCTTAGCTACTACATACAGCGTAAGCAAGGGTCACAGGTTTGAACCCTCCAGTTGTTCCTCATTTATGGAAAAGTTGGGAAGGGCAAACCTGCCACTAATTGATCTATTTCCAGGTGGATTGTTTCTTGTATACAATTCTGCTATGAAAAACTGGGTAGAATTCCACCCTCAGGCCTGAGGGCTCATTCCACAAGAGGTACAGCTGCTTCCCTGGCTGCTGCCAGGGATATCCCTCTCTTAGAAATTTGTCAAGCAGCCACCTGGAAAACAGTCCATAGTTTCACCAAGCATTACTCTCTGGATATTCAGACTAGGAGGGATGCTTGGTTTGGCAACAGTACTTCAGAGCCTGTTTCCAAAGTCGGTTCTGTCCCTCCTCCATGGAGGTACTGCTTGGTAGTCTGCATTAGTGTCAGAATACAGCAAGACTTCATGTTGTTTGAAGAAAAAAATACTCACCATAGTAATTATGTTTCTTCTAGTGGAGTCTTGCTGTATTCTGACTTCCCCCCCGCTCCCCTCTTAGAATTTAGATTTTGGGATGTGGATGGGCAGGTGCAGTGTTGGCACCCTAGAGGTGCGCTCCCCCCCCTTTTTACACCCTCTGTTTTCTTTGGGTGGAATGTTGTTCATTTGATTGGTTTTTGTTTTTGGGTTTCCTGACTTGAGTCTTCCTTTGAGAACCAAAAACGTTATATTTTTGCCAGTTGGCTAGTAACAATTTTACAGTTTCCACACAGAACACCTAGTGAGTTTTTGCTCGTAAAGATCTGACGGTTGCAGTTCGGATAACAACAGGCAGAGGCTTCAACCGAGCTCGAGATGAACATTCTATGCCATGCATAGAAAAGTTAACCCTATGTTCTCCGGGGCAGTTGAAAGGCAGGACCTAACTGCATTTGTCAGAATACAGCAAGACTCCACTAGAAGAAACATAATTACTAAGGTGAGTAATTTTCTGTTCTTACACCTCTCTTTTTCTGAAAGATGCTACCCTCTTGGACTTTGTTGATTCCCTTGAGGTATTTGAAAGTTTCTATCATGTCCTACCTCTCCCTCCTTTCCTCGAGGCTATACATATTAAGCTCTTTTAGTCTTTCTTCATATGTCTTCTGGTGCAGACCCTGCACCATTTTGGTTGCCCTCCTCTGGACAGCCTCCACCCTGTCTATGTCTTTGTGGAGATGGGGTCTCCAGAACTGTGCACAGTACAGTATGCAACCCATGCAGCAAAAAAATAATTTTTTATTTCTTAACATTCAAGGTTCTCTTATGTACATTAATACCATTGCTGCTGAGACCACACTTTACGGTTTAAGTGTGGTCTCACATGCATTCTTTGGGTATGAGAACCACAAACCAAAGCTCTCTCCCTTCATGCTGATACCCTAAGGAAGTAAGAGTGGTCTCAGTGGCAGTACTAATATATTATTGATCGAGATCGATCAATAACATATTAAAATTTAAAAACATCTTCACTGAATATGCTCGTTTGCAACACAGCTGTGTGTGAGACGCACTGAAAAATAGTTTCTCATGCACGGAGGAAAGGAATGCTCTGATTGGTTGGGAGTGCTCCCTTAATCTATTATAACTGTATAAGGAGGTCTAATGCACATAGTTCCAAAATTCTGAAGATCAAAGTTCCGTTGGTACAGTCTATTTGCCACATAGGGGATTCTGTAATATTCTACAATATAAAACATTCTGATTTTAATTAAATTAATTTTTTTGTGAACTCTGTTTATACGCCTACACTGGACCTTTAGACATCTCTCCAGTGAGGTCTCTAGGTGCAGCCATGTCCCTCTCAACCTAAGGTCCCTCTCAGACTGGTCTGCTTCCTGGGAGTGTTCTCCACTGCCAGTGACTCCTCACCCCAGGTCTGAGCTCCCTGGGTGGGACCACCCTAACTCCTCCGGTGCTCTATCTAGAATCTAGAAAGGTGGCCAGGGAGTGGAGGAGACACACAGATACCAGCTGGGACGAGCCGGCTGAGGGCATGGGGTTGGCCACTGCACCCATCTTCTCCTGACCAAGTGCCAGGGTCCTTTTCCTTGTTCCAAGAGGCAGATGTGCAATGATGTTCTATGTGGGCAGGCACAGTCCCACATCCACCGCCATCTCCAAATCCTTCATGAGACTGCTGCATGATGATGCGATGCCCCCAGCTTCCACTGGGAGCCTCAGTAACAGTGGGAGGTACACCCCCACCAGAAGAGGAGAGCAGTCCTCCAGATGCTCGATCCTCTCCTGCTCCTGATGACCCCTGATGACCGAGTCCATTCCCAACCCATGTCACCGTGTGGCACAAGATGTGGCGCCCAGCACCTCAACCTCAGTGTCTCCGGCCAGCTTAATTAAATTAAAATTAACTGATAAAGAAATGCATTTATCATGATTTATAATATGTTTATATGTACAGTTCCTGTGTCTGTTAAGGTCAAAAAGTTTCTTTTCATGTTCTTTGTGTGCCGGCAGTGCTAAGCTTCGCTTCACAGTTCTCTCACCCAAAGAACTTGAGAATGAACTCTTGTAGCCATAACAGACACAGTAACTGTACATATAAACATATACAAGAGTGTCTCAGCACAGGGAAAAGGAGCACTCTGACTGGGAGTGCTCCCCGATCTATAATCCACAATATACAAGTAATAAGTAAGCAATAACCCACAACAGGGTATGGGGTTGTAAAAAGCAGTCTGAAATTCCACCCATATGGAGAAAGCAGCATGCATGCTCAGGAGAAACAGATAGATTAGGCATTCCATTCTGGGGACAATAACTCTTCTGCTTGCCTGAAGCAGTAAACTTGTATAGACATCACACAAGAGAATGCGATCATTTAGCAAGAATCCTGAAGCAGTTTTGGTACAGTATATGGATCCCTCCTGAAGACATGGACAGCAATCTATAAAACGTCAGGGACATGTATTAGTGGCAAGTCACATAAATATTGATAAAATCAGATGGTTTCTGGCACTGGTAAGTTAGGGGGATTGTTTCATTTTGGTAGTGTTTAATGATGGAATGTGGGCCATGGGTTGGCACCATTTTCCTTTCCAAAGGTTATCTCCAGGAGAATACATTGGCGTTCAGTACTCTGTTTCTAGTTTGGCCAGCCCGGTGGTTAAAATTGGAAATGTTTAGGTGGGGCAACTCTTCTATCTGGATTACCAGGTGGTGGAACTATCATTTCAAACAACATGAAGTCTTGCTGTATTCTGACATATGCAGTGATCTCCAACCCTTGAACTGCCCTGGAGAACAAAGAGTTAACTTTCTATGCAGAGCATAGAATGCTGAGCTCGAGCTCGGTTGGAGTCTCTGTCTAGAGTGTTTCAAACTCAAACTGTCAGATTCTTTACTCCGCCTCACTGAACGGTCGCTCTAGAGATTTCTCCTTCAGCTTGGTTCGAAAGTCAGTTAAAGTCTCAGTTTTCGTCAGTTTTTAAACAGAAAAAGTTATCCGCATAGTCGGTTCAGTCTCCGTCTGTGGTGCCGTGAGTACCAGATAGGAATTGTTCTGTTTCTGTGTGGAACTTGTAAAAGTGCAGGTCGGTTCGGCTGAACCGACCATTTGATAGTAAAATTTAGTGTTTTACTTAATGTGTGGTTACCGGTTCTTATCGGTTCTAAAAAAAATGTGTTTTCTCGTTTTTCCAATACCCGTGACACGTTAGGAACCGATAAAGGGTGTCTTGTCTAGTGATTGCCATAAAAAGGGTAAGTTGGTTAGATTGGCCATGTCTGAGAAACCCCCCCAAAAAAGGGCCCACTGGGTTTCAACACTGCAGTGAGTGTGGGGAGATCTTTGCTAAGGCCGACCCCCACACCACCTGTGTTTATTGTCTGGGGTTTGACCACCTCGATTCAGACTGCCAAATATGTAAATATTTTCCAAAATCTACACTTGAGGAGAGATTAGGTAGACTGAGGGAAAAGGAGGCCAAGAAGTCTGCTGACCTGGATGGCCAGCCTGGTTCGGTTCCAACCGAACCAGCAGTGCCCTCTGACCAGGGCGATACTTCTTCGGGCAAAAGGAGAGCCAATTCCGAGTGATCGGTTCCGACAAAAAAAGCGCAAAGAAAAATCGTCTGGTTCGGATCAGAGGTTCATGTTCTGACCGTTGAAGAGATAGCCAAAGTGATTCGGTTAATGGATTAGCGCCGGTTCCTACCAATCTGGCACCTTCTGGCAGGGGTTTGGTTGGTTGGTTCCCGTTCAGATTATACCCTTGAAGATTTTTATGAACCGGAGTTTGAAGAGGAAGGGGAATTTGAGGATGATGATGGTGAAAGTGAGGATCTGGATGTGCCTGTGGAACCGGACATCTCCCCAGACAGACCCTCGGGTGTTTCCCCTCCTAGGCTTTCTGAGTTCCCTTCTCACTTTATGTTTTACAGAAAAGTGGCTGAAACCCTCCAGCTTCCTATGGAGGAGGCATTGGAGGATCAAGAGGAGCCTGATTATGTAAAATGATGGACATCCCAAAGTCCAGGAGACTGTCTATTCCTCTCCACAAATCCTTTGGGAAGCAGACACAAAAAATTCTAAAGTCTCCTAACACTATACCTCCTGTGGATAGAAGAATGGGCAAGAGGTATACACTTTCAGGCTCAGACACTGAGTTCTTATACCAGCAATGCAGCCATGTTGGGGTAGTGCAGGCTGCTGCCTGTGACAAGGCAAATATTCCCTTGGCTTCACACCCCCCAGACAAGGACTCCAGGAAGATTGATGCCATGGCAAAGAAACACTACATGGCATCTTCTTTGAGACTCAGGCAGGCGAATTATATGGCCTATACAGCCAGGTACCAGAAGTCCAGGTGGGACACTGTATTGGCACTGGCTAAACAGGCATCCCCCCAGCTAGCCAAGGAGCTGGAGGAGGTGGCTGCAGATGGGATTGAGGCATCGAAAGTACAATTACATGCTGCTGTGGACTCCAATGATGTGTCATCAAGAGTCATGGCTACATCTGTGGCTCTTCAGAGAATGGCTTGGCTCAGATGTAATGGCCTTTCACAGGATACTCAGGCTAAAGCCATGGATTTTCCTGTAGTGGGTAATTCCCTGTTTGGGGAGCAGACAGAGAATTACATGAAGAAAATGGACGAGTACAGGACCACTTACAGGAGTGCTCAGGCCAAAGAAAGGCAGGCAGCTCCTCAAAGGCAGCAGTCTAGGGGCAGGGGCAGGCCTTTTCATAGGCCTTTTTACCAAGCACAGGCCTCTTCTTCTTTTTCGCAGAGGGGGCTCTTCAGAGGGAGAGGCAGAAGGGGGGTGAGCAGGGCTGCATCCACTCCTCAGCCTAAAGCCCCTGCCAAACAGACAGCCTGATGTGTCTGCCGGGGTCAACTCTCCTATTCCAGTAGGGAGCAGCCTGGCTTACTTTGTCCAGGACTGGAGGTCTATTACATCAGACAAGTAGTCCTGGAAGCAGTAAGCCAGGGACTGGTTCTCAGCTTCAAAAAATTTCCGAAGATGAGAGCCAGATCTTTTCCACCTGCAGGTCTCTCAGAAACCCTTGCCCTAGAGGCAGAGGTTTCAACTCTTCTGGCCTAAACAGCCAAAGAGAGGGTTCCTACCCTACACAGGGGCAAAGGTCTGTACTCCAGGTACTTCCTTACCCCAAAAAAGACAGGAGAGTGGCGACCCATCCTAGACCTAAGATACCTGAACAAACATCTTTTAAAACCAAAGTTCAAGATGGTAACTCTGGGAATAATTCTTTCCTCTCTAAGGCCAGGGGACTGGCTAGCCTCCCTGGACCTCAAAGATGCCTATTTTCACATTCCCATCAGGTGCTCCCACAGAAAGTACCTCAGGTTCGAGTTGCCCTCAGGCAATTATCAGTTCAAGGCAATGCCCTTTGGTCTAACATCAGCCCCAAGGGCTTTCACAAAGTGCTTGGCAGTAGTCGTTGCCTTCCTAAGAAGGCAAAAGATTTCCATTTTTCCTTACCTGGACGACTGGCTCATAGTGGGCCAGTCTCCAGACCAAGTCAAGTCAGACCTGCAAGTGACCCAGCAAGTGCTCACTTCTCTGGGATTTCTTCTTAACCTTCCCAAATCAGTTCTGAGCCAGTGCAGCCTTACCTTTATAGGGGCAGAGCTGGATACTGTCAAAGTAAGAGCTTTTCTTCCCCTGGAAAGGGCAAGAGTTCTTATAGAACTGGCTTCTTCCTTCAGCCTTCAGGTGTCTCGACCAGCAAGGCATTTCCTCCAGCTCTTGGGCCACATGGCAGCTTCCACAGCAGTGGTCCAAGGGGCAAGATTCCAGATGAGGGATATTCAGTTCCATCTGAGGGCCTTTGGTCCCAAAGGAAGGATTCCCTTACCAAGCTGATTCCTGTGACTCGGACCCTGATCCAAGCCCTTCAATGGTGGCAGGATCAGGACAACTTAAGGCAAGGGGTTCCATTTGCCACTCAGTCTCATTCAGTGGTCCTTACCATGGATGCTTCTCTTCTGGGCTGGGAGCCCATCTGGAGCCCTCACTGCCCAGGGACTGTGGTCCCCTCGAATCCCTTCTCCATATCAATCTCCTAGAACTCAGGGCAGTTTTCTGGCCCTGAAAGCTTTCTCTCAGTCAGTACAGAACAAGGTGGTTCAAGTCAGAACAGACAACACCACCACCATGTGGTATATCAACAAGCAGGAGGCACTGTCCATCAGCCTTGTGCACAGAAGCCATGAAGTTGTGGTCCCTGGCTTATTCCCTGCAGGTCTCTCTGATAGCAGTTCATCTTCCAGGGAAGGACAATGTGTTAGTAGATGCACTGAGTAGGGTCTCTCAGGGCCATCACGAATGGTCCTGGACCCTCAGGTGTTGAAAGTGATTTTTTCAAGGTGGGGCACTCCAGAGATAGATCACTTTGCAGCCCCAGACAATCACCAACTTTATCTCTTTTGTTGCAGACCCCCAGTCTTGGGCTCAGTCCCTCTGGATGCTCTGATTCTGAATTGGAAAGGGAAATTTCTGTATGCCTTCCCACTCCTGTTCATGGTTCTAGTCAAGATAAGGTCTCAACCTAGCAAAGTGATTCTGATTGCTCCAGATTGGGCCAGACAGCCTTGGTACCCCCTGTTGTTGTCCCTAGCAGCCCATCTTCCCCTGTCTCTTCCCAGGAATTACAACCTGTTAACATCCTCTCGGGGGAGAATTTGGTACCCCAATCTTCAGTCTCTTAATCTCAAGGCATGGCTCTTGAAGAGTTAGAGTTTGCAGACTTGCATCTTTCTCAGGGGGTTCTGGATATTCTCAAAGCTGCTCGAAAGCCCTCCACCAGAAAGATTTATAACTCCAAGTGGAAAACATTCAGCATTTGGTGTTCCAAGAGGCTTATTCCTCCAGACACTGCTGAATTGCTTACGGTTCTGGATTATATGGTCCATCTTAATAGCCTTGGCCTCAGACCAGCTACTCTCAAGGTACACTTGTCAGCTGTTTCTGCTTTTCTGTCAGTGGGAAAGTCTTCCTCACTATCATCTCATCCTGTATTCTGTAAATTTTTTAAAGGATTGCTTCACACCAATCCTCCCTTTAGAGACCCTGCCCCTGCCTGGGATTTGAATGTTTGCATTGCTTAGCTTATGCAACCTCCTTTTGAGCCTATGTCCTCAGCAGAGCTTAAGTACGTGACTTGGAAAACTGTGTTCTTGGGAGCCATTACCTCTGCCAGGCGTATCAGTGAACTGCAGGCCCTGTCAGTGGAACCTGATTTTATCTCCTTTCACAGGGATAAAGTGGTCCTTAGAACCAATAGAAGGTTCTTGCCCAAAGTGGTTTCAGACTTCCATTTGAATCAGTCTATGTCTCTCCCTGTTTTCTTCACTGATCATTCTTCCTCAGGTGAGAGGAGGCTACACAGTTTAGATGTTAAAAGAGCCCTTAGTTACTACATAGAGTGTACCAAGGGTCACAGGTTTGACTCCCTCCAGTTGTTCCTCACTTATGGAGAAGTGGGAAAGGGCAAACCTGCCACTAAGAGAACTATTGCCATGTGGATTGTACCTTGTATACAATTCTGCTATGAAAAACTGGGAAAGATTCCTCCCTCAGGCCTGAGGGCTCACTCCACCAGAGGTACAGCTGCTTCCCTGGCTGCTGCCAGGGATATTCCTTTCTTAGAAATTTGTCAAGCAGCCACCTGGAAAACAGTCCATACCTTTACCAAGCATTACTCTCTGGATATCCAGGCTAGGAGTGATGCTCGGTTTGGCACAGCAGTGCTTCAGAGCCTATTCCCAAAGTAGGTTCTGTTCCTCCTTCATGGAGGTACTGCTTGGTAGTCTGCATATGTCAGAATACAGCAAGACTTCATGTTGTTTGAAAAAAAATTACTCACCTTAGTAATTGTGTTTCTTCTATTGGAGTCTTGCTGTATTCTGACCTCCCTCCCTCCCTGCCTCCCCTCTCAGAACCTGTTTTTGGGAAGTGGGTGGGCAGGTGCAGTGTTGCACCCCAGGGGTGCTCCTTGTTTACACCCTCTTTCTTTTGTTTGGGTGTTGATTTATTACTGTTATTTGTATTAAATTGGGTTTTGGTTTTTGGGTTTCCTGACTTGAGTCTTACTTTGGGAACCCAAAACTTTTTACTGCCAGTTGGCTAGTAGGAATTTTACAATTTCCACATAGAATCTTTAGTTAGTGGGCTCGTAAGAATCTGACGGTTTGAGTTTGAAACACTCCAGACAGAGACTCCAACCAAGCTCAAGCTCAGCATTCTATGCTCTGCATAGAAAGTTAACTCTTTGTTCTCCGGGGCAGTTCAAGAGTTGGAGATCACTGCATATGTCAGAATACAACAAGACTCCAATAGAAGAAACACAATTACTAAGGTGACTAATTTTTCTTCTAGGTGGTGGAACTCTCCTGTAGTAGTCAGTGAAGAAAGATGATGGAGTGGTGGAACTGTTATGCTTTTTTGGTGGAACTGAGTTCTGTGGGCTCCTGCCCTGTTTAACCCCTAGGCCAGCCCTTCATAGTTTGATAACAGAAAGGGATATCATAACCATTTTCAAGGCAGAGAATCCTCATGCTTGTATCTGTCTGCACTGATTTGACCTTCTAGTTTGACAGGACATGCACTTTTATGGCGGTCGCTGAATGAAATAAAAAACACTAAAATTGTATTGCTATCTTTAACTCTTTCAGGTTTGAACTCACACCTGTATTGTAGCAACAATGGAAATTGTTACGTTATTCATGATGTCTATCTTCCTCTCTGTCACTTCAGGTAACATTTGTTTATGTTTCTCATTTAAATCAACATGGTGTAACTGCGTCTTTAAGTTCCGGTACCGTATATCTTAAAGCAACAGTGCAACAAAATTGGCTGAAAAATTTAACCCTACCTTTTTTCACTATTGTGGATTATGGGAGCGTCATGTGCCGCTCCCAGACCAGTCACATCCCTTCCTTCAGTTGCAGATTAGAGACTCTTATTGCTGTAAGGGTATCTCATGCGCTGACATTGTAACAGACTTTCCAGTAACCGCCACTCGTGCTGGAGAAACGGACCCAAAAAAGGTTGTTTTTTTTCAAATGGTACCACAGTCTATAATAAGTTTATCAGAGTGCTATGAGGGCTTCTTATGGATATAAGAAGGTTGTCTCTCGCATCCTTAGGACACCAGAACTGGTCACATTCAGTTTGCAGTTCTCTTGCACTAAGCACACTTGAGGTAACACTCTTATATCCATAAAAGGCATTCCTAGCTCTCCTATAAACTTACATTAGATATTCCAGGCATATTCCAGTTTTATTTGGTGGCAATGTTTCTAGTGCTGCTGAAATCTGAGTATTTTATAAATGTTTTAATTTTTTTCAAGAAAATAAGATAGCCACCACGTTAAGGTGAAGAAGTAGCATAGTAGACCTGGCTGAGGTTAGGATAAAAACAACCAAAAATAAAGGTATGGTACCCAGCATAGAAGGTACATAGAAAGATACATTAGACAGGTATGCTAATATGTTTATTAATTCTGGCTAAAAATAGTTGTTTGGAGAAATCATTTTTCATTGCAATGCTGCTTTAAAGTGCCATATTTGTTACCGTGTCATCTTTTTAGCAGTGATGCTGTTTTAGCAGAAACATAAACATATCCATTTTTATTTTCATTTTCTCTTGTCTGTGAACTAAGATATGGGGTGCTGAAATTTCTAAAAAATGTCTATGCTTCAAACAACATGAAGTCTTGATGTATTCTGACATATGCAGTGATGTCCAACCTTTGAACTGCTCTGGAGATGAAAGAGTTAACTTTCCATGCCAGGCATGGAACGCTGAGCTCGAGCTCGGTTGAGACTCTGTCTGTTGCTGTTTGAACTCATAAACTGTCAGATTCTTTACTCCACCTCACTGAACAGTCGCTCCGGAGATTTCCCCTTTGCTTGGTTCAAGTTTGTCAAAGTGCCATTTTCCTCGATTTTCGACCAAATTTAATTCGTTAACCTATTGGTTCAGTCTCTGTCTGTGGTATCGTGAGTACTAGATAGGTTTATTTTCTTGTTCTTCTGTGTGGAAGTTGTAAACGTGGGATCGGTTCGGTTTGAACCGATCAGGTCTGTTCAAAAAAGTTTATTCTACTTTTAGAGTATGGTAACCGGTCCTTATCGGTTCTAAAAAAAAAAGGATTTCATTACGTTTTTTTCTATGACCAGTAACACGGTCAGTTCTAGGGACATGGATATGTTGTTCATCCACACTCATTGGCAGGTATCCTTGCCGCTTTAAATCTTGCCGGAAGGTCTTCAAGCTTGCTCCTCCCACCCACCCGGGTGGTATAACTCTTGGCTCCGCCCCGTGACGCCAGATCTTCCTTACCGCTTGGAAGCTCAGGTTCCCTCCTTAACGCTCTGCGTTTGAGACTGGTTCCTATTTCTCCATTTGCGGATTTAAAAATAAATTTTGCGAAAAAGACTTCAGTCTTGATCCCTCGCTGCTACGATGGACAAATCGACTCCGGTTTGGAGATGCCCATGCGGGTCAGAAGATGTCTCGGACGGATCCACACTCCACGTGTGTTACTGCTTAGGCCTTGAGCCGCACCCGCAGGCTTGCGACCTGTGCTCATCTTTCTCAGCCTCGTCCTCGAGGACCGTGCTGCCCGATTGCAACTGGGCCATCCCGAAGCGTTCCCTCCGGTGAAGTCCAAGGAGGCCCGGTTAAGCGGTTTCCGGCGGAGTTCGACGATCAGCTCGGCGGATGATCGCCCTCGAAGAGGAGGCGGCGCGGGCCGTATCTTCCTCGGCCGCGGCATTTATCCCGCTCTCTCTGGGTTCTTCCTACACGGCTTCTTTTAAGGAGCTTTGTTTGTCCCTCTCCACTAAGGGAGAAGGGCCTACGTCTGCTGGACCTTAATTTCGGTCCAAAAAGAAGGACAGGGGTAAGTCCCTCCATCGACGCTCTTGGGGCGGAAAGGTCCCTCTCCCGATGCGTCGACCGTCGGCTTGATCCGACCGCTCGGCTAAGCCACTGGCCTCACGGTGTCCCGTCAGGTCACTTGACTGAGACTCCCACCGGCGAAGTCGAGATTTTCTCGACCCGTTGGTGAGCCTGTCGCCTTTAGCAACCGATTCCCCTCTCCCGGTTCCCCGGGAGGAGTTGAGGATCCCGTGGGCTCGCCTGTGCCTCCGGTTCCGGAGCCCTCGGATGGACCATCCGAGCCGAAGGGAGTGCCGGTTCCGGCCGACACCTCCCCGCACCGACCTCGGAAATTCCGGGACTCTCGGTCTCGGTCTCGGACCTCTTTGCGGTCCAGCCAATCCCACCGTCATAGGCGGTCTCGGTCTCGGCACCGCGGTAAGCGGCGTCGCCGCTCGTCCTCGTCCTCCTCCTCGGACGAGGGGAGGCTTCGGCGTAAATTACGTCGACGGTACGAGGACCTTATGTTGCAACAGCTCCTCCTGGCTGGGAGTAAGCCGACCCCGTCGCCTTCCCCGGCCATTAAGTGGCTGTCACCGGAGCGGCCGACACAACCCCTCGACTTATCCGAGGAGCCTATACCCAGGCCGGTTGTTCGGCCAAAACCAGCTGCTCCACCGATTCCGGTGGAACCTCCGCCTCCACAGCCACCAATTGGGGCTCCGACCAAGGATTCTCGGTCGGTTAAGGGTCTACCCCATCGGCTGTCAGTTACCCTCACTCCCGACCGACCTCGGCAGGTGAAGGGTGGCTCAGGCCAGAGGCAGCTCTTCGAGGACTCTTCCGAGTCCGAAGATGATTCCTCCTTTTTCTCCAAGCGACTGGACTTGGAGTCTTCAGGAGGTCAGTCAATGGACGATAGCCCGTCGTCCTTCCTAGGACTGCTTCGGCTCATCTCGGAGTCCACCGGGATGGAGCTCGAACCCGTTTCCAAACGGGCCAGGTATCCCCTCACGGAGATTCTGGACCGAGGGGATTCTCCGACGGAGGCCTTTCCGGTGGCCGAGGCCATAGTGGGTCCGGCACTGGAGCTTTGGCAGCGCCCTGCTTCCTGCCCTGCGTCTTCGGCCAGGATGGCCAGGAAGTATGCGGTCCCTACCGGTTCCTTGTCCGGTTTTTCGGAACACCCCTCTGCTGAGGGGTTGGTTACCGACAGCGTTTTCCGGCGCGCCGGCAACGCCAGGGATGTGGACAAACCTCCTGACAAGGAGTCCAAGAAATTGGACTATGTCGGGCGAAAAGTCTACGCTGCGTCCTCTCTCGGCCTTCGTCAGGCCAGTTCGGCCGTCCTCATGGCACATTTTTCTTATGCCCTGTTGGGCTCCCTGGATGAGGTCATCCCTCATCTTCCCGCCGATCTGCAGACTACGGTTAAGCAGGTGCGGGACCAGGGCAGGGCAGTGGCCAAACAGCAGCTCCAGACTGCTTTGGATATAGGGGACTCATGTGCCAGATCGGTGGCGGCCGCAGTGGCTATGCGTCGGCGGGCTTGGCTGAGGATATCCACCTTTACTTCGGATACCCAGCACAAGTTGGCGGATGTTCCTTTTTTGGGGACTGACCTCTTCGGCCCTGGGGTGGAAGGTCACCTGCAGAGGATCGAGAAGTCCAATGCTACCTTGGACTCGGTCTCTTCCGCTCAGAAGGACAAAGGCCTGAAACCACAGCCTAAGCCCTTTCGGTCCTTCTGTTGCCCCTGCGCGCCTGCCCAGCACGCCAGGGCCAGCAGGCTCGGCCTTGGCATCCCAAACCCAAGCCGCGGCTTCCTCTAACAGGAGGCAGGAGGAAAAGGCCCAGGAGGTCCCCGGCGGTCCCTCCTCCAAGCCTGCCCAGTGATGGCCTGAGGGGTGTCGCCCCATTCCCGCACTCACTCCCTGGGTCCCCGTGGGGACGGCTCCGCACTTCGTTCCGCCTGGTCCGCTGTTACCACGGACAGGTGGGTCTTAGAGGTGGTGGGAAAGAGCCTGCCTCTGGAATTTGAGCAGGCACCACCCTTCAGGCCAGCTGCGCCCCTCGGGGCATGGGTCCCCAGCCTCACTGGCGGCTCATCGAGCCGACATCTCCTCCTCCAGAAGGAGGTGATAAGAGAGGTGGCGGACCCTCCTTCAGACCCAGGGTTTGTGTCCAGGTACTTCCTGGTTCCAACGGACGGGGCTGGCCCCATTCTCGACCTACACACCACTAAACAAGTTCCTAAGGTCTCGAACCTTCAGGATGGTCACTCTGGCTCAGATAATACCATCCTTGGAACGCGGGCGTGGTTCTGCTTCTGGACTTGCAGGACGTGTTTTCACATCCTCATCCGTCCGTCTCACCAGAGATTCCTTCGCTTGAGCGGAAGGATCCCTTTCGAGTTCAAGCCATGCCCTTCGGCTTGTCTCCAGCTCCCAGGGTCTTCACCAAATGCATGGCAGTGGTGACAGCATTCCCTGCGACGCCGAGGGGTCCGGGTGTACCCTTACCTGGACGACTGGCTGATAGCAGCTCCCTCCAGGAAGGAGGCGGAGTGGTCCAGAGATCTGGCCCTCCAGGTCTGCTCTCAACTGGGCCTCCTTATCAACGAGGCCAAGTCGGAACTCGAGCCAAAGCAGGTGATTCTATTCATCGGGGCGCAGCTCGACTCTCTTCGAGCCAGAGCGCGGCTCCCGGCGGACAGGGCCGGGGTTCTTTCCTCCTTTGCCCGATCATTTCTGGTTGGGCAATTGCGCCCTGCCCGGGACTTCCTGCGCCTCCTGGGTCTCATGGCGGCCTGCACCAGCGTGGTCCGTTGGGCCCGCTGGAACATGCGTCCCCTTCAATAGGGACTGGCCAGCCAGTGGTCACGACGCTGCGATCCTTTGGACCAGCTTGTGTCGGTGACACAGGGGATGTGGAACGCTCTCCAGTGGTGGACCGTTCCAGATCATTTGCAGGAGGGCATCCCGTTCGTCCGCCCCGAGCCGACGGTCTCTCTATCGACCGATGCCTCTCTGATGGGTTGGGGTGCCCATCTGGGGGAACACCGGGCTCATGGCCTCTGGTCCCCGCAGGAGTCCCGATGCCACATCAACCTGCTGGAGCTCCGAGCGGTCCGCCTAGCTCTCACCGCCTTTGCTCTGTTCCTCCGGGCAAGTGGGTCCAGTCCAGACGGACAATACCACGACCATGTTCTATCTAAACCGCCAGGGCGGACGCGCCTCCATGCTTCTATGCAAGGAAGCTCTCCGCATTTGGTCACTTCAGGCAGCCTGGAGGCAGATCTCCTAGCCATTCATGTGGCAGGAGCCTCCAACACCCTGGCCGATGCCCTGAGCCGGATAGGGGCTGCATCCCACGAGTGGTCTCTCCTGCGGAGGTAGTACAGCATCTGTTCTCCCATTGGGGCACACCTCAGGTGGACCTGTTCGCCCCCAGGGAGAACGCGAAGCTGAGACTGTTCCATGCCCGCCCCCCTCAGCAGGGCTCGCTGCAGGGGGATGCCTTCTCAAGGCAGTGGACCCCGGGCCTCTTTTCGCCTTTTCCCCATTTCCCTTGATCTACAAGGTGCTTCCTCAAGGCAAGGAGGGACAAGGTGCAGGTGATTCTGATAGCCCCAGACTGGCTGCCCAGTCTGGCACCCAGATCTCCTCAGTCTCAGCTCCAGGACTCAGCGGCAGCTTCCAGCTCGCCCGGACCTGCTCTCAGTCAATCAGGGAAGGTGTTCCATCCGGACCTTCAATCCCTGCACCTGACGGCCTGGTTCCTGAGCGGCTAGAGTTCCAGGCCTTGGGTCTTTCCAGCAGGTCCTCAATGTCAGTTGAGGCGTCCCGTGA
Organism: Neoceratodus forsteri; assembly: GCA_016271365.2. NCBI lineage: Eukaryota > Metazoa > Chordata > Ceratodontiformes > Ceratodontidae > Neoceratodus > Neoceratodus forsteri. The sequence continues at coordinate 236,626,690 of JADMNL010000026.1, forward strand.
GTCGACCAGAAAATGCTATGCCTTCAAATGGAAAAGGTTTTCCATTTGGTGTCAGGCAAGGGCTTGGACCCTTCCTCCTGTTCCTTGGCAAGCATCTTGGACTATTTGGTCCCTTTCTAATCAAGGGCTTAGGTCGACGACCCTAAGGGTGCACCTGGCAGCCATCTCTGCTTGCAGGCGCGGGCCGGGAAGCAGTCGATGGCGCAGGAGAAGGTGGTGGCGCTTTTCAAAGGCCTTGATCACATTTCCCTCAGTCGCGGGAACCCCACCTCCGTGGGATCTACTGCTGGTACTGGCAAAGCTCATGGGCAAGCCATTCGAACCTATGCACAGGTGTGCTCTCTCTCACCTGTCATGGAAGACCGCCTTCTTGGTGGCTATCCACGTCCAGCCAGAAGGATGGGAGAGCTCCAGGCGCTTTCCATCGAGTCTCCTTACCTGGTCTTCCACAGGGACAAGGTTGTCCTGCACCCCACCCGAAATTCCTTCCGAAGGTGGTGTCGGAGTTTCACCTTAACCAGGTGTTGACTCTGCCGGTGTTCTACCCCAATCACACCTCGGAGGCCGAATATAGGCTCCATACTTTGGACCCTAGAAGGGCGCTCGCCTATTACAAAGAGCGCACGGCTGAAATTCGGGGAGAAGTTCGCCAGCTGTTTGTCACCTACGCTGAAGCCGCATCTGGCAGACCTGCAGCCAAGCGGACGATAAGCAGGTGGGTCACTTCCTGCATAGATCTCTGCTATAAGTTGGCGGGCATGGAGCCTCCCAGAGGGATAAGAGCTCATTCTACCCGCCATACTGCTGCAACGGTGGCTGCTTCCAGGGACGTCCCCTATCCAGGAAATCTGCAGGGCTGCTACCTGGAAGTCAGCAAACACCTTCATTACCCATTACCACATCGACCTTGAGTCACGCCGGGATGCTGGTTTTGGGGCCTCAGTTCTCCAGTCTCTCTTTCCCAAGTAAGTATTGGGGGTGTGCGTCTTGCCTCCCTCCTCCCGGAGAACTGCTAGGAGTCTGCCAATGAGTGTGGATGAACAACATATCCATGTCCCTAGAAATACAGGTTACTCACCTGTAACAGGAGTTCTAGGAATGGTATATGTTGTTCATCCTACATTCTCCGTTCCTCCCGGCTTGACGCACAACCTGAGCTTCAAACACCATGAAGTCTTGCTATATTATAACATTAGCAGTCAGCCACTGCAGCTGAACTGCCCGGAGAGGAAGGAGTTAACTCCAGAGGATCTGGAGTTCTACAGCGCGAGGGCGCTGTGCCCAAAGCTCTATCTGGCAGTTTCAAATGAAACTGTCAGATTCTTCACTCCGCTTCACTGAACAGTCGCTCCGGAGATCAGCTCCTTCAGCTCGGTTCATTCTCGGTTCAAGCGAGTATTTTTCGGTTCATTTGAACCGGCAAAAGTCATTATTTTTACCGCATTTCGGTTTTAAAGCTCTATCTGGTAACTGTAAGTACTAAATTTTAAGTCTGTGTGGAAAATTAATTATCGGTTCGGTTTTGAACCGATCGGTTTGTTATTTCTGCATTTTAAAAGTGTACAGTGGGTTTTACAGTGCGGTTCCCGGTTCTTATCGGTTCTAAAAAAAACAGAATTATAACGGTTTTTTCAAATACCCGTGACACGGTTAGGAACCGATAAGGGTGTCTTGCCTGGCACTGCCATCAAAAGGAGCAAGTTTTGGTTAGGCTGGCATTATGTCTGAGAAACCCAAAAAAACCGGGCCCACTGGGTTTCAACACTGTGATGTCTGTGGGGAGGCCTTTGCCAAGGCTGACCCACACACCACTTGTGTTTATTGTCTGGGGTGACACCTCCGTCAGACTGCCAGGTGTGTAAAATTCCCTGCAGCCACCCTGGAAAAGAGATTGGGCGGCTCAGGGAACGAGAGGCCAAAAGTCCGCTGACCCGGATGGCCAGCCTGGTCCAGTACCCACTGGACCAGAGGAGTGCCCTCTGACCAGGCGAGACTTCCTGGCAAAGAAAGGCTGGTTCAGAGGAACCAGTCCCAGTAAAAAGAAGGAAATCAGTAGGTTTGGGGTCCAAAATTGTGTCTCCAACTGCTGCAGAGATAGCTAAAGCCATTCAGATTGTCCAGTCACTGTCTCAGGGATCTGTAGAACCACCAACAGTTGGTAAAGGTTGTTCGTTCCAGTCCCAGTGGTTCAGGATTTTGAAGTTGAGGATTTTATGAACCACAGAAGGGGAGGAGGAATTTGATCATATATGTGTGGCTGGGGGTCTGGACGTGCCCATTGAACCGGACACTTCTCCAGACAGACCTTTAGAATCTCCTCCTATTCTGTCTGAGTCCTTCTTTCTTTATTTTTACAAAAGGTTGCAGAAACCCTCCAGCTTCCTTTAGAGGAGGCTGTGGATGAGCAAGAGGAGCCTGATTTTGTGGAAATGATGGATATTCCAGAGTCTAGGAGGTTGTCTATTCCTTTGCATAAGTCATTTAGGAAGCAAACAACAAAGATTTTAAAAAATCCTCATTCTGTCCCTCCTGTAGATAAAAAAATGGACAGAAGGTATGCTTTGTCAGGCTCGGATACAGACTTCCTTACTGAACAGTGTAGTCATGTAGGTGTGGTACAAGCTGCAGCCTGTGACAAGGCTAATATTCCTCTGGCCTCATCCTCCTGATAAGGATTCCAGGAAGATTGATGCCATGGCAAAGAAACAGTATATGGCAGCTTCTTTGGGACTCAGGCAGGCAAATTATATGGCTTATGTGGCTAGATATCAGAAATCTAGGTGGGACACAGTATTGCAGTTAGCCAAGCAGGCCCATGGCCAGCTGGCTAGTGAGTTGGAACAGGTGGCTGCTGATGGCATTGAAGTTCCTCTAAGTTCAATTTCATACTGCTGTTGATGTTAATGATGTTTCCTCTAGGGTCATGGCCACTTCTGTAGCTTTCAGAGGTTGGCATGGTCAGATGCACTAATCTGTCCCAAGATACCCAGTCAAAGGCTATGGATTTTCCTGTAGTGGAAATTCTCTGTTTGGGGAGCAAACAGAAAACTATATGAAAAAGATGGATGGCCTACAGAACTACCTACAAAAGTGCCCAGGCTAGGAGAAGCATGCCATGCCACAAGGCATGCTCCCAGAGGTAGGGGAGCCTTTCAGGCCTTTTACTTATTTCAAGCCTCCTCTGCGGTCTCAGAGGGCTTCTTCAGAGGCAGGGGCAGACGAGGCACAAGTAGACCGTCTCTCCTCAGCCTAAGGCTGTTGCTATAGGCAGTCACTCTGGATGTGCCCAGGGCCAATTCTCCTGTGCCAGTAGTGCAGGTTGGCCTATTTCAGCTGGAACTGGCTGTCCCTAACTCACGGACAGATGGGTTCTGAGGTAATAGGCCAGGGTCTGGTTCTCAGCTTCAAACACTTTCCAAAGATGAGAGCCAGACATTTTCCACCTGCAAATCCTTCAGAAGCCCTTGCTTTGGAAGCAGAGGTTCTTCTCTTCTGGACTGCAAAGCAGTGGAAAGGGTTCCTCCTTGCCATCAGGGCAAGGGGCTTTATTCAAGATACTTTCTTACCCCAAAAGACAGGAGAATGGCGGCCCATTCTAGATTTAAGGTACCTGAACAAGCATCTTTTGAAACCAAAGTTCAAAATGTTGACTCTGGCAATGATATTGTTTTCCCTAAGGCCAGGGACTGGCTAGCTTCCTGGACCTCAAGGATGCCTATTTTCATGTTCTGATCAGGCCTTCTCACTGAAAGTACCTCAGGTTCGAACTGCCCTCAGGCCACTACCAGTTCAGGGCAATGCCTCGGCCTGACCTTACCTCTCGCCTAGGGTATTCACAAAATGTCTCCGCTGTAGTAGTGGCTCACTTAAGAAGCGAGGGGTTGCTGTGTTTCCCTACCTGGACGACTGGCTCATTGTGGGTCAGTCTCCAGGTCAGGTGAAAACCCATTTGCAAGTCACCCAGCAGCTTCTCACTTCCCTGGGATTCCTGCTAAACTTACCAAAGTCAGTTCTGGAACGGTTCAGGTCCTAACTTTCATAGGCGAGAATTGAATACAAGGTTAGCCAGGGCTTTTCTTCCCCGGAAAGGGTGGACAGACTCATCACCCTGGCATCCTCCTTTACTCCCGCGGGTCTCTCGACCAGCAAGGCATTTTCTGCAACTCCTGGGCACATGGCTGCTTCCACAGCTGTCGTGCAGGGAGCAAGATTCCAGATGAGGGACATTCAGTTCCATTTGAGGGCCTATTGGTCTCAAAGGAAGGACCCCTACCAAGTTGGTTCCAGTTACTCAAACTCTGATCCTAGCCCTCCACTGGTGGCAGGTCCAGAGCAATTTAAGACAGGGGTTCCCTTCATTCCATTTCTCACTCCCTCACCCTCACCACGGATGCCTCCCTGTTAGGGTGGGGGGCTCACCTGGGCGATCTTGCCACCCAGGGTGTGGTCTCCTCAGGAATCTCTGCTCCACATCAATCTGTTGGAACTTAGAGCTGTCTTTTTAGCTCTTCGGGTGTTTTCAGATTCTGTCCAGAACAAAGTGGTTCAAGTCAGGACAGACAATACCACCACAATGTGGTACATCAACAAGCAAGGGGGCACTCGGTCTTCAGCCTTGTGCACCGAAGCAATGAAGTTGTGGTCTCGCGCCTCCTGAGACACCTCCCTGATAGCGGTTCACCTCCCAGGAAGGACAATGTCACTCGCGGACGCCTGTAGCAAATTTCTCAGGGCCATCACTAATGGGCTCTGAATCCACAAGTGCTGGGGTCCGTTTGCCAGATGGGCACTCCTCAGATAGATCTTTCGCAGCCCCAGACAACCATCAACTTCTCTTTTTCTGTTGCAGGCCTCCAGTACTGGGCCCAGTCCCTCTGGACGCTTTTCTGTTGGACTGGAAGGGAAGTTCCTGATGCCTTCCTCCTTCCTCTTCTTTTCAGGGTACTAGTAAAATCAGATCTCAACCTTGCAGAGTGATTCTGATTGCCCCAGACTGGGCCAGACAGCCCTGGTACCTCTGCTTCTGTCCTTGGCAGTCCACCCTGCCCTGAGCCTACCCAGAGTCCACGACTTACTGGCCTGTGCACAGGGAGAGTGTGGTATCCGGACCTCAAATCCCTCCACCTCAAGGCTTGGCTCTTGAGGAGCTAGAATTTGCTGACTTACACCTTTCTCAAGGTGTCATGGATATTTTAAAGGCTTCTAGGAAGCCTTCCACTAGGGCCACTTATAATTCTAAGTGGAAGAGGTTTTCCATCTGGTGCTCTGAGAGGCAGATTATCCCAGAATCTGCTGATCTTCCCATACTTCTGGAATATTTGGTCCATCTGAATTCCCTAGGCCTTAGACCAGCTACCTGAAGGTTCATCTGGCAGCTGTCTCTGCTTTTGTGTCAGCAGGAAGCCTGCCTCCCTTCTTCTCACCCTGTGTTCTCCAAGTTTTTAAAGGGTTACTTCATACTAACCCTCCTTTTTGGGAACCAGCTCCCGCCTGGGACCTGAATATTTGCATTGCTCAGTTAATGCAACCCCCCTTTGAGCCTCTGTCTTCAGCAGAGCTCAAGTATTTAACTTGGAAAACGTTTTCCTAGTAGCTATCACCTCTGCCAGACGCACAAGTGAGTTACAGGCCCTGTCAGTGGAAGAAGATTTTATCTCTTTCCATAGAGATAAGGTAGTCCTTAGGACTAGTAGAAAGTTTTGCCTAAGGTGGTTTCTGATTTCCACCTGAATCAATCTATCTCTCTCCCAGTATTTTTCACTGAACATTCTTCCTCAGGTGAGAGGAGACTGCACAGCTTGGATGTCAAAAGAGCCTTAAGCTACTATTTAGAGCGCACCAGAGGTCATAGGTTCGAATCCCTCCAACTGTTTCTTACCTATGGCGAGGTTGGCAAGGGAAAACCTGCCAGTAAGAGAACAATTGCAAGGTGGATTGTTTCTTGTATCCAATTCTGTTATCAGAAACTAGGTAGAGTACCCCCCTCAGGATTGAGGGCCCACTGCACCAGGGGTACAGCTGCGTCTCTAGCGGCTGCTAGGGACATTCCCATTCTGGAGATTTGTCAAGCTGCTACCTGGAAGACAGTTCACACCTTTGCAAGCATTATTCCCTGGATGTCCAGTCCAGGAGAGATGCTTTCAGTTTGGCACAGCTCAGCTTCAGAGCCTATTTCCTAAGTAGGTTCTGACCCTCCTCCATGGAGGTACTGCTGTGTAATCTGTTAATGTTATAATATAGCAAGACTTCATGGTGTTTGAAGAAAAATTACTCACCTTAGTAATTGCTTTTCTTCTCATGGAGTCTTGCTATATATAACCACCCTCCCTCCTGCCCCTCTCAGAACCTCTACTTGGGTAGGGTGGCGAATTGGTGCAAGCACTGTGTCATGCCATTGTAGTTATCCCTTACCCTCTTTCCTTTGGGTTAGGGATCTGGTTGCTTTCATTTAGGTTATTTATATTGCCCCTTCCTGGACTTGAGTCTTGGGGAAGGGGGGTTCATAATGTGCTTGTCTAGGGAGGAAACGAACCATAATACCATCAATTTTGTTATTATGGTTCTGGGTGTTTCTTGTTGTTTATATTGTTGTTACTACTACTAGTAGGTAGCCATGGGCTAGTGTAGTTTTTCCACACAGACTTTCTGTTCTTTGATGTTAGTTCATAAAGATCTGACAGTTTCATTTGAAACTGCCAGATAGAGCTTTGAGCACGCGCCTCACTGTAGAACTCAGATCCTCTGGGTTAACTCCTTCCTCTCCGGGGCAGTTCAGCTGCAGTGGCTGACTGCTAATGTTATAATATAGCAAGACTCCATGAGAAGAAAAGCAATTACTAAGGTGAGTAATTTTTTCTTCCAGCGGCCAGATCTGGCCATGGGGCGGAGTCGAGTTATACCACCCGGGTGGGTGGGAGGAGCAAGCTTGAAGACCTTCCGGAAAGATTTAAAGCGGCAAGGATACCTGCCAATGAGTGTGGATGAACAACATATACCATTCCTAGAACTCCTGTTACAGGTGAGTAACCTGTATGAACCGATAAGGGTGTCTTGCCTGGCAGATTGCCAAAAAGGGTAAGTTTTGTTAGGACTGGCCATGTCTGAGAAACCCAAAGAAAACTGGGCCCACTGGGTTTCAACACTGTAGTGTGTGTGGGGAAGCCTTTGCTAAGGCTGACCCCTACACCACCTGTGTTTATTGTCTGGGGTTTGACCACCTCGATTCAGACTGCCAGATTTGCAAGAATTTTCCTGCAGCTACCCTGGAAAAGAGAGTTGGTAGGCTCAGGGAAAGGGAGGCCAAGAAGTCCGCTGACCCGGATGGCCAGCCCGATTCGGTTCCAACCGAACCAGAAGGAGTGCCCTCTGACCAGGGCGAAACTTCTTCGGGCAAAAGGAGAACCGACTCTGAGGAGTCGGTTCCGGTTAAAAGAAAAAGAAGGGATAAATCAGCCGGTGCGGATCCACAACTTCTTTCTCTAACCGCTGATGAAATAGCCAAAGCGATAAGGATTGTTCAGTCGCTAATTTCGAATTCCGACCAACGGACCATTGGGAAGGGGCTTGGTTCGGTCGGTTCTCCCGGTTCCAGATTATAATTTAGAAGATTTTTATGAACCGGAGGAGGAAGAAGGAGAGTATGAGGATAGTGATGGTGATTACGAAAGTCTGGATGTGCCCATTGACCCGGACGTCTCCCCATACAGACCTTCAGGGGTTTCTCCTCCTAGGCTTTCTGAGTCCCTTTCCCATTTTATGTTCTACAAAAAAGTGGCTGAAACTCTTCAGCTTCCTATGGAAGAAGCTGTAGACGATCAGGAGGAGCCTGACTATGTTGAAATGATTGATATCCCAGAGTCCAGGAGGCTGTCTATTCCCCTTCATAAGTCCTTTGGGAAACAGACAATAAAAATTTTAAAGACTCCGCGAATTCTATACCGCCTGTGGACAAGAGAATGGACAAGAGGTATACTCTCTCACGCTCAGATACGGAGTTCCTTACCCAGCAATGCAGCCATGTTGGTGTAGTGCAGGCTGCAGCCTGTGATAAGGCAAATATACCCTTGGCTTCACACCCCCCAGAGAAGGACTCCAGGAGGACTGATGCCATGGCAAAGAAACAGTACATGGCAGCATCCTTGGGACTCAGGCAGGCTAATTATATGGCCTATACAGCTAGATATCTGAAATCTAGATGGGACACTGTAATGGCCCTAGCTAAACCCCAGGGGCCACTACACTTTCCATTCTAGCTGCTCTCTCAACTCTATAACCCTCCTAGCTACCACTTCAGAGCTGTCCCACTAGAGGTCACTGCACTTCCCTTTGATTCCTTCTACCACCTACTTTCTGCACTCATCCTTCAGCCTATCTCTAAGCACTGCTAGTATCAAACCTGGTACCCTTCTCTCTAAATTCTACTGACTATCCTCTGAGCCAATGAACTAGGCCAACAATTTCTCTATTTTCATAATCTTAACCATTCCTCACTCCCTCCTTCTCTGCTTAAAAAATTGACCCTTTCCACACTCTGTCCCTGAGCTGTGTTCAAACCCAGTGCCCTTGCAGTCAGAGTCAGCTGCTCTACCTCTGCACCACATTGCCTACCTATTTTATTACTACTTTCTAAGCCTTTTAATCACTTACCCCCCCAACCTGCCAAAATATAAGTTTACCTCTTCTTCCTTGCAGGATTTGAACCCTGCACCCTTGTTTCCAAAGTCTCCAGTTCCACCACTCACCTAGAACACCTGCCTATTTTTTACTGCAGGATCTCATAACTATAAAGAACACACTAACCCTGTGACACAACTAAAGTGTTATCTAAGTGCTTCTGCAAACCTTGAACCCAACTCCCTGCTGCTACAGCCACTAGTCTAGCTCTCTCCTACTACCCTGATCAAGACTTGAACCTGGTACTCTATGCACTTCAGGCACATACACTACCACTATACCATAGCAGCAACTAGGCTCAGAGGTGATCTCTCACTACTATCTCCCCTCTTTCATCCTAGTCCCCCCATTCTTTCCTCACTTCAGCTCCACCAGCCTTCCCAACTATGCACATGCATCCCCTGCTCACCAGCCTATCTCTTCTCCTCCTCCTTCCTTTGCCTTCCACCAACCCTACCGTCCCTATTAACACTCAGCCTCACTACTCCAGTGTTCCTACCTACCCTCCTGTCCTCCCCTCCTCCTTTACCACTGCTCCTCCCCCTCTCTCCTCCTCCACATCCCATATGCTCCTCTCACCTCACCCCTTCCAGACATTACCTGTCCTCCCCCACAGCCCCCTTGCACTTCTGATCACTCAGGCCTTCTCTGCCTGTGCTACCCTACCACCCTTGTGCAACCTAAACCCCCTTCCTCATTCTATCGCTCCCGGCGAACTCTCCATCTGCCCCCTGACCAGAGCACTCTCTCCTTCTACTCCTAACAGGGAACATACATCCCAACCCAGGCCCTGCCCCCTCCCATCCACCCACTCAGCCCACTGGTCTTCAAGTAGCATCCATGAACATATGCAGCCTGCTGAAGAAATTTGAAGCCCTACAGTGCTGGGCCTTGGCTCACCAACCAGACATCATAGTCCTGGTTGAAACCTGGCTGTCCAAATCAACTCCTGACTCATTTGTCTCCTCCCAGGCTATACCTTATACCGGAGGACCGAGTAGGCAACGAGGGGAGGCTGTGCAATCTACACCAGGAACACATACCTGACACGCACTCCCACCCCTGCCCTCAAAAAGTGGGGCCCAGGCCCACCTCAGACTCACCCCAGACCTCTAGAGCCCCTCTCTATCTCACCACAGCTCATGCTCCCAAAGAACCAGCACCCAGCCCTGGTATCTTTAACGGACTACCTGGCCACCCTCCACCATAAGGCAGAACAAATCCTAGTGGGGACCTTAATGTAAATTGGCTCAGCAGCTCCTCATCCACCACCAGAGACCCATTTGGCCCAAGATCTGACACAACCTCGCCACCAGCCCATAGACTTAACCCCAGAGTGGTACCAGCACCTTCTGATGTTATTATAACTAACTCACCCCATAAAATCTAAAACATCCAGGTCCTCCCAGACTCCCTGAGTGACCATTCCCCTATCCTATTCCACTGGGTAGCCCCCATCCCAAACCCAAAGCCCAGACCACCCTCCACAGGCGCCCGCCTCTGGTGGGCTGAAGAAAACTAGCACCTCACCCAGATAGACTGGTCTCATTCAGCAGGCAATCAACATTGACACTGCCTCACCTTCTTCACTCACACCTTCAACATGGCCTGTGATCTCTTTGCACCCTTAACCAAAATCCGTCCAAAACGGAACTAATTCCTGGGTTAGCCCGCCTCCTATAATTACTTAGAAACCGGGATAACCTCTGGCACCTGCCACTGAAACAGGTCATCTGTCCGATAGGCAAAGCACAAAAGCCCGGAATAAGGTTCATGGGCCATCAGGAAGGCCAAGGCAGACCATTACCAGGCCTCCCTTACCTTCCTCCTGGGCCCAGCCCGACCTTCTGGGATAATATTAAGCAACTCAATGGTAAAGCTTGCTCCCCTGCCCCATCCCAGCTCACTAGAAATGGCACCACCTCCACCGAGCCTGCCACCATAGCTAACTGGTTCAACACCACTTTCACTGACCTTAGCTCAGTCCTCCCTAGTAATTTCTTTGACCCTCCCCCCAGCCAACCTCCCCCTGTCCTCCATCACCCCAGCTTCCTCCTGTGAAAGATTTCCACCCGGGAAGCCAGACCGATCCTAATCAAAGCTCTCAATGGCAACAATCCCGGCAGTGACTCACTGGACCCCAGCATCCTCAGGCTGGTGCTAGATGAAGTCCTTGCACCACTCACAAGCCCTAATTAACCAGTCACTCTGCCTGGGACAATTCCCCACAGCTTGGAAACAGCCATTATCACACCTATTCACAAAGGGGCGACAGGTCAGTGGCCAACAACCAACGGCCAACTTCCATCCTCCCTCCCTCTCTAAAGCCCTGAGAAAGTGGTGCATTCAAATCACTGATTATCTGGCTAAGCATAACATTTTATGCCCAGAGCAACATGGCTTCCATGCGGTCACAGTACCAGCACTGCCCTTATTGAATTCTCCAACTTTCTACACTCCTCCTTGGACACCAGCCCCTAGCTGGTGCAGTGTTCATTGACCTCTCAAAGGCTTTTGACACTGTCTCCCATCCACTTCTGCTGGATGCTCTCTGCCACACTGGTCTCTCGGCTGGCCCCTGGCATGGTGTGCTAGCTATCTGACACCCGATCTCAGTGTGTCAAATTGTGCACAGCCCTCTGATACCCGCCCCATTCTCTCTGGGGTCCCCAAGGCTCCATCCTGGGCCCCTTCTCTCACTGTATCTGAACACCCTGCCCAGTGCATGCCCTGGCAAAATTCTGCTGTATGCAGACGACGCTGTCCTTTTGCCACCCACCGCAATCCCATCTCCCTACAGGACTCCCTACAGCAGTCTTTCAACAGTGCCGAGGCTTGGCTTTAAGGAGCAGACTCATCATCAATCTTAAGAAAACCAAAACTATGCTCTTTTCCCACCCCCAAAACAAAGCTAGCAACCACCCAATTTTATATCCTTCCGAGTACTAACCAGCCACTGGAACAAGTCTGCTCCTACAAATACCTTTGGGGTTACCTCTGGATCCAGCCCTCACATTTCACAACCACATTGACGCCCTAACATCCGCCACCAACACACGGCTTGGCATCCTATTCCGCCATAAACCTGCCTCCCCAAATGCTCTCCTCGCTAGCTGTTACATCATCCGTATGTCCCTGTAGACTATGGTCTACCAGTGTGGTGCTGCCGGCCACCACTGCACTCAACAAAATTCATCTAAACCCTGAATAAAGTACGCAGATTGATTACTGGTGCCCCCAGGCTCACACACCTGTCAGCTCTATGTCGATGCTAACCTGTTACCCTGGATGAACGGGCTCCAATACCAAACCTGTCTCCTCACCAAAAACCCACTCGGCTCTCCTCCTGGGGTAACGCATCCATCCACCAGAGCCCTCCCACTGTTGCAACACGTGTCTCCCACAAGACCACCTCTAAAGGTCCCCAGATCTAGAACCAGCCGTGGCAGAGGTCCTTCTGCATAGAGCCCCAACCTGGTTTAACTCTCTTCCTGCCACCATCACCAATGCCATCACCATCTCCACGTTTCAAAACCACACTTGAACCACATCTTCCAGCACTCTGTAACTGCTCCTGTCTCTGAACATAGCCTCCACCTCTGCTTTCTTCTTAATGCCCCGGGCAGCTCTCCACCTAACCATCCCTCCACCACTTCCCGTACACCATGCCTATGTTTAACCTGGCCAGTGCCAGCTGTTTCAGTGTTTACCTACCAGAATGCTCACTTGATACCAACTTGTGGAACACCTGTTATCAATTACATGTACGTGTACCCAATTTGTATTTGTCTGTCCACAATGTGACGTGGCACCTCTGTTGAACACCTATTGTTTTGCAAATCTTTTACTATGTAACCAAAACACAATGTATGTCTTTATGTGAGTACCTTTGAAACGAGCCTCTGGCTCCAAAGGTTGTAAACTAATTCTTAAATAAATAAATAAATAAATAAATAAATAAATAAACAGGTCCCTGAGCCTGCAAGTGAAGGAGCTGGAGCAGGTGGTGAGGATGGTATTGAGGCATCCAATGTGCAATTCCATGCTGCAGTGGACTCCAATGATGTTTCATCTAGAGTCATGGCTACATCTGTGGCCCTTCATAGGATGGCTTGGCTCAGATGTACTAGCCTGTCTCAGGATACCCAGACTAAGGCCATGGATTTTCCTGTTGTGGGTAATTCTTTGTTTGGGGAGCAAACAGAGAACTACGTGACGAAAATGGATGAATACAGGACCACCTATAGGAGTGCTCAGGCCAAGGGAAGGCAAGCCACTCCCCAGAGGCAGCATTCCATGGGCAGGGGCAGGCCTTTTTCATGAGCCTTTCTACCAAGCCCAGGCCTCCTCTTCTGCTTATGCTCATGGGGGTTCTTCAGAGGGAGAGGCAGGCAGGGGGTACAAGCAGGCCTGCTTCTACCCCTCAGCCTAAAGCCCCTGCCAAACAGGCACACTGATGGGTTTGCCAGGGCCGATTCTCCACCACCTGTAGGGGGCAGGCTGGCTTACTTTGTCCAGGATTCGATGTCTTTAACATCAGACAAATGGGTCCTGGAAGTAGTATGCCAGGGACTGGTTCTCAGCTTCAAAAGATGAGAACCAGATCCTTTCCACCTGCAAGTCATTCAGAGGCACTTGCCCTAGAGGCAGAGATCTCTTCCCTCTTGGCTCTGAGAGCTATAGAGAGGTTCCACCCTACACAAGGGAAAAGGATTGTACTCAGGTACTTCCTAACCCCGCAAAAAAGGAGAATGGCCCATCCTGGATCTCAGATATTTAAACAAGCACCTTTTAAAGCCAAAGTTAAAAATGGTGACTCTGGGAATAATTTTACCCTCTCTAAGGCCAGGGGACTGGCTAGTCTCCCTGGACCTCAAGGATGCCTATTTCCATATTCTCATCAGAAGCTCCCACCGAAAGTACCTCAGGTTCTAGCTGCCCTCAGGCCATTATTAATTCAGAGCAATGCCCTTCGGCCTAACTTCTGCTACAAGGGTGTTCACAAAATGTCTGACAATAGTGGTTGCCTTCTTAAGGAGAAAAAAGATCTCCATCTTTCCATACCTGGATGACTGACTCATAGTAGGCCAGTCTCCAGACCAAGTCAAGTCACACCTACAGATAACTCAGCAACTGCTCACTTCTCGGGTTCCCTTGAATCTTTCAAAGTCCAGTTCTATAGCCTGTGCAGCTCCTCACCTTCATAGGGGCAGAGCTGGATACAGTAAAGGCAAGAGCCTTCTCCTGGACAGGGCAAGGACCCTTATCTCACTGGCCTCTTCATTCACCCTCCAGGTGTCTCGACCAGCTAGGCATTTTCTGCAGCTCCTGGGACACATGGCTGCCTCTACAGCAGTGGTCCAGGGAGCAAGATTTTAAATGAGGGACATTCAGTTCCACTTGAGAGCCTTCTGGTCTCAGAAAAAGGAGCTTCTGACCAAACTAATCCCAGTGACTCGAACCCTGATCCAGGCGTTACACTGGTGGCAGGATCAGGACAGTCTAAGACAGGGAGTTCCTTTTGTCACTCAGTCTCATTCTCTAATCCTTACTACAGATGCCTCCCTCTTGGGGTGGGGAGCCCACTTGGGGGACCTGGCTGCCCAAGAGGGTTGTGGTCTCCCCAGGAATCTCTGCTTCACATCAATCTATTAGAACTCAGAGCAGTGTTTCAAACAACATGAAGTCTTGCTATATTATGACAATTGCAGTGAGTCCCCATCTTCGAACTGCTCCAGAGATGAAATAGTTAACTTTCCATGCAGGCATGGAACTTAGAGCGCAAGCTCGGTTGGAAACTCTGTCTGTTGTTCTTCAAACGCAAACTGTCAGATTCTTCACTCCGCCTCACTGAACAGTCGCTCCAGAGATTTCTCCTTCTGCTCGGTTCATTTTGTCGGTTTAAAAGTATTATTTTCTGGTTTCAGCCGAAATTAAACCGCAACCGGTCGGTTCAAGCTCTGTCTGTGGTAATGTATGTAATAGGATAGGTTTTACATTTAGTTTTTCTGTGAATTGTAATTTATTATCGGTTCGGTTTGAACCGTCACCAGGTTGTATTTAAATCCACTAGTTCTTTTAGAGTGTGGTTCCCGGTTCTTATCGTTTCTAAAAAGCGGATTTCATACGTTTTTCCACGACCCGTGACATGGTTGGGAACCGATAAGGGTGTCTTCTTGGCGGATTGCCATAAGCGGGCAAGTTGGTTAGGCTGGCATTATGTCTGAGAAACCAAAGAAAACGGACCCACTGGGTTTCAACACTGTAGTGTTTGTGGGAAGCTTTTGCTAAGGCTGACCCACACACCACATGTCTATTGTCTGGGGTTTGACCACCCCTTAATTCAGACTGCCAGAATTGTCAGAATTTCCTGCTGCCACCATAGATAAGAGGTTGGTAGGCTCCAGGGAAAGGGAGGAAAAAAGTCACACTGACCGGATGGCCAGCCAGTTACCTCCAACAGAACGGAGGAGTGCTGCTTTGACCAGGCGTGATACTTCCTCGGGCAAACAAAGAGCCGGTTCTGAGGAGCCGGTCCCAGCAAAAAGGACTAGGAAGTCAGCTAGTGTAGAGCCAAAGGTTCTCTCCCCAACTGCTGAGGAAATAGCTAAAGCAATTCAAATTGTCCATTCTCTCTCTCCCTGGTTCCGACCGAACTGACACCTTCAGGGAGGCGTTCGGTTTGGCTGGTTCCACCAGTTCTGGATTATGATTTTGAGGATTTTTATGAACCGGAGGATGGGGAAAAGGAATATAAGGAGAGTGAATATGGTTTTGAAGATCTGGATGTGCCCATTGAACCGGACATCTCTCCAGATAGACCCTTAGGGGTTTCTCCTCCAAGGCTTTCTGAGTCCCCTTCTCATTTCATGTTTTATAAAAAAATTGCTGGAACTCTCCAGCTCCCTGTTGAGGAAGCTGTGGATGACCAAGAGGAGCCAGACTATGTAGAAATGATGAATATTCCAGAATCTAGGAGACTGTCTATTCCTTTGCATAAATCTTTTCGGAAACAGACAGTAAAAGTTTTAAAAACTCCTCACACTATACCTCCTGTGGATAAAAGGATGGACAAGAGGTATACCTTATCAGAGCTCGACACTGATTTCCTCACTCAAACAATGCAGCCATGTGGGGTAGTGCAGGCTGCAGCCTGTGACAAGGGTAATATTCCCCTAGCTTCACACCCCCCTGAGAAGGACTCCAGGAAGATTGATGCTATGGCAAAGAAACAGTACATGGCAGCATCTTTGGGACTCAGACAAGCAAATGATATGGCTTATGCTGCTAGGTACCAGAAATCCAGATGGGATACTGTGCCGGCCCTAGCAAAACAAGTCCCTGACCAGCTTGCCAGAGAGCTGGAACAGGTGGCTATGGATGGTATTGAGGCATCCAAGGTGTAATTTCATGCTGCAGTGGACTCTAATGATGTTTCTTCAAGAGTCATGGCTACATCTGTGGCACTTCGCAGGATGGCTTGGCTCAGATGTACTACCCTGTCTCAGGATACCCAGTCTAAGGCCATGGATTTTCCTGTTGTGGGAAACTCTCTGTTTGGGGAGCAAACAGAGAATTACATGAAAAAAATGGATGAATATAGGACCACCTATAGGAGTGCACAGGCCAAGGAAAGGCAGGCCACTCCTCAAAAGCAGCTTCCTAGAGGCAGGGGCAGGCCTTTTCATAGGCCTTTTTACCAAACCCAAGCTTTCTCCTCCGCCTATGCTCAGAGGGGGTTCTTTAGAGGGAGAGGCAGACGGGGTACAAGCAGGCCTGCTTCCACCCCTCAGCCCAAAGCCCCTGCCAAACAGGCACCCTGATGGGATTGCCAGGGCCGATTCTTAACTACCTGTTGGGGGCAGGCTGGTTTACTTTGTCCAGGACTGGAAGTCTTTAACATCAGACAAGTGGGTCCTGGAAGTAGTAAGCCAGGGACTGGTTCTCAGCTTCAAAAAATTTCCAAAGCTGAGAACCAGATCTTTTCCACCTGCAACTCCATCAGAGGCACTCGCCCTAGAGGCAGAGGTCTCTACCCTCCTGGCTCTCAGAGCCGTGGAAAGGGTTCCTCCCCTACACCAGGGCAAAGGTTTGTACTCCAGGTACTTCCTTACCCCAGAAAAGACAAGAGAATGGCGGCCCGTCCTGGATCTCAGATATTTAAACAAGCACCTTTTAATGCCAAAGTTCAAAATGGTGACTCTGGGAATTATCCTACCCTCTCCAAGGCCAGGGGACTGGCTAGCTTCCCTGGACCTCAAGGTTGCCTACTTCCATATTCCCATCAGAAGCTCCCATCGAAAGTACCTCAGGTTCGAGCTGCCCTCAGGCCACTACCAGTTCAGAGCAATGCCCTTCGGCCTCACTTCTGCTCCAAGGGTATTCACCAAATGCCTGGCAGTAGCAGTTGCCTACCTAAGAAGGCAAAAGAGTGCCATCTTTCCTTACCTGGACGATTGGCTCATAGTAGGCCAGTCCCAGACCAGGTCAATTTACATCTTCAGATAGCAGCAACTGCTTACCTCTCTAGGTTTCCTTCTGAATCTCTCAAAGTCAGTTCTAGAGCCTGTCCAGCTTCTTACCTTCATAGGCGCAGAACTGAACACACAGGAAGCCAGGGCCTTCCTTCCCTAGACAGGGCAAAGACCCTAGTCTCCTGGCCTCCTCATTTACCCTGCAGGTCTCCGGCCAGCAAGGCATTTCTGAAGCTCCTAGACACATGGCTGCTTCCACAGCAGTTGTGCAGGGAGCAAGATTTCAGATGAGGGACATCCAGTTCCATTTGAGAGCTTTTTGGTCTCAAAGAAAGGATCATCTTACCAAGTTGATCCCAGTAACTCGAACCCTGATCCAAGCCCTACAGTGGTGGCAGGATCAGGGCAACCTGAGACAAGGGGTTCCTTTTGTCACTCAGTCTCATTCTCTAATCCTTACTACAGATGCATCCCTCTTGGGCTGGGGAGCTCACATGGGCGACCTCACCACCCAGGGTCTGTGGTCTCCCCAGGAATCTCTGCTCCACATCAACCTGTTGGAGCTCAAAGCAGTTTTTCTAGCACTTCAAGCTTTTTCCAAATCTGTTCAGAACAAGAGTATTCAGGTCAGAACAGACAACATCACTACAATGTGGTACATCAACAAGCAAGGGGGCACTCGGTCTATGGCCTTGTGCACCGAAGCGATGAAGTTGTGGTCTCTGGCTTACTCCCTGAACACCTCCCTTACGGCAGTCCACCTCCCAGGCAAGGACAATGTCCTGGCAGATGCTCTCAGCAGGATTTCTCAGGGCCACCACGAATGGTCACTGGATCCCTGGTCTTGAGGTAGTATTTGCCAGATGGGGCACCCCACAGATAGATCTTTGTAGCCCCAGACAATCACCAACTTCATCTTTTTTGTTGCAGGTCCCCAGTGTTGGGCTCACTCCCCCTGGATGCCTTAGCCCTCAGTTGGGAAGGGAAGTTCCTCTATGCCTTCCCTCCCTTTCCTCTCCTGTTCAAAGTGCTAGTCAAAATCAGATCCCAATCCTGCAAAGTCATTCTGATAGCTTCAGATTGGGCCAGACAACCTAGTATCCACTCCTGCTGTCCTTAGCAGTCCATCTCCCCTGTGCCTTCCCAGGAATCACAATCTGTTAACCTGTGCCCAGGGAAGGGTTTGGTATCGAATCTCAAATCTCTCAATCTCAAGGCTTGGTTCTTGAAGAGTTAGAGTTTGCTGATTTACACCTTTCCCAAGGTGTAATGGATATATTGAAGGTCAAGGAAGCCTTCCACCAAGACTACCTACAATTCCAAATGGAAAAGGTTTTCCATATGGTGCTCGGAAAAGCATATTTCCCCAGATTCTGCTGATCTACCCGCAGTCCTGGATTATATGGTCCATCTGAATTCTTTGGGGCTGAGACCAACTACCCTGAATGTGCATTTGGCAGCTGTGTCTGCTTTTATTTCAGCAGGTAAATCCTCTTCTCTTTCAGCTCATCCTGTATTTTCCAAGTTTTTTAAGGGGTTGCTTCACACCAACCCTCCATTCAGGGATCCTGCCCCTGCCTGGGATCTTAATGTTTGCATTGCTCAGCTTATGCAACCCCTTGAGCCCTTGTCTTCAGCTGAGCTCAAGTACTTGACTTGGAAAACTGTGTTTCTGGTAGCCATCGCCTCTGCCAGACGCATAAGTGAATTACAAGCGTTGTCAGTAGAGCAGGAGTTTATCTCTTTTCACAGAGATAAGGTGGTCCTCTGGACTAACAGAAAGTTCCTGCCTAAGGTGGTTTCAGATTTCCACCTTAATCAATCTATTTCTCTTCCAGTGTACTTCACTGACCACTCCTCCTCTGGTGAGAGGAGGCTGCACAGCCTAGATGTGAAGAGAGCCCTTAGTTACTACATAGAGCGTACCAAGGGTCATAGGTTTGACTCCCTCCAACTGTTCCTCACGGCGAAGTTGGTAAAGAGAAGCCAGCCACTAAAAGATCCATTGCCAGATGGATTGTCTCTTGTATCCAATTCTGCTACAGAAGTTGGGTAAGTTCCCCCCTCAGGCCTGAGGCTCACTCTACAGAGTACAGCTGCTTCTCTGGCTGCTGCCAGAGACATTCCTATTCTAGAAATATGTCAAGCAGCTACCTGGAAAACAGTTCACACTTTTACCAAGCACTACTCCCTGGACATCCAGGCTAGGAGTGATGCTGGGTTGGCACAACCCGTGCTTCAGGCCTATTCGCTAAGTAGGTTCTGTCCCTCCTCCATGGGGTACTGCTGTGTAGTCTGCAATTGTCATAATATAGCAAGACTTCATGTTGTTTGAAGAAAAATTACTCACTTTAGTAATGTTGTTTCTTCTAATGGAGTCTTGCTATATTCTGACCTCCCTCCCACCTGCCCCTCTCAGAACGTCTGTTTTGGGATGTAGGTGGGCAGTACAAGGTTAGCACTTTTGATGCCCACCTTGTTGTTTTTCACCTTCCTTTTGGGTGAATTGGTGTTGTGTTTTGCATTTTGGGTCTCCTGACTTGAGTCTTTGTTTGAGGCCAAAAAAAAAAAAATGAGTGTTTATGTTAGTAGCCAGTTGGTTATTGTAGGTTTACAGTTTCCACACAGAGCCTTAGTGAGTTTTAGGTCATAAAGATCTGACAGTTTGCGTTTGAAGAACAACAGACAGAGTTTTCAACCGAGCTCGCGCTCTAAGTTCCATGCCTGCATGGAAAGTTAACTATTTCACCTCCGGAGCAGTTCGAAGATGGGGACTCACTGCAATTGTCATAATATAGCAAGACTCCATTAGAAGAAACAACATTACTAAGGTGAGTAATTTTTTTCTTCTAGCACTTCAAGCTTTTTCCAAGTCTGTTCAGAACAAAGTAGTTCAGATCAGGACAGACAATACCACCACAATGTGGTATATCAACAAGCAATGGGGCACTCGGTCTATGGCCTTGTGCACAGAGGCAATGAAGTTGTGGTCTCTGACCTATTCCCTGAATGCCGCTCTAACAACAGTGCACCTCCCAGCGAAGGACAATGTCCTGTCAGATGCTCTCAGCAGAATATCGCAGGGCCACCACGAATGGTCCCTGGATCCCCTGATTTTGAAGGTGATCTTCTCCAGATGGGGCACCCCACAGATAGATCTTTTTGCAGCCCCAGACAATCACCAACTTCCTCTCTTTTGCTGCAGGCCCCCAGTGTTGGGCTCAGTCCCCCTGGATGCCCTAGTTCTCAATTGGGAAGGAAAGTTTCTGTATGCTTCCCCCCCTTCCCTCTCCTGTTCAAGGTGCTAGTCAAAAGCAGGTCTCAATCCTGCAAAGTGATTCTGATTGGTCAGGGGTTTGGCAGTTGAAATTCAATGCAAGGAAATGCAAGATAATGAATATGGGGCACAAAAACCCTGGCACAATATATCAGTTGGGGGGTGAGGATATAGCATGCACCAAGCAGGAAAGGGATCTTGGGGTTATCATCTCTGATGACCTCAAGGTAGGGAAACAGTGTGACAAGGCAGCAGGTAAAGCAAATAGGATGCTGGGATGTATAGGCAGGGGCATCACCAGCAGGAAAAGGGAGGTCATAATTCCGCTATACAAGACACTAATGAGGCCCCACCTGGAGTACAGTGTACAGTTCTGGAGACCATACCTACATAAGGACATAGACAGGGTAGAGAAGGTTCAGAAGAGGGCAACAAAGATGGTGCATGGATTACATCACAAGTCCTATGAAGACAGGTTGAAGGAACTGAACATGTGCTCCCTGGAGGAGAGGAGGGAGAGAGGGGATATGATAAAGACATACAAGTATCTTACAGGGAGGAACAGGGTGCAGGAATACACTATTTTTAAGTGAAAAAGATGTTCCAGGACTAGAGGGCATGGGATGAAGTTGGAGGGAGGACGATTCAGAGGAAACATGAGGAAGAATGTCTTCACAGAATGGGTGGTGGACAAGTGGAACATCCTGCCAGAGGAAGTGGTGGGGGCTGAAACAATCACGGGATTTAAGAATGCATGGGGTAGACACTGTCTATGTATCTATGTATCGATGATTGCTCCAGACTGGGCCAGACAGCCCTGGTACCCTCTCTTGTTGTCCTTAGCAGTCCATCTTCCACTGTCTCTTCCCAGGAATTACAACATATGCTCAGGGGAGGGTTTGGTATCCGAATCTCAAGTCTCTCATTCTCTGGGCCTGGCTCTTGAACAGTTAGAGTTTGCTGATTTGCACCTCTCTCAGGGTGTTCTGGATATCTTAAAGGCTTCTCGGAAGCTTTCCACCAGAAACACTTACAATTCCAAGTGGAAAAGATTTACCATATGGTGCTCTGGGAAGCATATTTCTCCAGAGTCTGCTGGCCTGCCCACAGTCCTTGACTATATGGTTCATCTTAATAGCTTGGAACTCAGACCAGCTACACTAAGAGTGCATCTGGCAGCTGTCTCTGCCTTCCTCTCAGCAGGCAAGCACTCTTCCCTTTCAGCTCATCCTGTATTTTCTAAATTTTTCAAGGGATTGCTGCATACCAATCCTCCCTTCAGGGGCCCTGCCCCTGCTTGGGACCTTAATGTTTGCATTGCTCAGCTTATGCAACCCCCTTTTGAGCCTTTGTCCTATGCACAGCTTAAGTACTTGACTTGGAAAACTGTTTTCTTGGTGGCCATCACTTCTGCCAGACGCATAAGTGAGTTACAGGCCCTGTCAGTGGAGCCTGATTTTATCTCTTTCCATAGAGATAAGGTGGTCCTCAGAACTAATAGGAAGTTTTTGCCTAAGGTGGTTTCAGATTTCCACCTTAACCAATCTATGTCTCTTCCTGTTTTCTTCACTGACCATTCCTCCCTGGGGAGAGGAGGCTGCACAGTTTGGATGTGAAAAGGGCCCTTAGCTACTACATAGAGCGCACCAAGGGTCACAGGTTTGACTCCTTCCAACTGTTCCTCACTTATGGTGAGGTTGGTAAGGGAAAACCTGTCACTAAGAGATCTGTTGCCAGGTGGATTGTATCTTGCATTCAATTTTGCTATGAAAAATTAGGTAGGATCTCACCCTCAGGTCTGAGGGCTCACTCTATCAGAGGTACAGCTGCTTCCCTGGCTACTGCCAGGGATATTCAAATCTTAGAGATCTGTCATGCAGCCACCTGGAAAACAGTACACGCTTTTACCAAGCATTACTCTCTGGATATCCAGGCTAGGAGTGATGCTCGGTTTGGCACAGCAGTGCTTCAGAGCCTATTTCCAAAGTAGGTTCTGTCCCTCCTCCATGGAGGTACTGCTTGGTAGTCTGCATATGTCAGAATACAGCAAGACTTCATGTTGTTTGAAGAAAAAATTACTCACCTTATTAATCTTGTTCCTTCTAATGGAGTCTTGCTGTATTCTGACCTCCCCCCTGCCTTTCGTCTCAGAACCTGGTTTTTGGGATGTGGGTGGGCAGTAGCAGTGTTGGCACTCGGGAGGTGCCCCCACCCCTTCTTTTCTCACCCCTTTAGTTTGGGTGTGTGGGTGTTGTGTTTGGTTTTATTTTTTGTGTTTCCTGACTTGAGTCTTTGTTTTGGGACCAAAAAATATTTTTATTATATTTAGTTGCCAGTTGGCTAGTGTAAGTTTACAGTTTCCATACAGGACACCCAGTGAGTATAGCTCATAAAGATCTGACGGTTTGAGTTCAAACAGCAACAGACAGAGTCTCAACTGAGCTCGAGCTCAGCGTTCCATGCCTGGCATGGAAAGTTAACTCTTTCATCTCCAGGGCAGTTCAAAGGTTGGACATCACTGCATATGTCAGAATACAGCAAGACTCCATTAGAAGAAACAACATTACTAAGGTGAGTCATTTTTTCTTTTGTGTCATGCCGACAGTGTAAACATTAAATTTCTAGTGACGTGGGTATGTTGTTTAATCCACACTTACTGGCAGGTTCTTTGCCGCTTTAAATCTTGCCGGAAGGTCTTCAAGCTGGCTTCTCCCACCCACCTGGGTGATAAAACTCTTGGCTCTGCCCCATGACGTCAGATCTTCCTTACCGCTTGGAAGCTCAGGTTCCCTCCTTTGCAATCTGTGTTTTAGGCCTGGATCCAAACTGTTCGGTTAACCCGAAACTAATTTTAAAATTTACTAGACTTCGGTCTTTATCTTCCCTCGCAGCTGCGATGGACAAATTGACTCCTGGATTTCGTCGGTGCCCTTGTGGGCAGAAGATGTCCCGGACCGATCCGCATTCCACGTGCATTTACTGCTTGGGGCTTACCCACGATTCGCAGACCTGCGACTTGTGCAAGTCCTTTTCGGCTACGGTCTTAGAGGATCGCGCTGCCAGATTACAATTTGGGCACCCCGAGAAACGTTATCCTCTGGTCAAGTCGAAGGAGGCCCGTTGGCGGTGTCCACGGCTGCGGGCTCGGCTGAACAGCTCGAACAGATGATCGCCCTCGAGGAGGAGGCGGCCCAGACCACAGCGTCATCATCCTCGGTCGCGGCATTTATCTCACTCTCCTTAGCTCCTCTTACATGGCTTCATTTAAGGAGCTTTTCCAGTCCTTCTCCACCAAGGGAGAAGGGCCTTCGGGACATTCCTCTCGGTCCAAAAAGAAGGACTCTAAGGGTAAGTCCCACCTTCGACGTGGGAGGGGGAGAGGTCCTCTTCCCCGGATAGTCGGCACTCGACTTTGGTCGAGGTTGCAGCTAAGGCCGCTGGCTTCACAGTGTCCCCGTCAGGTCAGCCGGCCGAGACTTCCATCGACGCAGTTGAGATTTTTCTTGACCCGTCGGACGTTCTGTCGACTGGAGAAGCCGACAACCCTTCTTCACCGGTTCCTCCGGTGGAAACCGAGGACTTGCCTGTGCCTCCTGTGCCGGAGTTCCCGGTTAAGGCCCCTGAACCGAGGGAGGAACGGGTTTCCCCCGCCCCCTCTCAGACCCACCATCAGAATCCCCGAAGGTCTCGGTCTCAGTCTCGGACCTCTTCCAGGTCCAGTCGATCCTGCCGACATTGAAGGTCTCTGCACCATGGAAAGCGGCGCTGCTGCTCATCCTCGTCCTCTTCGGAGGATAGGCTCCAGTGCAAATTGCGTCGGTGCTACGAGGATCTAATGTGACAGCAGCTCCTTTTGTTCGGGAATAAGCCGACTCCATCACCTTCCCCGGCCATTAAGTGGCTGTCACCAGAGCAGCCGAAACACCCCTCGCAGTAGTCTAGGAGCCGAAGCTAGCATTGGTTGTTCAGCCGAAACTGGCTGCGCCACCCATTGTGGTGGAACCCCAGCCTCCGCAACCTAAAACTGGGGCCCCGACCCAGGATTCTCGGTCGGGTCAGGGCTTGTCCCATCAGTTGTCGGTCACCCTCACTCCTGATCGACCTCAACAGGTGGAGGGTGACTCAGGCACTTGGCAGCTGTTCGCAGACTCCTCGGAGTCTGAAGACGACGACTCCTTGTTCTCCAGGCCACTTGACCTGGAATCCACTGGGGGTCAGTCGGTGGACGAGGTCCCATCCTCGTTCCTTGGAATGCTTCGACTCATCTCAGAGTCCACTGGGATGAAGCTTGAACCCGTTTCAAAATGGGGCAAGTATCCCTCACGGAGATGCTGGACCGAGGGGAGTCCCTACGGAGGCTTTCCCAGTAGCCGAAGCCATTGTCAGCCCGGCCCTGGAGCTATGGCAGTGGCCAGCTTCTTGTACAGTACCTTCGGCCAGGATGGCTTGGAAGTACGCTGTTCCAACCGGTTCACTCTCCGGTTTCTCGGAGCACCCCTCTGCGGAAGTGCTAGTGACCGACAGCATTTTCTGGCGTTCCGGGAATGCTCGGGACGTGAGCATACCTCCCAACAAGGAGTCCAAGAAATTGGACTACTCCGGGTGGAAAGTTTATGCTGCTTCCTCCCTAGGCCTTCGTCAGGCCAGCTCGGCCATCCTGATGGCACACTTTTCACATGCCCTTTTGGGCTCCCTGGATGAGGTAATTCCTCATCTCCCGGCTGACCTCCAAACGATGGTCAAGCAGGTGCGGGATCAGGAAAGGGCGGTGGCCAAACAGCAGCTCCAGACTTCCCTGGACATCGCTGACTTGTGAGCCCAGTCAGTAGCGGCCGCAGTGGCCATGCGCCACAAAGCTTGGCTGTGGATCTCCACCTTTACAGCAGATACCCAGCACAAGCTGGCAGACGTTCCCTTCCTGGCTACCGACTTGTTCGGTCCCGGGGTGGAGGGTCATCTTCAATGGATCGAGAAGTCCAACGCCACCTTGGACTTGGTCACGTCTGCCCAGAAGGACAACGGCCATCAGCAGCAGTGTAAGCCCTTTCATCCTTCAGCCCCTGCGGCACATCTGGCCCAGCAACACCAGCATCAGAGCCAGCAGGCTCGCATTTGGCACCCCAAAGCCAAGCCTGCTGCTTCCTCCAGCAGGAAGCCAGGAGGGAAAGGTACAGGCGGCTCCTCGACCGGCCTTTCCTCCAAGCCTGCCCAGCGACAGCTTGAGGGGTGTCGCCCACAACCTCGTCACTCCTTCCCAGGTTCCTCCCATGGGGGGACGGCTCCGCCACGTCCTTTCTGCCTGGTCTGATATCACCACGGACTGCTGGGTGTTGGAAGTGGTAGGCAGGGGCCTGCCTCTGGAATTCGAGCAGTCCCCACCCTATTGAGCCGTCACCCCATGTGGGGGCTACGGGGTCCGCAGCCTCTCTGTTGGCTCGTCGAGCTGACATTGCCCTGCTCCTCCAGAAGGAGGTGGTCAGGGAGGTGGCAGATCCTCCTCCAGACCCAGGGTTTGTGTCCAGGTACTTCCTGGTCCCAAAACGGATGGGGGGCTGGTGCCCCATTCTAGACCTACACTACCTGAACAAGTGCCTAAGGTCTCGTACCTTCCGGATGGTCACTCTGGCTCAGATCATCCCATCCTTGGAACAAGGCGTGTGGTTCTGTTCTGTGGATCTCCTGGATGCATTCTTTCACGTCCCAATCCGTCCGTTCACCAATGATTCCTCCGCTTCAGGGCAGAGGGATCCCTTTACGAGTTCTGGGCCATGCCCTTCGGCCTCTCTCCAGCTCCCAGGGTCTTCACCAAATGCATGGCAGTGGTGACAGCATTCCTGCAGCACCGAAGGGTCCAGGTGTACCCTTACTTGGACGACTGGCTGATTGCAGCCCCCTCCAGGTTGGAGGTGGAGCGGTCCAGAGATCTGGCCCTCCAGGTCTGCTCTCAGATTGGCCTCCTCATCAACAAGGCCAAATCGGAACTCGTGCCAATGCAGGTGATTCAATTCATCGGGGCAGAGCTCGACTCTCTTCGAGCCAGAGCACAGCTCTCGGCGGACAGGGCCGAGGTCCTTTCCTCCTTTGCCCAGTCATTTCTGGTTGTGCAATTGCGCCCTGCCCTGGACTTCGTGCATCTCCTGGGACTCATGGCGGCCTGCACAAGCTGGTTCATGCTTCCCCTGCAGTGGGGGCTGGCCCACCAATGATCACAGTGCTCCGGTCCTCTGGACCAGCCAGTGACAGTGACCCAGGAGATGTGGAATGCTCTCCAGTGGTGGCTCATTCCAGCTCATCTGCAGGAGGGTATCCCATTTGTCTGCCCAGAGCCGATGGTCACTCTAATGACTGACGCCTCTCTGATGGGTTGGGGTGCCCATCTGGGGGAGCTCAGAGCGCACGCCCTCTGGTCCCCTTAGGAGTCTCAATGCCACATCAACCTGCTGGAGCTTCGAGCGGTCCGACTAGGCTTCACCGCCTTTGCTCCATTGTACAGGGTCAAGTGGTTCAGATCCAGACGGACAACACCACGACCATGTACTACCTAAACTGCCAGGACGGCACGCACTCCTTGCCTCTGTGCAAGGAGGCTCTCCACACTTGGTCTCTCGTGAGCAGACTGGAGGTGGATCTCCTAGCCATCCATGTGGCAGGAGCCTCCAACACTCTGGCTGATGCCCTCAGCCGGATAGGCGCTGCATCTCACGAGTGGTCTCTCCCACCGGAGGTAATACAAGATCTGTTCTCCCACTGGGGCACTGTTTGCCTCCAGGGAGAATGTGAAGCTGAGGCTGTTTCATGCCCTCCCCCCCTCAGCAGGGCTCACTGCAGGGGGATGCCTTCTCGAGGCCATGGACCCTGGGCTTCTTCTACGCCTTCCCTCCATTTCCCTTGATCCACGTGGTGCTTCTCAAGGTGAAGAGGGACAAGACACAGGTGATTCTGGTAGCCCCAGACTGGCCCTGCCAGTTCTGGTATCCAGATCTCCTCAGCCTCAGCTCCAGGCTCACGAGGCGGCTCCCAGCCCGCCCGGACCTGATCTCAGTCAACAAGGAGAAGGTACTCCACCCGGACCTTCAACCCCTGCACTTGATGGCCTGGTTCCTGAGCAGCTTGAGTTCCAGGCCTTGGGTATTTCGGACGAGGTCCTCAACGTAGTTGAGGCAACCCGTAAGGAGTTGACCAGAAAATGCTGTGCCTTCAAATGGAAGAGATTCTCCATTTGGTGTCAGGATAAGAGTTTGGACCCTTCTTCCTGTCCCTTGGCTAGCATTCAAACAACATGAAGTCTTGCTGTATTCTGACTATTGCAGTTAGGTCCTGCCTTTCAACTGCCCCGGAGAACAAAGAGTTTACTTTCCATGGCCAGCATGGAACGTTCAGTGCGAGCTCGGTTGAAGCCTCTGTCTGCTTTTATTTAAACTCCAACCATCAGATTCTTTACTCCGCCTCACTGAACAGTCGCTCTGGAGATTTCTCCTTTATTCGGCTGAAAAAAAGTTGGTTAAAGTGTCGTTTTTTCACTTGGTTTCTACCGAATTTCTGCTACTGAACCTGTCGGTTTAAGTCTCTGTCTGTGGTACCGTGAGTACTAGATAGGTATTGCGTTTAGTTTCTGTGTGGAACTTGTAAACATTGGATCAGTTTGGTTTGAACCGATCAGATTGGTTTTAAAAAACTTTTGAATTTGTTAGAGTGTGGTAACCGGTCTGTATTGGTTCTAAAAAACACGGATTTAATTACGTTTTTTTCCCCAAGACCCGTAACACGGTCAGGAACCGATAGGGATGTCTTGCCTGGCGGATTGCTGAAAAAAGGTAAGATTTTGGATAGGATTGGCCATGTCTGAGAAACCCAAGAAAAAAACCGTACCCACTGGGTTTCAACACTGTAGTGTGTGTGAGAAGCCTCTGCTAAGGCTGATCCCCACACCACCCTGTATTTATTGTCCGAGGTTTGACCACCTCAATTCAGACTGCCAAATTTGTAAAAGTTTTCCCAAAGCTACCCTGGATAAGAGAGTAGGTAGACTGAGGAAAGGGAGGCCGAGAGTCCACTGACCGGATGGCCAGCCAGTTCGGTTCCGACCAAACCAGAAGGAGTGCCACTCTGACCAAGGGAAGCAAACTTCTTTGAGGCCAAAGGAAACCCTACATTCTGAGAGTGGGTTCTGGTTAAAAGAAAGAGAAGGGAAAAATCATCCAGTTCGGATCCACAAATTATTTCTCCGACCGCTGATGAAATAGCCAAAGCGATAAGGATAGTTCAGTCGCTAACTTCGGTTCCGGCCGAACCAGCACCATCTGTCAGGGGCTCAGTTCAGTCGGTTCCATTGGTTCCGGATTATACTTTAGAAAAATTTCATGAACCAGAGGAGGGAGAGTATGAGGATAATGATGATGATGGTGATTGTGAAAGTCTGGATGTGCCTATTGACCCGGACATCTCCCCAGACAGACCTTCAGGTGTTTCTCCTCCTAGGCTTTCTGAGTCCCCTTCCCATTTTATGTTTTACAAGAAAGTGGCTGAAACCCTCCAGCTTCCAATGGAAGAAGCAGTAGAGGATCAGGAGGAGCCTGATTTTGTTGAGATGATGGACATCCCAGAGTCCAGGAGATTGTCTATTCCCCTCCATAAATCTTTTGGGAAACAGACACTTAAAATTCTAAAGACTCCTAATTCCATACCTCATGTGGACAGACGAATGAATAAGAGGTATACTTTGTCAGGCTCAGGCACGGAGTTCCTTTCCCAGCAATGCAGCCGTGTTGGGGTAGTGCAGGCTGCTGCCTGTGATAAGGCAAATATTCCATGGCCACACCCCCAGATAAGGACTCCAGGAGGATTGATGCCATGGCAAAGCAGTACATAGCAGCATCTTTGGGAGCTCAGGCAGGCTAACTATATGGCCTACACAGCTAGATACTGCAGAAGTCCAGGTGGGACACTGTGCTGGCTCCTGGCTAAACAGGCCCTTGACCAACACTTGAGGAGCTGGAGGCGGGTGACTGTGGATGAGTTTGAGGCATCCAAGGTGCAATTTCATGCTGCTGTGGACTCCAGTGATGTTTCATCTAGAGTCCTGGCTACATCTGTGCCCTTTGGAGGATGGCTTGGCTCAGATGTACTAGCCTATCACAGGATACCCAGGCTAAGGCCATGAATTTCCCTTTCATTGGTAATTCTCTGTTTGGGGAGCAGACAGAAAACTACATGAAGAAGATGGACGAGTACAGCACCACCTACAGGAGTGCTCAGGCCAAAGAAAGGCAAGCCACTCCTCAGAGACAGCATTCCAGGGGCAGGGGCAGGCTTTTTCAAAGGCCTTTTTACCAAGCCCAGGCCTCCTCTTCTGCTTATGCTCAGAGGGGGCTCTTCAGAGGGAGAGACAGACAGAGAATGAGCAGGCCTGCTTCCACCCCTCAACCCTAAAGCCCTTGCCAAGCAGACACCCTGATGGGGTCTGCCCGACCCGGAATACTCAATATATGCAGGCAGGCTAGCTTACTTTGTCCAGGACTGGAAGTCTTTAACATCAGAACAAGTGGGTCCTGGAAGTAGTAAGCCAGGGACTGGTTCTCACCAAAAAATTTTCCCAAATGAAAGCCAGATCCTTTCCAACTGCAAATCTATCAGAGACTCTTGCCCTAGAGGCAAGGGTTTCTTCCCTTTGGCTCTCTGAGCCATAGAAATAGTTCCTGCCCACATGGGGGCAAGGATTGTACTCAGGAACTTCTAACCCCAAAAGACAGGAGAATGGCGGCCCATCCTGGATCTAAGATATCGAACAAGCACCTCTTAACCAAAATTCAAAATGGTGACTCTGGGAATAATTCTACCCCTCTCTAAGGCCAGGAACTAGCTGGCCTCCCTGGACCTCAAAGATACCTATTTCACATTCCCATCAGGTGCTCCCACAGAAAGTACCTCTGGTTGGGTGCCCTCAGGCCACTATCAATTCAAACAATGCCCTTTGGCTAACATCAGCCCCAAGGGTGTTCACAAAGTGCTTGGCAGTAGAGTTGCTTTCTAAGGAGAAAAAAGATCTCCATCTTTCCATACTTGGATGACTGGCTTATAATTAGATTAGTCTCAAGACAGAAAGTCCATCTACAAATAACTCAGCAGGTCTACTGTCTTGATTCCTCCTCAACCTTCCAAAGTCAGTTCTGGAGCCAGTACAGCTCTCACCTTTATGGGGCAGAGCTGGATACAATGAGCAAAAACCTTCCTTCTCCTGGACAGGGACCCTTATAGAACAGCCTCTTCATTCACCCTTCAGGTGTCTCGACCAACAAGCATTTCTTGCAGCTCCTGGGCACATAGCAGCCTCTACAACAGTGGTCTAGGGCAGATTCAGATGAGGATTCAGTTCCTTAGAACCTTCTAGTCCCAAAGAAAATTCCTGCAAACTAGTTCCAACAGCTCGAACCCTGATCCAGGCTTTGTGGTGGCAGGATCAGGACAATTTGAGACAGGAGTTCCTTTGTCCTCAGTCTCATTGGTGATACTCCCCACAGATGCTTCCCTGCTGGGCTGGGGGCCACGAAACACCACTCAAGCTGTGGTCCTCAAAATCTCTGCCACATCAATCTTTGGACTCAGGCAGTGTTTCTGGCTGAGAACTCCAAATCAACGCAGAACAAGGTGGTCCAGATCAGACAGACAATACCACCTGATGTGGTACATCCCAAAGCAGGCACTCGGTCTATGGCCTTGTGCAGAAGCAATAAGTTGGTCTCTGGCCTGTATTCCTGCAGACCTCTCTGATACAGTTCACCGCCAGGGAAGGACAATGTCCTAGCAGATGCTCTTAACAGGATATCCCAGGGCCATCACGAATGGACCCTAGACCTAGTTTTTGAAAGAGATTTTTCTCGGATGGGGCACTCCACAGATAGATCTTTTTGCAGCCCAGACAATCACCAACTTCCTCTCTTTGTTGCAGACCCTAGTCTTGGGCTCAGTCCCTGGATACTCTGATTCTGAATTGGAAAGAGAAGTTCCTGTATGCTTTCCCCTTCCTCTCCTGTTCAAAAGTGCTGAGTCAAGATCAGGTCTCAACCATGCAAAGAGATTCTGATTGCTCCAGACTGGGCCCAGACAACCCTGGTAACCCACTGTTGCTGTCCTTAACAGTCCACCCTGTCTCTTACAGGAATTACAACCTGTAGACATCCTCTCAAGGGAGGATTTGGTAACCAAACCTCAAATCTCTCAATCTCAAGGCATGGCTCTTGAAAGTTAGAGTTTGCTGATCTACCACCTTTCTCAGGGGTTCTGGACATCCTTGTAGCTTCTCAAAGCCCTCCACCAGAAAGACTTACAACTCCAAATGGAAAAGGTTCACTGTTTGGTGTAATAGCAGATATTTCACCAGAATCTACTGGGTTGCCTACAGTCCTGGACTATGGTTCATCTTAATAGCTTGGGACTTGGGCCAGCTACATAAAAGGCATCTGGCAGCTGTTTCTACCTTCTTGTCAGTAAGCCAAGCCCTCTCCTCTGTCAGCCCATCCTGTATTTTATACTAAGTTCTTAAAGGTTGCTGCACACCAATACCTTTAGGGACCCTGCTCCTGCTTGGGACCTTAATGTTTGCACATCAGCTTATACACCCTTGCTGAGCCTTTGTCCTCTGTGAGGCTTAAGTGTGACTTGGAAAACTGTGTTTTTAGTAGCCATTACCTCTGACAGGTGTAATAAATGATGCAAGCCCTGTCAGAGGACCTGAGTTCATCTGTTTCCACTTGAAGTCAAAGTGGTCCTAGAACTAACAAGAAGTTTTGCCTAAGGTGGTTTCAGATTTCCACCTAATTAGTCTATGTCTCTCCCTGTTTTTCTTCACTGACCATTCCTCCTCTCAAGAGAGGCTGCAACTTGGATGTTAAAAGGGCCTCAGCTACTACATAGAGTGCACCAAGGGTCACAAGTTTGATCCTCCAGTTGTTCCTCACATATAGAAGTCGGTTAGGGCAAACCTGCCACTAAAAGATCTATCCCAGGTGGATTGTCTGTATACAATTCTGCTGAAAAACCGGCGAACTACACCCTCAGACACAGACTCACTCTACCAGAATTACAGCTGCTTCCTGGCTGCTGCCAGAATGTTCCTAGACATTAGACATTTGTCAAGCAGCCTCCTGGAAAACAGTCCATACATTCACCAAGCATTACTCTCTGGATATCAGGCTAGGAGTGATGCTCGGTTTAAATAGCAATTACTTCAGAGCCTTTTCCCAAAGTGGGGTTCTATCCCTCCTCCATGGAGTTACTGCTTGGTAGTCACAATAGTCAGAATCAACAAGACTTCATGTTGTTTGAAAAAATTACTCACCTTAGTAATGTTTCCTTCTAATGAGTCTTATTCTGACCTCCCCCTCTCCTCTCAGGCCTGGCATTGTGTGGGTGTTGGGCAGGAGCAGTGTTGGCACCCTAGGGTGCCCCTTTTTCACCCTCCTTTATTTTGGGTGTGTGTTGTGGTTTTGTTTTTGGATTCCTGACTTGAGTCTTTGCTTTGAAACCAAAAACCCTATCATAAATTTGGTTGCCAGTTGACAGTGTGAGTCTACGGTTCCACACACAGAACTTCGAGTGAGTATTGCTCATAAAGATCTGACAGGTTGGGTTTAAACAACAGCAGACAGGGGCTTCAACCGAGCTCACGCTGAACGTTCCATGCTGGCCATGGAATGTTAACTCTTTGTTCTCCGGGGCAGTTGAAAGGCAGGACCTAACTGCAATAGTCAGAATACAGCAAGACTCCATTAGAAGAAACAACATTACTAAGGTGAGTAATATTTTCTTCCTGTCGGTAGGCAAGCCATCCCCTCTGTCAGCCCTCCCACCCTGTGTTTGTAAGTTCTTCAAAGTTGCTTCACACCAATCACCCAGAACTCCTGCTCGGGACCTTAATGTTTGCATTGCTCAGCTTATACAACCCCTTTGAGCCTTTGTCCTCTGCAGAGCTTAAGTACTTGACTTGGAAAACTGTGATCTTCTTTGAGATACAGCTCTTGCAGCATGTTGCACCATTAGGACTGAAGCGGCAGGCATCAGGACCACGGGAGCCTAGCTAGCAGTCTTCAGCGGGATGCCTCCAGTGATTCGCCTCCGACTGAGCGTAGTACATAAGGAGGCGGTCCCCAGAATCCCAGTTCTCCTGCCATTGACTTTGCATGTGTAGACCCTCATCAGTTTGGTCTGGCGTGACGACCAAATCCTTAGACTTTCCAAGCTTGAATCAATTCTTCAACATGATTTCTTAAGTCGATGTCTCCCCAGCAGTGGAGGCCATTCTTGAAGTGTGACCTGTGGGAAGCAGATTCCTTTCAAAGACCCTCATTAAACTCATGTTCGGTGCCTGAGCCTGGATCACGACACCCAGGCTTGCTTCTTCTGCCAGGGCTTTCACAGCCAGCGAGATCCGCCGACAGAAGGCTCTCAGGCTTCCCAGACACAAAAGCTTAGGTCATGGAACCTCGCACAGAGGGTAATTCTCAGAAGTCACACAGGCACCATGAGAAGCACCGGGAAGCAGTGAGACCCAGTCCCCTCCAGGGCCTCGAACTCCCATAGCTCAGCTCCAGGTTGGACCGCTTCGTCAGAGCCACTCTCAGCCTCCCCAGCATGAATTCAAATCGACAGTGGTTCCTTTACTCTCGGCCTGCAAAAGACCTCCTCGGCTAAGGCCTCGTCCAGGTCAGGAAAGTATCTAAGTCATCTTCCGGCCTCGGCCTCCGATGTCGGTCAGTCTCCTACCTACCCCAACATAAGACCAAGGGCAGCCTCCCTTAAATGACCGGACCCGACATTGCCAAGTACACAAACACTCCGGGGAGCCGCCCGCGGCTTGTCACCGTCGCGGTCAGGCATTCCTCCCAGGATGCCGGTGAGGGGGACCAACGTCAGATACGCAGCCAGGACCACCACCGCCTACCGGCGTCGGTCGGGCGTTGTCGAAGGAGGTCTACTCAGCCTGAAAAACGGGCGGGCGTTGCAGACCCGTCAAACTCCCACGGAGCCTCTCAGAACCAAGAGACCCCGGGGCAGCCCGGCCCGGCGACGCAAGCCACGGCGCCGGCCCGTCAGCAGGTTTAAACTTGGTGGAAGTGAAGGACTCTTCACTTTCTGGTGGGACACCATCAAAGATGTGGTCACGCACCCCTCCTCCCACACCCACAGCACCACCGGCGTGCACCTCTTTCACCAAAGGGTCAGCGGGATAGGCAACCTCCCCCAGGGCCAGCAGCACTCCCTGAGGGCAGATCTACAGAAAAAGAAGGCCTCCGTCCAAGATCCTCTTCAGGGTCCTTGGCCCAAAGAGACCCCAGAAGCGTCGGTATTCACCGTCTACGGAGGATTCCAGATCTGACATCTCTGAATGATCCAGGTCTCCTTCACAATCAGCATCCCTCTCCGGACCCACGACCTCCCTAGGTCTCCTCAGGATGACCCACTCTCTGAGATAAGAGACACATCCAAGAGAACATGGGATGGGATCACGCAAACCCTGAAATACTCGCCTTGCCTACCCCGGCAAAGATCACTAGCCTATGGTAGTACCACCCTTAGTGGACACCTTATGAGCGTCACAAGGCGGCATGGAAGCATCCACACAACCCCGGCAATGCGAGGCTGACCGCCTGTACAAGGCCAAGGAGGACCAGTACTGGCTAATAATCTTCTGGCGACTCCCAGTCACTACAATCTCTCGCGGCAGTCTCAAAAACCCAACATCTGAACACGCAGCCACGGCCCGAGTCAACAATTGGACGTGCTGGGCGACGCACTACCGTAACTGCGACTTGCATAGATCGTTGAATACCCGTCCATGGTTCAGTTCAGTCACGCTGTGGAACAGGGACGGAACTGGTGGAAAGTGCCAGATGGTGGCCAGGAGAACTCTTAGCTCCTCCGCGGGTTCAGATGGAGGGACCCAAGTGTTCCTAGCCGCGTCGACTCCGGACTCTTGACCAGGCGGCAGCCTCAGGTGTGTCACGGAACCTCATGGCTCCGTGTCTCCGGTTCACCCGGATGTCAAAAAAACATATGGACACTCCTTTTCGCGCGGGGTTTGTTTGGTGGTGCAAAATATCATCACAAATTACAGGAAGCTGGGGCTGTTAGATCTGTCAGGCCATGTACAGCTCAGACTCAGTTCCTTCAAACAACACTATATTATAACAATTGCAGTGACCACAGGTTAGAACTGCTCCAAGTGAAATAGTTAACTTTCCATGCAGGCTGGAACTTAAACATGAGTTCGGTTGAAAACTCTGTCTGTTGTGCTGAAACCAAACGTGATTCTTCTCCACCTCACTGAACAGTTGCTCAGATTTCTCCTTCTGCCGGTTCATTTTGTTGGTTTAAAGTATTTTCATTTTGTAGAGAATTAAACGGTCGGTTCAGGCTCTGTCTGGTAATATAAATAATAGATGGTTTGTTGTTTTCTGTGTGGAACATAAATTCTTATAGATTGGTTTGACCAGTCAGGTTGTGTTAAATCTACAGTCCTTTTTTGAGTCGGTTCCGGTTCTTATAGTTCTAAAAACAGTTCATTACGGTTTTCCGACCAGTGACATAGTTGGGAACGATAAGGTGTCTTCTTGGTGGATTGCCATAAGCGGGCAGCTGGTTGACTGGCATTATGTCTAAGAACAAAAGAATAACGGACCACTGGGTTTCAACACCATAGTGTCTGTAGAGCTTTGCTGGGCGCCCACACCACCACATGTCTCTTGTCGGGGTTTGTACCTCAATTCAGACTGCCAGTTGTCACAATTTCCCTGCTGCACCATAGATAAAGAGTTGGTGAAACAGGAAAAGGAGGCCAAAATGTCCGCCGGATAGCCAGCCGGTTAAATTCAACCCGAACCGGAGAAGCTCCTGACCAGGCGATACTTCCTCGGCCAAGAGAGCAGTTCTGAGGCCGGTTCAGCAAGGACTAGAAATCAGTAGTGTAGAGCCAAGTTCTCTCCCCAGCTGCTGGGAAATAGCTAAAACAATTCAAATTCCAGTCTCTCTCTCGGTTCTGACCAAACCGACACCTTCAGTAGCGTTGATTGCCGGTTCACGGTTCAAGGTATGATTTGAGGATTTTTTATGAACGGGGAAGAGGAATAAGAAGTGAATGGTTTAGTCTGGATGTGCCTGATCCGGACATCTCTCCAGATGACCCCTAGAGTTCTACTCCAAACTTTCAGGTCCTTCTCATTTCTGTTTATAAAAAAAGTTGCTGAAACTCTACAGCTCCTGTTGAGAAGTTGTTGATGACCAGAGGAGCCAGACTATGTAAATGATGGATGCAGTCAGAGACGTCTACTTTCATAAATCTTTTGAAACAACAGTAAAAGTTTCAAAACTTCTCACTATACCTCCTGTGGATAAAAGGATGGACAGAGGTATACATATCAGCTCCGACTGATTCCTCCTCAACAATGCAGCCATGTGGGGAGGTAGTGCAGGCTGCAGCCTGTGACAAAGCTAATATTCCCCCTAACCCACCCCCTGAGAGGACTCCAGAAGATTGATGCTATAGCAGAAACAGTACATGGCAGCATCTTGGGACTCAGACAACAAATTATGCCTTATATATGCAGAAATCCAGATGGATACTATACCTCCATAAAAACAGTTCCTGACCAGCGCCAGGAGCTGGAACAGGTGTATGGATGAGTAAGGCATCAGGTGCAATTTCATGCCAATGGACTCTAATGATGTTTCTTAAAGTCATAGCTACATCTGGCGCCGCGGTATTGACAGTGATATCCTGTCTCGGATACCCAGTCAAAGGCCATGGGTTTCCTGTTGAAATTCTCTGTTGAGAACAAACGAAAGTACATGAAAATGGATGATAGGACCACCTATAGGATGACAGGCCAAGAAGGCAGGCCACTCCTCAGCAACTTCCCTAGAGGCAGAACAGGCCTTTTCATAGGCCTTTCCAAGCAAGCATCCTCTTGCCCATGCTCAGGGGGTTCTTTGGGAGGCAGATGGGGTACAAGCAGGTTCTTCACCCAGCCCAAAGCCCCGCAAGCAGGCACCTGATGGGATTACCAGGCGATTCTCCTCTACCTGTAGGGGCAGGCTGGCTTACTTGTCAGGACTGAGTCTTTAACATCAAACAAGTGGGTCCTGGAGTAGTAAGCCAGGGACTGGTTCTCAGCTTCAAAATTTCAAAGGAGAACCAGATCTTCCTGTCTCCATCAGGCACTAGCCCTAGAGGCAGAGGTCTCTACCCTTCTGGCTCTCAGGCTGGAAAGGTTCACCCCACCCAGCCCAGGGTTGTACTCAAATACTTCCTTACCCAAAAGACGGAGAATGGTGGCCTCCTGGATCTCAGATGCAAACAAGCACCACTAAAACAAAATTCAAAATGGTGGCTCTGGGAATTCTACCCTCTCTAAGGCCGGGACTGACTGGTCCCTGGACCTCAGAATAACCTACTTACATATTATAATCAGAGCTCATTGAAAGTACCTCAGGTTCGAACTGCCTCAGGCCATACCAGTTCAAAGCAATCCCTTTGGCTCACCTCTGCTCAAGGGATGCAAAATGCCTACAGTAGCAGTTCAACTACTCTAAGAGGCAAATGCCATCTTTCCTTACCTGGATGACTGGCTCATAGTAGGCCAGTCCCCAGACAAATCAGTTACACCTACAGACAACTGCAACTGCTCACCTCTAGGTTTCCTTCTGAATCTTTCAAAGTCAGTTCTAGAGCCTGTCAGCTCCTGACCTTCATAGGCTGAACACAGAAAACAAGGCCTTCCTTTCTTTGGACAGGGCAAGGACTCTGTCTCTCTAGCCTCTCATTCACTCTGGGTGTCTCGACCAGCAAGGCATTTCTACAGCTCTGGGGCATGGCTGCTTCTACAGCGTAGTGCAGGAGCAAGATTTCAGATGAAGGACATTAAGTTCCATTTGAGAGACCTTTGGTCTGAAGGAGGACCCTCTAAAAATGGTCCCAGTACTCGAACTGATCCAGCCCTACAGTGGTGGTAGGATCAAGCAATCTGAACAAAATTCCTTTTGTCACTCAGTCTCATTCTCTAATCCTTACTACAGATCGTCCCTCTGGGCTGGGGCTCACAGGCCCTCCTACCAGGTATTGTAGTCCCTCATGAATCTCACTCCACATCAATCTGTTGGAACTCAGAGCAGTTTTCTAGCACTTCAGCTTTTCCAATCTATTTCGAACAAAGTTGTACAGGTCAGAACAGACACCACCACAATGGTACAACAGCAAAAGGCACTCAGTCTATAGCCCATGCGGCAATGAAGTTGTAGAATCTAGCCTCCTGAACACCTCCCTTGGCAGTTCACCTCCCAGGCAGGACAAAATGTCTAGAAGATATACTCAGCATTTCCCAGGGCCATATGAATGGTCACTGGACCCTGTCTTGGTGATATTTGCCGATGGGGCCAAATAAACTTTGCAGCCCCAGACAATACCAACTTCCTTTTCTGCTGCAGGCCCCAGTGTTGGCTCAGTCCCTCTGGATACCACCTCAGTGGGAGGAAGTTTCTCTATGCTTTCCCCCCTTCCCTCTCCTGTTCAAAGTGCTAGTCAAAATCAGATCTCAACCCTGCAGATCCTGATTGCTCGATTGAGCCATAACCCTGATATCCCTCCTATCCTTGGTCCATCCCCCTATGTCTTCCCAGGAATCACAACCTCAACCTGTGCTCAGGAGGGTTTGGTACCGACCTCAAATCTCTCAATCTCAAGCTGGCTTGAAGTTAGAGGTTGCGATTTACCTCCCAGGTGTAATGGATATCCTGAAACTTCTGAAAACCTTCCACCAGGGCTACTTATTCCAGATGGAAGGGTTTTCCCATGGTGTCTGGAAGCATATTCCCCAGATTCTGCTGGTTACCACATCCTGGATTATGGTCCGCAAATTCTTGGGGCTGGACCAGCTACCTAAAAGTCATCACCAGCAGTGTATGCTTTTTGTCCAACAAGTAAGCCTCTTCTCTCAGCTCACCCCCTATTCTCCAAGTTTTCAAGGGTTCGTCACCAACCATCATTCAGGGACCACCACCAGGATCTTAATATTTGCATTACTCAGCTTATACAACCCCTTTGAGCCTTTGTCCACAGAGCTTAAGTATGACTTGGAAGACTGCTTCTGTAGACATCACTTCACCAGGCATAAGTAATCAAGCTTTGTCGTGGAGCTAATTTATCTCCTTTCATAGAGATAAGGTGGTCCTCAGGACTAACGGAAGTTCTTGCCTAAAATGGTTTAGATTTACCTAATCAATCTATATCTCTTCAGTACTTACTGACATTCCTCCTCTGGCGAGAGAGGCTGCACAACTGGTGAAGTGAGCCTTAGTTACTACATAGAGTGCACCAAGGTCACAGGTTGACTCCTCAACATTTCTCACTTATGGTGAGGTTGGTAAAGAAACCGCCAAAAGATCCATTGCCAGGTGGATTGTCTCTTGTATCCAATTTTGCTGAAAAATAGTAGTTCCTCCCTCAGGCCTGGGGCTCACACTCTCAGAGGGTACAGCTGCTTCCCGATGCTGCAGAGACATCCCTATTCAGAAATATCAAGCAGCTACCTGGAAAATGGTTCACACTTGCAAGCATTACTCCTGGACATCCAGGCTGGGAGTGATGGCAATTTACCAAACTGTGCTTCAGAGCCTATTTCCTAAATGGTTGTCCTCCTCATGGAGTACTGCTTTGTAGTCTGCATATATCAGAACAAGCGAAACGTATTTGTTTAAAGAAAAATTCTCACCTTAGTAATGTTGTTTCTTCTAATGGTCTTGCTATATTCGATCTCCAACAGCCTCCTCCAGAACCTCTGTTTTTGGAATGTGATGGGCAGTGCAGTGTTAACAATAGGTGCCACCTTGTTATGTTCCCCTCCTTTCTTGGGGTGACTTGGTATTGTTTTTCATTTTTGGGTCTCTGTTGAGCCTTTGTGGACAAAAAAATTCCTTATCAGGTAACCATTGGCTAGTGTGGATTTACAACTTCCCTCACGACCTCCAGTGAGTTTAGCTAGTAAAGATCTGGAGGTTTAGTTTGAAGAACAGACAGAGTTTCAACTGAGCTCGAGCTCAGCGTTCCATCCTGGCAGGAATTAACACTACCTCGGGCAGTTGAAAATTGGGTACGCTACGTCAGAATATAGCAAGCTCATTAGAAAACAACATTACTAAGGTATAATTTTTCTTTGTTGCAGACCCCAGTCAGGCACAGTCCTCTGATGCTCTACTGCTGGATTGAAGGACATTTCTATGCCCTTTCACTGGTGTTCAAGATTCTGTCAAAATAAGGTCACAGTCTTAAAAGTGATTCTGATTGCTCAGATTGGGAGACAGCCTTGGCAATCTTTATTACTGTCTCTGACAATTCATCTCCACAGCTCTCCCCAAGTCCCATCTCAACCCCTCTAAGGAGAGTTGGTACCCCAACCCTTGGTCTCTCAACCTCAGGACCTGGCTCTTGAAAGGCTGGGACTGCTATGAACTTCACCAGGGGTTCTGGATATTCTTAAGGCTCAAGAAACCTACTAGGAAACTACTTCCAATGGAAAGATTTTCATTTAATTCTTAACATATTTCTCCAACCACTGCCCTGTCTGCAGCCTTGACATATAGTTCACCTTAGTTAGGTCATAGACAAACTACCCTCAAGGTTCATTTGGCTGCTTCTGCATTCTTGTCAGTAGGAAGCCTTCCTCACAACAACTCACCTTCTGTAAATTCTATAAAGCTTACCATACTAACCCTTCCTAAAAAGCGCATTCCTGCACGGAATCTTAATCTGTATTGTCCTTCAATGCAGCACCGTCTGAGCCCTTATCAACAAGCTTAAATACCTGACCAAAGGCTGTAACTTTTTGCTTCACCTCTGTCAACGCATCAGTGGTTGAGCCCTCTCAGTGGAACCTGACTTTATCTCATTTCACAGGAACAAGGTGGGCCCTCGAACTAATCAGTTCTCCAAAAGTGGTCTGGATTTTCTGACCAGTCAAGCTCTTCCTGGTTTTTTGACCACTCCTCTTCAGATGAGGAGGTTGCACAATCTGCATGTTAGAGGGTCATAGTTATGACATGGAGCATACTAAGGCCTTTAGATCTGGATCTTCAATTGTTCCTCATGGGGAAGTACGAAAAAAGTAAACTACTAAAAATTGTTACAGATGGATTGTCTCTTGTATACAATTCTGTTCTGAAAGCTGGGCAAGTACCTCCCTCAGGCCTGGTACTCAATCGACCAAATGCAGGTTTCTCTGGCAGCTGCCAGAGATGTTCCTCTTAAATTTGTAAGCAACCACCTGGAAAACAATCCATACTTTCACAATCATTACTCCCTGGACATCAGGCTGGGTGATCACGAGCTTTAGCAGCAATGCAGAGTTGTGTTTCCTAGTGAACGAACCCTCCTCCAGGAAGTACAGCAGTATCTGCATGTCAGAATACAGAAAAGACTTCATGTTGTTTGAAGAAAAATTACTACCATAGTAATTGTGTTTCTACAATAGTCTGCTGTATTCAACCCTACCTCCTCAGAACCTGACTGTTTTGGGATGTGGGCTGCGTGAGTGTGTCGCACCTCAGGTGCATGCCTTCTCCTTGTTGGTAGAGATGCATAGTGTTTTGATTGTAGTCCACTTTTGAATTCTACTAGGTTTCTTTGTTTGGGGTTCTCGACTTGAGTCTGGTACCTAGGTATTAATACTCGGCTATAGTGTTTTGGTTTCATAGTGCTACAGTTGCCATTTGACATGTAAGAATCTGATGGTTTGGTTTGAAGTGCAGCAGGTAGTGGTTTGAACCGA
Source organism: Neoceratodus forsteri (assembly GCA_016271365.2). Taxonomy (NCBI): domain Eukaryota; kingdom Metazoa; phylum Chordata; order Ceratodontiformes; family Ceratodontidae; genus Neoceratodus; species Neoceratodus forsteri. The sequence goes on from JADMNL010000026.1 coordinate 236,668,923, forward strand.
CACGCTCAGTTCTATACTAGCATAAGTTAACCCTCTGTTCCCGGGCAGTTCCACTGGGGAATACTCATTGGACACCACAGCAGACACAGTGGGAAAACACAATTACTAAGGTGAAATGTTTCTGACACAAAAAGAAAACTGGGGAGTGGCGACCTATCTCAGATCTTGGATGTTAAACAAACATCTGAAAAAGAAAAACGAATTCAAAGGTCACTGTGTCACTGGTGATACAATCATTACAACAAGCGAGACTGGTTAGCCTCCCTGGACTTAAAACACTTACTTTTAGATACCCATAAGGAGTCTCACAGGAAGTTTCCAGTTCAAAGCTTCCTTGGGCACCGACAGTTGATCGCAATGTCCTGCGGCCTGTCTTCAGCCCCGGAGTTTTACCAGGTGCCCTCGCAGTGAGACAAGCACACTTCAGAAGACTGGGTGTCGCTCTCCCCCAATCTGGATGACTGGCTCATAGTGTAAAGTTTCCTTGCCAGGTCAAGGGTTCCTTTCCCTTTCAGAATATCATCAGGTCCCTGGGTTTCCTGGTAAATCTAAAAAAATCTCACCGGAGCCTACCAGCTATTCCACCGTCATAGGGGCCCAGTCGGACACTCAGGAGTACACTTTTCCTCCACGAAAAAATTCAGAGTTTCCTTTCAATGCCAGATTCTTTCCTTGAGCACAAACCAAGACAAAGACATTTTCTCAAACTCCTGTGACACATGGCTCAATGACTGCAGTGGTCCCAGGGTCAGGCATGGATTACAGCCTCACCTAACCTACCTCAGAACTTGCTGGTCTCAGAAAGCAACAACTTTTCAAAGTTGATACCCTGTGACAGACAGTTCCAACAAAACCTGCTGTGGTGGAAGAATCCTGCAAATTGACTAACAGGTACCCTTCAAGCTCCACTACCCACATAGGTGATCACCACAGATGTCTCCCTCTCAGAGTGGAAGCATCTGGACAGCGCCTCTGTAACAGCACCCTGACTCTGAAAGAGTTACATTTACTCATAAATCTTCAGAACTCAGAAGTCTAGCTTTCAAAGCTTTTGCTCCCAGCATAAAGGGCAGGTGGTTCAAATTCGAAAAAGACAACACCACTGTAACGTTTACACAAAAAGCAGAGATGGTGCTACAGATCAGGAATACTCTGTTCAGAAGCTCTGAGCTCTGGTCTCTAGCTTTCTCCTGGGAATCACACATCTCAGCTAATCACCTCCCAGGCAAACACAATACCCTGTCAGATGCACTGAGTCAATCAGTCAGGCCAGAGCAAATGGACACAGAACAAGCAAGTACTTGCTACAGTGTTCAGAGCAGTGGGGCTACCAAGTGGATCTGTTTGCCTGCCCTCAATTTTCAGCTTCCTCCAATGCTGATACCCCTGGTCCAGGCAGCTTCCCTGGATGCCTTGGTCATGGACTGGTCGGGAAAGTTCTTATATGCACTCCTTCCCTTATCCTGATTCTCCAGAGTATTTCTGCAAACTCAGGCGACCAGCCTGCATCAATGATCCTGGTGGCTCCAGTTGGACCAGGCAAGCTGATACCCTCCCTTCTCTCAATGTCCTGCAGCAGGCCCATTTGTCTGCCTCCAACTCCTCCCTGCTGACCCTTCCTCAGACAAGTGCAGCATCAAAGCATACACTCTTCACCTCAAGGCCTGGTTCTTGAGCAGTTAAGTTTCCATCCTCGTAGTACTGAACAGGTCCTTAGATACTGGAAGGTAAAAAATGAACACTAAGAAGGCTCCCTCTGGTGCAAGAGCAAAAAGGTCGAACCCTTTCAGCCAGACCCTCAGCTGCTGGATTACCTGGTACACTTACAGGCATCAGGCTTGAAACCATCTTCCCTCAAGCTACACCTGGTAGGAAATTTACCTACCTTTTCGGTGGGAAGAAGAAATCTGTTTTCCAAACAACATGAAGTCTTGCTGTATTCTGACTATGTGCAGTTAGCCCCAGCACTTGAACTGCTCCAGAGAAGGGTTAACTCTATGCCAAGGCATAGAACATTGAGCTCGAGCTCGGTTTCAAACCTCTATCTCAGGTACTCCTCAGTGTAACCTTCAGATTATTTACTCTGCCTAACTGAAATTGCTCCAGAAGTTCTCTCCTTCATTTCAGTTCGGTTTAAGTAAAATTAATTCGGTTTGTCAACGTTTACTTATTTTTCAGTATTAGCATCTTGTCCTTGGTACAGTAGTGTTTAGTAGGTAGTTTAGTGTTTGTGGTAAAATAGTTTTTGTTCAATTTGTCGGTTCTTCCTGGTCAGTCCAGTTAGGAATAGAAGCAATTCTGTTTTTTTCTTTCTAGGAGTATATTGTGGTTTCTAATTTATCGGATCTAAAAAACCCGATAATTTCCTTGTTTTAAACAAACCACACACGGTTAGACAGATAGATTTGTAGTTGCTAGCTAAACAGCTGGTAAGGGTAACTTTTTCCTTTAGAATGTCTGAAAACCAAAAAAACCAATCACTGGGTTTCAGCACTGCTCACATGTAAGAGGCCTTTGCTAAGGCTGATCCCCGTCGTCTGTGTTACTGTCTGAGGTTTGACCACACAAGTGGACTGCAAATCTGCAAAACACTCCCAAAACCACTTTCAGATAGCGTTTAAGTAGGCTGAAGGAAAGGAAACCGAAATCCACTCACGATGGCCAGCCTGTTCGGTTCCGACTGAACCTGAGGGTTTACCACTGCGACACCAGAGACCTCACTCGGGGCAAGGAGAGCCTATTCTACGGAATCAGTTCTGTCTAAGAAAGCACTAGTAAGCAGTTCGGATCCCAGTTCCCATGTTCTGACCGCTGATAGAAATAGCTAAGCGATTGCTGTTGTACAATTGCTTCACCCAGTTCTATGATCCAATACGGACCCAAACACGATCGGTTCGGTGAACTTCTGCTTCTGAATATGACCCTAGAAGCATTTTATGAGGCGACTGGGAAGGAGATGAAGATTATACAAGAAGAAGAGGTTATGAAGGCATAGATGAGCAAGTGAGCCTACACATCTCCCAGACAGGCCTTCTAATGTGTCTCCTCCCAGACTTTCTGGTCCTCCACATTTCTTGTTCTACAGAAAGTGGCTGACTCTTCAACTTCCAGTGGAAGAGCTGAACAAGATCAGGAGGAACCTGACTATGTTGAGATGATGGATGTCCCAGAGTCCAAAAGGATGTTTATTCCTCGGCATAAATCTCTGAAACAGACACGAAAATTCTTCAGTTCCAGCATCCATACTTCTGTGGATAAAAGATGGAGAGGAGGTATGCCTTGTCGGGTCCTAGGATGGAATTCCCTTACAGAGTCATTGCAGCCATGTTGAGGTGAGTGCAAGCCACAGCCTGTGACAAGGCTAACATTCTCTCTGGCATCTCAACCAGATAAAGATTCAGGAAAGTGGATGCCATGGCAAAACAGTACTTGCCATTTTCTTTGAAGAGCTCAGGTAATCTAATTACATGGCATATACAGCCAGATAACAGATATCATGAGATACAGTTCTGGAGCCGGCTAAGAATGCCTCTCCCCAGCTGACCAAAAAGGAGCTGGAGCAGGTGGATGGATGGTATTGAGGCATCAAAGGTCCAGTTTCATGCCGTTATTGACTCGAATTATGTATATTCTAGGGTCATAGCTACATCTGTCTCCATGAGGAGATTTGCTTGTCAGGTGTACCAGTTTATACAGATCCAGAACAAGGCCATGGATTTTCCTGTACGGTAACTCTCTGTTTGGGAGCAACAGGCTTATAAAAGATGGATAATACAGGACCACCTACAAGTGCTGCAGCCAAAAAGAAAAGTCGGTCCTCCTCAGAGCAGCAATCTAGGGCTGGCAGGGGCAGGCTCAAACCTTTTATGCGCCAGGCCTCCTCTTCTCCAGCAGGAGGGCCTTTAGAGGAAGAGGCAGAAGGGTAATGACCAGGACTCCATCGCCACTCAGTCCAAGCTCCTGCAAACAGATACCACATCTGTCAGTCAGGTCACCTCCCCTGTTCAGTAGGGGCAGGCTGGCTCCTATTTCAGACCTGGAAGTCTATTACCTCAGCAAATGGGTCCTGGAAACAGTGGCCAGAGCTCTCTCAACTTCAAGGTTCCCAAAAGAGAGCAAAGTTTTCAGGCCTCCCTCTCCTGTGGAACCAGGGCTTTAGAGGCGAGGTCTCCTCTCTACTATGGGCAGTAGAAGGCCTCTCAATCACAGGAAAAGGACTGTATTCAGATACTTTCTTACCCCAAAAGACAGGCGTGGCGACCCATCCTAGATCTGATACCTAAACAAACACATACTAAAGCCAAAGTTCAAAATGGCGACTCTGGAATAATTCTCCCTCTCTCAGGCCCAGACTGGCTAGCCTCCTGGATCTCAGGATGCCTACTTCCACATACCCATCAGACATTCCCACAGAAGTACATCAGGTCAGGATGCCCTCAGGCTAGTACTAATTCAGAGCAATGCCTTCAGTCTAACATCTGCTCCAGGGGTGTTCACCAAGTGTCAGCAGTAGTGGTGGGTGGGTGTGTTTATCTTGTAGTGTGCATGTATTTCAGTGGCTTCGAAGCATTGAACCTGAATGATAGATGTATTTTGTAACATCTAGAAACAGTTGTATGTTGTTTGTCTTACCTGATGAGGCCTGTCTGTGGTTGCTTGTATGGTCTTGTCCTTTTTCTGCTTGGGGGGGAGTTAAGGTTGGAAACCCTAATGCCATATTTCTCTACTTTTGTGGCATTAAGTTGAACCCTAACTGATGCATTAGTGCAGTTTTTCAAATCATATATCAGGATATGACATGGCCTGACTGAAGATATCACATTTAGCTTCATGACATGCCAATGATATTATATATATCATGAGTAGTGAAGCCACAGGTTAGATATCTTAATATCAGTGCCTCAAGTGAAGATGAATATGATATCTTCAGTTTGGTCATGCCATGTTCTGTTTATACAGATGTGTGAGCCCAAATGATCATCTTTGTGCCACTGCTTGAAAAAGGGATATGGCTGGTTGATTGACTGCAGTTTATTATGTCCCTGTTAACTGTTGCTGTTTATGTGAGTGTGGTAGTAGTGTGGGGTATATTTTTTTAACTTTATCTTTTATTGCATTTAAATATAAAAGTATACAAACAAATACAGTGAAGAGTAACCTCCATATAAAGTACATAGAAATAAATCAGTTTATATACAAATTGTATGAATAGGTAAAATAACAATAAAGAGCTTTATAAACATATGATAGTGATAAGAGTTAACCTTATCTGTATTATAAATATTGAACTAGGGGTTACAATTATTAAGGTAATTGTGAATTCAAAAGAGGTAATCAGTTGCAAAATGTATACTGGGATAATTAAGGCAAAACCCAGTAAATAACAAAGTGATATCGGTGGAGTACATACATTATATATTAATGGAGGAGGAAGACAAAAGCAGGGTGAACAAGAACAGAAGAAGGGATAGAACAGAGAGAAAGAGAGTAATGAAGAAAGAGAGAAGGAGATATCTGAGGCTCAGTAGTATCATAAAGAAAGAGATTGGATACATCTAAGAATTAGGGTCTGGAAGATCCAGAAGATTCAATATATTTGAGATAATCCTGCCAACACTTGTCATATACAGTGAGTCAGTCATGAGTAACATGGGATAAACAATCTAGAGATGCGTACTCAGAGAGGCTTTGAAGCACATCAGAAAGGGTGGGGATAGATGGGGATTTCCATTTCATAAGGAGCAAACGTTTAACCAAAAGAAAAAGTATGTTGAGCCATCTAAAATGTGCATGTGAGAGAGAGAGTTTATCAGGAATAGGAATGCCAAGAAGGAATAGTTTGGGGTCAAAGGGCAGTTTTTGTCCTATTACTTTGGAAGCAAATAAATAAACTTTACGCCATAGTTTATTGACAGGGGCACATGTCCATAAGATGTGCAGTAAGTCCCCATTGATTTGGTTACAATGCCAGCAGTTATTATTATTTAGGAGGCCCATACATTGAAGAACAGAGGGAGTTCCATACCAAAAATGAAAAATCTTAATTTGTATTAGGGAGCTATGAGTATCTCTAAATATGCTATGAGCTGAACGCCAGCACTTACTCCATTGTAAAGGTGATATATTGTAGTTAAGGAGAGCACTCCATTTATTCTTAGCAGATATGGACTGATCGGGGAGATTATCAATAATGTCTTTATAAATATGGCTGTTCAGTTTAGCAGATAAATTGACCCAGTGTGAAATATATGGTTCTAGAAGAGTGTGCTTATATATGTAACTAGAAACTAAGTTATAAGCTGATCGAATTTGTAAAAATTTCCAAAAGTCCTGATTAGGGAGTTTCCAAGTAGCCTGTAAATCTGAGAATGTTTTAAGAGTGAGTGAATTCTGTTCCAAGATATCTCCTAGGAAAAAAATTCCTTTATTCTTCCATGTACAACAGAAGATTGGGTGGTTTTCCTTGGTAAACAGTGGCTTGCCCCAAAGGGGAGCGTAAAACCAAGGCTTAGGATTAGATTTCAAAAATTTGTGGAGAAGTTTCCAATAGAAAGCAGAGGAAAGTATAGTGGTGTGATTTTAGTTTTGAGGGAAGGGGTTAAAAATAAAGGAGGTAGGAATGCCTCCAGGACAAAGTGCAGATTCCATTGCAGATCCAAAGTGGAGAATGAACTGAAGGTTTTGAAACCATTTAATGGTTTGGGCCATTCGAAAGGCCCAAAGATATCCTTTGAATCAGGAGTTTAAATCCCCTGTTTTCCAGTGAGATTGAAGTTTATTACAATTGAATCTTGATGGTTTCCCATCCCAGATGAAGTTACCCATTAACTTATCAATTTTAGCAAGAAAAGGGGATGGTAGAGTTAAGGGTATGTTTGCAAAAAGATAGAGAATTTGGGGGGATATGGACATCTTAATGGCTGCAATTTTCCCAATGAAGAGGGATTAAGGAGCTTTCATCTGTCCAGGATTGTTTTAATATTATCTAATAAGGGGTTGACATTGATGTCCCATATTTTCTTTAAGTTGCTAATTATTTTGACACCGAGATATGTTATACCTTGAGGAGACCAGCAGAAATCAAGAGGAAGGTTCATGAAAGCTTTACAGTGGTCATTAAGGGGGAGAATTTCTGAAGTGAGACCTGAAATATTTGTAAATTTATTAAGTAAATCTACTAGCAAAGTTCCGGCCTCGTGTAGGTTTTCAAGTAAGATTAAGAGCTCATCTGCATAGGAGAGAGAAACATATCTAGAATTTCCCACAGGAATGCCATTAGTGCTGACAGATTGGCACAAGCATGCAGACAGGGGTTCCATTGCTAAAATAAATAGAGAAGGTGATAGGGGACAGCCTTGCTTAGTTCCTCTTGCCAACCAAAAGTAGGAGGAGGAGAGGGTGGAGTTAGTAAGTAGTAAGAATATATTATAAAGGAATTTACAGTACTGTACTTAATTGGAGACCAGAGAACCACTTCTGAGAATTGTAGATTGGTGTGGCTGCCAACACACTACCATCTTTCAAAAAAGTCCTGGTGGTCTGCCTGTGAGCAGCTGTGTGGCAGTTGGGAAAGCACAGGAGTGCAGAAACTGGAGTACACCCAACATAACTCTCCACACTGGTGCTATTCCCTATAAGTTAAAAGAGTAAAAGTGTGAAGTACATGACTTAAGCAGGCAGAGTGAGATTAAGTTTTTAATTGTCAGTTGCAGGGTGAAAGTGGCAGTGAGCAATTGGGAGGGCAAGAGGGATGGCAGTAGTTAGTAAAATGTACAAGGAGAATTTGGGGAGGGTGGGAGGCAGGGGAGCACTATGATAAAATGTACAGGGAGAACTGAGTGTGCAGATAGAGTACCATACTGTGTGCAGTTTCTAATCTTTCCTAATGCAACTTGCTTGTTTTCAGTTCTTAGAGCTAACAGGTATAAAAAACACTCTCCTGTTTGAACTGGCTTAGTCAAGTCCTGCATCTATAACATATCAGAACAGTCAAAGATACAAGAATAATGGATGGGAACAAGAAAAGATCATATATTCACGGTAGCCAAGATACAACTTTCTACCTGGGCAATGATCCAAACACACATATATATATCACCACAATAACATTCTGTGTTTGTGCAAATTTAAAACTCATATTGATAACACCAAAACTATCCTTGTGCTTATTCATTACCTATTTTACATGAGTAGTGGTTCACAGAACACCAAGCCTGAATTAATTAAAAATCTGAGTGGCAACCAAATTTAACATACTAACACACTGCCGATACCTTTAAGTAAAAGTCTATGCTTTTAGATTATATGTGTTTTTCAATTCTAAAATAAGATTAAACAAAGTCACAAACAAACACCTGTCTTGCTAAAACAAAATAAAGGCACCATATACAGGCAATGTGACATAAAAAATAGTCAGCTGGTATTTGTGGTGGATGTCAATAAAGATTTAACATTGGATTTATTCTGGAAGTTGATCCTGTCTGTTTCTTTGTGTGTGGCATTTGTGACTGTGTCAGGATCCTCCACATTATGATTCCAATATGGGATGGCCTACAGCATCCTGGACAGATGTAGCAACAGATGCCACAGGAAACAGTCATATTTTTCTTGAGAAAAAAAAAGAATTTAAAACATTAATAAAAAACATAAATTCTAGTAAAAATGGAAAATCCTACAAACAAATAAAACTGAAATATGATAGGAATGTTTTACAGTTAAACAGAGGTAGAGTCAGATGTTTTGACCTGCTTCACTGCATTTCTTTCTTTCTTTCTTTCTTTCTTTCTTTCTTTCTTTCTTTCTTTCTTTCTTTCTTGGGGTGGTAGTGATATTGGGGGTTACTTTATATAACTGTTCAGCTTGTCTAGGACAACTGGGGCAATCTAATTAATAGAGCAGTACATACTGTACATTTCACCAGAAGAATACCTAATAAATTACCGTCTGATTCTGTCAAATGTCAAGGAGTCATGTTGAAAATTTAGAAAAATGCTGTCAAATTTCAATTTTCAGTTATTTCCATTCAAGTTTTAAAACACCCTTCTAAATGTTATCAACATTGGCAAAAGTTCAATTCTTTATTGCTTATATAAGTGTACCAAGGTTCCTAGCTTTAAAACAGGCTAAGACACAGGCTGCCAAACATTTCATTAACATTTAATTTTCAGTTATTTCAATCTAACTTTCAACAAGCTGTACATTACACCACATTTGAAACAGTTAACTACTATACCACAGGATATCTACCAATATTTCATATTCCTAGCTTTAAGGGACCAAGTAATAAGTAGCTAAACTTTCATAAATTCTTAAATTACATTTTGCAAGTATTTGAACTGCAAAATTATAAGTCCCTGTAACTTTAAAAGAGAATGTAATACCATTAAATCTGGCAGATTTATAGACCTTGAAAAGGAGGCTGTGTTTGTTATTTTTAATCTCTTGTTTTATGGGTGTTCATGCTATAAGCTACCAAAAGTTTCAAATTAGTAGCAGTACTTGTAAAGCTATGAGATTTCATGATAATTTTGTGGAATCCGTGTCCATGGTTTTTGAACAGCCACATACCTGGCTTACCATGGAGAAAAAAAGAAAAAAAAAAGGAAAAGGCTGGTGAGAGTAGTTCTAAGGTTGGATTCATGGGGGTCTCTCCATTGTTACTCTCTGGGCAGACTGAGTTGGCCAAGTGGTCCTTTTCTTCTGACAAATTCTATATTTCTAGCAGGAGAGGTGAAGGGCATTGTAGAACATTGATTCTAATTCAAGTAAAATGACTTGCCTGCCAGCAGTGCAGGTCAAATGATTGCGATGCTTAACCAGTCACTGCAGATAGATGGAGGAGATGGTTCTTGTGCTCGCTGTGGTAGGGAGTACAAGTTCTAAGGACAGGCAGAGGTCACTTATTAAGTGAGAAATGTTCCTAAAGGAAAAGATTCCTCCAATCCACCCATGGTTCTGGGGCTTGTGAGGAATGACAGCAACATCGATTAGACATGCTAACGTTTAAGATTCCATTGCATGAGGGTCTTCTTTTTTGGCAGGTTTAAGGGCTTTATGGGCAAGCAATACCTGCACACTCAGGATGTGATGTAGCTGTGTCAGGAGGGAGGGGTTACTGGTCATGTCAATGGACAGGGAAGTCTGGGGGATTTAAATTAAATGATTGGGGTTGGGGAGACAGCTGCTGCAGGGGGTCACCAGTGGCAGGAGTTAGATGCATGGGTTCAGCAAGAAACAGAGTTCTGAGCTAGGTAGCATAAGAACAGAATGCCCACAGTTTTGGCAAGTAAACACAGAGAGACAATTCCAATGTAAATGAGGGTCTCATAAGAATCACACCCAGCCTAAGATCCTGATATTCTTGTAAGTCTAGGAACCCAGAGATGTAGTGTGTGTGTGGGGGGGTGACTGGTCACCAAGAAGGGGAATGCTGGCTATTCCAACTAGAACGCTCTGATGGGAAAATGAGTAGGTGACTATCTTTTTAAATGGAGTCTGTCACCATGAAGACAATAAGGATATGAGGAGGATAAGCACTACATGTGAGTGTATTTGGCTAAGCTATGGGAGTGAAAAAACAGGGGGGCAAAATAGTCACTAACAAACAAAAATGATGGCACAGTCCAACAGTAAAAATTTTTGCTGCCATAAAATTTTATTGTATAAAGTGGCAAACATTACTCACATTATGCTGCCGTAAGAAATATGGCACTCACCCTCTGCAAAAGACCTGACCCATTTCGCACATGTATGCTTTCTCTCCCAGGATGGGACTACATGAGTGCAAACAGCTTATCTCAGCTAATCAGATGAAGCAGTGTTATGTGCTTTGTGAACATTGAATTCCACAACTGGAACTTTGTAGGCATTACATATAATGCTTCCATAAATATTTGAGAAAATGTTGCCAGTAATAATTTCTGTATTTCCACTATACATTTAAAACTACTAAACCTCATGTTCCCAGTTTTATCACATACCAAAATAAACTAACATTGGATATGCATGCCAAATATCAGGTCTATATGCTGGCAACAGCAGACAAGTTACAAACATCCACATTTTTAGAATGTTTTCACGACATTCTACAAACAATTGCCTAGTGAAATTTTGAATCCCTGTAATTTAAAATTTCTAAACAAAATGTCTACATATTTACTAGATTATAAGACTAATCAAAAATGGTTATGTAAGCAAACTGACACATAACTAGCTACATAGGTAGCCAGGCTATAATCAGCTAAATATTGTTCTGAAATAGCTAAACTTTAGGGCCCATATACATTTGAAATGACTTATCCAAATGCCATGCTATTTTAAATGTCTTTTGTGCACTTAAAAACAAGTAATCATCAAAATGCATAACTCTAGCATAATGCACTGCTGCATTATGACAACATTAACAAATAAAACTTCTGCAAAATTTCACAACTCTATGGAATTCTGCAGAATTTCATATAATTACATGGAATTCTGTTGTGATTTTTCAAATCTGGATTTTTTTAAATTCCATGCAGTCCTATAATTGACTGAATCAAATCTAATAATCTGTCAAATTTATGCTTAATTAATACATATAGCAATAATTACAATATTAATGATAAAAATCAACTCACGTTTTGCAAGTTAGTGAATTTGGTGGCTCTTTGAAAACTATTTCTGATTGATAAGTTTCTAGGTGAACTGGAAACAAGCCACCCAGTATTATGTCTCCACCACTGTAGTAAGCATGATCTTTAGGGCTCAGGAGTTTACATCCTGCTCTTTGAGTGTAGTAGGCAGTTGTCACAAGCATCCATGATAACGCCATCAAAATCAACAGCATTTTCATGACAGAGGCTTCTGACCCATTATACATGTCTTTTTGAATATTGCTAAAAGGATACAAAATATAAGGAGTTATAAACCCCAGTTCAGATGAACACCTATTTATTTATATACTCTTGAGGGAACCCAGAGGATTACTTTCTATCATTTTCCATGCAATTATTTGTATCTCTTCATTTTTTTTAATAATATATAGTCATAATGAGTGACCTATCAGATTTCTTGGATTCAGAGGAGAAACAGAAGATAAGTTGCACTGCCCAAGAAGCATATCAATACTTACCTACAATTAAAATGAAAACTCCTCTGCATCTGCATATATGTTGAGTATTTTTTCACCATTAATACAGTGTGGTTGTTTGGATATGGAAGTATGTAAAGAAACACATTCCTCTAATTTATCCTCAGTTGGAGTCTGCATTCCCTCCACACATATTTATATATTTTCTGTGACCATGTACCACAGTAAACAAAATCCTTGACTAAAAATATAGTATTTGTTGATCGTATCAAATACCCAATGGTTTTGTCATACCCCATAATAATGGTAGCCATCTTTAAAATGTGAACTCCCAAGTTATCAGTGAACTAATTTATTATGCACGCCTCATTCCCCAGATATGCTGAATGTCATGCAAATTTGTTATTGCTAACATTTCCCCTATGGACTGTAGAGCTGTGTTTCACTGTAATTTACAAAAACATCATTGATTGTGCTTTTAGCTACATATAGCTCCATAAATTACTATGTTCAAGATAACATGTTTTGCAAAAATAGTAACAATTAGAAGTTTGCTCTTCATGTAAAAACAGAAGTGTGATGTCTTCCTTGATTCTTTATCAAACTTATGTGTTTCATAATCCATGCAGAAAACCTAACTGCATAATACATATTGTTTTTGGAAGACCTTTGGGCTCAATAATCTTTTTCCAAAGGTGTTCAGAATATAGAATAGTGTACATACAACCATACAGAATACAACTGTGTTTCCACTGAGGGGTGAGATGACATCATAGACCTCAGGAGTGAAGCTTGAGAGGTCTCTGAGATGTCATCCAACCCAGAGATGGACACGGCCTTTCTATATATGATTTCCCATATATTATTTTGTATAGTATATGTTTGATTTAATTATTTTACCTTCTTCCCTCTATCATGAGATGTGCTTAAATAAATAGAAAATAACAAATAGGACAAGTTTAAAACATTTATAGTGATTCAGGTGACAAATATATATATTTTTTTAGGGGTACCGGTAAATAGTCCCTAGGAAAGGGTTACAGTACTAAAGGCAGGAGGTTTCTAACAGTGACCTCTGCAGACAAAAGCAGAGCAGATAGGGATCATGCTGGGAGTGATGTTGTGCAATGGATGTGGAGAGCAGTCTTCAGAAGTACATTCTGGGAACTGCATTGCTGCACCATCTGCAGGCACCTTTCTGGGCTGAGGGCAGAGATTGCCAGCCACCAAGTCAAGCTGGCTAGGTTGCAGGGTATCTCTTGCCTCACCCAGGGGCTACCAAGTCTACACCCACTACCTCAAAGAAGGACCAGCAAAAGGAATGTGTGGACTACGGTGGGCTCAGGGAAGGTTAGGCAGGTGGATCAAAAGTGCATCCCCCACCCAGTACAACTAAAGAACTCCTATGCAGTTTTAGAGCAGATCTCACTGAGACACATGAAGTTGCGACCATGGTGTATGAGTAGGTTCTTCACAACGAAGCCCCACAGGTGGGTGGAAGTAAACCCCAAAGGAAGCTGAAGCTTCTCCTAGTGTGGGACTCCATATTCTAGGGAGTGGCTTTGGGGAGAGGTACAGTGGAGGAAAGGGAGGTAAATTGTCTAGCAGGAAACTGAGCTTGGAGGAATGGGAAGAGAATCCAGAGAATCACTAAGGCAGTAGCAAGAAGGGTGGTAAAGCTTGATGTCATTGTCCATCTGAGGACAAATGACCTGGCTGGAGACAAGGCAGGGATAGCTAGGGTGCAGGAGGCATTCAGGGAGTTGGGAAGGGGCTTTGTGCATGTAGCAAGCTCTGTTACCTTCTTGGAGGTCCTGCCTGTCCACAGCAAGGGGGAGGCTAGGAACCTCCACACAAAGAACTTTAACACTTGACTGGAGAACTGGTGTCAAGAAAAGGGTTTTCACTTCATTAGGAACTGGGAACCCACCAGGAGGAATGTGACCCTGTACAAGGGGGATGGCATACACCTGTCCAGGGAAGGGACTGCGATCCTCAGTGAATGTTTTAAATGCTTCATTGGCAAGTGTAACCCCCCCCCCACCAATTGGGATTTACCTTGATGTCTTCCTGGGCTCTATCCATGCCCACTGCCAGGCAGATGTCCCAATATAAATAGTAAATCCAAGGTTATTTGTTGCTCCTGTTGATTTACGTGAGAGTGCCATGCTGTGCCTCCACACCTGTCCCTTTAAGACTCTAGCCTATATGTGTACAGTAAATGGTCTGGGCTGGGTCCAAGTGCATCAAAGCTTGCAACTGGCCAGACACCACTTTATTTTGCTCCACTCAGTGGTCAATAGTAGAGCAGAGGGAGCTTGAACTAATACTGTGATTATTTACTGCTAACCTGTTATATTTAAAACATAGTGTTTGTTCTATCCTGCCTTCATTCAGCTTTGTTGATCTGAATGGAAACCACCATGTTTGGTCTAGGACTTTCAGAATTTGGACCAGTGGAACTCAAGGGGCCTTGATGGGTCCTTGGCTCAAGTGCCTCATGGGAAGGAAATCTATAGTTTTTAGCTTGGCACCTAAATTGAACTGAAGGGGGCAACCAAACTGTGACTGACAGCTCCCGTAGCCAACCAGAAATCCAGAAACTAAGGGAAATCCCAGAACTGTTGAGAGACAGTGGTTTAGCTGGAATTGGGACTTGAGGAGAGAGCACCTTGAGCCCTTGAGGAGTTGCCCCCACATGGAGTTTAGGAGAATTGGTGGGAAGAGGCCTGACTTGCCTCTCTGCCACTGTTCTCTGGCATTGGACTGCCTGATTGCAGTGATTGGACTAACCCAATCTGTGACTTAAACTGTGGCAGAAGACCCGGAGACATTTAGAAGTACTGCTTGAGAGTCAGACCGAAGTTAGGCTCTTGTGAAGTGATTGATCCAGAAGTTGTGAGAGGCTAATATTGGATCGAGTGGTATGCTTTGTAAATTGACTGAAATGGCAACCAGACTGAATCTGATCTGTTAGAAGTTAATGCCATTCTGGTTAAATGTGCTGAATATTCCTTGTAGGTTGGGGTCTTCCTGCCCACGACCAGATGGTTATGCTAGCTGGAGGCTTCACCAGCAAATTAACTGAACTTTGTTCAAGAGTTCACCACACCTGGGCCTTTGCCAGCTCAACCCAGACCGACTGTGTTGCACCAGAGACTGTCCTCTGTGAGAGACCAGGTTTGGGGAGCCATTCCCTGGGAAGAGACGACTCGCAGGCTGTGGCCATCTGGAGGGAAAGGCCATGAAGAGAAGGTGTGTCGTAACAGCCCTGTTTCCCCATGCTCATCAGTGATCTACATGATGTCTCCATATCACTAGCAACATCACAGCCAACTGGTAGCATGAGTAAACTAAAGGTAACTCCCTGCAACAAATCATTTAATTACATGTGGTACCATCTGATTACATCAGTGGATTTTCTGGGTTACAATAGACAGGACCAACTGGCCAGGATTACAAATATTCAGCACTCTATTTGCATGCTGTTTTTTCTTTCCACCAAGGACCCCAACAACAACTGCAATGCTGGCTACCCCGGGATAATGCCTCTGGCTAGCCAGCATAACATTCTGGGTACCTAGTGTTGTAAGACTGATTATTTGGGACTAAAAAGTGCATGCCAAGAATCTGAATTCAATCAGTATAGTAATCATTTAACTAAATTACACACCTTGCACTTATTCATGACCCTAAATAAATCTGATTGTTATTTCATAATTTAACCAAGCATACACATATTGTTAGTTGGGCTACTGTGTTAAAGTCATACCTGCTGTGCTAACCTTGCTTTTACAGGGGATTCCAGGGCACTTGAGGAAGGCCAGACTTTGGCGGTAAGTGTAAAGGGTGTCTGCATATTGTTAATGCTATTTGCTGCCTGTGTGTTAACTGATGCCAAAAGTACAAGGTCACTAGGTGGGTTTGCGGGAGGTTATAGCTTCCCAGAGGGCTATAACAGGCTAGATAGATGCTCCCACTATTGCTCCTTTGGGTGGAGGCACCTTAATATCAAATCCAGGCCCCTCAACCTGTGGTTAGAGATAGAGGCAGGGTTAGTAACCTTGGGAATTGCACCACCTAGGGGATACATCTTGGTGGCACCGCTGGGATTAGCACCCTACAGTGACCAAAAGAAAAAGTTACTTACCATAGTAACCTTGTTTCTCCCAGGGGATACTCCAATATTCATAACTCTTCTGCAGTATGCCTTTAAGGTCAGATCTGCCTGGACATAGAATGCTATGCTAATGATGGAATCATTGGCATGAGCCACTTTTCAAATGCTTCCACCTATCAACTGCCTACATTCTAACCCTCAGATTTCATGGACGCCTGTAAAGACAGGGTCCAAAATTTAAACTATATAAAATTTAACTTAAAAATTCCCCACCCAAACCTCCAACTGGAGGAAATATAAACTTATCATAAACAATCCCACAAGCTCTTATGTCAGAATCACCTGAAAAGGAGAAAACAAAAGAACAAGTTCTAATAAAAGTAGAATGTGGCATGCAAACACTAAGGAACAGCATGGAATACAGAGGCCACTGGTTCTTAAATGGGTAGGCAGGGTGGAAGAGTTATGAATATTGGAGTATGCTCTGGAAGAAACAAGGTTACAATAGTAAGTAACTTTTTCTTCTTACCCCAGGAATACTCCAATATTCCTAACTCTTCTTCAGACTAAAAAGCAGTACCTTAGGAGGTGGGAAGAACCTATTTTGGAAACAAGCTCTGCATGACAGCTGTACCAGACCTGGCATTAGACCTAACCTGCATATCCAAGCTGTAATGCTTGACAAATGTGTGTACTGCTTGCCAGGTTGCTGCCTTACAAATATCCATCAAGGGTACATCCCTTGCAGCTGCCAGTGTTGCAGCTGTACCCCTTGTAGAGTGGGCTGTAAGCCCTGCTGGAGCTTCCTTGCCCACCTCTGAACAGCAAAATTGGATATACTGGACAATCCAATGAGAAATGGACCTTTTAGATGCTGGATTTCCCTTTCCTACATCCCCATAAATGAGGAAAAGTTGTGTTCTGTCCTGCCTATGGGACTTAGTGGCTGTCATGTAGTAGCTCTAAGCTCTTTTGACATCCAGGCTATGCAGCCTACATTCACCAGAAGAAGAACAGTCAGTGAAGAACGCTGACGATGTGATAGATTGGTTCAAGTGGAAGTCTGAAACCACTTTGGGAAGGAATTCCCTATTTGTCTGCAAGACTACCTTATCTCTGTGGAAGGAAATGTAGTCATTTTCAATGCATAAAGCCTGGAGCTCACTAATTCTTCTAGCTGAAGTAATGGTCACTAGAAACATTGTTTTCCATGTGACCTACTTCAAAGGTGCTGAAAACATAGGCTCAAAGTGGGGGCCCATGAGTTGAGCAATGTAGATATTAAGCTCCCAAGCTAGCACCGGTTCTCTCACCAGTGGAAACATAGGAGAAAGACCCTTGAAGAAACTTTTAAATATGGGGTTTGATGCTAAAGAAACAGACTTGCCTGCAGATGCATAGGCCAAGACTGAAGCCAAAGGAATCTTTAGTGTAGAAGGCTGTAAGCCTGTGGAATGTAAGTAGACCAGGTAGTCCAGTACCAGCGTACTCCTGCCTGGGTTGGCTATACTCCTACTAGAGCACCAAATAGAAAACCTCTTCCACTTTGCAGCATAGGTTTTCTTGGTACAGATTTCCTGTATTCTTTTAAAACATCCATAACCGGTTCAGAAAGATGTAAACCAGCATACTCTAGGTCCTCAAGAGCCAAGCTTTGAGCCTGAGTGACTTGAGGTTCGGATACAGAAGCCTCCACTGGTTGGAGGTCAGAAGATTGTGCATCCTGGGAAGGTGCATTGGTTTGTCCACTGACATGGACAGCACCAGGGAGTACCATGGCTACCTGGTCCAGTCTGGGGCTATTAGAATCATTGTTGCTGGCTGAGATCTGAGTTTCAACAGTACCCTGTATACCAGAGGAAATGGAGGGAATGCATACAGGAATTTTCCTGACCAATCCAGAATAAGGGCATCCAAAGGAACCGTGCCCACTACTGGAGGTCTGCAACAAAACTGTGGTAAGTGGTGACTCTGATGAGAGGCAAAGAGGTCTATTTCTGGAGTGTCCCACCTCCTGAATAAGGTCTGCACCACTTGCCTGTTCAGGGACGATTTGTGATGGTCCTGGCTGATTTGGCTCAGGGCATCTGCCAGAACATTGTCTTTGACTTGGCAGATGAATGGCCTGTAGTGAGGAGCCCATTGAGTAAGCTAGGGTCCAAATTCTCATAGCCTCCGTGCAAAGGAAGCTTGACCTTGTTCCCCCTTGCTTGTTTTGTAACACATGGTGGCAGTGTTGTCTGTCCTGACTTGCACTGCCTTTCCCTGTATCAGTGGTTTGAAAGCATGCATTGCCAGAAATACTGCCCTGAGCTCTAACAAGTTTATGTGTAAAAGAGTCTCTGCACTTGACCAAGTGCCCTGGGTAGTGTGCTCTGCTAGATGAGCCCCCCCAACCCAAGAGGGATACATCTGTTGTGAGAATCATTGATGGATGTTATTTTTGGAAAGGAACCCCTTCTCTGAGGTTGGTTTCCTCTTTCCACTACTGAAGAGCTTGGATAAATGTTTTTGTTACAGGAACAAGCTTTGACAGGGAATCCTTTCATTGGCACCAATGAGCTCTTAAGTGAAAATGGATGTCCCTCATCTGAAACCTGCAGCCTAGCACTGTGTCTGTTCCAGCTGCCATGTGGCCCAGAAGTTGAAGAAAGTGCCTTGCAGGCCTTGGGACATTGAGCCTGAAAGAACCTGCCAACTGCAGGATGCTTTTTACCCTGTCTCAGGGTAGTAAGGCTGTGCCCACTATGGTATTCAATCCTGCTCCTATGAACTGCAGAATTTGAGAGTGAAGAAGAAAAAATTACTCACCTTAGTAATGTTGTTTCTTCCAATGGAGTCTTGCTATATTATGACAATTGCAGTTTGTCCCACCATTAGAACTGCTCCGGTGAAAAGTTAACTCCATTCCATGAATGGAACTTGAAAGCACGAGCTCTAAAGAGAAGCTCTGTCTGTGTAGTTTCAAACCTGAACTGTCAGATCTTTCGAGCAAAAACTCACTAAGGTCTGTGTGGAAGCTGTAACCTACACTAGCCAACTTCAACTACCTAAATATTAACACCATTGCTGGTCCCAACACCAAAGACTCAAGTCAGGGGACCAGAACTATCAAATATAATTAACAATATGAGAAAATATAAGGAAAAAAAAACACCACCCCAAACCCCAAGAAGGGGTGAAACACATATGTAAAAGGGCATATAATATCCCTAGGCTGCCCACCATACCCAAGTCGAAGTTCTGAGAGGGCAGGCTGGGGGTCATAATATAGCAAGACTCCATTAGAAGAAACAACATTACTAAGGTGAGTAATTTTTCTTCAAACAACATAGTATTGCTATATTATGACAATTCCGAACCACAGCAGTACCTCCATGGAGAAGGAGGACAGAACCTACTGGGAATAGGCTCTGAAGCACAGCTGTGCCAAACCGAGCATCTGTCCTAGCCTGGACATCCAGGGAGTAATGCTTGGTGAAAGTGTGTACCGCTTTCCAAGTAGCAGCTTGACATATCTCCAATATAGGGATGTCTCTGGCAGCAGCTAGACGCGGCTGTACCTCTGGTAGGAATGAGCCCTCAAGCCAGAGGGGATCTCTGCCCGTTTCTGATAACAACATTGGATACAAGAGACAATCCACCTGGCAATTGATCTCTTAGTGGCAGGCTTTCCTTTTCCCAACACCTCACCATAAAGTGAGAAAAAGTTGGAGGGATTGAACCTGTGACCTTTAGTAATTCTATATAGTAACTTAGGGCCCTCTAACATCCAAACTGTGCAATCTCCTCTCACAGAAGAGGAATGTTCAGTGAAAAACACTGGAAGGAGAATAGATTGGTTAAGATGGAAATCTGAAACCACCTTAGGCAAAACACTTTCTGTTAGTCCTGGGGACTACCTTATCCCTATGGAAAGAAATAAAGTCAGTTTCTACTGACAAGGCTTGCAACTCACTTATGCATCTAGCAGAAGTGATAGCCACTAGGAAAACAGTTTTCCAAGTTAGATACTTAAGCTCTGCAGAAAACAGAGGTTCAAAAGGGGGTTGCATTAACTGAGCAATGCAAACATTAAGGTCCCAGGCAGGGGCCAGATCCCGAAAAGGTGGATTAGTATGAAGTAATCCCTTAAAAAACTTGGAAAATACAGGGTGAGCAGAAAGAGAGGATGGCTTTTCTGCTGAAACAAAAGCAGAGACAGCTGCCAAATGAACTCTCAGGGTAGCTGGTCTCAGGCCCAAAGAATTAAGATGGACCATGTAGTCTAACACAATGGGCAAATCAGCAGATTCTGGGGAAATATGTTTCCCAGAACACCAAATGGAGAACCTTTTCCACTTAAATTATAATTAGCCCTAGTGGAAGGCTTCCTAGAAGCCTTTAGATTTCAAGAACACCCTGAGAGAGGTGTGAGGTCGGCAAATTCTAACTCCTCAAGAGCCAGGCCTTGAGGTTGAGGATTTGAGGTTCGGATACCAAACTCTCCCCTGGGCACAGGTTAATAGGTTGTGATTCCTGGGGAGACACAGGGGGAGATGGACTGTCAGGGACAGAACAGTGGGTACCAGGGCTGCCTGGCCCAATCTGGGGCAATCAGAATAACCCTGCAAGGCTGGGATCTGATTTTACTAACACCTTGAATAGGAGGGAGGGGAAAAGCATAAAGAGCTTCCTTCCCAATCCAGGAGAAGGAGGCGTCCAGGGACTGGCCCAACACTGGGGTCTGCAACAGAACATTGGAAGTTGGTGATTGTCTGGGGCTGCAAAAGATCTATCTGAGGGTGCCCCCATCAGAAAGACTATCCCCAGTACTTGAGGATCCAGAGACCATTCGTGATGGCCCTGAGAAATCCTGCTGAGAGCATCTGCTAGGACATTGTCCTTTCCTGGATGGTGAACTGCTATGAGTGAAGTGTTTAGGGAATAGGCCAGAGACCACAACTTCATTGCCTCGGTGCACAAGGCTGAAGACCGAGTGCCCCCCTGCTTGTTGATTACCACATTGTTGTGGTATTGTCTGTTCTCACTTGTACCACTTTGTTCTGGACAGAAGCAGAAAACGCTTGAAGAGCTAAAAAAACAGCTCTGAGTTCCAGCAAATTGATGTGGAGCAGAGATTCCTGGGGGGACCACACTCCCTGAGTGGAGAGGTCGCCCATGTGGGCTCCCCACCCCAGGAGGGAAGCATCTGTAGTGAGGGTCAAAGTGTGAGAAAGGGGAATGAAAGGGACCCCCAGTCTTAAATTGCTCTGATCCTGCCACCACTGGAGGGCCTGGATCAAGGTTCGGGTCACTGGGACCAACTTGGAAAGGGGGTCTCTTCTCTGAGACCAATAGGCTCTCAAGTGAAACTGAATGTCCCTCATCTGAAATCTTGCTCCCTGCACTACAGCTGTGGATGCAGCCATGTGCCCCAGGAGCTGCAGAAAGTGTCTTGCTGGTCGAGAGACCTGCAGATTGAAGGAGGAGGCCAGAGCCACCAAGTTCCTTACCCTTTCTAAGGGAAGAAAGCTCTGGCCAGATTTGTGTCCAATTCTGCACCTATGAAGGTGAGTACCTGAACTGGTTCCAGAACTGACTTTGGTAGATTTAGCAGGAAGCCCAGGGAGGTGAGAAGCTGCTGGGTGACTTGCAGGTGAGATTTTACCTGTTCTGGGGACTGGCCTACAATGAGCCAGTCATCCAGATAGGGAAAAACAGCAATCCTTTGCCTCCTTAAGTGAGCCACTGCTACTGCCAGACATTTTGTGAATACTCTTGGGGCAGAGGTAAGGCCGAAGGGCATTGCTCTGAACTGGTAGTGACCTGAGGGCAGTTCGAATCTGAGGTACTTTCAGTGGGAGCTTCTGATTAGGACGTGAAAATAGGCATCCTTGAGGTCCAGGGAAGCTAGCCAGTCCCCTGGCCTTAGAGAGAGTAAAATCATTGCCAGAGTTACCATTCTGAACTTTGGTTTCAAAAGATGCTTGTTCAGATATCTGAGGTCTAAAATGGGCCACCATTCTCCTGTCTTTTTTGGGGTAAGGAAGTATCTGGAGTACAGACCCTTGCCCTGGTGTAGGGGAGGAACCCTTTCTACCGCTCTGAGAGCTAACAGGGTTGAGACCTCTGCTTCTAGAGTAGAGGTCTCTAAAGAGTTTGCAGGTGGAAAAGACCTGATTCTCATCTTTGGGAACTTTTTGAAGCTGAGAACCAGACCCTGGCTTACTACTTCCAGAACCCACTTGTCTGAAGTTAAAGACACACAGTTCTGACTGAAGTAAGCCAACCTGCCCCCTACTGGTAAAGGAGAATCGGCCCTGAGCACCCCATCAGGGTGCCTGCTTGGCAGGTGCTTTAGGCTGAGGGGTGGGGGCAGGCCTGCCCACGCCCCATCTGCCTCTGCCTCTGAAGATCCCCTCTGAGCATAAGCAGAGGAGGCCTGGTTTGGTAAAAAGGCCTGTGGAAAGGCCTACCCCTACCCCTGGGGGTGTGCCTTTGAGGAGTGGCTTGCCGCTCCTTGGCTTGGGCACTTTTATAGGTAGTCCTATATTCATCCATCTTCTTCTTATATAATTCTCTGTCTGCTCCCCAAACAGAGAATTCCCACCACAGGAAAATCCATAGCCTTAGTCTGGGTATCCTGTGACAAGCTAGTACACCTGAGCCAGGCCAACCTACAAAAGCTACAGATGTGGCCATGACTCTAGAGAACATCATTAAAATCACAGCAGCATGAAACTGCACCTTAGAAGCCTTAATGCTATCGGCAGCCACCTGCTCCAGCTCACTAGCAAGCTGGCCAGGGGCTTGTTTGGCTAAATCCAAATAACAGTATCCCATCTAGATTTCTGATATACCTTGCTACATAAGCCATATAATTTGCTTGCCTGAGTCCCAAGGACGCTGCCATATACTGTTTTTTGCCATGGCATCAATCTTCGGAATCCTTGTCAGGAGGATGTGAAGCCAGGAATATTAGCTTTATCACAGGCTGCAGCCTAGAACTACTAACATGACTGCATTGATGAAAAGAATTCTGTATCAGGACCTGACAATGTGTACCTCCTGTCCATCTTTTTATCTACAGGAGGCACAGAATTAGGAGTTTTAAGATTTTATTGTTTGTTTCCTAAATGACTTATGCAAAAGGAATAGACAATCTCCTGAGACTCTGGTATATCCATCATTTCTACAAAATCAGGCTCCTCTTGCTCATCCACAGCTTCCTCCAAAGGAAGCTGGAGGGTTTCAGCAACTTTTTGTAAAACATAAAATGAGAGGGGACTCCAGAAAGCATAGGGGAGATTCTAAAGGTCTGTCTGAGGAGATGTCCGTTCAAATGGGCACACCAGACCCTCCAAGTCACATTCATACTGTTCATAATCATCCTCCCCTCCTCTGGTTCATAAAACTCCTCAACATCATATTCCTGAACCCGATGGGAAGCGGCAGACGACCTTTTTACCAGATAGTGGCGGTTCAGACGGAACCGAAGAAAGTGACTGGACAATCTGAATAGCTCTTGCTATCTCTGCAGCAGTTGGAGTAAGAATTTTGGGCTCCAAACCTGCTGACTTTCTTGTTCTCTTTACTGGAACTGGTTCATCCGAGCCAGCTTTTCGTTTGCCCGAGGAAGTCTCGCCCTGGTCAGATGGCACTCCCTCCGGTTCAGTTGGCACCGAACCGGGCTGGCCATCTGGGTCAGCGGACTTTTTGGCCTCTTGTTCCCTGAGCCTGCCCAATCTCTTTTCCAGGGTGGCTGCAGGGAACTTCTTACAAATCTGGCAGTCTGAATGGAGGTGGTCAAACCCAGACAATAAACACAAGTGGTGTGTGGGTCAGCCTTGGCAAAGACTTCCCCACAGACATCACAGTGTTGAAAACCAGTGGGCCCGGTTTTTCTTTTGGGTTTCTCAGACATAATGCCAGCCTAACCAGAAAAACTTGCCCTTTAAACGGTAGTGCCAGGCAAGACACCTTTATAGGTTCCTAACGTGCTACACGGGTATTGGAAAACATAATGAAATCCGTTTTTTTTAGAACCGATAAGAACCGGGAACCGCACTCTAAAGTCTCAAGTTTAAAACTTTAAGTTTTACCCAAGCTGATCGGTTCAAAACCGAACCGATAAAACTTACAAGTTCCACACAGAATTAAAAATGAAATTACTTACGATACCACAGACAGAGCTTGAACCGATCAGTTTTGCGGTTAAAATAAAACTATTCTCGGTTGAATCGAACCGAGAAAACACTGTTTAAACCGAGAAATGAACCGAGCAGTAGGAGAAATCTCCGGAGCGACTGTTCAGTGAGGCGGAGTAAAGAATCTGACAGTTCAGGTTTGAAACTACACAGACAGAGCTTCTCTTTAGAGCTCGTGCTCTAAGTTCCATTCATGGAATGGAGTTAACTCTTTCACCTCCAGAGCAGTTCTAATGGTGGGACAAACTGCAATTGTCATAATATAGCAAGACTTCATGTTGTTTGAAGAACAGATTTTTCTAGATTTTAAAGGAAACCTAGAGATTGCAGAAGCTGCTGAGTGAACTGCAGGTGTTCTGCTAACTGTTGTGGTGAATTTCCCACCACCACCCAGTCATCTAGATAAGGGAATATGTGACACTTTGTCTGCGCAGGTGAGCCATTATCACAGCAAGACACTTTTTAAACACCCTTGGTGCTGAAGTGAGACCGAAGGAAAGAGCTGAGAACTGATAAGAAATAAATTACTTACGTAGTAATCTTGTTTCTTCCAAGTGATACTCAGGTATTCATAACTGTATGCAGTCTTCTTCCTAAGTAGAACTGCCCGGAGAGAATTTGGGACATATGCAAATGATGGAATCTTTTGCATGAGCCACTTTTCAAATGCTGCCTTATACTAACTGCCTTAGTTCTAAACCCTTCAGATTTCCTGGATGCCTGAAAAGAGAGGCCCATAGGGACCAAGCATAATAGTAATAATAACAATAATAATAATAATTACAACAGAGGGCACTCCATCAACACTAAGTGTAGTAATAATAATAATAATAATTAGAGAGAACTCCATTAACCCGTCAAAAAGGGCCTCCAACTGGAGGGCATAACCTATGAAAGAACACCCTAGAATGTCCAAATTACCCAAAAAAGGGGAGAGGGATGACAATAGGGAACCCAATCACAACATGTGTACCAGAAATGGCACTTATGCCCCTGAGAGCACAATATTCACAAGTGCAGAGGCTGAAGGTTCCAGAAAGGGAGGAGGGTGGGAGAGTTATGAATACCTGAGTATCACTTGGAAGAAACAAGATTACTAGGTATGTCATTTTTTCTTCTAACCCCAGTAATACACAAGTATTCATAACTGTTTGCAGACTACCAAGCAATACCTCTGGAGGTGGGCACAGAACCCTATCTTAGGAACAGACTTTGCAGGACTGCTGTGCTGAAACTGGCATCACCCCTGGAGAAATTATCCAGAGTGTAATACTTCATAAAGTTGTGTAGTGGTTTCCAGGTAGCTGCTTTAGAGATTCACAGGGAAACATCCCTGACAACTGCTATGGTAGCAGCTGTGCCCCTTGTGAAGTGGCCCTCCACCAATAAGGAGCTCCTTTCCAGCCTTAGAGTACCAAACTGGTTGCACTGTACTATCCAGTAATAAGTGGACTGGGTTATCCTTGCTCACATTCCCATAGGTCAGGAACAGCTGTTTTCTATCCTGCCTAAGGGCTTCAGTTGCTGTCAAAAGTAGCTAAACTCCTTTGACGTCCAGACTATGTATACTTTTTTTCACCAGGACTAAAGTGTTCAGTGAAAAAGCAGGGTTTTAAGTAATTGATTGGCAGTTTTTTCTTGGGACAATACTAACTGTACAGAAAGCATTTAAATAGGTTTTCTAGCAGTGTTATGTTTGTTAAACACAGCGAGGCAAGTGCTATGGATTTTCACAATGTTTTAGAACTTTTATGAGCAAAACGCTAATCAATTTTTAGAGTTAAATAAAACCTGAAAAGATGGGTAAGATAATGGTTTGGTTGAAATGATAATTAAAGGTCATGTTGAAAGGAAACTTCCTGTTTGTTCCCAGGACAACTTTGTCTTTGTGGAATGAAATATAGGTATAGACCTGTTCAATTCAGAGACTTGAGCTCACTGATTCTTGTGTCAGAAGTGATTACCAAAGGAAAAACAGTTTTTTTGGGTTTTGTTTGACATATTTCGAATAAATTGAAGACATAGGGTCAAAAAGGGGGACCCATGAGCCAAACTATATACACATCTAGGCCACATGCTGGCACCGGTTTCTTGTGAGGGGGGTGCAAATGGGACAGACCTTTAAAGAACCCTTTGAAGATAGTGTCTGAGGCCTGAAAAACATTCTGTCCAGCTGAAGTGTAAGTAGATGCTGTAGCCAGGTGGACATTTAAGGTACTGGACTGCAAGCCCAGTAAGAGCAAATAGGTAAGACAGACCAGCACAGCAGGAACACCAACCTGTGTTGACATGTGCTAGGCCCATACAGCTTTTTGTAGCTAGGATCTGAAGCAATAAAAACATTTTGTCCAACTAATATGCCAGCAGATGCTGCAACCAGGTGGACCTTAAGGGTACAGGACACCCAGTCCAATGACTGTAAATAGATAAAATAGTCAGACAGCTGGGACCCAGCATGTTCTGGGACCAATTTCCTGGTTGAGCACCAATCATAAAACTGTTTCCCATTCTGAAAGCGTAGATTTTCTTAGTGGAAAGCTTCCTGTAACCACATCACTTGCTTAAGACACTTTGAGAAGGATGCAAACCTGCATATTATACCAAAGGTACTCAAGAGCCATGCTTTGAACATGAGTGATCCAAGGTTTGGATACAGAAGCCTCCTGATAGGAGGTCATCAGATTGCGCCTCCGAGGGAAGGTGTATTGGTTTGGGCCCCAGCATGGAGGGTAGCAAAGAGAGAGAGAGAGACATGTCTGTCTGTCTGGTCCATTCTAGTGCTATCAAGATTATTGATGCTGACAGGGACCTGAGCTTGAGAAAACTGCTCTATATACAGGAAGGAAGGAAGAAAGGAAGAAAGGAAGAAAGGAAGAAAGATGGATGCACTTGCTTCCCTTGCCAACTCAAAGTCAGAGCATCCAGGGGAATTGTTCCCAGATCTGGCTGTCTGTCATAGTAGTGTGGCAGGTGGTGGTTGTGGTGGGATGCGAACGAGTCAACCTCTGTGGTGGCCCACCTGCTCAAGATAACCTGCACCACCTGACTGTTTAAGACCCATTCATGATGGGGCTGGCTAATTTGAGTTGAAGTATCGGCCAAGGTACTGTTCTTAACTGGCAGTGGCAGATGAATATCCTGAAAGGGCCCATTGAGCATGATAGATCCCATATTTTCATGAATCCTGTGCAGGGAGGGCTTAACCTTGTCCCTCCTGAAATGTTTATGTAATACATTGTGGTGGTACTGTGGACCTGTACCCCCCTTCTTGTAGCAGTTATGTAAAACCTTTAGTACCAGTAACATCACTCTTAGCCCCAGCAGGTTTATGTGCCATGGGAAGTGTGAACCCCCAGGTGCAGTCACACTCAAGTCAAGATGTCTCTGTTATCAGACAACTGATGGAGCTTTTTGCTGAAAAATAAACTCCTTCCATTAGATTGGTTTAGTTTTTTTCTCCATTGGAGACCTGTAAAATTGGTTATGACAGAGGGTCCTTTCTCTGACACCGGTGAATCCTGAGGTGAAACTGAAGAGTAATTTGTAACGTGGATTCCAAGACTGCAACAGTGGCAGGTGCCATGTGCAGTAGCTGAATAAACTGTTCTGCAGTTTCTTTGTTTTTTTAAATGTATTTATTCATTTCATCCAGGATGAATGAAACCACTATCAGTGGAATATTTCTTGCCCTTCTTGTAGGCAAGTAGATCCTGTCTCACAAGGTGTTAAGCTCTGCTCCTACGAACTGTAGTGTCCGAGCAGGCTAAGACACAAACTGCCTCAAGATTTATCAGAAAAACCTAGAGACTCCATGAGTCCCTAGGTGAGTTGCAGATCCCCTTGCTGGGGTAACTTCGCAACCACAGCCAATCCTCTAGATATAGGAAGAATTTGTGACACCTTGTCTTTGAAGGTGCTACAACCACTGTGCACACTGTTATAGAATGACATAATGGGGGTCTGAATCTGAGGTGCTTTCTGTGCTTATGGGGATGTGGAAATACTTTTAAGTCCACTGATGCCAAACCTTCACCTTTCTTAGGAGTGTTGGCAGAATCAGTGCCAAAAGTGCCATTTTGAACTTTGGCTTTGTCTAAAGCCTGCTTAGTACCCTCTAAGACAGGTTACCACTCCCCATCTTTTTTGTAGTACCTTTTGTTACACCAAGACAGACTCCTCTGTCTTTGACAGCAACAGGTTTTGATCCTCTTTTTCTTGAAATTTTCTTTCTCTACATCTGTAGATGGACTGAAAACTTTTTTTTGGAAGGGATTTGAACCCAGAGACAATCCCTGATTACTGCATCAATGATCACTTGTCAGTGGTGTCTGGAATACCCCTGCAGTAGGTATTGCTGATTCTGAAGAACAGTCCTAGTCTGATACAACAAAAGTAGCTTACTGTGGTGTATTCATCCATTTTTAACTTTTATCTTTTCTCTAAAGAGCAATTACCCTCGACTTGGAATCCATAGCCTTGGTTTGGGAATACTGAGTTAGGCTGGTGACTCACAACTAGGCAAACCCCCTTTGAACCACTGTATTTACTATCCATCTAGCAGCTGCCATTTAAACTGTTATTTGGCTGCTTCCAAAACAAATGTAGTTGTTTCATTTAGATCTGGCAGGGGAGTAACATGGACCTGAAAGTATG
Organism: Neoceratodus forsteri; assembly: GCA_016271365.2. Lineage (NCBI taxonomy): Eukaryota > Metazoa > Chordata > Ceratodontiformes > Ceratodontidae > Neoceratodus > Neoceratodus forsteri. Next base: position 236,697,952 of record JADMNL010000026.1, read on the forward strand.
TCAGTTTTCCTGGGATCCGTGTTAGGAGAGTAGGATGCCAAGGATCTCTTTGCCTTGTCACAGGCTGCTATTTCAACTACTCCTTAATGTATAGGATGAGGGAATAAACTGAGTTCCCTTCCTGTCTAGCTGATGTTTCTTATACATCCTCTTTTCAAGAGGGGGAAAAACAGCTTAGAGTTTGTAAAATCTTTAAAGCGTCTTCCCCAATGAATTTATTCACAGGAAGGGGAAGCTTTTAGTGAGCGTTAGCCCAATCATTTTTCACAAATGTGAAAAGTGAGGGATAATCTTTATTTATTTATTTATTGGTAAAAATCCCAAACATTCCATGAAATCACATAGTCTTCCTCCAGATAATGGGAAGACTGATCAGAGGAGACAAGCTGCTGTGCAGAGGTCTACTGCTGAGACTTACACAGCACTTGTAAGCCTAAATGTGTTTTCTTAAGTCATTCCAGGCATATTTTCACACTTTTTTTTTTAGGAAAGTTTACAATTTTCACACTTTCATTCACAGTGAAAAAACACCAGAATGAAGCACAGTGCTACAAAATTCTGCAGTAAAGTTATTGCAGTAAATGATACCATTTCAGTGGGAATTAATCCCTTTAGTGATACAGTAAGCCTGAGACACTGTACCTCATCCTGGTGGGCTTCACCATAGGTAACAATCTGCAGGAACTGGCATGCTTTCTAGCAGGCACAGAAGCCCCTATACACTGTCTAGCATGGGATTCTGTGTGCTTAGTTTTTTTTTTATTTCTTAGATGGAACCAGGTAGTCAGCCAGTTCAGCAAGCCTCTCAAGAACTGCTTGTATACCCATCTCAGGGGTAACAGTTTACATTACATTAGCTGCTGTGGTTTCATCCACAGTAATTTAGGGTGTCAGCTGGTCAGAGCTGGAGGGACCCTTAGATGGAGAAAGTTTTCCTTCTTTTTTTTTTAGCCATATTCGAGGCATTTTTCAATAGTTTTCACAGTTTATTAGCCATATTCCAGGCATTTTTCAATAGTTATTACAGGGCATGAAATGCAGATTTCACTCTGCTTTTAATGTTCATGTCCAGATGGGTAGACAAAAGGAACTTAACAGAATTTCACCACACAGAATACAGAGTTTGAAACTGAGATTACCCGTTTTCTTTTTCATTTTAAAAGACAGTTTAAATGTAAAAGCAATAAAACTTATAATTCAAACACTAAAACTACAGGCTTACTTAAAGAGCCCCTGACACCGTTAGAAAAACTTGGAAAGAGTGTGAGATTTAGACAGTTCAGTTTATATTTCATGTATTTTCTATAGTTATTTACCTTTTTTCTTTTCTACTGAGGACAGCTGTATGGAAGAGGCTTACTGTCCCGTAGACTTTATCTGCTCTTTTTGCTATCCTACCTATGACATCATAATCTGGGCTGCACCTGGAAATGAGCTTCTGGTCATGGTGCTTTTCCCAGTTATCAACTTTTAAATAAATAAAATACATAATCCCCCATTTATGGCATCGTAATTATCCCCACAGCAACAGACTGATTTCATAAACAGAACTAAGATGTCGTATGTAGGCAAGCAGCCAGAACAGATAGGGCAGTGATCCTGTTTACATGCAAATGCCCTTGGTAATAAAGAAGAATGAGAAATACAGAAACAATATTAAAATTATAAGCTTACTTGTGCTAAACATTACATTTTCTCAAAGTTGTCATAACGGTGTCAGGGGCTCTTTAGAATGATAAAAGTAAAAGGCAGCAAAAGAAATGTTTAAGAATATTTATGATATTCTGTAAGGTTTCTCATGCCAGAACAAGATGATGAAGAGGAGAGAATCTCTGAGCATATAGACTTATCAGGCAGAGAGAGAGAAATCTGAAGGGTTTAGAACTAAGGCAGTTAGTATAAGGCAGCATTCGAAAAGTGGCTCATGCAAAAGATTCCATCATTTGCATATGTTCCAAATTCTCTCTGGGCAGTTCTACTTAGGAGGAAGACTGCATGCAGTTATGAATACCTGAGTATTACTGGGGTTAGAATGACCTGACAGGAGTCTGAACCTGAGATACTTTCTGTGAGACTCCCTTATGGGGATGTGGAAATAAGCATCTCTTAGGTCCAATGATGCCAGTCAGTCTCCTTTTCGGAGTGCTGGTAGAATCCGAGACAAAGTCACCATGCTGAACTTTGGTTTTGCTTACAAACTGTTGAGAATAAAGAAAGGCTGCAGCTCTCCATTTTTCTTTGGTGTGAGAAAATACCTTGAGTAAAGTCTTTTTCCCTTTGATGTAAAGACACTGGTTCCACTGCTTTTAGTGAAAGAAGGTGTTTCACCTCTTTTTCCAGTCTTTTGCTTTCTAAGAAGGAAGCTGGTTTGAAAACTCTGATTTTTTAAACATCTGGACTTGAAACTCAAAAACAGGCCCTGACCCACTATCTCCAGAACCCACTTGTCTGTGGCGATGGTTTTCCAATTCTGGAAAAAATGGGCCAGCTTGTCCCCTACTGGCAAAAGAGAGACAGCCTGATCGATGAAGTCAGGAGTCCTGCTTGGATTGGGGCTGAGACTGGGCACCACACCTGGTGCCTTTTCTGCCCCTACCCCTGAAATACCCTTGCTGCGGGTATTGGGGTGCCTGAGGAAGTACCATGGCCTGGTAAAAAGGCCTGGAATTAAATTGTCTGCCCCTGCCTCTCCTACTGAAGGGTCTAGATGAGGTGGAGGGTCTTTCCTTTGCAGAATTGCTATGGAAGGTGGCTTTATACTCACCCACCTTCTTCACATAGGCCTCTGTATGACTGCCAAATAGGGAATTGCACTCCATAGGAAAATCCAGAGTCTTATTCTTCCCCATTTCCCCATATTCTTCCTTCATTCTTTTTTCTCTTTCTTCTTTTACTATGCACTCATATTACCACTCTATTCCCCCTGTTATACTCCTCACCCCATCACCCGCTTCCTTTCTTCCTTCTTCACTGCCCACTTGTACCCCTCCCCTCTCTCCTTCTCTTCATCCCTGCCTATAGCCTCTGATAAGGCCATAAATACATCTATCTCTCCTGCCACCCATCCCTCATTGTAATAACCCTCCAACTTACCTCTCCCCATAGAAACACATTCTCTTCTGCCCAGACCATGCACCATCCATTGCCAAACCTCTGTCAAATCCCCTTATACCTCAAATTTTAAACCTTAATCCTCACATATTCTCTCTTCAACCAAACAAATGAGCTGCCTATTCCCTAATCCATGTAAATATGTAAATGGTGTTAATAGCTTTTAGGCTCAAATTGTTATATATCTATGTACTATTACCCTTAATGCTGTTATATATCCTATATATTCTGTTCCTCAGTGTGCGTGTACATTGAATCGTACTATATATTTATGTCAATTGAACCTTGACCTTACCAGGTCCATCTAGCAAATGAGCTCTGCTCAACGATGTTCGCCTGGATAAATAAAGATTTGATTGATTGATTGACTGATTCTGGGTATCCTGTGTGAGGTTTGTGACTCTCAACTAAGCAAACCTTCTCTGTGTGATGATATTTGCCATCCACCTTGCAGCAGTCTCATTACTGTCTGCTGCCATCTGGAACTGGTATTTGGCAGCTTCCCAGGCCAAACCTAATAGTTTCAGCTAGGTCTGCCGAAAGGGGAGAAGGTGCTTTCTCAGCCAAGTCCAGGACAGACTGCCAGAGAGCCTTCTGGTACTGGGCTGCATAGGCCTGATAATTAGCTTGCCTAATGGCCAGAGAGGCTGACAGGTAACCTTTCTTGGCCATACTTTCAATTTTATGGGAGTCCTTCTCTGGAGGGTGGGAAGCCAGAGGGACTTTTGCCTTGTCACATGCACCACCCCTTGGTGGTCAGGGTGTGAAAATAAGAATTCAGCCCCTGTTCTGTCAAGCTGATACTTTTTATTCAACCTTTTGTCCAAAGGAGGGACAGACCCAGGAGACCGAGGAGTTTTAAAATACCTCTTTTAAAGAACTTATTTATGGGGAGTGACAGTTTTTTTTAGTAAGAGTCAGCCCCATCATTTCCAGATATTCAGCTTCCTTCTCATCCTCTACAGCTTCAGTGGTAAGGATGTCCAAGGCATCAGCAATTTTCCTGATGAAGGAAAAATGAGAAGAATAATCTTCTACGGCCCTGGGAGGGGAGCCAAACTCCTGTTCAGGGGAGACCTCAGGCTCCATAGGCTCACCTTCTTCTTCCTCCTCCTCTTCCTCACCATGCTGCTCAGGAAAAGAGGGTGGGTTGGAAGGTGCAGGGGTCTGGACTGGGGACTGTGAAACCACAGGCAGCAGACCCTGCAAGGTTTGCAATATTTTTATTGCTTGTGCAATCTCTAAAGGAGAAGGCACAGTGGCAGGCATCACAGAAGTCCCCTTTTCACAGGGGGTTCAGTTTGCTTTGTCTCCTTTAGTTTTTTTACCTGGAACTGAAGAGCTAGCTGGTTCAGAGGGTCTCTTTTTACTCACATCAGGGGTAGAAATAGTAGAAGTTGTGGTGTCATCCACAGGCTCTGAGGGTTTCGGTTGGTCAGAGCCAGAGGGGCCCTTTAATCTCTTATTTAATCTCTCCAGATGTTTTTCCAATGTTTTCTCTGGAAAAGATTTACAAACGTCACAATTAGTTTTCAAATGGTCAAAGCACAGGCAGAAAACACAAACAGAGCGCGTATCTGCCTTGGCAAAGACCTCGCCACACTCAAAACAATTTTTAAAACCAGCTTCCCCGGTTCTCTTTTTAGGTTTTTCTGACATAATGAAGAGAAACCGCAACCCCAAAACACTAAAGGTTTTTAAATTCAAAAAACAGCAAATTTATTTGTTGCGGTCGGTTCAGGAACCAATCAGAGAAACCAAGCGGAACCGGGAACCGATAGAAATAGAACCAGGATTAGTGGTTCGAAACCAAAGTTATTAGTTCTAAAAAATAAAGATTTTAACACACAAAACTTACAGAAACTATTAAACAAATGGGGAAAAAGCCCTGAAACTAACTAAAGGTACCTTGGTTCCTCAACTATTATTCCGAACCGTGAGAAACCGAGAAAACAGCACAAAACTAGCTAAATAAACTAACGGTTATTAAAATAACACTGTTAAGAGGCAGCAAATGAAAATAAATGGAAAATACTTAAGTATTTGTTATTAATAAAGGCTTCTCTGACTAGATGATGAAGAGGAAATCTTCAGGTGTCTGGTCTTGACATGCGGAGAGAGAAATCTGAGGGTTAGAATGTAGGCAGTTGATAGGTGGCAGCATTTGAAAAGTGGCTCATGCCAACGATTCCATCATTAGCATAGCATTCTATCTCCAGGCAGATCTGACCTTAAAGGTATATTGCAGAAGAGTTAGGAATATTGGAGTAGTCCTGGGGTGAGAAGAAAAAATTGCTCACCTTAGTAATGTTTCTTCTAATGGAGTCTTGCTGTATTCTGACAGTAGCAGTAAGTCCCAACCTTTGAACTGCCCTGGAGATGAAAGAGTTAACTTTCCATGCCAGGCATGGAATGCTGAGCTCGAGCTCGGTTGAGACTCTGTCTGTTGCTGTTTGAACTCAAACCATCAGATCTTTATGAGCTAAAACTCACTGAGGTCCTGTGTGGAAGCTGTAAACCTACACTAGCCAACTGGCTACTAGCATAATAACAAATTTTTGGTCTCAAAACAAAGACTCAAGTCAGGAGACCCAAAAATGAAATAACACAACACCCACTCACCCAAAGAAAGGGTGATAACAAAAAAAGGTGGGGCACCTCCTGAGTGCCAACACTGCCACTGCCCACCCACATCCCAAAAAACAAAGGTTCTGAGAGGGAAAGGTAGGGGAGTCAGAATACAGCAAGACTCCATTAGAAGAAACAACATTACTAAGGTGAGTAATTTTTCTTCAAATAACATGAAGTCTTGCTGTATTCTGACAGTGCAGACTACCTATGCATCTTCCATGGAGGAGGGACAGAACCTACTTAGGAAATAGGCTCTGAAGCACAGCTGTGTTAAACTGAGCATCACTCCTAGCCTGGATGTCCAGGGAGTAATGCTTGGTGAAAGTGTGAACTGTTTTCCAGGTAGCTGCTTGACATATTTCTAGAATAGGGATATCCCTGGCAGCAGCCAGGGAAGCAGCTGTGCCTCTGGTAGAGTGAACCCTCAGGCCTGAGGGTGGAACCTTACCTAATTTTTCATAGCAAAATTGTATGCAAGAGACAATCCACCTGGCAATGGATCTTTTAGTGGCAGGTTTCCCTTTGCCTCCCTCACCATAAGTGAGGAACAATTGGAGGGAGTCAAACCTATGACCCTTGGTGCATTCTATATAGTAGCTAAGGGCTCTTTTCACATCTAGGCTGTGCAGCCTTCTCTCACCAGAGGAAGAATGGTCAGTGAAGTACACAGTAAGAGACATAGATTGGTTAAGGTGGAAGTCTGAAACCACCTTAGGCAAAAAATTCCTGTTAGTCCTTAGGACCACCTTATCCTTATGGAAGGAAATAAAGTCAGGCTCCACTGACAGGTCTTGCAGCTCACTTATGCTCCTGGCAGAAGTGATGGCCACCAGAAACACAGTTTTCCAAGTCAAGTACTTAAGCTCTGCTAAGGACAAAGGCTCAAAGGGGGGTTGCATAAGCTGTGCAATGCAAACATTAAGATCCCAAGCAGGGGCAGGATCCCTGAATGGAGGATTAGTATGAAGCAATCCCTTGAAAAACTTGGAGAAAACAGGGTGAGCTGAAAGAGAAGAGGGCTTACCTGCTGAAATGAAAGCAGAAACCGCTGCCAGGTGCACCCTTAGTGTGGCTGGTTAGCTATTGAGATGAACCATGTAGTCAAGTACTGTGGGCAGATCAGCAGACTCTAGGGAAATATGCTTCCCAGAGCACCATATGGAAAATCTTTTCCACTTGGAATTATAAGTGGTTCTGGTGGAAGGCTTCCTAGAAGCCTTCAGAATATCCATAAAACCTTGGGAGAGGTGTAAATCAGCAAACTCTAACTCTTCAAGAGCCAGGCCTTGAGATTGAGAGATTTGAGATTTGGGTACCAAACCCTCCCCTGAGCACAAGTTAACAGGTTGTAATTCCTGGGAAGAGCCAGGGGAAGATGGACTGATAAGAACAATAGGAGAGGATACCAGGGTTGTCTGGCCCAGTCTGGAGCAATCAGGATCACATTGCAGGGTTGAGACCTGATTTTGACTAGCACTTTGAACAGGAGAGGGAAGGGGGGGAAAGCATGCAGGAACTTCCCTTCCCAATTGAGAACTAAGGCATCCAGGGGGACTGAGCCCAACACTGGGGGTCTGCAGCAAAAAAGGGGAAGTTGGTGATTGTCTGGGGCTGCAAAAAGATCTACATGTGGGGTGCCCCATCTGGAGAATATCACCTCCAAGATCAAGGGATCCAGTGACCATTCATGATGGCCCTGAGATATCCTGCTGAGAGCATCTGCCAGGACAGTGTCCTTGCCTGGGAGGTGTACTGCTGAGAGGGAGGTGTTCAGAGAATAAGCCAGGGACTACAACTTCATCCCTTCTGTGCACAAGGCCGTAGACTGAGTGCCTCCTTGTTTGTTGATGTACCACATTGTGGTGGTATTGTCTGTTCTGATCTGAATAAGTTTGTTCTGAACAGACTTGGAAAAAACTTGAAGTACTAGAAAAACTGCTCTGAGCTCCAACAGACTGATGTGGAGCACAGATTCCTGAGGGGACCACAACCCTTGGGTGGTCAGGTCACCCAAGTGAGCCCCCCACCCCAAGAGGGAGGCATCTGTAGTAAGGATTAGAGAGTGAGACTGAGTGACAAAGGGAACTCCTTGTCTCAGATTGTTCAGATCCTGCCACCAGTGCAAGGCCTGGATAAAGGTTCGAGTCACTGGGATCAGTTTGGTCAGAGGGTCCCTTTTCTGAGACCAGAAGGCCCTCAAATGGAACTAAATGTCCCTCATCTGAAATCTTGCTCCCTGCGCCACTGCTGTAGAAGCAGCCATGTGCCCCAGGAGCTGCAGAAAATACCTTGCTGGTCGAGACACCTGTAGGGTGAAAGAGGAGGCCAGAGTGATAAGGGTCCTTGCCCTGTCCAGGAGAAGGAAGGCTCTGGCCCTTTCTGTATCTAGCTCTGCACCTATGAAGGTGAGGAGCTGAACAGGCTCTAGAACTGACTTTGACAGATTCAGAAGGAAACCTAGAGAAGTGAGCAGTTGCTGAGTTACCTGTAAGTGTAACTTGACCTGGTCTGGGGACTGGCCTACTATGAGCCAGTCATCTAGGTATGGGAAGATGGCAATCCTTTGCCTTCTCAGAGAAGCAACTACTACTGCCAGACATTTTGTGAACACCCTTGGAGCAGAGGTTAGTCTGAAGGGCATTGCTTGGGCAGAGTTTGGAATTCTGATTTTGAAAGCAGCACAAGGGAAGTCACAGAGTTAGGAATTCTGATTTTGAAAGCAGCACAAGGGAAATCACAGAGTTTGGAACTGTTTGATTTTGAAAGCAGCACACGGGAAGTCACAGAGTTTGGAACTGTCTGTTTTTGAAAGCAGCACAAGGGAAATCACAGAGTTTGGAATTGTCTGATTTTGAAAGCAGCACAAGGGAAATCACAGAGTTTGGAACTGTCTGGTTTTGAAAGCAGCACAAGGGAAATCACAGAGTTGGAACTGTCTGATTTTGAAAGCAGCACAAGGGAAATCACAGAGTGTGGAACTGTCTGACTTTGAAAGCAGCACAAGGGAAATCACAGAGTTTGGAACTCAGTGCTTTGGCTTCTCAGAAGGAACTAGAAGGGGGCAAGGTCAGATCTACAGTACGGTAGCTTCTTCTTGTTTTACATTGTTTCTTGTGGATTCTACTTGGTAGAAGGTTATTTCTTTTCTTTCTTACTACTAAGGCTAGCAGGGTATTGTTTGGGGCTGTTGGAATTTTGAAACCTGTTTGGTAGCTATAAGTGGGCTCATTTGTTTGATTCACTGTGTGGAGGCTGCATTTGTAGAGACCTATTTCTTCTGTTTTAAAACATAATCGGTTGGATTTAACTGGGTCTGTTTCTTTGAATTGAGACATATATCTTCTAATTCCAAGCCTATTTTGATGTGTTGTTGGTGAAGCTGTTTGACTTGGAGTCATGTTTCTTTGGGTAGCAAACCTATTTTGGGGGCTTTGAGTAGAATTGTGATTCACTGTTGCTGGCTTCACTAGCTGCAAAGTTTGAGTGCAGAGTGGGGGAAGGGTGCTAATGGTTTGACCAGAGGCCTCAGCTACCTGATTGTTTCTGGAAGACTTGGGCTGGTCCCACCCTTGGTCCATTATTTCCTTTATATCAGGGGTTCTGACATCACTTCCTCAAACAGGCAAAGGATATGCACCTGTCATAGCACGAAAGCAGACATCCCAGAAAGGAACAGAAGCTGGAAGAGGTGACTGCTCTATCAGTGAAGGAAGTAAATGCAAATCTAGGAGCTTTCATTATTTCTTCATTGATATTGCATTGGGGAAAGGAGGAGTAGGAGTTTGAAGAAGGTTGTGCAATGGCTACTTTAAAGTCTGTTTTGAGTGTGGCTAGGAAGGATAGGAATATAAAAAGAAGTTGCTCAATACATCTAAACATATGCAACAAAGGAGATAAGGGAAATAAAAGAAAATGTTTTGCACTGATAGAGGAGGGAGAGGGGAGACCTGGGGGAGTGTTTAGTGTCCTGCATCTGGAAGGGTTGGGGGTCGCTGGTGGGCAATGACAGCAATGGGTAGGGTGGTAGGCTGCAACAACTGCGGTGCATCAGTCTTTCTAAAAATTGCCTGGAGTGTGGGAGGATGTTTAGTGTGCAACCACATAGAAAAACTTAGAAAGGAGACTGAGGGTCTGCAGGAAGAACTAAGACAGGCAAGGCAGATTGGGGGTGGGTTTAGCCCAGTACTGGAGGGAGGAAGAAGGGGAGATGAGGGAGGGCGATTAAGCCAACAGTAGGAGGAGAGGGTCAGAAGAAGGGGAAGAGACAAAGCAACGAAGCTAGGAAGGACAACTGCCGGGAAACCAGGCCAGGAGACAAAAGACAAATGGAAGAAGGAGATAGAGACTTGGAGGGGAGGTGAAGAAGTGGCAAAAGTCATGGAGTGGAAAGGAGAGAACAGGTTACTATGAAGAGAGAGGGAGCGGACATTTGTGAAGGGCCTTCAGAAAATAGTTGTGCACTGCTAGAGAGGAAGAAGGTGGAGGAGGGAAATGATGAAATTAAAGGAGTAATTGATAAATGCCTGGACCAAACTGGAGCGGGGGAAGTTCTGGGAGAATTGTAACAGGGGTAAAAGGGGGAAATAATGTGCAGGAGGAAGAAGAGGAGCTGGAAAAAAGAGAGGGAGATGAATGGAAGCAAGCAGGGAGTAAGAGGGTGGAATCTTAGTGCTGGGGAACTCAATACTAAGAGGGTTAGTGGGGAGCAAGGGGAGAGGCATAGTCAGCATTTGGGTGGAGGCCATGCCAGGAATGACAGCGGAAAGGTGGGACAGTCTGTTCCTGAAATATGCTAGAAAGGGTAGGGACAAGCCTCATTTAATTATACATCTTGGGACAAACGACCTGGCTGACAAGACAGTAGTTACAGTCCAGAGGAGGTTTGAGGAACTAGCACAATTATGTGAGGGGGCAGGAAGATCAGTAACTTTTTCAGAGATACTTCCCATGCCAAAGGCAAGCACAACAAGAAAGCTGAGAATAGAGGAATTTAATGGATGGCTAAGAACCTGGTGTTGTGCTAAAGGGTATGGGCTGTTGGGGGAGTGGGGAGGGACCTGGGAGGACAGTAGTCTGTATGCCAAGGACAGACTACACTTGAGTGAGGAGGAAAGAAAGTGTTGAAACAGAGGATGGAGGAGTACATAGAGGAAGTTGGGAATTTAAACTAGGAGTGGGGGTGGCAGTTGGGGAGAGACATGCAGAGACCACAGGTTGAGAAACCATATGATCTTATCCCCATAACAGTGACAAAGGACAAATGGCACACTGTTGGTGATGCTAGGAAAGGAGGGCAGATGGGAGTTGGGAAAAGGTGGAAGGTGGTTACCTTTAATGCTAGGAGCCTTGGGAGGAAAACCTGCAGAGTTACAGGTTCTCATGGCAGAGGGAGAGGTGGACATTGCAGTCATCACGGAACATGGGCCACCCAATACAATGATTGGGACCTGTCTGTACCAGGGTACAGATTATTTCGTAGGGACAGGGTGATTGGGAAAGGAGGGGGGGGTGGCACTACATGTGAAGGAAGGACTGAAGTGTGTAAGGGAAGAAGTGGAGGAGGGTAGTATGAAGTCACTTTGGATACAAATCCAGGATTCCAAGAATAGGATTCTTAGAATGGGAGTGGTGTACAGGCCACCATCTCAGACAGAGGAGTTAGACAGGGAACTAGTGGGACAGATCAGGAGGACCTGCGAGAAGGGTAGTGTGGTGATTGTGGGGGACTTCAACATGCCAGGACTGGACTGAAGCACCCCAACAACCAGGAACAGAAGGGAGCAAGTACTGCTGGATGCCTTCCAGGGCAGCTTCCTGCTACAAATGGTCAGTGAACCAACCAGGTTAGGAAATATCCTTGACCTTGTGCTGGCAAATGGGGACTTTGTGAGAGAACTTACAGTGGAGGAACCGCTGTCAGGGAGTGACCACCGCTCAGTATGGCTCACATTGGATATGGGCAAGGAAGGAGTGTAATCTGGCACAATAGTGCTGGACTTCAGGAGGGCCAACTTTGAAGGATGGGGAAGTGGTAAAGGGCACATGGCCAGAATTCAATCTAGTATGGACACTAACCAGAGGTGGGAGCTCATAAAGCTGGGGATTGAGGAGGCAACCAAAACCTGCTGCAAAGCCCAGAGCAAGAAGGCTAGGGCTAAGAAACCGATCTGGTTGAGCAAGGAGGTCATGGAAAAGGTAAGGAGGAAAAGAGCTATCTTTAGGAAGCACAAGAAAACAGGGAGGGGGAGGACAGGGAGGAGTACTTGACAGAATCGAAGGAGGTGACAAGGGCAGTAAGGGGAGCCAAAGCATCTACGGAACTCAGGCTGGCACAAGGCATTAAGAAGGGGAGAAGGACTTTTAAGTACATCAGGGAAAAAGGAGCTGTAAGGACCACATAGTAAGGATTAGGAAGGAGGGAGGTTGGGTGGAAGAGGTGCTATAAGGCGGAAGCACTAAATGACTACTTCTGCTCAGTATTTACTAAAGAGAAGAGGGGTGACACCAAGGTGGGAGAAATGGCAGAAGCAGGGGGAAGTGGTGACAGATGGGGAAATCATGGAGAGCAGAGTTCGAGAGGGTTTGAAGGCACTGAGGGTGGACAAGATGCCAGGCCCAGATGGCATCCACCCCAGGGTACTGAAGGAGCTGGCAGAGGTCCTTGTAGGACCTTTGGCAGACCTATTTAATGCCTCACTACATTCGGGGTGTGTACCTCAGGACTGGAGGATGGCTCACGTGGTGCCCCTCCACAAGAGTGGCCCCAAGGATGAACCGGAAAACTACAGAAAAGTGAGCCTCACATCCGTCGTGGGTAAGCTAATGGAGATTATCCTGAAGGAGAGGCTGATGGCCCTCCTAGAGGCCAAAGGACTACAGGACAGCAGACAGCATGGCTTCACATGTGGCAGATCCTGCCAAACCAACCTGGTCGAGTTCTATGACTGGGTAACTAGGCAACTGGACAGGGGCCATGCAGTGGATGTCATGTATCTGGACTTCAGTAAGGCATTCGACTCAGTGCCACAGGGAAGGCTGGGAAGGAAGTTAGTAGGCACAGGGGCGGGTGCAAAGCTGGTGAGATGGGTAGGAAACTGGCTGCAGGGAAGGCAACAGAGGGTGATGGTGGATGGGGAGCTCTCACACCCAAGGGCAGGGACGAGCGGTGTTCCACAGGGCACAGTGTTGGGACCAGTGTAGTTTGGGATATTCATTGCAGACATATCATGGGTCATCAAGAGCAAGATCAGTCTGTTTGCCGATGATACCAAGGTAGGCGCGGTCATGGATGACCTAGGGGGATGGAAGGGGTTGCAGGATGATCTGGCAAAGCTTGAAACCTGGTCAGACACCTGGCAATGGGGCTTTAATGCCAAAAAGTGCAAGGTGCTGCATTTTGGGATGAAGAACCCAAGGAGGAGTTACCAGCTAGGGGGAGTGCAGCTAGCCCAGACAGAGGAGGAGAAGGATCTGGGTGTGCTCATTACAGGATCAATGAACAACTCGGCACAATGTGGGAAGGCAGCTGCAAAGGCCAACAAAATGCTGGGTTGTTTTGCAAGGTTATCCTCGAGGAGGGAGGAGATTCTGCCACTGTATAGGTCATTAGTTAGACCACACCTGGAGTACTGCGTGCAGTACTGGCATCCGTGATCTGAAGAGGGACATTAAGTTACTGGAGGGTGCAGCGCAGATGACAAAGATGATCAAGGGGCTGGGGTCTTATCATCACGAGATGAGGTTGAAGGAGTTGAACATGTACTCATTGGAGGAGAGGGAGACGGGTGACATGATTGAAACCTTTAAATACATGAAATGAATAAACAAGACGGGTACAGAGGGGCTGTTCAAAGTAAGGAGGAGGGCCCAGGGCCATGATATGAGACTGGGCGTGGAAGGTTCAGGAGGAAGATGAGGAGACACTTTTTACAGAGAGGGTGGTGACTGGGTGGAATGCGTTACCTGCTGAAGTGGTATGCAGAACAGTGGACTGCTTCAAATGGGGATGGGACAGGACAAGGGGGAGGGTTATGAAGGGGAAGGGTGGAAGGGAGGGGCAGCTGCAGAATAAGGGGTGCTAGCTGCACATTCGAGCAGACTTGATAGACCTCTAGTCCTTTATCTGCTGGCAAATCTCATATGTTAGTATGTTCGTATGCTCTGAACTGGTAATGGCAGGAGGGCAACTCAAACCTGAGGTACTTTCGATGGGAGCTTCTGATAAGAATATGGAAGTAGGCATCCTTGAGGTCCAGGGACACTAGCCAGTTCCCTGGCCTTAGAGAGGGTAGAATTATTCCCAGAGTCACCATTTTGAGTTTTGGCTTTAAAAGGTGCTTGTTTAAATATCTGAGATCCAGGATGGGCTGCCATTCTCCTGTCTTTTTTGGGGTAAGGAAGTACCTGGAGTACAATCCTTTGCCCTGGTGTAGGGGTGGAACCCGTCCCACAGCTCTGAGAGCCAGAAGGGAAGAGACCTCTGCCTCTAAGGCGAGTGCCTCTGAGGGATTTGCAGGTGGAAAAGATCTGGCTCTCAGCTTTGGAAATTTTTTGAAGCTGAGAACCAGTCCCTGGCTTACTACTTCCAGGACCCACTTGTCTGATGTTAGAGACTTCCAGTCCTGGACAAAGTAAGCCAGCCTGGTCCCTACAGGTGGTGGAGAATCGGCTGTGGCAAACCCATCAGGGTGCCTGCTTGGCAGGGGGTTTGGCTGAGGGGTGGAAGCTGGTCTGCTTGTACCTCTTCTGCCTCTTCCTCTAAAGAACTCTCTGAGCATAGGCAGAAAAGGGAGGCCTGGGCTTGGTGGAAAGGCCTGTGAAAAGGCCTGCCCCTGCCCCTGGGATGCTGCCTTTGAGGAGTGGCCTGCCTTTCCTAGGCCTGGGCACTCCTATAGGTGGTCCTATACTCATCCATTTTCTTCATGTAATTCTCTGTTTGCTCCCCAAACAAAGAATTACCCACAACAGGAAAATCCATGGCCTTAGTCTGGGTATCCTGTGGCAGGCTAGTACATCTGAGCCAAGCCATTCTACGAAGTGCCAGATGTAGCCATGACTCTTGATGACACAACATTTGAGTCCACTGCAGCACAGAAGTGCACCTTGGATGCCTCAATACCATCAGCAGCCACCTGCTCCAGCTCCTTGGCAAGCTGGCCAGTGAACTGTTTTGCTAAAGCCATGACAGTATCCCATCTGGATTTCTGATACCTAGCAGTATAAGCCAAATAATTGGCCTGTCTGAGTCCCAAGGATGCTGCCATGTATTGTTTCTTTGCCATGGTATCAATCCTCCTGGAGTCCTTGTCTGGGGGTAGTGTAGCCAAGGGAATATTTGCCTTGTCACAGGCTGCAGCCTGCACTACTCCAACATGGCTGCATTGTTGTATAAGGATCTCCGTATCTGAGTCTGACAGTGTATACCTCTTGTCCATTCTTTTATCCACAGGAGGTATGGTGTTAGGAGTCTTTAAAATCTTAAATGTCTGTTTCCCAAAAGATTTGTGTAAGGGAATAGACAGCCTCCTAGACTCTGGGATATCCATCATTTCCACATAGTCAGGCTCCTCCTGGTCATCCACAGCTTCTTCCATAGGAAGCTGGAGGGTTTCAGCCACTTTTTTATAAAATATGAAATGGGAGGGGGACTCAGAAAGCTTAGGAGGAGACACTCCTGAAGGTCTGTCTGGGGAGATGTCCGGGTCAGTGGGCACATCCAGACTTTCAAAACCACATTCACTTTCCTCATATTCCTCTTCCTCCTCCTCCGGTTCATAAAATTCCTCTAAATCATACTCTTGAACCAGAGGAACCAGCCGAACCTAGCGCCTCCCTGATGGTGCCGGTTCGGTCGGAACCGGGGAAAGCGACTGCACAATTTTTATCGCATTGGCTATTTCTTCAGCGGTTGGAGAAGAAAGTTTTGGATCCACACCAGCTGATTTTTCCTTTCAAACAACATGAAGTCTTGCTATATTCTGACATATGCAGTGAGTCCCAACCTTCGAACTGCTCCGGAGGTGAAAGAGTTAACGTCCCATGCCAGGCACGGAACACTGAGCTCGAGCTCAGTTGAGAGTCTGTCTGTTGATTTTCAAACTCAAACCGTCAGATTCTTTACTCCGCCTCACTGAACAGTTCCTCCGGAGAGTTCTCCTTCTGCTCGGTTCATTTTGTCAGTTAAAGTATTGCTTTTCTCGGTTTTCGACCGAATTTAAACCGCAACTTGTCAGTTCAGTCTCTGTCTGTGGTATTTGTGAGTACTAGATAGGTTTTACATTAATTCTGTTCTGTGTGGAACTTGTAAACGGTTTATTGGTTTGGTTTGAACCGATCAAGTTGTTTAAAAAATCTTAATCTGTGATTTAGAGTGTGGTCACCGGTTCTTATCGGTTCTCAAAAAAAAAGATTTTATTACTTTTCTTTCCACGACCTGTGACACGGTTGGGAACCGATAAGAGGGTCTTACCTGGTGGATTGCCAAAAATGGGTAAGTTTGGATAGGACTGGCACTATGTCTGAGAAACCCAAAAGAAAAATCGGGCCCACTGGGTTTCAACACTGCAGTGTGTGTGGGGAAGTCTTTGCCAAGGCTGACCCCCACACAACCTGTGTTTACTGTCTGGGGTTTGACCACCTCAATACAGACTGCCAGATTTGTAAGAAGTTTCCTGCAGCTACCCTGGAGAGAAGAGTTGGTAGGCTCAGGGAAAGGGAGGCCAAAAAGTCTGCTGAACCGGATGGCCAGCCCGGTTCGGTTCCAACCGAACCAGAAGGAGTGCCCTCTGACCAGGGCGAGACTTCTTCGGGCAAAAGGAGATCCGACTCTGAGGAGTCAGTTCCAGCAAAAAGGACTAGGAAATCAGCTGGTGTGGGACCAAAACTTTCCTCTCCAACCGCTGAAGAAATAGCTAAAGCGATCAAAATTGTCCAGTCGCTTTCCCCGGTTCCGACCGAACCGGCACCGTCAGGTAAGCACCCGGTTCGCCCGGTTCCACCGGTTCAAGAATATGATTTAGAGGAAGTTTATGAACCGGAGGAGGAGGAAGAGGAGTATGAGGAAAGTGAATGTGGATTTGAAAGTCTGGATATGCCCATTGACCCGGACATCTCCCCTGACAGACCTTCAGGAGTGTCTACTCCTAGGCTTTCTGAGTCCCCTTCTCATTTTATGTTTTATAAAAAAGTGGCTGAAACCCTCCAGCTCCCTATGGAGGAAGCTGTGGATGATCAAAAGGAGCCTGACTATGTGGAAATGATGGACATACCAGAGTCTAGGAGGCTGTCTATTCCCTTGCATAAATCTTTTGGGAAACAGACATTTAAAATTCTAAAAACTCCTCACACTATACCTCCTATGGATAAGAGAATTTACAAGAGGTACACATTGTCAGGCTCTGATACGGAGTTCCTTACACAACAATGCAGCCATGTTGGAGTAGTGCAGGCTGCAGCCTGTGACAAGGCAAATATTCCCTTGGCCTCACATCCCCCCGGACAAGGACTCCTGGAGGATTGATGTCATGGCAAAGAAACAGTACATGGCAGCATCCTTGGGACTCAGACAGGCAAATTATATGGCTTATGTTGCTAGATATCAGAAATCCAGATGGGACACTGTCATGGCTCTAGCAAAACAGGTCCCTGGCCAGCTTGCCAAGGAGCTGGAGCAGGTGGCTGCGGATGGTATTGAGGCATCCAATCTGCAATTCCATGCCTCAGTGGACTCAAATGATGTGTCATCAAGAGTCATGGCTACATCTGTGGCACTTCGCAGAATGGCTTGGCTCAGATGTACTAGCCTGTCACTGGATACCCAGACTAAGGCCATGGATTTTCCTGTTGTGGGTAATTCCCTGTTTGGGGAGCAGACAGAGAATTACATGAAGAAAATGGATGAGTATAGGACCATCTATAGGAGTGCACAGGCCAAGGAAAGGCAGGCCACTCCTCAAAGGCAGCTTCCCAGGGCAGGGGCAGGCCTTTTCATAGGCCTTTTTACCAAGCCCAGGCCTCCTCTTCTGCTTATGCCCAGAGGGGGTTCTTTAGAGGGAGAGGCAGACAGGGTACAAGCAGACCTGCTTCCACCCCTCAGCCCAAAGCCCCTGCCAAGCAGGCACCCTGATGGGGTTGCCAGGGCCGATTCTCAGCTACCTGTATGGGGCAGGCTGGCTTACTTTGTCCAGGACTGGGAGTCTCTGACATCAGACAAATGGGTCCTGGAGGTAGTAAGCCAGGAACTGGTTCTCAGCTTCAAAGTTTCCAAAGATGAGAACCAGATCCTTTCCACCTGCAAATCCATCAGAGACACTTGCCTTAGAGGCAGAGGTCTCTTCCTCCTAGCTCTCAGAGCTGTGGAAAGGGTTCCACCCCTACACCAGGGCAAAGGATTGTATTCCAGGTACTTCCTTAACCTAAAAAGACAGGAGAATGGCGCCCATCCTGATCTCAGATACTTAAACAAGCACCTTTTAAAACCAAAATTCAAAATGGTGACTCTGGGAATTATTCTACCCTCTCTAAGGCCAGGGGACTGGCTAGTGTCCCTGGACCTCAAGGTTGCCTACTTCCATATTCTCATCAGAAGCTCCCACCGAAAGTACCTCAGGTTCGAGCTGCCCTCAGGCTATTACCAGTTCAGAGCAATGCCGTTTGGCCTCACCTCTGCTCCAAGGGTATTCACAAAATGCCTGACAGTAGCAGTTGCTTCTCTAAGAAGACAAAAAATTGCCATCTTCCCTTACCTGGACGACTGGCTCATAGTAAGCCAATCCACAGACCAAGTCAAGTTACACCTACAGAGAACTCAGCAACTGCTCACCTCTCTAGGTTTCCTTCTGAATCTTTCAAAGTCAATTCTAGAGCCTGTTCAGCTCCTCACATTCACAGGCGCAGAGCTGAACACAGGAAAAAGCCAGAACCTACCTTTCTTTGGACAGGGCAAGGACCTGGTCTCTCTGGCCTCCTCATTCACCCTGCAGGTGTCTCGACCAGCAAGGCATTTTCTACTGCTCCTGGGGCACATGGCTGCTTCTACAGCAGTAGTGCAGGGAACAAGATTTCAGATGAGGGACATTCAGTTCCATTTGAGAGTGTTTTGGTCCCAAAGGAAAGACCCTCTAACCAAATTGATCCCAGTGACTCGAACCCTGATCCAGG
Source organism: Neoceratodus forsteri (assembly GCA_016271365.2). Lineage (NCBI taxonomy): Eukaryota > Metazoa > Chordata > Ceratodontiformes > Ceratodontidae > Neoceratodus > Neoceratodus forsteri. The sequence goes on from JADMNL010000026.1 coordinate 236,716,852, forward strand.
CCCTACAGTGGTGGCAGGATCAGAACAATCTGAGACAAGGGGTTCCTTTTGTCACTCAGTCTCACTCCTTAATCCTTACTACAGATGCATCCTCTTGGGGTGGGAGCTCACATGGGCTACCTCACCACCCAGGGTTGTGGTCCTCAGAAATCTCTGCTCCACATCAATCTGTTGGAACTCAGAGCAGTTTTTCTAGCACTTCAAGCTTTTTCCAAATCTGTTCAGAACAAAGTTGTACAGGTCAGAACTGACAACACCACCATAATGTGGTACATCAACAAGCAAGGGGGCACTCAGTCTATGGCCTTGTGCACTGAAGCAATGAAGTTGTGGTCTTTGGCTTACTCCCTGAACACCTCCCTTACAGCATTTCACCTCCCAGGCAAGGACAATGTCCTGGCAGATGCTCTCAGCAGGATTTCCCAGGGCCATCACGAATGGTCACTGGACCCCCTGGTCTTGGATGTGATATTTTCCAGATGGGGCACCCCACAAATAGATCTTTTTGCAGCCCCAGACAATCACCAACTTCCCCTTTTTTGCTGCAGGCTCCCAGTGTTGGGCTCAGTCCCTCTGGATGCCTTAGTTCTCAATTGGGAAGGGAAGTTTCTCTATGCTTTTCCCCCTTCCCTCTCCTGTTCAAAGTGCTAGTCAAAATCAGATCTCAACCCTGCAAGATGATCTTGATTCCTCCAGATTGGGCCAGACAACCCTGGTATCCACTCCTACTGTCCTTAGCAGTCCATCTTCCCCTGTGTCTTCCCAGGAATTACAACCTGTTAACCTGTGCTCAGGGGAGGGATTGGTACCTGAACCTCAAATCTCTCAATCTCAAGGCCTGGCTCTTGAAGAGTTAGAGTTTGATGATTTACACCTCTCCCAAGGTGTAATGAATATCCTGAAGGTTTCTAGAAAATCTTCCACCAGGGCTACCTATAATTCCAAATGGAAGAGGTTTTCCATATGGTGCTCTGGAAAGCATATTTCCCCAGAATCTGCTGATTTACCCACAGTCCTGGATTATATGGCCCACTTAAATACCTTGGGGCTGAGGCCAGCTACCCTAAAAGTGCATCTGGCAGCTGTGTCTGCTTTTATTTCAGCAGGCAAGCCCTCTTCTCTTTCAGCTCATCCTGTATTCTCTAAGTTTTTCAAGGGATTGCTTCACACCAACCCTCCATTCAGGGACCCTGCCCTCGCCTGGGATCTTAATGTTTGCATTGCTCAGCTTATGCAACCCCCCTTTGAGACTTTGTCTTCAACAGAGCTTAAGTACTTGACTTGGAAGACTGTGTTTCTGGTAGTCATCACTTCTGCCAGACGCATAAGTGAATTACAAGCTTTGTCAGTGGAGCCTGATTTTATCTCCTTTCATAGAGATAAGGTGGTCCTCAGGACTAACAGGAAGTTCTTGCCTAAGGTGGTTTCATATTTCCACCTTAATCAATCTATATCTCTTCCAGTGTACTTCACTGACCATTCCTCCACTGGCGAGAGGAGGCTGCACAGCTTAGATGTGAAGAGAGCCCTTAGTTACTACATAGAGCATACCAAGGGTCACAGGTTTGACTCCCTCCAACTGTTCCTCACTTATGGTGAGGTTGGTAAAGGGAAACCTGCCACTAAAAGATCCATTGCCAGGTGGATTGTCTCTTGTATCCAATTTTGCTGTGAAAACTGGGTAAGGTTCCTCCCTCAGGCCTGAGGGCTCACTCTACCAGAGGTACAGCTGCTTCCCTGGCTGCTGCTAGGACATCCTTATTCTAGAGATATGTCAAGCAGCTACCTGAAAACAAGTTCTCACTTTTACTAAGCATTACCCCTGGACATCCAGGCTAGAGTGATGCTCAGTTTAGACAGCTGTGCTTCAGAGCCTATTTCCATTCTGTCCCTCCTCCATGGAGGTACTGCTTTGTAGTCTGCATATGTCAGAATATAGCAAGAATTCATGTTGTTTGAAGAAAAAATTACTCACCTTTGTAATGTTGTTTCTTCTAATGGAGTCTTGCTATATTCTGACCTCCCCCCCGCCTGCCCCTCTCAGAACCTCTGTTTTTGGGATGTGAGTGGGCAGTGCAGTGTTGGCACTTAGTAGGTGCCCACCTTGTTGTTTTTCACCCCTCCTTTCTTGGGCTGACTTGGTGTTGTGTTTTTCATTTTTTGGGTCTCCTGACTTGAGTCTTTGTTTTGGGGCCAAAAAATGTGTTCTTATGTTTAGTAGCCAGTTGGCTAGTGTAGGTTTACAGCTTCCAAACAGGACCTCAGTGAGTTTAGCTCATAAAGATCTGACAGTTTGAGTTTGAAGAACGACAGACAGAGTCATAACCGAGCTCGAGCTCAGCATTCCATGCCTGGCATGGAAAGTTAACTCTTTCAGCTCCGGAGCAGTTTCAAGGTTGGGACTCACTGCTATTGTCAGAATATAGCAAGACTCCATTAGAAGAAACAACATTGCTAAGGTGAGTAATTTTTTCTTCTTGTTCTCTTAGCTGGAACTGACTCCTCAGAATCAGATCTCCTTTTGCCTGAAGAAGTCTCGCCCTGGTCAGAGGGCACTCCTTCTGGTTCGGTTTGAACTGAACCGGGCTGGCCATCCGGTTCAGCGGACTTTTTGGACTCCCTTTCCCTGAGCCTACCAACTAATTTTTCTAGGGTAGCTGCAGGAAAATTTTTACAAATCTGGCAGTCTGCATTGAGATGGTCAAACCCTAGACAATAAACACAGGTGGTGTGGGGATCAGCCTTGGGAAAGACTTCCCCACACACACTGCAGTGTTGAAACCTAGTGGGCCCGATTTTTCTTTTGGGTTTCTCAGACATTGTGCCAGTCCTAACCAAACTTACCCTTTCAAATGCAATCCGCCAGGCAAGACTCTCTTATCAGTTCCTGACCATGTCACGGGTTGTGGAAAAAACCGTAACAAAATCCGTTTTTTTTTTAGAACCGATAAGAACCAGTAACCACACTCTAAAATGTAAAATAAAGATTGTTTAGCAACTTGATCGGTTCAAACCGAACCGATGAACCGTTTACAAGTTCCGCACAGAATAGAAACAATATAAACCTATCTAGTACTCACGAATACCACAGATAGAGACTGAACCGACAGGTTGCGGTTTAAATTCGGTCAAAAACTGAGAAAAACGGTACTTTAACCGACAAATTGAACCGAGACAGAAGGAGAAATCTCCGGAGCGACTGTTCAGTGAGGCGGAGTAAAGAATCTGATGGTTTGAGTTCAAACAGCAACCGACAGAGTCTCAACCGAGCTCGAGCTCAGCGTTCCATGCCTGGCATGGAAAGTTAACTCTTTCATCTCCGGGGCAGTTCGAAGGTTGGGACTCACTGCTACTGTCAGAATACAGCAAGACTTCATGTTGTTTGAATATAACATTTTAGTCAGTTGTAAATTTAGTACCAAACTTGAAATGGACAGCCTCGCTACAGCCAGGTTGAATATTCCCCCCCCCCCAACAAACTGGTCATGCACTACAAGATGGGGTGGAGCAAGTCCGAAAGAACTGATCCCCAGCATGCTTTATTGTTGCTGGATATTCCCATGGGGACCACTAATGCTATTACAGAGGAAACCATGAGTAAGATCAAGTGTTTGGGAAAAGTTTCAGTGTGAGGGCGGCATGCGTACCTGTTTGAACAGACTATAATGACCATCATTTCATGTAGCATTCTTATAGGCCCAGAGAAAGTACACCCTGCCATTATGCCTGAGGATGGGGTGGAGGGTTATCCATGTACATAGTGGGCCATCTTCTCCTGTTGGGTTTTCCAAAGTGGAGGGATTTATGGAGAAATTGTTAAAACTATTAGCTGCTGAGGGACAGACTGTTGTAAATTTGCAAAGGGCCCTGGAGAATTATGGGGGATTACTCCCATACACTCTCCTCCAGCCTCTCCAGCCTTGCCTATGGTGTAACCCATTGCAGCGACCCCTATAGTGGTAGCCTCTGTATACCTGAACTCTTATCGCAGGCTCAGACTCTTTTCAGGTGCCATTCCTGTCACCATGGGGGAAGATGCTTTGGAAACCTGGTCCAAGAGTGACAATGTTCTTTGTCGGAAAGGCTTAAGAGACTTATGGAATCTTTATGGGACCCTGCACTTGAAGCCATCCATTTTCTCCAGCTCAGCAAGCCAGAGGCCTCTGCTGCTGAGTACCTATCTGCGTTAGAAGGAGTGTTTGGTAGCACCAAGTAAGGAGAGGATTTGATGTGGAAGTTTAAGTCCAGTAAGCAGTGAAAGAATGAACAACAATCTGCGTTTGTGACTCATGTAGAGTGGGCCTTGCAAAGGGTGCACTGAAAGGGGGGCATCACGGCTAGGGAGCTAAATCAAGTGAGGTTGGAACACATCATTAAGTCTGCTTGCTATTCAAGTGTACTTACATTGAAGCTAAAACTTCAGGACCACCAAGATAACCCCCCTTGAATACTGTTGGCTAATGATGGAAATTAAGGAGGCTGAGAATGAAGATGATAATTGGGACCCATATGCTGGTGTTGCACGAATTGTCCCTACCTTGGACTGACCCATTGAGAAAGAGGCCACCTTAGAGACCCAGCAAATCAGTGAACTGTTAAAGAAACTCAAAGAACTGAAATCCGGCAGCCAAGCTGTGGCAGACCTGGCTAAAACCCATGGTCTCTTCCCCTCTAATACTGAGACCACTTGCGAGGCTCAACCTACCAGTAAGGGGGACAAGGCACATGCTGCTGAATCCTGATCAGACAGTAGCATAGCAGAGGAGATGAGGGAGTTGTGAGCTATGGTGTGATTCCTTACTTATGCCACTCAACCATCTGCCCCCTAGAGGAGCTATGACAGAGCAAAGCCTGAACCTAAGCTGAAAGAGGCGTATAGGCCCCTACTCCCTGACTACTTTAAGCCCTGCAAGGATTCTACCCATTCTGCTGAACCCAGAACTAAAGTGTTTTGTTATCAGTGTGGAGAAAATGGGCACACTAAACGATCTTGCAGTGCTCCTGAAGACCTGTGGCGAGTCACTGCCAAATTGCTCAATCAGGTCCGGCAAAGCAACATAAAGCCACAGCATGGATCATCATACAAATCCTTTTCATCCAAGACCACAGTGAAAAAACCTGCCAAACCTGCTCCTCCAGACTGGTCTGAGATGGTGGGTCCTTCTATGGAGACTACGGTATACATTAATGGCATTCCATCCCAAGCTACACTAGACTGCAGATCTTAGGTTACTATTGTGTTTAAAGACTAGTACAACCAGTACTTGTCTGATCTCCCACTTCAGCCCCTCGAAGGACTTGATGTATGGGGTTTAAGTGACAAATCTTACCTGTACCTTGGTTATATATGACTGTGGCTATCCTTCCCTACTACTGTTCCTAGCGTGGATGAATTGATAAAGACATTGGCTTTAGTATGTCCACCAAACAAAATGTATGATGGCATTCCTTTGTTAATCGACACTAATGCCCATATGTTCATCAGATTAGCCCAGCTGTGCCAGGAGAAGCAAGCAAGGAGAACTGGACGAGCATTACACATCCCTGCCATGGTGCAGAGAGCATATGACCTACAGATGCAGGCTAAGGAGGTCAACAAGGATGAGCCAGTGGGAGTTGTATGGAAAAAAGACCCAACACCTCTTGTATTGCCACCAATGCTAACTGTACCATTAGTGGCAAACTGCAAATGAAAAATATGTCACTGATCAGATCCTCATGTTGGATGCCCCAGAGGGGAGGATGCTTCCAGATGGACTCCTAGTTAAACCTATTATCCTGCCTACCCAAGCTCATGCATATGCCCAGTGAGCGGGTGGTCCAAATTCAAAATGTGTCTGACTGGGATATTAGAGTCAACCAAGGTTGCACCCTGACTACAGTATATTACGCAAATACTGTTGTATTGCCTAGCAAGTGTTGTACTGAAGAGAATGACAAAGTAACTCCTGACTTGTTCAATTTTGGAGAGTCCCCCATTCCTGAAGAGTGGAAGAAAAAAGTTAGTTGAAAGCTGGTCCAGTGAAGCAGTGTTTCCACTTGAAAGAGTAGGTTGTTGAATGTATCACTGGAGTGGAACACTATATCAGGCTCCATGATGACAGGTCATTTAGCAAAAGGTCATGTCGATTGGCTCCAGTGGATATTGACGATGTTCAACACCACCTCCAAGAGATGTTAGCAGCTGGAATTATACAAGAATCATGTAGCCCTTATGCAACCCCCATTGTGGCAGTCTGAAAGAAGAATGGCTTAGTGAGGATGTGTGTGGACCGTATCACCCATGTAGAGCACTTATTATTGAGCGCTGCACTTTTAAGTGACTCAATAATAGCACTCTACATGACAGCGACTGGTGCAATGCGTCGCTATATCCTGTATAGCAAGTATAGCAAGGAGCTGTACTCAATATTACAGGATATAGGATCCTGTGTGGCCAATACCCATTAAGCTGCTCACATAGTGTAGTGGCGTACACCACCACTTGCAATGCAAGCAGACCCGGATTTGGGCCTGGCTACAGGGTGAATCTATTTTTTTTTATCCAATAACTTGCTCCGTGGTCCGCACCCCCTTGGAGTTGGTTATTTTAGTTCTGGGGGTGTGCAGCCCACCGCATAAAAATAATGTTTGTGTGTCTTTAGAGATTAGCGACTGCCATCTATTTGTGACAGTCGGTACAATATCCGTTGCCCTTTTTTTTTTTAATCTTTGTTTTTGCCAGGAGAGACACACTAAGCTGGAAGCTTGTTTACAGGTGTATCCTGGAAGCACAAGGAAGTTTGACTATTTTGACCATGGGCTCTTCTTTTTTTGCTTTATGTGGTAGGCGATCTTTCAGACTCACCTTTATCACAAAAAATCGTGTGAACAATATCAAACCCTTAACTGAAGGAACTTACCAGACCAATATACAATGCCTTGCATCCAAGATGTACTTGATTGCCTTAATGGGAGCCAGTGGTTTTCCATCTTGGACCCCAGAAGCGGGTATTACCAAATCCCGATGACACCGGAAGATAGAGAAAAAATCTACATTCATCTCTCCTTTGGGTTTTTATGAATTCTTACGTATAACCCAGGACATCTCTGGTGCACCTGCCACCTTCCAAAGATTAATGGAGCAAGCCATAGGAGGCATGAACCTCCTTGAATGCTTAGTTTATCTGGACAATGTCATTTTGTTTGGCAAGACACTTGAAGAGCATGAGACTCACTTGTTCAAGGTCCTGGACCTATATGTGTTACACACAGATGCTAGTTTGAAAGGACTTGGGGCAATGCTTTATCAGGAGTGTGAGAAAGGACTGCACCCTATGGCATTTGCTAGTAGAAGTCTGACACCATCTGAGAAGAATTACTCTGTGCATAAACTTGAATTTCTCACATTAAAATGGGTGATAGAGCTAGGGATATAGCTGAATACTTAGATGCCACTGATCTTCCTAAGCTAAGAGCCCCTGAAGGTGAATATCTTGGGAATTTAGTTACAGTGCAGGAAATGGTAGCTGCAATTGAGCAGCTTGTACCGGATAAGTCCCCCGGCCCAGACAGCCTTTCCAACAACCTGTACAAAAGCTGCTCACAAGAGCTTGCTTCCCTTTTGGTGGAAGTTTATAATTACTGGTTTGCTGAGGGGATGTCGGAATCCAACTTCCTCAATGCAATAATTACCCTTATCCCCAAGCCGAGGAAGGATCCCATATTTCCGGAAAGTTATAGGCCTATCTCCTTAATTATTACCGATGTCAAAATCTTAGCTAAGGTTTTGGCCATGAGATTTGGTCCGCTACTTCCCAGGCTTATCAGTAGGGAGCAGATAGGTTTCATGAAGGGTAGGTCCTCTGTGGACCATATGTGAAAGTTAATATATATCCTCTCGGCATCCAAGGATTCAAGCATTCCCTTTGTTTTGATCTCCTTGGATGCCGAGAAGGCTTTCGATAGAGTCTCCTGGGACTTACTTTTTGAAACCCTGGCCTACCTAGGTCTCCGCTTGGACTTTCTTAGATGGATCAGATTACTATATACATCACCATCAGCCCGGATTTGGTCTAAAAATGGGACACTGTCTGCTCCTTTTCTAATCCAGAGAGGGACCAGGCAAGGCTGCCCCCTCTCTCCACTATTATTCAACCTTTATCTAGAACCTTTAATTAGGAGATTGCTAACTTCTCCCAAGCTCCAGGGTGTTGAAATAGGATCACAAAGTTACTCCCTTTTTGCATATGCAGATGACCTTCTCTTACACATTCAATATCCGGCAACAGGTATTCCAGAACTCCTGACTGAGATAGGGCGGTTTTCTGCTATCTCCCACTATAAACTCAATGAGTCTAAAACAAAAGTCTTCCCTTTAAACAGTAATACTTCCCAGTCAGTGCTTGAAAACACCAATTTAATATGGGAATCCAAGTCCCTTGTCTATCCGGGGATTAAGATTGCCAGAGAGATCCCTACCATGCTTAAATTAAACATTACGGAATTATTGAATACAATTAAATCAAACCTAAACAGATGGGGAGATCTCCCTCTTTCTCTATGGGGAAGAAGAAAAAATTACTCACCTTAGTAATGTTGTTTCTTCTAATGGAGTCTTGCTATATTATAGACATTAGCAGTTTGTTCCAGCTCTAGAACTGCCCCGGAGTGAAATGGTTAAAACCATTCCAAAATAGAATTTTGGCACGAGAGCAGCTCTATCTGTGTCATTTCAAACTTGAACTGTCAGATCTTTACGAGCCAAACTCACTAAGGTCTGTGTGGAAGCTGTAACTCACACTCAGCCAAATGGCTACCTAAATAATAACAACCATTGATGGTCCCAACACCCAAGACTCAAGTCAGGGACCTGAAATACTAACACCATTCTAATAATAAGAAAATGGAACATAAGTATAATAAAACACACACACGCTTACACATACACACCCCCAAAGTCCCAAAGGGGACAAAATGCTAAACAGGACATAAGTAGTGCCCACACTAAGTTGCCAGCACCCCACCAAGTAGAGGTTCTGAGAGGGGCAGGTTGGGGGGGAGGTCTATAATATAGCAAGACTCCATTAGAAGAAACAACATTACTAAGGTGAGTAATTTTTCTTCAAACAACATGAAGTCTTGCTATATTATAGACATTAGCAGAATACACAGCAGTACCTCCATGGAGGAGGGGCAGAACCTACTTAGGGAATAGGCTCTGAAGAACAGCTGTGCTAAAGTGAGCATCTCTCCTGGCCTGGACATCCAGGGAGTAATGCTTGGTAAAGTGTGTACCGCTTTCCAAGTAGCAGCCTGGCAAATCTCTAATAAAGGATATCTCTGGCAGCAGCTAGAGACGCAGCTGTACCACTGGTAGAATGAGCCTCAAACTGGGGCTCTGCCCAGTTTCTGATAACAAAATTGGATACAAGAGACAATCCACCTGGCTATTGATCTCTTAGTGGCAGGTTTGCCTTTCTCAACTTCACCATAGGTAAGGAAAAGTTGGAAGGATTCGAACCTGAGACCTTTGGTACACTCTATATAATAACTAAGAGCTCTCTTAACATCCAGGCTGTGCAACCTCCTCTCACCCAAAGAGGAGTGATCAGTGAAAAATACTGGAATGGAGATTGATTAAGATGGAAATCTGAAACCACCTTAGACAAAAACTTCCTATTAGTCCTAAGGACTACCTTATCCCTGTGGAAAGAAATAAAGTCAGTCTCCACTGACAAGGCTTGCAATTCACTTATGCGTCTGGCAGAAGTGATAGCAACTAGAAAAACAGTTTTCCAAGTTAGGTACTTAAGCTCTGCAGAAGACAGAGGTTCAAAAGGGGGTTGCATTAACTGGGCAATGCAAACATTAAGGTCCCAAGCAGGGGCCGGTTCCCGAAAGGGAGGATTAGTATGGAGTAATCCCTTAAAAAACTTGGAAAACACAGGATGAGAGGAAAGAGGGGATGACTTTCCTGTGATACAAAAGCAGACACAGCTGCCAAATGAACTCTCAAGGTAGCTGGTCTGAGACCCAAGGAATTAAGATGTACCATGTAATCTAACAAAATGGGCAATTCAGCAGATTCTGGGAAATATTTTTCCAGCACACCAAATGGAAAACCTTTTCCATTTAGAACTATAAGTAGCTCTAGTGGAAGGCTTTCTGGAAGCCTTTAGGATCTCAAGAACACCCTGAGAGAGGTGTAAATCAGCAACTCTAACTCCTCAAGAGCCAGGCCTTGAGGTTGAGGGATTTGAGGTCCGATACCAAACCCTTCCCTGGGCATAAGTCAACAGATTGTGATTCCTGGGGAGGCACAGGGAAGATGGACTGTCAGAGACAGAAGGAGGGGTACCAGGGCTGCCTGGCCCATCCGGGCAATCAGAATCACCCTGCAAGGCTGAGATCTGATTTTGACTAGTACTTTGAATAGGAGAGGAAAGGGGGAAAGCATACAGGAACTTCCCTCCCAATCCAGAGGAAGGGCATCCAGGGGAACTGAGCCCAGCACTGGAGGCCTGCAACAGAACAGAGGAAGTCTGTGATTGTCTGGGGCTGCAAAAAGATCTATCTGAGGGATGCCCCACCTGGCAAAAACTATCCCCAGTACTTGAGGATCCAGGGACCATTTGTGATGGCCCTGGGAAATCCTGCTGAGGGCATCCACTAGGACATTGTCCTTCCCTGGAAGATGAACTGCTGTGAGGGAAGTGTTCAGGGAATAGGCCAGAGACCACAACTTCATTGCCTCGGTGCACAAGGCCGAAGACCGAGTGCCCCCCTGTTTGTTGATGTACCACATTGTTGTGGTGTTGTCTGTTCAGACTTGTATCACCTTGTCATGGACAGATGCAGAAAAAGCTTGAAGAGCTAAAAGACAGCTCTGAGTTCCAGCAAATTGATGTGGAGCAGAGATTCCTGGGGGACCAAACTCCCTGAGTGGAAAGGTCGCCCATGTGGCTCCCAACCCAGAAGGGAAGCATCTGTAGAGAGTCAAGTCGTGAAAAGGGGAAATGAAGGGGACCCCACTCTAATTGCTCTGATCCTGCCACCACTGGAGAGCTAGGATCAAGGTTTGAGTCACTGGAACCAACTTGGAAAGGGGGTCTCTTCTCTGAGACCAAAAGGTTCTCAAGTGAAACTGAATGTCTCTCATCTGAAATCTGGCTCCCTGCACAACAGCAGTGGATGCAGCCATGTGCCCCAGGAGCTGCAGAAAGTGTCTTGCTGGTCGAGAGACCTGCAGAGTGAAGGAAGAGGCCAGAGCCACTAAATTCCTAACCCTTTCTGGGGAAGAAAGGCCTGGCTAGCTTTAGTGTCCAATTCTGCCCCTATAAAGGTGAGTACCTGGACTGGTTCCAGAACCGACTTTGGTAGGTTTAGCAGAAAGCCCAGGGAGGTGAGAAGCTGCTGGGTGACCTGCAGGTGAGATTTTACTGTTCTGGGGACTGGTCTACAATGAGCCAGTCGTCTAGATAGGGAAAACAGCAATCCTCTGCCTCCTTAAGGGGCCACTGCCACTGCTAGAAACTTTGTGAATACCCTTGAGCAGAGGTAAGGCGAAGGCATTGCTCTGAACTGGTAATGACCTGAGGGCAGTTCGAATCTGAGGTACTTGATGGGATCTTCTGATTAGGACATGGAAATAGGCATCCTAGAGGTCCAGGGAGGCTAGCCAGTCCCCTGGCCTTAGGGAAGGTAAAATCATTGCCAGAGTTACCATTTTGAACTTTGGTTTCAAAAGATGCTTGTTCAGATATCTGAGATCTAAAATGGGCCGCCATTCTCCTGTGTTTTTGGGGTAAGGAAGTATCTGGAATATAGACCCCTGCCCTGATGCAGGGGAGGAACTCTTTCTACTGCTCTGAGAGCTAACAGGGATGAGACCTCTGTTTCCAGAGCGAGGGTCTCTGAAGCACTTGCAGGTAGAAAAAGTCTGCTTCTCAACTTGGGAAACTTGTTGAAGCTGAGAACCAGACCCTGGCTTACTACTTCCAGAATCCACTTGTCTGAGGTTAAAGAAGCCCAGTTCTGACTGAAGTAAGCCAGCCTGCCCCCCACTGGTACAGAAGAACCGGCCCTGGGCACCCCATCAGCATGTCTGTTTCACAGGAGCTTTAGGCTGGGGGGGTGGGAGCAGGTCTGCCCACCTCGCCTGCCCCTGCCTCTGAAGAAGCCCTCTGAGCAAAGGCAGAGGAGGTCTGAGTCTGGTAGAAAGGCTGTGAAAAGGCCTACCCCTCACCCTGGGGCATGCCTTTAGGAGTGGCTTGCCGCCCTTAGCCTGGGCACCTTGTAAGTAGTCCCATATTCATCCATCTTCTTCATGTAATTCTCTGTCTGCTCTCCAAACAGAGAATTTCCCACCACAGGAAAATCCATAGCCTTAGTCTGGGTATTCTGTGACAAACTAGTACACCTGAGCCAGGCCAACCTACTTAAAAGCTACAGATGTGGCCATGACCCCAGAGGAAACATCATTAACATCCACAGCAGCATGAAACTGAACCTTAGAGGCTTCAATGCCATCAGCAGCCACCTGTTCTAGTTCACTAGCCAGCTGGCCATGGGCCTGATTGGCCAATTGCATAACAGTATCCCATCTAGATTTCTGATACCTAGCTACATAAGCCATATAATTTGCTTGCCTGAGTCCCAGAGAGGCTGCCATATACTGTTTTTTTGCCATGGCATCAATCTTCCTGGAATCCTTGTCAGGAGGATGTGAAGCCAAAGGAATATTAGCTTTATCACAGGCAGCAGCCTGAACTACCCCAACATGACTGCATTGTTGAGAAAGGAATTCTGTATCAGGGCCTGACAATGTGTACCTTCTGTCCATCTTTTTATCTACAGGAGGCACAGAATTAGAGCTTTAAAATTTTAATTGTTTGTTTCCTAAAAGACTTATGTAAAGGAATAGACAATCTCCTAGACTCTGGAATATCCATCATTTCTACAAAATCAGGCTCCTCTTGCTCATCCACAGCCTCTTCTAAAGGAAGCTGGAGGGTTTCAGCAACTTTTTTATAAAACATAAAATGAGATGGGGACTCAGACAGCATAGGGGGAGATTCTAAAGGTCTGTCTGGGGAGATGTCCGTTCAATGGGCACACCCAGACCTTCCCAGCCACATTCATACTGTTCATAATCCTCCCCCTCCTCTGGTTCATAAAATTCCTCAATATCATAATCCTGAACCACTGGGACCGGATGAACCGACCTTTACCAGATGGTGGTGGTTCGGACGGACCCTGAGACAGTGACTGGACAATTTGTATGCTTTTTTATCTCTGCAGCAGTTGGAGAAGGAATTTTGACCCAGACCTGTTGATTTTCTTGTTTTCTTTACTGGAATTGGTTCTCAGAACCAGCTTTTCTTTTCCCGAGGAAGTCTGGCCCTGGTCAGAGGGCACTTCCTCTGGTTCGGTTGGCACCGAACCGGGCTGGCCATCCGGTCAGCGGACTTTTTGGCCTCTCGTTCCCTGAGCCTGTCCAATCTTTTTTCCAGGGTGGCTGCAGGGAAATTCTTACATACCTGGCAGTCTGACTGGAGGTGGTCAAACCCCAGACAATAAACACATGTGGTGTGTGTGGGTCAGCCTTGGCAAAGACTTCCCCACAAACATCACAGTGTTGAAACCCAGTGGGCCCGGTTTTTCTTTTGGGTTTCTCAGACATAATGCCAGCCTAACCAAAAACTTGCCCTTTTAACGGCAGTGCCAGGCAAGACACCCTTATCGGTTCCTAACCGTGTCACGGGTATTGGAAAAAAACGTAATAAATCCGTTTTTTTTAGAACCGATAAGAACCGGGAACCGCACTCTAAAATAGTAACTTTTAGTTTTAAATGAGTTTTAAACCCACTGATCGGTTCAAAAACAAACCGATAACTTACAAGTTCCACGCAGACAAAACCTTCATTTACTTACGGTTACTACAGATAGAGCTTGAACTGAACGGTTTTGCGGTTAAAATAAAACTATTCTCGGTTAAATCCAACTGAGAAAACACTTTTTAAACCGAGAAATGAACCGAGCAGAAGGAGAAATCTCCGGATCGACTGTTCACTGAGGCGGAGTAAAGAATCTGACAGTTCAAGTTTGAAATGACACAGATAGAGCTGCTCTCGTGCCAAAATTCTATTTTGGAATGGTTTTAACCATTTCACTCTGGGGCAGTTCTAGAGCTGGAACAAACTGCTAATGTCTATAATATAGCAAGACTTCATGTTGTTTGAAGAACCGGTAACCACACTCTAAATGACAGATTAATATATTTTAAACAACCTGATCAGTTCAAACTGAACCGATAACCGTCTACAAGTTCCACACAGAATAGAAATCAATATGAAACCTATCTAGGACACACAAATACCACAGACAGAGTCTGAACTGACCAGTTGCAGTTTAATTTCGGTTGAAAACCGAGAAAAACAATACTTTAGCCGACAAAATGAACCAAGCAGTAGGAGTAATCTCCAGAGTGACTGTTCAGTGAGGCGGAGCAAAGAATCTGACGATCAGAATCAGCAGATTCTGGGGAAATATGCTTCCCAGAGCACCATATGGAAAACCTCTTCGATTTGAAATTATAGGTTGCCCTGGTGGAAGGTTTCCTAGAAGCCTTTAGTATTTCCATTACACCTTGGGAGAGGTGTAGATCAGCAAACTCTAACTCTTCAAGAGCCAGGACTTGAGATTGAGAGATTTTAGGTTTGGGTACCAAGCCCTCCCCTGAGCACAGGTTAACAGGTTGTGATTCCTGGGAAGACACAGGGGAAGATGGACTGCTAAGGACAGTAGGAATGGATACCAGGGATGTCTGGCCCAATCTGGAGCAATCAGGATCATCTTGCAGGACTGAGATGTGATTTTGACTAATACTTTGAACAGGAGAGGGAAGGGGGGAGCATAGAGAAACTTCCCTTCCCAATTGAGAACTAAGGCATCCAGAGGGACTGAGCCCAACACTGGGGGCCTGCAGCAAAAAAGGGGAAGTTGGTGATTGTCTGAGGCTGGAGCAATCAGGATCATCTTGCAGGATTGAGATCTGATTTTGACTAACACTTTGAACAGGAGTGGGAAGGGGGGAAGCATAGAGAAACTTCCCTTCCCAATTGAGAACTAAGGCATCCAGAGGGACTGAGCCCAACACTGGGGGCCTGCAGCAAAAAAGGGGAAGTTGGTGATTGTCTGGGGCTGCAAAAAGGTCTATCTGCAGGGTGCCCCATCTGGCAAATAGCACCTCCAGGACTAGGGGGTCCAGTGACCATTCGTGATGGCCCTGGGAAATCCTTCTAAGAGCATCTGCCAGGACATTGTCCTTGCCTGGGAGGTGAACTGCCGTAAGGGAGGTGTTCAGGGAGTTGTTACGGCAGTTCACCTCCCAGGCAAGGACAATGTCCTGGCAGACGCTCTCAGCAGGATTTCACAGGGCCATCACGAATGGTCATTGGACCCCCTAGTCCTGGAGGTGGTATTTGCCAGATGGGGCACCCCGCAGATAGACCTTTTTGCAGCCCCGGACAATCACCAACTTCCCCTTTTTTGCTGCAGGCCCCCAGTGTTGGGCTCAGTTCCTCTGGATGCCTTAGTTCTCAATTGGGAAGGGAAGTTTCTCTATGCTTTCTCCCTTCCCTCTCCTGTTCAAAGTATTAGTCAAAATCAGATCTCAATCCTGCAAGATGATCCTGATTGCTCCAGATTGGGCCAGACAGCCCTGGTATCCACTCCTACTGTCCTTAGCAGTCCATCTTCCCCTGTGTCTTCCCAGGAATCACAACCTGTTAACCTGTGCTATGGGGAGGGTTTGGTACCCGAACCTAAAATCTCTCAATCTCAAGACCTGGCTCTTGAAGAGTTAGAGTTTGCTGATTTACACCTCTCCCAAGGTGTAATGGATATACTAAAGGCTTCTAGGAAGCCTTCCACCAGGGCTACCTATAATTCCAAATGGAAGAGGTTTTGCATATGGTGCTCTGGGAAGCATATTTCCCCAGAATCTGCTGATTTACCCACAGTCCTGGATTATATGGTCCATTTAAATACTTGGGCTGAGACCAGCCACCCTAAAAGTACATTTGGCAGCTGTGTCTGCTTTTATTTCAGCAGGTAAACCCTCTTCTCTTTCAACTCATCCTGTATTCTCCAAGTTTTTTTAAGGGATTGCTTCATACCAACCCTCCGTTCAGGGACCCTGACCCTGCCTGGGATGTTAATGTTTGCATCGCGCAGCTTATGCAACCCCCCTTTGAGCCTTTGTCTTCAGCAGAGCTTAAGTACTTGACTTGGAAGACTGTGTTTCTGGTAGCCATCACTTCTGCCAGATGCATAAGTGAATTACAAGCCTTGTCAGTGGAGCCTGATTTTATCTCCTTTCATAGAGATAAGGTGGTCCTCAGGACTAACAGGAAGTTCTTGCCTAAGGTGGTTTCAGATTTCCACCTTAGTCAATCTATCTCTCTTCCAGTGTACTTCAACGACCATTCCTCCTCTGGCAAGAGGAGGCTGCACAGCTTAGATGTGAAGAGAGCCCTTAGCTACTACATAGAGCATACCAAGGGTCACAGGTTTGACTCCCTCCAACTGTTCCTCACTTATGGTGAGTTTGGCAAAGGGAAACCTGCCACTAAAAGATCCATTGCCAGGTGGATTGTCTCTTGTATTCAATTTTGCTATGAAAAACTGGGTAAGGTTCCTTCCTCAGGCCTGAGGGTTCACTTTATCAGAGGTACAGCTGCTTCCCTGGCTGCTGCCAGGGACATCCCTATCCTAGAGATATGTCAAGCAGCTGCCTGGAAAACAGTTCACACTTTTACCAAGCATTACTCCCTGGACATCCAGGCTAGGAGTGATGCTCGGTTTAGTACAGCTGTGCTTCAGAACCTATTTCCTAAGTAGGTTCTGTCCTCCTCCATGGAGGTACTGTTGTGGGGAAATTGTATATAAATATAATATAGCAAGACTTCATGTTGTTTGAAGAAAAAAATTACTCACCTTAGTAATGTTGTTTCTTCTAATGGAGTCTTGCTATATTATGACCTCCCCCCCACCTGCTCCTCTCAGAACCTTGTTTGTGGGATGTGGGTGGGCAGTGCAGTGTTGGCACTTAGTAGTTGCCCACCTTGTTTTTTCATCCCCCCTTTTTTGGGGCGACTTGGTGTTGTGTTTTTCATTTTTTTGGGTCTCCTGACTTGAGTCTTTGTTTTGGGACCAAAAAGATGTGTTCTTATGTTTAGTAGCCAGTTGGCTAGTGTAGGTTTACAGCTTCCACACAGGACCTCAGTGAGTTTAGCTCATAAAGATCTGACGGTTTGAGTTTGAAGAACAACAGACAGAGATTCAACCGAGCTCGAGCTTAGCGTTCCATGCCTGGCATGGAAAGTTAACTCTTTCACCTCTGGAGCAGTTTGAAGGTTGGGACTCACTGACGATGCAAACATTAAGATCCCTGGAAGGGGCAGGGTCCCTGAATGGAGGGTTGGTGTGAAGCAATCCCTTAAAAAACTTGGAGAATACAGGATGAGCTGAAAGAGAAGAGGGTTTACCTGCTGAAATAAAAGCAGACACAGCTGCCAAATGTACTTTTAGGGTGGCTGGTCTCAGCCCCAAGGTATTTAAATGGACCATATAATTGAGGACTGTGGGTAAATCAGCAGGTTCTGGGGAAGTATGCTTCCCAGAGCACCATAAGGAAAACCTCTTCCATTTGGAATTATAGGTAGCCCTGGTGGAAGGCTTCCTAGAAGCCTTTAGTATATCCATTACACCTTGGGAGAGGTGTAGATCAGCAAACTCTAGCTCTTCAAGAGCCAGGTCTTGAGATTGAGAGATTTGAGGTTCGGGTACCAAACCCTCCCCTGAGCACAGGTTAACAGGTTGTGATTCCTGGGAAGACACGGGAAAATGGACTGCTAAGGACAGTATTAGTGGATATCAGGGTTGTCTGGCCCAATCTGGAGCAATCAGGATCATCTTGCAGGATTGAGATCTGATTTTGACTAATACTTTGAACAGGAGAGGGAAGGGGGGGAAGCATAGAGAAACTTCTCTTCCCAATTGAGGACTAAGGCATCCAGAGGGACTGAGCCCAACACTGGGGGCCTGCAGCAAAAAAGGGGAAGTTGGTGATTGCCTGGGGCTGCAAAAAGGTCTATCTGCGGGGTGCCCCATCTGGCAAATACCACCTCCAGGACTAGGGGTCCAGTGACCATTCGTGATGGTCCTGGGAAATCCTGCTGAGAGCATCTGCCAGGACATTGGCCTTGCCTGGGAGGTGAACTGCCGTAAGGGAGGTGTTCAGGGAGTAAGCCAGAGACCACAACTTCATTGCTTCAGTGCACAAGGCTGTAGACCGAGTGCCTCCTTGCTTGTTGATGTACCACATTGTGGTGGTGTTGTCTGTTCTGTCATTTAGAGTGTGGTTACCGGTTCTTATCGGTTCTAAAAAAAATGGATTTTATTACATTTTTTTCCATGACCTGTGACACGGTTGGGAACCGATAAGAAGGTCTTACCTGGCGGATTGCCATAAATGGGTAAGTTTGGTTAGGACTGGTACTATGTCTGAGAAACCCAAAAGAAAAACTGGGCCCACTGGTTTTCAACACTGCAACACTGTGTAAGAGACATAGATTGATTAAGGTGGAAATCTGAAACCACTTTAGGCAAGAACTTCCTGTTAGTCCTGAGGACCACCTTATCTCTATGAAAGGAGATAAAATCACGCTCCACTGACAAGGCTTGTAATGCACTTATGCATTTGGCAGAAGTGATGGCTACCAGAAACACAGTCTTTCAAGTCAAGTACTTAAGCTCTGCTGAAGACAAAGGCTCAAAGGGGGGGTTGCATAAGCTGAGCGATGCAAACATTAACACTGGGATTGTGCTCCTGGTTGGAGGTCTGTAACAAAACAGTGGTAGTTTGTGGTTCTCTGGAGAGGCAAAGAGGTCCACTTCTGGGGTACCCCACCTTCTGAATACTGAATTTGCCACTAGTGTGTTCAGTGACCACTCGTGGTGGCCCTGACTGATTCTGCTGTGGGCATCTGCCAAAAGAAAAAATTACTCACCTTAGTAATTACTTTTCTTCTCATGGAGTCTTGCTATATTATAACAATAGCAGTCAGCCACTGCAGCTGAACTGCCCCGGAGAGGAAGGAGTTAACTCCAGAGGATCTGGAGTTCTACAGCGCGAGGGCGCTCTGCCAAAGCTCTATCTGGCCAGTTTCAAATGAAACTGTCAGATCTTTATGAAGCTAACACTAGCAACAAGTCTGTGTGGAAAGCTCTACACTAGCCAAATGGCTACCTACTAGTAGTAATAACAATAGAAACAACAATAGAAACACCAATAACCATAATAACAATGAATAATGGTATTATTATTATTAGTTTTCCCTTGACAAGCACCATTAGGACCCCCTTCCCCAAAGACTCAAGTCCAGGAAGGGGCCAATATATTACCTAAACGAATAACCTAGTTCCCTAACCCTAAAAGAAAGAGGGTAAAGGGAAAAACTACAATGGCATGACACAGTGCTTGCACTAATTTGCCACCCCTACCCAAGTAGAAGTTCTGAGAGGGCAGGAGGGAGGGTGGTTATAATAAAGACTCCATGAGAAGAAAAGCAATTACTAAGGTGAGTAATTTTTCTTCAAACACCATGAAGTCTTGCTATATTATAACAATAGCAGATTACACAGCAGTACCTCCATGGAGGAGGGTCAGACCTACTTAGGAAATAGGCTCTGAAGCACAGCTGTACTAAACTGAGCATCTCTCCTGGACTGGACATCCAGGGAATAATGCTTGGTAAAGTGTGAACTGTCTCCACGTAGCAGCTTGACAAATTTCCAGAATGGAATGTCACCAGCAGCTGCTAGAGATGCAGCTGTACCCCTGGTGGAGTGGGCCCTCAGTCCTGAGGGGGGGTCTTTACCTAGTTTTTGGTAACAAAATTGAATACAAGAGACAATCCACCTTGCAATTGTCCTCTTAGTGGCAGGTTTCCCCTTGCCAACCTTGCCATAAGTAAGGAAGAGTTGGAGTGATTCGAACCTGTGACCCTTGGTGCATTCCAAATAGTAGCTTAAGGCTCTTTTGACGTCAAGCTGTGCAGTCTCCTCTCACCTGAGGAAGAATGCTCAGTGAAAATACTGGAGAGAGATGGATTGTTCAGGTGGAAATCTGAAACCTCCTTAGGCAAAAACTTCTAATAGTCCTGAGGACTACCTTATCTCTGTGGAAAGAAATAAAATCTTCTTCCACTGACAGGGCCTGTAATTCACTTATGCATCTGGCAGAAGTGATAGCCACTAGGAAAACAGTTTTCCAGTTAGATACTTGAGCTCTGCTGAGGACAGAGGCTCAAAGGGAGGTTGCATTAACTGAGCAATGCAAACATTCAGGTCCCAGGCAGGAGCTGGTTCCCGAAAAGGGGGGTTAGTATGAAGTAACCCTTTAAAAAACTTGGAAAACACAGGGTGAGAAGAAAGGGAGGCAGGCTTCCCTGCTGACACAAAAGCAGAGACAGCTGCCAGATGAACCTTCAAGGTAGCTGGCCTAAGGCCTAGGGAATTTAAATGGACCAAAATAGTCCAATAAAATGGGAAGATCAGCGGATTCTGGAATAATCTGCCTCTCAGAGCACCAGATGGAAAACCTCTTCCACTTAGAATTGTAAGTGGCTCTAGTGGAAGGCTTCCTAAGCCTTTAAAATATCCAGGACACCTTGAGAAAGGTGTAAATCAGCAATTCTAACCCTCAAGAGCCAGGCCTTGAGATGGAGGGATTTGAGGTCCGGATACCACACTCTCCCCTGTGCACAGGCCAGCAAGTCATGGACTCTGGGCAGGCTCAGGGCAGGGTGGACTGTCAAGGACAGAAGCAGAGGGTACCAGGGCTGTCTGGCCCAATCTGGGGCAATCAGAATCACTTTGCAGGGTTGAGATCTGATTTTCACTAGTACCCTGAAAAGAAGAGGAAAGGGGGGAAAGGCATACAGGAACTTCCCTTTTCAGTCCAACAGAAAGGCGTCCAGGGGGACTGAGCCCAGCACTGGAGGCCTGCAACAAAATAGAGGAAGTTGGTGGTTGTCTGGGGCTGCGAAAAGATCTATCTGAGGGGTGCCCCATCTGGCAAAGACAGACTCCAGCACCTATGGATTCAGAGCCCATTCGTGATGGCCCTGAGAAATTCTGCTGAGGGCATCCGCCAGGACATTGTCCTTCCCTGGGAGGTGAACTGCTATCAGGGAGGTGTTCAGGGAGTAGGCCAGAGACCACAACTTCATTGCTTCGGTGCACAAGGCTGATGACCCAGTGCCCCCTTGCTTGTTGATGTACCACATTGTGGTGGTGTTGTCTGTCCTGACTTGAACCACTTTGTTCTGGACAGAAACTGAAAATACCTGAAGAGCTAAAAAGACAGCTCTGAGTTCCAAAAGATTGATGTGGAGCAGAGATTCCTGAGGAGACCACACTCCTGAGTGGACAGGTCGCCTCATGAGCTCCCCACCCTAACAGGGGAGGCATCCGTGGTGAGGGTGAGGGAGGGAAATGGGAATGAAGGAACCCCTTATTTTAGATTGCTTCGGTCCTGCCACCAGTGGAGGGCCAGGATCAGAGTTTGAGTCACTGGGACCAGTTTGGAAAGGGGGTCCTTCCTTTGAGACCAATAGGCCCTCAAATGGAACTGAATGTCCCTCATCTGGAATCTTGCTCCTTGCACTACAGCTGTGGAAGCAGCCATGTGCCCCAGGAGTTGCAGAAAATGCCTTGCTGGTCGAGAGACTCGCAGGGTAAAGGAGGATGCCAGGGCAATGAGTCTGTCTACCCTTTCCGAGGGAAGAAATGCCCTGGCTATCTTTGTGTTCAATTCTGCACCTATGAAAGTTAGGACCTGAACTGGTTCCAGAACTGACTTTGGTAAATTTAGCAGGAATCCCAGGGAAGTGAGAAGCTGCTGGGTGACTTGCAAGTGGGATTTCACCTGATCTGGAGACTGACCCACAATGAGCCAGTCGTCCAGGTAGGGAAACACAGCAACCCCTTGCCTTCTTAAGTGAGCCACTACCACAGCTAGACATTTTGTGAATACCCTTGGCGCAGAGGTAAGGCCGAAAGGCATTGCCCTGAACTGGTAGTGGCCTGAGGGCAGTTCGAACCTGAGGTACTTTCAGTGAGAAGGCCTGATCAGAACATGAAAATAGGCATCCTTGAGGTCCAGGGAAGCTAGCCAGTCCCCTGGCCTTAGAGAAGGCAATATCATTGCCAGAGTCAACATTTTGAACTTTGGTTTCAAAAGATGCTTGTTCAGGTACCTTAAATCTAGAATGGGTTGCCATTCTCCTGTCTTTTTTGGGGTAAGAAAGTATCTTGAATATAGCCCCTTGCCCTGATGGCAAGGAGGGACCCTTTCCACTGCTTTGCAGTCCAGAAGAGAAGAAACCTCTGCTTCCAAAGCAAGGGCTCCTGAAGGATTTGCAGGTGGAAAATGTCTGGCTCTCATCTTTGGAAACTGTTTGAAGCTGAGAACCAGACCCTGGCCTATTACCTCCAGAACCCATCTGTCCGAAGTTAAAGACAGCCAGTTCTGGCTGAAATAAGCCAACCTGCCCCCCACTGGTACAGGAGAATTGGCCCTGGGCACCCCATCAGGGTGCCTGCTTGGCAGCAGCCTTAGGCTGAGGGGAGGGGGACGGTTTACTTGTGCCTCGTCTACCCCTGCCTCTGAAGAAACCCCTCTGCGCAAAAGCAGAGGAGGCTTGAAATTGGTAAAAAGGCCTGTGGAAAGGCCTGCCCCTACCTCTGGGAGCATGCCTTTGTGGAGTGGCATGCCTCTCCTTAGCCTGGGCACTTTTGTAGGTAGTTCTGTATTCATCCATCTTTTTCATATAGTTTTCTGTTTGTTCCCCAAACAGAGAATTTCCCACTACAGGAAAATTCATAGCCTTTGACTGAGTATCCTGGGACAGATTAGTGCATCTGAGCCATGCCAACCTACGGAAAGCTACAGAAGTGGTCATGACCCTAGAGGAGACATCATTAACATCAACAGCAGTATGAAATTGAACTTTAGAGGCTTCAATGCCATCAGCAGCCACCTGTTCCAACTCACTAGCCAGCTGGCCATGGGCCTGCTTGGCTAACTGCAATATTGTGTCCCATCTAGATTTCTGATATCTAGCTACATGCCATATAATTTGCCTGCCTGAGTCCCAAAGAAGCTGCCATATACTGTTTTTGCCATGGCATCAATCTTCCTGGAATCCTTATCAGGAGGATGTGAGGCCAGGGAATATTAGCCTTGTCACAGGCTGCAGCTTGTACCACACCTACATGACTACACTGTTCAGTGAGGAAGTCTGTATCAGAGCCTGACAAAGTATACCTTCTGTCCATTTTTTATCTACAGGAGGGACAGAATGAGGATTTTTAAAATCTTTGTTGTTTGCTTCCTAAATGACTTATGCAAAGGAATAGACAACCTCCTAGACTCTAGTATATCCATCATTTCTACAAAATCAGGCTCCTCTTGTTCATCCACAGCCTCCTCTAAAGGAAGCTGGAGGGTTTCTGCAACCTTTTTGTAAAACATAAAATGAGAAGGGGACTCAGACAGAATAGGAGGAGATTCTAAAGGTCTGTCTGGAGAAATGTCTGGTTCAATGGGCACGTCCAGA
This sequence comes from Neoceratodus forsteri, assembly GCA_016271365.2. Lineage (NCBI taxonomy): Eukaryota > Metazoa > Chordata > Ceratodontiformes > Ceratodontidae > Neoceratodus > Neoceratodus forsteri. The sequence continues at coordinate 236,740,521 of JADMNL010000026.1, forward strand.
CCCTCCCAGCCACACATATATTGATCAAATTCCCCCTCCTGTGGTTCATAAAATTCCTCAACATCATACTCCTGAACCACTGGAACTGAACGAACCAACCTTTACCAACTGTTGGTGGTCTCGACAGGTCCCTGAGACAGTGACTGGACAATCTGAATGGCTTTAGCTATCTCTGCAGCAATTGAGAGACAATTTTGGACTCCAAACCTACTGATTTCTTTTGTCTTTAACTGGGACTGGTTCATCTGAACCAGCCTTCTTTGCCCGAGGAATCTCGCCTGGTCAGAGGGCACTCCCTCTGGTCCAGTGTGTGCTGGACTGGGCTGGCCATCTGGGTCAGCGGACTTTGGCCTCTCGCTCCTGAGCCGCCCAATCTCTTTTCCAGGGTGGCTGCAGGAAATTTTACACACCTGGCAGTCTGACAGGAGGTGGTCAGCCCCCAGACAATAGACACAAGTGGTGTGTGGGTCAGCCTTGGCAAAGGCTTCCCCACAGACATCACAATGTTGAAACCCAGTGGGCCCGGTTTTTCTATTGGGTTTCTCAGACATAATGCCAGCCTATCCAAAAACTTGCCCTTTTGATGGCAGTGCCAGGCAAGACACCCTTATCGGTTCCTAACCGTGTCACGGGTATTTGAAAAAAACTATTTAAAACCAGGTTTTTAGAACCGATAAGAACCGGAACCACACTTAAAAGCCCAACCAAACACTTCAAAACGTTAAAATCAGCAAACCGATCGGTTCAAAACCGAACCGATAATTGAATTTCCACACAGACTTTAAATTTGTACTTACGGTTTACCAGATAGAGCTTTTAACTGAAATGCGGTAAAATAAATACTTTTTGCCGGTTCAAATGAACCGAAAAATACTCGCTTGAACCAAGAATGAACCGAGCTGAAGGAGCTGATCTCCGGAGCGACTGTTCAGTGGAGCGGAGTAAAGAATCTGACAGTTTCATTTGAAATTGGCCAGATAGAGCTTTGGCACAGCGCCCTAGCGCTGTAGAACTCCAGATCCTCTGGAGTTAACTCCTTCCTCTCCGGGGCAGTTCAGCTGCAGTGGCTGACTGCTATTGTTATAATATAGCAAGACTTCATGGTGTTTGAATGTTGTCCTTCCCTGGGACATGGTCCACTTGAAGGGTTACTTTTAGAGAGTATGCAAAATTCCATAGTTTCATGGTCTCTGAGCACAGAGAGTCTGATCTTGTACCCCCTTGCTTGTTTATATAGTACATTGTTGTGGTGTTGTCTGTTCTGACCTGTACCACCCTGCCTGGTGCTAAGTGAGTAAAGGCCTTTAGAGCTACGAGTACAGCTCAGAACTCCAAGAGATTTATGTGCAGAAGGGATTCTGCCTCAGACCAAGTCAAATGAATGGTATGTTCCCCCATGTGGGCGCCCCATCCCAGTAGAGAAGCATCTGTTGTGAGAACAAAGGAAGTGTTCTCTTTTTGGAAAGGGATACCTTGCCTTAAGTTGTCTGAATTTTTGCACCACTGTAAGGCTTGAATAACAGCCTCTGTTCTGGGATGAGTTCTGACATCTTGTCCCTTCTCTTTGACCAGTGGGACCTGAGATGAGACTGTAAGTCTCTTATTCTGTATCTTGCCCCTGAAACTGTACCTGTTGCTGAAGCTATATGGCCCAGAATCTGCAGATAGTGTCTTGCTTGGCATGGCTGATTTAGTTTAAAAGAGGTAGCCAGGTCAAAAATACTTTGCACCCTGTCCTGTGGTAGGAAAGCCCTTCCCTGAATAGTATCCAGCTCTGCTCCTATGAATTGAAGCACATGAACAGGGTAAGAACAGACTTTTCCTGATTTGTCAGGAATTCCAGGGATTGTAGGAGATGAACTGCTGATTGCAGGTGCTCCAAGACCTGCAGTGGGGATGTTCCCACAACCAGCCAGTGATCCAGATAAGAGAAGACTAGGATGCCAGACTTCCTTAGGTGTGCCATTACCACAGCTAGGCACTTTGTAAATACCCTTGGAGCTGAAGTTAGGCAGAAGGGAAGGGAAGTGAACTGATAATGACCTGAAAGGAGTCTGAACTTGAGATACTTTTTGTGAAATTGCCTTGCTGGGATGTGAAAATAGGCATCTTTTAAATCCAGAGATGTTAACCAATCTCAGTGCTGGATAACTGGTAGTATGGACAAAAAAGTGACCATCTTGAATCTTGGTTTTACTACAAATTTGTTGAGAGACCTGAGATCCAGAATGGGTCGCCAGTCCCCATTTTTCTTTTTGGTCAGGAAGTAACGGGAGTAAAAACCCCTTCCTCTGAGATGTACTGGTACAGGCTCCATTGCTTTCAAGTGGATCAGTTTCTGCACCTTCTTTTGTAAGAGTTTGTCCTCCATGAGGGAAGCTGGCTTGAAGACTCTCGATTACAGATGGGGAAGGGATTTGAAGCATAGGGACAAACCCTGATTTACCACCTCCAGTGTCAACTTATGAAACCCAATTCTGGAGGAAGTAAGTTAGCCTGCCCCCTACTGGCACCTGGGGAGGTTACCTGGACCAACTGGCCAGGGGTTTTGCTTTGGGGGTGCTTGAGTCTGGACAGATTGGGAGCCCCTTCTGGAACCCCTCCTGCCCCTGGATGTAAAATACCCAGTCTGCTGTGGGTAGAGTTGTTGCTGAAAAGCAGCTTGACCCAGGTAGAAAGACCTTCCATATGGGGACCTTCCCCTCCCTTCCCTTCCATGAGGCCTACAGGAAGGGTTAGGCCTGTACCTGGAGGAGTTACTCTTGTAGGTGGTCTTGTATTCATCCATCTTTTTCATGTACTCCTCGGTGTGTTTGCCAAACAGGGAATTATTCTCCACAGAAAAATCCATGGCTTTTGTCTGGGTATCATAGGTGAGATTAGTGGCCCTAACCCTTGCCAGTCTTCATAGAGCCACTGACAGAGCCATCCACCTGGTAGCATTATCATTAGCATCAGTTGCCATCTGGAACTGATATTTAGCAGCTTCCAGACCAAATTTAGCTGTCTCTGCCAGGTCATCAGAGCGGGGAAAGGGAGCCTTCTCTGACATAGCCAGTATTGTTTGCAACAGTATTTTCTGATACTGTGCTGCATATGCCTGGTAATTAGCCTGCCTGACACCTAAGGAGGCAACTAAGTTCCCTTTCTTAGACATACCACCTATTTTTCTGGATTCCTTCTCAGGACGGTGGGAAGAGAGAGGAATCCTCACCTTGTCACAGGCTGCCTGTTGGACTATACCTTGGTGGTCAGGGTGGGAGTATAAAACCTCTGTTCCCTTCCTGTCCAATTGATGTTTCTTATCAGACTTCTTATCTATAGGAGGAATGCCCTAGAGGTGGCAGGCCTCAGATAGCTAGTTTCAGAACCCACTCGTGAGGGAGCAATCTTAGACCTCGTACTGTCAAACGGGGGCAGGGAGAGAATCTCAGATCTAGAAGTGGGTTGCCATCTGGGAACAAGTGACCATCAAACAGTGTGGTTCACGTTAAACTCAGCTACAGAGTCAAGCCATACAAAAGTGAGGGTACTGGACTTCAGGAGCGCTGACTTTGGCAAGATGGGAGAATGCCTCAGAAAAGCACTAGCAAACAGGCTAGAAGGAGGTGAGGAGCAACAATGGGGAATCATCAAAACTGCCATCACAGAGGCAACAAGCCTTTGTGTGAAGCAAATAAACAAATCAAAATGAAAGAAAAAGCTACTATGGTTCTCAAAATAGGTGGCTGTGAAAGTCAGGAAGAAAAAGATAGCATTCCCGAAGTATAAGGAAACACAGAAGAAGCAAGACAGAGAGCAGTACCATTTAAGGCAGAAGGAAGCAGGGAGGGAAGTTAGAATAGCAAAGGCCCAAACTGAGGAAAAGATAGCCAACTCGGTTAAGAAGGGGGATAAAACCTTTTATAGGTACATCAGCGAGCGTAGAAAGACAAAGGGAGGGATAGTGAGGCTGAATAGAATAAACAGTGGGTGGGCAGAGGGGGACAGTGAAAAAGCAAGGATACTGAATTAATATTTCTGCTCAGTATTCACAAAAGAGGAGGAGGGAGTGCCTAACCCAGTTAACAGAAGCACTCTTGATAGGGTGGTCGATCCCAGTCCTTTCACAGAAGAAAGGGTTCTGCAAGAACTCCTAAAACTGAAGGTGGACAAAGCAATGGGGCCTTATGGAATTCACCCCAGAATTCTAAAAGAATTAAGGGGGGAACTAGTGAAACCACTGGCTACTTTTTTTAATAAATCATGAGAGGATGGTGTGGTACCCGAGGACTGGAGGAAGGCAGATGTGATTCCCCTTCACAAAAGTGGGACCAAGACAGAGGCAGGAAACTACAGACCTGTCAGTTTGACCTCTGTGGTAGGGAAAGTGATGAAGTCACTTTGAAGGAAAGAATAGTTGAGTACCTAGAGGCCAGTGGGGCACAGGACCCAAGGCAGCATGGGTTCACAGTGGGAAGGTCATGTCAGACTAATCTAATAGATTTCTTTGACTGGGTGACCAAAGTAGTAGACCAGGGAGGGACTGTGGACATGGCTCCTAGACTTTAGCAAGGCATTTGACACAGTCCCACACAAAGATTAATAGTCAAATTAACCAGCCTGGGAGTGGGTCCCAGGGTGGTAGCCTGGTAAAACATTGGCTGGACAACAGGACACAGAAGGTAATTGTAAATGGAGTCCACTTGAAGAAAGAGGGGTTACTAGTGGGGTACCTACAGGGTGCAGTATTGGTCCAGTCCTTTTAATGTCTTCATAATGACATTGCAGAGGGATTGAAGGAAAGTATGCTCTTGCAGATGACACAAAGATCTGCAACAGGGTTGATACACAGGAGGTGGAAAGGATGAGAAGGACTTGGCAAGGTTGGAGGAATGGTCAGAAGTATGCCAGCTAGGATTCAATGCAAAGAAGTGCAAATAATGCACCTGGGAAACAAGAACCCAGGGGAAGAATACACAATGGGGGGGTAGTAACAACAACAAAAGAGGAAAGGGACCTGGGGGTACTCATATCAGATGACGTTAAGGTTAGCAAGCAATGTGAGAAGACAGTAGGGAGGGCTGGGGGTATACTGGGATGCATAGGAGAGACATCAGCAGCAGAAAACAGGCAGTTGTTATCCCTCTGTACAGACAGTTGATGAGACCCCATCTGAGTACTCTGTCCAGTTCTGGAGACCCCATCCCCGCAAGGACATAGACAGGATAGAGGCAGTCCAGAGGAGGGCAACTAAAATGGTGCAGGGTCTGCAAGAGAAGCCGTATGAGGAGAGACTAAAGGAGCTTAATATGTATACCCTTGAGGAAAAGGGAGAGGGGGGACATGATAGAAACTTTTAAGTACCTCAGTGGAATCAACAAAGTCCAAGAGGGTAGCATCTTTCAGAAAAAGAGACGTGCAAGAACAAGGGGACACAATTTAAAGATGGGGAGGCGGTTCAGGGGCAATGTGAGGAAGTATTATTTCACAGAGAGGGTAGTGGATGCATGGAACAGCCTTCCTGAGGAGGCTGTGGGGTCTAAAACTGTGGGAGAATTCAAGAATGCATGGGACAGACATAAGGCAATTCTTGTGTGGAGTAGAAAGAAATAGGCTGTTGGTTAACTAGGATCTGCGGCCTATCCTGTAGGTAGGGAAATGGGCAGACTAGATGAAAAAATTACTCACCTTAGTAATGTTGTTTCTTCTAATGGAGTCTTGCTATAATATGACATATGCAGTGAGTCCCAACCTTCGAACTGCTCCAGAGGTGAAAGAGTTAACTTTCCATGCCAGGCATGGAATGCTGAGCTTGAGCTCAGTTGAAACTCTGTCTGTTGTTCTTCAAACTCAAACTGTCAGATCTTTATGAGCTAAACTCACTGAGGTCCTGTGTGGAAGCTGTAAACCTACACTAGCCAACTGGCTACTAAACATAAGAACACATTTTTTGGTCACAAAACAAAGACTCAAGCCAGGAGACCCAAAAAATGAAAAACACAACACCAAATCACCAAAAAGGAAGAGGGGTGAAAACAACAAGGTGGGCATCTACTAAGTGCCAACACTGCACTGCCCATCCACATCCCAAAAACAAAGGTTCTGAGAGGAGCAGGCAGGGGGGGGAGGTCATAATATAGCAAGACTCCATTAGAAGAAACAAAAAAATTACTCACCTTAGTAATGTTGTTTCTTCTAATGGAGTCTTACTATATTATGACATATGCAGTGAGTCCCAAGCAATGAGTCCCAACCTTCGAAATGCTCTGGAGGTGAAAGAGTTAACTTTTCATGCCAGGCATGGAACGCAGAGCTCGAGCTCGGTTAAAACTCTGTCTGTTGCTCTTCAAACTCAAACCGTCAGATCTTTATGAGCTAAAACTCACTGAGGTCCTGTGTGGAAGCTGTAAACCTACGCTACCCAACTGGCTACTAAACATAAAGACACATTTTTTGGTCCCAAAACAAAGACTCAAGTCAGGAGACCCAAAAAATAAAACACAACACCAAATCACCCCAAAAAGAAAGGGGTGAAAACAACAAGGTGGGCATCTACTAAGTGCCAACACTGCACTGCCCACCCACATCCCAAAAACAGAGGTTCTGAGAGGGGCAGGCAGGGGGGGTGGTCATAATATAGCAAGACTCCATCAGAAGAAACAACATTACTAAGGTGAGTAATTTTTTCTTCAAACAACATGAAGTCTTGCTATATAATGACATATGCAGACTACACAGCAGTACCTCCATGGAGGAGGGACAGAACCTACTTAGGAAATAGGCTCTGAAGCACAGCTGTGCCAAACCGAGCATCTCTCCTAGCTTGGATGTCCAGGGAGTAATGCTTGGTAAAAGTGTGAACTGTTTTCCAGGTAGCTGCTTGACATATCTCTAGAATAGGGATGTCCCTGGCAGCAGCCAGGGAAGCAGCTGTACCTCTGGTAGAGTGAGCCCTCAGGTCTGAGGGAGAAACCTTACCCAGCTTTTCATAACAGAATTGGATACAAGAGACAATCCACCTGGCAATGGATCTTTTAGTGGCAGGTTTCCCTTTACCAACCTCACCATAAGTGAGGAACAGTTGGAGGGAGTCAAATCTGTGACCCTTGGTACACTTTATGTAGTAACTAAGGGCTCTCTTCACATCTAAGCTGTGCAGCCTCCTCTCGCCAGAGGAGGAATGATCAGTGAAGTACACTGGAAGAGATGTAGACTGATTAAGGTGGAAATCTGAAACCACTTTAGGCAAGAACTTCCTGTTAGTCCTGAGAACCACCTTATATCTATGAAAGGAGATAAAGTCAGGCTCCAATGACAAAGCTTGTAATTCACTTATGCGTCTGGCAGAAGTGATGGCTACCAGAAACACAGTTTTCCAAGTCAAGAACTTCAGCTCTGCTGAAGACAAAGGCTCAAAGGGGGGTTGCATAAGCTGAGCAATGCAAACATTAAGATCCCAGGCAGGGGCAGGGTCCCTGAATAGAGGGTTGGTGTGAAGCAATCCCTTTAAAAACTTGGAGAATACAGAATGAGCTGAAAGAGAAGAGGGTTTACCTGCTGAAATAAAAGCAGACACAGCTGCCAAATGTACTTTTAGGGTAGCTGGTCTCAGCCCCAAGGTATTTAAATGAATAATATAATCCAGGACTGTGGGTAAATCAGCAGATTCTGGGGAAATATGCTTCCTAGATCACCATATGGAAAACCTCTTCCATTTGGAATTATAGGTAGCCCTGGTGGAAGGCTTTCTAGAAGCCTTTAGTATATCCATTATGTCGTATATGCGTAATGACGTCACCACGCCTGAGGACGTGGGTGTAACAGTGTATGAGAAGCAATGGAGTAAAGCAGTCAGAAACTCCAACGTGGTGTCCTTGTTTTTATTCAATTGGTATACAGTGCATGGTAAAGTCGAGAACAGAACAATGGCGACGAGGTGGGATCAGTAAAGTGTTGGTTAAATCTGGAACTGAAAAAACAAAACCAAAAAAACACAAAAAGAACAAATAAAACAGAGAAATGGAAAGTGTTATTCCAAAGTTTGATTGTTACAGTGAACCAGCCACACTTGGGCCGAGATGGACACTATGGCTCACGTCTTTTGAACTGTTTGCTGATGGGAAAGGATTGATATTAGCTGACGATGTGAGTGCAGCTACAAAGCAATGGAGGAGAGCTTTATTACTGCATCATGCAGGGACAGATGTACAAGATATTTTCTCAACGCTTGGGGATACCGGCGGGCCAACAGACTATGCTCTGGCGGTAACAGCACTAAATGCCTACTCCGTGCCACAAGTGAACACTGCGTTTGTGCGGCAGGCCTTCTACCAGCTAAGACAGAAGACAGGGGAGACCGTACAGCAATTTGTCACCCGTCTGAGACAATCAGCCAAAGATTGTGACTTTGCAGGCGTATAAGGATAATCAGATAAGGGATGCAATACTAAGTAAATGTAACTCTGAATATGTACATAAATTGTTAGAGGAGGGTCTGGGCTGACATTAGCGAGATTACTTGAGCTGTCCGCACAGTGTGAGAGAATAGAGGTGCAATGGTCAGCGATGCACGTGAGCTCAGAGGCCCAAAACCTGAAACAGTTAATCATGTATTCAAAATGAGGAAAGCATCACAGAAGAAAGCCAAAAGGAGAAGAGGGAAAAGACAAAACGGAGAAAGTGTATTACCGATGTACACGCAGATCATTTGGCAAAGACCCTACCTACCCAGCGTGAGGACAGGCGTGCAAGAAATGTAAAGGTAGAAATCATTTGCTAGAATGTGTAAACAAAAGGAAATGTGAAGCATACAGTTAAATGTGTGATCCAGAGAAGCAGACAGAGACTATGCATTTGTGATAAAGGAAAAAGGCAGACGGACAGAACAATTTTCTCATTGGGGAGTCAACCTGTTGATGCTAATAGACCTCGGGGCTTCCAGCAATATTGTGACCAGGAGACCTGGAAATGCTGGAAGAGTAAAGAATCATGTCGATCATCAAAGACCGGCTAAGAAACTGCTGACATATTCAGCAACTGAACCATCTGGCCGTAAAAAGGGATCTCACATGTACAGTAGCCATAGCAATCGTAGTACAACGGCCGATTCACAGTGATATGTGGACATGGCTAACCGCTGCTGGGAAGAGAGACACTGTAAAACTGGGGTACTCAGGCTGGGTGTCAGTGTAGCAGCAGTGTCTGATGTGGGAGGCAGATAAGGCAACAATACCCTGGATTGTTTCAAGGTGTGGAAAGCTTAACACAAAGCAAATAAGTCTGCACATAGATGAGAAGGTGGTACTGGCACAGCCCATTAGGCGCATCATCTTCACCTGAGAGGAGCGTGGAAACCAAAATTAAGGAACTACTGGACATGGACATAATCGAGAGGGTGGTTGAGGCCACACCATGGGTGAATCCGGTAGTGATCGTACCGAAACCAAACAAAGAAATCAGGATGTGCCTGGACATGAGACAAGCGAACATAGCGATTATTCGTGGCAGGTACCCAATCCCCACGGTGGATGAACTGTTGCAAGGCATGAACGGGTCTACCATATTCAGTAAGTTGGATCTTAAATGGGGCTACCATCAGCTGGAACTGACACCAGATTCAAGAGGTATAACAACATTTGCAGTGCATAATGGGACGTACAGATACAAAAGACTCATTTTTGGAGTTTCATCGGCCAGCGAGCAGTATCAGCACGAAATTGCAACAGCACTGGCTGGCATTGAGGGAGTGGAGAACATTTCAGATGATATCATTGTCCATGGTCCAGACAAGGAGAGCCATGACCGGCGGCTGCACAAGGTGCTGAACAGATTGGCGAATTCTGGCCTGACGCTTAATCCAGACAAATGCCAGTTCAATATGGACAAACTGGTCTTCATGGGTATGTTACTCTCCCAAAAGGGCATAGGCCCCATGACTGAAAGAGTAAGAGCAGTGGTCGAGGCCAGGGAGCCTGAGACAGCATCAGAGGTTCGCAGCTTCCTTGGATTAGTGGGATATAGTGGTAGGTTTATCCTCAGTTCTCCACACTCCAGAGCCTCTAGAAGTTGACAAAGAAGGACACAATATTCAATTTTGGACCGGAGCAAAGATGGCGCTTCAAGCACTGAAGAGCAAGTTAGCTGAAGCGGCAATGCTATTACTTGACAAGGATGCGTCCACTAAAGTGATAGCAGACGCAGGACCGGTGAGGCATAGGAGCTGTACTGGTGCAGGAACAACACGGAGAGATGGTTCCAGTCTGTTGTGTGATCGAGTGCGAACAGCAGGTACTTGCTGGGTTGAGCGTGAGCCTTGCATTGGTTTGGGTCTGTGAGCTTCCCATATGTGTACGGCAAGAGATTTGACTTAATGACTGACCATAAGGCGCTGAGGCTATCTACAGTCCAGCGCTCAAAACCCGTGTGCTCGTATTGAGTTGGGTATTGAGACTACAACCTTACGACTTCCGAGTTATGCACATACTGGAGATATAACATAGCAGACCCTTTGTCTCATCTATTGGGAGAGACGGCAATGAAGGAATCACACACATGGAGCAGAAGAGTACATACGGTTCATAGCCGTAATGCAACTCTGGGTGCATTGACCACAAGAGAGGTCGAGGAAGCATCGGCGATTGATGAGGAACTGAGAGTGGTGAGAAGTGCCATTGAGACAGGGGTGCTATGAGAGGTGCAAGGCATATGCTCCCGTGGCAAGTGAGCTGAGCACAATTGGACAGTTAGTTCTCAGGGGGACGCACATTGTGTTACCCCGTGGACTTCACCAGAGAGCTATAACTTTAGCCCATGAGGGACACTTGGTATTGTGGGCACCAAACAGCACCTCAGGAGCAGTATGGTGGCCAGGAATGGACAAGACCGCGAAATATGACAAATCATGCCATAGTTTGCCAGATTTGTGCGTAGCGACCAGAGCGTGCCAAGACCCGTTGAGACCAGCGATGTTACTTCGAAGGACTGTGGCAGGATCATGCCACTGATTTACTAGGTCCACTACCCACAGGACACGTCAGTATTAGTAGTTGTCAATTATTACAGAAGGTATTATGAATATGACGTGATGCAATCCACAACGGCTGAAAAGGTGATTGATAGTTTGGAGACCATCTTCAGTCGCCATGGCCTTCCCATAACAATCAGGTCAGACTGTGGTCCGCAGTTTATGTCGATTCAATTCCAGACATTCTGTCAGGAGAACGGAATACAGCACGTGAGGACGACACCAAAACGGGCACAGGAGAATGGTGAGGTAGAGAGACAGAATGCCTCCCTCATGAAGAGGATTCGGATTGCACAGGCTGAAGGGCTGGACTGAAAACGAGAGCTACGCAAATATGTGACTGTATACAGATCCATTGATCACTCTACTACGGGCTGGAGCCCGGCTGAGCTTCTTTTCAAGAGAAAACTAAGGGGGAAACTTCCAGATATATCCACACTGGAGAGTGACCTAGAGGTACGAGACAGAGACGCTGAGAAAAAGGGGAAGTACAAAGCCTATGCTGACAACCAACGCAGAAAGCCAAATATTCGGAGGTGGATGCTAGATCAAGTCCTTGAAACAAGACCAAGTAGATAAGTTCAGTACACCTTTTTAATAAGATACCATACAGGATTCAGCAAGAGGGAAACCATATTGTTCAGTCACCAACGAGCAAGATATTGCAGGAACACAACGCTCATGAAAAGATACATGCTCGAGGAGACTGCTCTACAGATGAATGAGAATAACCAACCCGAGGAAACTGGAGGCAGAATCCTATGTTACAGAGATCGGGTGAATCCACCCAGGAATCGCCACGAAGGCCTATAACACCAAGAACAGACAGGCCTCATAGGCAAATTAAATTACCTCAGAGACTTAAGGACTTTATTATTAAGCAGTTATACCATAGATAACCACCTATAGATATATATAAAAAAAAATAGTAAATAAATATACGCAAGATTAAGGAATAAAAGATGTATAACAAGTTTAAATCTGAAGAAGAGGGGATGTCGATATGCGCATTTATCGCCACCACGCCTGACTATCGCGTGTACAGTGCACGAGAAGCAATGGAGTAAAGCAGTCAGAAATTCCAACGTGGTGTCCTTGTTTTTATTCAATTGGCATACAGTGCATGGTAAAGTCGAGAATAGAACACATTACACCTTGGGAGAGGTGTAGATCAGCAAACTCTAACTCTTCAAGACCCAGGCCTTGAGATTGAGAGATTTGAGGTTTGGGTACCAAACCCTCCCCTGATCACAGGTTAACAGGTTGTGATTCCTGGGAAGACACAGGGGAAGATGGACTGCTAGAGACAGTAGGAGTGGATACCAGGGTTGTCTGACCCAATCTGGAGCAAACAGGATCATCTTGCAGGATTGAAATCTGATTTTGACTAACACTTTGAACAGGAGAGGGAAGGGGGGGAAGCATAGAGAAACCTCCCTTCCCAATTGAGAACTAAGGCATCCAGAGGGACTGAGCCCAACACTGGGGGCCTGCAGCAAAAAATGGGAAGTTGGTGATTGTCAGGGGTTGCAAAAAGATCTATCTGAGGGGTGCCCCATCTGGCAAATATCACCTCCAGGACCAGGGGGTCCAGTGACCATTCGTGATGGCCGTGGGAGATCCTTCTGAGAGTATCTGCTAGGACATTGTCCTTGCCTGGGAGGTGAACTGCCATAAGGGAGGTGTTCAGGGAGTAAGCCAGAGACCACAACTTCATTGCTTTGGTGCACAAGGCCGTAGACCGAGTGCCCCCTTGCTTGTTGACATACCACATTGTGGTGGTGTTGTCTGATCTGACTTGTACAACTTTGTTCTTAACAGATTTGGAAAAAACTTGAAGTGCTAGAAAAACTGCTCTGAGTTCCTACAGATTGATGTGGAGCAGAGATTCCTGAGGGGACCACAATCCCTGGGTAGTGAAGTCGCCCATGTGAGCTCACCACCCCAAGAGGGATGCATCTGTAGTAAGGATTAAGGAGTGGGACTGAGTGACAAAGGGAACCCCTTGTCTCAAATTGCTCCGATCCTGCCACCACTGTAGGGCCTGGATCAGGGTTCGAGTTACTGGGATCAATTTGGTTAGAGGGTCTTTCCTTTGAGGCCAAAAGGCTCTCAAATGGAACTGTATGTCCCTCATCTGAAATCTTGCTCCCTGCACTACTGCTGTGGAAGCAGCCATGTGCCCCAGGAGTGGTAGAAAATGTCTTGCTGGTCGAGAGACCTGCAGGGTAAAGGAGGAGGCCAGAGAGACCAGGGTCCTTGCCCTGTCCAAAGGAAGGAAGGCTCTGGCTTCCTCTGTGTTCAGCTCTGCGCCTATGAAGGTAAGGAGCTGGACAGGTTCTAGAACTGACTTTGAAAGATTCAGAAGGAAACCTAGAGGTGAGCAGTTGCTGAGTTATCTGTAGGATGTAACTTTATTCTGGTCTGGAGTCTGGCCTCTACTATGAGCACAGTCGTCCAGGTAAGGGAAGATGGCAACATTTTGCCTTCTTAGTGCAGCAACTGCTACTGCCAGGCATTTGTGAATCCTTGCAGCAGAGGTGAGGCCAAAGGGCATTGCTCTGAACTGGTAATGGCCTGACGGCAGCTCGAACCTGAGGTACTTTCGATGGGAGATTCTGATGAGAATATGGAAGTAGGCATCCTTGAGGTCCAGGGACGCTAGCCAGTTCCATGGCCTTAGAGAGGGTAGAATAATTCCCAGAGTCACCATTTTGAATTTTGGTTTTAAAAGGTGCTTGTTTAAATATCTGAGATTCAGGATGGGCCGCCATTCTCCTGTCTTTTTTGCTGTAAGGAAGTACCTGGAGTACAACCCTTTACCCTGGTGTAGGGGTGGAACCCTTTCCACAGCTCTGAGAGCCAGGAGGGAAGAGTCCTCTGCCTCTAGGGCAAGTGCCTCTGGAGGATTTGCAGGTGGAAAGGATCTGGTTCTCATCTTTGGAAATTTTTGAGCTGAGAACCAGTCCCGGCTTACTACTTCCAGGACCCACTTGTCTGATGTCAGAGACTTCCAGTCCTGGACAAAGTAAGTCAGCCTGCTCCTACAGGTAACTGAGAATCAGCTCCCTGGCAACCCCATCAGGTGCCTGCCGGTAGGCTTTGGGCTGAGGGGTGAAAGCAGGCTCGTTGTACCCCGTCTGCCTCTCCCTCTAAAGAACCCCCTCTGGGCATAGGCAGAAGAGGAGGCCTGGGCTTGGTAAAAAGGCCTGTGAAATGGCCTGCCCCTGTCCTTGTAAAGCTGCCTTTGAGGAGTGGCCTGCCTTTCCTTGGCCTGTGCACTCCTATAGGTGGTCCTATATTAGTCCATTTTCTTAATGTAATTCTCTGTCTGCTCCCCAAACAGAGAATTACCCATAACAGTAAAATCCATGGCCTTAGTCTGGGTATCCTGTGACAGGCTAGTACATCTGAGCCAAGCCATTCGCCAGGTGCCAACAGATGAGCTATGACCTTGATGACACATCATTAGATTCCACTGCAGCATGGAATTGCACCTTGATGCCTCTATGCCATCAGCAGCCACCTGCTCCAGCTCCTTGGCAAGCTGGCTAGGGACCCGTTTTGCTAGAGCCATAACAGTATCCCATCTGGATTTCTGATATCTAGCAACATAAGCCATATAATTTGCCTGTCTGAGTCCCAAGGATGCTGCCATGTACTGTTTCTTTGCCTGGCATCACTCTTCCAGGAGTCCTTGTCAGGGGGGGTGTGAAGCCAAGGGAATATTTGCCTAGTCACAGGCTGCAGCCTGCACTACCCCAACATGGCTGCATTGTTGTGTAAGAAACTCCGTATCTGAGCCTGACAATGTGTACCTCTTGTCCATTCTCTTATTGACAGGAGATATAGTGTGAGGAGTGTTTAAAATTGTTACTGTCTGTTTCCCAAAAGATTAATGCAAAGGAATAGACAGCCTCCTTGACTCTGGGATATCCATCATTTCCACATAGTCAGGCTCCTCTTGATCATCCACAGCTTCCTCCATAGGGAGCTGGAGGGTTTCAGCCACTTTCTTATAAAACATAAAATGAGAAGGGAACTCAGAAAGCCTAGGAGGAGATATCCTGAAGGTCTGTCTGGGGAGATGTCCGGTCAATAAGGCCATCCAGACTTTCAAATCCAAATTCACCTCCTCATACCCTCTTCCCTCCTCTGGTTCATAATATTCCTGTATCCTACTCTTGAACCGTGGAACCGGGCCAACGGGCACGCTTACCTGAAGGTGCCAGTTCGGTGGAACCAGGAAAGCGACTGGACAATTTTAATCGCTGGTTGGTATCTTCAGCGGTTGGAGAGGAAAGTTTTGGCTCCACACCAGCTGATTTCCTAGTCCTTCTTGCTGAGATCGACTCCTCGGAGTCGAATCTCCTTTTGCCCGAGGTAGTCTCGCCCTGGTCAGAGGGCACTCCCTCCGGTTCGGTTGAAACCGAACTGGGCTGGCCATCCGGTTCAGCGGACTTTTTGGCCTCCCTTTCCTGAGCCTAGCTAACTCACTTTTCCAGGGTAGCTGCAGGAACATTTTACAAATCTGGCAGTCTGCATTGAAGTGGTCAAACCCCAGACAATAAACACAGGTGGTGTGGGGTCTGTCTTGGCAAAGGCTTCCCACAGACACTGCAGTGTTGAACCCAGTGGGCCCAGTTTTTCTTTTGGGTTTCTCAGACATAGTGCCAGTCCCAACCAAACTTACCCATTTATGGCGATCTGCCAGGTAAGGCCCTTTATCGGTTCTCAACCCAACATGGTCATGGAAAACGTAATAAAACTATGCTTTTTTGGAACCGAGTAAGAACCGTAACCACACTCTAAAATGACAGATTAATATATTTTAAATAATCTGAATCGGTTCATTCCGAATCCAATAACCATTTACAAGTTCCACACAGAATAGAAATCAATGTAAAACCTATCTAGTACTCACAAATACCACAGACAGAGTCTGAACCAACCAGTTGCGGTTTAATTTCGGTCAAAAACTGAGAAAAACAATACTTTAACCGACAAAATGAACCGAGCAGAAGGAGAAATCTCCGGAGCGACTGTTCAGTGTGGCGGAGTAAAGAATCTGATGGTTTGAGTTTGAAGAACAACAGACAGAGTTTTAACCGAGCTTGAGCTCTGCGTTCCATGCCTGGCATGGAAAGTTAACTCTTTCACCTCTGGAGCAGTTCGAAGGTTGGGACTCACTGCTTGGGACTCATTGCATATGTCATAATATAGCAAGACTTCATGTTGTTTGAAAACATTACTAAGGTGAGTAATTTTTTCTTCAAACAACATGAAGTCTTGCTATGTTATAACATATGCAGACTACACAGCAGTACCTCCATGGAGGAGGGACAGAACCTACTTAGGAAAAAGGCTCTGCAGCACAGCTGTGCTAAACCGAGCATCACTCCTAGCCTGGATGTCCAGGGAGTAATGCTTGGTAAAAGTGTGAACTGTTTTCCAGGTAGCTGCTTGACATTTCTCTAGAATAGGGATGTCCCTGGCAGCAGCCAGGGAAGCAGCTGTACCTCTGGTAGAGTGAGCCCTCAGGCCTGAGGGAGGAACCTTACCAAGTTTTTCATAACAAAATTGAATACAAGAGACAATCCACCTGGCAATGGATCTTTTAGTGGCAGGTTTCCCTTTACCAACCTCACCATAAGTGAGGAACAGTTGGAAGGAGTCAAACCTGTGACCCTTGGTATGGTCTATGTAGTAGCTAAGAGCTCTCTTGACATCCAAGCTGTGCAGCCTCCTCTCGCCAGAGGAGGAATGGTCAGTGAAGTACACTGGAAGAGATATAGATTGATTAAGGTGGAAATCTGAAACCACCATAGACAAAAACTTCCTGTTAGTCCTGAGGACCACCTTATCTCTATGAAAGGAGATAAAATCAGGCTCCACTGACAAAGCTTGTAATTCACTTATGCGTCTGGCAGAAGTGATGGCTACCAGAAACACAGTCTTTCAAGTCAAGTACTTAAGCTCTGCTGAAGACAAAGGCTCAAAGGGGGGTTGCATAAGCTGAGCAATGCAAATGTTAAGATCCCAGGCAGGGTCCCTGAATGGAGGGTTGGTGTGAAGCAATCCCTTAAAAAACTTGGATAATACAGGATGAGCTGAAAGAGAAGAGGATTAACCTGCTGAAATAAAAGCAGACACAGCTGCCAAATGTACTTTTAGGGTAGCTGGTCTCAGCCCCAAGGTATTGAAATGGACCATATAATCCAGGACTGTGGGTAAATCAGCAGATTCTGGGGAAATATGGAGGCAGTATAGCGCAGTGGACTAAAGCTCTGAGCTGCAAATCTGGTGACATCCAGCAGACCAGACCTGGGTTTGAATCCCACAGCTTCCACTTGCATACTGTGTGACCCTGAGCAAGTCACTTAACCTCCTTGTGCTCCCAGGTCGCTCCTGTAAAAATGCTTTCAGCTTAGTGTGCTATACCTGGTTAAACAACTAAATAAAAAAAAATAAAAAAATATGCTTCCCAGAGCACCATATGGAAAACCTCTTCCATTTGGAATTATAGGTAGCCCTGGTGGAAGGCTTCCTAGAAGCCCTTAGTATATCCATTACACCTTGGGAGAATTGTAGATCAGCAAACTCTAACTCTTCAAGAGCCAGGCCTTGAGATTGAGAGATTTGAGGTTAGGGTACCAAACTCTCCCCCGAGCACAGGTTAACAGGTTGTGATTCCTGGGAAGACACAGAGGAAGATGGACTGCTAAGGACAGTAGGAGTGGATACCAGGGTTGTCTGGCCCAATCTGGAGCAATCAGGATCATCTTGCAGGATTGAGATCTGATATTGACTAAGACTTTGAACAGGAGAGGGAAGGGGGGAGCATAGAGAAACTTCCCAATTGAGAACTAAGGCATCCACAGGGTCTAAGCCCAACACTGGGGGTCTGCAGCAAAAAAGGGGGAGTTGGTGATTGTCTGGGGCTGCAAAAAGATCTATATGCGAGGTGCCCCATCTGGCAAATATCACCTCCAGGGACAGGGGGTCCAGTGACCATTCATGATTGGAAATCCTGCTAAGAGCATCTGCCAGGATATTGTCCTTGCCTGGGAGGTGAACTGCCATAAGGGAGGTGTTCAGGGAGTAAGCCAGAGACCACAACTTCATTGCTTTGGTGCACAAGGCTGTAGACCGAGTGCCCCCTTGCTTGTTGATATACCACATTGTGGTGGTGTTGTCTGTTCTGACCTGTACAACTTTGTTCTGAACAGATTTGGAAAAAACTTGAAGTGCTAGAAAAACTGCTCTGAGTTCCAACAGATTGATGTGGAGCAGAGATTCCTGAGGGGACCAAAATCCCTGGATAGTGAGATCGCCCATGTGAGCTCACCACCCCAAGAGGGATGCATCTGTAGTAAGGATTAAGGAGTGAGACTGAGTGACAAAGGGAACTCCTTGTCTCAGATTGCTCTGATCCTGCCACCACTGTAGGGCCTGGATCAGGGTTCGAGTTACTGGGATCAATTTGGTTAGAGGGTCTTTCCTATGAGACCAAAAGGCTCTCAAATGGAACTGGATGTCCCTCATCTGAAATCTTGCTCCCTGCACTACTGCTGTAGAAGCAGCCATGTGCCCCAGGAGCTGCAGAAAATGCCTTGCTGGTCGAGAGACCTGTAGGGTGAATGAGGAGGCCAGACAGACCAGGGTGCTTGCCCTGTCCAAAGGAAGGAAGGTTCTGGCTTTCTCTGTGTTCAGCTCTGCGCCTATGAAGGTGAGGAGCTGGACAGGCTCTAGAACGGATCTTGAAAGATTCAGAAGGAAACCTAGAGAGGTGAGCAGTTGCTGAGTTATCTGTAGATGTAACTTGACTTTGGTCTGGAGACTGGCCTACTATAAGCCAGTCATCCAGATAAGGGAAGAAGGCAATTTTTTGCCTTCTTAGGGAAGCAACTGCTACTGCCTGGCATTTTGTGAATACCCTTGGAGCAGAGGTGAGGCCAAAGGGCATTGCTCTGAACTGGTAATGACCTGACGGCAGCTCGAACCTGAGGTATTTTCGATGGGAGCTTCTGATGAGAATATGGAAGTAGGCATCCATGAGGTTCAGGGATGCTAGCCAGTCCCCTGGCCTTAGAGAGGGTAGAATAATTCCCAGAGTCACCATTTTGAATTTTGGTTTTAAAAGGTGCTTGTTTAAATATCTGAGATCCAGGATGGGCCACCATTCTCCTGTCTTTTTTGGGGTAAGAAAGTACCTGGAGTATCAACCCTTTGCCCTGGTGTAGGGGTGGAACCCTTTCCACATCTCTGAGAGCCAGAAGGGAAGAGACCTCTGCCTCTAGGGCAAGTCCCTCTGGAGGATTTGCAGGTGGAAAGGATCTGGTTCTCATCTTTGGAAATTTTTTGAAGCTGAGAATCAGTCCCTGGCTTACTACTTCCAGGACCCACTTGTCTGATGTCAGAGACTTCCAGTCCTGGACAAAGTAAGCCAGCCTGCCCCCTACAGGTAGCTGAGAATTGGCCCTGGCAACCCCATCAGGGTGCCTGCTTGGCAGGGGCTTTGGGCTGAGGGGTGGAAGCAGGCCTACTTGTACCCCGTCTGCCTCTCCCTCTAAAGAACCCCTCTGGGCATAAGCAGAAGAGGAGGCCTGGGCTTGGTAAAAAGGCCTATGAAAAGGCCTGCCCCTGCCCCTGGAAAGCTGCCTTTGAGGAGCGGCCTGCCTTTCCTTGGCCTGTGCATTCCTATAGGTGGTCCTATACTTCCATTTTCTTCATATAATTCTCTGTCTGCTCCCCAAACAAAGAATTACCCACAACAGGAAAATCCATGGCCTTAGTCTGGGTATCCTGTGACAGGCTAGTACATCTGAGCCAAGCCTTTCTGCGAAGTGCCACAGATGTAGCCATGACTCTTGATGACACATCATTAGAGTCCACTGCAGCATGGAATTGCACCTTGGATGCCTCAATACCATCAGCAGCCACCTGCTCCAGCTCCTTGGCAAGCTGGCCAGGGACCTGTTTTGCTAGAGCCATAACAGTATCCCATCTGGATTTCTGATATCTAGCAACATAAGCCATATAGTTTGCCTGTCTGAGTCCCAAGGATGCTGCCATGTACTGTTTCTTTGCCATGGCATCAGTCCTCCTGGAGTCCTTGTCGGGGGGGGGGAAGCCAAGGGAATATTTGCCTTGTCACAGGCTGCAGTCTGCACTACCCCAACATGGCTGCATTGTTGTGTAAGGAACTCTATATCAGAGCCTGACAATGTGTACCTCTTGTCCATTCTCTTATCGACAGGAGATATAGTGTGAGGAGTTTTTAGAATTTTTACTGTCTGTTTCCCAAAAGATTTATGCAAAGGAATAGACAGCCTCCTTGACTCTGGGATATCCAGCATTTCCACATAGTCAGGCTCCTCTTGATCATCCACAGCTTCCTCCATAGGGAGCTGGAGGGTTTCAGCCACTTTCTTATAAAACATAAAATGAGAAGGGGACTCAGAAAGCCTAGGAGGAGTCACTCCTGAAGGTCTGTCTGGGGAGATGTCTGGGTCGATGGGCACATCCAGACTTTCAAATCCACATTCACTCTCCTCATACTCCTCTTCCCCCTCCTCCGGTTCATAATATTCCTCTACATCATACTCTTGAACCGGTGGAACCGGCCAAACCGGACGCTTACCTGATGGTACCGGTTCGGTTGGAACCAAGGAAAGCGACTGGACAATTTTAATCGCTTTGGCTATTTCTTCAGCAGTTGGAGAGGAAAGTTTTGGCTCCACACCAGCTGATTTCCTAGTCCTTTTTGCTGGGACCGACTCCTCGGAGTCGGATCTCCTTTTGCCCGAGGAAGTCTCGCCCTGGTCAGAGGGTACTTCCTCCGGTTCGGTTGAAACCGAACCGGGCTGGCCATCCGGTTCAGCAGACTTTTTGGCCTCCCTTTCCCTGAACCTACCAACTCTCTTTTCCAGGGTAGCTGCAGGAACATTTTTACAAATCTGGCAGTCTGCACTGAGGTGGTTAAACCCCAGACAATAAACACAGGTGGTGTGGGGGTCAGCCTTGGCAAAGACTTCTCCACAGACACTGCAGTGTTGAAACCCAGTGGGCCCGGTTTTTCTTTTGGGTTTCTCAGACATAGTGCCAGTCCTAACCAAACTTACCCATTTATGCAATCCGCCAGGTAAGACCCTCTTATCGGTTCCCAACCGTGTCACGGGTCGTGGAAAAAAACGTAATAAAATCAGTTTTTTTTTTAGAACCGATAAGAACCGGTAATCACACTCTAAATGACAGATTAATATATTTTAAACAACCTGATTGGTTCAAACCGAACCGATAACCGTTTACAAGTTCCACACAGAATAGAAATCAATGTAAAACCTATCTAGTACTCACAAATACCTGAACAGAGTCTGAACAGGCAGTTCTTGGTTTATTTCGGCAAAGGAAAATGCTGGCAAACCTAAAATAGACCGAGCAGAAGGAGAAATCTCTGGGCGACTGTTCAGTGTGGGAGTAAAGAATCTGATGGTTTGAGTTTGAAGAACAACAGACAGAGTTTTAACCGAGCTCGAGCTCAGCGTTCCATGCCTGGCATGGAAAGTTAACTCTTTCATCTCCGGAGCAGTTCGAAGGTTGGGACTCACTGCATATGTCATAATATAGCAAGACTTCATGTTGTTTGAAGGGCCAAGCGGTCCTTATCTGCCATCAAAGGCTATGTTTCTATGTTTCTATGAACAGAGTTAGGAGTCTGTAAAATCTTTAACAAGTCTTTTTTTAAGAACTTGTTAATTGGGAGATATACCTTTTTTGTGGGTGTTAACCCCATCATCTAAAGGTATTCGGCATCCTCTTCATCATCGACCACTTCAGTGGTAGCTAAATCCAAAGCATCCACTATTTTTCTCACAAAAGAAAGTGAGTTGAACAATCTTTAGGTTGAAGAGGAGAACCAAACTCCTGCTCAGGTGAGATTTCAGGCTCTATTGGTTCATCCTGTTCAGGATCCATCTCACCATAGTCATCACACTCCAGTTCCTGTGATTCAGGAACAGGAGCTGGGGTAGAAGCCTTTGCAGGAGCAGGTTGAGCAGGCAGGATACTCTGTAAAGCCTGCAGAACTTTCATAGCCTGAGCTATCTCCTCTACAGATGGCAGGCTGTGAGACACAGTAGAGACCCCTTGAGGAACAGAAACCTGGGGTTCTATGTGTTTAGTTTTCTTGGATTTCTTGAAGGGGGCCGGAGAGTCAGCTGGACCATTCCCCATCTTTAAAGTGACAGAAACACCGTCATTGGGGGTGATAACAGTGGATAAAGCAGTTTTACCCACAGTTTTTGGTGGCTGGTTAGAGCCTGAGCGACCACTGTCCACTTTTTTTCTCAGCCTTTCCATCCTTTTCTCTATAGTTTTAGGAGGGAAGGATTTACAAATGGCACAGTCTGCTGAAAAATGATCAGGTCCCAGTAGACTAAACATAGATTGTGTTTGTCAGCTTTTGCAAACACTTCCCCACACTTAGTACAATTTTTAAAACCTGGGGGACTAGTCTTTTTCTTTGTTTTTTCTTGTAGTTCCATTTCCAGGAGAAAAAACAGAAACCGCTTATTAGTATTCAAACTAACATTTTTTTTGTTTGTTTTTGTTGCTTCAGGAACCTGTCAGAGATCCGAGAAAAGAACCAATAACTTTAGACTTGAACCGGGTCAGCGAGTCACAGGAACCGGAATATCAGTTCAAAAGAACCGACCGCTCGGTTTCAAAAAATAAGTTTTAAACACAGAAAATATACAAATATATATATATATATAATAACACTAAAACTGTGGTGAAAAGCATCAAAATAACTAAGAAAGCCCCAGTTCCTCAGCGGTTATCCCGAACCATGGGGAACCGAGAAAAAATATAATGTTACTCTAAACTAAATAAACTTAACTTTAAAAAGTAATTAGAACTAAATTAATAATCGAAGGCAGCAGTTCAAATATAAACTAAATTATACTTATTAAACTGTAATCAGCATGAACTGATGAATGGAAAGATCTCCAGGTGTCTGACTTGTCATGCAGAGTGAAAAATCTGAGACGTTGATGGAACGTTACAGTAGATGAAGGCAGCAGTTTGAATATGTGTCTTGAGCAATGATAGATTCTGTCATTTGCAAATAGTTCAATTTCTCTCCAGGCAGTTCAACTTAGGAGGCAGAGAGCATACAGTTATGAATATAGAAGAATACATGCGGTTAGAAGAAAAAGTTACTTACCATAGTGACCTTGTTTCTCCCAGGGGATACTCCAATATTCATAACTCTTCTGCAGTATACCTTTAAGGTCATATCTGCCCAGAGATACAATGCTATGCTAATGAAGGAATCATTGGCATTAGTCACTTTTCAAATGCTGCCAGCTATCAACTCCCTCAGGTTTTGCAAAAGCCTGGAAAGACAGGGCCCATAATTTAAAATATATAATATTTAACTTCAAAATTCCCAACTCAAACCTCCAACTGGATGAAATATAAACTTATAATTAACAGTCCCACAAGCTCCTATGTCAGAATCACCTGAAAAGGAGAAAACCAAAGAATAAGTTCCAATAAAAGTAGAATGTAGCACCCAAACACTAAAGTACAGCATGGAATACAGAGGCCACTGGTTCTTAAATGCGCAGGCAGGGTGGGAGAGTTATGAATATTCGAGTATCCCCTGGGAGAAAAAAGGTTTCTATGGTAAGTAACTTTTTCTTCTCACCCCAGGAATACTCCAAAATTCCTAACTCTTCTGCAGACTAAAAAGCAGTACCTTAGGAGATGAGAAGAATCTATTTTGGAAACAGACTCTGCATGACAGCTGTACCAAACCTGGCATCAGTCCTAGACTGCATATCCAAGCTGCAAAGCTTGACAAATGTGTGTACTGTTCACCAGGTTACTGCTTTACAGATATCCACCAACAGTATATCACTAGCAGCTGCCACTGTGGCTGTTGTACCCCTTGTGGATTGGGCTCTAAGCACTGCTGGTGCTTCCTTGCCCACCTTTGAATAGCAAAATTGAATACACTGGACAACCCAATGAGAAATTGACCTTTTAGATGCAGGATTTCTCTTTCCCACATCCCCATAAGTGAGGAAAAGTTGTGTTCTATACTGCCTATGGGGCTTAGTGGCTGTCATGTAGTAGCTCAAAGCTCTTTTGACATCCAGGCTATGCAACCTACACTCACCAGAAGAAGAATGGTCAGTGAAGAACACTGCCAAAGTGATAGAATTGGTTCAAGTGGAAGTCTGAAACCACTTTGGGAAGGAATTTCCTATTTGTCTGGAGGGCTACCTTATCCCTGTGGAAGGAAATTTTGTCCTTTTCAATGCATAAAGCATTGAGCTCACTAATCCTTCTAGAGGAAGTAATGGCGACTAGAAACACCGTTCTCCATGTGACATACTTCAAAGATGCTGAAAACACAGGCTCAAAGGGAGGGACCATGAGTTGAGCAATGCAGATATTAAAGTCCCAAGCTAACACCAGTTCCCTCACTGGTGGATACATATGAGAAAGGCCCTTTAAGAACCTTTTAAATATAGGGTTTGATACCAAAGAAACAGATTCTCCTGCAGATGCACAGGCCGACACTTAAGTCAAATGAATCTTTAGAGTAGAAGGCTGTAAGCCTATGGAATGTAAGTAGACCAGGTAATCCAGTACCAACAGAACTCCTGCCTGAGTTGGCACTATACTCCTACTAGAGCACCAAATAGAAAACCTCTTCCACTCTGCTGCATAGGTTTTCTTAGTAGAGGATTTTCTGTATCCCCGTAAATCATCCATAACTGGCTCAGAAAGATGTAAACCAGCATACTCTAGGTCCTCAAAATCCAAGCTTTGAGTTTGAGTGACTTGAGGTTCGGATACAGGAGCCTCCCCTGGTTGGAGGTCAGAGGTTTGTGCCTCCTGGGAAGGTGTACTGGTGTGTTCACTGACATGGACAACAATAGGGAGTGCCATGGCTGCCTGGCCCAGACTGGGACTATCAGAATCATTGTTGCTGGCTGAGATCTGAGTTTCAACAGCACCCTGTATACCTGGGAAATGGAGGGAATGCATACAGGAATTTCCCTGACCAATCCAGAATAAGGGCATCCAGAGGAACCGTGCGCATCACTGGAGGCCTGCAACAGAACTGTGACAAGTGGTGAGGTTTACCTGTGTCTGACTTGGATGTTTGGATTTTTCTCTGTTTGATTAACAGGGTATTTTCTCTGTCAAATTGTCATGTATGGCATCTTGCTGACAGGAAGGCACTCATAGCAGTGGTAAGTCAGAGCTTTTAGCTGATTGTTTCATGAGGGCACAGTTTAGGCCCAAACCCTTCCCACCCCTCACCCCACACACCCCTGGAAATAGTTAATTTATACCTGGGGTTCTGACATCATTTCCTCAAGAGGGCAAGGTGCATATCACTGTCATATCCTCTCTAGCACACTGCACTGACAATATAAGCATACAGATTATATAAATGCATATATTTCTATATAACACACCAATCACACACACACACACACACACACACACACACACACACACACACACACACACACACACAAAACTGAACAAGGTAGACAGTTATGTGGGGAGTAGTACAATGTAATGGCTGTGGGGCAGCAGTCTTCCAGGAGTCTTTCTGGAGGGTGAGATGCTGCCCTGTTTGCAGACAACTATCTGCCCTGAGGGAGGAAGTTGCCCATCTTCAGACCACACTGGACAGTAGCAAGGGAACCTCCCCCATCCAGGGAGCACCAGAGCCACCACCACTACCTCAGAGGTTGTGAAGAAAGCACAGCAGTTGGACCACAGTGGGCTCAGGGAGGGTAAGGGTGGTGGAACAGAGGCACACCCAGTCAGTTGTTCCACTCCACAATCCATACACCATTCTGGGGGGAGCATAGTTCCCCTATGGATGCACCCGCAGAGGAGACTAAGGAGGGTGCAGACAACTGTCACAAGGGAGGCCCTCAGGAAGGAGGCAGAGGGCACCACAGGGAAAGAAAGCCGCTCCTGGTGGGGGACTCAGTTATTAGGGGGATAGACCTGGGGGGAGCAGGGAAAACTAAAGTAAGGTGCCTGCCTGGTGCCATGACTTGGAGGGACAGGAAGCGCATCCTTAGGATCACGAGAACAGTTGCACGGGAGTCTGAGCTAGACATCATTGTCCACCTAGGGACAAATGACTTGGCTCATCATGAGATTAGAGCCATGCAGAAGGACTTTGTAGAGTTGGGGAGGGGCTTAAGACAAGTAGCACACACAGTATCCTTCTCAGAGGTGCTGCCTGTCAGTGGCATGGGTGAGGCGAGGGTACTTTGCACCATGCAGTTTAATGAATGGTTAAAAAAATGGTGTAGAGCACAGGGGTTTGGCTTCATTGGGGACTGGGGTTCCACCTGGAGGGACACCAGCCTATACTGGCAGGATGGTCTGTCCAGGAAGGGGAACAAGTCTTTTGGGCAATCAGTTTAAAATGCTTCACTGGCAAGCTTTTAAACTAGTCAAGGGGGGAGGCACTGATAAGCAGCAGGAAAATCCCAGCCTCCCCCTACAAAGCCGGGTACTAAATGAGAAAAAGACCAAGGTAGAAAGGTCAGTGGGGGATGCTGCTACAGAAGGTAAAGCCATCAAAAAATGGAGAGCAATGAGTACCAATGCCCATAGTCTAGGTAACAAGCTTCCTGAATTAGTGGCCTTGATGGAGGAGGAACACCTGGATATCGTGGCAGTCACAGAAACATGGTACACACAGAACCATGACTGGGACGTAAACATACCAGGATACACTATCTACAGGAGGGACAGGGAGGGTAAAATAGGAGGAGGAGTAGCTCTCTACATAACAGAAGGAATCAAAGCAACAGAACAAAAGGGTAAACAGGGAGGAGAAGAAGCACTGTGGGTCAATTTGGAGACAGGCAATGGCACCACAATCCGCACAGGGGTTGTATACAGACCCCCTCTCAGGGGGAGGAAATGGACAAGAAAATGATAGAAAGTATACTTAGAATGACAGATAAAGGGGAGGTATTTATTGCTGATGGGTGATCTGAATATGCCAGATGTTAACTGGAGTGCAGTTGCAGCAGCCACTTCTAAGAGTGGGGTTATTTTAGATGCCCTACAGGGGGCATGCTTTAGACAACTAGTATTGGAACCCACTCGAGAGGGAGCAATCTTGGACCTGGTCCTCTCAAATGGAGATGTAGAGAGGATCACAGATGTAGAAGTGGGTAGCCATCTGGGAACTAGCGACCATCGAACAGTATGGTTCACAATAAACACAGCAATAGAGTCAAGTCATACAAAGGCAAAAGTACTGGACTTCAGGAGGGCTGACTTTGCCAAAATGGGTGAGTGCCTAAGGAATGCACTAGCAAATAGGCAGGAAGGAGGGGTGGAATAACAATGATGAATAATAAAAACTGCCATCACAGTGGTAACAAGCCTTTGTGTGAAGCAAATTAACAAAACAAAATGATGTAAGAAACCACTATGGTTCTCAAAGGAGGTGGCAGTGAAGGTTCAAGAGAAAAAGAAAGCATTCAAAAAGTACAAGGAATCACAGAAGGAGCAGGACAGAGAATTGTATCAGTTAAAGCAAAAGGAAGCTGGGAAGACAGTCAGAACAGCAAAGGCCTGAACTGAGGAAAAGATAGCCAACTCAGTTAAGAAGGGGGATAAAACCTTTTTTAGGTACATCAGGGAGCGAAGGAAGACTAAGGGAGGGATAGTGAGGCTTAATAAAGGGGAGGGAGGTGGGTAGAGGGTGACTGTAAAAAGGCAGAGATACTAAACAAATATTTTTTGCTCAGTATTTACAAATGAAGAGGGGGCGGTACCTAAAACAAACAACAGAAGCACTCTGGATGCAGAAGTTGATACCAGCCCATTTACAGAAGAAAGGGTTCTGAAAGAACTCTTAAAACTGAAGGTGGACAAAGCAATGGGGCCTGATGGGATTCACCCCAGAATTCTAAAAAACTAAGGGTAGAACTAGTAACACCACTGACTACCCTCTTTAACAAATCATGGAGGATGGGGTGGTACCTGAGGACTGAGAAAGGGTCGATGTGATTCCCTTCACGAAAGTGGGAGCAGGGCAGAAGGAAACTACAGACCAGTTAGTTTAACCTCAGTGATAGGGAAAATGATGGAATCACTTCTGAAGGAAAGAATTGTCGAGTACCTAGAGGCCAGAGGGTACAGGACCCAAGGCAGCATGGATTCACAGCAGGAAGGTCATGCCAGATGAATCTAATAGATTTCTTTGACTGGGTGACCAAAGTAGTAGATCAGGGGAGGGGCTGTGGACATGGCTCACCTAGACTTTAGCAAGGCATTTGACTCAGTCCCACACAAAGATTAATATACAAGTTAGCCAGCCTGGGAGTGGGTCCCAAGATGATAGCCTGGTAAGAATTGGCTGGAGAATAGGACACAGAGGGTAATAGTAAATGGAGTCCACTCTGAAGAAAGGGGGTTACTAGTGGGGTGCCGTGAGGGTTCAGTATTAGACTGGTCCTCTTCAATGTCTTTGTGCTACATTGCAGGAGGGACTGGAAGGAAAAGTATGTCTCTTTGCAGATTACACAAAGATCTGCAACAGAGTTGATGCACAAGGTGGGTGGAAAGGATGAGAAGGGATTTGGCAAGGTTAGAGGAATGGTCAAATGTATGGCAGCTTAGATTTAATGCTAAGAAGTGCAGGTAACGGCACCTGGGAAAACAAAACCCAGGGAAGAGTACACAATGCGGGTGAGATGCTAACAACAAAATGGAAAGGGACCTGGGGGTAGTCATATCAGATGACTTAAAGGTGGGCAAGCAATGTGAGAGGGCAGTAAGGAGGGCTGGGGGGATACTAGGATGTATAGGGAGAGGCAACACCAGTAGAAAACAAGAAGTTGTTATCCCTCTGTACAGACAGCTGGTGAGACCCCATCTGGAGTACTGTGTGCAGTTCTGGAGACCCAATCTCCGCAAGGACATAGACAAGATGGAAGCTGTCCAGAGGAGGGCAACTAAAATGGTGCAGGGTCTGCATCGGAAGACATATGAAGAGAGACTAAAGGAGCTTACTATGTATAGCCTATAGGAAAGGAGGGAGGGGGGGACATGATAGAAATGTTCAAGTACCTCATGGGAATCAATAAAGTCCAAGAGGGTAGCATCTTTCAAAAAAAGAGGTGTGCAAGAACAAGAGGGCACAATTTGAAGATGGTGGGGCGGCTCAGAGGTAATGTAAGGAAGTATTTTTTCACAGAGAGGGTTGTGGATGCATGGAATGGCCTTCTGGAGGAGGTTGTGGAGTCAAAAATAGTGATTGAATTCAAGCATGCGTGGGACAGCCATAAGGCAATTCTAGGGGGTGGGGGTAGAAAGAAGTAGGTTGCTGGTTAACTAGGATCTGCAGCTTATCCATTAGGTAGGGAAAATGGGCAGACTGGGTGGGCCAAGCGGTCCTTATCTGCCATCAAATTCTATGTTTCTATGACTCTGATGTGAGGCAAAGAGGTCTATTTCTGCAGTGCCCCACCTCCTGAATAAGGTCTGCACCACTTGCCTGTTCAGGGACCATTCATGATGGACCTGGCTGATTCAGATCAGGGCATCTGCCAGAACATTGTCTTTGCCTGGCAGATGAATGGCCTGTAATGAGGAGCCCAGTGAGTAAGCTAGGGTCCAAATTCTCAAAGCCTCCATGCAAAGGAGGCTTGACCTTGTTCCCCCTTGCTTGTTTGTGTAGTACATGTGTAACCCCTAGGTGGTGCTATCTCAAGAGCTATTACCCCTGCCTGCATGACTAGTTGCAGGTTAAGGGGTCTGGGTACTGAAACAGGTGCCTCCACCCAGGGAACAGGGTTATTAGTAACAAGGCTAACCTCAGTAAAGCTCTCTCGGGACACTGTAACCCCCTATTTCCCTTCTAGTGGCCTAGACAATATACAACAAATACTTTCACAGTAGCTCCTATTCAGCATACAATTCCACACACAGTGTGCACTTACCACCATACCTCTCAACTGTCCCCAATTTTCAGGGATGTCCCTGATTTTACCTCAGAATTTTACTCTGTCCTCCTACAAATTGTGTTTCCATGACCAAACAGGGGGGGTTGCAAGCATAAAATAATATCAAACATTAATGTTACAGATGTGCACTTCCTTAGAAAATGCATTTTACACTAAACCACTTATTCTACCAGCTTCCTGAGTGGATATCGCCAATTTTTAAGATTTGTCCCCAATTTTAAACCTTTGTCCCTGATTTTTATGTTTGCTTGCACGCATGTGCAAGAAACATAGTGCCATCATCCAAGTTTTCGGAGGTGCATCACCCCCTCTTCCAATTCAGTCAGTGTGTTGGCAGGCGCGGCCACAGCTCTCCAATGCCTGCTGGAGCTGTCTATGACAGCTCCAAAATGCAGTGGAGTACAGTTGAAAGGGAGAGCTATGCTTCAGTGAGCAGCACACACACACACGCACGCATACTGCGTGCTGCTCCCCCCACACACACTGTACAGCCGGGGGTGCCCAATCCCCCGTTGGCTGTGCTGTGCCCCCCCCCACAAGTCTTCCACATGCCATGCTGGGTGCCCACCCCAGCATGGCAACTCATCGTATAGCCGACGGGGGTCCCCAATCCCCCATCGGCTCCACTGTCCTCCCCCCCAGAGTACAGGGTGCCACGCTGAGGCCCACCCCAGCGTGGCAGCGGCTGATACTATGGCGAATGGAGTGCCCAATCCCCATCGGCTCCATGCTCCCCCAACCAGCCATCCTTGTGCCACGTTGGGAGCCCACCCCAGCGTAACAAACGTCCCGCGTCATCATTTAAAAAAAAAAAAAAACTGGAAATAAAAAACTGTCCCTAAGACTTCTCCTGCCCCCCACAACCCGCACCCACCCACTGCACCTGCCTCCCAACACCCCTCACCCCATACTTACCTCCGGACCTCGTGACGACTTCGTGGGCTGGGAACACATCTGCACTCTTCAAAGCTGACTGCGAACAGAGGAAATGCCGGTAAGCTGTATAATGGGATAGATAAGGTTTTTTCAACTTTGTTGCATATCTCAGGCATTTTGTGGAATTTTTGCACCAAATTTTCAACATGTGGTTTTTGGGACCCTTCTCATGAATGATGTCACTGTCATGGCGTTATTTAGGCCCAAAAGGTGATTTGGCAGTCACTGCACGAAATCACCATTCGGGACTGATTAATGAAATGACACTGCCCGTGTTCATAAGGTGGGCTCTCAAGAAGCCTATTTTGAAAATTTGGTGGAAAAATTCCAAAAAATGACTGTTTTACGTGTGTGCGTTGCGCAGTTCCTACGCAGGCTCGTAAGTTCACGAATTTTCAATATTTTTACTCCAGATTTTAAACATTGCCATTTTACCACACCTTCTTATGAGTAGTACAGCTGTCATTTTTCACATCTCACCCAAAATGTGTTTCCGCCCATGTAGCATAATGCGCAGTCGTTGTCTTGAAATCAATGTATGGGACACATTAAGAAAATCACAGTGACACTGTTCATGAGCAGAGGTCTAAAATGGCTATGTTGAAAATTTGGTGAAAAAGAACTCTAAAATGACTGTTTTACGAGCCGCCACACAGTTCCCACGCATGCTCGTAAGTTTGTGAATTTCAATATTTTCACTCCAGATTTTCAGCATTGACATTTTATTACACTTCCATATGAACAGTACAGCTGCCATTTTACATGTCACCCAAAATGTGTTTTCACATATAGCAGCACAATGGTGCAGTCGGTGACAAGCAATGTTTGAGGACAGATTAAGAAAATCACAGTTACACCGTTCATGAGCAGAGGTCTTAAAATGGCTATGTTAAAAATTTGGTGACAAAAGTCCATAAAATGACTGTGTTACAAGTGAGCATTGCACAGTTTCCATGCACCCTCGTTAGTTCATGACTTTGTAATATTTTCAGTCCAGATTTTCACCAGTGGCATTTTTCCACACTTCCTTATGAACAGTACAGCTGTCATTTTCCAGAACATGGCTGAAATGTGTTTTCACACTTTTCAGTGCAGAGATGCGTGGTCGCTGTGGGAAATCATTGTTCAGGACAGATAAAGAAAATCACAGTAACACTGTTCATGATCGGAGGTCCCAAAATGCCTGTGTTGACATTCTACTGTAAAAAATCCCCAAACTAATTATATTACGGGTGTGCGTTGCACAGTTTCTATGCACGCTCATGACTTCACCAGTTTTTTTAATATTTTTACTGCGGATTTGCAACATTGCCATTTTTTACACCTCCCCATGAACAGTACAGCTGTCATTTTTTACATCCTGTTCAGAATGTTTTTGCAGCTGTGGTGCTAAATGCCATAGTCACTGTGCATAAGCACCTTTCTGCTAACAAACTGATATTGCCACTGTTCATGAGGTGGGGTCACAAAAAAAAAACGTGTTGAAAATTTGGAGTGAAAATACCAATGAATGCCTGAGGTATTAGGGTTTCCAACCAAAACGCCCAACCCTGTAGAGAATGACAGGCATCAGGGATGTGACTTGGGATTCTTGCCTGTAATGCTCATACCATTCCACACCCTGCAGCCAGTGAGAGGGCATCAGTACGCCTTGAACTCTTCTCCCAAAGTTCACCCCATTCTCCTATACCGCACCCATCTCACTGTACTTCCTAATGGAATGGGGTGCGCATAAGGGCCAAAGACCCCAAGGCACACTGTGACTCTTGTCAGTGTCTGCAGGGTGGGGTGTGGTGAAATGGCATGGTCGGTATGCCTGATGACCCAAAGGCACACCCCAATGCCTGTCACTCTCTGCAGGGTGGTGGTGGGGTTGGTTTCAGCTCAATACTTCACTGCCATTCCTATTACGCAGCTCTGTAACTTCTACACTACCGCTGCCAATGCCAGTAAGCAAACATTCAGCATTGACAAATGCTTGTTTATGTTGATTGCGTGCATGCGCAAGAAGAAAAAATTGCTCAACTTAGTAATTATGTTTCTTCTAATGGAGTCTTGCTGTATTCTTACTACTGCAGTTAGCTCCAGCCTTTAAACTGCCCCGGAGAACAAAGAGTTAAACTTTCTATGCAGAGTACAGAATTCTGAGCTCGAACTCGGTTGAGGTCTCTGTCTGTTTCCCTTTGAAATCCAACAGTCAGATTCTTACAAGCAAAAACTCACTAACTATCCTATGTGGAATTTGTAAAATTTTTCTAACCAACTGGCAACAAGAGTTTTGAATTCCCAGTAAGACTCAAGTCAGGAAAACAGCCAAACAACAAAGGAGGGTGTAAAAGAAGCACCCCTGAGGTGCAACACTGCACCTGCCCACCCACTTCCCAAAAACAGGTTCTGAGAGGGGAAGTGGGGGGGGAGGTCAGAATACAGCAAGACTCCATTAGAAGAAACATCATTACTAAGGTGAGTAATTTTTTCTTCAAACAACATGAAGTCTTGCTGTATTCTGACTATTGCAGACTACCAAGCAGTACCTCCATGGAGGAGGGACAGAACCTACTTTGGAAATAGGCTCTGAAGTACTGCTGTGCCAAACTGAGCATCACCCCTAGCCTGTATATACAGAGAGTAATGCTTGGTAAAGGTATGGACTGTTTCCCAGGTGGCTGCTTGACAAATTTCTAAAAGAGGAATATCACTGTCAGCAGCCGGAGAAGCAGCTGTACGTCTGGTGGAGTGAGCCCTCAGGCCTGAGGGTGGAATCTTTCCTAGTTTCTCATAGCAGAATTGTATACAAGACACAATCCACCTGGCAGTAGTTCTCTTGGTGGCAGGTTTGCCCTTTCCCACTTCTCCATAAGTGAGGAACAACTGGAGGGAATCAAACCTATGACACTCTATGTAGTAGCTAAGGGCCCTTTTAACATCTAAACTGTGTAGCCTCCTCTCTCCTGAAGAGGAATGATCAGTGAAGAAAACAGGAAGAGACATAGACTGATTCAGGTGGAAATCTGAAACCACTTTGGGCAAGAACCTTCTATTGGTTCTAAGGACCACTTTATCCCTATGAAAGGAGATAAAATCAGGTTCCACTGACAGGGCTTGCAGTTCACTGATATGTCAGGCAGAGGTAATGGCTACTAAAAACACAGTTTTCCAAGTCAAGTACTTAAGGTCTACTGAGGACATAGGCTCAAAGGGCGGTTGCATCAATTGAACAATGCAAATATTCAAGTCCCAGGCAGGGGCAGGATCCCTAAATGGAGGATTGGTATGAAGCAATCCCTTGAAAAATTTACAGAACCAGGATGAGATGATAGTGAGGAAGACTTCCCCACTGACAGAAAAGCAGAGACAGCCGACAAGTGTACCTTGAGAGTAGCTGGTCCGAGGCCTAGGCCATCAAGATGGACCATATAATCCAGAACTGTAGGCAATTCCGCAGTGTCTGGGGAAATATGTTGCTTGGAACACCAAATGCTGAATCTCTTCCATTTGGAGTTATAGGTCTTTCTAGTGGCAAGCTTTCGAGAGGCTTTGAGGATATCCAGAACCCCCTGAGACAGATGCAAATCTACATAATCTAACTCTTCAAGAGCCATGCCTTGAGATTGAGAGACCGAAGAGTGGGGTACCAAATCCTCCCCTGAGAGGAGGTTAACAGATTGTAATTCCTGGGAAGAGACAGGGGAAGATGGATTGCTATGGACAGCAGCGGGGGGTACCAAGGCTGTTTGGACCAGTCTGGAGCAATCAGAATCACTTTGCAAGGTTGTGACCTTAACGTGACTAAAACTTTGAACAGTAGAGGAAAGGGAGGGAAGGCATACAGAAATGTCCCTTCCCGGTTCAAAATCAGAGCATCCAGAAGGACTGAGCCAAAGACTTGGGGTCTGCAAAAGAGACGAAGTTGGTGATTGTCTGGGGCTGCAAAGAGATCTATCTCTGGAGTGCCCCACCTTGAAAAAATCACCTTCAAGACCAGAGAGTCCAGGGACCATTTATGATGGCCCTGAGAGATCCTGCTCAGTGCATCTGCTAGCACATTGTTCTTCCCTGGAAGGTGAACTGCTACCAGAGAGTTTTGCAGGGAATAAGCCAGGGACCACAACTTCATGGCTTCTGTGCACAAGCCCATAGACAGAGTGCCTCCCTGCTTGTTGATGTACCACATGGTGGTGGTGTTGTCTGTTCTGACTTGAACCACCTTGTTCTGCACTGGCTGAGAGAAAGCTTGCAGGGCCAGAACAACTGCCCTGAGTTCTAGGAGACTGATATGGAGAAGGGATTCCTGACCAGACCACAGTTCCTGGGCAGTGAGGGCCCCAGATGGGCTCCCCAGCCCAGAAGGGAAGCATCCGTGGTAAGGACCACTGAATGAGACTGAGTGGCAAATGGGACCCCTTGCCTTAAATTGTGCTGATCCTGTCACCATTGAAGGGCTTGGATCAGGGTCTGAGTCACTGGAATCAGTCTGGTAAGGGAATCCTTCCTTTGGAACTAAAAGGCCCTCAGATGGAACTGAATGTCCCTGATCTGGAATCTTGCCCCTTGTACCACTGCTGTAGAAGCTGCCATGTGACCCAAGAGCTGGAGGAAATGTCTTGCTGGTCGAGACACTTGAAGGCTGAAGGAAGAAGACAGTTCTATAAGAACTCTTGCCCTTTCCAGGGGAAGAAATGCTCTTGCTTTGACAGTATCCAGCTCTACCCCTATAAAGTTAAGGAGCTGAACTGGCTCGAGAACTGACTTGGGAAGGTTGAGAAGAAATCCTAGAGAAGTGAGCACTTGCTGGGTCACTTGCAGGTCTGACTTGACTTGGTCTGGAGTCTGGCTCACTATGAGCCAGTCGTCCAGATATGGAAAAATGGAAATCTTTTGCCTTCTTAGAAAGGCAACGACTACTGCCAGGCACTCTGTGAAAACCCTTGGGGCTGATGTTAGACCAAAGGGCATTGCTTTGAACTGATAGTGGCCTGAGGGCAACTCGAACCTGAGGTACTTTCTGTGGGAGCACCTGATGGGAATGTGAAAATAGGCATCTTTGAGGTCCAGGGAGGCTAGCCAGTTCCCTGGCCTTAGAGAGTGAAGAATTATTCCCAGAGTTACCATCTTGAACTTTGGTTTTAAAATATGTTTATTCAGGTATCTTAAGTCTAGGATGGGTCGCAACTCCCCCGTCTTTTTTGGGTTAAGGAAGTACCTGGAGTACAGACCTTTGCCCCAGTGTAGGGTAGGAACTCTCTCTATAGCTCTTAAGGCCAGAAGAGATGAAACCTCTGCCTCTAGGGCAAGGGTTTCTGAGAGACCTGCAGG
The DNA here is from genome assembly GCA_016271365.2 of Neoceratodus forsteri. Lineage (NCBI taxonomy): Eukaryota > Metazoa > Chordata > Ceratodontiformes > Ceratodontidae > Neoceratodus > Neoceratodus forsteri. The sequence goes on from JADMNL010000026.1 coordinate 236,776,821, forward strand.
TGGAAAGGATCTGGTTCTCAGCTTTGGAAATCTTTTGAAGCTGAGAACCAGTCCCTGGCTTACTACTTCCAGGACCCACTTGTCTGAGGTAATAGACATCCAGTCCTGGACAAAGTAAGCCAGCCTGCCCCCTACTGGAATAGGAGAGTTGACCCAGGCAGACCCATCAGGGTGTCTGCTTGGCAGGGACCTTAAGCTGAGGAGTGGATGCAGTTCTGCTCATCCCCCTTCTGCCTATCCTTCAAGAAGAACCCCCTCTGTGAAAAGGGAGAAGAGGCCTGTGCTTGGTAAAAAGGCCTATGAAAAGGCCTGCCCCTGCCTCTGCCCCTAGACTGCTGCCTCTGAGGAGTTGCCTGCCTCTTCTTGGCCTGAGCACTCCTATAAGTGGTTCTGTACTCATCCATTTTCTTCATGTAAATCTCTGTCTACTCCCCAAATAGAGAATTACCCACTACAGGAAAATCCATGGCCATAGCCTGGGTGTCCTGTGAGAGGCTAGTACATCCGAGCCAAGCAATTCTCCAAAGAGCCACAGATGTAGCCATGACTCTTGATGACACATCATTGGAGTCCACAGCAGCATGAAACTGTACTTTTGATGCCTCGATCCCATCAGCAGCCACCTCCTCCAGCTCCTTGGCTAGCTGGGGGGGAGGCCTGTTTAGCCAGTGCCAGTGCAGTGTCCCACCTGGACTTCTGGTACCTGGCTGTGTAGGCCATATAGTTCACCTGCCTGAGTCCCAAGGAAGATGCCATGTACTGCTTTTTTGCCATGGCATCAATCTTAATTGAGTCTTTGTCTGGGGGGTGTGAAGCCAAGGGAATATTTGCCTTGTCACAGGCAGCAGCCTGCACTACCCCAACATGGCTGCATTGCTGGTATAAAAACTCCATATCTGAGCCTGGTAGTGTGTACCTCTTGTCCATCCTTCTGTCAACAGGGGGTACAGAACTGGGAGACTTCAGGATTTTTTGTGTCCGTTTCCCAAGGGATTTGTGAAGGGGAATAGACAGTCTCCTGGACTCTGGGATGTCCATCATTTCCACATAATCAGGCTCCTCCTGATCCTCCATTGCTTCCTCCAGAGAAAGCTGGAGGGTTTCAGCCAATTTTCTGTAAAACAGAAAATGGGAAGGGGACACAGAAAACCTAGGCGGGGATACACCAGAAGGTCTGTCTGGGGAGATGTCCAGTTCCACAGGCACATCCAGACTTTCACCGTCTTCACCATCATCTTCAAACTCCCCCTCCACCTCAAACTCCGGTTCATAAAAATCTTCAGGGGTATAATCTTGAACCAGGGGAGCCGACTGAACCGAGCCCCTGTGAAAAGGTGCCGGATTGGTCGGAACTGGGTGAAGCGATTCCACAATTTGAATCGCTCTGGCTATTTCCTCGGCAGTCGGAACATGAACCACTCGATTTTTCTTTGCGTTTTCTTTTTGTAGGAACCGACCCCTCAGGATCGGCTTTCCTCTTGCCCGAAGAAGTATCGCCCTGGTCAGCGGGCACTCCTTCTGGTTCGGTCGGAACTGAACTGGGCTTGCCATCCGGGTCAGCGGACTTCTCGGCCTCCTTTTCCCTCAGTCTATCTAATCTTTTTTCAAGGGTAGATTTAGGAACATGTTTACAAATTTGGCAGTCTGTATCGAGATGTTCAAACCCCAGACAATAAACACAGGTGGTGTGGGGGTCGGCCTTAGCAAAAATATCCCCACACTCACTGCAGTGTTAAAACCCAGTAGGCCCATTTTTTTTCTTGAATTTCTCAGACATAGCCAACATAACCAACCTTACCCTTTTTATGATAACTGCCAGGCTAGACTCCCTTATCAGTTCCTAACCATGTCACGGGTATTGGAAAAAAAATTTTCAAAACACGTCTTTTTTAGAACCGATAAGGACCGGTAACCACACTCTAAAGTAAAACACAAGGATTCACTACGAATGATCGGTTCAGCCAAACCAATCTAACACTTTACAGTTTCCACACAGAAAATCAGAACAAAACCTATCTAGTACTCATGGTACACAGACAGAGACTGAACCGACTATGCGGAAATAAATTCAGTAAAAACCAACAACTTAACCGAGACTTTAACCGACTTTCGAACTGAGCTGAAGGAGAAATCTCAGGAGCGACTGTTCAGTGAGGTGGATTAAAGAATCTGACGGTTGGATTTCAAAGGGAAACAGACAGACACCTCAGCCGAGCTCGAGCTCAGCATTCTATGCTCTGCATAGAAAGTTTAACCCTTTGTTCTCCGAGGCAGTTTAAAGGCTGGAGTTAACTGCAATAGTCAGAATACAGCAAGACTTCATGTTCTTTGAAACACACTGCGGCAGCTTTCCTCCAGAAGCAGGTTGTGGAGGTGCTGCACTGTTGTGGCCAGTGCCCCCACAGCCTTTAAAGGCTTGGTCGTCTTTCCCCAATCCTGTGGCATGCTGCTGCTGACACTAGTTCAGACAATGTGCCACCAACTTAAAAACGTTTTAGCTTTGACTGCAATCCAGAGGCCACCTCATCATTGGCGTCATCCGCTGCAATGAGAGCGACCCTCATTGCAGGGGCTGTTGCTAACAGATAACCCAGTCCCCATCAGCATGTCTCCCCAATTTCTGTGTTTGCTGATGGGGTGTCCAGTCCCGTCGACATATTCCCCCATTTCTTGTGTGCTGACGGGTGCCTAATCCCTGTCAGCATGATGTGCTCCACCCCTTTAGTTGTGTGTCGACAGAGGTGCCCAATCCCCCGTCAGCTGCAGCTGCCCCCAAAAAAGAGTCAATTGGCATGCTGGAGCCCATCCCAGCATGCCACATTCCCTGTAAGGCAAAAATGGTCCCATGATGTCTTTTATTTATTTTTTGTCCCTGTAAACAAAAAATGGTCCCTCACTGTCTTCCTGCCCCCCCACACCCCACCTCACCCCATACTTACCTCTGGAGCTCGGCTCGACAATCCTCGGTGGACCGGGAACATGTCTGCACTCTTCAAAGCCAACCGTGAACTGAGGGAATGCTGGTAAGCTGTATAATGGAATAAATAGGATTGTTTCAACTTTGATGCATATCTCAGGCATTTTTCAGAATTTTGGCATCAAATTTTCAACATATAGGTTTTGGGACCCCTCCTCATGAATTCTGTCACTGTCATGGCGATAATCGGTCCCGAAAGGTGATATTGTGGTCACTGTGTGGAATTACCTTTTGAGATTGATTAACAAAACGACAGTGCCAGTGTTCATGAGGTGGCATCTCAAAAAGTCTATGTTGCAAATTTGCTGAAAAAAATTTAAAAAATGACTGTTTTACGAGCGTGCGTTGCGGCTTTTGCTACGCGTGGTCATAACTTCACGAATTTACAATATTTTCACTACAGATTTTCAATACTGGCATTTTTCCACACCTCCTTGTGAACAGCACAGCTGTCATTTTTCACATCATGGCCAAAATGTGCTTTCGGACTTCTGGCACAGAATAGCGTGGTCGCTGTGGGAAATCAGTGTTTGGGACAGATTACAAACATGACAGTGACACTGTTAATGAGCAGAAGTCCTAAAATGGCAATGTTGAAAATTTTCTGATGAAACTCCATAAAATGACTGTTACGAGCGTGCGTTGTGTAGTGTCCACGCACACTTGTAACTTCACAAATTAGTAATATTTTCATGCCACATTCTCAACAATAGCATTTTCCCACATCTCCTCATGAAAAGTACAGCTGTCATTTTTCACATAATGGCTAAAATGTGTTTTTATGCTTCTGGCACAGAATACCACAGTCGCTGTCGGAAATCATTGTTTGGGACAAATTAGGATTGAGCGAGTGGGGGGGGAGTGACCGAGCTCAACTGAGCTCTGTCAGGACTGCTGAAGATTTCTTTGTGGGCAGAAAAAGGCACCAGTGAAGGCAGGAGCCCAGTACAAAAGGGCATCCTGCAGCGCCGGGGGAGACAGAGCGAGCGAGTGAGGGAGCGGGAGTGCGTGAGGTCAGCAGAGCCCTGTTGGGACTGCTGCAGATTTCTTTGTGGACAGGAAAAGGCAGCAATGCAGGCAGGAGACCAGTACAAAAGGGCAGGCTGCAGTGCTGGCAGAAACACAATGAACGAGTGAGAGCGGGGGAGTGAGTGAGGTCAACGGAGCTCTGTCAGGACTGCTGCAAATTTCTTTCTGGCCAGAAAAAGGTGCCAACAGAGGCAGGAACCCAGTACAAAAGGGCAGCCTGTAGCACCAGGACAAACAGAATGACCACGTAAGACAGGGGAAGTGAGTGACCTCAATGGAGCTCTGTCAGGACAGTTGCAGATTTCTTTTTGGGCAGAAAAAGGTGCCAATGCAGGCAGGAGCACAGTACAAAAGGGCAGCCAGCAGCACCGGGAGAAACACAATGAGCGAGTGAGAGAGGGGTAGTGAGCGGCACAGTGGAGCTGTGTCAGGACTGCTGCGGATTTCTTTGTGGGCAGGAAAAGGCAGCAATGCACGCAAGGGCACAGTACAAAAGGCCAGCCTGCAGCAGCAGGAGAAACACAATGAGTAAGTGAGAGGGGGGAGTGAGCCAGCTAAACGGAGCTTTATCATGAGTGCTGCAGATTTCTTAGTGTGCATAAGAAGGCGGCAACACAGGCAGGAGCCCAGTACAAAAGGGCAGCCTGTAGAGGTGGCAGAAATGGGATGAGCAACTAAGAGAGGGGGAGAGAACAAGATCACAGAAGCTCTGTCGGGACTGCTGCAGATTTCTTTGTGGGCAGAAAAAGGTGCCAAAGAGGCAGGAGTCCAGTACAAAAGGGCAGCCAGTACAAAAGGGCAGCCTGTAGTGCTAGGAGAAACAGAATGAGCGAGTGAGACAGGGGGAGTGAGCGACCTCAATGGAGCTTTATCTTGACTGCAGCGGATTTCTTTGTGGGCAGAAAAAGGTGGCAACCCAACCAGGAGCCCAGTACAAAATAGCAGCCTGCAGCACCGGGGGAGACAGAACAAGCGAGTGAGGGAGCGGGAGTGTGTGAGGTCAGTGGAGCTCTGTTGGGACTGCTGCAGATTTCTTTGTGGGCAGAAAAAGGTGGCAATGCAACCAGGAGCCCAGTACAAAAGGCAAGCCTGCAGCGCCGGCAGAAATAGAATGAGCAAGTGAGAGAGGGGGAGTGAGCAAACTTAACGGAGGTCTATCGTGACTGCTGCAGATTTCTTTGTGGGCATGAAAAGGCAGCAAAGCAAGCAGGAGCTCAGTAGAAAAGGCCAGCCTGCAGCACCAGCAAAAATGAACGAGCGAGTGACAGGAGGGAGTGAGCGACCTCAAGGGAGCTGTGTCAGGACTGCTGCAAATCTCTTTGTGGGCAGAAAAAGCCACCAATACGGGCAGAAACCCAGTACAAAAGGGCAGCCTGCAGCAGCAGGAGATGCAGAATGAGTGAGTGAGGGAAGGGAACTGAGTGAGCTCACTGGAGCTCTGTTGGGACTGCTGTGGATTTCCCTGTGGGCAGAAAAAGGCAGCAATTCATGCAGGAACTCAGTACAAAAGGGCAGCCTGCAGCAGTGGGAGAAGAAAAAATTACTCACCTTAGTAATGTTGTTTCTTCTAATGGAGTCTTGCTATATTATGACATATGCAGTGAGTCCCAACCTTCGAACTGCTCCGGAGGTGAAAGAGTTAACTTTCCATGCCAGGCATGGAGCGCAGAGCTCGAGCTCAGTTGAAACTCTGTCTGTTGTTCTTCAAACTCAAACTGTCAGATCTTTATGAGCTAAAACTCACTGAGGTCCTGTGTGGAAGCTGTAAACCTACACTAGCCAACCGGCTACTAAACATAAAAACACATTTTTTGGTCCTAAAGCAAAGACTCAAGTCAGGAGACCCAAAAAATAAAACACAACACCAAATCACCCCAAAGAAAGAGGGGTGAAAACAACTAGGTGGGCATCTACTAAGTGGCAACACTGCGCTGCCCACCCACATCCCAAAAACAGAGGTTCTGAGAGGGGCAGGCGGTGGGGGATCATAATATAACAAGACTCCATTAGAAGAAACAACATTACTAAGGTGAGTAATTTTTTCTTCAAACAACATGAAGTCTTGCTATATTATGACATATGCAGACTACACAGCAGTACCTCCATGGAGGAGGGACAGAACCTACTTAGGAAATAGGCACTGAAGCACAGCTGTGCCAAACCGAGCATTACCCCTAGCCTGGATGTCCAGGGAGTAATGTGGTAAAAGTATGAAACTGTTTTCCAGGTAGCTGCTTGACATATCTCTAGAACAGGGAAGTCCCTGGCAGCAGCCAGGGAAGCAGCTGTACCTCTGGTAGAGTGAGCCCTCAGGCCTGAGGGAGGAACCTTACTCAGCTTTTCATAACAGAATTGGATACAAGAAATGATCCACCTGGCAAAGGATCTTTTAGTGGCAGGATTCCCTTTACCAACCTCACCATAAGTGAGGAACAGTTGGAGGGAGACAAATCTGTGACCCTTGGTACGCTCTATGTAGTAACTAAGGGCTCTCTTCACATCTAAGCTGTGCAGCCTCCTCTCGCCAGAAGAGGAATGGTCAGTGAAGTACACTGGAAGAGAAATAGATTGATTAAGGTGGAAATCTGAAACCACCTTAGGCAAGAACTTCCTGTTAGTCCTGAGGACCACCTTATCTCTATGAAAGGAGATAAAATCAGGCTCCACTGACAAAGCTTGTCATTCACTTATGTGTCTGGCAGAAGTGATGGCTACCAGAAACACAGTCTTCCAAGTCAAGAACTTCGGCTTCACTGAAGACAAGGGCTCAAAGGGGGGTTGCATAAGCTGAGCAATGCAAACATTAAGATCCCAGGCAGGGGCAGGGTCCCTGAATGGAGGGTTGGTGTGAAGCAATCCCTTAAAAAACTTGGAGAATACAGGATGAGCTGAAAGAGAAGAGGGTTTACCTGCTGAAATAAAAGCAGACACAGCTGCCAAGTCTACTTTTAGGGTAGCTGGTCTCAGCCCCAAGGTATTTAAATGAACAATATAATCCAGGACTGTGGGTAAATCAGCAGATTCTGGGGAAATGTGCTTCAAACAACATGAAGTCTTGCTATATTATAGACATTAGCAGTTTGTTCCAGCTCTAGAACTGCCCCGGAGTGAAATGGTTAAAACCATTCCAAAATAGAATTTTGGCACGAAAGCAGCTCTATCTGTGTCATTTCAAACTTGAACTGTCAGATTCTTTACTATTTTAGAGTGCGATTCCCGGTTCTTATCGGTTCTAAAAAAAACAGATTTATTACGTTTTTTTCCAATACCCGTGACACGGTTAGGAACCGATAAGGGTGTCTTGCCTGGCACTGCCATTAAAAGGGCAAGTTTTTGGTTAGGCTGGCATTATGTCTGAGAAGCCCAAAAGAAAAACCGGGCCCTCTGGGTTTCAACACTGTGATATTTGTGGGGAAGTCTTTGCCAAGGCTGACCCACACACCACATGTGTTTATTGTCTGGGGTTTGACCACCTCCAGTCAGACTGCCAGGTATGTAAGAATTTCCCTGCAGCCACCCTGGAAAAAAGATTGGGCAGGCTCAGGGAACGAGAGGCAAAAGTCCGCTGACCCGGATGGCCAGGCGGTTCGGTGCCAACTGAACCAGAGGAGTGCCCTCTGACCAGGGCCAGACTTCCTCGGCAAAGAAAAGCTGGTTCTGAGGAACCAATTCCAGTAAAGAAAACAAGAAAATCAGCAGGTCTGGAGTCCAAAATTCCTTCTCCAACTGCTGCAGAGATAGCAAAAGCCATACAAATTGTCCAGTCACTGTCTCAGGGTCCGTCCAAACCACCACTATCTGGTAAAAGGTCGGTTCGTCCGGTCCCAGTGGTTCAGGATTATGATATTGAGGAATTTTATGAACCAGAGGAGGGGGAGGAGGATTAAGAACAGTATGAATGTGGCTGGGAAGGTCTGGGTGTGCCCATTGAACCGGACATCTCCCCAGACAGACCTTTAGAATCTCCCCCCTATGCTGTCTGAGTCCCCATCTCATTTTATGTTTTATAAAAAAGTTGCTGAAACCCTCCAGCTTCCTTTGGAAGAGGCTGTGGATGAGCAAGAGGAGCCTGATTTTGTAGAAATGATGGATATTCCAGAGTCTAGGAGATTGTCTATTCCTTTACATAAGTCTTTTAGGAAACAAACAATTAAAATTTTAAAAGCTCCTAATTCTGTGCCTCTTGTAGATAAAAAGATGGACAGAAGGTATACATTGTAAGGCCCTGATACAGAATTCCTTTCTCAGCAATACAGTCATGTTGGGGTAGTTCAGGCTGCTGCCTGTGATAAAGCTAATATTCCCTTGGCTTCACATCCTCCTGACAAGGATTCCAGGAAGATTGATGCCATGGCAAAAAAAAAACAGTATATGGCAGCCTCTCTGGGACTCAGGCAAGCAAATTATATGGCTTATGTAGCTAGGTATCAGAAATCTAGATGGCCAGGCTAAGGAGCGGCAAGCAACTCCTCAAAGGCATGCCCCCAGGGGTAGGGGTAGGCCTTTTCGCAGGCCTTTCTACCAGACTCAGGCCTCCTCTGACTTTGCTCAGAGGGGCTTCTTCAGAGGCAAGGGCAGATGTGGGGTGGGCAGACCTGCTCCCACCCCACAGCCTAAAGCTCCTGCGAAACAGGCACCCTGATGGGGTGCCCAGGGCCGATTCTCCTGTACCAGTGGGGAACAGGCTGGCTTACTTCAGTCAGAATTGGGCTTTTTAACCTCAGACAAGTGGGTTCTGGAAGTAATAAGCCAGGGTCTGGTTCTCAGCTTCAAAGTTTCCCAAGTTGAGAAGCAACTTTTTTCTACAAAGTGCTTCAGAGACCCTCGCTCTGGAAACAGAGGTCTCATCCCTGTTAGCTCTCAGAGCAGTAGAAGGGTTCCTCCCTGCATCAGGGCAGGGGTCTGTATTCCAGATACTTCCTTACCCCAAAAAGACAGGAGAATGGCGGCCCATTTTAGATCTCAGATATCTGAATAAGCATCTTTGAAACCAAAGTTCAAAATGGTAACTCTGGCAATGATTTTACCTTCCTAAGGCCAGGGGACTGGCTAGCCTCCCTGGACCTCAAGGATGCCTATTTCCATGTCCTAATCAGAAGATCCCATTGAAAGTACCTCAGATTCGAACTGCCCTCAGGTCATTACCAGTTCAGAGCAATGCCCTTCGCCTTACCTCTGCTCCAAGGTATTCACAAAGTGTCTAACAGTGGCAGTGGCCCACTTAAGGAGGCAGAGGATTGCTGTTTTCCCTATCTAGATGACTGGCTCATTGTAGGCCAGTCCCAGAACAGGTAAAATCTCACCTGCAGGTCACCCAGCAGCTTATCACCTCCTTGGGTTTCTGCTAAACCTACCAAAGTGGGTTCTGGAACCGGTCCAGGTACTCACCTTTATAGGTGCAGAATTGATACAAAGCTAGCCAGAGCCTTTCTTCCCCCAGAAAGGGTAAGGAATTTAGTGGCTCTGGCCTCTTTCACTCTGCAGGTCTCTCGACCAGCAAGACACTTTCTGCAGCTCCTGGGGCACATGGCTGCATCCACAGCTGTTGTGCAGGGAGCCAGATTTCAGATGAGAGACATTCAGTTTCACTTGAGAACCTTTTCATCTCAGAGAAGAGACCCCCTTTCCAAGTTGGTCCCAGTGACTCAAACCTTGATCCTAGCTCTCCAGTGGTGGCAGGATCAGAGCAATTTAAGAGCCGGGGTCCCCTTCATTTCCCCTTCTCACGACTTGACTCTCACTACAGGTGCTTCCCTTCTGGGTTGGGGAGCCCACATGGGGGACCTTTCCACTCAGGGAGTTTGGTCCCACCAGGAATCTCTGCTCCACATCAATTTGCTGGAACTCAGAGCTGTCTTTTTAGCTCTTCAAGCTTTTTCTGCATCTGTCCACGACAAGGTGATATAAGTCAGAACAGACAACACCACAACAATGTGGTACATCAACAAACAGGGGGGCACTCGGTCTTCGGCCTTGTGTACCGAGGCAATGAAGTTGGGGTCTCTGGCCTATTCCCTGAACACTTCCCTCATAGCAGTTCATCTTACAGGGAAGGACAATGTCCTAGCGGATGCCCTCAGCAGGATTTCCCAGGGCCATCACGAATGGTCCCTGGATCCTCAAGTGCTGGGGATAGTTTTTGCCAGGTGGGGCATCCCTCAGATAGATCTTTTTGCAGCCCCAGACAATCACAAACTTCCTCTGTTCTGTTGCAGGCCTCCAGTGCTGGGCTCAGTTCCCCTGGATGCCCTTCTTCTGGGTTGGGAGGGGAAGTTCCTCTGTACTTCCCCCTTTCCTCTCTATTCAAAGTACTAATCAAAATCAGATCTCAGCCTTGCAGGGTGATTCTGATTGCCCCGAGTTAGCCAGGCAGCCCTGGTACCCACTCCTTCTGTCTCTGACAGTCCATCTTCCCTGTGCCTCCCCAGGAATCACAATCTGTTGACTTGTGCCCAGGGAAGGTTTGGTATCGGACTTCAAAATCCTCAACCTCAAGGCCTGGCTGTTGAGGAGTTAGAGTTGCTGATTTACACCTCTCTCAGGGTGTTCTTGAGATCCCAAAGGCTTCCAGAAAGCCTTCCACTAGACTACTTATAGTTCTAAATGGAAAAGGTTTTCCATTTGGTGTGCGAAAATATTTCCCAGAATCTGCTAGATTGCCCATTTTGTTAGATTACATGGTACATCTTAATTCCTTGGGTCTCAGACCAGCTACCCTGAGAGTTCATTTGGCAGCTGTGTCTGCTTTTGTGTCAGCAGGAAAGTCATCCCTCTTTCCTCTCATCCTGTGTTTTCCAAGTTTTTTAAGGGATTACTCCATACTAATCCTCCCTTTTGGGAACCGGCCCCTGCTTGGGACCTTAATGTTTGCATTGCCCAGTTAATGCAACCCCCTTTTGAACCTCTGTCTTCTGCAGAGCTTAAGTACCTAACTTGGAAAACTATTTTTCTAGTGGCTATCACTTCTGCCAGATGCATAAGTGAATTGCAAGCCTTGTCAGTGGAGACTGACTTTATTTCTTTCCACAGGGATAAGGTAGTCCTTAGGACTAATAGGAAGTTTTTGCCTAAGGTGGTTTCAGATTTCCATCTTAATCAATCTATCTCCCTTCCAGTATTTTTCACTGATCACTCCTCTTCGGGTGAGAGGAGGTTGCACAGCCTGGATGTTAAGAGAGCTCTTAGTTACTATATAGAACGTACCAAAGGTCACAGGTTCGAATCCCTCCAACTTTTCCTTACCTATGGTGAAGTTGGGAAAGGCAAACCTGCCACTAAGAGATCAATAGCCAGGTGGATTGTCTCTTGTATCCAATTTTGTCATCAGAAAGTGGTCAGAGCCCCCGGTTTGAGGGCTCATTGTACCAGGGTACAGCTGCGTCTCTAGCTGCTGCCAGAGATATCCTTTATTAGAGATTTGCCAGGCTGCTACTTGGAAAGCAGTACACACTCTTACCAAGCATTACTCCCGGATGTCCAGGCCAGGAGAGATGCTCGGTTTGCTTACAGCTGTTCTTCAGAGCCTATTCCCTAAGTAGGTTCTGCCCTCCTCCATGGAGGTACTGCTGTGTATTCTGCTAATGTCTATAATATAGCAAGACTTCATGTTGTTTGAAGAAAAATTACTCACCTTAGTAATGTTGTTTCTTCTAATGGAGTCTTATATATTATAGACCTCCCAACCTGCCCTCTCAGAACCTCTACTTGGTGGGGTGCGGGCAACTTAGTGTGGGCACTACTTATGTCCTGTTAGCATTTTGTCCCCTTTGGGACTTTGGGGTGTGTGTGTGTAGTGTGTGTGTTTTATTATACTTATGTTCCATTTTCATATTATTAGAATGGTGTTAGTATTTCTGGTCCCTGACTTGAGTCTTGGGTGTTGGGACCATCAATGGTTGTTATTATTTAGGTAGCCATTTGGCTAGTGTAGGTTACAGCTTCCACACAGACCTTAGTGAGTTTGGCTCGTAAAGATCTGACAGTTCAAGTTTGAAATGACACAGATAGAGCTGCTCTCGTGCCAAAATTCTATTTTGGAATGGTTTTAACCATTTCACTCCGGGGCAGTTCTAGAGCTGGAACAAACTGCTAATGTCTATAATATAGCAAGACTCCATTAGAAGAAACAACATTACTAAGGTGAGTATTTTTTTCTTCCCAGAGCACCATATGGAAAACCTCTTCCATTTGGAATTATAGGTAGCCCTGGTGGAAGGCTTTCTAGAAGCCTTTAGTATATCCATTACACCTTGGGAGAGGTGTAGATCAACAAACTCTAACTCTTCAAGAGCCAGGCCTTGAGATTGAGAGATTTGATGTTCGGGTGCCAAACACTCCCCTGAGCACAGGTTAACAGATTGTGATTCCTGGGAAGACATAGGGGAAGATGGACTGCTAAGGACAGTAGGAGTGGATACCAGGGTTGTCTAGCCCAGTCTGGAGCAATCAGGATCATCTTGCAGGATTGAGATCTGATTTTGACTAATACTTTGAACAGGAGAGGGAAGGGGGGGAATCATAGAGAAACTTCCCTTCCCAATTGAGAACTAAGGCATCCAGAGGGACTGAGCCCAACACTGGGGGCCTGCAGCAAAAAAGGGGAAGTTGGTGATTGTCTGGGGCTGCAAAAAGATCTATCTGCAGGGTGCCCCATCTGGCAAATATCACCTCCAGGAACAGGGGGTCCAGTGACCATTCGTGATGGCCCTGGGAAATCCTGCTGAGAGCATCTGCTAGGACATTGACCTTGCCTGGGAGGTGAACTGCCATAAAGGAGGTGTTCAGGGAGTAAGCCAGAGACCACAACTTCACTGCTTCGGTGCAAAGGCCGAAGACCGAGTGCCCCCTTGCTTGTTGATGTACCACATTGTAGTGGTGTTGTCTGTTCTGACTTGTACAAATTTGTTCTGAACAGATTTGGAAACAACTTGAAGTGCTAGAAAAACTGCTCTGAGTTCCAACAGATTGAGGTGGAGCAGAGATTCCTGAGGGGACCACAATCCCTGGGTAGTGAGGTTGCCCATGTGAGCTCACCACTTCAAGAGGGAGGCATCTGTAGTAAGGATTAAGGAGCGAGACTGAGTGACAAAGGGAACCCCTTGTCTCAAATTGCTCTGATCCTGCCACCACTGTAGGGCCTGGATCAGGGTTCGAGTTACTGGGATCAATTTAGTTAGAGGGTCTTTCCTTTGAGACCAAAAGGCTCTCAAATGGAACTGAATATCCCTCATCTGAAATCTTGCTCCTGCACTACTGCTGTAGAAGCAGCCATGTGCCCCAGGAGCTGTAGAAAATGCCTTGCTAGTCGAGAGACCTGCAGGGTAAAGGAGGAGGCCAGAGAGACCAGGGTCCTTGCCCTGTCCAAAGGAAGGAAGGCTCTGGCTTCCTCTGTGTTCAGCTCTGCACCTATGAAGGTTAAGAGCTGGACAGGTTCTAGAGCTGACTTTGAAAGATTCAGAAGGAAACCTAGAGAGATGAGCAGTTGCTGAGTTATTTGTAGATGTAACTTGACTTGGTCTGGAGACTGGCCTACTATGAGCCAGTCATTCAGGTAAGGGAAGATGGCAATTTTTTTTGCCTTCTTAGGGCAGCAACTGCTACTGCCAGGCATTTTGTGAATACCCTTGGAGCAGAGGTGAGGCCAAAAGGGCATTGCTCTGAACTGGTAATGGCCTGAGGGCAGCTCGAACCTGAGGTATTTTCGATGGGAGCTTCTGATGAGAATATGGAAGTAGGCATCCTTGAGATCCAGGGACGCTAGCCAGTCCCCTGGCCTTAGAGAGGGTAGAATAATTCCCAGAGTCACCATTTTGAATTTTGGTTTTAAAAGGTGCTTGTTTAAATATCTGAGATCCAGGATGGGCCGCCATTCTCCTGTCTTTTTGGGGTAGGAAGTACCTGAGTACAACCTTTGCCCTGGTGTGAGGGTGGAACCCTTTCCACAGCTCTGAGAGCCAGGAGGGAAGAGACCTCTGCCTCTAGGGCAAGTGCCTCTGGAGGATTTGCAGGTGGAAAGGATCTGGTTCTCATCTTTGGAAATTTTTTGAAGCTGAGAACCAGTCCGTGGCTTACTACTTCCAGGACCCACTTGTCTGATGTCAGAGACTTCCAGTCCTGGATGAAGTAAGCCAGCCTGCCCCCTACAGGTAACTGAGAATCGGCCCTGGCAACCCCATCAGGGTGCCTGCTTGGCAGGGGCTTTGGGCTGAGGAGTGGAAGCAGGCCTGCTTGTACCCCATCTTCCTCTCCCTCTAAAGAACCCCCTCTGGGCATAGGCAGAAGAGGAGGCCTGGGCTTGGTAAAAAGGCCTGTGAAAAGGCCTGCCCCTGCCCATGGAAAGCTGCCTTTGAGGAGTGGCCTGCTTTTCCTTGGCCTGTGCACTCCTATAGGTGGTCCTATACTCGTCCATTTTCTTCATATTATTCTCTGTCTGCTCCCCAAACAGAGAATTACCCACAACAGAAAAATCCATGGCCTTAGTCTGGGAATCCTGTGACAGGCTAGTACATCTGAGCCAAGCCATTCTGCGAAGTGCCACAGATGTAGCCATGACTCTTGATGACACATCATTAGAGTCCACTGCAGCATGGAATTGCACCTTGGATGCCTCTATACTGTCAGCAGCCACCTGCTCCAGCTCCATGGCAAGCTGGCCAGGGACCTGTTTTGCTAGAGCCATAACAGTATCCCATCTGGATTTCTGATATCTAACATAAGCCATATAATTTGCCTGTCTGAGTCCCAAGGATGCTGCCATGTACTGTTTCTTTGCCATGGCATCAATCCTCCTGGAGTCCTTGTCAGGGGGTGAAGCCAAGGGAATATTTGCCTTGTCACAGGCTGCAGTCTGCACTACCCCAACATGGCTGCATTGTTGTGTAAGGAACTCCGTATCCGAGCCTGACAATGTGTACCTCTTGTCCATTCTCTTATCGACAGGAGGTATAGTGTGAGGAGTTTTTAAAATTTTACTGTCTGTTTCCAAAGGATTTATGCAAAGGAATAGACAGCCTCCTTGACTCTGGGATATCCATCATTTCCACATAGTCAGGCTCCTCTTGATCATCCAAAGCTTCCTCCATAGGGAGCTGCAGGGTTTCAGCCACTTTCTTATAAAACATAAAATGATAAGGGACTCAGAAAGCCTGGGAGGAGATACTCCTGAAGGTCTGTCTGGGAGTTGTCCAGGTCAATGGGCACATCCAGACTTTCAAATCCAAATTCACTCTCCTCATACTCCTCTTCCCCCTCCTCCGGTTCATAATATTCTCTCTACCTCATACTCTTGAACCAATGGAACCGGCCGGGCGGACACTTACCTGATGGTGCCGGTTCGGTCAGACTGAAGCGACTGGACAATTTTAATCGCTTTGGCTATTTCTTCAGCGGTTGGGAGGAAAGTTTTGGCTCCACACCAGCTGATTTCCTAGTCCTTTTGCTGGGACCGACTCTCGGAGTCGGATCTCCTTGCCGAGAAGTCTTGCCCTGGTCAGAGGGCACTCCCTCCGGTTCAGTTGAAACCAAACCGGGCTAGCCATCTGGTTCAGCGGACTTTTTGGCCTCCCTTTCCCTGAGCCTACCAACTCTCTTTTCCAGGGTAGCTGCAGGAAAATTTTTACAAATCTGGCAGTCTGCATTGAGGTGGTCAAACCCCAGACAATAAACACAGGTGGTGTGGGGGTCGGCCTTGGCAAAGGCTTCCCCACAAACACTGCAATGTTGAAACCTAGTGGGCCCGGTTTTTCTTTTGGGTTTCTCAGACATAGTGCCAGTCCTAACCAAACTTACCCGTTTATGGCAATCCGCCAGGTAAGACCCCCTTATCAGTTCCCAACCGTGTCACGGGTCATGGAAAAAAACATAATAAAATCCGTTTTTTTAGAACTGATAAGAACCGGTAACCACACTCTAAATCACAGATTAAGATATTTTAAACAACTGATTGGTTCAAACCGAACCGATAAACCGTTTACAAGTGCCACACAGAAGAGAATTAACGTAAAACCTATCTAGTACTCACAAATACCACAGACAGAGCCTGAACCGACTGGTTGCGGTTTAAATTCAGTCGAAAACTGAGAAAAACAATACTTTAACCGACAAAATGAACCGAGCAGAAGGAGAAATCTCCTGAGCGACTGTTCAGTGAGGCGGAGTAAAGAATCTGACGGTTTGAGTTTGAAGAACAAGAGGCAGAGTTTCAACTGAGCTCGAGCTCAGCGTTCCATGCCTGGCATGGAATGTTAACTCTTTCACCTCTGGAGCAGTTCGAAGGTTGGGACTCACTGCATATGTCATAATATAGCAAGACTTCAAGTTGTTTGAAAAGCCCACAACGCAAGAAGGAGCCCAGTACAAAAGGGCAGGCTGCAACAGCGGGAGATGAGCCCAGTACAAAAGGGCAGGCTGCAGCAGCGGGAGACACAGAACGAGCGAATGAGGGAAGGGGAGAGAGAGTGAGCTCAACGGAGCTCTGTTGGGACTGCTGCAGATTTCTTTGTGGGTAGAAAATGTCAGCAAAGCACGCAGGGGTCCAGTACAAAAGGGCAGCCTGCAGCTGCAGGAGAAACAGAATGAACAACTGAGACAGAGGAGGAGCGAGCAAGCTCAACGGAGCTCTATCGGGACTGTTGCTGATTTCTTTGTGGGCAGAAAAGGGCAGCAACGAAGGCAGGAGCACTGTACAAAAGGGCAGGCTGCAGCGAAAGCAGAAACAGGATGAGCAAGTGAGAGAGGGGGAGTGAGAAAACTGAACTGTGGTCTATCGTGACTGCTGCAGATTTCTTTGTGGGCAGAAAAAGGCAGCAGTGCATGCAGGTGCCCAGTACAAAAGGACAATCTGCAGCAGCAGGAGGAACAGAGTGAGCAAGTGAGAGAGGGGGAGTGAGCGAGCTCAACAGAGCTGTGTCGGGACTGCTGCAGATTTATTTGTGGGCAGAAAAGGAAGCAATGCACACAGGGGCCCAGTCCAAAAAGACAGCCTGCAACAGTGGGAGAAACAGAATGATCAAGTGAGAGAAGGGGAGTGAGCAAGCTCAACTGAGCTCTATTGTGACTGCTGCAGATTTCTTTGTGGGCAGAAAAAGCCACCAATACAGGCAGAAGTCCAGTACAAAAGGCCAGCCTGCAGCACCAGGAGAAACAGAATGAGCGAGTGACACAGGGGGAGTAAGCCACCTCAACGGACCTCTGTTGGGACAGCTGTGGATTTCTTTCTGGACATAAAATGGTGCCAATGCAGGCAGAAGCCCAGTACAAAACAGCAGCCTGCAGCACTGGGCGAAACAGAACAAGTGAGTGACAGAGGGTCAGTGAGCGAAATCAATGGACCAATGTAATCAACATTTGGCATTGACAAATGCTTGGTTAAGTCTTGTCCCTGATTTATGAGGCAGGGGGTGAGAGGTGTGCTTACCACCAGGGCTGGTTCCACCAGTTCGACCCTGGAGATCCCCTGTAAATCAAGGTTAGGCACAGCAAATAACAATAGTACAGCACTTTTGGTACAAACTAGAGCCACAGTCAAATTAGATGCAAAAAGAGTTAGATCTGATTTATTCAGGGGACTTGAACAAGGGAGGGGCATGATCAGGTTGACTGATTCTATAACTAATCTAGTCAGGCAATTATGCATGCACTAATTAGTCCTGCAACACAGTCACACACTCTGGGTACCCAGGAAGGAAAAGGGTGGGCTAGCCAAGAATGTTGCCTGGGGTAGGCCGGCATCACAGTTGGTTGGGGCCCTGTGATGGAAGAAAGCAACATGCACAACACACACTATTTGTAATCCAGAGCCAGAGGGCTCAGTTCATGAAGGAAAACAACAAGGCAATCAGATGACAACACTTTAAATTTAGGTGTTGTTCCAGGGAGCTACCCTAATGTTTACTCATGGTAGCCAATACAGGACCCAGGCAGGATGAAATTGAGACTGCAGGTTGATGAGCTGGAGTGCCAGGAGAAGCAGGGCCCATACGATTCACCGAGGCATCATTCCTGTTCAAGGCATTGAGTAAGGGAGCTGATCCCTAGGTAGGTCTCTCATCGATGTTTTTCTCTGTGCAGTGGGTAATCTGGCGGGGCCAGTGTGACAAGGCCCAGGCCAAGCGGAGAGGAATGCAGATTTAGTCTGGTGGGGCTGGATGCAGTCTCCAGCAAGCAGAACACAGTCCAACACATAGTGGGGAGGAGGACCCTGTAAAGGCATCTATCCTAAATAGATACTTTTGCTCAGTATTTACTGAAGAGAAGGTAGGGCAGGGCCCACAGCTCAGCATCATGGACACAGGGGGGAGGGAGGTGAGCACTACTCCCTTCACAAAAGAAAGGGTCCTACAAGAGCTTGCTAAGCTCAGGGTGGATAAGGCAATGGGACCTGATGGCATACATCCCAGGGTACTTAAGGAGCTAAAGGAGGAACTAGCAGAGCCATTAGCAGAATAGTTTAGTGAGTCTCTGAGCACAGGAGAGGTCCCAGAAGACTGGAGAAGGGCTCATGTGATCCCGCTCACAAGAGTGGTAGCAGGGAGGAGGCGGGGAACTACAGACCGGTCAGTCTTACCTCAGTAGTAGGCAAGATGTGGAGGCACTCCTTAAGGAAAGGATAGTGAACACCTGGAATCCATAGGGCACAGGATCCAAGACAGCATGGGTTTACAAAGGAAGGTCCTGTCAAACTAATCTCATAGATTTCTTTGACTGGGTAACCAGAGTGGTGGACCAAGGGGAGCAGTTGATGTCGCCTACCTTGACTTCAGCAAAGCTTTTGACACTGTTCCACATAGAAGATTGATAAATAAGCTGGGTAGGCTTGGGGTGGGTCAAGTTGGTCAACTGGGTGGCAAACTGGTTGATGGGCAGAAAACAGAGAGTGGTGGTAAATGGTATACAGTCAGAAGAGATGCAAGTCATAAGTGGGTACCTCAGGGATCAGTCCTGGGGCCAGTCCTCTTCAACATCTTCATTAGTGACCTTGCAGATAGACTAGAGGGTAAGGCTTGTCTGTTTGCAGATGACACCAAGATCTGCAACAGAGTAGATGATCCAGATGGGGTGGGCAGAATGAGAAGAGATCTGGATAAACTAGCAGAATGGTCAGAAGAGTGGCAACTGGGATTTAATGCAAAGAAGTGCAAAATCATGCACATAGGGAAGAGAAACCCTGAAGCCACCTATAGGCTGGGAGGAGAGTTGCTAGCAGTCACAAAGGAAGAAAGAGACTTGGGCATCATCATCACTGATGACCTAAAATCATCCAAGCAGACCTCTAAAGCAGTAGGTAAGGCTAGGGGGGTGTTGGGGTGTATTAGTAGGGGTATCACAAGTCGTAAGAGGGAGGTAATAATCCCTCTGTACAAGACACTGGTTAGGCCCCATCTGAGTACTGGTGCAGTATTGGAGGCCACACCTTCACAAGGACATTAACCAAATTGAGGCAGTCCAGAGAAGGGCAACCAAAATGGTGCAGGACTGCATCAGAAGACATATGAGGACAGATTAGCGAGCTCAATATATACCCTTGAGCAAAGGAGGAGAGGTGATATGATCGAGGCATTCAAACACCTTAAGGGCATAAACAAGGTGAAAGAGTCTAACATGTTTAAATATAAGAAAAATAGCAGGACAAGAGGACACAGCATGAGATTAGAGGAGGCCGATTAAGGGGAATGTGAGGAAATTCTTTTTCACAGAAAGGGTGGTGGATGCATGGAATGGCTTACCACAAGAAGTGGTGGCTATGAATACAGTGCAGGGCTTCAAACAGGCTTGGGATAGGCATAAGGGAGCAATACAAATGACTATGAATAGATAGGCCACTGACAGAGCAAAGGGCGATAGCACATTTATAAGGTAGAAAAAGAAATGGGCAGACTGGATGGGCCTTGCGGTCCTTATCTGCCGTCAACTTCTATGTTTCTATGGGGAACCAAATCATGACCCACTAACAACACACAGCACATTTATATTTAAGAAATCGCTACTGTACCAGGCGGATGGCAGTCCGGTTGCAATTACAGAGTCTGTTCGCCATACCAGGACTCCAGCAGCAATTGCGAGTCCTGACAGGTCGATCGCATACAGCAGTTCTTCGATCTTCTTCAGGTAATGAGCTTGGTCACCATTCAGTGGCTTTATTTCCTCTCCAGTTCCGATTTGGTCCAAAATGTTCACAAGTTCCCTCTCAGGGACAGCAGGCAGGCAGGCCAAACTCAATCCTTCCACAGTTCTCCCACGTGAACTACGCAGAAACTGCTGCTTGACTATCTCGAGCTGTTGACTCTTTCTCTTCCCTACTTAGACTGACTGTAGCTGCAAGCAGCCTGGGACTTTCCCCAGGATCCAAAAGGTTCAGTTGACTGATCTGTCTGTCAGTCAGTTCAAGGGCTCCCTTCCAGGTCCATTTGGGCACCAAAGTCTAGAACTACAATTCCTACAGAGTTTTGCTCCCACAAGACCCCTGGGGACAGGCTCCAGGCTTTAGAGTTCCAAAAGATACTGATTGGCCCATTCTGGCAGTCCAGGATCAAGATGGTGGTGAGAAACAGAGCTGTCCATGTTGCAAAGAAGGCAGGTTAGACAAACTACAGTATCATTACTACTCTAATAGATAATCAGCAAATAAGTACAGCTTCTAACAGAGCTCCCTTTGAGCAAATAGTGATAGCAGAACAGAGCGATTATCTGGCAGCCCGGGCAGGACTCAGACATAGAAACACTCAGTCCCCTCCCAGATTAAATAAGCACCACGTTATTGGCAGCTCTTAAAGAGACAAAGCACAGAGGCATTAAGGCACTCTCACATAAACGGTTTTAAACCGCTAAGATACAAGACACCCGCCTGGCAGTGGGCATTTAGGCACACCCAAGGAAGACTTTTCAGGAACCCCCATTTGTAGGGGGGTTACACATGGTGGTAGTGTTGTCTGACCTGACTTACACTACCTTTCCCTGTATCAGTGGCTTGAAGGTTTGCATTGCCAGAAACACTGCCCTAAGCTCTAACAAATTTATGTGTAAAAGAGTCTCTGCACTTGGCCAAGTGCCCTGGGTAGTGTGCTCTGCTAGATGAGCCCCCCAGCCCAAGAGGGATGCATCTGTTCTGAGAATCATTGATGGAAGTTCTTTTTGGAAGGGAACCCCTTCTCTGAGGTTGGTTTCCTCTTTCCACTACTGAATAGCCTGGATAAATGTTTTTGTTACAGGAACGAGTTTTGACAGGGAATCCTTTCTTTGGCACCAATGAGCTCTACACTCATTGGGTCTGGGTGTCCATTTAAGGTCAGGTTTAGCAATGGATGGTTATGACGCCATATGGTGTCTACTGGACCCAATGAGTTACGTGAAATTGGATGTCCCTCATCTGAAACCTGGAGACTAGCACTGTGCCTGTTGCAGCTGCAATGTGGCCCAGAAGTTGAAGAAAGTGCCTTGCAGGGCTTGGGACATTGAACCTGAAAGAACCTGCTAACTGCAGGATGCTTTTTACCATGTCTCTGGGTAGAAAGGCTCTGCCCACTATGGTATTCAATTCTGTTCCTATAAATTGCAGAATTTGAGAAGGAAGGAAAACTGATTTTTTTCTAGATTTAAAGGGAAAACAGGGATTTAAGAAGCTGCTGAGTGAGATGTTCTACTAACT
Source organism: Neoceratodus forsteri (assembly GCA_016271365.2). NCBI lineage: Eukaryota > Metazoa > Chordata > Ceratodontiformes > Ceratodontidae > Neoceratodus > Neoceratodus forsteri. The sequence continues at coordinate 236,798,468 of JADMNL010000026.1, forward strand.
GTTGTGGTGAAATTTCCCACCACCAACCAGTTGTCTAGATAGGGGAATACTGTGACACCTTGTTTGTGCAGGTGAGCCACTACCACAGCCAGACACTTTGTGCTGAAGTGAGACCAAAAGGTAGAGCTGAGAACTGATAATAACCTGACAGGAGTCTGAACCTGAAATACTTTTTATGAGACTTCCTTATGGGGATGTGGAAATAGGCAACTTTTAGGTCCAATGATGCCAACCAATCTCCTTTTCAGAGTGCTGGTAGAATCAAAGACAAAGTTAACATTTGGAACTTTGGTTTTGCTAGGAACATGTTGAGGACCCTGAGATCCAAGATAGGCCACAGCTCTTCATTTTTCTTTGGTGTGAGAAAATACCCTGAGTAAAGTCATTTCCCCTCTTGATGCAGAGGTACTGATCCCAATGTTTTTAGTGAAAGAAGGTGTTTCTCATCTCTTTTCAGCCTTTTGCTTTCCAGGAAGGAAGATGGTTTGAAAACTCTGATTTTTTTTGAACAGAAGAGGACTTGAAACTTAAAGATAGGCCCTGACCCACTATCTCCAGAACCCACTTGTCTGTGGTGATGGTTTTCTGTTCTGGAAAAAATGGGTCAGCCTGCCCCTACTGGCAAAGGAGAGGCAGCCCGATTGATGAAGTCAGAAGTGCTGCTTGGATTGGGGCTGTGGCTGGGCACCACACCTGGCATTTTTTTCTGCCCCTACCCCTGAAATACCCTTGCTGTGGGTATTGGGGTGGATTAGGAAGTACCATGGCCTGATAAAAAGGCCTGGAATGGAATTGTCTGCTCCTGCCTCCCCTACTGAAAGGTCTGGTGGAGGTGGAGGGTCTTTCTTTTTGCAGAGCTGCTATGGAAGGTGGCTTTATACTCACCCACCCTCTTCATATAGGCCTCTGTATGGCTGCCAAATAGGGAAGTGCCCACCACAGGAAAATCCAGAGTCTTATTCTGGGTATCCTGCGTGAGGTTTGTGACTCTCAACCAAGCAAACCTTCTCTGTGGAATGGTATTTGCCATCCACCTTGCAGCTGTCTCATTACTGTCTGCTGCCATCTGGAACTGGCATTTGGCAGATTCCAGGCCAAACCTAGCAGTTTCAGCTAGGTCTGCCGAAAGAGGAGAAGGTGCTTTCTCAGCCATGTCCAGGACAGACTGCCAGAGAGCCTTCTGGTACTGGGCTGCATATGCCTGATAGTTAGCTTGCCTAATGGCCAGAGAGGCTGACAGGTAACCTTTCTTAGCCATACTTTCAATTTTTTGAGAATCCTTCTCTAGAGGGTGGGAAGCCAGAGGGACTTTTGCCTTGTCACAAGCTGCAGCTTGCCCCACCCCCTGGTGGTCAGGGTGTGAAAATAAGAATTTAGCCTCTGTTCTGTCAAGCTAGTACTTTTTATCCAACCTTTTGTCCAAAGGAGGGACAGACCCAGGAGCTTGGAGGAGTTTAAAAATATCTCTTTTGAAAAACTTGCTTATGGGGAGTGACAGTTTTTTAGCAGGAGTCAGCCCCAACATTTCCAGATATCCAGCCTTCTCCTCATCCTCTACATCTTCAGAGGTAGGGATGTCCAAGGCATCCACAATTTTCCTGATAAAGGAAAAATGAGAATAATCTTCTATAGTCCTGGGAGGGGAGCCAAACTCCTGTTCAGGGGAGACCTCAGGCTCTATAAGTTCACTTTCTTCTTTCTCCTCCTCCTCTCCATGCTCCTCAGGAAAGGAGGGTGGGTTGGAGGGTGCAGGGGTCTGGACTGGGGACTGTGAAACCACAGGCAGCAGACCCTGCAAAGTTTGTATTATTTTTAGTGCCTGTGCAATCTCTGAAGGTTAAGGCACAGTGGCAGGCACCACAGATGTCCCCTTTTCCACAGGGGGTTCAGTGTGCTTTGTTTTCTTCACTTTTTTCCCGGAACCAGCGAGCTAGCCGGTTCAGAGGGTCTCTTTTTATCAATTTCAGGGGTAGAAACAGTAGAAGTTGTGGTGTCACCCACAGACCCTGAGGGTTTCGGCTAGTCAGAGCCAGAGGGACCCTTCAATTTCTTACTTAATCTGTCCAGATGTTTTTCAAGCATCTTTTCAGGAAAAGATTTGCAAATTTTACAATTAGTTTTTAAATGATCAAAACCAAGGCAGAAAACACAAATGGAGTGTTTATCTGCTTTGGCAAAAACTTCATCACACTCAGAACAGTTCTTAAAACCGGGTTCTCTTTTGAGGGTTTTCTGACATACTGAAGAAAAATCGCAACTGGAAAACACTAAAGATTTTTAAATCCAAAAGCAACAATTTTATCGGTTGCGGTTGGTTCAGGAACTGATCGGAGAAACTGAGTGGAACCGGGAACCGACAGAAATAGAATCGGGATTAGTGGTTCAGAACCAAAGTTATCGGTTCTAAGAAACAAAGATTTTAACACTTAAAACTTACAGAAACCAGTAAATAAAGAGGGGGAAAAAAACTAACTAAAAGTAATCCAGTTCCTCAGTGGTTTTCCCGAACTGTGAGAAACTGAGAAAACAACACAAAACTAGCTAAATAAATTACTAATGGTTATTAAAATAATACTGATAAGCGGCAGTCAATGAAGGTAAATGAAAAATACTGAAGTATTTGTTATTAATTAAGACTTCTCTGACTAGATGATGATGAGGAAATCTCTGAGCATCTGGTTTTGACAGGCAAAGAGAGAGAGAGAAATCTGAGGATTCGAATGTAGGCAATTGATAGATGGCAGCATTTGAAAAGTGGCTCATGCCAATGATCCCATCATTAGCACAGCATTCTATCTCTGGGCAGATCTGACCTTAAAGGTATACTGCAGAAGAGTTAGGAATATTGGAGTATTCCTGGGGTGAGAAGCAAGGTTGCCTGCTGACATTTGTTTTGGCATGTCACCAGATGGAGTCCAAGCAGACAACTATCTCCAGTACGTACAAAAACTTAAAGCTCAGCTTAATCATGCCTATCAGCTGGACCACATGATGGCTGCCAAGAGAAACTTAGCAAATAAAGAAAGACATGACAAACTTATTAAGGCTCAAGAGCTGCAACCTGGGATCGGGTTTTATTGAGAAATTTGGGTTTGCAAGGAAAACACAAGATAGCTGACAGGTGGCTTCAAATCCCGTACATTGTTGTTAGCAAGTTGGAGGACTTGCCAGTTTACAAAGTGCATTCAGAGAATGACCCCCGAGCTTTAAAGACAATGCACAGAAATCACCTTACGCCCATTGGACAGATTATCTTAGACTCTGGATCTAAAAATAATGCTCCTACTGGGCCTGTGACCAGGTCTATAGCTAGAAAGAAGCCAGTAAGCTAACGTTCTACTGTCCCACAGCCAAAGCCTTCAACAAGCAATGCTCTCATCCATAATGTCAACCATTCTGAAGCTGATGATAGTGAATATGGGCTACTTAGTTGCCCTCTTTCAAATTAATCCAGCTATTCCAAGGGAATCCTTTGTATGACATGGGAGATGAAGCTGGACTTTCAGGACTGCCTAGTTGTCCAGCCCTCTCAACTACCCCTGCACCACCTGATAGTGAAGTGCAAAGTATAATTTCCAAAGTAGCAAATTCTCTATGTCTTGTGGAACTGTCTGACCCCTGAGAGGTAAGCCCTGACCAAGAAAGTGAGAGCCAGAATGGTGAAATGCCAGATAAAGCTAAAATAACTGAAGCTGACAAAAATGCTACTTCCAGTGTTGATTCTGAAGGTAACAGCCATGTGTTACATGATTTGAATTCTATGGAGTTCCTTCTTAAAGATGAATCAGAGTTTGCTAAACAACCAAAGGCAAATGCTACTTCCAGTTCTGAACAAGCTGTGAGCGCAGAGGTTCCCCTTTCATCAGAAGTTGTTGTATTGCTGGACAATGAGCCGGGAGTCATGAACCCAAATGCCACTGTTGAAAGGATTGAGCCTGTGCCCCTTCCACCCAGAAAATCTGGAAGAGCTGTTAAGCCTGTAGGATGCTTTAGTTATGATTCCCCAGGAAGGCCTGCAGACCCCCCCATGAATGTAGTCCATAAAGGGGTATACATCACAGCAAATTTCCTTCCCAAACTAGGTTACACTGCAACATCTAGGCTAATTGTAAAGCTCTCCAGTCAGTACTCTAGGGATCACCCAACACAGAGCCCAAAGTTAGCTGACAGGTTCAGACCCCATCCCTGTGAGTTAGTCTGCAGAAAGTAGTACAGACACAGGTAATGTGCTTAGCTACTTGAATCAGTCTGCTATGAAAGTAAAATGTTTAAAGAACCACTGACATGAAAAGTGCTACATTGCAGAGTCCGAATAAGCATACCCCCAGTAAATCTCATACCACAAACTAGACTTCTGCGTTACTTCATTTTAAATTAGGAGGCAGTATAGTGCAGTGGACTAAGGCTCTGAGCTGCAAATCTGGTGATATCCAGCAGACCAGACCTGGGTTTGAATCCCACAGCTTCCACTTGCATACTGTGTGACCCTGAGCAAGTCACTAAACCTCCTTGTGCTCCCAGGTCGCTCCTGTAAAAAAGCTTTCAGCTTAGTGTGCTATACCTGGTTAAACAACTAAATAAAGTTATTAGCCATTTTGTAACCCCGATTTCACTGCCTGTTCAAAACAGTCTGTTTCAGTGAGAAGCTGCTGCTGATGTCATCTAGGGGACTCAGTCTATTACTCCCTTTCAGCAAGCTTATAGGACTTCTTTCTCCAAAGTTTTAAAGGTCATGTGAAATAGCCATCAAAAGTAAAACAGGCAGCACCATGCACAAAACATTACTATAAAAACTATATGTGTTTCAGGCTTTGTAGCAAAGTTGGTATTATATTGTTTAATGCCTTTTTGGAGTGGTCCATTTCCCCAGGGTTGTTGGATAGCGGAGTCAGCATGCCTCCAGGCTACTGAAGCCATTTGTAGTGCTACTCTATTGTGCCTGTTAGGAATTTGTGTTGCTGCTAGTATTGTAATACTGGTAACTTCACTGCTCTTTGTCAGTGACTGCTTTACAATATGTTTTAATAGGGGCCTTATATGTGTTAATTCTTAGTAGAGGTGGAAGTGTTAGCTCTGGTAAAATGATAATTTTAATTTAGAGTAGAACATAATGTAGATAAGCCTGAATGCAGGTCAAACAGCCCAACATGGAGAAAAAAAAGTGATGGCTAAATTAGAAACTACTAAGGTTTCAGAACTGGCATTACCTCTCCCACTCCCATTTACAAGGAGATGGAATAATTGTTTTAAAGTGCCATTCTCAGAAATCGCCTCAATTGAATGATAGGTGTGAATGACCTCCGCCTTTCTGCACATCAGACACTTATTCAGTCTGCAAACCTCACAACAGTGTGTTATGACCCAGCATCCAGCAACCCTGGAAAAAAGGACAACAAAAAGACATCCAAAAAAAATATCATCAGCTTTGTTTCAAAACCTGAAACACATATAGTTTTTAAAGTAATGTTCACTGACTGGTGCTACCTGTTTTACTTGTGAAAAGTGAAAACCATTGCACATGATCTTTACAACTTTGGAAAAACAGGTCCTAAAAGCTTGCTGACAGGGAATATTACACTGTGAGTCCCCTCGATGACATCACCAGCAGCTCTTCACTGAAACAGGCTTTTTTGACCAGGTAGTGGAATCAGGGTTACAAAATAGCTTATAATTTTAAAATAAAGTAACGTAGAAATCTAATTTTTGGTATAAGATGTACTGGGGGTATGCTTATTCTAATTCTGTGATGCAGAACTTTTGGCCAGATGGCGTCAGTTGCTCTTTAAAGTATAATATAATGTAAAATGCTTAAGCAGTATTATTGCATATGACTAGAGCATGCTTATTATGAAGATGCAATATGCATGACAAACTATGTAATGTGTATATAATAGTTATGGTTGCAACCAGTACATGTTCACAAATGGTACTATTCTAAATAAAAGTGTTTATAAAGTGTAGACTTGATGTGGACGCCAAGTTTGTCAGGGCAGGGAAGTGTGTAACCCACCTACCAATTTGGGGTTTACCTTGATGTCTTTCTGGACTCTATTCATGCCCACTGCCAGGCAGACATCCCAATATAGATAGTAAATCCAAGGTTATTTGTTGCTCGAGTTGATTTACGTGAGAGTGCCATGCTGTGCCTCCACGCCTGTCCCTTTAAGACTCTAGCCTGTGTGTGTATAGTAAATGGGCTGTGCTGGGTCCAAGTGCATCAAAGCTTGCAACTGGCCAGACACTGCTTTATTTTGCGCCACTCAGCAGTCGATACTAGAGCAGAGGGAACTTGAACTACTACTGTGATTATTTACGGCTAACTTGTTGTTATATTTAAAATAGAGTGTTTGTTCTAACCTGCCATCTTGCAGCTTTGTTGATCTGAATGAAAGCCACCATGTTTGGTCCAGGACTTTCAGAATTTGGACCAATGGGACTCAAGGGTTCTTGAAGGGTCCTTAGCTCAAGAGCATCATAGGAAGGAAATCGGTAGTTTTTGCAGTTTTAGGTTGGTGCCTAAACTACACTGAAAGGGGCAGCCAAACTGTGACTGACAGCTCCCCCATCCAACCAGAACTCAGGAAACCAAAGAAATCTCAGAACTGTTGAGACACGGTGGTTCAGTTGGAGTTGGAGCTTGAGGAGAGAGAGCAACTCAAGCGCTGCTAGTAGCTTAGCAGAAGACACCAGAAGAAAAAATTACTCACCTTAGTAATGTTGTTTCTTCTAATGGAGTCTTGCTGTATTCTGACAAATTGCAGTGAGGTCCAACCTTCGAATTGCCCTGGAGATGAAAGAGTTAACTTTCCATGCGAGGCATGGAACGCTGAGCTCGAGCTCGGTTGAGACTCTGTCTGTTACTGTTTGAACTCAAACCGTCAGATCTTTACGAGCTAAACTCACTGAGTGTCCTGAGTGGAAGCTGTAAACCTACACTTGCCAACCGGCTACTAAATATAATAAACAGATTTTTTGGTCCCAAAACAAAGACTCAAGTCAGGAAACCCAAAAAATGAAATAAACACAACACCCACTCACCCAAAGAAAAAGGGGGTGATAATAAAAAGGTGGGGCACCTCCTGAGTGCCAACACTGCTACTGCCCACCCACATTCCAAAAGAAAAAATTACTCACCTTAGTAATGTTGTTTCTTCTAATGGAGTCTTGCTATATTATGACAGTAGCAGTTTGATCCAGCTCTAGAACTGCTCCGGAGGTGAAATGGTTAATACCATTCCAAAATAGAACTTTGAGCACGAGCTCTAAGGAGCAGCTCTATCTGTGTAATTTCAAACCTGAACTGTCAGATCTTCTGAGCAAAAACTCACTAAGGTCTGTGTGGAGCTGTAACCTACACTAGCCAAATGGCTACCTAAATACTAACAACCATTGCTGGTCCCAACACCCAAGACTCAAGTCAGGGACCAGAACTACTAATACAATTCTAACAACATGAGAATAAAACAACAGTATAATAAAACACACCCCAAACCCCCAAAGGGAGAAAGCTAAAGGGCACAAAATAGTGCCCACACTAGTTGCCTGCACCCGCCCAAGTAGAAGTTCTGAGAGGGCAGGCTGAGGGGAGGTCATAATATAGCAAGACTCCATTAGAAGAAACAACATTACTAAGGTGAGTAATTTTTCTTCAAACAACATGAAGTCTTGCTATATTATGACAGTAGAAGACTACACAGCAGTACCTCCATGGAGGAGGGGCAGAACCTACTTAGGGAATAGGCTCTGAAGAACAGCTGTACCAAACCGAGCATCTCTCCTGGCCTGGACATCCAGGGAGTAATGCTTGGTGAAAATGTGTACCGTTTTCCAAGTAGCAGCCTGGTATATCTCTAATATAGGGATGTCTCTGGCAGCAACTAGAGACGCAGCTGTACCCCTGGTAGAGTGAGCCCTCAAGCCAGAGGGGGGATCTCTGCCCAGTTTCTGATAACAAAATTGGATACAAGAGACAATCCACCTGGCAATTGATCTCTTAGTGGCAGGTTTGCCTTTCCCAACTTCACCATAGGTAAGGAAAAGTTGGAGGAATTCGAACCTGTGACCTTTGGTACGTTCTATATAGTAACTAAGAGCTCTCTTAACATCCAGGCTGTGCAACCTCCTCTCACCAGAAAAGGAGTGATCAGTGAAAAATACTGGAAGGGAGATAGATTGGGTAAGATGAAAATCTGAAACCACCTTAGGTAAAAACTTCCTATTAGTCCTAAGGACTACCTTATCCCTGTGGAAAGAAATAAAGTCAGTTTCTACTGACAAGGCTTGCAACTCACTTATCGTCTAGCAGAGTGATAACCTGAAAACAGTTTTCAAGTTAGATACTTAAGCTCTGCAGAAAACAGAGGTTCAAAGGGGTTGCATGAACTGGGCAATACAAACATTAAGGTCCCAGGCAGGGCGGTTCCCGAAAAGGGTGGATTAGTATGGAGTAATCCCTTAAAAACTTGGAAAACACAGGGTGAGTGGAAAGAGGGGATGACTTTCCTGCTGAAACAAAAGCAGATACAGCTGCCAAATGGACTCTCAGGGTAGCAGGTCTGAAACCCAAGGAATTAAGATGGACCATGTAATCTAATACAATGGGCAAATCAGCAAATTCTGGGGAAATATTTTTCCCAGCACACCAAATGGAAAACCTTTTCCATTTAGAACTATAAGTAGCCCTAGTGGAAGGCTTTCTGGAAGCCTTTAGGATTTCAAGAACACCCTGAGAGAGGTGTAAATCAGCAAACTCTAACTCCTCAAGAGCCAGGCCTTGAGGTTGAGGGATTTGAGGTCCGGATACCAAACCCTTCCCTGGGCACAAGTTAATAGGTTGTGATTCCTGGGGAGGCAAAGGGGAAGATGGATCATCAGTGACAGAAGGAGTGGGTACCAGGGCTGCCTGGCCCAATCCGGGGCAATCAGAATCACCCTGCAAGGCTGAGATCTGATTTTGACTAATACTTTGAATAGGAGAGGGAAGGGGGGGAAAGCATAAAGAAACTTCCCCACCCAATCCAGGAGGAGGGCATCCAAGGGGACTGAGCCCAACACTGGAGGCCTGCAACAGAACAGAGGAAGTTGGTGATTGTCTAGGGCTGCAAAAAGATCTATCTGAGGGTGCCCCATCTGGCAAAGACTATCCCCAGCACTTGAGGATCCAGGGACCATTCGTGATGGCCCTGGAAAATCCACTGAGAGCATCTGCTAGGGCGTTGTCCTTCCCTGGAAGATGAACTGCTATGAGAAGTGTTCAGGGAATAGGCCAGAGACCACAACTTCATTGCCTCGGTGCACAAGGCCAAAGACCGAGTGCCCCCTGTTTGTTGATGTACCACATTGTTGTGGTGTTGTCTGTTCTGACTTGTATCACCTTGTTTGTGGACAGATGCAGAAAATGCTTGAAGAGCTTAAAGACAGCTCTGAGTTCCAGCAAATTGATGTGGGAGCAGAGATTCCTGGGGGACCACACTGCCTGAGTGGAAAGGTCGCCCATGTGAGCTCCCAACCCAGAAGGAAGCATCTGTAGTGAGAGTCAAATTGTGAGCAGGGAAATGAAGGAGCCCCAATCTTAAATTGCTCTGATCCTGCCACCACTGGAGGCCTGGATCAAGGTTGAGTCACTGGGACCAACTTGGAAAGGGGTCTCTCCTCTGAGACCAATAGGTTCTCAAGTGAAACTGAATGTCTCTCATCTGAAATCTGGCTCCCTGCACAACAGCTGTGGATGCAGCCATGTGCCCCAGGAGCTGCAGAAAGTGTCTTGCTGGTCGAGAGACCTGCAGAGTGAAGGAGGCCAGAGCCACTAAATTGTCACCCTTTCTAAGGGAAGAAAAGCTCTGGCTAGCTTTGTGTCCAACTCTGCCCCTATAAAGGTGAGTACCTGGACCAGTTCCAGAACCGACTTTGTAGATTTATAGAAAGCCCAGGGAGGTGAGAAGCTGCTGGGTGACTTGCAGGTGAGATTTTACCTGTTCTGGGGACTGGCCTACAATGAGCCAATCATCTAGATAGGAAAAACAGCAATCCTTTGCCTCCTTAAGTGAGCCACTGCCACTGCCAGACACTTTGTGAATACCCTTGGGCAGAGGTGAGGCCGAAGGGCATTGCTCTGAACTGGTAATGACCTGAGGTGATTCGAATCTGAGGTACTTTCGATGGGAGCTTCTGATTGGGACGTGGAAATAGGCATCCTTGAGGTCCAGGAAGGCTAACCAGTCCCTGGCCTTGGGAGAGTAAAATCATTGCCAGAGTTACCATTTTGAACTTTGGTTTCAAAAGATGCTTGTTCAGATATCTGAGGTCTAATATGGGCCACCATTCTCCTGTCTTTTTTGGGGTAAGGAAGTATCTGGAATACAGACCCCTGCCCTGGTGCAGGGGAGGAACCCTTTCCACTGCTCTGAGAGCCAACAGGTTGAGACCTCTGCTTCTAGAGCAAGGGTCTCTGAAGCACTTGCAGATAGAAAAAATCTGGTTCTCAACTTGGGAAACTTTTTGAAGCTGAGAACCAGACCCTGGCTTACTACTTCCAGAACCCACTTGACTGAGGTTAAAGAAGCCCAGTTCTGACTGAAGTAAGCCAGCCTGCCCCTACGGTAAGGAGAATCGGCCCTGGGCACCCCATCAGGGTGCCTGCTTAGCAGGTGCTTTAGGCTGAGGGGTGGGAGCAGGCCTGCCCACCCCTCGTCTGCCTCTGCCTCTGAAGAAGCCCCTCTGAGCATAGGCAGAGGCCTGAGTCTGATAAAAGGCCTGTGAAAAGGCCTACCCCTACCCTGGGGGTATGCCTCCTGGGGAGTGGCTTGCCGCTCCTTAGCTTGAGGCACTTTGTAAGTAGTCCTATTCATCCATCTTTTCATGTAATTCTCTGTCTGCTCCCCAAACAGAGAATTTCCCTACCAAGGAAAATCCATAGCCTTAGTCTGGGTATCCTGTGACAGGCTATACACCTGAGCCAGGCCAACCTACGAAAGCTACAGATGTGGCCATGACCCTAGAGAAACATCATTAACATCCACAACAGCATGAAACTGTACATCAGAAGCCTCGATGCCATCAGCAGCCACCTGTTCTGGTTTGCTAGCCAGCTGGCCATGGGCTTGCTTGGCTAATTCCATAACAGTATCCCATCTAGATTTCTGATACCTAGCTACATAAGTCATATAATTTGCTTGCCTGAGTCCCAGAGAGGCTGCCATATACTGTTTTTTCGCCATGGCATCAATCTTTCTGGAATCCTTGTCAGGAGGATGTGAAGCCAGGGGAATGTTAGCTTTATCACAGGCTGCAGCCTGAACTACCCTAACATGACTGCATTGCTGAGAAAGGAATTCTGTATCAGGACCTGACAATGTGTACCTTCTGTCCATCTTTTTATCTACAGGAGGCACAGAATTAGGAGCTTTTAAAATTTTTATTGTTTGCTTCCTAAAAGACTTATGCAAAGGAATAGACAATCTCCAAGACTCTGGAATATCCATCATTTCTACAAAATCAGGCTCCTCTTGCTCATCCACAGCTTCTTCCAAGGGAAGCTGGAGGGTTTCAGCAACTTTTTTGTAAAACATAAAATGAGATGGGGACTCAGATAGCATAGGGGGAGATTTTAAAGGTCTGTCTGGGGAAATGTCCAGTTCAATGGGCACACCCAGACCTTCCCAGCCACATTCATACTGTTCATAATCATCCTCCCCCTCCTCTGGCTCATAAAACTCCTCAACATAATATTCCTGAACCACTGTAACCGGACGAACCAACCTTTTGCCAGATAGTGGCGGTTCGGATGGAACCTGAGACAGTGACTGGACAATTTGTATGGTTTTTGCTATCTCTGCAGCAGTTGGAGAAGGGATTTTGGACTCCAAACCTGCTGACTTTCTTGTTTTCTTTACTGGAACTGGTTCCTCAGAACCAGCTTTTCTTTTGCCCGAGTAAAGAATCTGATGGTTTGAGTTTAAACAGCAACAGACAGAGTCTGAACCGAGCTTGAGCTCAGCGTTCCATGCCTGGCATGGAAAGTTAACTCTTTCATCTCTGGGGCAGTTCGAAGGTTGGGACTCACTGCTACTGTCAGAATATAGCAAGACTTCATGTTGTTTGAAGGAGATAGGGAGAAGTGCCAGGAGAAGCAAATGGAGGCAGGGAGGACAGTAAGGGAAGCCAAAGCTCAGATAGAAGAGCGCATCGCAAAATCAATTGGTAGAGGGGACAAAACCTTTTGCAGGTACATAGTTGAAAAAAGAAGGGCAAAGAGAGGGATAGTGAGACTGAAGGGAGAGAACAGGAGCCGCGTGGTGGATGACAACAGTAAAGCTGACATACTGAACTGATATATCTGCTCATCCTTTACTGAGGAAGAGAAGGGTGATGGGCCTGAAGGGAGTACAAGGGGTGGGAAAGACAGAAATGGACATAAGTCTCTTTACATGGGAAAGGGTCCTAAAGGAGCTGGAAGGAATAAGAGTCGATAAAGCAATGGGGCCAGATGGGGTGCACCCCAGAGTCCTAAAGGAACTAAGAAAGGTGGTGGCTGGACCTCTGGCAATCCTGTTTAGATGAGCACTGGAAACAGGGGAGGAATCCAAAGACTGGAGGACAGCAGATGTAGTCCCCTTATACAAAAGTGGGAACAAAGAGAATACAGGGAACTGCAGACTAGTCAGCCTAACCTTGGTAGTGGGGAAGATCATGGAAGCACTACTGAAAGAGACATTGGTGGAGCATCTGGTTACCAATAGACTACAGGATCCAAGGCAGCGTGGTTTCACCGGGGGGGGAGGTCATGCCAGACCAACTCCATTGAATTTTTTGACAGGGTGACAAGAGGGGTGGATCAGGGGAGGGCAGTGGACTTGACCTATCTGGACTTCAGCAAGGTCTTTGACACTGTGCCACATAGAAGGCTATTAAACAAACTGGGGAATATGGGAGTGGGCAGGAGAGTAGTGCAGTGGATGGGTAATTGGCTGGGTGGCAGGTCATAGAGGGTGGTGGTAAATGGCTGTCACACCACAGAGGGAAGAGTGACCAGTGGGGTACCACAGGGATCAGTGCTGGGACTGTTTCTATTCAACATCTTCATCAGTGACATTGCACAGGACCTGGAAGGCAGAATTTCCCTGTTCACTGATGACATGAAGCTCTGTAACAAAGTGGATATGCCTAAGAGTGTAAACAGAATGAGGAGGAGGGACCTACAGAAGCTTGAGGAATGGTCAAGAGTTTAGCAGTTGAAATTCAATGCAAAGAAGTACAAGATAATGCATATGGGCAAAAAGAACATGGAACAACATATCAGTTAGGGGGTGAGGATATAGCATGCACCAAGCAGGAAAGGGACCTTGGAGTTATAATCTCTGATGATCTCAAGGTAGGGAAGCAGTGTCACAAGGCAGCAGGTAAAGCAAATAGGATGCTGGGATGCATAGGCAGGGGCATCACTGGAAGGAAAAGGGAGGTCATAATTACACTGTACAAGACACTACTGAGGCCCCACCTGGAGTACTGTGTACAGTTCTGGAGACCTTACCTACGTAAGGATATAGACAGGGTAGAGAAGGTTCAGAGAAGGGCAACAAAGATGATACAAGGATTGCATCAGAAGTCCTATAAGGACAGGCTGAAGGACTTGAATATGTACTCCCTGGAGGAGAGGAGGGAGAGAGGGGATATGATAGAGACATACAAGTACCTTACAGGGAGGAACAGGGTGCAGGAATATACTATTTTCCAGAGAAAAAGATGTTCCAGGACTAGAGGGCATGGGATGAAGTTGGAAGGAGGGCGATTCAGAGGAAACATGAGGAAGAATTTCTTTACAGATAGGGTGGTGGACAAGTGGAGCACCCTGCCAGAGGAAGTGGTGGGGGCTGAAACAATCACAGGATTTAAGAATGCATGGGATAGACATAAGGGAATTCTGGAGGTCCGGGGTAAGGAGCAACAGACTTCTAAAAAACCATAAAGGGAACTTACAAGCTCAAATGGGCAGACTGGGTGGGCCATAGGCACTTATCTGCAGACAGTGACTATGTATCTATGTAATCTGATTGTTATTTCACATTTAACCTGGATTATGCGCATATTATTAGTTGGGTTACTGTGTCAAAGTGCATACCTGCTGTGCTAACCTTGCTTTTACATTGGATTCCATGCCATTTGCGGAAGGCCAGACCCTGGCGATAAGTATAAAGGGTATGTGCGTATTGTTAAAGCTATTTGCTGCCTGTGTGTTAACTGTTGCCAAATGTACAAGGTCACTAGGTGGGTTTGTGGGTGGTTATAGCTTCTCAGAGGGCTGTAACAGGCTAGCTAGATACCCCCACTATTGCTACTCTGGGTGGAGGCACCTTAATATCAATTGCAAGCCCCTCAACCTGTGGTTGGAGATACAGGCAGGGGTAGTAACTTTGGGAATAGTACCACCTAGGGGTTACACAAGCATTTAAACTAGCAAGGTGGGGCGGTGGCAAAAGAATGCAGGGAGAACCAAAGTGCCCACTTCCAAAGGACAATAAATTCAACATGGAGGACCATAAGAAAAAATTACTCACCTTAGTAATGTTGTTTCTTCTAATGGAGTCTTGCTATATTATGACATATGCAGTGAGTCCCAATCTTTGAACTGCTCCGGAGGTGAAAGAGTTAACTTTCCATGCCAGGCATGGAACGCTGAGCTCGAGCTCCGTTGAAAACTCTGTCTATTGTTAATCAAACTCAAACTGTCAGATCTTTACGAGCTAAACTCACTAAGGTTCTGTGTGGAAGCTGTAAACCTACACTAGCCAACTGACTACTAAATATAAGAACACATTTTTTGGCCCCAAAACAAAGACTCAAGTCAGGAGGCCCAAAAAATGAAAAACCCAACACCAATTCACCCCAAAAAAGGAGGGGTGGAAAAACAACAAGGTGGGCATCTACTAAGTGCCAACACTGCACTGCCCATCCACATCCCAAAACAAAGGTTCTGAGAGGGGCAGGCGGGGGGGAGGTCATAATATAACAAGACTCCATTAGAAGAAACAACATTACTAAGGTGAGTAATTTTTCTTCAAACAACATGAAGTCTTGCTATATTATGACATATACAGAACTCACAGCAGTACCTCCATGGAGGAGGGACAGAACCTACGGAAATAGGCTGTGAAGCACAGCTGTGCAAACCGACATCACTCCTAGCCTGGATGTCCAGGGAGTAATGCTTGATAAAAGTGTGAACTGTTTTCCAGGTAGTTGCTTGACATATCTCTAGGATAGGGATGTCCCTGGCAGCAGCCAGAGATGCAGTTGTACCTCTGGTAGAGTGAGCCCTCAGGCCTGAGGGAGGAACCTTATCCAGTTTTTCATAGCAAAATTGGATACAAGAGACAATCCACCTGGCAATGGATCTTTTAGTGGCAGGTTTCCCTTTACCAACCTCACCAACCTCACCATAAGTGAGGAACAGGTGGAGGGAGTCAAACCTGTGACCCTTGGTACGTTCTATGTAGTAACTAAGGGCTCTTTTGACATCTAAACTGTGCAGTCTCCTCTCGCCAGAGGAGGAATGGTCAGTGAAGTACACAGGGAGAGACATAGATTGATTAAGGTGGAAGTCTGAAACCACCTTAGGCAAGAACTTCCTGTTAGTCCTGAGGACCACCTTATCTCTATGAAAGGAGATAAAATCAGGTTCCACTGACAATGCTTGTAATTCACTTATGCGCCTGGCAGAAGTGATGGCTACCAAAAACACAGTTTTCCAACTCAAGTACTTAAGCTCTGCTGAAGACAAGGGCTCAAAAGGGGGTTGCATAAGCTGAGCAATGCAAATATTAAGATCCCAGGCAGGGCAGGGTCCCTGAATGGAGGGTTGGTGTGAAACAACCTTGAAAACTTGGAGAATACAGGATGAGCCAAAAGAAAAGAGGTTTACCTGCTGATAAGAAAGCAGACCACGGCTTCCAGGTGCACTTTTAGGGTAGCTGGCCTCAGCCCAAAGTATTCAAATGCACCATATAATCCAGGACTATGGGTAAATCAGCAGATTCTGAGGAAATATGCTTGAGCACCAAATGAAAATCTCTTCCATTTGGAATTATAAGTAGCTCTGGTGGATGGCTTCCTAGAAGCCTTCAATATATCCAATACACCTTGGGAGAGGTGTAGGTCAGCAAACTCTAACTCTTCAAGAGCCAGGCCTTGAGATTGAGAGATTTGAGATTCTGGTACCAAACCCTCCCCTGAGCACAGGTTAACAGGTTGTGAGTCCTGGGAAGACACAGGGGAAGGTAGACTGCTAAGGACATAAGGAGTGGGTACCAGGGCTGCCTGGCCCAATCTGGAGCAATCAGGATCATCTTGCAGGATTGAGATCTGATTTTGACTAGCACCTTGAACAGAAGAGGGAAGGGGGGAGAAGCAAAGAGAAACTTCCCTTCCCAACTGAGAAGGAAGGCATCCAGAGGGACTGAGCCCAACACTGGGGGCCTGCAGCAAAAAGGAGAAGTTGGTGATTGTCTGGGGCTGCAAAAAGATCTATCTGCGGGATGCCCCATCTGGCAAATATTACCTCCAATACTAGGGGATCCAGTGACCATTCGTGATGGCCCTGGGAAATCCTGCTGAGAGCATCTGCCAGGACATTGTCCTTGCCTGGGAGGTGAACTGCTGTAAGGGAGGTGTTCAGGGAGTACGCCAGAGACCACAACTTCATTGCTTCGGTGCACAAGGCCGTAGACTGAGTGCCTCCTTGCTTGTTGATGTTCCACATTGTAGTGGTGTTGTCTGTTCTGATCTGTACAACTTTGTTCTGAACAGAGGTGGAAAAAGCTTGAAGTGCTAGAAAAACTGCTCTGTGTTCCAACAGATTGATGTGGAGCAGAGATTCCTGAGGGGACCACAATCCCTGGGTAGTGAGATCGCCCATGTGAGCTCCCCACCCCAAGAGGGATGCATCTGTAGTAAGGATTAAGAAGTGAGGCTGAGGGGTGAAGGGGACCCCCTGTCTCAGATTGCTCTGGTCCTGCCACCACTGAAGGGCTTGGATCAGGGTTCAAGTCACTGGGATCAATTTGGTCACAGGGTCTCTCCTTTGAGACCAAAAGGCTCTCAAATGGAACTGGATGTCCCTCATCTGAAATCTTGCTCCCTGCACAACTGCTGTAGAAGCAGCCATGTGCCCCAGGAGCTGCAGAAAATGCCTTGCTGGTCGACAGACCTGTAGGGTAAAAGAGGAGGCCAGAGAGACCAAGGTCCTTGCTCTTTCCAGAGGAAGGAAAGTTCTGGCCTCTTTTGTGTTCAGTTCTGCACCTATGAAGGTGAGAAGCTGGACAGGCTCTAGAACTGACTTTGGAAGATTGAGAAGGAAACCTAGAGATGTGAGCAGTTGCTGAGTTACCTGAAGGTGTAGTTTGACTTGGTCTGGAGACTGGCCTACTATGAGCCAGTCGTCCAGGTAAGGAAAGATGGCAATCTTTTGCCTTCTTAAGTGGGCCACTGCTACTGCCAGGCATTTTGTGAATACCCTCGGGGCAGAGGTGAGGCCGAAGGGCATTGCTCTGAACTGGTAATGGCCTGAGGGCAGTTCGAATCTGAGGTACTTTCGATGGGAGCTTGGATAAGAACATGGAAGTAGGCATCCTTGAGGACCAGGGACCTAGCCAGTCCCTGCCTTAGAGAGAGTAAAATAATTCCCAAAGTCACCATTTTGAATTTGGTTTTAAAAGGTGCTTGTTTAGGTATCTGAGATCCAGGATGGGCCGCCATTCTCCTGTCTTTTTTTGGGATAAGGAAGTACCTGGAGTACAACCCTTTGCCCTGGTGTAGGGGTGGAACCCTTTCCACAGCTCTGAGAGCCAGGAGGGTAGAAACTTCTGTTTCTAGGGCAAGTGCCTCTGATGGATTTGCAGGTGGAGGACCTGGCTCTCATCTTGGAATTTTTGAAGCTGAGAACCAGTCCCCGACTACTACTTCAGGACCCACTTTTTCTGATGTTAAAGACTTCCAGTCCTGGACAAAGTAAGCCAGCCTGCCCCCTACAGGTAGTGGAGAATCGGCCCTGGCCACCCCATCAGGGTGCCTGCTTGGCAGGGGCTTTGGGCTGAGGGGTAGAAGCAGGCTTGCTTGTAACTCATTTGCCTCTCCCTCTAAAGAACCCCCTCTGTGCATAAGCAGAAGAGGAGGCCTGGACTTGGTAAAAAGGCCTATGAAAAGGCCTGCCCCTGCCCCTGGGATGCTGCCTTTGAGGAGTGGCTTGCCTTTCCTTGGCCTGTGCACTCCTATAGGTGGTCCTATATTCACCCATTTTCTTCATGCAATTCTCTGTCTGTTCCCCAAACAGAGAATTGCCCATAACAGGAAAATCCATGGCCTTAGACTGGGTATCCTGTGACAGGGTAGTACATCTGAGCCAAGCCATTCTGCGAAGTGCCACAGATGTAGCCATGACCCTTGATGACACATCATTCGAGTCTACTGCAGCATGAAATTGCACCTTGGATGCCTCAATACCATCCGCAGCCACCTGTTCCAGCTCCCTGGCAAACTGGTCAGGGACCTGTTTTGCCTGGGCCCGCACAGTATCCCATCTGGATTTCTGGTATCTAGCAGCATAAGCCATATAGTTTGCCTGTCTGAGTCCCAAAGAAGCTGCCATGTACTGTTTCTTTGCCATGGCATCAATCCTCCTGGAGTCCTTTTCAGCGGGGTGCGACGCTAGAGGAATATTTGCCTTGTCACAGGCTGCAGCCTGCACTACCCCCACATGGCTGCATTGCTGTGTGAGGAACTCCGTATCAGAGCCTGATAATGTATACCTCTTGTCCATTCTTTAATCAACAGGAGGTATAGTGTGAGGAGTTTTTAGAATTTTTACTGTCTGTTTCCGAAAAGATTTATGCAAAGGAATAGACAGTCTCCTAGACTCTGGAATATCCATCATTTCTACATAATCAGGCTCCTCTTGGTCATCAACAGCTTCCTCAACAGGGAGCTGGAGAGTTTCAGCAGCTTTCTTATAGAACATAAAATGAGAAGGAGACTCAGATAGCCTGGGGGGAGAAACCCCTGATGGTCTGTCTGGAGAGATGTCTGGTTCAATGGGCACATCCAGACCTTCAAAACCACATTCACTCTCCTCATACTCCTCTTCCCCCTCCTCCGGTTCATAAAAATCCTCAAAATCATAATCTTGAACCGGTGGAACCGGCCAACCAGCGCTTCCCTGATGGTGTCAGTTCGGTCGGAACGAGAAGAAAGTGACTGGACAATTTGAATTGCTTTAGCTATTTCCTCAGCAGTTGGAGAAAAGAACTTTTGGCTCCACACTAGCTGACTTTCTAATCCTTTAGTTGGAACGGCTCCTCAGAGCTGGCTCTTCGTTTGCCCGAGGAAGTATCGCCCTGGTCAGAGGGCACTCCCTCCGGTTCAGTCGAACCGAACCGGGCTGGCCATCTGGTTCAGCGGACTTTTTGGCCTCCCTTTCCCTGAGCCTACCAACTCTCTTTTCTATGGTGAGCAGGAAAATTCTTACCAAATCTGGCAGTCTGCATTGAGGTGGTCAAACTCCAGACAATACACAGATGGTGTGGAATGAGCCTTAGCAAAGGCTTCCCCACAAACACTACAGTGCTGAAACCCAGTGGGCCGGTTTTTCTTTTGGGTTTCTCAGACATAGTGCCAGCCTAACCAAACTTGCCCGTTATGGCAATCCACCAAGCAAGACTCTCTTATCGGTTCCCCAGCCGTATCACGGGTCGTGGAAAAAACCGTAATGAAATCCGTTTTTTTTAGAACCGATAAGAACCGGGAACCGCACTCTAAATAAGGACTAGTAAAGTTTGAGAATAACCTGATCGGTTCAAACAGAACCGAAAAGCGTTTGCAAGTTCCACACAGAATAAAATAAATGTAAGCCTATCTATTACTTACAGTACCACAGACAGAGCTTGAACTGACCGGTTGCGGTTTAATTTCAGTCAAAAAAATGATAAAATAATACTTTTTAACCGACAAACAAACCGAGCAGAAGGAGAAATCTCCGGAGCGACTGTTCAGTGAGGCGGAGTAAAGAATCTGACAGTTTGAGTTTGATTAACAACAGACAGAGTTTTCAACCGAGCTCGCACTCAAAGTTCCATGCCTGGCATGGAAAGTTAACTCTTTCACCTCTGGAGCAGTTCGGAGGTTGGGACTCACTGCATATGTCATAATATAGCAAGACTTCATGTTGTTTGAAAAAAAATGACTCACCGTAGTAATGTTGTTTCTTCTAATGGAGTCTTACTGTAGTCTGACTATATGCAGTTAGCCCCAGCACTTGAACTGCTCTGGAGAAGAAAGGGTTAACTCTATGCAGCAGCATAGAACGTTGAGCTTGAGCTCGGTTTTCAAACCTCTGTCTCTGGTACATCTCAGTGTAACCGTCAGATTCTTACAAGCTAAACTAAAAGTTATGGAAATTGTTTAATTTTAGGCCAAAAGGCAACAAAACTTGGGTCCAAAATACTCAAGTCAATAACCCAAGAAAAAATAGAGTAGATAGCGTAATATATACAGTATATACATATATATATATATGTATATATACACACATATGGTAAAACAACAATAAAACAACAACAACCCCACCCTGAATAGGGGAAAGGGTACAAGGTGCACCCCTGAGGTGCAACACTGTACCTGCCAGCCCATATCCCAAAAACTAGGTTCTGAGAGGGGAAGCAGGGAGGGAGGTCAGAATACAGCAAGACTCCAGTAGAAGAAACAACATTACTACTACGGTGAATAATTTTTTCTTCAAACAACATGATGTCTTGTTGTATTCTGACTATATGCAGACTATATGCATTCCAAGCAGTGCCCCCCAGGAGGAGGGAACACAGAACCTTACTTTGGGAACATGCTTTGCAACACTGCTGTACCAAACCTAGCATCACTCCTAGTTTAGATGTCCAGGGGGTAATGCTTGGTGAATGTATGGACTGTTTTCCAGGTGGCTGCTTTACAAATTTATAACAAGGGGATATCTCTAGCAGCAGCAAGAGAGGCAGCTGTACCTCTAGTCGAGTGGGCCCTCGGGCCTGAAGGAGGTTCTTTGCTCAATTTGGCATAGCAGAACTGGATACAAGAAACAATCCACCTGGCAATAGTTCTTTTAGTAGCAGGTTTACCTTTTCCCACTTCCTCAAAAGTGAGAAAAAGCTGAAGACAATCATTTCTATGTGCCTTAGTATGCTCTATGTAGTAGCTAACAACCCTTTTAACGTCCAGACTGTGTAATCTTCTTTCCCTGAAGAAGAATGGTCAGTGAAAAACATAGGTAGAGACATAGATTGGTTCAGATGAAAATCTGATACCGCTTTAGGTAGAAATGTTCTATTCATCCTAAGGACCACCTTGTCTCTATGGAAGGAAATAAAGTCAGGCTCAACTGACAGGGCCTGTAATTCACTAATCCTCCTGGCAGAAGTAATAGCCACCAGGAACACAGTTTTCCAGGTCAAGTACTGTTGCTTGGCCAAAGCTAAAAGCTCAAAGGGTGGCTGCATAAGCTGCGCAATGCAGACATTTAGATCCCAAGCATGGTAGGCTCTCTAAAAGTAGGGTTCATGTGAATTAGGCCTTTGAAGAACTTACTGAAGACAGGATGTGATGCCAGGGAAGAGCCCTTCCCTGCAGAAAGAAAGGCAGATACAGCTGCTAGTTGAACCTTAAGGGTTGGCGGCCTAAGGCCTAGGCCATTAAGGTGAACCAGATAATCTAAGGCTGTGGCAATGCCTGCAGCATCTGGTTGAATGCCTCTCTGAGAACACCATATGCTGAATTTTTTCCATTTAGAATTATAAGTTTTTCTGGTAGAAGGTTTCCTAGACATCTTCAGAATATCCATCACTCCCTGAGAAAGATGCAGGCCTGCATATTCTAACTCTTCAAGACCCAGGCTTTGAGATTGAGAGACTGGAGATTGGGGTACCAAATCCTCCCCTGAGAGAAGGTTAGAATATTGTGTCTCCAGGGTAGAGACAGGGGAAATGACACTGCCAGAGACAACAGCAGAGGATACCAAGGTTGTCTGGCCCGGTCTGGAGCAACTAGGATCACTGTGCAGGGTTGAGACCTGATCTTGACCAGAACTCTGAACAACAGAGGGAAGGGAGGAAAGGCATAGAGAAATCTGCCCTTCCAATCCAATAGGAGAGCATCTAGAAGAATGGTCCCTAGGACTGGAGGACTGCAGCAGAACAGGGGAAGTTGATGATTGTCTGGGGCTGCAAAGAGATCTATCTCTGGAGTGCCCCATCTGGTGAAGGTTACTTTCAGGATGTGAGGGTCCAGGGTCCATTCATGATGGCCCTGGGAAATTCTGCTGAAAGCATCTGCCAGAACATTGTCCTTTCCTTGAAGATGAACTTCTGTCAGGGAAGCCTGAAGAAGGTAGGCTAGAGACCACAGTTTCATGGCCTCTGTGCACAAGGCCATGGGCCGAGTGCCCCCTAGCTTGTTTATGTACCACACTGTGGTGGTGTTGTCTGTCTTGACCTGCACCACTTTGCCTTTGACTAACTTTGAGAAAGTCTAGAAACACTGCCCTGAGTTCCTAAAGACTGGTATGAAGGAGAGACTCCTGTTGTGACCAAACACCCTGAGCATTGAGAGCCCCCAGATGGGCTCCCCAACCTAGGAGAGAAGCATCTGTGATTAGATCCACTGAGGGAGATTGACTGAGAAATGGAACACCTTGTCTGAGATTGTCCTGATCCAGCCACCACTGGAGAGCTTGGACCAGAGTCTGAGTCACTGGAATCAGTTTGGTGAGAGAGTCTTTTTTCTGAGACCAAAACAACCTTAAGTGGAACTGAATGCCCCTCATCTGATACCTGGCTCCTTGTACCACTGCAGTCGATGCTGCCATGCAGCCTAGGAGTTGCAGAAAGTGCCTGGCTGGGTGGGAGACCAGAGGCTGAAAGGAAGAAGCCAGATCTGTAAGGGCCTTTACACTTGCTAGTGGGAGGAAGGCCTTTGCCTGGACAGTATCTAACTCTACTCCTACGAAGGTAAGAAGTTGTACTGGTTCGAGAACTGACTTGGGAAGATTGAGAAGGAATTCCAGGGAACTGAGCAGATTCTGAGAGATTTCCTGAGCTGACTTGACCTGGTCTGAGGACTGACCTACAATGAGCCAGTCATCCAGATAAGGAAATATTGAGATACTTTGCCTTCAGAAGAAGGCTACTACTACTGCAAGGCACTTTGTAAATACCCTTGGAGCTGATGTTAGGCCAAAGGGCATGGCTCTGAACTGGTAATGACCTGAAAGCAACTCAAACCTGAGGTACTTTCTGTGGGAGCACCTGATAGGAATATGGAAATAGGCATCCTTGAGGTCCAGGGAAGCTAACCAATCCCCTGGCCTTATAGAGGGAAGAATTATTCCCAGAGTCACCATTTTGAATTTTGGTTTTGTTTAGATATCTCAAGTCTAGAATGGGTCACCACTCCTCTGTCTTTTTTGGGGTAAGGAAGAATCTGGAGTACAGATCCTTGCCCCTGTGCTGTGTAGGAACTCTCTCCAAAGCTCTCAGATCTAGTAGGGAGGAAACCTCTGCCTCTAGGGCAATGGTTTCTGAACTTGTTGCAGGAGGAAAAGACCTGACTCTCAATTTCTGAAACCTTTTAAAACTAAGAGCCAGTCTGTGGCTTACTACTGTACCTCTAGGACCCACTTGTCTGAAGTAACAGACTTCCAAGCCTGGAAGTAGTAAGCCAGCCTGCTCCCTACTGGTATAGGAGAGGTGACCAAAACTAACACATCAAGGTGTCTGTTTGGCAGGAGCCTTGGACTGGGAGGATGCAGCAGCCCAGCTCATCCCCCGCTCCTACCTCTCCCTCGAAAGAACCCCCTCTGTGGAAAAGAAAAGGAAGCTTGGGCTTGGTAAAAAGGCATGTGATAAGGCTTGCCCCTGCCCCTAGACTGCTGCTTTTGAGGAGTGGCTTGCCTCTCTTTGATCTGTGCACTCCTGTAGGTGGTCCTGTAGTCATCCATTTTCTTCATGTAAGCCTCTGTCTGCTCCCCAAACAGAGAATTACCAACCACAGGGAAATCCATGGCCTTAGCCTCGGGATCCTGAGAAAGGCTAGTACATCTGAGCCAAGCAGATCTCCTAAGAGACACAGATGTAGCCATGACTCTAGATGCCACATCACTGAAGTCCAGAGCAGTGTGAAATTTCACTTCTGATGCCTCAATTCCATCAGCAAACACCTCCTCCAGCTCCTTGGCTAGATGGGGGGAAGCCTTCTTTGTCAGTTCCAAGACAGTGTCCCACCTGGACTTCTGGTACCTGACTGTACAGGCCATATAAGCTGTCTGCCTGAGTGCCAAGGAGGATGCCAAGTACTGTTTCTTGGCCATGGCATCCACCTTCCTGGAATGTTTATCTGGCAGGGGTGAAGCCAAAGAAATATTCGCCCTGTCACAGGCTGCAACTTGCACTACCCCAACATGGCTGCAGTGGTTGTATAAAAACTCAGAACCAGAGCCTGATAACATGTACCTCCTGTCCATTTTCTTATCCACAGGAAGTAAGGAGTTAGGCATTTGCAAAATCTTCTTTGTTTCCCCAAAGATTTGTGTAGAGGGATAGACAGTCTCTTGGACTCTGGGACGTCCATGATTTCAACATTATCAGGCTCTTCCTCCTCTTCAGCAGCTTCCACCACTGGGAGCTGGAGAGTTTCGGGAACTTTTTTGTAAAACAAAAAATGGGAAGGGGACTCAAAAAGCCTAGGAGGGGAGACATTGGTAGGCCTGACTGGGGAGATGTCAGGCTCTATAGGCTCATCTAGGCCTCCAAAATCATTGTCATCATCATCTTTGGGATAATCTTCATCTCCCTCCCACTCCACATCATAATACGAATCCGGATCATAATCCAGTGGAGTCGGATCCTACCAAACCAACCGCGTAACCGGCGGTGTCGGTTCAGACGGAACCGGGCAAAACCACTGAACAATACTTATCACTTTGGCCATTTCTTTGGCAGTTGGACTTTGCAGTACTGGATCCAAACTGGATGACTTTCTTTTTCTCTTAGCCAGAACCAACCCCTCAGATTCGGATCTCCTTTTGCCCAAGGAGGTATCGCCTGGGTTAGCGGGCACCCCCTCAGGTTCAGTCGGAACTGAACCGGGCTGGCCATCCGGGTCAACGGACTTTTGCATCTCCTTTTCCTTTAGCCTACTCAATCTTTTATCCATAGTGGCTTTAGGAAAATTCTTACAAATCTGGCCGTCTGTTTAGAGGTGGTCAAACCCCAGACAATAAACACAGATGAGGTGGGGATCAGCTTTAGCAAAAGCCTCTCCACACTAAGTACAGTGTTCAAATCTAGTGGGACCATTTTTTTCTTGGGTTATTCTGACATAGCCTTAGTAACAAAATTACCCTTTACAGCTTTTAAGCCAGGTAATACTCTCATATCAGTTACCAACTGTGTCACGGGTTGTGGAAAAAAATGAATAAAGTTTGATTTTTTGAAACCGACATGAACCTGACACCATATTAATCCAGAACAATTCACAAAAATACAAGATGTTTCAGTTTCCAACTGGACCGACCAATCGGGAAGAAAAAATTACTTACCATAGTAATCTTCTTTCTTCCCAGTGATGCTCAGATACTCATAACTTTATGCAGCAAGCCTGAAGGGTTGGACTGCCCGGAGAGATAGAACACATGCAAATGATGGAACACTTTGCACATGAGCATCTTTCAAACACTGTCTCTACTAATTGCCTGTGTTCTAATCTCTTCAAATTTTATAAAGGAGCCTGGAAAGTCAGCCCAGAGTAATATAGTACTATAATTTTATTATTAAAATCGGGGTTTCCCAACATATAAATTTGTAAAAACACAAAAAACTCCAACTGGAGAGTTCAACAATTCAACAAGTTAGAACAAAATGCCAACACAATGAATCCTGCTCACATTAACTATTGACAGGTGCAGGCTAAAAACACTCCCCATGGTGTAAGTGATAATGGTGGCATCAGCATGCGGAATGCAGAGGCTGAAGTTCTGCAAGGGGAGGTAGGGAGGGAAGTTATGAATATCTGAGCATCACTAGGAAGAAAGAAGATTACTATGGTAGGTAATTTTTTCTTCTAACCCCAGTAATGCTCACAATATTCCTAACTTTATGCAGGCTACCAAGCAGTACTACTGGAGGTGGGTACAAAACTTATTTTGGAAACAGACTTTGCAGGTCTGTTGTGCCAAATCTAGCATCACTCCTGGAGAGAATATCCAGGTTGTAGTGTTTTGTAAAAGTGTGTACTGTTTTCCAGGTAGCTGCTTTACAGATATCCACCAGCAAAAACATCCCTGGTAGCTGCTAAAGTGGCAGCTGTTCCTCTTGTGGAATGGGCCCTTGATCCTGATGGGGGTTCCCTATAAGATTTAGTGAAACAGAACTGGATACACTGGACTATCCACTGAGAAATGGACCTTTTAGAAGCTGGATTACCTTTTTCCACATTCCTATAGGTCAGGAAGAAAAAATTACTCACCTTAGTAATGTTGTTTCTTCTAATGGAGTCTTGCTGTAATCTGACAATAGCAGTGAGTCCCAACCTTCAAACTGCCCTGGAGATGAAAGAGTTAACTTTCCATGCCAGGCATGGAACGCTGAGCTCGAGCTCGGTTGAGACTCTGTCTGTAGCTGTTTGAACTCAAACCGTCAGATCTTTATGAGATAAACTCACTGAGGTAATGTGTGGAAGCTGTAAACCTACATTAGCCAACTGGCTACTAAACAAAATAACACATTTTTTGGTCCCAAAACAAAGACTCAAGTCAGGAAACCTCAAAAATGAAATAAACACAACACCCATTCATCCAAAGAAAAAAGGGTGATAAAAAAGGTGGGGCACCTCCTAGGTGCCAACACTGCTACTGCCCACCCACATCCCAAAAACAAAGGTTCTGAGAGGGGAAGGCGGGGGGGAGGTCAGAATACAGCAAGACTCCATTAGAAGAAACAACATTACTAAGGTGAGTAATTTTTTCTTCAAACAACATGAAGTCTTGCTGTATTCTGACAAAAGCAGACTACCAAGGTACTCTCCACAGAGTGAGGGACAGAACCTACTTAGAAATAGGTTTGAAACATAGCTGTGTTAAACCGAGCATCACTCCTAGCCTGGATATCCAGAGAGTAATGCTTGGTAAAATTGTGAACTGTTTTCCAGGTAGCTGCTTGACATATCTCTAAGATAGGAATATCCCTGGCAGCAGCCAGGGAGGCAGCTGTACCTCTAGTAGAGTGAGCCCTCAGGCCTGAAGGTGGAACCTTACCTAGTTTTTCATAGCAAAATTGAATGCAAGAGACAATCCACCTGGCAATGGATCTTTTAGTGGCAGGTTTTCCTTTACCAACCTCACCATAACTGAGGAACAGTTGGAGGGAGGCAAACCTGTGACCCTTGGTGCGTTCTATGTAGTAGCTAAGGGCTCTTTTCACATCTAAAATGTGCAGCCTCCTCTCACCAGAAGAGGAATGGTCAGTGAAGAACACAGGAAGAGACATAGATTGGTTAAGGTGGAAGTCTGAAACCACCTTAGGTAAAAGCTTCCTGTTAGTCCTGAGGACCACCTTAACCCTATGGAAAGAGATAAAATCAGGCTCCACTGACAGGGCTTGTAACTCACTTATGCGCCAGGCAGAGGTGATGGCCACCAGGAACACAGTTTTCCAAGTCAAGTACTTAAGCTCTGCTGAGGACAAAGGCTCAAAAGGGGGTTTCATAAGCTGAGCAATGCAAACGTTAAGGTCCCAAGCAGGGGCAGGGTCCCTGAATGGCAGATTGGTATGAAGCAATCCCTTGAAAAACTTGGAGAATACAGGGTGAGCTGAAAGAGAAGAGGGCTTACCTGCTGAAATAAAAGCAGAGACAGCTGCTAGATACACACTTAGTGTAGCTGGTCTAAGTCCCAAGCTATTGAGATGGACCATATAGTCAAGGACTGTGGGCAGATCAGCAGACTCTAGGGAAATATGCTTCCCAGAGCACCATATGGAAAATCTTTTCCACTTGGAATTATAAGTAGTTCTGGTGGAAGGCTTCCTAGAAGCCTTGATAATATCCATAATACCTTGGGAGAGGTGTAAATCAGCAAACTCTAACTCTTCAACAGCCAGGCCTTGAGATTGAGAGATTGAGAGATTTGAGATTCGGGTTCCAAACCCTCCCCTGAGCACAGGTTAACAGGTTGTAATTCCTGGGAAGAGACAGGGGAAGGTGGACTGCTAAGGACAATAGGAGAGGATACCAGGGCTGTCTGGCCCAGTCTGGAGCAATCAGGATCACCTTGCAGGGTTGAGACCTGATTTTGACTAGCACTTTGAACAGAAGAGGGAAGGGGGAAAAGCATACAGGAACTTCCTTCCCAACTGAGAACTAAGGCATCCAGGGGCACTGAGCCCTGCAGCAAAAAAGGGGAAGTTGGTGATTGTCTGGGGCTGCAAAAAGATCTATCTGTGGGGTGCCCCATCTGGAGAATATCACCTCCAAAACCAGGGGATCCTGTGACCATTCGTGATGGCCCTGAGATATCCTGCTGAGAGGTGTACTGCTGTGAGGGAGGTGTTCAGGGAATAAGCCAGAGACCACAACTTCATTGCTTCTGTGCACAAGGCCATAGACTGAGTGCCTCCTTGCTTGTTGATATACCACATTGTGGTGGTATTGTCTGTTCTGATCTGAATAACTTTGTTCTGAACAGACTTGGAAAAGGCATGAAGTGCTAGAAATACTGCTCTGAGTTCCAACAGATTGATGTGAAGCAGAGATTCCTGAGGGGACCACAATCCTTGGGTGGTCAGGTCTCCCAAGTGGGCCCCCCACCCCAAGAGGGAGGCATCTGTAGTAAGGATTAAAGAGCGAGACTGAGTGACAAAGGGAACTCCCTGTCTTAGATTGTTCTGATCCTGCCACCACTGCAAGGCCTGGATCAGGGCTCGAGTCACTGGGATCACTTGGTCAGAGGGTCCTTTTTCTGAGACCAAAAGGCTCTCAAGTGGAACTGAATGTCCCTCATCTGAAATCTTGCTCCCTGCACCACTGCTGTAGAAGCAGCCATGTGCCCCAGGAGCTGCAGAAAATGCCTTGCTGGTTGAGACACCTGTAGGGTAAATGAAGAGGCCAGTGTGATAAGGGTCCTTGCCCTGTCCAGGGGAAGGAAGGCTCTGGCCTTCTGTATCTAGCTCTGTGCCTATGAAGGTGAGGAGTTGAACAGGCTCTAGAACTGACTTTGAAAGATTCAGAAGGAAACCTAGAGAGGTGAGCAGTTGCTGAGTTATCTGTAGGTGTAACTTGACTTGGTCTGGGACTGGCCTACTATGAGCCAGTCATCCAGGTATGGGAAGATGGCAATCCTTTGCCTTCTTAGAGAAGCAACTACTACTGCCAGGCATTTTGTGAACACCCTAGGAGCAGAGGTTAGGCCGAAGGGCATTTCTCTGAATCGGTAATGGCCTGAGGGCAGCTCGAACCTGAGGTACTTTCGATGGGAGCTTCTGATGAGAATATGGAAATAGGCATGCTTAAGGTCCAGGGAGACTAGCCAGTCCCCTGGCCTTAGAGAGGGTAGAATTATTCCCAGAGTCGCCATTTGAATTTTGGCTTTAACAGGTGCTTGTTTAAGTATCTGAGATCCAGAATGGGCCACCATTCTCCTGTCTTTTTGGGGGTAAGGAAGTACCTGGAGTACAATCCTTTGCCTTGGTGTAGGGGTGGAACCCTTTCCACAGCTCTGACAGCCAGGAGGGAAGATACCTCTACCTCTAGGGCAAGTGCCTCTGAGGGATTTGCAGGTGGAAAGGATCTGCTTCTCAGCTTTGGAAATTTTTTGAAGCTGAGAACCAGTCCCTCGCTTACTACTTCCAGGACCCATTTGTCTGATGTTAGAGACTTCCAGTCCTGGACAAAGTAAGCCAGCCTGCCCCCTGCAGGTAGTGGAGGATCGGCCCTGGCAAACCCATCAGGGTGCCTGTTTGGCAGGGGGTTTAGGCTGAGGGGTGGAAGCAGGTCTGCTTGCACCCCTTCTGCCTCTCCCTTTAAAGAACCCTCTCTGAGCATAGGCAGAAGAGGAGGCCTGGGCTTGGTAGAAAGGCCTGCCCCTGCCCCTGGGATGCTGCCTCTGAGGAGTGGCTTGCCTTTCCTTGGCCTGGGCATTCCTATAGGTGGTCCTATATTCATCCATTTTCTTCATGTAATTCTCTGTTTGCTCCCCAAACAGAGAATTACCCACAACAGGAAAATCCATGGCCTTAGTCTGGGTATCCTGTGACAGGCTAGTTCATCTGAACCAAGCCATTCTATGAAGTGCCACAGATGTAGCCATGACTCTAGATGAAACATCATTGGAGTCCACTGCAGCACGAATTGCACCTTGGATGCCTCAATACCATCAGCAGCCACCTGCTCCAGCTCCTTGGCAAGCTGGCCAGGGACCTGTTTTGCTAAAGCCATGACA
This sequence comes from Neoceratodus forsteri, assembly GCA_016271365.2. Classification (NCBI taxonomy): domain Eukaryota; kingdom Metazoa; phylum Chordata; order Ceratodontiformes; family Ceratodontidae; genus Neoceratodus; species Neoceratodus forsteri. The sequence continues at coordinate 236,828,985 of JADMNL010000026.1, forward strand.
GTGTCCCATCTGGATTTCTGATACCTAGCAGTATAGGCCATATAGTTGGCCTGTCTGAGTCCCAAGGATGCTGCCATGTACTGTTTCTTTGCCATGGCATCAATCCTCCTGGAGTCCTTGTCTGGGGGGTGTGAAGCCAAGGGAATATTAGCCTTATCACAGGCTTCAGCCTGCACAACCCCAACATGGCTGCATTGTTGTGTAAGGAACTCTGTATCTGAGCCTGACAGAGTATACCTCTTGTCCATTCGTTTATCCACAGGAGGTATAGTATTAGGAGTCTTTAAAATCTTAAATGTCTGTTTCCCAAAAGATTTGTGTAATGGAAGAAAAAATTACTCACCTTAGTAATTGCTTTTCTTCTCATGGAGTCTTGCTATATTATGACATATAGCAGTTAGCCACAGCACTTGAACTGCCCCGGAGAGGAAGGAGTTAACTCCAGGCTGACTGGAGTTCCAAGCGCGAACGCCTTACTGAAAGCTTATCTGGCTAGTTTCAAATTGAAACTGTCAGATCTTTACGGAGCCAACACTAAGCGAAAGTCTGTGTGAAAAAACTCACACTAGCCAAATGGCTACCTACTAGTAGAAATAACAATAACAGAAACAACAACAACAACAACATCACCCTGACAAGATATTAGGCCCCTCCCAAAAGACTCAAGTCCAGGAGGGGGCCAAACCTACAAGTAAAACAGAAATACCTAGTTTTTCTAATCCTAAAGAAAAGGGAAAAAGGAAAAAGAGCTATAATGGCATGACACAGTGCTTGCACCAATTTGCCAACACCTTACCCAAGTAGAAGTTCTGAAAGGGGCAGGTTGGAGGGGTGGTCATAATATAGCAAGACTCCATGAGAAGAAAAGCAATTACTGAGGTGAGTAATTTTTTCTTCAAACACCATGAAGTCTTGCTATATTATGACATATAGCAGATTACACAGCAGTACCTCCATGGAGGAGGGCCAGAACCTACTTAGGAAATAGAGTCTGAAGCACGGCTGTGCCAAACCGAGCATCTCTCCTGGACTGGACATCCAGGGAGTAATGCTTGGTAAAGGTGTGAACTGTTTTCCAGGTAGCAGCTTGACAGATTTCCAGAATGGGAATATCTCTAGGCAGCCACTAGAGATGCAGCTGTACCCTCAGGAATGGGCCCCTCAGTCCTGAGGGGGTTCTCTACCTAGTTTGGTAGCAAAGTGGATACAAGAGACAATCCACCCAGCATTGTCCTCTTAGTGGCAGGTTTCCTTTGCCACCCTCGCCAAGGTAAGGAAGAGTTGGAGGGATTGAACCTGTGACCCTTGGTGCGTTCAAATAGTAGCTTAAAAGCTCTTTAACGTCCAAACTGTGCAATCTCTCTCACCCGAGGAAGAATGCTCAGTGAAAATACTGGAAGGAGATGGATTGGTTAAGATGGAAATCTGAAACCATTTTAGGTAAAAACTTTCTGTTAGTCCTGAGGACTACCTTATCTCTGTGAAAGAAATAAAATCCTTTTCCACTGACAGGGCTTTGTAACTCACTTATGCATCTGGCAGAAGTGATGGCCACTAGGAAAACAGTTTTCCAAGTTAGGAACTTAAGGTCTACTGAAGACAGAGGTTCAGAAGGGGTCATTAACTGAGTAATGCAAACATTAAGGTCCCAGGCAGGGCTGGGTCCCGAAAAGGAGGGTTAGTGTGAAGTAACCCCTAAAAACTTGGAAAACACAGGGTGAAGAAAGGGAGGCAGGCTTTCCTGCTGATATAAAAAGCGAGACAGCTGCCAGATGAACCTTTAAGGTAGCTGGCCTGAGGCCTAAGGAATTAAGATGGACCAAGTAGTCCAGCAAAATGGGCAAATCAGCAGATTCTTGGACAATTTCCTTCCCAGAACACCAGATGGAGAACCTCTTCCATTTGGAATTATAAGTGGCCCTAGTGGAAGGCTTCTGGAGGCCTTTAAATATCAAGGACACCTTGAGAAAGGTGTAATTCAGCAAATTTTAACTCCTCAAGAGCCAAGCCTTTAGGTGGGAGGGATTTGGAGGTCCGGATACCAAACTCTCCCTGGGCACAAGTCAGCAGAGTTGTGGACCCTGGGAAGGCCCAGGAGAGGGTGGACTGACAGGGACAGAAGCAGTGGGTACCAGGGTTGCCTGGCCCTCTGTCTGGTCAATCAGAATCACTTTGCAGGGCTGGGATCTGATTTTACTAACACCCTGAAGAGAAGGGGAAGGAAGGCATACAGGAACTTCCCTTCCCAATCCAACAAAAAGGCGTCCAGGGGACTGAGCCTATTCTGGAGGCCTACAACAGAACAGAGGAAGTTGGTGGTTGTCTGGGGCTGTGAAAGATCTATCTGAGGAGTGCCCCATCTGGCAAAAACTGACCTAGCACTAGGGATTCAAAGACCATTCGTGATGACCCTGAGAAATCCTGCTGAGGGCATCCGCTAGATTGTTGTCCTTCCTGGAAGGTGAACTGCTACTAGGAGGTGTTCAGGGAGTAAGCCAGAGACCACAACTTCATTGCTTGATTGCACAAGGCTGATGACCGAGTGACCTGCTTGTTGATGTACCACATTGTTGTGGTATTGTCTGTCCTGACCTGAACTACTTTGTTTTGGACAGATGCTGAGAAAACCTGAAGAGCTCAAAAGACAGCTCTGAGTTCCAACAGGCTTGATGTGGAGCAGAGATTCCTGGGGAACACACTCCCTGAGTGGAAAGGTCGCCTGTGCTGCTCCACCCCAGCAAGGAGGCATCCATGGTGAGGGTGAGGGAATGAGAAATGGGAATGAAGGGGACCCCTGGTCTTAGATTGCTCTGATCCCTGCCACCACTGAAGAGCTAGAATCAGAGTTTGGGTCACTGGGACCAATTTGGTGGGGTCCCTCCTTTGGGGACCAATAGGCCCTCAAATGAAATTGGTGAATGTCTCTCATCTGGAATCTTGCTCCTTGCACTACAGCTGTGGAGGCAGCCATGTGCCCTAGAAGTTGGGAGAGTGCCTTGCTGGTCGAGAGACCCGGTGAGGGTGAAAGAGGATGCCACGGCAATCAGCTTCTCTACCCTTTCCGAGGAGAAATGCCTGGCCAACTTTGTGTCCAATTCCGCACCTATGAAAGTTAGTACCTGAACTGGTTCTAGAACTGACTTTGGTAAATTCAGCAGGAATCCCAGGGAAGTGAGAAGCTGCTGGGTGACTTGTAAGTGGGATTTACCTGATCTGGGACTGACCCACAATGAGCCAGTCATCCAGGTAGGGAAACACAGCAACCCTGTCGCTTCTTAAGTGAGCCACTACCAAGCTAGACATTTTGTGAATACCCTTGGAGCAGAGGTAAGACTGAAGGGCATTGCTCTGAACTGGTAGTGACCTGAGGGCAGTTCGAACCTGAGGTATATTTTGGTGAGAAAGCCTGATCAGGACATGAAAATAGGCATCCTTGAGGTCCAGGAGGCTAGCCAGTCCCCTGGCCTGAGGGAGGGCAAAATCATTGCCAGAGTTAACATTTTGAACTTTGGTTTCCAAAGATGCTTGTTCAGGTACCTTAAGTCTAGAATGGGCCGCCATTCTCCTGTCTTTTTTGGGGTAAGGAAGTATCTGGAGTACAGCCCCTTGCCCTGGTGACAAGGAGGAACCGTTTCCACTGCTTTGCAGTCTAGGAGGGAAGAGACCCCTGCTTCCAAAGCAAGGGCCTCTAAAGGGCTTGCAGGTGGAAAAGAACAAATTACTCACCTTAGTAATTGCTTTTCTTCTCATGGAGTCTTGCTATATTATGACTATATGCAGTCAGCCACTGCAGCTGAACTGCCCCGGAGAGGAAAGAGTTAACTCCAGAGAGTCTGGAGTTCCACAGCGCGAGGGCGCTATACCAAAGCTCTATCTGGCCAGTTTCAAATGAAACTGTCAGATCTTTTACGGCTAACACTAAGCAACAAGTCTGTGGGAAAGCTCTCACACTAGCCAAGTGGCTACCTACTAATAGGAATAACAACAATATAAACAGCAATAATAATAATAACAATGAATAATAGTATTATTAGTTTCCTCCTAACAAGCACTATTAGACCCCTTCCCCAAGACTCAAGTCCAGGAAGGGGCCAACATATTACTTAAAACAGAAATACCACCCCTAACCCTAAATAAAGGGGGTGAAGGAAGAACTAAATGGCATGACACAGTGCTTGCACTAATTTGCCACCCTACCAAGTAGAAGTTCTGAGAGGGCAGGAGGAGGTGGTCATAATATAGCAGACTCCATGAGAAAGAAAAGCAATTACTAAGGTGAGTAATTTTTCTTCAAACACCATAAGTCTTGCTATATTATATTACTATAGTAATACGCAGCAGTACCTCCATGGAGGAGGGTCAGAACCTACTTAGGAAATAGGCTCTGAAGCTACAGCTGTGCCAAACGAGCATCTCTCCTGGACCGAATATCCAGGAATAATGCTTGGTGCAAGTGTGAACTGTTTTCCAAGTAGCAGCTTGACAGATTTCCAGAATGGAATATCTCTAGCAACTGCTAGAGATGCAGCTCTACCCTGGTGGAGTGAGCCTCAGTCCTGAGGGGGTTCTCTACCTAGTTTTTGATAACAAATTGGATACAAGAGACAATCCACCTTGCAATTGTCCTCCTCTTAGTGGCAGGTTTCCTTTACCAACCTGCGCCATAGGTAAGGAAGAGTTGGAGGATTCGAACCTGTGGACCCTTGGTCGCGTTCCAAATAGTAGCTTAGGCTCTTTTAGCGTCCAAGCGTGCAGACTCCTCTCACCTGAGGAAGAATGCTCAGTGAAAAATACTGGAGAGAGATGGATTGGTTCAGGTGGAAATCTGAAACCACTTTAGGCAAAAACTTTCTGTTAGTCCTGAGGACTACCTTATCTCTGTGGAAAGAGATAAAATCTTCTTCCATTGACAGGGCCTGTAGTTCACTTGTGTCTGGCAGAAGTGATAGCCACTCAGGAAAACAGTTTTCCAGTCAGAAACTTGAGCTCTGCTTAGGACAGAGGCTCAAGGGGGTTGCATTAACTGAGCAATGCAAACATTCAGGTCCCAAGCGGGAGCCGGTTCTCGAAAGGAGGGTTGGTGAAGTAACCCTTTAAAAACTTGAAGGCACAGGGTGAGAAGAAAGGGAAGCAGGTTTCCTGCTGACAGAAAAGCAGAGACAGCTGCCAGATGAACCTTTAAGGTAGCTGGCCTAAGGCCTACTGAATTTAAATGGACCAAATAGTCTAGTAAAATGGGCAGATCAGCAGATTCTGGGATAATCTGGCTTCTCAGAGCACCAGATGGAAAACCTTTCCACTTAGAATTGTAAGTGGTCCTGGTGGAAGGCTTCCTTGATGCCTTTAAAATATCCAAACACCTTGAGAAAGGTGTAAGTCAGCAAATTCTAACTCCTCAAGAGCCATGCCTTGAGATGGAGGACGAGGTCCGGATACTCACCTCCTGTGCACAGGCCAGTAAGTCGTGGACTCTGGGCAAGCTCGGGCAGGGTGGACTGTCAAGGACAGAAGCTAGGGGGTACCAGGGCTGTCTGGCCCAATCTAGAGTAATCAGAATCACCTTGCAGGGCTGAGATCTGATTTTTACTAGTACCCTGAAAAGAAGGGAAGGGGAAGGCATGCACAGAACTTCCTTTCCAATCCAACTGAAAGGGCATCAGGGGGACTGATCCCAGCACTGGAGGCCTGCAACAAAAACAGAGGAAGTTGGTGGTTGTCTGGGGCTGCGAAAGATCTATCTGAGGGTGCCCCATCTGGCAAAGACTGACCCCAGCACCTGAGGATTCAGAGCCCATTCGTGATAGCCCTGAGAAATCCTGCTGGGCATCCGCCAGGATCATTGTCCTTCCTGGAAGGTGAACTGCTATCAGGGAGGTGTTCAGGGAGTAAGCCAGAGACCACAACTCATTGCTTCAGTGCCCAAGGCTGATGACCGAGTGCCTTGTTGTTGATGTACCACATTGTTGTGGTGTTGTCTGTCTGACTTGAACTACTTTGTTCTGGACAGAAGCTGAAAACGCCTGAAAGAGCTAAAAGGACAGCTCTGAGTTCCAAAGATTGATGTGGAGCAGAGATTCTCTGGGAGACCACACTCCCTGGTGGACAGGTCACCAGTGAGCTCCCACCCTAACAGGGAAGCATCCGTGGTGGTGAGGAGAGGAGTGAAACGGTGAATTGGTGCGAACCCTGTTTTAGATTGCTTTGATCCTGCCACCAGTGTAAGGCCAGGATCAGGGTTTGGTCACTGGAACCAATTTGGAAGGGGTCCCTCCTTTGAGACCATTAGGCCCTCAAATGGAACTGAATGCCCCTCATCTGAATCTTGCTCCTTGCACTCACGGCTGTGGAAGCAGCCATGTGCCCTAGAGTTGCAGAAAATGCCTTACAATCGAGACCATCGCAGGATAAAGGAGGATGCCAGGGCAATGAGTCTGTCTACCCTTCCGAGGGAGAAATGCCTGGCTAACTTTGTGTTCAATTCTGCACCTATGAAAGTTAGTACCTGAACTGGTTCGGAGAACTGACTTTGGTAAATTCAGCAGGAATCCCAGGGAAGTGAGAAGCTGCTGGGTGACTTGCAAGTGGGATTTTACCTGATCTGGGGACTGACCCACTATGAGCCAGTCATCCAGGTAGGGAAACACAGCCGCCTTAAATGAGCCACTACCACAGCTAGACATTTCGTGAATACCCTTGGCGCAGAGGTAAGGCCAAAGGGCATTGCCCTGAACTGGTAGTGGCCTGAGGGTTGTTCGAGCCTGAGGTACTTTTGGTGAGAAGGCCTGATCAGAACATGAAAATAGGCATCCTTGAGGTCCAGGGAAGCTAACCAGTCCCCTGGCCTCAGGGAGGGCAAACTCATTGTCAGAGTTAATATTCTGAACTTTGGTTTCAAAAGATGCTTGTTCAGGTACCTTAAATCTAAAATGGGCCGCCATTCTCCTGTCTTTTTTGGGGTAAGAAAGTATCTTGAGTACAGCCCCTTGCCCTGATGGCAAGGAGGGACTCTTTCTACTGCTTCTGCAGTCCAAAAGAGAAGAAACCTCTGCTTCCAAAGCAAGGGCTTCTGAAGGATTTGCAGGTGGAAATGTCTGGCCTCATCTTCGGAAACTGTTTGAAGCTGAGAACCAGACCCTGGCCTATTACCTCCAGAACCCACCTGTCCGAAGTTAGGGACACCCAGTTCTGGCTGAAATAAACCAACCCGCCCCCACTGGTACAGGAGAATCAGCCCTGGGCACCCTATCAGGGTGCCTGCTTGCTGTGTTAGGCTGAGGGGAGGGGGCCGGTTTACTTGTGCCCGATCTACCTCTGCCTCTAAAAAGCCCTCTGTGCAAATGCAGAGGAGGCCTGAAATGGTGAAAGGCCTGCCCCTACCTCTGGAGGCGTGCCTCTGTGGAGTGGCATGCCTCTCCTAGCCTGGACACTTTGTAGGTAGTTCTGTATTCATCCATCTTTTTCTTATAGTTTTCTGTTTGTTCCCAAACAGAAAATTACCCACTACAGGAAAATCCATAGCCTTGACTGAGTATCTTGGGACAGATTAGAGCATCTGAGCCATGCCAACCCTACGGAAAGCTACAGAGTGGCCATGACCCTGAGGAAACATCATTAACATCAACAGCAGCATGAAATTGAACTTTAGAGGCTTCAATGCCATCAGCAGCCACCTGTTCCAACTCACTAGCCAGCTGGCCATGGGCCTGCTTGGCTAACTGCAATACTGTGTCCCACCTAGATTTCTGATATCTAGCCACATAAGCCATATAATTTGCCTGCCTGAGTCCCAAAGAAGCTGACATATACTGTTTTTCGCCATGGCATCCAATCTTCCTGGAATCCTTATCAGGAGGATGTGAGGCCAGAGGAATATTAGCCTTGTCACAGGCTGCAGCTTGTACCACACCTACATGACTACACTGCTCAGTGAGGAAGTCTGTATCAGAGCCTGACAAGGTATATCTTCTGTCCATTTTTTATCTCTGGGAGGGACAGAATGAGGATTTTTAAAATCTTTGTTGTTTGCTTCCTAAATGACTTATGCAAAGGAATAGACAACCTCCTAGACTCTAATATATCCATCATTTCTACATAATCAGGCTCCTCTTGCTCATCCACAGCTTCCTCTAAAGGAAGCTGGAGGGTTCTGCAACCTTTTGTAAACATAAAATGAGAAGGGACTCAGACAGAATAGGAGGAGATTCTAAGGTCTGTCTGGAGAAATGTCCGGTTCAATGGATGCGTCCTGACCCTCCCAGCCACACATGTAATGATCAAATTCGTCCTCCCTCTCCTGTGGTTCATAAAATTCCTCAACATCATACTCCTGAACCACTGGCACTGAACAGACCAACCTTTTACCAACTGTAGGTGGTTCGGCGGGACCCTGAGACATTGACTGGACAATCTGTATGGCTTTAGCTATTTCTGCAGCAGTTGGAGAGACAATTTTGATTCCAAACCTATCTGATTTCTTAGTCTTTTCACTGAGACTGGTTCCCTGAACCAGCCTTCCTTTGCCCGAGGAAGTCTCGCCTGGTCAGAGGGGCACTCCTCTGGTCCAGTGGGTACTGGACCGGGCTGGCCACCTGGGTCAGCGTGGAATTCTTGGCCTCCTAGTTCCCAAGCCGGCCCAATCTCTTTTCCAGGGTGGCTGCAGGAATTTTACACACCTGGCAGTCTGACAGGAGGTGGTCAGCCCCAGACAATAAACACAGTGGTGTGTGGTTCAGCCTGGCAAAGGCTTCCCACAGACATCACAGTGGTTGAAACCCAGTGGGCCGGGTTTTTCTTTGGTTTCCCTCAGACATAATGCCAGCTCAACCAAAAACTTGCCCTTTTGATGGCAGTGTGTGCGCAAGACACCCTTATCGGTTCCTAACCGTGTCACGAGTATTTGAAAAACCTATTTTAAAGCAAGGTTTTTTAGAACTGATAAGAACTGGACCGCACTCTAAAAGCCAACCACACTTTAAAGCGTTAAATTAGTTAAACCGATCGGTTCAAAACCGAACCGATAATTGAATTTCCACACAGACTTTTAATTTTCTACTACGGTTTACCAGATAGAGCTTTTAACTTGAAATGCAGTAAAATAAATACTTTTCCGGTTCAAATGAACCAATACTCTTCATGAACACGAGAAATGAACCCGTGTGAAGGAGCTGATCTCGGGAGGCGACTGTTCAGTGAAGCGGAGTAAAGAATCTGACAGTTTCATTTGAAACTGGCCAGATAGAGCTTTGGTATAGCGCCCTCGCGCTGTGGAACTTCAGACTCTCTGGAGTTAACTCTTTCCTCTCCGGGGCAGTTCAGCTGCAGTGGCTGACTGCATATAGTCATAATATAGCAAGACTTCATGGTGTTTGAATGTCTGGTTCTCATCTTTGGAAACTGTTTGAAGCTGAGAACCAGACCCTGGCTTACTACCTCCAGAACCCATTTGTCTGAAGTTAGGGACACCCAGTTCTGGCTGAAATAAGCCAACCTGCCTCCAACTGGTACAGGAGAATCGGCCTGGGCATCCCATCAGGTGCCTGCTTGGCATGTAGCCTTAGGCTGAGGGGTGGGAGATGGTTTCACCTGCGCCCGTCTACCTCTGCCTCTGAGAAAACCCTCTGTGCAAAAGCAGAGGAGGCTTGGGATTGATAAAAGGCCTGTGGAAAGGCCTGCCCCTGCCTCTGAGGTGTGCCTCTGTGGAGTGGCAGCGCTCCTGGCCTGGGCACTTTTGTGGGTAGTTCTGTATTCATCCATCTTCATATAATTTTCTCGCTTTGCTCTCCAAACATAGAATTTCCCACCACAGGAGTAAAATCCAGTTAGCCTTTGGCTGAGTATCCTGTGACAGATTAGGCACCTGAGCCATGCCAACCCACGGAAAGCTACAGAAGTGGCCATGACCCTAGAGGAAACATCATTAACATCTACAGCAGTATGAAATTGAACTTTAGAGGCTTCAATGCTACTCAGCAGCCACCTGTTCCAATTCACTAGCCAGCTGGCCATGGGCCTGCTTGGCTAACTGCAACACTGTATCCCATCTAGATTTCTGATATCTAGCCACATAAGCCATATAATTTGCCTGCCTGAGTCCCAAAGAAGCTGCCATATACTGTTTTTCACCATGGCATCAATCTTCCTGGAATCTTATCAGGAGGATGTGAGGCCAGGGGATATTAGTGTCACAGGCTGCAGCTTGTACCACACCTACTGACTACACTGCTCAGTGAGGAAGTCTGTATCAGGGCCTGATAAGTATACCTTCTGTCCATTTTTTATCTACAGGAGGGACAGAATGAGGATTTTTTAAAATTTTTGTTGTTTGCTTCCTAAATGACTTATGCAAAGGAATAGACAACCTCCTAGATTCTGGGATATCCATCATCTCAACATAATCAGGCTCCTCTTGGTCATCCACAGCCTCTTCCAAGGGAGGCTGGAGGGTTTCTGCAACCTTTTTGTAAAACATAAAATGAGAAGGGGACTCAGACAGCATAGGGGGAGATTCTAATGGTCTGTCTGGAGAAATGTCCGGTTCAATGGGCACATCCAGACCCTCCCAGCCACACTACATAATGATCAAGTCTCACCTCCCCTCCAGTGGTTCATATAATTCCTCAATCATCCTCTTGAACCACTGGAACCAGAAGCGAACCAACTTTTGCCAGCTGTTGGTGGTTCGGCGGTCCCTGAAGACAGTGACTGGACAATCTGTATGGCTTTAGCTATCTCTGCAGCAGTTGGAGAGCAATCTTGCACTCAGACCTGCTGATTTCTTAGATTTTTTTACTGGGACCCGGTTCCTCAGAACCAGCCTTCCCTTGCCCGAGGAAGTCTCGCCTGGTCAGAGGCACTCCTCTGGTCCAGTGGGTGCTGGACCCGGCTGGCCATCTGGGTCAGCGGACTTTTGGCCTCTCGTTCCCTGAGCTGGCCCAATCTTTTTCCAGGGTGGCTGCAGGGAAATTTTGCACACCTGGCAGTCTGACAGGAGGTGGTCAGCCCTCAGACACAACACAGGTGTGTGGGTCAGCCTTGGCAAAGGCTTCCCCACAAACATCACAGTGTTGAAACCAGTGGGCTGTTTTCTTTTGGGTTTCTCAGACATAATGCCAGCCTATCCAAAAACTTGCCCTTTTATGGCAGTGCCAGGCAAGACACCCTTATCGGTTCCTAACCGTATACGGGTATTTGAAAAACCCAATTTAAAGTTAGGTTTTTAGAACCCGATAAGAACCGGGAACTGCACTCTAAAAGCCCAAATTATTGTTAAAATTAGTATTTTGCAAACCGATCGGTTCAAAGCCGAACCGATAATGCGTTCCACACAGACTTTAAATCCTGTACTTACGGTTTGCAAGATAGAGCTTTGAACCGAAATGCGGTAAAATAATTACTTTGCCGGTTAAAATGAACCGAGAAACACTTTCGTTTGAACTGAGAAAATGAACCGAGCTGAAGGAGAGATCTCCTGAGCGACTGTTCAGTGAAGCAGAGTAAAGAATCTGACAGTTTCAATTTGAAACTAGCCAGATAGAGCTTTCAGCAAGGCGCTACGCTTGGAACTCCAGTCAGCCTGGAGTTAACTCCTTCCTCTCCGGGGCAGTTCAAGTGCTGTGGCTAACTGCTATATGTCATAATATGCAAGACTTCATGGTGTTTGAAACAGAGGTTCTGAGAGGGGAAGGCAGGGTGGAGGTCAGAATACAGCAAGACTCCATTAGAAGAAACAACATTACTAAGGTGAGTAATTTTTTTTCAAACAAGATGAAGTCTTGCTGTATTCTTGGACAATAGCAGACCAACAAGCAGTGACCTCCATGGAGGAGGGACAGAACCTACTTAGGAAATAGGCTCTAAAGCACAGCTGTGCCAAACCGAGCATCACTCCTAGCCTGGATATTCAGGGAGTAATGCTTGGTAAAAGTGTGAACTGTTTTCCAGGTAGCTGCTTGACTTATCTCTAGAATAGGAATATCCCTGGCAGCAGCCAGGGAAGCAGCTGTACTTCTGGTAGAGTGAGCCCTCAGGCCTCAGGGTGGAACCTTACCCAGTTTTTTTACATAGCAAAATTGAATGCAAGAGACAATCCACCCTGGCAAAGGATCTTTTAGTGGCAGGTTTTCCTTTACCAACCTCACCATGAGTGAGGAACAGTTGGAGGGAGTCAAACCTGTGACCCTTGGTACGTTATATGTAGTAGCTAAGGGCTCTTTTCACATCTAAACTGTGCAGCCTTCTCTAGCCAGAGGAGGAATGGTCAGTGAAGTACACAGGAAGCAACATAGATTGGTTAAGGTGGAAGTCTGAAACCACCTTAGGGTAAAACTTCCTCGTTAGTCCTGAGGGACCACCTTTTTATCCAATGGAAGGAGATAAAATCAGGCTCCACTGACAGGGGCTTGTAACTCACTTATGCACCTGGCAGAGGTGATGGCTACCAGGAACTACAGTTTTCCCAGTCAAGTACTTAAGCTCTGCTGCGAGACAAAGGCTCAAAAAGAGGTTGCATGAGCTGAGCAATGCAAACGTTAAGGTCTCAAGCAGGGGCAGGGTCCCTGAATGGAGGATTGGTATGAAGCAATCCCTTGAAAAACTTGGAGAATACAGAGTGAGCTGAAAGAGAAGAGGGCTAACCTGCTGAAATGAATGCAGAAACAGCCACCAGATGCAATTCCTTTAGTGTAGCTGGTCTGAGTCCCAAGCAATTCAAATGGACTATATACTCAAGGACTGTGGGCAGATCAGCACTGGGAAATATAGCTTCCAGAGCACCATATGGAAAAATCTTTTCCACTTGGAATTATAAGTAGTTCCGTGGAAGGTTTCCTAGTAGCTTTTAGAAATGAAAATTACTTGTCACTTGAATTCTTGATCTTCTTGGACTTGTCTCCACCCACTCATTCACACTAGTGGGATCTACGCCGGAGGCACTAGGACCCATCGGAGCAAACTTTTGGCAGGAGGGTCGTGCGAGGAGCATGAGGCCATGGTGTCATGCGAGTGGTGGCTTGCACGTAATGACCATCTCGGCGATGATCCTCCAACCGCCTCAGATCCTTTTTACCAAGGAGGTGCAGCGAATTCAACGAAGAGTAAACTCTAACTCTTAAAAACGGATATAAGATAGTCCGGACGCAATTCGCGGTAAGAAGGGTCAGCAAAGAAGCCTCATGGCCTAAAGATTTGAGGGAGTGAAGACCAACACAGCGTGAGCCTCGGGGATGGAGGGTGAGTGTGAATGAGTGGGTGAGACTCGCCCAAGAAGATCAAGATTTCGCTGTGTAGGTACGTGATTTTCATATCTTCCTAGACATAAGTCTCCACCACTCATTCACTACTAGTGGGAGAGTACCATGTTGATAATCCCCCAAAAGGGCAGCAGGGGAGCCAGAGCTCACACGTCTAGGACAGGAGTCCATTATGGATAGTTCTGCCAAAGGCAGAATGACGCCTGAGCATGAACATCCAGTGTATGTCGTTTTTACGGGAAGGTATGCACTGAGTACAGGTGGTGGCATTGCTAGATATCTGCACTTGAACATTGCGAATTTCCACTAGGGTGCTGCTGGGCATGCCTTAGTAGAGTGAGCGAACACTCTACCTTCTAATTTAACCTGTGCCATGGAATAGCGAATGTTGAAGACATGCCACTAACCATGATGAGATGCATCTGATAGCAGATAGGCTGACCCAGCCGGACTCGCTTGAAGGAAACAAACAATTGCTGAGTCTCTGAAAATTTTTGCTATCCTACAGTAGAACTGCTAGGTTTTTAATATCCAAGGAATGAAGAGACCGCTCTCCTTCATTTGGAAGTCTGGCTAGTCAGAGGGAAGCCACCAGAGGTTGGTTTAGATGGAATTCTGACACAACCTTGGGAAGAAATTCTAGGATGAGTATGAAGAACTACTTTTGTCCTTATGGAACACAGTATATGGAGGGTCCGTAACCATGGCATGTATTCTCAGAGACCTCTGCGGCTGAGGTAATGGCCACTAGGAAGGCTGTCTTCCAGGTAAGAAATTTTAGCTCACAAGGTAGCTAGGTGCAAAGGCCTTCCTGAGTGAGCATGTTCAGCTACAAGGTTAATGTCCCAGGCTGCGACTGGATCGCCTAACAGGGGTCTGGTGTCAGAATTCCCTTAAGAAATCTCTTCACCATAGGTAACTGAGCCAGAGACAAGGAAGAAACCGGCTCATGGTATGCTGAAATGGCACTAAGGTGAATCTCTTAACCTGTGGAGTACCTGGAGTCTGAGTTTGATAGGTCCAAAAGGTACTCTAGAACCTTGTCTGGAGGACAGGAAAAAAGGATTCCAAGAGGACTTCCAGACACACAGAGAAAACGTTTCCACTTAGAAGTTGCAGTCTTTCGGGTAGCTGGCTTCCTGAACAGCCACAAGGATGTCTGAGACTCTACGAGACGCTTGAACCAATTCACTTCTACCTTCAGGAGCCAAGCATGAAGGTGAAGTGACCTCAGGTTGGGATGGACCAACGAACCTTGAGTCAAAGATTGATTTGCAGGGGAAGTGGTCTCGGAGAGGCTTCGACATACTGTTGAGTAGAGGAAACCATACTTCGCTGAGGCCAGGAGGGAGCAATGAGAATCATCTTGATCCCCTGAGACTCTGAAATTTGAGGAGTACTCTCTGAATTAGAGGAAGTGGTGGAAAGGAAGCGTAAAGCGGCGTTTGTCGACTGCAGCCTGAACGCATCCTGACAGAAAATGCCAGGCCCTGGGATTTCTGGAGCAGAAGAGAGGCAGTTTTGCGTTGAGTGGGGATGCAAAAAGGTCCAGGTCTGAGCCTCTCCTCGACTAACAGTGACCGTAGCTATGGTTGGACTCGAGAGACCACTGCGTGAGGGTCTGCTTCTGTTCTGCTGAGGTGATCTGCTAAGTCATTTTGTACACCTGGCAGATATACCACTTGAATTAGAGACTTGTGCTCCAAGCACCACTCTCACACTCTCATAGCTTCTCTGCAAAGTGGATAAGAATGAGCACCGCCTTGCTTGTTGATGTAATACATCACAGCTTTGTTGTCCGTTTGAAGGAGAATGTTCTTGTGACAGAGGATGTCCTTCAAAGCCCGGACCGCATAAAGGACAGCCTCATCTCCAGGACATTTATGTGGAGCTGAGATTCTGAGCTGAGTCCATACACCTTGAGTGTGGAGAGAGAGACAGTGAGCTCCCCATCCCATTAGCGATGCGGCCTGTGGTGATGGAGATCTGATGATCCAGAGGAGCAAAGGGAATCCTTCCAGGAGATTGCTCTCTTGAGACCACCAGGTGAGAGACCTTCGTGAGGCTCGGCCACCTTGATGGGATAAGGACTGGGTTGAGAGGTAGGTGACCACTGAGCTGGAGAGCATCCATTGGGTGGTCCTCATGTAACCGAGCTCTAGGGTACAGTGAACACTTGAGGACGCCATGAGACCTAACATGACGCTGTAATCGCGGAGAGCTGTGACTGATCAGTTCTCTCCGCTGTAACGGGCCATCTGAAGGATGTAGAGTCTTCTGTCCTCTGGAAGAAAAGCCTTCGCAGAAGAGGTGTCCAGAAGAGTCCCTATGAAAAGGAGCCTCTGGGAGGGCTGCAGTTGTGACTTCTTCAGATTCAGCAGAACTCCCATGGATGTAAGAAGGCGAGAGGCCGTTTGAACGGCTTCCAGAGTCCCTTGGCTGGAAGGGCTTGCTAGGAGCCAATCGTCCAGGTAGGGAAACACTCGGAGTCCGAGCTTCCTGAGATGTGCTGCGAGAACTGCACAACACTTTGTAAAAACTCGCTGCGCCGAGGATAGCCCAAAAGGCAGGACTCAGAACTGATAATGCTGACCCAGAGCTACAAACCTCAGGAATTTGTGATGGGTCGGGTGGATGGGGATATGCTGGTAAGCGTCCTGCACATCCAGGGAGGCCAGCCAGTTGTGCTGATGTAGCAAAGGTACAGGGTACCTAGGAAACATCTTTTGAATTTCTTCTTGGGAGGAATTTGTTTAACTTTCTGAGAGGTCTAGAATGGGGCGCATCCCCAGATTTCTTTGGAACCAGAAAGTAATGGGAGTAGAACTCTGTGTTCACTGATGCGGGGCACCAGTTCTATTGCCCTGTTGTTTAGAAGGCCCTGGATCTCGGTGAGGAGGTCTGACTGAGAGGTCGACAACCTGGGTTGTCGGCTGGGGAGGACAATTAGGGGGTTTCAAAGAAATTGAGAGAATAACCCTCTCGAATTATCTGAAGGACCCATTTGTCCGAGGTTATGGACTTCCACTGGTTGTAGAAGTACATCAGACGACCTCCCACCGGAGGAGAAAGTTCCACCTCGGGCAGTGTGGATGGAACTTGGGCCAGCAATTCATAAGATAGCGCTGGGGGCTTTAGGCCCCTGTGCTTTCTGCTGCGTCTTCTTTTGAGGTTGGGCAGGTTGGCTTTTATGGAAGCTTCCTCTGCCTCGAAAGGACTGACGACTATGAAACTGACATTTACCTACATGCACCCGAGAGGGGGTAGGCGGAGGTCTAACCAACTTAATGGCCTACCTAGTCTTCTGAGTGACCTCTAGGGCTTGCTCTACCTGAGGACCGAAAAGATACGAGCCATCAAAGGGCAATGCCATTACCTGCTGCTGAGGCATCATTGCCGAAGCCGGAAGTGCGCGGCCAGGAATGGCGCCGAGTACAAAATACCTGTGGCTGCTGAATGAGAAGCAGTGTCGGCAAGGCCCATGGCGTGCTTTGACCTGTTGGTTATTGACCTCAATACCTCTGATAACGGTTAGAAGAAGCTCTGACTTGGAGTCGGAATCTGGAAGAGCTTCAACCATTCCTTTCATAGAGTGCCACAGGATATATTCATACTGAGAAAAATAGCCTTGATAGCTGGCAATACGCATACTTAAAGTGGAGGCAGCAAAGACTCTCTTACCTAATGTATCAATTTTACGAGACTCTTTGTTAATAGGTCGAGCTGTAGTAGCTTGAGGAAGAACGACCTTGTCATTCTCTGCCAGGACTACAATAGGATCCGCAAAGGTTTGGGATGCCAAAATGGGACGATCCTTGGGAGCTGAATATTTCTTATCAATGGATTTAGCCACCGAGGGAATAAGAGCAGGTTTATTCCATACCATTTGAGACAGCGTCTCGAAGGAAGGTTGAATCGGAGGAGTCAAATCCGTAGGGATCTCCGAAGCATGAAGATACTGGAGTCTTAATATTTTCCCAGGATCGATGCCTGTAGTCTGGAGAGAAAGAGTGGATCTCAGGTTCTTCAACAGAGACTTAAAGGATAGGTCCTCGACCACAGGCTCTGTAGCAGTGAAAGATCCTGTCTCCTCCACTTCATCACCGAACCGAAGGTCTGGGTCGGGCTCAACATCATCTCCTGATAGTCCAGAAAGGACTGTTTGGACAGGAAAGGAGTGAAAAATAGGAGAGGAGGAAAGAGCAGATAGAAAGGGAGAGTCCCGAGGGCCCCGGCATGGGAAGGCCGAGAGGGAGTCGAAACAGTGCCGCAGAGGTGCATGGCGAGAAAAACGCATAACTACCTGCACTGCACTGCCCTTCAGCGGTGCGGGCGGTGCCGCGAAGACACGCGGTGTCAGAGAGGCTGAACTGAGACCCGCTGAGCCATGGACGGCACTGCAAGACCCAGCGGTGCTGCTGCACGGTGCCACAAGGCCCACAGCACCGAAAATGGCACCGGCTAGGGTGCAGCGACTCCGCGGGAGGCGCCGAGGACACCCTGGAACCTGGAAAGCAAGAGAAGGAAAAACAGGAATTAGGGCATCGGTGTGGCCTCTGCCGCAGCCATGTGAGGGGGGAACACTAGCACGGAGTCGCTGGCAATTCAAGGAGGTGCCGCGACTAGAAGGTCCAACTGCCCTACCTGATCGCCCGATGAGCCCGAAAGCTCCGGGGCAACTGAGCCAGGCAGAAGAACCAACCTCCGAGCCCATCGCTCCATAAGAGCGGCCCATTGATGAAACTGCTCATCTGGAGCCCCAATGTCGAAGACGGCGGAAACCGGAAGTTGGCGACTCCGAAGGAGGAGGCCGGCAAACAGCGACGATAACCGACCGTCGACGCGCAGACGTATCAGAGGGCGACCTCGAGTGATGCCTTCTCTTTTTTGACCTGTGGGCCAAAGAAGAGCTTGAGGCCGAACGGTGCCGAGAATGTGACCATTTATTTTTATGCCGGCGGGGGGACTGCCCATCCCCCCGGGCATCGGAATGACCATTGTCGGAACCCCGCTGAGGAGAAGGGAGCTGACCGGACCCAGCCCGACTGACTGAACAGCTTTCATACGAAGTCTCCCTACCGTCACCTGACCTGCTCATGGTCGACTCCGTCCAGTAGGCCGAGACTTCTTTACTATAAGTTAAATTTTAAAATATAACAGAAATATAATGAAATTAAGCGATACTACTATCGAGATAATATTACAAAAAAATAAACTGAAAACTATGCGCTAGTTTGAAGTTTGACTCCTTTCAATGAGGCGTTGTCACTGAAGCGCACTTGGCGGGAAAAAAAGGATCTGAGGCGGTTGGAGGTGTCGTGCAGATGGTCATTACCGCCAGAGCCACCACCAAGGGCGCCCATGCCTCGGGGCGCCATCTCTCACGCTGACCTCCAGCAAAAAGTTTGCTCACAATGGGTCCTAGTGCCTCCGGCGCAGATCCCACTAGTGTGAATGAGTGGTGGAGACTTATGTCCTGGAAGATTATCCATTACACCTTGGGAGAGGTGTAAATCAACAAACTCTAACTCTTCAAGAGCCAGGCCTTGAGATTTGAGATTCGGGTACCAAACCCTCCCCTGAGCACAGGTTAACAGACTGTAATTCCTGGGAAGAAACAGGGGAAGATGGACTGCTAAGGACAACAGGAGAGGATACCAGGACTGTCTGGCCCAGTCTGGAGCAATCAGGATCACCTTGGTGGATTGAAACCTGATTTTGACTAGCACTTTGAACAGGAGAGGGAAGGGGGGAAAAGCATACAGAAACTTCCCTTCCCAACTGAGAACTAAGGCATCCAGGGGGACTGAGCCCAACAATGGGGGCCAGCAGCAGAAAAAGGGAAGTTGGTGATTGGTCGGGCTGCAAAATGATCTATCTGTGGGGTGCCCCATCTGGAGAATATCACCTCCAAGATCAGGGGATCCAGTGACCATTCATGATGGCCCTGAGATATCCTGCTGAGAACATCTGCCAGGACATTGTCCTTGCCTGGGAGGTGTACTGCTGTGAGGGAGGTGTTCAGGGAATAAGCCAGAGACCACAACTTCATTGCTTCTGTGCACAAGGCCATAGACCGAGTGCCTCCTTGCTTGTTGATGTACCATATTGTGATGGTATTATCTGTTCTGATCTGAATAACTTTGTTCTGAACAGACTTGGAAAAAGCTTGAACTGCTTGAAATACTGCTCTGAGTTCCAACAGATTTATGTGAAGCAGAGATTCCTGAGGGGACCACAACCCCTGGGTGGTCAGGTCACCCAAGTGAGCCCCCCACCCCCAAGAGGGAGGCATCTGTAGTAAGGATTAAAGAGTGAGACTGAGTCACAAAGGGAACTCCTTGTCTCAGATTGTTCTGATCCTGCCACCACTGCAAGGCCTGGATCAGGGTTAGAGTCACTGGGATCAGTTTGGTCAGAGGGTCCTTTTTCTGGGACCAAAAGGCTCTCCGATGGAACTGAATGTCCCTCATCTGAAATCTTTCTCCCTGTACCACTGCTGTAGAAGCAGCCATGTGCCCCAGGAGCAGTAGAAAATGCCTTGCTGGTCGAGACACCTGTAGGGTGAATGAGGAGGCCAGTGTGATAAGGGTCCTTGCCCTGTCCAGGGGAAGGAAGGCTCTGGCCCTTTCTGTATCTAGCTCTGTGCCTATGAAGGTGAGGAGCTGAACAGGCTCTAGAACTGACTTTGAAAGATTCAGAAGGAAACCTGGAGAGGTGAACAGTTGCTGAGTTACCTGCAGGTGTAACTTGACTTGGTCTGGGGACTGACCTACTATGAGCCAGTCATCCAGGTATGGGAAGATGGAAATCCTTTGCATTCTTAGATAAGCAACTACTACTGCCAGGCATTTTGTGAACACCCTTGGAGCAGAGGTTAGACCGAAGGGCATTGCTCTGAGCTGGTAATGGCCTGAGGGCAGCTCGAACCTGAGGTACTTTCGATGGGAGCTTCTGATGAGAATATGGAAATAGGCATCCTTGAGTTCCAGGGAAACTAGCCAGTCCCCTGGCCTTAGAGAGGGTAGAATTATTCCCAGAGTGACCATTTTGAATTCCGGTTTTAAAAGGTGCTTGTTTAAGTATCTGAGATCCAGGATGGGCCGCCATTCTCCTGTCTTTTTTGGGGTAAGGAAATACCTGGAGTACAAACCTTTGCCCTGGTGTAGAGGTGGAAACCTTTCCACAGCTCTGAGATCCAGGAGGGAAGAGACCTATGCCTCTAGCGCAAGTGACTCTGAGGGATTTGCAGGTGGAAAGGATCTGGTTCTCAGCTTTGGGAATTTTTTGAAGCTGAGAACCAGTCCCTGGCTTACTACTTCCAGGACCCACTTGTCTGATGTTAGAGACTTCCAGTCCTGGACAAAGTGAGCCAGCCTGCCCCCTACAGGTAGCTGAGAATCGGCCCTGGTAAACCCATCAGAGTGCCTGTTTAGCAGGGGGTTTTGGCTGAGGGGTGGAAGCAGGTCTGCTTGTACCCCTTCTGCCTCTTCCTCTAAAGAACCCCCTCTGAGCATAGGAAGAAGATGAGGCCTGGGCTTGGTAGAAAGGCCTATAAAAAGGTCTGCCCATGCCCCTGGGATGCTGTGCCTTTCCTTGACCTGTGCACTCCTATAGGTGGTACTATATTTATCCATTTTTTTCATGTAATTCTCTGTTTGCTCCCCAAACAGAGAATTTCCCACAACAGGAAAATAAAAATTACGTACCTACCGTAATTATGATCTTTCTGTGCATCTTCACCATTCATCACAGATGGGTACTGGCTGGAGATCAGGACCCCGTGGGAGCCTTTTTTTTTTTTGGAAAAGGATAGGCAGAGTCGACGCAGCATCGGCGCCACCCTCGAGGCTGACGTACTACGTGGCGCTCGAGGATTAGCCATTAGGCTGTGTCTACTCTGCCTGCCTACCAGTTCTGAGTCACCAGAGAGGTAAGAGGAGGGGATGGAAGGTGGGACAAGAGAGTCCAAGGGACAGAAAAAGGAAGAGAAAAACTGAACTAAAAGAAGAAATAACGACTGAGAGGACAGCATAGAGGAAGGAAGACTAAGGGGATTGGGTAGGGGCCCCAATCTCTGGAAAGGGAAGAAGGGAGGGAAGGGGGGAGAGAGAATTTAAGAGACAGAGTGAGAAGTAACAAGGATCCAGGACCCTTGTCCATCACCAGACTGTGTAGGAACTGCAAGGAGTAGCAAAGCTCATTTGCCAGAATTCAAGGCACAGAATAACTGGCAATACCCCAAAAGCAGAGTCGGCTATTCTGGAGAAGGACAGGGTACAGGGACTCAGTACTCTCTCTGTAAAGATACTTGGTGAAAAAAAGGGAAGTCCTTTTTTTTTTTTTAAATAGAAGGATAACAGAAGGAGGGCAATCACCAGCCTCACCCCGTGAGGAGTGAAGATATGTAGTAGAGAAGGAGTGCCACTCGAACTGTACCCTTAGGGAAGAAAGTACCCCCTGTGTGTCCCAACTTATCCCACTCAAAAGAGGGTAGGCACAGAGGAGGAGGATCCAGAGACTGGAGCCCCAGGGGATGGCATGGGATTGTGATGAATGGTAAGATACACAGAAAGATCATAATTACGGTAGGTACGTAATTTTTATATCTTATCTGTGTCAATCTTCACCATTCATCACAGATGGGTGAGTACCAAGCCCGAAGGGGGTTGATTCATTGCACCCTAAGGGACAGAGTCCCTTAGCCCTCAGTGGGTGACACACTAAGAGGGGGAACCTTCTGGGCCTGAGGAGGTCCGAGAGTGGGGAGAGCGAGATGGGGTCCCCCTGGAGGGGGAAGGAAGTTGCCCCTACAAATGTCGTCTCGCCCTGCAGGAAAAGAGATAGGTTCCCTGGTGAGCGGAGCAAATCACCCTACGCCGGGCCAAGGGTGACAACCGGGAAAGGCGAAGCCACGCCGATCTCCTGGTGCAGATCGCTGTCCCTACGACCCTGGTAGTTACCTCATTGGCATCGTAAGATGCCCTTGCTTGGTGCCTTGCTAGCTCCAGGCCACGTGCAGAGAGTGCGATGGCTTGCCTGGTTTGCTCCAAGTCAGGCAAAGCAGCTAGGATCTGACCAAGCGCTGACCACAAGAACCTGTTGTAGGCTGCATAGTGGGCCTGATGAGCAAAGATGGAGAGAAGCAACCGTGCCGAGTAGAAAGTCCTCCTCCCCCAGAAATCAAAATCCAAAGAGTCCTGATCTGGGGGCCGGTCACGGTGGAGGGCGCGAAGCCCATCAGGGGTGTCCAGGTGCGTCAATCCGGACTGCGGATGAGGCATAGAACCTGGAGACCGGGGAGTGCAATACCTCTGGCTGAGGTCCCTGAGGGCAGGAACACGGAGAAGGGCCTCTGCAGAAGCATAGATGCCCCCCGAAACGGAGCAGGCCAGGGCGGCACCACAAGGGTGGCCGCACCGAAATCACCTAGAAAGGCGTGCGCCGCATGCTTAGGATTGCTGACCGACAGGGGAGAAAGGTGAAGGTCCTCCATCATCCTCACGAGGAAGCTCTGATACTCAGAGAGATCAGCGGCAAGAGAGCTATGGACAGATGGTTCCTCTCCCCCAGAAGAGGGGAATGAGGAGCTGGATGTCACCATGCGTTCCAAGGGTGGTTGCTCAGGGGAGGTTGAAAAACCTGGCTGTCCATGGCCCTAACGTAGGCAGGGAACCGAGCAGCCACCGCTCTGAACTGCTCCCAGGTGAGAGGGCCACTAGGACCAAGAATGCCTGGGAGCGCTGGAGAATGCGGCAGAGGGATGGGGCAGAGCCGAGAGAAGAAGTCGGCTGACCTCTGCCAGGGTTAGGGAGCAGACCATGGACACCAGAGGAGGGTGTCCCGGAAGACTCCGCAGCCGACAGCTGTACAACCACATTGGTACTGCCTAGGCTGCGCCCAGAAGAATCCCCCCAGTGAGGTGACCGGGGCCGTATAGATCCAGAAGAACGGTCTCCTGCCTCCAAAGAATGGGACCCCCTCAAGGAACCGGAAGGGGAAGGGCGGAAGTCCGCACCCGGCTTCGTCAGGCAGGGTGGACCCCAGAAAAGACCACTCGCCAACCCCACACCCCTCACCACTCAGAGTCCGAGAGGTCCTGGTCCCTGAGAGGGCAACCCAGGTAGTTGGCAGTTCTGGGCTCCCTCAAGGGACCCAGGAGCAGCACCCTCCCCTCCTGTAGACTTCCCAATGGGCCCCAAAGTTGGGTGATCGAGACACACTATGGGAGGGGGTACCACCACCGAGGGGTCAAGGAACCCTCCAAGGCCAGGTTGCATGGCAATGGTGGCACGCACCATAGCCTGCTGGTCAGTACCACTGACCCCAACCTCAGGGAGAACCTGACGCTCCTCAGAAGGGGGCTGGCTGTGACTCGTCGTCGAGACCACCGGCTCACCCTCCTCTGCAGACAACCCCGAAGGGTGTGACTGCCTGTCCGTCTCTGAGCCCGACTCCGACTCCAAAGAGGTAGAGTCTGAGGCTCTAAGCCAAATGATAGGAGGGCGAGGAAAGGCGACCTTACCAAGAAGCCCAGTAGCCAAAGCAGTGGCCGAGGCAGCAACCGTGCGCTCCACAGCCCCACAAGCGGGGCTGACAGAAGGCGGCAGGGCAGCTCAGGCCAAAGATCCTGAGCCAGGGCCAGCCGCGGCACCGTCAAGTCCACTTGCACTGGGGGCGGTACCAGGAACAGAGACGGCGCCGACGGCAGCCCCAGCAACAGCCTCGGTGCCAACGACACTGCCAGGCCCCTCGGTGCCATTCCGGCACCGACAGCTCCGAAAGCGGATTCGGCACCGAACATGGCACCGCTAGGCTCCTTGGCGCAACGAGAGGCACCAAGAGCACCATCAGCACCGAGGGTGGCGCTGACAGATGACTCCAAAGGCCCCAAGGTGCCGTGCTCAACCTCGGTGCAGAGGACGGTGCCGAGGCAAGACCTGGCGAAAGGCAACACCGAATCCAGGGTCACGGCACCACGAGCAGCATCGGCGCACAAAGCCCGTGGCGCCGAGAGATGAGTTGGCACCATCATCGGCGCCGACAGGGCCAACGGCACCGCAAACAGTGCCGAAGGCCCCGACGGTGTCGAGGACGGCGTCAACCTGGGCCTTCCAGAATGCAGGAGTGACACCGGGGGAGCCTTCACCCCCGAAGGGGCGATTGTCATAGTGGCGCCTCCCACCCGCTCCCGGGAGGAAGCGGGATGGGCCTCCTGCACCGCGGGAGGAGCCTCAGCCAAGGCTAGGTAAGAAGCCGAGGCCCTCCTCCTCGGTCCGTAGAGAGAACCGGGAGGGGACCCGGAGGAAAGGCCGAGAGAGCGTGGCTTGGCCCGATGAGTGCAAACTCTACCTCGAAAGTCGGGCGGAGCTCGCCTACTTTAAACGCTGCCGCTGTTCTAGGATGCGCGTCCATGGAGAAGCAGGCATCACATGAATCCATGTCGTGAAGTGGGCCAAGATACGCGAGACACCGCTCATGCTGGTCGGTAACGGAGTACTTGCGGCCGCACGGGCACCGATGCATAGGGGGCCACCCCGCCTTAGAAGGTTTCCTGCCCTCCGACCGCGACATGACCTACGGACAAAAACACCAAAAATAGACTCAACGTCGCTATACTTTAAAATAAATGGAAAGATCTTACCGGCGACGTCGAGTGGAGGCAGAACCCAGAACTAGCAGGAGACTGATGGACTGTCGAATGCACAATGTGAAAGGCTAAGGCCTAAAACTATCAAACTTCTTCAGCTGGCTTCCAATGAGGTGACCTCGATGGCGGGAGATGAAGAACTGGTAGGCAGGTGGAGTCGACACAGCCTAACGGCTAATCCTCGAGCGCCACGTAGTACGTCGGCCTCGAGGGCGGCGCCGATGCTGTGTCAACTCTGCCTATCCTTTAAAAAAAAAAAAAGGCTCCTGCGGGGTCCTGATCTCTGGCCAGTACCCATCTGTGATGAATGGTGAAGACTGACACAGATAAGATATCCATGGCCTTAGTCTGGTTATCCTGTGACAGGCTAGTACATCTGAGCCAAGCCATTCTACGAAGTGCCACAGATGTAGCCATGACTCTAAATGACACATCATTGGAGTCCACTGCAGCATGGAATTGCACCTTGGATGCCTCAATACCATCAGCAGCCACCTGCTCCAGCTCCTTGGCAAGCTGGCCAGGGACCTGTTTTGCTAAAGCCATGACAGTGTCCCATCTGGATTTCTGATACCTAGCAGTACAGGCCATATAGTTGGCCTGTCTGAGTCCCAAGGATGCTGCCATGTACTGTTTCTTTGCCATGGCATCAATCCTCCTGGAGTCCTTGTCTGGGGGGTGTGAAGCCAAGGGAATATTTGCCTTATCACAGGCTGCAGCCTGCACTACCCCAACATGGCTGCATTGTTGTGTAAGGAACTCCATATCTGAGCCAGACAATGTATACCTCTTGTCCGTTCTTTTATCCACAGGAGGTATAGTATTAGGAGTCTTTAAAATCTTAAATGTCTGTTTCCCAAAAGATTTGTGTAAGCAAATAGACAGCCTCCTAGACTCTGGGATACCCATCATTTCCACGTAGTCAGGCTCCTCTTGGTCATCCACAGCTTCTTCCATAGGAAGCTGGAGGGTTTCAGCCAGTTTTTTATAAAACATGAAATGGGATGGGGACTCAGAAAGCCTAGGAGGAGACACTCCTGAAGGTCTGTCTGGGGAGATGTCCGGGTCAATGGGCACATCCAGACTTTCAAAACCAAATTCACTTTCCTCATACTCCTCTTCCTCCTCCTCCGGTTCATAAAATTCCTCTAAATCATGATCTTGAACCGGTGGAACCGGCCGAACCAAGCGCCTCCCTGATGGTGCCGGTTTGGTTGGAACCGGGGAAAGTGACTGCACAATTTTTATCGCTTTGGCTATTTCTTCAGCGGTTGGAGAAGAAAGTTTTGGATCCACACCAGCTGATTTTTCCTTTCTTGTTCTCTTAGCCGGAACTGACTCCTCAGAATCGGTTCTCCTTTTGCCTGAAGAAGTCTCACCCTGGTCAGAGGGCACTTCTTCTGGTTCGATTTGAACCGAACCGGGCTGGCCATCCGGTTCAGCGGACTTTTTGGCCTCCCTTTCCCTGAGCCTACCAACTCTCTTCCCTAGGGTAGCTGCAGGAAAATTTTTACAAATCTGGCAGTCTGCATTGAGGCGGTCAAACCCCAGATAATAAACACAGGTGGTGTGGGGGTCAGCCTTAGCAAAGACTTCCCCACACACTGCAGTGCTGAAACCCAGTGGGCCCAGTTTTTCTTTTGGGTTTCTCCGACATTGTGCCAGTCCTAACCAAACTTACCCTTTTAATGACAATCCGCCAGGCAAGTCACTCTTATCGGTTCCTGACCGTGTTGCAGGTCGTGGAAAAACCGTAAGAAAAAATTACTCACCTTAGTAATTGCTTTTCTTCTCATGGAGTCTTGCTATATTAGGACCTTTGCAGTATGCCCATGGCTTTTGACTGCCCCGGAGATGAAATAGTTAACTCCAGAGTAATCTGGAGTTCCACAGCGCGAGGGCGCTATTGAAAGCTCTATCTGGTTGTTTGAACCCAAACTGTTAGGTTCTTTATGAGGCTAAGCTAACATAGCAAGTCTGTGGAAAAGCCTTACACTAGCCATTGGCTACCTACTAACAGTAGAACCACAAAAACACAACAACAATAATGAAAACAGTATTACGTATTGTTGGGGAACCCTGACAATCACTACTAAGGCCCCTCTGCCCAAAGACTCAAGTCCAGAGTGGGCCCAGCTACCAATTAACGGAAAAATAGAAACTATCTAGTTCCTAACCAAGAAGAAAAGAGGGGGAGAACTAGAAGCTAAAAGGCATGACACAGTGATTTGCACTAGTTTGCCAACCCCATACCCAAGTAGGGATTCTGAGAGGGGTAGGAGGGAGGTTGTCCCATATAGCAAGACTCCATGAGAAGAAAAGCAATTACTAAGGTGAGTAATTTTTCTTCAAACACCATGAAGTCTTGCTTATATTAGGACCTTTGCAGGTATACAGCAGTACCTCCATGGAGGAGGGTCAGAACCTACTTAGGAAATAGGCTCTGAGAGCACAGCTGTGCCAAAGCGAGCATCTCTCCTGGACTGGATGTCCAGGGAATAATGCTTAGTAAAAGTGTGGACTGACTTCCAGGTAGCAGCTTGACAGATTTCCAAAATGGGAATATCTCTAGCAGCCGCTAGAGATGCAGCTGTACCCTAGTGGAATGAGCCCTCAGTCCTGAGGGAGGCTCCTTACCCAGTTTTGATAACAGAACTGGATACAAGAGACAATCCACCTAGCAATTGTCCTCCTAGTAGCAGGTCTCCCTTACCCACATCTCCATAGGTAAGGAAGAGCTGGAGGATTTGAACCTGTGACCCTTGGTACGTTCCAAATAGTAGCTAAGGGCTCTTTTACGTCCAAACTGTGCAACCTTCTCTCACCAGAAGAGGATTGCTCAGTAAAAATACTGGAAGAGAGATGGACTGGTTAAGATGAAAATCTAAACCACCTTAGGTAAAAACTTTCTGTTAGTCCTGAGGATCACTTTATCTCTGTGGAAAGAAATGAAATCCTCTTCCACTGACAAGGCCTGTAATTCACTTATACGCCTAGCAGAAGTGATAGCCACTAGAAAACAGTTTTCCAAGTTAGGAACTTAAGATCTGCTGAAACCAGAGGCTCAAAGGGAGGTTGCATTAGCTGGGCAATGCAAACATTCAAGTCCCATGCAGGGGTTGGTTCCTGAAAGGGAGGGTTAGTATGGAGTAACCCTTTGAAAAACTTGGAAAACACAGGGTGAGAAGAAAGGGAAACTGGTTTCCCTGCGGAAATAAAAACAGAAACAGCTGCCAAATGAACCTTTAAGGTAGCTGGTTTGAGGCCTAAGGAATTTAAGTGGACCAGATAGTCCAACAAAATAGGCAGGTCAGCTGATTCTGGGGTGATTTGCCTCTCAGAACACCAAAATGAGAATCTCTTCCATTTAGAATTATAAGTGGCTCTAGTGGAAAGGCTTCCTAGAGGCCTTCAAAATATCAAGACACCTTGAGAAAGGTGTAAATGAGCAAATTCTAACTCCTCAAGAGCCAGGCCTTGAGGTGGAGGAGTTGAGATCCGGATACCACACACCCTCCCTGCGCACAGGTCAGCAGGTCGTGAGTCCTGCAAGGTCAGGGAGGCAAAATGAGAGGGACAGAAGAAGCGGGTACCAAGGCTGCCTGGCCCAGTCTGGAGCAATCAGAATCACTCTGCAAGGCTGAGTTCTGATTTTACCAAAACCCTGAAGAGGAGAGGAACGGAGGAAAGCATAGAGGAACTTTTCTCCCAATTCAGCTGAAAAGCATCCAGGGGCTGACCCCAGAACTGGGGCCTGCAGCAAAACAGGAAGTTGGTGGTTGTCTGGGGCTGCGAAGAGATCTATCTGAGGGGTGCCCCAGCTGGCAAAGACCGACCCCAGCACTTGAGGTTCAGAACCCATTCATGATGGCCCTGAGAAATCCTGCTGAGGGCGTCCGCTAGGACATTGTCCTTCCTGGGAGGTGAACCACTATCAGAGAGGTGTTCAGGAGTAGGCCAGAGACCACAACTTCATTGCTCGCACAAGGCTGAAGAGCGAAAGTGCCCCTTGTTGTTGATGTACCACATTATGCGTGGTATTGTCTGTCCTGACTTGAACAACCTTGCTCTGACAGTTTCTGAAAAACCTGGAGAGCTAGGAAGACAGCTCTGAGCTCCAGTAGGTTGATGTGAAGCAGAGATTCCTGAGGGACCAAACTCCCTGAGTTGAAAGGTCGCCCAGGTGAGCCCCCAACCCAACAGGGGCACGTCCGTGGTGAGGGGGTGAGGAGTGAGGAACAGGAAGGAATGGGACCCCAGAGGACAGGTTGCTTGATCCAGCCACCACTGGAGAGCTAGGATCAGAGTCTTGGTCACTGGGACCAATTTGGAGGGTCCCTCCTTTGAGACCAATAGGACCTCAAGTGGAACTGAATGTCCCTCATCTGAAATCTCGCTCCTGGCACAACAGCTGTAGAGGCAGCCATGTGCCCCAGGAGTTGTAGAAAGTGCCTTGCTGGTCGAGAGACCTGCATGGTGAAGGAAGATGCCAGGGCAATGAGTTGTCCACTCTTCGGAGGAGGAATGCCTGGCTAACTTTGTATTCAGCTCTGCACCTATAAAAGTTAGTACCTGAACTGGTTCGAGAACTGACTTTGGAATATTCAACAGGAACCCCAGAAAGGTGAGGAGTTCCTGAGTGATTTGCAAGTGGGATTTTACCTGCTCTGGTGACTGACCCACAATGAGCCAGTCGTCCAGATAGGGAAACACAGCTACCCCTTGTCTTCTTAGGTGGGCCACTACTACAGCTAGACATTTTGTGAAAACTCTTGGAGCAGAAGTGAGTCCGAAGGGCATTGCCCTGAACTGGTAGTGGCCCGAGGGCAGTTCGAACCTGAGGTACTTTCGGTGAGAGGCCTGATTAGAATATGGAGTAGGCATCCTTGAGGTCCAGGGAAGCTAACCAGTCCCTGGCCTCAAGGATAACAAAATCATTGCTAAGTTAGCATTTTGAACTTTGGTTTTACAAGATGCTTGTTCAGAAATCTTAAATCCAATATGGGCTCAGTCTCCTGTCTTTTGGGGTCAGGAAGTACCTTGAGTAAAGACCCTTGCCCTGGTGGCAAGGGGGACCCTTTCCACTGCCTTGCAGTCCAAAAAGAGAAAGAAACCTCTTCTAGTGCGAGGGTTTCCAAAAGACTTGAGGGGAAAGTGCCTGGTTCTCATCTTGGGAAACTGTTTGAAACTGAGAACCAAGCCTTGGCTTACCACCTCCAGAACCCATTTGTCTGAGGTTAGGGACAACCAGTTCTGGCAGAAATAAGTCAGTCTGCCCCACGGTACAGGAGAGTCAGCCCCAGACACCGTCAGGTGCCTGCTTGGCAGGAGCAGCTTTAGGTTGGGGAGAGGGAGAGGCCTGCCTGTGCCCCATCTGCCTCTGCCTCTGAAAAATCCTCTCTGCTAAAAGCAGAGGATGCCTGAATTGGTAAAAGGCCTATTGAAAGGCCTGCCCCCTGCCAGAGCATGCCTATGTTGAGTGGCATGCCTCTCCTTAGCTTGGGCACTTTTGTAAGTAGTTCTGTATTCATCTATCTTTTTCATGTAATTTTCTGTTTGTTCTCCAAACAGAGAATTTCCTATAACAGGAAAATCTATAGCCTTTGACTGGGTATCTTGGGACAGATTAGTGCATCTGAGCCATGCCAACCTCACGGAGAGCTACAGAAGTGGCCATGACCCTAGAGGAAACATCATTAACATCAACAGCAGCATGAAATTGAACTTTAGAGCTTTCAATGCCATCAGCAGCCACCTGTTCCAACTCACTAGCCAACGGGCCCTGAGCCTGCTTGGCCAACTGCAATATAGTGTCCCGCCTAGATTTCTGATATCTAGCCACATAAGCCATATAATTAGCTTGTCTGAGTCCCAAAGAAGCTGCCACATACTGTTTCTTCGCTATGGCATCAATCTTCCTGGAATCCTTTATCAGAGGATGGGAAGCCAGGGAATATTAGCCTTGTCACAGGCTGCAGCTTGAACAACACCTACATGACTACACTGTTAAGTAAGGAAGTCTGTATTAGGGCCTGACAACGTATACCTTCTGTCCATTTTTATCTACAGGAGGGACAGAAAAGGATTTTTAAA
Organism: Neoceratodus forsteri; assembly: GCA_016271365.2. Taxonomy (NCBI): domain Eukaryota; kingdom Metazoa; phylum Chordata; order Ceratodontiformes; family Ceratodontidae; genus Neoceratodus; species Neoceratodus forsteri. Next base: position 236,859,975 of record JADMNL010000026.1, read on the forward strand.
ATCTTAGAGGTTTGCCTCCAAATGACTTATGTAAAGGAATAGACAACCTCTAGCCTCTGGAATATCCATCATTTCCACATAGTCAGGCTCCTCTTGCTCATCCACAGCCTCTTCTAAGGGAGCTGGAGAGTTTCTGCTACTTTCTTATAAAATCTGAAATGAGAGGAGACTCGGACAACAAAGGAGGAGATTCAAAGGTCTGTCTGGAGAAATGTCCGTTCTATTGGCACTTCCAGACCTTCCCAATCACAATTACAATCATCAAAACCTTCCTCCCCTCCTGTGGTTCGTAAAATCCTCAACATCATAATCCTGAACCACTGGACCTGAACGAGACCCCCTTTTTCCAACCAGAGAGGGTTCAACAAGTCCCTGAGACAAAGACTGGACAATCTGTATGGCTTTAGCTATTTCTACAACAGAAGGAGAAACAAAACTGGACTGCACACTAGCTGATTTCTTTGTCTTTTTTGCTTTGACTGGTTCCTCAGGACCAGCCTTTCTTTTGCCCGAGGAAGTCTCGCCCTGGTCAGAGGGCACTCCCTCTGGTCCAGCCGTAGCTGGACCGGGCTGGTCATCCGGGTCAGTGGACTTTTTGGCCTCTTGTTCCCTGAGCCTGCCCAATCTCTTTTCCAGGGTGTCTGCAGGGAAATTTTTACACACCTGGCAGTCTGACAGGAGGTGGTCAGCCCCCAGACAATAGACACAAGTGGTGTGTGGTCAGCCTTGGCAAAGGCTTCCCCAGACATCACAGTGTTGAAACCCAGTGGGCCGGTTTTTCTTTTGGTTTCTCAGACATAATGCCAGCCTAACCAAACTTGTCCTTTTTTCCGGCCTTGCCAGGACAAGACACCCTTATCGGTCTCCTAACCGTGTCACGGGTATTTGAAAAACAATTTTAATGCCAGGTTTTTTAGGACCGATAAGAACCGGTACTCACTCTAAATGCAAAGAAAATGATTTTTAAAGAAACTGATCGGTTCAGAGTGAACCGATAATGAGTTTCACACAGACTAAAAAATTATTTACTTACGGGTTACCAGATAGAGCTTTTGAACCTAAAACCGCGTAATTTTAAACACTTTCGTAAAATGAACCGATTAAAATACTTAAAACCGCAAAACGAATCGAACTGAAGGAGTTGGTCTCCGGAGCGTCTGTTCAGCGAAAGCGGAGTAAAGAATCTGACAGTTTGGGTTCAAACAACCCAGATAGAGCTTTCAATAGCGCCCTCGCGATGTGGAACTCCAGATTACTCTGGAGTTAACTATTTCATCTCCGGGGCAGTCAAAAGCCATGGGCATACTGCAAAGGTCCTAATATAAGCAAGACTTCATGGTGTTTGAATAAAATCAGTTTTTTTTAGAACCGAAAAGAACCGGTAACCACACACTAAAAGTACAGATGAAAAAATTACTCACCTTAGTAATTGCTTTTCTTCTCATGGAGTCTTGCTATATTAGGACTTATTGCAGTTAGCCCCTGGCTCTGAACTGCCCCGGAGAGGAAACAGTTAACTCCAGAGAGATCTGGAGTTCCACAGCGTGAGGGCGCTGTTCAAAGCTCTATCTGGCCAGTTTCAAATGAAACTGCCAGGTTCTTCTGGCTAAACTAACATAGCAAGTCTGTGGAAAAGCTCTACACTAGCCATTGGCTACCTACCAGTAGTAAAACAACAAAACACAACAACAATCACAGAATAAAAAACAATATTACCTATTGTTGTTAGGATCACCTCTGACCAAGCACTAATAGGCCCCTCTCCCCAAAAGACTCAAGTCCAGAGAGGGACCATCTACTCACTAACAAAAATAGAATTACCTAGTTCCCAACCCAAATGAACCGGGGGAAATAGAGAGACTAAAATGGCATGGACACAGTGCTTGCACTAATTTGCCAACCCTGCACCTAAGTAGGACTTCTGAGAGGGTAGAGGGGGGTTGTCTTAATATAGCAAGACTCCATGAGAAGAAAAGCAATTACTAAGGTGAGTAATTTTCTTCAAACACCATGAAGTCTTGCTATAATTAGGACTTATTGCAGATTATAGCAGTACCTCCATGGAGGAGCCAGAACCTACTTAGGAATAGGCTCTGAAGCACAGCTGTGCCTAAACGAGCATCTCTCCTGGACTGGACGTCCAGGAATAATGCTTGTGAAGGTGTGACTGTCTTCCAGGTAGCAGCATGCAAATTTCCAAAATGGGAATATCTCTCGCAGCCGCTACAGATGCAGCTGTACCCTGGTGGAATGAGCCCTCAGTCCTGGAGGTTCTCTACCTAGTTTTGGTAACATTACTGGATGCAAGAGACAATCCACCTTGCGATTGTCCTCTTAATTGGCAGAATCTCCTTTGCCCACTTCTCCATAGGTAAGGAAGAGTTGGAGGATTCGAGACCTATGACCCTTAGTGCAGGTTCAAATAGTAGCTTAGAGCTCTTTTGACGTCCAAACTGTGCAGTCTCCTCTCCTGAGGAAGAGTGCTCAGTGAAAAATACTGGAAGAGAGATGGATTGGTTGAGATGAAAATCTGAAACCACTTTAGGTAAAAACTTTCTGTTAGTCCTGAGGACTACTTTATCTCTGTGAAAAGGAATAAAATCCTTTTCCACTGACAAGGCTTATAATTCACTTATACACCTAGCAGAAGTGATAGCCACTAGAAAGACAGTCTTCCAAGTTAAAAACTTGAGATCTGCCGAAGACAGAGGCTCAAAGGGGGATTGCATTAGCTGAGCAATGCAAACATTCAGATCCCAGGCCAGAGCTGGTTCCCGAAAGGGAGGGTTAGTGTGAAGCAACCTCAAAAACTTGGAAAACACAGGGTGAGAGGAGAGGAAACAGGTTTCCTGCAGAAACAAAAACAGAAACAGCTGCTAGATGAATCTTCAAAGTAGCTGGTTTGAGGCCCTGGCGAATTTAGATGGACCAAATAGTCCAATAAAAGGCCATGTCAGCAGATTCTGGTACAATTTGCTTCTCAGAACGCACCAAAGGAAAACCTCTTCCACTTGGAGTTGTAAGTGGTCTAGTGGAAGGCTTCTAGAAGCCTTCAAAATATCAGGACACCTTGAGAAAGGTGTAAATCATAAATTCTAGCCCTCAAGAACCAGGCCTTGAGGGTGGAGGAATTATGAGGTCCGAGTACTACACTCTCCCTGTGCACAGGTCAGCAGGTTGTGGGTCCTGGGCAAGGTCAGGGAGGAGTGGAATGTCAGGGACAGAGAAGAGGGTACAAGGGCTGCCTGGCCCAGTCTGGAGCAATCAGAATCACTTTGCAGGGCTGAGTTCTGATTTTACTAGTACTCTGAAGAGGAGAGGGAAGGGAGGCAGCACAGGAACTTCCCTTTCCAATCCAACTGAAAGGCATCCAGGGGACTGATCCCAGCACTGGAGGCCTGCAACAAAACAGAGGAAGTTGGTGGTTGTCTGGGCGCGAAAGATCTATCTGAGGGGTGCCCCATCTGGCAAAGACTGTCCCCAGCACCAAAGGATTCAGGGCCCATTCGTGATGGCCTGAGAAATCCTGCTGAGGGCATCCGCCAGGACATTGTCCTTCCCTGGGAGGTGAACCGCTATCAGGGAGGTGTTCAGGGAGTAAGTCAGAGACCACAACTTCATTGCTTCGGTGCACAAGGCTGAGACCGAGTGCCCCTTGTTGTTGATGTACCTTATGTTGTGGTGTTGTCTGTCCTGACTTGAACTACCTTGTTCTGGACATAGCTGAAAAAGCCTGGAGAGCTAAGAGAACAGCTCTGAGTTCCAAAAGATTGATGTGGAGCAGAGATTCCTGAGGGGACCACACTCCCTGAGTGGAAAGGTCACCCAAGTGAGCCCCCCACCCTAACAGGGAGGCATCCATGGTGAGGGTGAGGGAATGAAGAACGGGTAGAAGGGACCCCTGAGTTAGACTGCTTTGATCCTGCCACCACTGAAGGGCTAGGATCAGGGTTTGGTCACTGGGACTAATTTGGTAAGGGGTCCTTCCTTGAGACCAGTAGGACCGCAAGTGGAACTGGATGTCCCTCATCTGAAATCTTGCTCCCTGCACGACAGCCGTGGAAGCAGCCATGTGCCCTAGGAGTTGCAGAAAAGTGCCCTGCTGGCTCAGAGACCCGAGGGAAGGAGGATGCCAGGGCAAAGATTCTGTCCACTCTTTCCGAGGGAAGAAATGCCCTGGCTGACTTTGTGTTCAGCTCTGCACCTATGAAATTAAGTACCTGAACTCGTTCCAGAACTGACTTTGGAAAATCCAGCAGGAATCCCAGAGAAGTGAGAAGCTGCTGGGTGACTTGCAAGTGGATTTTACCTGATCTGGAGACTGACCCACTATGAGCCAGTCGTCCAGGTAGGGAAACACAGCAACCCCTTGCTCTTCTTAAATGAGCCACTACCACAGCTAGACATTTTGTGAAAACCCTTGGAGCAGAAGTGAGGCTGAAGGGCATTGCTCTGAACTGGTAGTGGCCAGAGGGCAGTTCTGAACCTGAGGTACTTTCGGTGAGAAGGCCTGATCAAGATATGAAAATAGGCATCCTTGAGGTCCAGGGAAGCTAGCCAGTCCCTGGCTCTTAGGGAAGGGCAAAATCATTGCCAGAGTTAACATTTTGAACTTTGGTTTCAAAAGATGCTTGTTCAGGAACCTAAATCTAGGATGGGCCACCATTCTCCTGTCTTTTTGGGGTAAGGAAGTATCTCGAGTACAGCCTCTGCCCTGATGGCGAGAGGAACCCTTTCCACTGCTTTGCAGTCCTAGAGAAGAAACCTCTGCTTCCAAAGCAAGGGCTTGGAAGGATTTGCAGGAGAAAATGTCTGGCTCTCATCTTTGGGAACTGCTTGAAGCTGAGAACCAGACCTTTATTACCACCTCCAGAACCCATTTGTCGAGGGTTAGGACAACCAGTTCTGGCTGAAATAAGCCAACCTGCCCCTCACCGTACAGGAGAATCGGCCCTGGACACCCCTGTCCAGGTGCCTGCTTGGCAGCAGCTTTAGGCTGAGGGAGAGGAGAGGTCTGCCTGTGCCCCGGCCTACCTCTGCCTCTGAAACCCTCTGTGCAAAGGCTGAAGAGGCCTGAACTTGATAAAAGGCCTGTGGTAAGGCCTGCCCCTACCCCTCGGGCATGCCTTTGTGGAGTGGCATGCCCTCCTTAGCTTGGGCACTTTTGTAGGTAGTTCTGTATTCATCCATCTTTTCATGTAATTTTCTGTTTGATCCTCAAACAGAGAATTTCCTACCACCGGAAAATCTATAGCCTTTGACTATGTATCTTGGGACAGATTAGTGCATCTGAGCTATGCCAACCCACGGAGAGCTACAGAAGTGGCCATGACCCTAAGAGGAAACATCATTAACATCAACAGCAGTATGAAATTGAACTTTAGAGGCTTCAATGCCATCAGCAGCCACTTGTTCCAACTCACTAGCCAGCTGGCCCTAGGTCTGCTTGGCTAACTGTAAATAAGTGTCCCATCTAGATTTCTGATATCTAGCCACATATTTACATATAATTAGCCTGTCTGAGTCCCAAAGCTGCCATATATTGTTTTTCGTCATGGCATCAATCTTCCTGGAACTTATCAGGAGGATGTGAGGCCAGGAATATTAGCCTTGTCTCAGGCTGCAGCTTGAACAACACCTACATGACTACACACTGGTCAGCGAGGAAGTCTGTATCAAGGCCTGATAAAGTATACCTTCTGTCCATTTTTATCTACAGGAGGGACAGAATGAGGATTTTTACATCTTCATTGTTTGCTTCCAGAAATGACTTATGCAAAGGAATAGACAACCTTCTAGACTCCTGGAATATCCATCATTTCTAGCATAATCAGGCTCTCTTGCTCATCCACAGCCTCCTCTAAAGGGAGCTGAGGTTTCTCACCTTTTATAAACCCAAAATGAGAAGGGACTCAGACAGCAAAGGGAGATTCAAAGGGTCTGTCTGAGAAACGTCCGCTCAATGGGTACGCCCAGGACCTTCCCAGTCACAAATGCACTGATCAAATTCCTCCTCTCTCCTGTGGTTCATAAGTGCAATCCTCAACATCATAATCCTGAACCACTGACCTGAATCGAGCCACCCTTTCCCAACTAAAGGGGGTTTGACAAGTCTCTGAGACAAAGACTGAACAATCTGTATGGCTTTTGTTATCTCTCTGGCAGTTGGAGACACAATTTGGACTCCAGACCTGCTGATTTCTTTGTCTTTTTACTGGGACTGGTTCCTCTGAACCAGCCTTTCTTTCCTGAGGAAGTCTCGCCTGGTCAGAGGCACTTCCTCTGGTCCAGTGGGTGCTGGACCGGGCTGGCCATCCGGGTCAGCAGACTTTTAGCCTCTTGTTCCCTGAGCCGGCCCAATCTCTTTTCCAGGGTGGCTGCAGGAAATTTTTACACACCTGGCAGTCTGACAGGAGGTGGTCAGCCTCAGACAATAGACACAAGTGTGTGTGTGGTCAGCCTTGGCAAAGGCTTCCCCTGAACATCACAGATGTTGAAACCCAGTGGGCTGTTTTTTCTTTGGGTTTCTCAGACATAATGCCAGCCTAACAAAAACTTGCCCTTTAAACTGGCTGTGAAGCGTAAACATCTTTATCGGTTCCTAACCGCAAGTTTGGCTGGGTATTTGAAAACCCAGATAATGCTAGGTTTTTTTAGAACCATAAGAACCGGAACCGCACTTAAAAGCCCATTCAATGAATAAATTCGTTATTTTAAGAAACCGATCGGTTCAGACTGAACCGATAATGAATTTCCACACAGACTTAAACACTAGTACTTATGGTTTACCAGATAGAGCTTTTGACTGAAAATGCGGTAAAATAGACACTTTTGCAGGTTCAAATGAACTGAATAAACTCGCTTGAACCGCGAAATGAACCGAGCTGAAGGAGCTGATCTCCGGAGCGACTGTTCAGTGAAAGCGAGTAAGATCTGGCAGTTTCATTTGGAAACTGGCCAGATAGAGCTTTGTGAACAGCGCCTCACATGTGGAACTCCAGATCTCTCTGGAGTTAACTGTTTCCTCTCCGGGGCAGTTCAGAGCCAGGGGCTAACTGCAATAAGTCCTAATTATAGCAAGACTTCATGGTGTTTGAAAAAGATTTTTTAACAACTTGATCAGTTCAAACCGAACCGATGAACCATTTACAAGTTCCTCACAGAATAGAAAATAATATAAACCTATCTAGTACTCACAAATACCACAGACAGAGACTGAACTGACAGGTTACGGTTTAAGTTTGGTCGAAAACCAAGAAAAGCGGTACTTTAACCGACAAATTGAACTGAGCAGAAGGAGTGACTGTTCAGTGAGGCGGAGTAAAGAATCTGATGGTTTGAGTTTAAACAGCAACAGACAGAGTCTCAACCGAGCTCGAGCTCAGCGTTCCATGCCTGGCATGGAAAGTTAACTCTTTCATCTCCGGGGCAGTTCAAAGGTTGGGACTCACTGCTATTGTCAGAATACAGCAAGACTTCATGTTGTTTGAAACACTGCTCTGAGTTCTAAGAGACTGATGTGAAGCAGAGATTCTTGAGGTGACCACAACCCTTGGGTGGTCAAATCCCCCAAGTGAGCTCCCCAGCCCAAGAGGGAGGCATCTGTGGTAAGGATTAGAGAATGAGATTGAGTGACAAAGGGAACCCTTGCTTTAGGTTGTCCTGATCCTGCCACCATTGCAAAGCCTGGATCAGGGTTCAAGTCACTGGGATTAGCTTGGTCAGAGAATCCTTTCTCTGGGACCAGAAGGCTCTTAAGTGGAACTGAATGTCCCTCATCTGAAATCTTCCTCCTTGGACCACTGCTGTAGAGGCAGCCATGTGGCCCAGGAGCTGCAGAAAATGACTTCCTAGTCGAGACACCTGGAGGGTGAATGAAGAGGCCAGTGCAACAAGGGTCCTTGCCCTGTCTAGGGGAAGAAAGGCTCTTGCCCTTATTGAGGAGCTGCACTTGCTCTAGAACTGACTTTGAAAGATTCAGAAGGAATCCTAGAGAAGTGAGCAGTTGCTGAGTTATCTGTAGATGTGACTTGACTTGGTCTGGAGACTGACCCACTATGAGCCAGTCGTCCAGGTATGGAAAGATGGAGATCTTTTTTTCTCCTTAGGAAAGCAACCACTGCTGCCAGGCATTTTGTGAACACCCTTGGAGCTGATGTTAAGCCAAAGGGCATTGCTCTGAATTGATAATGGCCTGAGGGCAACCTGAACCTGAGGTACTTCTCTGTGGGAGCTCTGATGAGAATATGAAGTAGGTATCCTTGAGGTCCAGGGAGACTAGCCAGTCCCCTGGCCTAGAGAGAGGTAGAATTATTCCCAGAGTCACCATTTTGAACTTTGGCTTTAAAAGGTGCTTTGTTTAAATATCTGAGATCCAGGATGGGCCACCATTCTCCTGTCTTTTGGGGTGAGGAAGTACCTGGAGTACAATCCTTTCCCTTTGTAGGGGTGGAACCCTTTCTACAGCTCTGAGAGCAAGAGGGTGAGACCTCTGCCTCTAGGGCAAGTGTCTCTGAGGGATTTGCAGGTGGAAAGGATCTGACTCCAGCTTGGAAATTTTTGAAGCTGAGAACCAATCCCTGTCTTACTACTTGCAGGACCCACTTGTCTGATGTTAGAGACTCCCAGTCCTGGACAAAGTAAGCCAGCCTGCCCCCTACAGGTAGTGGAGAATCAGCCCTGGCCAACCCATCAGGGTGCCTGTTTGGCAGGGGGTTTAGGCTGAGGGGTGGAAGCAGGCCTGCTTGTACCCCGTCTGCCTCTCCCTCTAAAGAACCCCCTCTGAGCATAAGCAGAAGAGGAGGCCTGGGCTTAGTGGAAAGGCCTATGAAAAGGCCTGCCCCTGCCCCTTGGATGCTGCCTCTGAGTAGTGGCTTGCCTTTCCTTGGCCTGAGCACTCCTATAGGTGGTCCTGTATTCATCCATTTTCTTCATGTAGTTCTCTGTTTGCTCCCCAAACAGAGAATTACCCACAACAGGAAAATCCATGGCCTTAGTCTGGGTATCCTGAGACAGGCTAGTGCATCTGAGCCAAGCCATCCTACAAAGTGCCACAGATGTAGCCATGACTCTAGATGAAACATCATTGGAGTCCACTGCAGCATGGAATTGCACCTTGGATTCCTCAATACCATCTGCAGCTACCTGCTCCAGCTCCTTGGCAAGCTGGCCAGGGACCTGTTTAGCTAAAGCCATTACAGTGTCCCATCTAGATTTCTGATATCTAGCTGTATAGGCCATATAATTGGCCTGCCTGAGTCCCAAGGATGCTGCCATGTACTGTTTCTTTGCCATGGCATCAATCCTCCTAGAGTCTTTATCTGGGGGGTGTGAAGCCAAGGGTATATTTGCCTTATCACAGGCAGCAGCCTGCACTACCCCAACATGGCTGCATTGCTGAGTAAGGAACTCTGTATCCGAGCCTGAAAGAGTATACCTCTTATCCATTCTCTTATCCACAGGAGGTATAGAATTAGCAGTCTTTAAAATTTTTATTGTCTGTTTCCCAAAAGACTTATGAAGGGGAATAGACAGCCTCCTGGACTCTGGGATAGCCATCATTTCAACACAGTCAGGCTCCTCCTGGTCATCCACAGCTTCTTCCATAGGAAGCTGAAGGGTTTCAGCCACTTTCTTGTAAAACATGAAATGGGAGGGGGACTCAGAAAGCCTAGGAGGAGACACTCCTGAAGGTCTGTCTGGGGAGATGTCCGGGTCAATGGGCACATCCAGACTTTCATAATCATATTCACTTTCCTCATGCTCTCCTTCCTCCTCCTCTGGTTCATAAAATTCCTCTAAATCATAATCTGGAACCAGTGGAACCTGGACGAACTGAGCGCCTTCCTGATGGTGCCGGTTCGGTCGGAACCAGGGATATCGACTGAACAATTTTTATCGCTTTGGCTATTTCATCAGTGGTTGGATTAGAAACTTTTGATCCACACGGGCTGATTTATCCTTCTTGTTCTCTTAACTGAACGACTCCACGGAATCAGTTCTCCTTTGCCAAGGATAGTTTCACCCTGGTCAGAGGGCACTCTTCTGGTCTGCTGAACCGACTGGCTGGCCATCCAGGTCAGCGGACTTTGGCTCTCCTTTCCTGAGCCTACCAACTCTTTTTCTCTCGGTAGCTGCAGGAAAATTTTACATATCTGGCAGTCTGAATTGAGGTGGTCAAACCCCAGACAATAAACACAGGTGGTGTGGGGATCAGCCTTAGCAAAGACTTCCCCACACAAACTACAGTGTTGAAACCCAATGGGCCCGGTTTTTCTTTTGGGTTTTTCAGACATGGTCAGTCCTAAACCAAACTTACCCTTTTTTCAGCAATGTGCCAGGCAAGACACTCTTTTCGGTTCCCGACCATGTTACGGGTCATGGAAAAAAACGTAATAAAATCAGTATTTTTTAGAACCGATAAGAACCGGTAACCACACTCTAAAAGTAGAATTGAAGATTTCTAAACAACCTGATCGGTTCAAACCTAACTGATAATATGTTTACAAGTTCCACACAGAACAGAAAATAATATAAACCTATCTAGTACTCACAAATACCACAGAAATAGACTGAACCAATAGGTTGCGTTTTAAATTCGGTCAAAACCGAAAAAAACCGTACTTCAACCGACAAATTGAACCGCACGAAGGAGAAATCTCTGGAGCGACTGTTCAGTGAGGCGGAGTAAAGAATCTGACGGTTTGAGTTCAAACAGCAACAGACAGAGTCTCAACCGAGCTCAAGCTCAGCATTCCATGCCTGGCATGGAAAGTTAACTCTTTCATCTCCGGGGCAGTTCGAAGGTTGGATCTCACTGCAGTTTGTCAGAATACAGCAAGACTTCATGTTGTTTGAACAAAGTTTTTGATCCACAGACAGCTAAGGGGTTCTTATCTTAAGACATGTCTAAATATATCAGTATTGAGTTGAGGCTGGATGCCTTAACATGCCAAACTGCTTATGGTGGTTGGTGTGGTTTTGCTGAAGTAGCAAAATCTGGTGGTAGCCCTTTAGGGGATATCATTGCCCATTATGGGGATTTGAAAAGTGGTAGCAATGACACTGAAGGATTATTAATTGCAACATTGCTTAAATGTTTTGATGATGTTCTAAATAAAATATCTGTTTTGGAATCTGAGTTTATTGCTTACAGAATGGAGAATGCTGCTTTCAAGCAGGAAATTAGTCTGAAAGAGGCTTCTCATACAGAGACGATAATTGGACTGCAGTCTGAGCTGCAGTCTCTCCATCTAGAAAATGAGTCTCTCTTTATTGAGAGAAGCAGCAAAGACCTGCATGCATTAAGAGATAATGCCGAAAAGGCAAAACTTGTTAGTAAAAAAGTTTTTCAAACGAATGATGTTCTGGCTTGTAACACTGATTCCTTATGTTTTTAAAACAAGGAACATAGAGATGATAAGTCTGAAGTAATTACTGAAAAAATTAATGTGCTAGTATTTCAACACCAGACCTTGATTGAACAGCGTGATTCAGTATGTTTTCAGTACAGCAGACTTAAAATGAAGGTTTTGAATCTAAACTGTGACACATCTTCTGTCGATAATAGGCATGTTTTACAAGATGGGAATGTCTTGCAATCTGAAAACAAGGCACTTTACTGCATGCTAACTCCTGTATCTGAGTTAGAATGTAGGAGTAAAAAGTCAGATATGGTGAACTTGCGCTATCAGCCAGAGGTATTGGCAGGGCATGATAACTTAATGCCCAAAGACCTTGCCTCTTCTCATGTTGGAGAGTTTGATTTTGAACACTCACAGTATGCTGTGGGGTGGACTAGAACAAAGGCTAGTCACTTGTTTTTCTGTGATTCACAAAATGGAGAATTGTTAGAGTCTCAAAATGATGGACACACATGTCATCAGGCTGCATCCCGATACCATCCCCAAGATGGCCGCTCATGGTCATGTGATGATGATCATGACACAGTAACCCAAGATGCCCATGAGGTTATCCAAAATGGCTGACCACCACATCACGGAGGTTCGATCCTGAAGTCACAGGGGCCTGTGATTGCTGCCGTAACCAAATAAAACATACTGGAGGTTTTTTTGCATGATTAATGTTATCAGTAAGACTAGTGTTTCTGAGGGACAGAACATTCTCATTAAAAATGATGTTGATGTACTTCTGAATGAGGCTGATATGCAATCTGTATGTCTGACGCTGCAGAAGAAGCAACTTCTGCTAGCTATGTTTGCTATGATACAGTGTCCTTGGTTAAAGAACACATTGCAGTTAATTACATGAAATGTTGTTTTTATTTCCTATGCAATTTAACATCAGCTTTATCTGAGAAGACCGAATGTACTGCTTTTCCTATGCAGTGAATTAATACCTCAAGCTGCAACATTAAAAACATTGTAACTACCATCCAGCAACCTTCCGGTGGGGAAATCCACTTTACATTTGATGGGGGAAGGGACAACCCTGATTCTGAAAGCCCGTGGCTGTGATATTTTCAGCATCACAGTCCACATTGGGGGGGGGTTACATGTTTGATTTCTGAACCTGAGCTGACAACTGTTTCAGTACTATTTTCTCCACCCCGATGGCTACTGAACCACAATCCGTAGTTGGAGAAAGTACAGTTACGTAAGAACTTACCGTAACAGTAGATCTTCGAGAGAGGCTCTTACAGTAGGTAATTACATATAGGACTGACATCAGCAGGTGGCAGGACCCCGCGGAAAAATTTCTAGCTAGCAGTCCCTGGCGAGGTACCACCCCCATGTCAGGTGACTGGCGTCAGATGACGTCGGTATAAAGGGGCGGTCCCGGACACCCGCCTTCCAGTTCTTTCCTGCCACAGGCCCGGAAGGCCCCGGACGAGAGAGCAGATATTTCTCTCAATGGAAAAGGAGCTGAAAAGCCTAGGGGATGGAGGGCGAGGAAGGTATTACCTACTGCAAGAGCCTCTCTCGAAGATCTACTGTTACGGTAAGTTCTTACATAACTGTACTGTCTTACTTCGAGAGGGCTCTTGCAGTAGGTAATTACATATAGGACAGAATCCCAAGCAGTCTGGAACAAATGAAAGGCACCAGGAGGAGGAACTATTCCAAGAAGTAGCAAAAAACCTTGCAACCTCAAGATAGGAGGCCTTGCAAGACAGCTAACCCGAAGCCTGCTCTACGGCGAGAGGCAATGTCCAAACTGTAATGTTTCGAAAAGGTATGGACGGAAGTCCAGGTGGCGGCAGCACAGATGTCTGCCACAGACACATTCTTGAAACAAGCCACAGAGGCTGCTACTCCATGAGTGGAGTGACCTCTGACTTGACCCGGAAGGGTCTTGTTGTACTTGTCATAACAGAAAGTGATGCAATGAGCCAACCACTTTGACAGGCATTGCTTGGAGACAGCATTGCCTTCCCTTTTGTGAGCAAAAGAGACAAACAACTGATCCATTTTTCAGAAAGCCTTCGTCCTATCGGTGTAGTATCTCAGAATCCTGTGGACATCCATGGTATGGAGCAAGTATTCTCCCTGGTTGGAGTACTGCGTGAAAAAGGCAGGTAACTCAATAGACTGATTTAAGGTAGACTCCGCTACCACTTTCAGAAGAAACTTAGGGTTCGTGAGAAGAGCTACTCATTCTTTGTGAAAAATCAGATAGGGGACTTTACACATAAGGGCCTGGAGCTCGGAAATTCTACGAGCAGAAATAATGGCCACCAAGAAGAGCGTCTTCCATGATAAAAACTTCAAGTCTGAGGAAGCCGCAGGCTCAAAGAGAGGAAGGGTAAGTTTCTCAAGAACGAAGTTCAAGTCCCAAGGAGGAGCAGGAGTCCGAACAGAGGGCCTGAGATGAAGGACCCCTCTGAGAAAAGTCTTAGATACCTCCAACTGGGCAAAGGTTTTATCAGTGAAAGGAACATGATATGCTGAAATAGCAGCCATGTGAACCTTCAAAAAGGAGTGACTGAGACCCAGGTCAAAAAGATGACGTAAATAATTGAGCAGAACAGCCACAGGACAGGAGAAAGGCTCCACGTTCCTGGAGGCAGCCCAAATGGAAAATCTCTTCCATTTCATAGCATAGGTGGACCTAGTGGAGGGTTTTCTAGCCTCCACCAGAATCTCGGCCACCTTAGGAGAGACGCCAAATCGAGATTGGGCTAGGTCTGCAGGAGCCATGCATGAAGTTGAAGAGACTTGAGTCCCGGATGGACCAGGGTCCCCTGATCCTGGGTCAGCAATCCTCGATAAAGGAAGAGGAGGAAACCTCTGAGTATTGTTGTAGAAGAGAACCAGATTTGCCTGGGCCAGAAAGGAGCGATCAGGAATCATTCTCGCTCTTCCCAATGCAAGTTCTGCATGCGTGAGGACCAGAGGAATTGGGGAAAAGCATAGACGAATCTGTCCTTCTAGTTAGAGACAGAGCGTCGCTCCAGAAAGCGCCTCGCCTAAAGTGAGCAAGCAAAAGGTGAAGTTTTGCATTTTGGAACAGGCAAACAGATCTGCACCGTGAGTCTCCAGAGCTGGAAGATGCTGTTTAGAACCTTTTGGTCCAGTTCCCCTCATGTGGCAGAGCCAAAGAATGACTTAAGCTTGTCTGCCAGGATATTGTCAACTCCTGAACATGGATCGCCATAGAGGTGAAGGTTGTGAAGTATTGCCCATTCCCAACCCTCATTGCTTCCCTGCACAGCGGTAGGATCAAGTCCCTCCTTGCTTGTTGATGTACCACACCACACACATGTCAGTCCGTTTGGACAGCTAGGTGACTGAGAAGGATGTATTGGTGAAGGGCTTGGAGAGCATAAACAACTGCTCGTAGCTTGAGCACATTGATATGGAGAGCTAATTCCAATCTGGACCATAAACCCTGAGTTCGGTGAGGACCCAGATGGGCTCCCCAACTTTCGCCTGATGCATCCGTGGTCAGAATCTGGGAGGGGGGGGAGGATGAAAGAAGGGGACACCCCGGAACAGGTTCTCTCGAACCATCCACCATTGCAAGTCTCTTGTCACCAGTGAGGAGATCAGCACCAGATGATCTAGGTCATCTACAAGTTGATCCCACTGAGAGCGGAGAGTCCACTGAGAGATCCTCATGTGGAGTCGCGCACGCGGAACCGTCAGGATGGCGGCCGCCATAAGCCCCAAAAGATGGAGCACCGACCTCACTGGAACCTTCCTGCATTCTGAAAGTAGGGAAATCTATGACTGGAGGGAGGCCCCCCTGTCTGAAGGCAGGAAGGCCTTGCACACTGTTGTATCGAGGATTGCCCCGATGAACTGGAGTCTCTGGGAAGGGTCCAGATGAGATTTGGAATGGTTGATGGTGATACCCAGACAAGTGAAAACCTGCTGGGTGAGGGAGAGAAAATGCAGGAGTTCCTCCCTGGATGAGGCCACTAGGAGCCAGTCGTCCAGGTAGGGAAACACCTGAACTCCCAAAGTACGTGCGGGTGGCGCTACCACTGCCAGGCATTTGGTAAAAACTCAGGGAGCCGAGGAAAGACCAAAAGGGAGTGCCTGGAATTGGTAATGGTTCCCCTGGAAAGCAAACCGGAGGTACTTTCGGTGCGAGGGACAAATGGGGATGTGCAGGTATGCATCCTGCATATCCAGTGCACAAAGCCATTGGCCCAGCCGAAGATGGGGCAGAAGGGTTTGAAGGGAGAGCATCCTGAACTTCTTGTATTCTTCATAGAAGTTCAGGGAGCTGAGATTGAGAATGGGTCTGAGATCTCCCATCTTCTTTGGTACAAGGAAGAAATGGGAATAGTAACCCGTCCCTGAAGGTGAGGAGGATGAGTTCTATGGCCTGCTTTATGAGGAGAGCAGATATTTTTCTCTGACCAAAGGAAGATGGTCTCTTGAGTAAGAGGACTTCAGAGGGGGGTGGCGTGGAGGTTTCTGTAGAAACTCTATGGAGTGCCCCTCTGCGATTATCTGAAGCACCCATGAATCCGATGTTATCCTCTCCCAACCCGGAAGGTGGAGGGAGAACCTCCCTCCTACCGGTTCCTCCGGGGAGTCCGGAGGTGGGAGAGAGAAGGAGTCAGGTGGTGTGGGGCAGCGCCGCAGCTGGGGCACCCGCTGCTTTTTTGGGCGGCGGGGGTCTGGCAGCTGTGGGGGCCCAGCGTTTGGTGGCCCGCCTTCCTTGGGGTTTTGCTTGAGGATGGCTGCGTCTGTGAAAAGGATGGTGCTGCAGGGATGGGCACAGTACATGGAATCCACAGATTTCAGGGCCATCCCTCTCCTGCAAGTCAGTGATGATGTCCTTGACATCACCAATGAAAAGCACCAACCCCTGAAAGGTGCTTCCTGAATTGCTGACTTACACCTCCGGGACCAAACCTGACACTCGGAGCCAGGCATGACGCCGAAGACTTATGGCAAACGTGGAGCTCTGCCCTGCAGTGTCCACTGCATTGTAGGTCATCCTCAGAATGTGATGACTGGCCGAATGAGCAGAATGGACAAGGTCAGCTAACTCCTGCTTGACCTGGGAATCAGGCAAGGAGTCAATCATAGATTCTGCCTGGGTAAGGACAGCCTTCTGGTAATCCCCCATATGTGCTACATAATTTAGGGCCCTGATCCCCAGTGTGGAAGAAGCAGAGATCTTCCTTCCATACTGATCCAGAAGGCGAGATTCCTTATCCGGAGGAGACGAGCTCAGATGTTTAGGGTGTGCTGACCGGCCGTGAGCGGCGCTAATCACAACTGAGTCTGCACGGGGGTGAGAATCTAAGAAGTCTACACCCTTCAGAGCCCAGTATAGCCTGTTGGACTTCCGAGGAAGTGGGCTAAAGCCGACGGTTGTTTCCAAATAGTGGAAACAAGGTGGGCATGAGGCTCGATCCAGGGTGGCACTAGAGTAGGGGCCGTAAGGGGCAAGTCCAGATGTTCAGCAAGTTTAACCCACTGAGAATTTGGCTCTAAAGAACGCCACTGATGTACTTCCTGGATCTTCCTGAGCAACTTCGTGAAGGAAGGATCCTCTGGAGGAGACTTCGGAGGAGTCCTCGGCTGGGGCATGGACGGAGAGCGAGGCTCGCTGTCTTTCTCGGAGCATCCGTCAGAGGAATCTGAGGAGTCCAAGAGAGAAGAAGAAGAATTGGAAGCAGAGTAAGACTCCCTGACTCGTCTAGGGGGAGGAACGGGTTCCTTAGGGGGAATCCCTGGACGCGTGTCCTGCCCCTTTCTGGATCCAGAGGGAAGAGCTCGGGAATCTGGAGGCGGAGAGGGAGTGCGCCGTCTGGGGTGTACAGGGGCCGGAGGTGGCACCTTCGCTGTAAGGCGGCTCTCGACTTCCTTGGTGAGCTGAGTCTTGGCCTCAGCCCACCAGGAGGCCAGAGTCTCCTGAAGATCCACTGGCAGCCTAGGGGGCGGTGGAGGAGGAGGATAGTTATACGGATTATATCTGTAAGATGAGTATCCATAACCCAGCTGCGGGGAATACTGGAGCGGGTATTGCGGCGTCGGGTACTGCGGCATCGGTGGAGCCGGCATCGGGGTATTAAGTGGCATAGATACTGTGGGCCCGGTAAGCCGGCATCTGATACGATGGTGGATACCCAGGTACGGAGGAGCTGCCGGAGCAGACGGCTCAGTAGGGAGCCCCACGGGTGGATCAACAGTGATAGGCCCATGGGGGAGGGCCTGATGGAAGAGGAATATCCCGCTGGCCGGAGGGCTGGCATCAGAACCGGCCGGTGGGGCCGGTGACGGAGCTGGCATCAAGGCTGGTGTCCGGGGCCGGCGCCAGATCCGGTTCAGTAGGAGGAGGGTCTGATGGTGGAAAAGCATCCCGAGCATCACCCGGGGATGGAGGAGAAAAGTCCCCGGGGTCAGGCAGGGGGGACTCGGGCTCCCCGGATGGCAGTGAGGGCTGTGGGGAACCTGGGATGACAGATGATGGAGGGTCTGTCGTAGGCTCCGATGCCCGGCGCACTTTGGAGGAGTCGACGTGCGACTTTGGGGCTGAATCCCGGCGGACCCAGAGGTGCCAGCGTCCGACTTAAGGGGTCCCTCGTCAGAGGAGGACCGAGGGTGGGATGTGGCCCGGTCCGAGGAGGACACTGCCATGTGCCACCCCGAAGGGTCGAGCGTCTTAGCGGCCTTCTCTCGGCAGGCATCGGAGGAGCCGACGTCTGGCTTATGGGAGGCGCCCGTGCCAGTAGGCCGCAAACCTGCGGCAGTACTGGGGGCTGAGGCCTCCTTTTACCCGGAGGCACCTGAAGGGCCCGAACGCGAGCCCGACGGGTGGGCCGACGCCTCCTCCAAAGCCTTGGAGGCTGTCGTCAGGCGATTCCCGGAGGGGACGTTACCTGAGCCGCGGCTCTGGCTGGAGTCGCAGAGAAGGAGGCCTTCTCCCGGTGCCTTTCTTTGTCCCACTTCTTGTGTCCTTCTGGGGAGGTCGATGCCTGCCTAAGCTTCTTCAACTCCTTCTCCATTGCAGACATCTTCCTTTTAAGGAGATGGGCTTCCAAGGACTGCTGGCATCGTCTGCGGGTGGCCACGTTGAAATGCAGGCAATGTGGGCACTTTTCACTACGTGGTGCGGGCCTAGCAAAAAGGCAGAAGGAGGACCGTCCCTGTGAGACAGTTGGGCGCGCATAAGTCGACTTATTTTTGAAGGGGACGACATAAACCGACGTTCATCTGATGAAAAAGTACCAAAATACTGATAAGTTTTGGTAAAAAAATGACGAAGTAACAGGGCTGAGCACAAACTTTACTGTGAGGCGCTGCACGAGCTGACAGCGGGAAAGAACTGGAAGGCGGGCGTCCAGGACCACCCCTTTATACCGACATTGTCTGACGCCGGTCACCTGACGTGGGGGCGGTCCCTCACCAGGGACTGCTAGCTAGAAATTTTTCCGTGGGGTCCTGCCGCCTGCCGACGTCAGTCCTATATGTAATTACCTACTGCAAGAGCCCTCTCGAAGTAAGATCTACGTGCAACTGGCACACCACTTTTCTCCACTGTGCAGGCACACCTAAAAGTGCCAGCACTCCATGCACATGATGCAGAACCCCTCCATCAGTGACACCTGGATCATCCCATACTGTGGCTGCAACAGCAGGTATAGGCCAGGCACAGTCTGGGTTATTCCTAGTACAGGCAATAGCAGGCACCTCTTGCAAGAAGGTACAAGGTATCCTAATACTGATATCATTGTCTTTTTCTTTTGATCACTGACCATGGCCCCAGCACTGGTTAATCCTAACACAGCTTTAGGGCATTATTTTGAAACTGCCACATCAGATAATGCAATCTCAGCAGTTTTAGCCCAAACATACAATGGACACATCAGACCCATTGCTTATGCATCCCAGATGCTTGCCCCAGTGGAGCTGAAATACAACCTTTGCAAAAGGAATCTTTTGGCAACATACTGGGCAGTGAGATACTTTATGTACATCATTGGATATGCACCCATTGTGTTGCATTCCAATCATTTGCCAACTAACTTTCTGTTGTCAGACAGAATAAAAGATGACTCTGTAACTAAAGCCAGACTCACAAACTGGTCTTTCATTTTACAGGGTTATGACATCACTGTCCTTCCTATCAAAACTCCATCCTTGTTGGCCCAGGGTCTACAATTTGCAGGAGAGACCCATGATTGTTCACTCCAACCCCCTGACCTACCTGCCCCAGTGCCCTTTCTGACAGAACCTCAGAAAGTGTTAAAAGACACCACTTTGTGTCATGTTTTGACTGATGACTCAGCCGCACATACTGTACCAACGAGGGTCAGATAGCAGGGTTTGGAATTATTTTACATTCTGGTGATGACAGAGTGTGCATGGCTAGTAATTGCACCATCATATATGTACGATTCACTTTTAAAACATGCCTGGCAAATAAAATGAAAAGCAAGGAGGAGAGGGGTCTCCTAATTACCACAAATATTTGAGGATGGTTTAGAGAGCTGGCAAGTCCTTGAGAAAGACACAGCTTGTGTTAAAGGGACACTGTCAACTTGTTTTTCATCATATTATTTCTAGTTCAAACCCCACATTTTATGATTGCTTACCCTCTCTAAAATTCACTGATGTTGCTGTTTGTTTCATATGTCTCCTTGTTTAGTAGAACTGAAATGCATGGCAATGTATATTTAAAAACAACCTTGTTTTTGTTTATAATCCTGGTTCTGTTCTTACTGCATGCTTCCTGAGCATTAGAAACACACCTAAACAGTGCAGCCTCTCATAAGGCAGTAGTCTCTTAAACTCCCACTGCATCATGAGGGGCTAAATTGTTTTGTGGGTGTTCCCAAGTCCAGGAAAGCTGCATTTGTAGTTGATCAAGGAATGTAAACAAACCTGTTTTGGTGTGGTAACACCAGTATGTTGGGCAGTCTGTTTTTTACTTTTTTAAAGAAAATAAGAGTCAGAATCAAACTACCAGCTACATCAACACTCTTTACAGAATTCTGGCAATCATAAAATATGTTTTTAAACTAGGGACACTTTGAGACCTAAAGGGGGTTGACAGTGTCCCTTTAAGAAAGGAATAAAAAGATTTTTCCTTACGTAAAATGATACCAGCACTCCATGAGAGGGTTAAGTGTTGCAGTCTGACAAAATGGCCTTGATCTAAAAAACTGCAGATACTATGTTTTTAATTACAGATTCTAATTGGGTCTGTTTTTCTCTAAACTGAATTTCTTTGGGAAGAAAACAAGCTTCTGTTCCAGAACTCTACAGTATTGCTGTGAAATACAGTGACTTGTTTGTATACATATTTTTGTGCTCCAAAACAAGAACTCTCATTTGAGGGCAGTGCATAGGTTACTTAATGAAGGAACTGGGGAATAACTTCCAGAAATAAGCCTTATACCCCAATTGTATTGTATTATAAGAAAGTGAAAATGACATTCACCTATCCAGTGATGGCCTACTCATTTGGAACATCATTGCTGTAACACTCATGAAAAGTTACGGGTAATTCCTGAACACCTGCGAGTAGATTTTATTTACTGTAGCGAGTACATGAAACTCCAACTGGTGGACATCAGCGAATAAGTAAAAACACTAGACAGAATAAAATATTCTGTCTTGTGGTCACACATGAGAAATGATGTAGAATACTGCATCAGTAAGTGCTTGATCTGTGAACAGAACAATCCTATACCAGCTAGGAAAAATAAATTGTTACACCAGAGACAATCAGACCCCTGGAACAACATCCAGATTGACTACACTGGCCCTATGCCAACCACTAAGAAATGAAAATTACGTACCTACCGTAATTCTTGATCTTCTTGGACGAGTCTCCACCACTCATTCACACTAGTGGGATCTGCGCCGGAGGCACTAGGACCATCGGGGAGCAAACTTTTGCTGGAGGTGACGCGGAGATGAGGCGCCCGCAGGCATGGCACATGACGGTGGCTCGCGCTAATGACTATCTCGGCGACGACCTCCAACCGCCTCAGTACCTTTTACCAAGGAGGTGCAGCAACTAATGTAAAGAGTAAACCTAACCTTAAAAACGGACATAAGATAGTCCGACGACCCTGTAAGAAGGGTCAGCAAAGAAGTCTTCACAACCAAAGATTTGAGGGAGTGAAGACCAACACAGCGTGAGCTCGGGGATGGAGGGGGAGGTGAATGAGTGGTGAGACTCGTCCCAAGAAGATCAAGAATTACGGTAGGTATGTAATTTCATATCTTCCTGGACATAAGTCTCAACACTCATTCACACTAGTGAGTACCAGTTAATAATCCCCAAAAAGGCGGCGGGGTTTGAGCTCACCGCCTAGGACAGAAGTCCATTAAGGATAGTTCTGCTGGCTAGGAATGACGCCTGCCATGAACATATCCAGTGCATAATGCTTAATGAATGTATGCACTGAGCTCCAGGTGGCGGCATTGCAAATATCTGCAATTGGAACATTGCAATTTCTACTAGGGATGCGCGATTGCCCTAGTAGAGTGAGCGACACTCTACCTTCCAATTTAACCGTGCCATGGAATAGCAATGTCGAAGACATGCCACTAACCATGATGAGATGCATCTGATAGCGACAGGCTGACCCAGCCGGTCTCACTGAAGGAAACAAACAATTGCTGAGTCTTATGAAATTCTTGCTTCTATCTAAGTAGAACTACAAGGCTCTCTTAACATCCAAGGAATGAAGAGACCGTTCTCCTTCATTTTGGAAGTTGCAAGTAAGAGGGAAGCACCAGAGGTTGGTTTAGATGGAATTCTGACACAACCTTGGGAAGAAATTTAGGATGAGTACTGAAGAACTACTTTGTCCTTATGGAACACAGTATACGGAGGGTCCGTACCAGGGTATGTATCTCAGAGACCCTAGGGCTGAGGTAATGGCCACTAGGAAGGCTGTCTTCCAGGTAAGAATTTTAGCTCACAGGTAGCTAGGGGTTGAAAGGCTTCAGTGAGCATGTCTAGCACAAGGTTAATGTCCCAGGCTGCGACCGGACGTCTAACAGGGTCTGGTATGCAGAATTCCTTAAGAAATCTCTTCACCATAGGTAACTGAGCCAGAGACAAGGAAGAAACCGGCTCATGGAATGCCGAAATGGCACTACGGTAAACTTTAACTGTGGAGTACTGGAGACCTGAGTTTGATAGGTCCAAAAGGTACTCCAGAACCTTGTCAGGAGGACAGGAAAAGGGATTCCAAGAGGACTTTGCACACCAGAGAGAAAAGCGTTTCCACTTAGAAGCGTAAGTTTTTCAGGTAGCTGGCTTCCGAGCAGCCAGAAGGATGTCTGAGACTCTACGAGAGACGTTAAACCGGTTCACTTCTACCTCTTCAGGAGCCAAACATGAAGGTGAAATGACCTCAGGTTGGGGTGGATCAACGAACCCTGAGTCAAAAGATTGATTTACAAGGGAAGTGGTCTCGGAGAGGCTACCGACATACTGTTGAGTAGAGGAAACCATAGTTGTCGAGGCCAGGAGAGAGCAATGAGAATCATCTTGGTCCCCTGAGACTCGAACTTGAGGAGAACTCTCTGAATTAAAGGAAGCGGTGGAAAGGCTTAAAGAAAGCGTTTTGTCGACCGCAGCCTGAACGCATCCTGACAGAAAATGCCAGGCCCTGGATTTCTGGAGCAGAAGAGGCAGTTTCGCGTTGAGTGGGGATGCAAAAGGTCCAGGTCTGGAGTCCCCCACTCTTCGAACAGTGACCGAGCTACGGCTGGGTCGAGAGACCACTCATGAGGGTCTGCCTCCGTCCTGCTGAGGTGATCTGCTAAGTCGGTTTGTACACCCGGCAGATATATCGCTTGAATTAGAGACTTGTGCTCCAAGCACCACTCCCACACTCTCATTGCTTCCCTGCAAAGGGGATAAGAGTGAGCACCGCCTTGCTTGTTGATGTAATACATCACAGCTTTGTTGTCCGTTTGAAGGAGAATGTTCTTGTGACAAAGAACATCCTTCAACGCCTGGATCGCATAGAGGACCGCCTCTCATCTCCAGGACATTTATGTGGAGCTGAGTTTTGAGCTGAGTCCATACACCTTAAGTGTGGAGAGAGACAGTGAGCTCCCCATCCCATTAGCGGCGCGTCTGTGGTGATGGAGATCTGATGATCCAGAGGAGCAAAGGGGAATCCTTCCAGGAGATTGCTCTCTTGAGACCACCAGGTGAGAGACCTTCATAGGGGCTCCGTCACCTTGATGGGATAAGACTGGGGTGAGAGGTCAGTGACCACTGAGCGGAGAGCATCCATTGGGTGGTCCTCATGTAAACGAGCTAGGTACAGTGAACACTGAGGACGCCATGAGACCTAACATACGCTTGCATCGAGAGAGCTGTGACCGATCGGTTCTTCCCGATGTAACGGGCCATCTGAAGGATGTCAGTCTTCTGTCCTCTGGAAGGAAGGCCTTCTCGGAAGAGGCGTCTAGAAGAGTCCTATGAAAAGGAGCCTCTGGGAGGGCTGCAGTTGTGACTTCTTCAGATTTAGCAGAACTCCCATGGATGTAAGAAGGCGAGAGGCCGCTTGAACGGCTTCCAGAGTCCCTTGGCTGGAAGGACTCGCTAGGAGCCAATCGCCTAGGTAGGGAAACACTCGTAGTCTGAGCTTCCGAGATGCGCCTGTGAGAACTGCACAACACTTTGTAAAAACTCACGGCGCTGAGGATAGCCCAAAAGGCAGGACTCTGAACTGATAATGCTGACCCAGAGCTACAAACCTCAGGAATTTTGCAATGGGTCGGGTGGATGGGGATATGCTGGTAAGCGTCCTGCATATCCAGGGAGGCCAGCCAGTCGTGCTGATGCAGCAAAGATAACAGGGTACCTAGGGAAATCATTTTGAATTTCTCCCTGGGGAGGAATTTGTTTAACTTTCTGAGGTCTAGAAAGGGGCGCATCCCTCCAGATTTCTTTGGAACCAGAAAGTAATGGGAGTAGAACCCTGTGTTTTGCTGATGCAGGGGCACCAGTTCTATTGCCCTGTTGTTTAGAAGACCCTGGATCTCGGCGGTGAGGAGGTCTGACTGAGAGGTCGACAACCTGGGTTGTCATTTGGTAGGGCAATTCCGGGGTTTTTCCAAAAGATTGAGAGAATAACCCTCGCGAATTATCTGAAGGATCCATTTGTCTGAGGTTATGGACTTCCACTGATTGTAGAAGTACATCAGACGACCTCCCACTGGAGGAGAAGTTCCATCTCGGGCAGTGTGGATGGAACTGGGGCGACAATTCATAAGGTAGCTGGGGGCTTTGGGCCCCTGTGCTCTGCTGCACCTTCTTTTGAGGTTGGGCAGGTTGGCTTTTAGGGAAGCTTCCTCTGCCTCTGCCTCGAAAGGACTGGTGACTATGAAACTGACGTCTACCTACATGCCCCCGAGAGGGAGTAGGTGGGGGTCTAGCCAACTTAATGGCCGACCTAGTCTTCTGAGTGGCCTCTAGGGCTTGCTCTACCTGAGGCCCAAAAAGATAGGAGCCATCAAAGGGCAACGCCATTACCTGCTGCTGAGCATCATTCGTAAAGCCAGAAGTACGCAGCCAGGAATGGTGTCGAAGTACAAATACCTGCGGCTGCTGAACGAGAAGCAGTGTTGAAAGCGTCCATGGCGGCTTTGACCTGTTGGTTATTGGACTCAATACCTCTGATAACAGTTAGAAGGAGCTCTGACTTGGAGTCGGAATCTGGAAGAGCTTCAACCATTCCTTTCATAGAGTGCCACAGGATATACTCATATTGAGAAAATAGCCTTGATAGCTGGCAATACGATACTTAAGTGGAGGCAGCAAAGACTCTCTTACCTAATGTATCAATTTTACGAGACTCTTTGTTAATAGGTCGAGCTGTAGTAGTTTGAGGAAGAATGACCTTGTTGGCCCCTCTGCCAGGACTACAATAGGATCCGCAAGCGCTTGGGATGCCAAATGGGACGATCCTTGGGAGCTGAATATTTATTATCAATGGATTTAGCCACTGAAGGAATAAGAGCAGGATTATTCCATACCATTTGAGACAGCGCCTCGAAGGAGGGTTGAATCGGAGGAGTCAAATCCGTAGGGATCTCCGAAGCATGAAGATACTAGAGTCTTAATATTTTCTCAGGATCGATGTCCGTAGTCTGGAGAGAAAGAGTGGATCTCAGGTTCCTCAACAGAGACTTAATGGAAAGGTCCTCGACCACAGGCTCTGTAGCGGTGAAGGATCCTGTTTCCTCCACTTCATCACCCAACCGAAGGTCTGGGTCAGGATCAACATCATCTCCTGATAGTCCAGGAAGGACTGCTTGGACAGGAAAGGAGTGAAAAATAGGAGAAGAAGAAAGAGCAGATAGAAAGGGAGAGTCCCTGAGGGCCCCCGGCGCCGAGGAGGCGAAAGGAGGAGAAAACGGCGCCGTGGAGGCGAGGGCACCGAGAAGCCACGCTGCACCGCAGCGGCATCAGTGCCACACTCCGCGCGGCACTGCAGCGCTGGTGAGACCCGCCGGGCCCGTGGACGGGTGCCAAGTAAGACCCAGCACATGCCCCGCGGCGCCAAAAACGGCACCGACAAGCACAGCGACCCCGCGGAAGGCGCCGAGGACATCCCTGGAACCTGGAAAGCAAGAGAAGGGAAAAAGCCAGGAGATAAAGGCATCGGTGTGGCCCCCTGCGCCGCAGCCACGTGAGGGGGGGAAACACCTAAGCAAGGAGTCGCTGGCACCGAAGGAGGCGCCGCGCAACTAGGAAGGTCCAACTGCCCTGCTTGATCGCCCGATGAGCCCGAAGGCTCCGGGGCAACTGAGACAGGCAGAAGAACCAACCTCTGAGCCCATCGCTCCATAAGAGCGGCCCACTGATGAAACTGCTCATCTGGAGCCCTACCTATAGGCGGGGTGGGGCTCCGATGTCGAAGACGGCGGAAACCGGAAGTTGGCGACTCCGAAGGAGGAGACCGGCAACTAGGTACGATAACCGACCATCGACGCGAAGACGTATCAGAGGGCGACCTCGAGTGATTCCTTCTCTTTTTCGACCTGTGGGCAGAAGAAAAGCTCGAGGCGGAACGGTGCCGAGAATGCGACCGTTTATTTTTATGCCGGCGGGGGGACCGCCCATCCCCCCGGGCATCGGACTGACCGTTGTCGGAACCCCACTGAGGGGAAGAGGGCTGACCGGACCCAGCCCGACTGACTGAACAGCTTACACTTAAGTCTCCCTACCATCACCTGACCTGCTCATGGTCGACTCGGCCCAGTCGGCAAGACTTCTTAACTATAAGTTAAATTTTAAAATATAACAGAATAAAATTAAGCGATACTACTATCGAGATAAAATTACAAAAAAAAAAAAAACTGAAAACGGTGCGCTAGTTTGAAGTTTGACTCCCGACAAGCGAGCGGCGTTGTCACTGAAGCGCACTCGGACGGCGGAAAAAGGAACTGAGGCGGTTGAGGGTCATCGCCGAGATGGTCATTACTGCAGCTAACCACCATGCGCACCATGCCTCATGGCGCCATCTCTCGCTGACCCTCCTGCAAAAGTTTGCTCCCCGATGGTCCTAGTGCCTCCGGGCGAGATCCCACTAGTGTGAATGAGTGGTGGAGACTTATGTCCAGGAAGATCAACTAGTTTGCACTAGTGATCGCCAACTTATTTTCCAGACAGTTTAAAGCTATCCCAAAACAGAACAACACAGTCAAAGTGACTGCAAATGTCTTGATAAACCAGCTATTTACCAGGTAGGGCTTTACCACTAAAGGTAAATTCTGATTACAGGGATACGGCTTTATAGCCAAAGTAATGCAGGAAATTCTGGATTTGTAATGGGTAAAACAAAAGTTTTATATCCCTTACAACCCACAGTCATCAGGACAGATGGAATGGGCTAACAGCCAGATCAGAGTTATGTTATAATAAATTTGTTCAGAAAACCCCCAAAAGGACTGGAATTCATTATTGCCTGTATCTTATGGCAATAAGAGAACAACCTCTGCAGGTACACAGCATACCCCATGTTTGAAATCATGACCAGACGGTCCATGAGACTCCCACAACATTTACTTCTGGACCTGTGTATTTCCACTGCTGATGGAGCATCAGTAGATAAATATGTTAAATATCTCAAACAAGACATCCAAAAGGTATACTTGTTTGCTTCACAATGTATGGACAAGGCCAAACAACAGGCCCTATCCCAGTGTGAATAAACTCAGTCCAGCAGTCTACCAAGTTAGACTACCTCACTGTAACAGTCATTGACAAATGGCTACATGCTAATCGAATGAACCTGTTTAAAGGAGATTGAATTACTCTTCCATAGCCCACTGGGAGGAATAGTACTGGAGTAACTATGTTTTTCTTTTTTCTTTCCTTTTAGGTTCCAGAGAGAGAGAGAGAGATGCTTGCTTTTATGATTATTCTTTTTAAAAGTATGGGTCTTCTTACAAGCCCAAACTGCACATCTTATTGCAGATAAGAACCAGTGACATAATCCTAAAAAGATTGTTGAGGCAGAGTACCTCACAAGCCCACATGATTTAATTGCATCCTGTGTAATTCACACTAAAGTCCTAAAAGACATATTCATTGTCCACAAGGGTAGTGAGGCCCTACTGAATGTTATGATCATTGCTTTGGATCAATTCTAGCAGCTAGGCTTGATCTGAACACCTGTTTATATTTTATTGATAATCAGGAATTTTGCATCCACATTTTTATGGCAATAAAAGTCATTAGACCTCAAAGGTTTTTAACCCTATGATGCCCCATAATTTGTGACACTTAATATTGAGTGCCCAAAAATGAAAATTATGTACCTACCATAATTCTTGATCTTCTTGGACGAGTCTCCACCACTCATTCACACTATTGGGAACTGCGCTGGAGGCACTAGGACCCATCGGGAGCAAACTTTTGCTAGAGGTTGGCACCAGAGATGGCTCCATGAGGAACAGCGCCCATGAGCCTAGCTTGGTGGTAATGCGACTATCTTGCGTCAACCTCCAACCGCCTCAGTACTCTTTTACCGATGAGGTGCAGCGTAATCCAACCTAGAAGGGTAGCCTAACCTAAAAACCGGACATAAGATAGTCCGGGTGACCCGTGTAAGAAGGGTCAATAAAGAAGTCTTCATGGCCTAAAGATTTGAGGGAGTGAAGACCAACAAGAAAGGTGAGCTTGGGGGATGGAGGGTGGGCGTGTGAATGAGTGGTGGAGACTCGTCCAAGAAGATCAAGAATTACGGTAGGTACGTAATTTTCATATCTTCCTGGACATAAGTCTCCACCACTCATTCACACTATTGGGAGAGTACCGAGCTAATAATCCCCCGAGAGGGCGGCAGGAGAGACCAAGAGCTCACGTTTCTAGGACAGAAGTCCATTGAGGATGGCTCTGCCAAAGGAAGAATGCTGTCTGGCATGGACATCTAGTGCATAATGTTTAACGAAAGTATGCACTGAGCACCAGGTGGCTGCATTGCAGATGTCTGCAATGGTCACGTTGCAGATTTCCGCTAGGGATGCCGCGACCGCTCTGGTAGAGTGAGCGTAAACTCTACCCTCCAACTTAACCTGCACCATAGAATAGCAGTGACGAAGGCACGCCACTAGCCATGATGAGATACATCTGATAGCGACAGGTTGACCCAGCCGGGTCTCACTGAAGGAAACAAACAGTTGCTGAGCTTTGCGAAAATCCTTGGTTCTATCTAGATAGAAACGCAAGGCCCTCTTAACATTCAAAGAATGAAGAGAATGTTTCCCTTCATTTTGGAAGTCCGCAAAATAAGAGGGAAGGACCAAAGGTTGGTTTAGATGAAATTCTGACACAACCTTAGGAAGAAATTTAGGATGAGTATGAAGAACTACTTTGTCCTTATGGAACACAGTATACAGAGGGTCTGTGACCAGGGCATGTATCTCAGAGACCCTGCGGGCTGAGGTAATGGCCACTAGGAAGGCAGTCTTCCAAGTGAGAAATTTTAGCTCACAGGTAGCCAGAGGTTCGAAAGGTATCCGAGAGAGCATGTCTAGCACAAGATTAATGTCCCAGGCTGTGACTGGACATCTTGTAGGAGGTCTGGTATGCAGAATCCCCTTAAGAAACCTCTTAACCATAGGTAACTGAGCCAGAGTTAAGGAAATAACGGGCTCATGATACACTGAAATGGCACTAAGATGAACTTTGACTGTAGAGTACTGCAGACCCAAATTCGAGAGGTCCAAAAGGTACTCCAAAACCTTATCTGGTGGACAGGAAAAGGGATTCAAAGAGGACTTTGCACACCAGAGCGAAAAAATGCTTCCACTTGGCTGTATAAGTTTTCCGAGTGACTGGCTTCCGTGCAGCCAGAAGAATATCTGAAACTCTTCAAGAGACATTGAACCGGTTTACTTCAACCTCTTCAGGAGCCAAGCATGAAGGTGAAGTGATCTCAGGTTGGGATGGACCACCGGTCCCTGAGTCAAAAGGTTCATCTGCAGGGGAAGAGGTCTCGGAGGAACTGCCAACATATTGTTGAGCAGTGGAAACCACAGCTGCCGAGGCCAAAAGGGAGCAATGAGAATCATATTGTCCCCCTGGGATTCGAACCTGAGGAGTACCCTCTGAATTAGAGGAAGAGGTGTAAAGGCGTAAAGAGTTTTGTCCACCGCGGCCTGAACGCATCCTGGCAGAAAATGCCAGGCCCTGGATTTATGGAGCAGAAGAGAGGCAGTTTTGCATTGAGTGGGGATGCAAAAAGGTCCAGGTCTGGAGTTCCCCACTCTTCGAAAAGTGACTGAACTGTGGTTGAGTCGAGAGACCACTTCGTGAGGGTCTGTCTCTGTTCTGCTGAGACGGTCTGCCAGTTCGTTCTGAACACCTGGCAGGTAGACCGCTTGAATTAGAGCCTCGTGCTCCAAGCACCATTCCCATACCCTCATTGCTTCTCTGCATATGGGGTAAGAGTGAGCACTGCCCTGCTTGTTGATGTAATACATCACTGCTTTGTTGTCCGTTTGAAGGAGAATGTTCTTGTGATACATAATGTCCTTCAAAGTTCGGACTGCATAAAGGACAGCTCTCATTTCTAGGACATTTATGTGGAGCTGGGACTCAACTTGAGTCCACGCACCTTGAGTGTGGAGAGCCTGACAGTGAGCTCCCCACCCCATTAGAGATGCGTCCGTGGTAATGGAGATCTGATGGTCCAGAGGAGCAAAGGGATACCCCTCCAGGAGATTGCTATCTTGAGACCACCAGGTGAGTGACCTCCTTAAAGGTTCTGTCACCTTGATGAGATAGGACTGTGGGTGAGTGGTTGGGGACCACTGAGTACTGAGCATCCACTGGGTGGCTCTCACGCAGAAGTGCTAGGGTACAGTGAACACTGAGGATGCCATGAGGCCTAGCATCCATTGCATCGAGAGAGCTGTGACTGAGCTGTTTTCCCAATGTGACAGGCCATCTGAAGGATATCGTTCCTCTTGTCTTCTGGAAGAAAAGCCTTCGCACAGGAGGTGTTCAGAAGAGTCCCTATAAAAAAGGAGCCTCTGGGAGGGCTGCAGTTGTGATTTCATGAGGTTGAGCAGAACTCCCATGGACGTAAGGAAGCACGAGGCTGTCTCCACGGTGTCCAGAGTACCTTGCCTGGAAGGGCTTGCTAGAAGACAATCATCCAGATAAGGAAACACCTGAATTCCGACCTTTCTGAGGTGCGCTGCGAGAACTGCACAACATTTTGTAAAAACTTGCGGCGCCGAGGATAGCCCAAAGGGCAGGACTCTGAACTGATAGTGCTGTCCCAGAGCCACAAACCTCAGGAATTTGTGATGCCTCGGGTGAACAGGAATGTGCTGGTAAGCGTCCTGCATATCTAGGGAGGCTAACCAGTCGTGTTGGTGAAGCAGAGGTAACAGGGTTCCCAGAGAAATCATTTTGAATTTCTCCTTGGGGAAAAATTTGTTTAGCTTTCTGAGATCTAGAATGGGGCGCATTCCGCCGGACTTCTTTGGAACCAGAAAGTAATAGGAGTAGAACCCCCTGTTTCGTTGGTGCAGTGGCACCACTTCTACTGCCCTGTTGTTCAGAAGGCCCTGAATCTCGGCAGCGAGAAGGTCTGACTGAAGGGTTGACAGCCTGGGCAGCCATTTGGGGGGATGATCCGGAGGGGTCTCCACAAGATTGAGTGAATACCCCTCGTGAATTATCCGAAGGACCCATTTGTCTGAGGTTATGGACTTCCACTGGTTGTAGAAGTGCATCAGACGACCACCCACCAGAGAGGAAAAGTCCACCTCGGGCAGCTGAGATGGAACTTGGGCCAGCAATTCATAAGGTAGCGCTGGGCGCTTTGGGCCCTTGCGCTTTCTGTTGCGCCTTCTTTTGAGGTTGGGCAGGTTGGTTCTTATGGAAACTTCCTCTGCCTCTGCCTCGAAAGGACTGGTGATTATGAAACTGTCATTTACTGGCATGCCCTCGAGAGGGGGCAGGAGGGGGCCGAGCCAACTTAATGGCTGACCTAGTCTTTTGTGTAGCTTCTAGAGCTTGCTCTACCTGAGGACCAAAAAGATATGCACCGTCAAAGGGCAATGCCATCACCTGCTGCTGCGCGTCATTCATAAAGCCTGAAATGCACAGCCAGGAATGACGCTTGGTGCAAATACCAGCAGCCGCTGAACGGGAAGCAGTGTCAAAAGCATCCATGGCTGCTTTAACCTGCTGGTTATTAGATTAATACCTCTGGTAATGGTTTGAAGAAGCTCTGGCTTTGAATCTGACCCAGTAGGGCTTCAAACCATCTGTTTAATAGAATTTCACAGGATATACTCATACTGAGAAAAATAGCCTTGGTAACTGTATACGCATACTTAGGGTAGAAGCAGCAAAGACTCTCTTACCTAAGGTGTCTATCTTACGAGATTCCTTGTTAATAGGTCGAGCCATAGTAGCTTGAGGAAAACGACCTTATCATTCTCTGCCAGGACTACAATAGGATCATAAAGGCTTGAGATGCCAAAATGGGACGATCCTTGGGGGCTGAATATTTCCTATCAATGGATTTAGCCACCAAAGGGGTAAGAGCAGGATTATTCCATACCATTTGAGACAGCGTCTCGAAGGAAGGCTGAATCAGAGGAGTCAAATCCATAGGGATCTCCGAGGCATGAAGATATTGGAGTCTCAACAATTTCCCAGGATCGATGTCTGTAGTCTGGAGAGAAAGTGTGGAACACAGATTTTTCAACAGAGACTTAAAGGATAGGTCCTCGACCATAGGCTCTGTAGCAGTAATAGATCCTGCTTCGTCCACTTCATCACCCAACCAAAGGTCTGGGTCAGGCTCAACGTCATCTCCTGACAGTCCAGGAGGGACTGTATGAACAGGAAGGGAATGAAATTCAGAAGAGGAAGAAGAAGGAAACAAGTGAAAAGAGGAGTCCCCGAGAGCCGCCGGCACTGAGGAGGTGCATGGCATCGAGAACGACACCGCGAGGCAACGCAGCGCTGAAAACAGCGCCGAGAAGCTGCACGGCGCCAAGGACAATGCCGAGAAGCCACACAGTGCCGAGGATGGCGCCAAGAAGCCGCATGGCACCGAAGATGGCGCCGAGCACAGCATCGACGCCGAGGATGGCGCCGAGAGGCCACACGGCGCCGAGGGTGCCAAAACACTCCCAGACTCTGAAAACAGGTTTGAAGGAAGAAGAGCAGGAGATAAGGGCATCGGTGTGGCCCCTGCCCCCAGCCATGTGGGGGAACACCTAAGCATGGAGTCGGCGGCACGAAGAAGGTGCGTACACCAGGAAGGTCCAACTACCCTACCCGTCACCTAGAGAGCCCGAAGGCCTACAAGCATCGAGAGCTAGGTTTGCTTAACCAACCTCCGAGCCCATTGCTCCACAAGAGCAGCCCACTAATGAAACTGCTTATCTGAAGACCTACCTGCGGGCGGGGTAGGGCTCCGATGTCGAAGTCGTCGGCTACCAGAAGCAGAGGTTGGTGACTCCGAAGGAGGAGACCGGCAACTAACCCCGATAACTGAGCGTCTATGCGCAGACATATCAGAGGGCGACCTCGAGTGATGCCTTCTCTTTTTAGACCCGTGGGCCGAAGAAGAGCTCAAGGCCGAACGGTGCCGAAAGTGCGACCATTTATTTTTATGCTTCCGAGGGGACCGCCCATCCCCCCGGGCATTGGGCTGACCATTGTCAGACCCTCCCTCTACAGAAGGTGGTGGACTGGACCCAGCCCGACTGACTGAACAGCTTTCATACGAAGTCTCCCAACCGTCACCTGACCTGCTCATGGTCGACTCCGTCAAGGTAGGCTGAGACTTCTTTATTGTATTTATTTTAAAAATAAGAATAAATTTAAGCGATACTGTGTCGAGATAATATTACAAAATAATAAAAACTGAAAACTATGCTGCTAGTTTGAAGTTTGACTCCCGAAAGGCGAGCGACGTCGTCACTGAAATGCACTCGACGACGGGAAAAAAGGAACTGAGGCGGTTGGAGGATCGGCGCGAGATAGTCATACCATGAGCTAGGGGCCTGTGGCGCTGCTCCTCATGGCGCCCATCTCTGGTGCCGGCCCTCCAGCAAAAAGTTTGTTCCCGATGGGTCCTAGTGCCTCCGGTGCAGTACCCAATAGTGTGAATGAGTGGTGGAGACTTATATCCAGGAAGATCAGAACCCTGGCCCACCCAGTGGTCTAACAGCCACTTCTTAACCAGATATCCTAGTTA
The DNA here is from genome assembly GCA_016271365.2 of Neoceratodus forsteri. Lineage (NCBI taxonomy): Eukaryota > Metazoa > Chordata > Ceratodontiformes > Ceratodontidae > Neoceratodus > Neoceratodus forsteri. Next base: position 236,894,125 of record JADMNL010000026.1, read on the forward strand.
ATAATGTGCAGCTAATGCACATCCCAGTGATTTTAAATCTCACTTTCAAACTTGAAGTGATTTGTTATATGTTTCACAACAAACATTTTCCACATTTTGTTTTAAATACTGATGTGATTGGATACCTTGGCAGCATACCAGGTACTCATTAATGGCCCCTATACAGGGACTGATAGCACCACACATACACACACAGGATTTTCACATCCTGACTGTTAGTGGTATACCTTATGACTGTAAACATACCCAAACGCACTAGGCATTTTGTTTTTGGTTTTCTTTTTCTCATTTTTTTTGTATAAAAAGAAAATCTACAAGTATTGACTCAGGCCTATTTGGCTCCAACATATCTATTTGAAATAGGGCTGATATAGCCATTATTCAAGCACATATGTTAAAGGTTGATGATAGTATGAAATATAATATTAAAGCCCCCCACCACTGCATGGTATACATGATTTTGCTCATAAAGAGTGATTTACATTTACAATATTAAGGATATTGTGAAGGGGTTTGACCTGACAAATGTTCATGTTAATGAATTAATTTCTGCTCACATTAAGGAAGCAGATAAGCATCACATAGCTAGGAAAGTCCTTTGTACTGCCTATAGCTATTATGTTCTTACAACCCTTTGGGTACCTCTTCTGGGATCTGGAATTAGGACATATCTTTGATCTCACACGACAGACATATGGGTCAGTGGCATTGCCACATTTTGCACTTCTATTGCATGTGTTAAATGTTTATTTGAATCTAGCACTATTCCCTTGTCAATGGCAAGGAACCTTGGGTATGTCACCACACACACCAGTATTGCTCCATGTTTCAAAACTTATTCCTACAAAATCCAGAAATCCATGTTTGTCACTCTCACAGTGTCATTGCTACATTTCTATATGGCAACATCCATCTCTGATCATCTGGCAACTGTCCATTCTATTGATAATCTTGATGGGAACTTTTCTCATGAAAAGGTTGAAACTACCTTTCCTTGTTTACCATGAGGTCTTGGGATTGTGTCTGACTCTGAACTTCGATTGTCATACCTGAAAGGAACATTACCTTTTATGCAGATGTGACATCTTCCAACTTGTCTTACCAACATGTGAATAATGGCCTAATCACTGAAATTATACTTCCATTTGTGAACTTTCAAATAAAATGTATTCAGTCCAGCCAATTAAGATTCCACAATCAAGCTTAATGTTATGCATACTATGAAGCTAGTCTGGGGTAGGGGCAATCCCCTAAATTCAGCAAGAAGACTGTTCTTCATTTGATCTACAATCAAGAAATCCATTTTCTTCACTGCTTGTTTCCAAGCCTGGCTGGCACCTCATACAAACTGAGTACTGTCATAAACTTTTACACTTTGTGCAGCCGTGTGATCATCTTCCACTGAACACTGTTGCTATTCCACTGTAAAACTCAATGTGCAATCTAATGCACCCCCTGCTGAGGCTTCTGTAAATACTGCTGCCTGCTGAACATTTTGATCTACCTTCAGAAAATCTGAATGCATCAGATTTGAACTATGAATCTTCATCTAACACTTGAAGAAACCTTGGATTTATCCCTGGAACTGTTCGTAGTTTATGCCTTGTGGACACTGACATACTGTGTCCTGTTCAACTTATCAACTGAAAAATGCCATCCTTCAAGGTGGTATAGTCTGCTGATGTGGAACATTGTGTGGTGACCAACTATACATTCTTCTGATATGGACTAAAAGGTATGCAAAGTGAACTTTTCTAATGTAACACCCCCTACAAAAGGGGGTTCTCAAAAAGTCTTCCTTGAGCTTGCCTAAATGCTCACTGCCAGGTTGGTGCCCTGCATTTTAGCACTTTAAATGTGATTGCCAGAGAGTGCCTGTATAGCCTATGTGCACTGTCTCTTTAAGAGCTGCCTGGATTGTCATACGTAATCTGAGAGGGAGCTCTGTTGAAAGATGTAACTATTTGCTGAAAATCACTTAGAGTGATAATGATAATGTAGTTTGTCTAACCTGCCTTCTTTGCAGCAAGGACTGTTTTGTTTATCTCCATTATTTTGGTCATGGACTGCTGAATTGGACCAATCAATACTGGTGGGACCTAAAATGGAGACAGGCTACAGAAGCTGTCTGGAGTCAAAATCTGTAGGAATAGTTTGGGGCTTTGGCACCTTTTTGCACCTGAAGGGGGCCTGTTGTGACTGACAGACAGATCAGTCAACTGAACCTTTTGGATTCTGGGGAAAGTCCCAGGGCAGTTGAGTCAGATCTAAGTTGGGAGCTGAAAAAGCAACAGCTTGAGACAGTCAAGCAGCTGAGTAGTTTCAAGACGGAGAACTGTGGAAAGGCCTGAGTTGTGGCCTGCATGTCTGCCTGCTGCCCCTCGAGAGAGAGGAGAATTATTTGGACTAAATCCAAGTTTGTGAGAATGAAGTGAATCCACTGATTTTTAACAGGCTCATACCTGAAGAAGACCAAAGATTTTACTGAATGCGATCGGCCTGTCAGATTTCCAGCTGCTTTTGAATCCCCAGTTTGTGCAGAGACTTTGCGATCATGATGGGAGAAGCGATTTGCCTGGTACAGTAAATTACCTTACATGTAAATGTGCTGTGAGTTGTTAGAGGGTCATGATTTGGTTCCCCACTGTGTGAACTGTGTTCTGCTTGCTGGAAGCTGTATCCAGCCCAAAACAGACTGTATCTGAATTTATCTCCATTTGGCCGAGGCCTTGCCACACTGGCCCAGCCAAACTACCCACTGCACAGAGAAAGCCATCAACAAGAGACCTGCCTGTTGATCAGACTCCTGCTCCACACTTGAACAGGAATGATGCCTCAACGATTCATGTGGGACCTGCTTTTCCTGGCACTCCAGATTAACCACCTGCTGTCTCAATTTTCGTCCAGCCTGTGTCCAGTCTTGGGTATTGTGAGTAATCATCAGGGTAGCTCCCTGCAACAACAGCCTAATCTAAAAGTGTGTCATCTGATTGTCTTGGCATTTTCTTTTCATGAACTGAGCCCTCCGGCTCTGGATTACAAATAGTGTGTGCTGTGCGTGTTGTTTTCTTCTATCACAGAGCCCCAAACAATTGCAAAGTTCCTGGCTAGCCCACCATTCTCCATCTGGGTACCCAGAGTGTGAGACTGTTTATGGACCCCGAAGTGCAGGCATAACTGTTTGATTAATACAGCCTTTAAGCAAATTAACCAGATTACGCCCCTTCCTTGTTCAAGTCCCTTAAATAAATCAGATATAACTCTTTTTTGCATTTACCCTGAGTGTGGTTCCAGTTTGCGCAAGAGTACTGTACTGCAGTTATTTGTTGTGTATAACCTTGTTTTACAGGGGGTCCCCAGGGCCGGGCCAGATGAAAGCCCTGGTGGTAAGTGCAAACAGTGTGGGTACTTGTGTGGTGTATCAGGGGTATTGTGAAAGTGATTACTGTGTATTGTTCTGGCCACTAGTAAGGAAGAAAAAATTACTCAAGTTAGTAATGTTGTTTCTTCTAATGGAGTCTTGCTGTATTCTAACAATAGCAGTGAGTCCCAACCTTCAAACTGCCCCGGAGATGAAAGAGTTAACTTTCCATGCCAGGCATGGAAGGCTGAGCTCAAGCTCGGTTGAGACTCTGTCTGTTGCTGTTCGAACTCAAACTGTCAGATCTTTACGAGCTAAACTCACTGAGGACCTGTGCGGAAGCTGTAAACCTACACTAGCCAACTGGCTACTAACATAAAAACAGATTTTGGTCCCAAAAAACAAAGACTCAAGTCAGGAGACCCAAAAAATGGAATAAACACAACACCCACTCACCCAAAGAAAGGGTGATAACAAAAAAGAGGTGGGGCACCTCCTGAGTGCCAACACTGCCACTGCCCACCCACATCCCAAAAACAGAGGTTCTGAGGGAGGAAGGAGGAGGCCAGAATACAGCAAGACTCCATTAGAAGAAACAACATTACTAAGGTGAGTAATTTTTTCTTCAAACAACATGAAGTCTTGCTGTATTCTGACAATAGCAGACTACCAAACAGTAACTCCATGGAGGAGGGACAGAACATACTTAGGAAATAGGCTCTGAAGCATAGCTGTGCCAAACCAAGCATCACTCCTAGCCTGGATATCCAGGGAGTAATGCTTGGTAAAAGTGTGAACTGTTTTCCAGGTAGCTGCTTGACATATCTCTAACATAGGAATGTTCCTGGCAGCAGCCAGGGGAGCAGCTGTACCTCTGGTAGAGTGAGCCCTCAGGCCTGAGGGTGGAACCTTACCTAGTTTTTCATAGCAAAATGGATGCAAGAGACAATCCACCTGGCAATGGATCTTTTAGTGGCAGGTTTTCCTTTGCCAACCTCACCATAAGTGAGGAACAGTTGGAGGAGTCAAACCTATGACCCTTGGTACATTCTATATAGAATAGCTAGGGCTCTTTTCACATCTAGACTGTGCAGCCTCCTCTCACCAGAGGAGGAATGGTCAGTGAAGTACACAGGAAGAGACATAGATTGGTTAAGGTGGAAGTCTGAAACCACCTTGAGCAAAACTTCCTATTAGTCCTGAGGACCACCTTATCCCTATGGAAGGAAATAAAGTCAGGCTCCACTGACAGGGCTAACCTGCTGAAATGAAAGCAGAAACAGCTCCAGATGTACTCTTAGTGTAGCTGGTCTGAGTCCCAAGCTATTCAGATGGACCATATAGTCAAGGACTGTGGGCAGATCAGCAGACTCTGGGAAATATGCTTCCCAGAGCACCATATGGAAAATCTTTTCTACTTGGAATTATAAGTAGTTCTGGTGGAAGGCTTCCTAGAAGCCTTTAGAATATCCATAACACCTTGGGAGAGGTGTAAATCAGCAAACTCTAACTCTTCAAGAACCAGGCCTTGAGATTGAGAGATTTGAGATTTGGGTACCAAACCCTTCCCTGAGCACAGTTTAACAGGTTGTAATTCCTGGGAAGAGCCAAGGGAAGATGGCCTGTAAAGGACAATAGGAGAGGATACCAGGGCTGTCTGGCCCAGTCTGGAGCAATCAGGATCACTTTGCAGGGTTGAGACCTGATTTTGACTAGCACTTTGAACAGGAGAGGGAAGGGGGGAAAAGCATACAGGAAATGAAAATTACGTACCTACCATAATTCTTGATCTTCTTGGATGAGTCTCCACCACTCATTCACACTAGAGGGATCTGCGCCGGAGGCACTAGGACCCATCGGTAGCAAACTTTTTGCTGGAGGGTCGGCGCGAGAGATGGCGCCGCGAGGCATGGCACTGCGAGCGGTGGCTCGCGTGGTAATGACCATCTCGGCGACGATCCTCCAACCGCCTCAGTACCTTTTTTACCAAGGAGGTGCAGCGCAACTAACGTAAAGAGTAAACCTAACCTTAAAAAACGGACATAAGATAGTCCGGACGACCCGTGTAAGAAGGGTCAGCAAAGAAGTCTTCATGGCCTAAAGATTTGAGGGAGTGAAGACCAAGACAGCGGTGAGCTTGGGGGATGGAGGGTGGGCGTGTGAATGAGTGGTGGAGACTCGTCCAAGAAGATCAAGAATTACGGTAGGTACGTAATTTTCATATCTTCCTGGACATAAGTCTCCACCACTCATTCACACTAGTGGGAGAGTACCAAGCTGATAATCCCCCAAAAGGGCGGCAGGGGAGCCAGAGCTCACACGTCTAGGACAGGAGTCCATTAAGGATAGTTCTGCCGAGGGCGGAATGACGCCTGGCATGAACATCCAGTGCATAATGCTTTACGAAGGTATGCACTGAGCTCCAGGTGGCGGCATTGCAGATATCTGCAATTGGAACATTGCGAATTTCCGCTAGGGATGCCGCGACCACCCTAGTAGAGTGAGCGTACACTCTACCTTCTAATTTAACCTGTGCCATGGAATAGCAATGTCGAAGACATGCCACTAACCATGATGAGATGCATCTGATAGCGACAGGCTGACCCAGCGGGTCTCGCTGAAGGAAACAAACAATTGCTGAGTCTTGCGAAAATTCTTGCTTCCATCTAAAGTAGAACCAAGAGCTCTCTTAACATCAAGGAATGAAGGACCGTTCTCCTTCATTTTGGAAGTTCGCAGTAAGAGGAAGCACCAGAGGTTGGTTTAGATGGAATTCTGACACAACCTTGGGAAGAAATTTAGGATGAGTCTGAAGAACTACTTTGTCCCTATGGAACACAGTATCGAGGGTCGTAACCAGGGCATGTATCTAAGAGACCCTGCGGGCTGAGGTAATGGCCACTAGGAAAGCTGTCTTCCAGGTAAGAAATTTTAGCTCACAGGTAGCTAGGGGTTCGAAAGGCTTCCGAGTGAGCATGTCTAGCACAAGGTTACTGTCCCAGGCTGCGACCGGATGTCTAACAGGGGGTCTGGTATGCAAAATTCGCTTAAGAAATCTCTTCACCATAGGTAACTGAGCCAGAGACAAGGAAGAAACCGGCTCATGTTACGCTGAAATGGCACTAAGGTGAACTTTAACTGTGGAGTACTGGAGACCTGAGTTTGATAGGTCCAAAAGGTACTCTAGAACCTTGTCTGGAGGACAGGAAAAAGGATTCAAGAAGGACTTAGCACACCAGAGAAACGTTTCCACTTAGAGCGTAAGTCTTTCAGGTAGCTGGCTTCCGAGCAGCCAGAAGGATGTCTGAGACTGTCACGAGGGCGTTGAACCGATTCCTTCTACCTCTTCAGGAGCCAAGCATGAAGGTGGAAGTGACCTCAGGTTGGGATGGACACAGACCCTGAGTCAAAGATTGATTTGCAAGAAGTGGTCTCGGAGAGCTAGCAACATACTGTTGAGTAGAGAAACCATAGTTGCCGAGGCCAGGAGGGAGCAATGAGAATCATCTTGATCCCTGAGACTCAATTTGAGAAGTACTCTCTGAATTAGAGGAAGCGGAAAGGCGTAAAGAAAGCGTTTTGTCGACCGCAGCCTGACGCATCCTGACAAAAATGCCAGGCCCTGGATTTCTGGAGCAGAAGAGGCAGTTTTGCATTGAGTGGGATGCAAAGGTCCAGGTCTGGAGTCCCCCACTCCTCGAACAGTGACCGAGCTACGGCTGGATCGAGAGACCACTCGTGAGGGTCTGCTTCTGTTCTGCTGAGGTGATCTGCTAAGTTGTTTTGTACACCTGGCAGATATACCGCTTGAATTGAGAGACTTGTGCTCCAAGCACCACTCCCACCTCTTATAGCTTACCTGCAAAGGGATAAGAATGAGCACCGCCTTGCTTGATGTAATACATCACAGCTTTGTTGTCCGTTTGAAGGAGAATATTCTTGTGACAGAGATGTCCTTCAAAGCCGGACCATATAAGGATGGTTCTCATCTCCAGGACATTTATGTGGAGCTGAGATTCGAGCTGAGTCCATACACCTTGAGTGTGGAGAGAGCGACAGTGAGCTCCCCATCCCATTAGCGATGCATCTGTGGTGATGGAGATCTGATGATCCAGAGGAGCAAAGGGGAATCCTTCCAGGAGATTGCTCTCTTGAGACCACCAGGGGAGAGACCTTCGTAGGGGCTTCGTCACCTTGATGGGATAAGACTGGGGTTGAGAGGTCGGTGACCACTGAGCAGAGAGCATCCATTGGGTGGTCCTCATGTGTAACCGAGCTAGGGGTACAGTGAACACCGAGGATGCCATGAGACCCAACATACATTGCATCGAGAGAGCTGTGACCGATCGGTTCTCCCCGATGTAACGGGCCATCTGAAGGATGTCGAGTCTTCTGTCCTCTGGAAGGAAAGCCTTCGCGGAAGAGGTGTCCAGAAGAGTCCCTATGAAAAGAGCCTCTGGGAGGGTTGCAGTTGTGACTTCTTCAGATTCAGCAGAACTCCACGGACGTGAAAGGCGAGAGCCATTTGAATGGCTTCCAGAGTCCCTTAGCTGGAAGGGGCTGCTAGGAGCCAATGGCCAGGTAGAAACACTGCAGTCCGAGCTTCCTGAGATCGCTCACGAACTGCACAACACTTTGTAAAAACACGGCGCCGAGGATAGCCCAAAGGCAGTACTCTGAACTGATAATGCTGACCCAGAGCTACAAACCTCAGGAATTTGCGATGGGTCGGGTGGATGAGGATATGCTGGTGGCGTCCTGCATATCAGGGAGGCCAGCCAGTCATGCTGATGCAGCAAGGTAACAGGGTACCTAGGAAATCATTTTGAATTTCTCCTTGGGAGGAATTTGTTTAACTTTCTGAGGTCTAGAATGGGGCGCATCCCCCCAGATTTCTTTGGAACCAGAAAGTAATGGGAGTAGAACCCTGTGTTTCGCTGATGCGGGGGCACCAGTTCTATTGCCCTGTTGTTTAGAAGGCCCTGGATCTCGGCGGTGAGGAGGTCTGACTGAGAGGTCGACAACCTGGGTTGTCGTTTGGGAGGACAATTCGGGGGGGTTTCCAAGAAATTGAGAGAATAGCCCTCGCGAATTATCCGAAGGACCCATCTGTCTGAGGTTATGGACTTCCACTGGTTGTAGAAGTACATCAGACGACCTCCCACAGGAGGAGAAAGTTCCATTCGGGCAGTGTGGATGGAACTTGGGCCGGCAAGTCATAAGGTAGCACTGGGGGCTTTAGGCCCCTGCGCTTTCTGCTGCATCTTCTTTTGAGGTTGGGCAGCTTGGCTTTTATGGAAGCTTCCTCTGCCTCTGCCTCGAAAGGACTGACGACTATGAAACTGACGTTTACCTACATGCCCCCAAGAGGGGGTAGGCGGAGGTCTAGCCAACTTAATGGCCGACCTAGTCTTCTGAGTGGCCTCTAGGGCTTGCTCTACCTGAGGACCGAAAAGATACGCGCCATCAAAGGGCAACACCATTACCTGCTGCTGAGAATCATTCGTAAAGCCGGAAGTAGGCAGCCAGGAATGGCGTCGAGTACAAATACCTGCGGCTGCTGAACGAGAAGCAGTGTCAAAAGCGTCCATGGTGGCTTTGACCTGTTGGTTATTGGACTCTATACCTCTGATAACGGTTAGAAGAAGCTCTGACTTGGAGTCGGAATCTGGAAGAGCTTCAACCATTCCTTTCATAGAGTGCCACAGGATATACTCATACTGAGAAAAATAGCCTTGATAGCTGGCAATATGCATACTTAAAGTGGAGGCAGCAAAGACTCTCTTACCTAATGTATCAATTTTACGAGACTCTTTGTTAATAAGTCGAGCTGTAGTAACGAGGAAGAACGACCTTGTCATTCTCTGCCAGGACTACAATAGGATCCGCAAAGGCTTGGGATGCCAAAATGGGACGATCCTTGGGAGCTGAATATTTCTTATCAATGGATTTAGCCACTGAGGGAATAAGAGCAGGATTATTCCATACCATTTGAGACAGTGTCTCGAAGGAAGGTTGAATCGGAGGAGTCAAATCCGTAGGGATCTCCGAAGCATGAAGATACTGGAGTCTTAATATTTTCCCAGGATCGATGTCTGTAGTCTGGAGAGAAAGAGTGGATCTCAGGTTCTTCAACAGAGACTTAAAGGATAGGTCCTCGACCACAGGCTCTGTTGCAGTGAAAGATCCCGTTTCCTCCACTTCATCACCCAACCAAAGGTCTGGGTCGGGCTCAACATCATCTCCTGATAGTCCAGGAAGGACTGTTTGGACAGGAAAGGAGTGAAAAATAGGAGAGGAGGAAAGAGCAGATAGAAAGGGAGAGTCCCGAGGCCCCAATGGAGGAGGCAAAGGGAGTCAAAAGCGGTGCCGTGGGTGCACGGCCGAAGAAACCTGGGCACCACAAGCAGCACCACGCATGCCTCGGGGCGAGCGCTGCAGCGCCAGCTGCACCATGAAGACACATGGCGCGCAGGAGGTGCCGCGAGACCAGCTGGAGGAGCCGCAGACGGTGCCGCAAGACCCAGAGGCACCGCAGAGGCGCTGCAAGGCTCCTGCGGCGCTGAAAACAGCGCCGACAAGAGCAGCGACCCACAGGAGGTGCCAAGGACACCCCTGGAACCTGGAAAGCAAGAGAAGGGAAAAAAACAGGAGATAAGGGCATCGGTGTGGCCCCCTGCACTGCAGCCATGTGAGGGGGGGAACACCTAAGCACGGAGTCACTGGCACCGAAGGAGGCGCCGCGCGACTAGGAAGGTCCAACCACCCTACCTGATCGCCCGACGAGCCCGAAGCCTCCGGGGCAACCGAGCCAGACAGAACCAACCTCCGAGCCCATCGCTCCATAAGAGCGGCCCACTGATGAAACTGCTCATCTGGAGCCCTACCTATAGGCGGGGTGGGGCTCCGATATCGAAGACGGCGGAAACCGGAAGTTGGCGACTCCGAAGGAGGAGACCGGCAACTAGCGATGATAACTGACCGTCGACGCGCAGACGTATCAGAGGGCGACCTCGAGTGATGCCCTTCTCTTTTTGACCTGTGGGCGAAAGAGCTCGAGTGAGCAATTGCGAGAATGCGACCGCTTATTTTATGCCGTGGGGACCGCCCATCCCCCCGCGCATCGGACTGACCATTGTCGGAACCCCGCTGAGGAGAAGGGGGCTGACCGGACCCAGCCCGACTGACTGAACAGCTTTCATACAAAGTCTCCCTACCGTCACCTGACCTGCTCATGGTCGACTCCGTCCAGTAGGCCGAGACTTCTTTACTATAAGTAAAATTTTAAAATATAATGAAATTAAGTGATACTACTATCGAGATAATATTACAAAAATAAACTGAAAACTATGCGCTAGTTTGAAGTTTGACTCCTCAATGACGACGTTGTCACTGAAGCGCTTTTCGGCCAGGCGGGGAAAAAAGGAACTGAGGCAGTTGGAGGGTCGTCACCGAGATGGTCATTACCGCGCGAGCCACCGCTCATGGCGCCATGCCTCGCGGCGCCATCTCTCGCGCTGACCCTCCAGCAAAAAGTTTGCTCCCGATGGGTCCTAGTGCCTCTGGCGCAGATCCCACTAGTGTGAATGAGTGGTGGAGACTTATGTCCAGGAAGATCTTCCCTTCCCAACTGAGAACTAAGGCATCCAGGGGGACTGAGCCCAACACTGGGGGCCTGCAGCAGAAAAGGGGAAGTTGGTGATTGTCTGGGGCTGCAAAAAGATCTATCTGTGGGGTGCCCCATCTGGAGAATATCACCTCCAAGACCAGGGGATCCAGTGACCATTCGTGATGGCCCTGAGATATCCTGCTGAGAGCATCTGCTAGGACATTGTCCTTGCCTGGGAGGTGAACTGCTGTGAGGGAGGTGTTCAGGGAATAAGCCAGAGACCACAATTTCATTGCTTCTGTGTGCAAGGCCATAGACTGAGTGCCCCCTTGTTTGTTGATGTACCACATTGTGGTGGTATTGTCTGTTCTGACCTGGATAACTTTGTTCTGAACAGATTTGGAAAAAGCTTGAAATGCTAGAAATACTGCTCTGAGTTCCAATAGATTGATGTGAAGCAGAGATTCCTGAAGGGACCACAACCCCTGGGTAATCAGGTCGCCCAAGTGAGCTCCCCACCCCAAGAGGTAGGTATCTGTAATAAGGATTAAGAAGTGGGACTGAGTGACAAAGGGAACTCCCTGCCTTAGATTGTTCTGATCCTGCCACCACTGTAAGGCCTGGATCAGGGTTTGAGTCACTGGGATCAATTTGGTCAGAGGGTCCTTCCTTTGAGACCAAAAGGCTCTCAAATGGAACTGAATGTCTCTCATCTGAAATCTTGCTCCCTGCACCACTGCTGTGGAAGCAGCCATGTGCCCCAGGAGCTGTAGAAAATGCCTTGCTGGTCGAGAGACCTGTAGGGTGAATGAGGAGGCCAGTGAGATAAGGGTTCTTGCCCTGTCCAGGGGAAGGAAAGCTCTGGCCTTTTCTGTGTCTAGCTCTGCGCCTATGAAGGTGAGGAGCTGAACAGGCTCTAGAACTGACTTTGAAAGATTCAGAAGGAAGCCCAAAGAGGTGAGCAGTTGCTGAGTTATCTGTAGGTGTAACTTGACTTGGTCTGGGGACTGGCCTACTATGAGCCAGTCGCCCAGCTATGGGAAGATGGCAATCCTTTGCCTTCTTAGAGAAGCAACTACTACTGCCACGCATTTTGTGAATAACCTTGGAGCAGAAGTTAGACCGAAGGGCATTGCTCTGAACTGGTAATGGCCTGAGGGCAGCTCGAGCCTGAGGTACTTTCGATGGGAGCTTCTGATGAGAATATGGAAGTAGGCATCCTTGAGGTCCAGGGACACTAGCCAGTCCCCTGGCCTTAGAGAGGGTAGAATAATTCCCAGAGTCACCATTTTGAATTTTGGTTTTAAAAAGGTGCTTGTTTAAGTATCTGAGATCCAGGATGGGCTGCCATTCTCCTGTCTTTTTGGGGGCAATTAAGTACCTGGAGTACAACTCTTTGCCCTGGTGTAGGGGTGGAACCCTTTCCACAGCTCTGAGAGCCAGGAGGGAAGAGACCTCTGCCTCTAGGGCAAGTGTCTCTGAGGGATTTGCAGGTGGAAAGGATCTGACTCTCAGCTTTGGAAATTTTTTTGAAGCTGAGAACCAATCCCTGTCTTACTACTTGCAGGACCCACTTGTCTGATGTTAGAGACTCCCAGTCCTGGACAAAGTAAGCCAGCCTGCCCCCTACAGGTAGTGGAGAATCAGCCCTGGCCAACCCATCAGGGTGCCTGTTTGGCAGGGGGTTTTGGCTGAGGTGTGGAAGCAGGTCTGCTTGTGCCTTCTGCCTCTCCCTCTAAAGAACCCCTCTGAACATAGGCTGAAGGGAGGCCTGGCCTTGTAGAAAAGCCTATGAAAGGCCTGCCCCTGCCCCTGGGGTGCTGCCTCTGAGGAGTGGCCTGCCTTTCCTTGGCCTGTGCACTCCTGTAAGTGGTCCTATATTCGTCCATTTTCTTCATGTAATTCTCTGTCTGCTCCCCAAACAGAGAATTACCCACAACAGGAAAATCCATGGCCTCAGTCTGGGTATCCTGTGACAGGGTAGTACATCTGAGCCAAGCCATTCTACGAAGTGCCACAGATGTAGCCATGACTCTAGATGACACATCATTGGAGTCCACTGCAGCATGGAATTGCACCTTGGATGCCTCAATACCATCAGTAGCCACCTACTCCAGCTCCTTGGCAAGCTGGCCAGGGACCTGTTTTGCTAAAGCCATGACAGTGTCCCATCTGGATTTCTGATACCTAGCAATATAGGCCATATAGTTGGCCTGTCTGAGTCTCAAGGATGCTGCCATGTACTGTTTCTTTGCCATGGCATCAATCCTCCTGGAGTCCTTTTCAGGGGGGTGTGAAGCCAAGAAAATATTTGCCTTATCACAGGCTGCAGCCTGCACTACCCCAACATGGCTGCATTGTTGTGTAAGGAACTCCGTATCTGAGCTTGACAATGTATACCTTTTGTCCATTCTCTTATCCACAGGAGGTATAGTATTAGGAGTCTTTAAAATCTTAAATGTCTGTTTCCCAAAAGATTTGTGTAAGGGAATAGACAGCCTCCTAGACTCTGGGATATGCATCATTTCCACATAGTCAGGCTCCTCCTGGTCATCTACAGCTTCTTCCATAGGAAGCTGGAGGGTTTCAGCCACTTTTTTATAAAACGTGAAATGGGAGAGGGACTCAGAAAGCCTAGGAGGAGACACTCCTGAAGGTCTGTCTGGGGAGATGTCCGGGTCAATGGGCACATCCAGACTTTGAAAACCACATTCACTTTCCTTGTACTCCTCTTCCTCCTCCTCCTCCGGTTCATAATATTCCTCTACATCATAATCTTGAACCGGTGGAACCGGCCGAACCGAGCACCTCCCTGATGGTGCGTTCGGTCGGACTGAGAAAGCGATTGCACAATTTTATCGCTGGCTATTTCTTTAGCGGTTGGAGAGGAAGTTTTGGCTCCACACCAGCTGATTTTTCCTTTCTAGTTTTCTTAGCCGGAACCAACTCCTCAGAATCGGCTCTCCTTTTGCCCGAAGAAGTCTCGCCCTGGTCAGAGGGCACTCCTTCTGGTTCGGTTTGAACTGAACCGGGCTGGCCATCCGGGTTCAGCGGACTTTTTGGCCTCCCTTTCCCTGAGCCTTCCAACTCTCTTTTCTAGGGTAACTGCAGGAAAATTTTTACAAATCTGGCAGTCTGCATTGAGGTGGTCAAACCCCAGACAATAAACACAGGTGGTGTGGGGGTAGGCCATAGCAAAGACTTCCCCACACACACTACAGTGTTGAAACCCAGTGGGCCCGGTTTTTCTTTCGGGTTTCTCAGACACTGTGCCAGTCCTAACCAAACTTACCCTTTTAATGGCAATCCACCAGGTATGACTCTCTTATCGGTTCCTGACCGTGTCACGGGTCGTGGAAAAAAACGTAATAAAATCTGTTTTTTTTAGAACCAATAAGAACCAGTAACCACACACTAAAAGCACAAATAAAGATTTTTTTAACAGCTTGATCGGTTCAAACCTAACCGATGAACCGTTTACAAGTTCCACGCAGAACAGAAATTAATATAAACCTATCTAGTACTCACAAATACCACAGACAGAGACTGAACCGACAGGTTACGGTTTAAATTCGGTCAAAAACCGAGAAAAGCGGTACTTTAACTGACAAATTGAACCGAGCAGAGGGAGAAATCTCCGGAGCGACTGTTCAATGAGGCGGAGTAAAGAATCTGACGGTTTGAGTTCAAACAGCAACAGACAGAGTCGCAACCGAGCTCGAGCTCAGCGTTCCATGCCTGGCATGGAAAGTTAACTCTTTCATCTCTGGGGCAGTTCGAAGGTTGGGACTCACTGCTATTGTCAGAATACAGCAAGACTTCATGTTGTTTGAACTTCATTGCTTCTGTGCACAAACCGTAGACTGAGTGCCTCCTTGCTTGTTGATGTACCACATTGTGGTGGTATTATCTGTTCTGATCTGAATAACTTTGTTCTGAACAGACTTGGAAAAAGCTTGAAGTGCTAGAAATACTGCTCTGAGTTCCAACAGATTGATGTGAAGCAGAGATTCCTGAGGGGACCACAACCCTTGGGTGGTCAGGTCACCCAAGTGGGCCCCCTTCCCCAAGAGGGAGGCATCTGTAGTAAGGATTACAGAGTGAGACTGAGTGACAAAGGGAACTCCTTGCCTTAGATTGTTCTGATCCTGCCACCACTGCAAGGCCTGGATCAGGGTTCGAGTCACTGGGATCAATTTGGTCACAGGGTCCTTTTTCTGAGACCAAAAGGCTCTCAAATGGAACTGAATGTCCCTCATCTGAAAACTTCCTCCCTGCACCACTGCTGTAGAAGCAGCCATGTGCCCCAGAAGCTGCAGAAAATGCCTTGCTTGTCAAGATACCTGTAGGGTGAATAAGGATGCTAGTGTGATAAGGGTCCTTGCTCTGTCCAGGGGAAGGAAGGCTCTGGCCTTTTCTGTATCTAGCGCTGCACCTATGAAGGTGAGTAGCTGAACAGGCTCTAGAACTGACTTTGAAAGATTCAGAAGGAAACCCAGAGAGGAGAGCAGATGCTGAGTTATCTGTAGGTGTAACTTGACTTGGTCTGGGGACTGGTCTACTATGAGCCAGTTGTCCAGGTATGGGAAGATGGCAATCTTTTGCCTTCTTAGAGAAGCAACTACTACTGCCAGGCATTTTGTGAACACACTTGGAGCAGAGGTTAGACCGAAGGGCATTGCTCTGAACTGGTAATGGCCTGAGGGCAGCTTGAAATGAAAATTACGTACCTACCATAATTCTGATCTTTCTGTGTATCTTCACCATTCATCACAGATGAGTACTGGCTGGAGATCAGGACCCCGTGGGAGCTTTTTTTTTTTTTTTAAAAGGGTAGGTGGAGCCGACACAGCATCGGCGCTGCCCCTGAGGATGACGTACTGCGTGGCGCTCGAGGGTTGGCCGTTAGGCTGTGTCGACTCCACCTGCCTACCAGTTCTGAGTCACTGGAGAGGTAAGAGGAAGGGATGGAGGGTGGGAAAAGAGAGTCCAAGGGACAGAAAAAGGAAAGGATAACTGAACTAAAAGGAGAAATAATGGCTGAGAGGACAGCAAAGAAGAGATGAGACTTAGGGGATTGGGTAGGGGCCCCAATCTCTGGAAGTGAAAGAAGGGAGGGTAGGGGGGAGAGAATTTAGGAGAGAGTGAGAGGTATCAAGGTATCCGAGACCCTTGTCCATCACCAGATTGTATAGGAACTGCAAGGAGTAGCAAAGCTTTGTGCCAGAATTCAAGGCACAGAATAACTGGCAAATACCCCAGAAGCAGAGTCAGCTATTCTGGAAGAAGGACAGGATACAGGGATTTAGTACTCTCTCAGGAAAAATGTTTGGTGAAAAAAGGGGTTTTTAGACAGTTGGATGGAAACCAGAAAGAGAACAGGAGGAGGGCAACCACCAACTCCTACCCCATCGGGGTGGAGACATGTAGTAGAGAAGGAGTGCCGCTCAAGCTGTACCCTTTAAAGGAGAGTACCTCCCTGTGTGTCCCTACTTTACCCCGCTCCTAAGAGGAGAGGGGGAGCCACAGAGGGAGGGGGACCCAGAGACTGAGGCCCCAGGAGGATGGTGGGTGGGGTTGTGATGAATGGTGAAGATACACAGAAAGATCAGAATTACGGTAGGTACGTAATTTCCATATCTTATCTGTGTCAATCTTCACCATTCATCACAGATGGGTGAGTACCAAGCCCCCCCATAGGGAGTTGTTTCTACTACCCCTAAGGGACAGAGTCCCTTAGCCCTCAGTGGGTGACACACTAAGAGGGAACCTTCATGGCCTGTGGAGGCCCAAGAGTTGGGGGAGAGGGACGGGTCCCCGGAGGAAGGAAGCTGCTCCGACAAGTGCCGTCTTGCTCTCTGAGGGAGAAAAGGTAGAGTTCCCTGGTGAGTGAGACCAATCACCCTCCCCTTGGGCCAAGGGTGACAACCGGGAAGGCGTAGCAACGCCGATCTCCTAGTGCAGATCGCTGTCCCTACGACCCTGGTAGCTACTCGTTGGCATCGTAAGATGCCCTCGCTGGTGCCTTGCTAGCTCCAGGCCACGCAGAGAGCACAATGGATTGTCTGGTTTGCTCCGAGTCAGGCAAAGAAGCTGGGACCTGACCTAGCCTGGACCACAAGAACCTGTTGTAGGCTGCATAGTGGGCCTGGTGAGCAGAGAAATGAAAGAGCAACCATGCGGAGTAAGGTCCTCCTCCCCCAAAAATCAAAATCCGAGGAGTCTTGATCTGGGGGCCAGTCACGGTGGAGGGCATGAAGCCCATCAGGAGTGTCCAGATGCATCAAGCCAGACTGCGGATGAGGCATAGAACCTGGAGACTCCGAGGGAGTGCAATACCTCTGGCTGAGGTCCCTAGGGGCAGGAACTCCAGAGAAGGGCCTCTGCCAGAAATGCAAGGATGCCTCCCGAAAGGTAGCAGGCCAGGGTGGCACCACAAGGGTGGTCTCACCAAAATCACCTAGAAAGGCATGCGCCACATGCTCAGGATTGCTAACAGTAGAGGGTGAAAGGTGCAAGTGCTCCAACATCCTCACGAGGAAGCGCTGATACTCTGAGAGATCAGCAGCTGGAGAGATGTGGACAGAAGGTTCCTCTCTCCCAGAAGAGGGAGATGAGGAGCTGGAGGTCACCATATGTTCTGAGGGTGGCTGCACGGGAGGAGGTTGAAAAACCTGGCTGTCCATAGCCCTAACGTAGGCAGGGAACCGGGCAGCCACCGCTCTGAACTGCTCCCAGGTGAGAGGGCCGCTAGGACCAAGAATGCCTGGGAGCACAGGAGAATGTGGCAGAGGGATGGGGCAGAGCTGAGAAAAGAAGTCGTCTGACCTCTGCCAGGGCTAGGGAGTGGACCATGAGCACCCCGAGGAGGGTTCCCCCGAAGACTCCACAGCCAACAGCTGTACAACCACATTGGTACTGCCTTGGCTGCGCCCAGAAGAATCCCCCCAGTGAGGCAACCGGGGCTGTAAAAGTCCAGAAGGACGGTCCCCTGCCTCAAAAGAATGGGACTCCCTCAAGGAACCCAAGTGGGAAGGGTGGAAATCCGCACTTCAGCTCCATCCAGGGCCTGAGTGGACCCCAGAAAAAAAGCCAGCGTGCCGACCCCACACCCCTCGACCCCTCATAGTCTGAGAGAGTCCTCCTCCTCCTCGAGAGGGCCAGCCTAGGTAGCTGGCATCTCTGGGCAGCCCCCGAAGGGGAGACCCAGGGAACAGTATCCTCCCCTCCTGTAGGTTTCTCGATAAGCCCCAAAGTTGGGTGATCAAGACACACCACTGGAGGGGGTACCACCACCGAGGGGTCGATGAAACCCCCAAGGCCAGGTTGCAGAGCAATGGTGGCTCACAGCACTGCCTGCTGGTCAGCACCACTGACCCAGTCTCGGGGCCACCTGACTCTCCTCAGTAGGGGCTGGCCCGACTCATCGATGAGACCACAGGAGTGCCCTCCTCCATGCAGTCAACCCCAGAGTGTGGACTGCTCCCGGAGCTCGACTCCGACCAAGAGGTAGAGTCCGAAGCTCTGAGCCAAACAGTAGGAGGGCGGGCAGAACCAACCTTGCCAGTGGGCCCGGCAGCCAGAGTTGTGGTCAAGACGGCACCCATGCCCTCCGCAACCCCACGAGCGGGACCTGCAGGAGGCACCAGGGCAGCTCGAGCCAAAGGTCCAGAGCCAGGGCCAGATGCAGCGCCGTCCAGTCCACCAGCATCGGGGGCGGTACCAGGCACAGGGACGGCACCGACAGCAGCCCCAGCAGCAACCTTGGCACCGACGACACCGCCAGGCCCCACGGCGCCGCGAGAGCAGCACTAGGACCAAAGCGGCGCTGACGACGGCCCCAAGGCAGACCTGGCACTGAATATGGCACTGACTGGGTTTCGCTGGCGCCGCCGAACGGCACTGGAGAGTGGGGATTTGTGCCAAGCACGGCACTGGACAGCTGGAGTCGAAGGCCCTACAGCGCTGAGCTGCGAAGGCAGGTGTCCGAGCTCAACCTCAGTGCCGAGGATGGCACTGAGGCAAGACATGGTGAAGGAGGATGCCAGATCTTGTCCCACAGCACCGAGGACAGTGTCGGCGCCTTGAGCAGTATCGACAGGGCCCACGGCACATGAGCGGCACCGACCGATGGCATCGAGGGGCCGGGCGCCGACCGGGTCTTCCGAGCCGCTGGAGTGACACCAGGGGAGCCTTCACCCCTGAAGGGGCGATTGCCATGGCGGTGCCTCCCGCCCGCTCCCGGGAGGAAGCGGGACGGGTCTCCTGCGTGCGGGAGGAGCCTCGGCAATGGCCAGGCTACAAGTAGCCAAGGCTCCCTCCTCCTCGGTCCGTATAGAACCGGGAGGGGACCCGGAGGAAGGGCCAAGAGAGCGTGGCTTGGCCCGACGAGTGCGAACCCTACCTCCGAAAGTCGGCGGAGCTCGCCCCACTTTCAACGCACGCTGTTCAAGGATCCGGCGGTCCATGGAGAAGCAGGCATTGCACAAGTCCATGTCGTGAAGTGGGCCAAGACACAAGACACCGGTCGTGTTGGTCGGTGACGGAAAACCTTCGGCCGCACGGGCACCGACGCATGGGGGGCCGACCCGTCTTTGAAGACTTTTTGCCCTCCAACCGAGACATGACCTACGGAGAAAAACCACCACAAACAGACTTGACGTCACAGAATTTCAAATAAAAGGAAAGATCTTACGGCGGACGTTGAGTGGAGGCAGAACCCAGAACCGTAGACGACTGACGGACTGAACGTCGATTTCAAACAGGCTGAAGGCCTAAAACTGGAGACAAGCTTCCTGACGAGGCTACCCTCGACGGGCGTGGAGATGAAGAATTGGTAGGCGGCATGGAGCGACAGCCCACGGCTAACCTCGAGCCACGCAGTACGCTGGCCTCGAGGGCGGCGCTAATGCTGTGTCGGCTCCGCCTACCCTTTAAAAAAAAAAAAAGCTCCTGCGGGGTCCTGATCTCTGGCCAGTACCCATCTGTGATGAATGGTGAAGATTGACACAGATAAGATCCTGAGGTACTTTCAATGGGAACTTCTGATGAGAATATGGAAATAGGCATCCTTGAGGTCCAGGGAAACTAGCCAGTCCTCTGGCCTTAGAGAGGGCAGAATTATTCCCAGAGTCACCATTTTGAATTTTGGCTTTAAAAGGTGTTTGTTTAAGTATCTGAGATCCAGGATGGGCTGCCATTCTCCTGTGTTTTTTTGGGGTAAGGAAGTACCTGGAGTACAATCCTTTGCCCTGGTGTAGGGGTGGGATCCTTTCCACAGCTCTAAGACCCAGGAGGAAAGAGACATCTGCCTCTAGGGCAAGTGCCTCTGAGGGATTTGCAGGTGGAAAGGATCTGGTTCTCAGCTCTGGAAATTTTTTGAAGCTGAGAACCAGTCCCTGGCTTACTACTTCCAGGACCCACTTGTCTGATGTTAGAGACTTCCAGTCCTGGACAAAGTAAGCCAGCCTGCCCCCTACAGGTAGTGGAGAATCGGCCCTGGCAAACCAATCAGGGTGCCTGTTTGGCACGGGGTTTTGGCTGAGGGGTGGAAGCAGGTCTGCTTGTACCCCTTCTGCCTCTCCCCTCTAAAGAACCCCCTCTGAGCATAGGCAGAAGAGGAGGCCTGGGCTTGGTAGAAAGGCCTATGAAAAGGCCTGCCCCTGCCCTTGGGATGCTGCCTCTGAGGAGTGGCCTGCCTTTCCTTGGCCTGGGCACTCCTATAGGTGGTCCTATATTTGTCCATTTTCTTCATGTAATTCTCTGTTTGCTCCCCAAACAGTGAATTACCCACAACAGAAAAATCCGTGGCCTTAGTCTGGGTATCCTGTGACAGGCTAGTACATCTGAGCCAACCCATTCTACAAAGTGCCACAGATGTAGCCATGACTCTAGATGACACATCATTGGAGTCCACTGCAGCATGGAATTGCACCTCGGATGCCTCAATACCACCAGCAACCACCTGCTCCAGCTCCTTGGCAAGCTGGCTAGGACCTGTTTTGCTAAAGCCATGACGGTGTCCCATCTGGATTTCTGATACCTAGCAGTATAGGCCATATAGTTGGCCTGTTCTGAGTCCCAAGGATGCTGCCATGTACTGTTTCTTTGCCATGGCATCAATCCTCCTGGAGTCCTTGTCTGGGGGGTGTGAAGCCAAGGGAATATTTGCCTTGTCACAGGCTGCAGCCTGCACTACCCCAACATGGCTGCATTGTTGTGTAAGGAACTCTGTATCTGAGCTTGACAATGTATATCTCTTGTCCATTCTTTTATCCACAGGAGGTATAGTATTAGGAGTCTTTAAAATCTTAAATGTCTGTTTCCCAAAGGATTTGTGTAAGGGAATAGACAGCCTCCTAGACTCTGGGATATCCATCATTTCCACATAGTCAGGCTCCTCCTGATCATCCACAGCTTCTTCCATAGGAAGCTGAAGGGTTTCAGCCACTTTTTTATTAAACATGAAATGGGAGGGGGACTCAGAAAGCCTAGGAGGAGACACTCCTGAAGGTCTGTCTGGGGAGATGTCCGGGTCAATGGGCACATCGAGACTTTCAAAACCACATTCACTTTCCTCATACTTACCGAACCGATGAACCGTTTACAAGTTCCACACAGAATAGAAAATAATATAAACCTATCTAGTACTCACAAATACCACAGAGACTGAACCGACAGGTTACAGTTTAAATTCGGTCAAAAACCGAGAAAAGCGGTACTTTAACCGACAAATTGAACCGAGTAGAAGGAGAAATCTCCGGAGCGACTGTTCAGTGAGGCGGAGTAAAGAATCTGATGGTTTGAGTTCAAACAGCAACAGACAGAGTCTCAATTGAACTCGAGCTCAGCGTTCCATACCTGGCATGGAAAGTTAACTCTTTCATCTCCGGGGCAGTTCGAAGGTTGGGACTCATTGCTACTGTCAGAATACAGCAAGACTTCATGTTGTTTGAAAGAGGGGGGTTACAGTGTCCCAGAGGGCTGTGCCCAGGTTAGCTTGACCACTACCAACCCAGACCTCCGGTGAAGTCACCCGGTTCAGAACTCAGGCCCCTTAACCTGCTTCTAGCCAAGCAGGCAGGGGTAGTAGCCCTTGGGATAGCACCACCTAGTGGTTACATAATGGATGCTCACCATTGGGATTTTGTGCTTTCTAGTGGCCAAAAATTAAGAATTATTGTTAAAGATTAATGGCTACCCTAGTAGAAATGGCTGTACACCAGTTGGTGGGGTGGTGTACTGGGCAGGAGATCGACCCACAAAATGCTCTACTTATACTGGATATTCCCCTGGGTACCAGTAAAGACACTGTAGAGGAAGCACCCTCCAAAGATGAATGTTTAAAAAACCCTGTGGTGGCGGGTCGACAGGCTGATTTGATCGCCCAAACTTTCACAGGCTTGGTAGAGGTAGTGACCTCGTGGACAGCTCTAAAGTGCCACAGACTATTGCCCCAGAAGGGGTTCCAGCTGCCTGGAGAGGGATAACAAAAGACAGTAAAGACCTTGGGGAGGATGAGCTCCCACCATTAACTGAGACTTTTGAGGAGAAATTTGCTAAGTTGTTGCTGGAGGAAAGGAAAACTGTAGAGAACTTTAAAAAACTATTCTTGCCAACTCGGGGTGTTCCTTCCCCAACATCCCCTCCCACTCCAGCACCTGTTACTGCCCCGCCTTCTGTGCTCATGCCAATGCTGTCCCCTATATCTGTACCTGCCATTAGTCACGACTCCTACCGAAGGCTGAGAATCTTCTTGGCCACCCTTCCCACTCCCCAGGAGGAGGATGACTGGGAAACCAGGATAGACTATGTTGCTCCTCTAGTACTTGAATGGCAATGCTCAGAAGCAGAGAAATGAAAGAAGCTGAGTGAGACCTCTGAGGTCCTGCCCTGGCTACCATCCATGCCAAGTGGGCCAATAACCCCGGAGCAACTGCACAGGACTATCTTGATGCATTGGAGAATGTGTACGAGAGCCTGGATTCAGATGAGTATCTGAGGTGGAGAGTAAGAAACGCTCAGCAGTACCCAGGGGAGCCACTGTCTGGGTATGTACCTCGGCTTGAAAAGCTGCCACAAGAGTGCCTCAGAAAGGGTAGTTTGCCATCAAATGAATTAGATCCAACTAGGCTGGACCGGATCTTTAAGTCTGCTCCATTTTCAGAATTGTTACTGCTTCAGTTGCGCCTTGCCACCCAAATGGAATTGCCCCCCTCCTATGATGAGCTAATGAAAGAAATTCGGAGGGGGTTGAGCAAAGGCGACCCTGTGGGGAAATTGCACCCATATCTGCTGCTGCTATGCAAGTGACTGACAGTGATCAGCCAAGTGAAGCTCAGGGGCAAAAGTTGACACTTAATGAGCACTCTGAGAATGCAAAGGACTTCTCGCCCTGGGCCCAGCTTTGGAAAGATGAGCTACTAAAGGAAGTCCAAGAGTTGAAAATGGGTGCCTCTGCAAGGGTTTCCCACATGGAACAAGATTCTGGACCCTTTCAGGATGTGACTGCCATGGGGATGGGTTGCACCCTCAGGCATCTGCTACTGGGGGTGGCTCAAGACTGAGATCACGAACTGACTGCCACTCTAAAGGAACTTTTAAGACACATTGCATCACTCTCACTGCTGCAAGCAGATACAAGCCCAGTCTCTTACTACTGCTTCAGTTCCTCATACGATGTTCTCTCCCAGGATGACCCAGGAGTCTATAATTTGTCACAACTGTGGAAAGGATGGCCATGTGAAAGGAGAATGTTGGTCTCAGAAGGACTTAGAGTAGTAAACAGACTCCAAGGGGAGCTCCGAAAAGCAAATCAATGGCCAAGGGGTGCCTGAAATGACCGCAGTGAGGGTTCGAGAAACCCTAACTCAAATTTCTGAGTGGCTAAATCATCTTTTCCAGGCCTCTGCTACTGCCTCTTCAGACTGGTCCAAAATAGTGGGACCTTCAATGGAGACTACGGTGACTGAATGGTATTCATACTTGGGCTGTGCTTGACAGTGGATAGCAAGTGAACATTGTATTCCAGGACTGGTATGACAAACACTTATCTGATGTGCCTTTGCAATCCCTGGAAGGTCTACATGTGTGGGGCCTGAGTGACAAGTCCTATCCCTACCTGAGGTATGTCCGCCTCTGTTGTCTTTTCCTGCAACTGTAACTGGTGTAGAGGAGTGAGTAGAGACATTAGCCTAGTATGTCCCCCACGGACTGTGTGATGGGGTCCCTGTTAACGAGGACAAATGCCCATATGTTCGGGAGACTGGTGCAACTCTGTCATGAGAAACAAGGGCGACGGACTGGGAGGGCCCTGAGAATTCTGGCTCTGATCAAGAGGGCCTATGATTTGCAGCAAAAACCTGAGGAAGTAGACCAGGATGAACTGGTGGGGATCGTATGGAAGAAGGATCCCGACTCAATGGTACTGGCCCCTAACACCCAGTGTACCATTCAAGGAGAGGTCCGCCTCTGGAAAGATGTCAAGAACAAAATACTGATGTTGGATGTGCCAGGTGATGGAAAATTGGCAGAAGGATTATTGGTCAAGCCCAGCATAATGCCTGCTCGTGCCCATGCCTATGCATGACGAGTGATGGTCCATATTCACAATGTGTCAGATCAGGAGATCCGGGTGAACAGAGGGTGCACCCTAGCTATGGTACACTGCACAGACACTGCAGTATTGCCTAGCAACAAGCACCCTGATGAGAAGGAGAGAGTGACCCCAGACTTGTTTGACTTTGGTGACTCCCCATTGCCAGCTGAATGGAAGGCTAGAATTAGCAAGAGACTTGCCCAGAGAGACCAAGTGTTTTCATTGAAGGAATGGGATGTGGGGTGTGTCCAGGGTGCAGAGCATCACATACGCCTGCACAATGAATGGCCATTTCGAGAGAGGTCCCGACACCTAGCCCCAGCATAGATGATGTGAGAAGACACCTGCAGGAAATGCTCGCTGCTGGCATCATACAAGAATAAAGGAGCCCATACACCTCTCCCATTATGGTTGTGGGTAAGAATGGGTCTGTGAGGATATGTGTTGATTATCGAACCCTGAACCAGCGGACCAACCCAGACCAATACACTATGCCTTGAATGCAAGATGCCCTGGACTGCTTGAATGGGAGCAAATGGTTCTCGGTGTTGGATCTTCGCAGCGGATACTACCAGATCGCAATGGCCCCGGAAGACCGTGAGAAAAATGGAAATTACGTACCTACTGTAATTCTTGATCTTCTTGGACGAAGTCTCCACCACTCATTCACACTGATGGGATCTACGCCAGAGGCGCTAGGACCCAGCGAGAGCAATCTTTTTGCAAGAGGGCTGGCACCAGAGATGGAGCCGCGAGGAAGCAGCACCGTGAGCCCCGGCTCATGCGGTAAAGACTTTCTCGGAGTCGACCCTCCAACCGCCTCAGTACCTTTTTTTCCGAGGAGGTGCAGCGTAACTAACCTAGAAGGACTAAGCTAAAAATGGACATAAGCTAGGCTGAATGACCTGTGCAAGAAGGGTCAACAATGAAGTCTTCACAGCCCAGCCATTGAGGGAGTGAAGACCAAACAGATAAGTGAGCTCATGGAATGGAGGGTGGGCATATGAATGATTGATGGAGACTTCGTCCAAGAAGATCAAGAATTATGGTAGTCGTAATTTCCATATCTTCCTGGACATAATGTTTCCACTACTCATTCACACTGATGGGAGAGTACCGAGCTAATAATCCCCCGAGATGGGTGGCAGGAGAAACTAAGAGCTCACAATTTAGGACAGAAGTCTGTTAAGGATAGTCCTGCTAAACGACAGATGTCATCTGGCATGGACATCCAAAGCATAGTGCTTAACGAAAATATGTACTGAGCTCCATGTAGCTGCATTGCAAATATATGCAAAGAGCATGTTGCAGATTTACATAGAAACATAGACTTTGACGGCAGATAAGGACCACTTGGCCCACCCAGTCTGCCCATTTCCCTACCTATTGGATAAGTTGCAGATTCTAGTTAACCAACAGTCTACTTCCTGCAATCCCCCACTGTAATTGCCTTATGTCTGTCCCATGCATGCTTGAATTCCCCCACTGTTTTAGACCCCACAACCTCTCCAGGAAGGCAGTTCCATGCGTCCACCACTCTCTCTCCATGAAAAAGAATTTCTTCACATTACCCCTGAGCTGTCCCCCCCAACTTTAAATTGTGCCCCCTTCTTCTTACACATCTCTTTTTCTGAAAGATGCTACCTCCTGGACTTTGTTGATTCCTTGAGGTACTTAAAGTTTCTATCATGTCCCCCATCCCTCCTTTCATCAAGGGTATACATATTAAACTCTCTCAGTCTCTCTTCATATGGTTTCTGATGTAGACCCTGCACCATTTTAGTTGCCCTCCTCTGGACTGCTTCCATCCTGTTATGTCCTTGAGTAGATGAGGTCTCCAAAACTGCACGCAGTACACCAGATGGGGTCTCACCAACTGTCTGTAGAGAGGGATAACCACTTCCCCTTTTCTACTTGTGATGTCCCTCCCTATGCATCCCAGTATCCCCCTGGCTCTCCTTACTGACTTCTCACATTGCTTACCCACATTTAGGACATCTGATATGATTACACCCAGATCCCTTTCCATTATTATTGTCGTTAGTACCTCCCCTGCTATTGTGTACTTTTCTCCTGGATTTTTATTTCCCAGGTGCATTACTTTGCACTTCTTTGCATTGAGTCTAAGTTGCCATATGTCTGACCATTCCTCCAACCTTGCCAAGTCCCTTCTCATCCTTTCTACCCCACCTTGTGTATCAACTCTGTTACAGATCTTTGTGTCATCTGCAAAGAGGCATACCTTTCCTTCCAGACCCTCTGCAATGTCACCTATAAAGACGTTAAAGAGGACTGGACCCAGTACTGAGCCCTGAGGTACTCCACTAGTAACCCCCCTTTCTTCAGAATGTGTTCCATTCACTATTACCTTCTGTGTCCTGTTGTGCAGCCAGTTTGCTACCCAGGCTACCACCCTGGGACCCACTCCCAGGCTGGCTAACTTGATTATTAATCTTTTGTGTGGGACTGTGTCAAATGTCTTGCTAAAGTCTAGGTAGACCATATCCACAGCCCCTCCCTGGTCTATTACTTTGGTCACCCAGTCAAAGAAATCAATTAGATTCATCTGACATGACCTTCCTGCTGTGAATCCATGCTGCTTTGGGTCCTGTGCCCTGCTGGCCTCTAGGTACCGAACAATTCTTTCTTTCAGAAGTGATTCCATCATTTTCCCCACCACTGAGGTCAAACTAACAGGTCTGTAGTTCCCTGCTTCTGCCTTGCTCCAACTTTTGTGAAGGGGAATCACATCTGCCCTCCTCCAGTCCTCAGGTACCACCCCATCTTCCCATGATTTGTTAAAAAGTGTGGTTAGTGGTGTCACTAGGTCCTCCCTTAGCTCTTTTATGATTCTAGGGTGAATTCCGTCAGGCCCCATTGCTTTGTCCACCTTGAGTTTTAGGAGTTCTTTCAAGACTCTTTCTTCTGTAAATGGACTGGCATCAACCCCACTACCCAGAGTGCTTCTACTGTTTGGTTTAGACAACTCCTCCTCTTCTTCTTTTGTGAATACTGAGCAAAAGTATTCATTCAGTATCTCTGCCTTTTCACTGTCTCCCTCTGCCCACCTCCCCTCTCTTTTATTAATCTTCACTATCCCTCCCTTAACCTTTCTATGCTCTCTAATGTACCTATAAAAGGTTTTATCCCCCTTCTTAACTGAGTTGGCTATCTTTTCCTCGGTTTGGGCCTTTGCTTTTCTGACTGCCTTCTCCACTTCTTTCTACTTTAATTGATACAGTTCCCTGTCATGCTCCTTCTGTGATTCCTTATACTTTTTGAATGCAGCCTTTTTCTCCTTAACCTTCCCTGACACCTCTTTTGAGAACCATAGTGGTTTTTAATTCCGCTTTGTTTTCTTTATTTGTTTCACACAAAGGCTTGTTGCCTCCATGATGGCAGTTTTGATTTTTCTCCATTGTTCTTCCACCCCTCCTTTCTGGCCATTTGCTAATGCATTCCTCAGGTATTCACCCACCATGCAAAAGTCATCCCTTCTAAAGTCCAGTATCCTTGTCTTTGTATGGATTGTCTCCATGGTTGTGCTTATTGTGAAGCACACTGTGCAGTGGTCACTTGTTTCCAGATGTCTACTGACTTCTAAATTTGTGATCCTCTCTCCATTTGAGAGTATCAGGTCTAATATTGCTCCCTCCCGAGTGGGTTCCACCACTAGCTGTCTAAGGCATGCCCCTGTAGGGCATCGAGGATGACCCTGCTCTTTGATGAGGCTGCAGTCCATGTCACCCAGTTAACATCTGGCATATTCAGGTCCCCCATCAACAGTATCTCCCCTTTTTCAGCCATTTTGAGAATGCCCTCTATCATTTTCTTGTCCATTTCCTCCCTTGAGACGGGGTCTGTATACAACCCCTGTGCGGATTGTGATGCCATTCCCTGTCTCAAGGTGACCCAGAATTTCTCTTGTCCTCCCTTTACTTTTTAGTTCTGTAGCTTTGATCCCTTCCCTTATGTAGAGAGCTACTCCACCTCCTCTTTTACCCTCCTTGTCCCTTCTGTAGATTGTGTACCCTGGTATGTTGACACCCCAGTCATGGTTCTCCGTGTACCATGTTTCTGTGACTGCCACAATATCCAAGTGTTCTTCTTCCATCAGGGCTACTAGCTTTGGAAGCTCATTTCCCAGACTACGGGCATTGGCACTCACTGCCCTCCATTTAATGTTGGCTTTATCCTTTTACCCCATCCCTGCTCTTATTGCCTTGTCCATTTTTCCATTTACCCCATCCTGCCCTCTGTCAAGCTCTGTACCTTAGTGTTTATCCTACTACCTGCCATGATTTCTGCCAGAGATGTCGTGACTGCTCTAGTAGAATGAGACACTCTGCCTTCCAGCTTAACCTGTGCCATAGAATAGCAGTGGTGAAGACATCCCACCAGCCACGCTGAAATGCATCTAATAGTGACAGGTTGACCTAGCCAGGTCTTGCTGAAGGAAACAAACAGTTGTTGAGCCTTGTGAATTTCTTTTGTTCTATCCAGATAGAATCACAGTGCTCTCTTAACATCCAAAGAATGAAGGATACGTTCCCCTTCATTCTGAAAGTTAGCAAAGTAGGTAGGTAGGATTAAAGGTTGGTTTAGATGAAATTCTGAGACAACCTTAGGGAGAAACTTAGGGTGAGTCCTAAGAACTACTTTGTCCTTGTGAAATGCAGTGTACGGGAGGTCTGTGACCACAGCATGTATTTCAGAAACTCTACGGGCCAAAGTAATGGCCACCAGGAAGGCCATTTTCCAAGTGAGGAACTTCAACTCGCAGGTAGCTAGAGGCTCGAAAGGTTTCTGAGTGAGCATATCTAGCACAAGGTTAGTGTCCCAGGCTGTGAATGGATGTCTGATAGGAGGTTTGGTATGCAGAATGTCCCTAAAAAACCTCTTAACTGCAGGTAACTGAGCCAGAGACAAGGAATGTAGAAGTACATGATAAGCTGAAATGGCACAGAGATAAACTTTGACAGTGGAGTACTACAGACCTGAATTTGAGAGGTCTAAAAGGTACTCCAAGCCTTGATTTGGTGGGCAGAAAAAAGGGTTCGAAGAGGATTTTGCACACCAGAGAGAGAAACACTTCCATTTGGCTGTGTAGGTTTTTCTAGTGGCTGGTTTACGCGCAGCCAAGAGAATATCTAAAATCCTACGGGAAGCATTGAACCTATTCACCTCTATCTCTTCAGGAGCCAAGCGTGAAGGTGAACGCCTTCAGATTGGGATGGACCACGGGCTCCTGGGTCAGAAGGTTTGTCTGAAGGGGAAGTGCTTTCAGGGGTGTTGCTGACAAACTGTTGAGCAGCGGGAACTATATCTGTCAAGGCCAGAAGGAAGCAATGAGAATTATTTTGTCTCCCTGAGACTCAAATTTGAGAAGTACCCTCTGAATTAGTGGAAGACGAGAGGCATATGAAAGAGTTTTGTCCACTGCAGCCTGAAAGCATTCTGACAGAAAATGCCAGGTCCTGGATTTGTGGAACAGAAGAGAGGCAATTTTGTGTTGAGTGGGGATGCAAAAAGGTCTAGGTTTGCAGTTCCACACTCTTTGAAGAGTGACTGAGCAACAGTTGAGTTATGATACCACTCGTGAGGATCTGTCTCTGTTCTGCTGAGACAGTCTGCCAGTTCGTTCTGCATGCCTGGCAGGTAGACCACGTGGATTAGAGCCTTGTGCTCCAGGCACCATTCCCACTCTCTCATAGCTTCCCTGCATAACGAGTAAGAGTGTGCACCACCCTGCTTGTTGATGTAATACATCACATCTTTGTTGTCTGTTTGAAGGAGAATGTTCATGTGACAGAGCATGTCCTTCAAGGCCCGGTCTGTATAGAGGATGGCTCTCATTTCCAGGACATTTATGTGAAGCCAGGATTCATCCTGTGTCCACGTACCTTGGGTGTGGAGATTCTGGCAGTGAGCTCCCACTCCATCAGGGACGCCAGCGTGGTAATGGAGATCTGATAATCCAGAGAAGCAAGGGATACCCTTTCAGAAGGTTGTCCTCCTGCGACCACCAGTGAGTGACCTCTTTGGAGGTTCCGTCACCTTGATAGGAAAGGACTGAGGGTGGGTGGTTGGGGACCACTGAGTATTGAGCATCCACTGAGAGGTTCTTACGTGAAGATGCACTAGGGGAACAGTGAACACCAAGGATGCTATGAGACCCAGCATCCGTTGCATCTAGATAGCTCGTACCGAGCTGTTTTCTCCAATGTAAAGAGCCATCTGTAGGATATCGCTCCTTCTGTCTTCTGGGAGAAAAGCTTTCGCACATGAGGTATTGAGAAGAGTTCCTATGAAAAGGAGTTTCTGAGAAGGCTGCAACTGCGATTTGTTGTGATTTAGCAGGACTCCCATGGACGTGAGGAAGTCTGAAGCCTTGGCTACAGCATCCAGAGTTCCCTGTCTGGAGGGACTTGCTAGAAGCCAGTCATCCAGATATGGGAAGACTTGAAGAAAAAATTACTCACCTTAGTAATGTTGCTTCTTCTAATGGAGTCTTGCTGTATTCTGACATATGCAGTGATATCCAATCTTTGAACTGCTCCGGAGAGGAAAGAGTTAACTTTCCATGCAAGACATGGAATGCTAAGCTCAAGCTCGGTTGAGACTCTGTCTGTTGTTGTTTGAACCCAAACCGCCAGATCTTTACGAGCTATACTCACTGGGTGTCCTGTGTGTAAACAGTAAACTCACACTAGCCAACTGGCAACTAAATTTAATAAAGGTTTTTTTTTTGGTTCCAAGGAAAAGACTCAAGTCAGGAAACCCAAAAAAAAAAACACAACACACACCCAAAAATAAAGGGGTGAGAAAAGGGGGGCACCTCTAGGGTGCCAACACTGTTCCTGCCCACCCACATCCCAAAACCCAGGTTCTGAGAGGGGAGGGGGTGGGAGGTCAGAATACAGCAAGACTCCATTAGAAGAAACAACATTACTAAGGTGAGTAATTTTTTCTTCAAACAACATGAAGTCTTGCTGTGTTCTGACATACTACAGACTACAGCACACTCCATGGAGGAGGGACAGAACCTACTTGGAAATAGGCTCTGAAGCACTGCTGTGCCAAACTGAGCATCACCCTAGCCTGGATATCCAGAAAGCAATGCTTGGTGAAAGTATGTACTGTTTCCAGGTGGCTGCTTGACAAATCTCCAAGACAGGAATATCCCTGGCAGCAGCCAGGGAAGCAGCTGTACCTCTGATAAAGTGAGCCCTCAGGCCTGAGGGTGGGATCCTACCCAGTTTTTCATAGCAAAATTGAATGCCAGAGACAATCCACCTGGCAACAGATCTCTTAGCGGCAGGTTTTCCCTTACCAACCTCACCATAAGTGAGGAACAGTTGGAGGTAGTCAAACCTGTGACCCTTGGTGCGCTCTATGTAGTAGCTAAGGGCCCTTTTCACATCTAGGCTGCACAGCCTCCTCTCCCCAGAGGAGGAATGGTCAGTGAAGAAAACAGGAAGAGACATAGACTGGTTAAGGTGGAAATCTGAAACCACCTTAGGCAAAAACTTCCTATTACTCCTGAGGACCACCTTATCTCTATGGAAGAAGATACAATCAGGCTCCACTGACAGGGCCTGTAACTCACTTATGCAGCTGGCAGAAGTAATGGCTACCAAGAACACAGTTTTCCAAGTCAAGTACTTAAGCTCTGCTGAGGACAAAGGCTCAAAAGGGGGTTGTATAAGCTGAGCAATGTAAACATTAAGGTCCCAAGCAGGGGCAGGGTCCCTGAAGGGAGGATTGGTATGCAGCAATCCCTTGAAGAATTTACAGAATACAGGATGAGCTGAAAGGGAAGAGTGCTAGCCTGCTGACAAGAAGGCAGAGACAGCTGCCAGATGCACTCTTAAGTGTAGCTGGTCTGAGTCCCAAGCTACTGACATGAACCATATAGTACAGGACTGTAGGCAACTCAGCAGACTCTGGAGAAATATGCTTCCCAGAGCACCAAATAGTAAACCTTTTCCATTTGGAGTTGTAAGTCTTTTCTGGTGGAAGGCTTTCAAGAAGCCTTTAGAATATCCAGAACACCTTGAGAGAGATGCAAATCAGCAAACTCTATCTCTTCAAGAGCCAGGCCTTGAGATTGAGAGATCTGAGATTCGGATACCAAACCCTCCCCTGAGAACATGTTAACAGGTTGTGATTCCTTGGAAGAGACAGGGGAAGGTGGACTGCTAAGGACAGCAAGAGAGGGTACCAGGGTTGTCTGGCCCAGTCTGGAGCAATCAGGATCACTTTGCAGGGTTGAGACCTGATTTTGACTAGTACCTTGAACAGGAGAGGGAAAGGGGGAAAAGCGTACAGGAACTTCCCTTCCCAATTGAGAACTAGAGCATCCAGGGGGACTGAGCCCAACACTGGGGGTCTGCAGCAAAAAAGAGGAAGTTGGTGATTGTCTGGGGCTGCAAAAAGATCTATCTGTGGAGTGCCCTATCTGGAGAAGATCACCTTCAAAATTAGGGGATCTAGGGACCATTCGCGATGGCCCTGAGATATCCTGCTGAGAGCATCTGCCATGACATTGTCCTTCCCTGGGAGGTGCACTGCTATCAGAGAAGTATTCAGGGAATAAGCCAGAGACCACAACTTCATTGCTTCCGTACACAAGGCCGTAGACTGAGTGCCCCCTTGCTTGTTGATGTACCACATTGTGGTGGTATTGTCTGTCCTGATCTGAACTACTTTGTTCTGAACAGACTTGAAAAAACTTGAAGTGCTAGACACACTGCTCTGAGTTCTAAGAGATGGATGAAGTAGAGATTCTTGAAGTGACCACAACCCTTGGGTGGTCAGATCCCAAGTGGGCTCCCCAGCCCAAGAGGGAGGCATCTGTGGTTAAGGATTAGAGAATGAGATTGAGTGACAAAGGGGACTCCTTGCCTTAAGTTGTCCTGATCCTGCCACCATTGCAAAGCCTGGATCAGGGTTCAAGTCACTGGGATTAGCTTGGTCAGACAATCCTTTCTCTGGGACCAGAAGGCTCTTAAGTGGAACTGAATGTCCCTCATCTGAAATTTTGCTCCTTGGACCACTGCTGTAGAGGCAGCCATGTGGCCCAGGAGCTGCAGAAAATGCCTTGCTGGTCAAGGCACCTGAAGGGTGAATGAAGAGGCCAGTGTAACAAGGGTCCTTGCCCTGTCCAGGAGAAGGTAGGCTCTTGCCCTTATTGTATCCAGCTCCGCCCCATGAAGGTGAGGAGCTGCAATGGCTCTAGAACTGACTTCAAAAAATTCAGGAGGAATCCTAGAGAAGTGAGCAGTTGCTGAGTTATCTGTAGGTGTGACTTGACTTGGTCTGGAGACTGACCCACTATGAGCCAGTCATCCAGGTATGGAAAGATGGAGATCTTTTTTCTCCTTAGGAAAGCAACCACTACTGCCAGGCATTTTGTGAACACCCTTGGAGCTGATGTTAGGCCAAAAGGCATTGCTCTGAATTGATAGTGGCCTGAGGGCAACTCGAACCTGAGATACTTTCTGTGGGAGCATGTGATGAGAATGTGGAAATAGGCATCCTTGAGGTCCAGGGAGACTAGCCAGTCCCCTGGCCTTAGAGAGGTTAGAATAATTCCCAGAGCCACCATTTTGAACTTTGGCTTTAAAAGGTGCTTGTTTAAATATCTGAGATCCAGGATGGGCCGCCATTCTCCTGTCTTTTTGGGGGTTAGGAAGTACCTGGAGTACAATCC
The DNA here is from genome assembly GCA_016271365.2 of Neoceratodus forsteri. Lineage (NCBI taxonomy): Eukaryota > Metazoa > Chordata > Ceratodontiformes > Ceratodontidae > Neoceratodus > Neoceratodus forsteri. Next base: position 236,928,407 of record JADMNL010000026.1, read on the forward strand.
TTTTCCTTTGTGTAGGGGTGGAACCCTTTTTATGGCTCTCAGAGCCAAGAGGGAAGAGACCTCTGCCTCTAGGGCAAGGACCTTCTGAAGGATTTGCAGGTGAAGGATCCGGTTCTCATCTTGGGAAATCGTTTGAAGCTGAGAACCAGTCCCTGGCTTACTACTTCCAGGACCCATTTGTCTGATGTTAAAGACCTCAGTTCTGGACAAAGTAAGCCAGTCTGCCCCTACTGGTAGCAGAGAATCGGCCCGGGCAAACACATCAGGGTGCCTGTTTGGCAGGGGCTTTAGGCTGAGGGGTGGTAGCAGGCCTGCTTCTACCCCGTCTGCCTCTCCCTCTGAAGAACCTCCTCTGGGCAAAGGCAGAAGAGGAGGCCTGAGCTTGGTAGAAAGGCCTATGAAAAGGCCGGCCCCTGGAATGCTGCCTCTGGGGAGTGGCTTGCCTTTCCTTGGCCTGAGCACTCCTATAGGTGGTCCTGTACTCATCCATTTTCTTCATGTAGTTCTCTGTCTGCTCCCCAGAGAATTACCAACAACAGGAAAATCCATGGCCTTAGTCTGGGTATCCTTTCACAGGCTAGTACATCTGAGCCAAGCCATCCTACCAAGGGCCACAGATGTAGCCATGACTCTAGATGAAACATCATTGGAGTCCACTGCAGCATGAAATTGCACCTTGGATGCCTCAATATCATCTGCAGCCACCTGCTCCAGCTCCTTGGCAAGCTGGCCAGGGACCTGTTTAGCTAGAGCCATCACAGTGTCCCATCTAGACTTCTGGTATCTAGCAGTGTAGGCCATATAATTAGCCTGCCTGAGTCCCAAAGATGCTGCCATGTACTTCTTCTTTGCCATGGCATCAATCCTTCTGGAGTCCTTATCTGGGGGGTGTGAAGCCAAGGGTATATTTGCCTTATCACAGGCAGCAGCCTGCACTACCCCAACATGGCTGCATTGCTGGGAAAGGAACTCCATATCTGAGCCTGAAAAAGTATACCTCTTGTCCATTCTTCTGTCCACAGAAGGTATAGGATTATGAGTCTTTAAAATGTTAAATGTCTGTTTCCCAAAAGACTTATGGAGGGGAATAGACAGCCTCCTAGACTCTGGGATGTCCATCATCTCAACATAATCAGGCTCCTCCTGATCCTCTACTGCTTCCTCCACAGGAAGCTGGAGAGTTTCAGCCACTTTTTTGTAAAACATAAAGTGGGAAGGGGACTCAGAAAGCCTAGGAGGAGAAACACCTGAAGGTCTGTCTGGGGAGATGTCCAGGTCAATGGGCACATCCAGACTTTCATAATCACCATCATCATCACTATCCTCATACTCTCCCTCCTCTTCCTCCGGTTCATAAAAATCCTCTAAATTATAATCCGGAACTGGTGAACCGACTGAACCGAGCCCCTAACCGATGGTGCCGGTTCGGTCGGAACCGGAGTTAGCGATTGAACAATCCTTATCGCTTTGGCTATTTCATCAGCGGTCGGAGAAAGAACTTGTGGATCCGAACTGGCTGACTTATCCCTTCTTTTTCTTTTAACCTGAACCGACTCCTCAGAGTCGGTTCTCCTTTTTCCCGAAGAAGTTTTGCCCTGGTTAGAGGGTACTACTTCTGGTTCGGTTGGAAAGGAACCGGGCTGGCCATACGGTCAGCGGACTTTTTGGCCTCCCTTTCCCTCAGCCTACCTACTCTCTTTTCCAGGGTAGCTGTGGGAAAACTTTTGCAACTCTGGCACTCTGAATCGAGGTGGTCAAACCCCAGACAATAAACGCAGGTGGTGTGGGGGTCAGTCTTAGCAAAGGCTTCCCCACACACACTACAGTGTTGAAACCCAGTGGGCCCGGTTTTTCTTTTGGGTTTCTCAGACATGGCCAGTCCTAACCAAACTTACCCTTTTTTATGCAATCTGCCAGGCAAGACACCCTTTTCGGTTCCTGACCGTGTTACGGGTCGTGGAAAAAAACGTAATGAAATCTGTTTTTTTTAGAACCGATAAGGACCGGTTATCACACTCTAAAAAGCAGAACAAACTTTTTTTACAAACCTGATCGGTTCAAACCGAACCGATCCGACGTTTACAAGTTCCACACAGAAACTAATAATAATAAACCTATCTAGTACTCACGGTACCACAGACAGAGACTGAACCGACAGGTTAGATGGAAGAAATTCGGTTGAAACCAAGGAAAAAACGACACTTTAACCGACTAAATTGAACCGAGGAAAAGAGAAATCTCCAGAGCGACTGTTCAGTGAGGCAGAGTAAAGAATCTGGCGGTTTGGGTTCAAACAGCAACAGGCAGAGTCTCAACTGAGCTCGAGCTCAGCGTTCCATGCCTTGCATGGAAAGTTAACTCTTTCCTCTCCGGAGCAGTTCAAAGGTTGGATATCACTGCATATGTCAGAATACAGCAAGACTTCATGTTGTTTGAATTCCGATTTTCTTGAGATGCGCTGTAAGAACCGCACAACACTTTTGTAAAACTTGTGGCGCGAGGATAGCCCAAAGGGCAGGACTATCAATGGACTACAGGACCCAAGGCAGCATGGTTTCACCAGGGGAGGTCATGTCAGACCAACCTCATTGAATTTTTGACTGGGTGACTAGGGAGGTGGATCAGGGAGGGTAGTGGACATGGCCTATCTGGACTTCAGCAAGGCCTTTGACACTGTGCCACATAGAAGACTATTACACAAACTGGGGAATATGGGTGTGGGCAGGACAGTAGTGTGGTGGGTAGGTAACTGGCTGGGTGGCAGGATACAGAGGGTGGTGGTAAATGGCTGTCACTCCACAGAGGGAAGAGTGACCAGTGGGGTACCACAGGGATCAGTGCTGGGACCGGTCCTATTCAACATCTTCATCAGTGACATTGCACAGGATATAGAAGGCAGAATTTCACTGTTCGCTGATGACACAAAGCTCTGTAACAGAGTAGACACACCAGAGGGTGTAGACAGAATGAGAAGGGACCTGCAGAAACTTGAAGAATGGTCAAGGGTTTGGCAGTTGAAATTCAATGCAAAGAAGTGCAAGATAATGCATATGGGGCACAAAAACCCTGGCACAATATATCAGTTGGGGGTGAGGATATAGCATGCACCAAGCAGGAAAGGGATCTTAGGGTTGTCATCTCTGATGACCTCAAGGTAGGGAAACAGTGTGACAAGGCATCAGGTAAAGCAAATAGGATGCTGGGATGTATAGGCAGGGGCATCACCAGCAGGAAAAGGGCGGTCATAATTCCGCTATACAAGACACTAGTGAGGCCCCACCTGGAGTACAGTGTACAGTTCTGGAGACCATACCTACGTAAGGACATAGACAGGGTAGAGAAGGTTCAGAGGAGGGCAACAAAGATGGTGCATGGGTTGCATCACAAACCTATGAAGACGGGTTGAAGGAACTGAACATGTACTCCCTGGAGGAGAGGAGGAGAGAGGGATATGATAGAGACATACAAGTATCTTACAGGGAGGAACAGGGTGCAGAAAACACTATTTTTAAGCGAAAAAGATGTTTCAGGACTAGAGGGCATGGGATCAAGTTGGAGGGAGGGCGATTCAGAGGAAACATGAGAAATTTCTTCACAGAACGGTGGTGGACAAGTGGAACACCCTGCCAGAGGAAGTGGTGGGGCTGAAACAATCACGGATTTAAGAATGCATGGGATAGACATAAAGGAATTCTAGAGGTCAGGGGTAAGGGGAAATAGACTTCTAGGAAAACAAACTGAACTTACAAGCTCAAATGGGCAGACTAGGTGGGCCATAGGCCCTTATCTGCCGACACTGTCTATGTATCTATGTACTATGATCTGATAATGTTGATCCAATGCCACAAACCTTTGGTGTTTGTGGTGCTTTCAGTGTATAAGAATGTGTTGTAGGCATTATACATGTCGAGAGAGGCTAGCCAATCATGCTGATGAAGGGTACCTAGAGATATCATCTTGAACTTTTCATTGTGAAGGAATTTGTTTAACTTTCTGAGATCCAGAATGGTGCGCATGCCGCCAGTTTTCTTCGGAACTAGAAAGTAATGGTAGTAGAAACCTGCGTTTCGTTGATCCAGGAACTACATCTACTGCCCTGTTGTTCAGGAAGGCCTTACCTCGGAAGCAAGATGGTCTGACTTTACCATCGACAGCCTGGGCTGTCGTTTGGGGGTATGATCTGCGGGTTTTCTGAAAGATTGAGCGAATACCCCTCGTGGATTATACGGAGGACCCATTTGTCCGATGTTATGGACTTCCACTGATCGTAGAACTGAGTCAGACATCCTCCCACCACTGAGGAAGAGTCCCCCTCAGGCAGTTGAGGTGGGAGTTGGGCCAAGAACTCAGAAGGTGGCACTAGGCGTCTTGGGGCCATGTGACTTCTGCTGCATTTTCTTTTGTGGCTGCGAGGTGTGGTGTGGTTTTTGTTAAGACCCCCCCTGCTTCTGCCCCGAAAGACTGACAGTTGTGAAACTTCGCTTGTTGACACCCCACCGAGAGGCGGGTGCAGGTCGAGCTGTCTTAATGGCTGACCTAGTCTTCTGTGTGGCCTCCAGAGTTTGTTCCACCTGGGGTCTGAACAGATACATACCGTCGAAAGGTAAGCCATGACTTGCTGCTAGGCATCATTTTTGAAGCTCGAAGTACGTAACCAAGAGTGGCGATGGGTACAAATGCCTGCCACCGCCACTCAAGAAGCAGTATCAAAAGCATCCATTGCAGCTTTAACCTGTTGGTTATTGGACTCGATACCCCTGGTTATGGTGTGAAGTAGCTCTGAACTAGTTTCTGACTCAGGCAGAGCTTCTACCATTTGCTTGAGTGAATGCCAAGGACATACTCATATTGAGAAAAATAGCCCTGGTAGCTGGCAATACGCATACCCAGGGTGAAGGCAGCAAAGACCCTCTTACTTAAGGTGTCTATCTTGCAAGATTCTTTATTTATTGGCGGGCTGTAGATGCCTGAGGGTGGACAGCCTTGTCATTCACTGCTAAAACTACAATGGGATCAGCAAAAACTTATGAGGGCCAATATGGGTCGATCCTTGGGCAGCATACTGCCTATCTATGGACTTAGCCATGGAAGGAATGACAGCAGGATTGTTCCATACCATCTGAGAGAGGGTCTCAAAAGATGCTTGTACCAGAGGAGTTAATTCCATAGGGATCTCTGGGACATGAAGGTACTGGAGTATTAAAAGCTTCCCATGATTGATTTCTGTAGTCTGGAGAGAAAGAGTGGAATTCAAATTTTTCAGCAGAGACTTAAAGGAAAGGTCTTTGACCACAGGCTCTGCAGCAGGATTGATCCCTGCTCCTTCAACATCATCACCCAGACGAAGATCTGGGTCAGGCTCAAAATCATCTCCTGACAGTCCGGGGGGACTACATGGATAGGAAAGGAGTGAAAATCAGAATGAAAATTAGAAGAGGAAAGAATCAGAGTCGAGAAGCCTTGGAGGCTGGATGGCACTGTACCAAGCATCGCGCCGACAAAGAACACGGTGCTGAAGCCAATGAAGTCGGCGCCATCGGAAACAGCCCAGTGCATGGTGCTGACAAAGGCCACGGTGCCGAAAGGGTTGACGATGCCAAAGAGCTCTCGGTGCCACAGACAGTGCTGACAGGCCTCTCGGTGCCAACAGAGCCCTCTGCACTGCGGATGGCACCAACAGAGCCCCCAGCACCACAGACGATGCCGACAGAGCCCTCAGTTCTTCAGACAGTGCCGACAGAGCCCTCGACCCCGCAGACGGTGCCATCAGAGCTCTCAACACCGTGGATGGCTCTGAGAGTGTCCCAAGGTTCCAAAAACTGTGATTTGAAGGAAAAGGAGGAAAATTAACAGGAGATAAAAGCATCAGTGTGGACCCCTACGCTGCAGCCATGTGAGGGGGGGGGAAAACACCTGAACATGGAGTCAATGGCACCAAAGAAGGCACTGCATGACTAGGAAGGTCTAAACACCCTACCCGGTCCCCCAAATGGCCCAAAGGCCCCGGAGTGACCTGGTCAGGCAGCTGGACCAACCTCCGAGCCCACTGCTCCATAAAAGCAGCCCACTGGTGAAACTGCTCAAAAGAGGCCCATCCAATAGGAGGGAATGGGCTCCGATGCTGAAGAGGTTGGGCACCGGAGCCAGAATCTGGTGACTCCAAGAGAGGAGGAGAACAGTGCCTAGCCCCAATGAACGACCATCGATGCGCAGACATACCAGCAGGTGACCTCAAGTAATGCCTTCTCTTTCTTGACTTGTGCATTGAAGAAGAAATAGAGGCTGAATGGTGCTGTGAATGGGACTGTTTCCTTTTATGCTTTTGGGGGGAACCCCTGTGACAGAAAGGGGCAGGAAGAAAAAATTACTCACCTTAGTAATGTTGTTTCTTCTAATGGAGTCTTGCTATATTATAGACATTAGCAGTTTGTTCCAGCTCTAGAACTGCCCCGGAGTGAAATGGTTAAAACCATTCCAAAATAGAATTTTGCACGGGAGCAGCTCTATCTGTGTCATTTCAAACTTGAACTGTCAGATCTTTACGAGCCAAACTCACTAAGGTCTGTGTGGAAGCTGTAACCTACACTAGCCAAATGGCTACCTAAATAATAACAACCATTGATGGTCCCAACACCCAAGACTCAAGTCAGGGACCAGAAATAGTAACACCATTCTAATAATATGAAAATGGAACATAAGTATAATAAAACACACACACGCATGATACCATACACACCCCAAAGTCCCAAAGGGACAAAATGCTAACAGGACATAAGTAGTGCCCACACTAAGTTGCCCGCACCTCTACCAAGTAGAGGTTCTGAGAGGGGCAGGTTGGGAGGTTCATAATATAGCAAGACTTCATTAGAAGAAACAACATTACTAAGGTGAGTAATTTTTTCTTCAAACAACATGAAGTCTTGCTATATTATAAACATTAGCAGAATACACAGCAGTACCTCCATGGAGGAGGGGCAGAACCTACTAGGGAATAGGCTCTGAAGAACAGCTGTGCCAAAGCGAGCATCTCTCCTGGCCTGACATCCAGGGAGTAATGCTTGTAAAAGTGTGTACCGTTTTCCAAGTAGCAGCCTGGCAAATCTCTAATAAAGAGATATCTCTGGCAGCAGCTAGAGACGCAGCTGTACCCCTGGTAGAATGAGCCCTCAAACCAGGGGGCGGCTCTGCCCACTTTCTGATAACAAAATTGGATACAAGAGACAATCCACCTGGCTATTGATCTCTTAGTGGCAGGTTTGCCTTTCCCAACTTCACCATAGGTAAGGAAAAGTTGGAGGGATTCGAACCTGTGACCTTTGGTACGCTCTATATAATAACTAAGAGCTCTCTTAACATCCAGGCTGTGCAACCTTCTCTCACCCGAAGAGGAGTGATCAGTGAAAAATACTGGAAGGGAGATAGATTGATTAAGATGGAAATCTGAAACCACCTTAGGCAAAAACTTCCTATTAGTCCTAAGGACTACCTTATCCCTGTGGAAAAAAATTAAGTCAGTTTCCACTGACAAGGCTTGCAATTCACTTATGCGTCTGGCAGAAGTGATAGCCACTAGAAAAACAGTTTTCCAAGTTAGGTACTTAAGCTCTGCAGAAGACAGAGGTTCAAAAGGGGGTTGCATTAACTGGGCAATGCAAACATTAATGTCCCAAGCAGGGCGGTTCCAAAGGGAGGATTAGTATGGAGTAATCCCTTAAAAACTTGGAAAACACAGGATGAGAGGAAAGAGGGAGGACTTTCCTGTTGACACAAAAGCAGACACAGCTGCCAAATGAACTCTCAGGGTAGCTGGTCTGAGACCCAAGGAATTAAGATGTACCATGTAATCTAACAAAATGGGCAATTCAGCAGATTCTGGGGAAATATTTTCCCAGCACACCAAATGGAAAACCTTTTCCATTTAGAACTATAAGTAGCCCTAGTGGAAGGCTTTCTGGAAGCCTTTAGGATCTCAAGAACACCCTGAGAGAGGTGTAAATCAGCAAACTCTAACTCCTCAAGAGCCAGGCCCTGAGGTTGAGGGATTTGAGGTCCGGATACCAAACCCTTCCCTGGGCACAAGTCAACAGATTGTGATTCCTGGGGAGGCACAGGGGAAGATGGACTGTCAGAGACAGAAGGAGAGGGTACCAGGGCTGCCTGGCCCAATCCGGGGCAATCAGAATCACCCTGCAAGGCTGAGATCTGATTTTGACTAGTACTTTGAATAGGAGAGGAAAGGGGAAGGAGGAACTTCCTCCCAATCCAGAAGAAGGGCATCCAGGGGAACTGAGCCCAGCACTGAGGCCTGCAACAGAACAGAGGAAGTTTGTGATTGTCTGGGGCTGCAAAAGATCTATCTGAGGGATGCCCCACCTGGCAAAAACTATCCCAGCACTTGAGAATCCAGGGACCATTCGTGATGGCCTGGGAAATCCTGCTGAGGGCATCCGCTAGGACATTGTCCTTCCCTGGAAGATGAACTGCTATGAGGGAAGTGTTCAGGGAATAGGCCAGAGACCACAACTTCACTGCCTCGTGCACAAGGCCGAAGACCAGTCCCCCATGTTTGTTGATGTACCACATTGTTGTGGTGTTGTCTGTTCTGACTTGTATCACCTTGTCGTGGACAGATGCAGAAAAAGCTTGAAGAGGTAAAAAGACAGCTCTGAATTCCAGCAAATTGATGTGGAGCAGAGATTCCTGGGGGGACCAAACCCCCTGAGTGGAAAGGTCGCCCATGTGGGCTCCCCAACCCAGAAGGGAAGCATCTGTAGTGAGAGTCAAGTCGTGAGAAGGGGAAATGAAGGGGACCCCTGCTCTTAAATTGCTCTGATCCTGCCACCACTGGAGAGCTAGGATCAAGGTTCGTGTCACTGGGACCAACTTGGAAAGGGGGTCTCTTCTCTGAGACCAAAAGGTTCTCAAGTGAAACTGAATGTCTCTCATCTGAAATCTGGCTCCTTGCACAACAGCTGTGGATGCAGCCATTGTCCCAGGAGCTTCAGAAAGTGTCTTGCTGGTCGAGAGACCTGCAGAGTGAAGGAAGAGGCCAGAGCCACTAAATTCCTACCCTTTCTGGGGAAGGCAGGCTCTGGCTAGCTTTGTCAATTCTGCCCCTATAAAGGTGAGTACCTGGACTGGTTCCAGAACCGACTTTGGTAGGTTTAGCAGAAAACCCAGGAGGTGAGAAGCTGCTGGGTGACCTGCAGGTGAGATTTTACCTGTTCTGGGGACTGGCCTACAATGAGCCAGTCTAGATAGGGAAAAACAGCAATCCTCTGCCTCCTTAAGTGGGCCACTGCCACTGCTAGACACTCTGTGAATACCCTTGGAGCAGAGGTAAGGCCGAAGGGCATTGCTCTGAACTGGTAATGACCTGAGGGCAGTTCAGATCTGAGGTACTTTCGATGGGATCTTCTGATTAGGACATGGAAATAGGCATCCTTGAGGTCCAGGAGGCTAGCCAGTCCCTGGCCTTAGGGAAGGTAAAATCATTGCCAGAGTTACCATTTTGAACTTTGGTTTCAAAAGATGCTTGTTCAGATATCTGAGATCTAAAATGGGCCGCCATTCTCCTGTCTTTTTGGGGTAAGGAAGTATCTGAATACAGACCCTGCCCTGATGCAGGAGGAACCCTTTCTACTGCTCTGAGAGCTAACAGGATGAGACCTCTGTTTCCAGAGCGAGGGTCTCTGAAGCACTTGCAGGTAGAAAAAGTCTGCTTCTCAACTTGGAAACTTTATGAAGCTGAGAACCAGACCCTGGCTTACTACTTCCAGAACCCACTTGTCTGAGGTTAAAGAAGCCCAATTCTGACTGAGTAAGCCAGCCTATCCCCCCACTGGTACAGGAGAATCGGCCCTGGGCACCCCATCAGGGTGCCTGTTTCGCAGGAGCTTTAGGCTGTGAGCAGGTCTGCCCAGCCCTCGTCTGCCCCTGCCTCTGAAGAAGCCCCTCTGAGCATAGGCAGAGGAGGCCTGAGTCTGGTAGAAAGGCCTGTGAAAAGGCCTACCCCTACTCCTGGGGGCATGCCTTTGAGGAGTGGCTTGCCGCTCCTTAGCCTGGGCACTCTTGCAAGTAGTCCTATATAAATCCATCTTCTTCATGTAATTCTCTGTCTGCTCTCCAAACAGAGAATTTCCCACCACAGGAAAATCCATAGCCTTAGTCTGGGTATCCTGTGACAAACTAGTACACCTGAGCCAGGCCAACCTACGAAAAGCTACAGATGTGGCCATGACCCTAGAGGAAACATCATTAACATTCACAGCAGCATGAAACTGAACCTTAGAGGCTTCAATGCCATCAGCAGCCACCTGTTCTAGTTCACTAGCCAGCTGGCCATTGGCCTGCTTGGCCAATTGCATAACAGTATCCCATCTAGATTTCTGATACCTAGCTACATAAGCCATATAATTTGCTTGCCTGAGTCCCAGAGAGGCTGCCATATACTGTTTTTGCCATGGCATCAATCTTCCTGAATTCTTGTCAGGAGGATGTGAAGCCAAGGGAATATTAGCTTTATCACAGGCAGCAGCCTGAACTACTAACATGACTGCATTGCTGAGAAAGGAATTCTGTATCAGGGCCTGACAATGTATACCTTCTGTCCATCTTTTTATCTACAGGAGGCACAGAATTAGGAGCTTTTAAAATTTTAATTGTTTGTTTCCTAAAGACTTATGTAAAGGAATAGACAATCTCCTAGACTCTGGAATATCCATCATTTCTACAAAATCAGGCTCCTCTTGCTCATCCACAGCCTCTTCTAAAGGAAGCTGGAGGGTTTCAGCAACTTTTATAAAACATAAAATGAGATGGGGACTCAGACAGCATAGGGGAGATTCTAAAGGTCTGTCTGGGGAGATGTCCAGTTCAATGGGCACACCCAGACCTTCCCAGCCACATTCATACTGTTCATAATCCTCCTCCCCTCCTCTGGTTCATAAAATTCCTCAATATCATAATCCTGAACCACTGGGACCGGATGAACGACCTTTACCAGATAGTGGTGGTTCGGACAGACCCTGAGACAGTGACTGGACAATTTGTATGGCTTTTCTATCTCTGCAGCAGTTGGAGAAGAATTTTGGACTCCAGACCTGCTGATTTTCTTGTTTTCTTTACTGGAATTGGTTCCTCAGAACCAGCTTTTCTTTGCTCGAGGAAGTCTGGCCCTGGTCAGAGGGCACTCCCTCTGTTCGGTTGGCACCGAACCGGGCTATACCATCAGGTCAGCGGACTTTTTAGCCTCGTTCCCTGAGCCTGCCCAATCTTTTTCCAGGGTGGCTGCAGGAAATTCTTATACCTGGCAGTCTGACTGGAGGTGGTCAAACCCCAGACAATAAACACATGTGGTGTGTGGGTCAGCCTTGGCAAAGACTTCCCCACAAACATCACAGTGTTGAAACCAATGGCCCAGTTTTTCTTTTGGGTTTCTCAGACATAATGCCAGCTAACCAAAAACTTGCCCTTTTAACGGCAGTGTAGGCAAGACACCCTTATCGGTTCCTAACCGTGTCACGGTATTGGAAAAAAGCGTAATAAATCCATTTTTTTAGAACCGATAAGAACTGGGAACCGCACTCAAAATAGTAACTTTTAGTTTTAAATGAGTTTTAAACCCACTGATCGGTTCAAAACCGAACCGATAACTACAGTTCCACACAGACAAAACCTTCATTTACTTACGGTTACCACAGATAGAGCTTGAACGAGCGGTTTCGTGTTAAAATAAAACTATTCTCAGTTAAATCCAACCGAGAAAACACTTTAAACGAGAAATGAACCGAGCAGAAGGAGAAATCTCCAGACCGACTGTTCACTGAGGCGGAGTAAAGAATCTGACAGTTCAAGTTTGAAATGACACAGATAGAGCTGCTCTCGTGCCAAAATTCTATTTTGGAATGGTTTTAACCATTTCACTCCGGGGCAGTTCTAGAGCTGGAACAAACTGCTAATGTCTATAATATAGCAAGACTTCATGTTGTTTGAAAGAGGTAATGGTTTGGATTCTGTAGGTGCCTTATTTTTTAGCAGTTTGGAAAAAATACACTCCTGAAATCCTCTGTCCAGCAGCATCCAGCATTTGGGAATTCCTAGCTGCTAGATAAGAGCTGGGTCATAAATCTCAGTGGACATCTCCAGACACACACAGACCTGCAGACACAGACACAGGGAAGTTTGAATGGATTAGATTATTCAAATATAAACTTAAGGTGAAAAGGGAATATAACTGGTCACTGATAGGTGTTCACTCTGATTGGGACAATTAAATACATACATTTAGTTAGTTGGTGCATTTAAAGGGAGAATAGGAATGACCTATTCTCCACAGAGTATATAACCTTCTGAAAGACAGAGAAGGCTCTCTTGTACTTTGGAAGCTGGGAGGGGAAACATAAGTTTGGACCCTACCTTGTAGCTATGTCCGTGGGAAGTGGCAGTTAGAACAGGGTCCAGTGTCTCTTGTAAGGACAGGGAAGGGTAAGTTTAGTGATAGCATATTTCAGTAATAGTCTTCTTCTTTTGCTATCTGTTATTTAAAAACATTTGTTTACTTTTCCTGTATGAGTGTTATTCTGTTGTGCTGTAAATATATATCCTGTAAATACTCAGTGCACTTTCTGTTAAGTAAAAGCTATTTATTTGCTCAACAGTTGTGACTGTGATGTCATTTTTCTAAAGAAAGAAATAATTACTCACCTTAGTAATTGCTTTTCTTCACATGGAGTCTTGCTATATTATGACTATATGCAGTCAGCCACTGCAGCTGAACTGCCCCGGAGAGGAAAGAGTTAACTCCAGAGAGTCTGGAGTTCCACAGCGCGAGGGCGCTATACCAAAGCTCTATCTGGTCGGTTTCAAATGAAACTGTCAGATCTTTACAAAGCTAACACTAAGCAACAAGTCTGTGTGGAAAGCTCTACACTAGCCAAGTGGCTACCTACTAGTAGGAATAACAACAATATAAACAACAATATAAACAGCAATAATAATAATAACAATGAATAATAGTATTATTAGTTTCTCCCTAACAAGCACTATTAGACCCCTTCCCCAAGACTCAAGTCCAGGAAGGGGCCAACATATTACTCAAAACAGAAATACCTAATTCCTAACCCTAAATAAAGGGGTGAAGGAAGAACAAAATGGCATGACACAGTGCTTGCGCTAATTTACCACCTACCCAAGTAGAAGTTCTGAGAGGGCAGGAGGGAGGTGGTATATATACAAGACTCCATGAGAAGAAAAGCAATTACTAAGGTGAGTAATTTTTCTTCAAACACCATGAAGTCTTGCTATATTATGACTATATGCAGATAAGCAGTACCTCCATGGAGGAGGGTCAGAACCTACTTAGGAAATAGGCTCTGAAGCACAGCTGTGCCAAAACGAGCATCTCTCCTGGACTGAATATCCAGGAATAATGCTTGGTAAAAGTGTGAACTGTTTTCCAAGTAGCAGCTTGACAGATTTCCAGAATGGAATATCTCTAGCAGCCGCTAGAGATGCAGCTGTACCCCTGGTGGAGTGAGCCCTCAGTCCTGAGGGGGGTTCTCTACCTAGTTTTTGATAACAAAATTGGATACAAGAGACAATCCACCTTGCAATTGTCCTCTTGGTGGCAGGTTTCCCTTTGCCAACCTCGCCATAGGTAAGGAAGAGTTGGAGGGATTCGAACCTGTGACCCTTGGTGCATTCCAAATAGTAGCTTAAGGCTCTTTTGACGTCCAAGCTGTGCAGACTCCTCTTACCTGAGGAAGAATGCTCAGTGAAAGTACTGGAAGAGATGGATTGGTTCAGGTGGAAATCTGAAACCACTTTGAGCAAAACTTTCTGTTAGTCCTGAGGACTACTCTTATCTCTGTGGAAAGAGATAAAATCTTCTTCCACTGACAGGGCCTGTAGTTCACTTATGCGTCTGGCAGAAGTGATAGCCACTAGAAAAACAGTTTTCCAAGTCAGAAACTTGAGCTGTGCTGAGGACAGAGGCTCAAAGGGGGGTTGCATTAACTGAGCAATGCAAACATTCAGGTCCCAAGCGGGAGCTGGTTCTCGAAAAGGAGGGTTGGTGTGAAGTAACCCTTTAAAAAACTTGGAAGCACAGGGTGAGAAGAAAGGAAGCAGGCTTCCTGCTGACAGAAAAGCAGAGACAGCTGCCAGATGAACCTTTAAGGTAGCTGGCCTAAGGCCTAAAGGAATTTAAATGGACCAAATAGTCCAGTAATGGGCAGATCAGCAGATTCTGGGATAATCTGCTTCTCAGAGCACCAGATGGAAAACCTTTTCCACTTAGAATTGTAAGTGGCCCTAGTGGAAAACCTTCCTGGAGCCTTTAAAATATCAAAACACCTAGAAAAGGTGTAAGTTAGCAAATTCTAACTCCTCAAGAGCCATGCCCTGAGATGGAGGATTTGAGGTCGGATACCACACTCTCCCTGTGCACAGGCCAGTAAGTCGTGGACTCTGGGCAAGCTCAGGGCAGGGTGAACTGTCAAGGACAGAAGCAGTGGTACAAGGGCTGTCTGGCCCCAATCTGGAGCAATCAGAATCACCTTGCAGGGCTGAGATCTGATTTTACTAGTACCCTGAAAGAAGGATAAAGGGGAAAGGCACAGGAACTTCCCTTTCCAATCCAACTGAAAGGCGTCCAGGGGACTGATCCCAGCACTGAGGCCTGCAACAAAACAGAGGAAGTTGGTGGTTGTCTGGGGCTGTGAAAGATCTATCTGAGGGTGCCCCATCTGGCAGACTGACCCCAGCACCTGAGGATTCAGAGCCCATTCATGATGGCCCTAGAAATCCTGCTGAGGGCATCCATGGGACATTGTCCTTCCTGGAGGTGAACTGCTATCAGGAGGTGTTCAGGGGTAAGCCAGAGACCACAACTTCATTGCTTCAGTGCACAAGGCTGATGACCGAGTGCCCCTGCTTGTTGATGTACCACATTGTTGTGGTGTTGTCTGTCCTGACTTGAACTACTTTGTTCTGGACAGAAGCTGAAAATGCCTGAAGAGCTAAAAGGACAGCTCTGAGTTCCAAAAGATTGATGTGGAGCAGAGATTCCTGGGAGACCACACTCCTGAGTGGACAGGTCGCCCAAGTGAGCTCCCACCCTAACAGGGAAGCATCCGTGGTGAGGGTGAGGTGGAAAGCAGGAATGAAAAGGAACCCCTTGTTTTAGATTGCTTTGATCCTGCCACCAGTGTAAGGCCAGGATCAGGGTTTGAGTCACTGGAACCAATTTGGAAAGGGGTTCCTCCTTTGAGACCAATAGGCCCTCAAATGGAACTGAATGTCCCTCATCTGTAATCTTGCTCCTTGCACTACAGCTGTGGGAAGCAGCCATATGCCCTAGGAGTTGCAGAAAATGCCTTGCCGGTCAAGAGACCCGCAGGAGTAAAGGAGGATGCCAGGAGCAATGAGTGTCTCCACCCTTTCAGGGAGAAATGCCCTAGCTAACTTTGTGTTCAATTCTGCACCTATGAAAGTTAGTACCTGAACTGGTTAGAACTGACTTTAGTAAATTCAACAGGAATCCCAGGGAAGTGAGAAGCTGCTGGGTGACTTGCAAGTGGGATTTTACCTGATCTGGGGACTGACCCAATATGAGCCAGTCGTCCAGGTAAGGAAACACACAATCCCTTGCCTTCTTAAATGAACCTACCACAGCTAGACATTTTGTGAATACCCTTGGCACAGAGTAAGGCCAGGGCATTGCCCTGAACTGGTAGTGGCCTGAGGTGGTTAGAACCTGAGGTACTTTTCGGTGAGAAGGCCTGATCAGAACATGAAAATAGGCATCCTTGAGGTCCAGGGGAGCTGCAGTCCCCTGGCCTCAGGGAGGGCAAAATCATTGTCAGAGGTAACATTTTGAACTTTGGTTTCAAAAGATGCTTGTTCAGGTACCTTAAATCTAAAATGGGCCACCATTCTCCTGTCTTTTTTGGGGTAAGAAAGTATCTTGAGTACAGCCCCTTGCCCTGATGGCAAGGAGGGACCCTTTCTACTGCTTTGCAGTCCAAAAGAGAAGAAACCTCTGCTTCCAAAGCAAGGATTCTGAAGGATTTGCAGGTGGAAAATGTCTGGCTCTCATCTTCGAAAACTGTTTGAAGCTGAGAACCAGACCCTGGCCTATTACCTCCAGAACCCACCTGTCCGAAGTTAGGGACACCCAGTTCTGGCTGAAATAAACCAACCTGCCCCCCACTCGTACAGGAGAATCGGCCCTGGGCACCCCATCAGGGTGCCTGCTTGGCAGTAGCCTTAGGCTGAGGGGAAGGGGATGGTTTATCATGCCCTGCCTACCTCTGCCTCTAAAGAAACCTTCTGTGCAAATGCAGAGGAGGCCTGAATTGGTAAAAGGCCTGTGGAAAGGCCTGCCCCTACCTCTGGGAGCGTGCCTCTGTGGAGTGGCATGCCTCCCTTAGCCTGGGCACTTTTGTAGGTAGTTCTGTATTCATCCATCTTTTTCATATAGTTTTCTGTTTGTTCCCAAACAGAGAATTACCCACAACAGGAAAATCCATAGCCTTTGACTGAGTATCTTGGGACAGATTAGTGCATCTGAGCCATGCCAACCTCCGGAAAGCTACAGAAGTGGCCATGACCTAGAGGAACATCATTAACATCAACAGCAGTAGGAAATTGAACTTTGAGGCTTCAATGCCATCAGCAGCCACCTGTTCCAACTCACTAGCCAGCTGGCCATGGGCCTGCTTGGCTAACTTCTGCAATACCGTGTCCCACCCTAGATTTCTGATATCTAGCCACATAAGCCATATAATTTGCCTGCCTGAGTCCCAAAGAAGCTGCCATATACTGTTTTTTCGCCATGGCATCAATCTTCCTGAATCCTTATCAGGAGGATGTGAGGCCAGAGGATTAATAGCCTTGTCACAGGCTGCAGCTTGTACCACACCTACATGACTACACTGCTCAGTGAGAAGTCTGTATCAGAGCCTGACAAAAGGTATATCTTCTGTCCATTTTTTATCTACAGGAGGGACAGAATGAGGATTTTTAAAATCTTTGTTGTTTGCTTCTAAATGACTTATGCAAAGGAATAGACAACCTCCTAGACTCTGAGCTATATCCATTATTTCTACATAATCAAGCTCTCTGCTTATCCACAGCTTCCTCTAAAGGAAGCTAGAGGTTCTGCAACCTTTTGTAAAACATAAAATGAGAAGGGACTCAGACAGAATAGGAGGAGATTCTAAAGGTCTGTCTGGAGATGTCAGGTTCGATGGGCATGTCCAGACCTCCCAGCCACACATGTAATGATCAAATTCGTCCTCCTCTCTCTGTGGTTCATAAAATTCCTCAACATCATATTCCTGAACCACTTGCACTGAACGAACCAACCTTTTACCAACTGTAGGTGGTTCGGCAGGACCCTGAAGACAGTGACTGGACAATCTGTATGAGCTATATTTCTGCAGCAGTTGGAGAGAATTTTGGACTCCAAACCTACTGATTTCTTAGTCTTTTCACTGAGACTGGTTCCCTGAACCAGCCTTCCTTTCTTGAGGAAGTCTCGCTCTGGTCAGAGGCACTCCCTCTGGTCCAGTGGAGTACTGGACTGGGCTGGCCATCCGGTCAGCGGACTTCATGGCCTCCTGGTTCCTGAGCCGGCCCAATCTCTTTTCCAGGGTGGCTGCAGGAAATTTTTACACCTGGCAGTCTGACGGGAGGTGGTCAGCCCTCAGACAATAAACACAAGTGGTGTGTGGGTCAGCCTTGGCAAAGGCTTCCCCACAGAACATCACAGTGTTGAAACCCAGTGGGCCGGTTTTCTTTGGGGTTTCTCAGACATAATGCCAGCCTAACCAAAACTTGCCCTCTTGATGGCAGTGCCAGGCAAGACACCCTTATCGGTTCCTAACCATGTCACGGGTATTTGAAAAAAACTATTTTAAAAGCAAGGTTTTTAGAACCGATAAGAACCGAGAACCGCACTCTAAAAGCCCAACCACACTTTAAAACGTTAAATTAAGCAAACCGATCGGTTCAAAACCGAACCGATAATTGAATTTCCACAGACTTTAAATTTTCTACTTACGGTTTACCAGATAGAGCTTTTAACCGAAATGTGGTAAAATAAATACTTTTGCCAGTTCAAATGAACGAAAATACTGCTTGAACGAGAAATGAACCGATGTGAAGGAGCTGATCTCCGGAGCGACTGTTCAGTGAAGCGGAGTAAAGAATCTGACAGTTTCATTTGAAAACTGGCCAGATAGAGCTTTGGCATAGCGCCCTCGCGCTGTGGAACTCCAGACTCTCTGGAGTTAACTCTTTCCTCTCTGGGGCAGTTCAGCTGCAGTGGCTGACTGCATATAGTCATAATATAGCAAGACTTCATGGTGTTTGAATATTTGGTTTCCTCTGGCTGACGTAAACTCTGGGTAGCATCCTCCACCCGAGAGAGACACACTACCAGACTTTAACTTGTGCAACTGCACGTTTGATTATTCAAGTTTTACACTTGAAAGAGGTGCCGGAAGGAAAGTCCGGCTGGTGGCAGTGAACACCCGAGGACAGACACTTCTCTAAAAGCTGTTTTAGCCCAGAGGGAGAGGTGGGTTGTCACATATTGGTGGTTGCAGTGGGATGATGACAGCGGACTGCGTAACACACTGATACAGAGTTTGCCAGTGGAACAGTTACCTTAGCACTGCAAAAGGATATACAAGAGGATACATTTGTACAACAGTTTTATTTGTTTCTAGATAGCACAGTAAAGTGTAGCAGTAGAGAATGAGCTCCATGGTGTGACTCACTTACTGTGCCACAGCTTTTTGTAAGGTACCAGGAAAAGGGGATTCAGCCTGAAGGTCTAAAGCAGAAGAAAAAGACAGCTCTCATAGCTACTCTCTTGGCACATGATATGGAGCAGACAGTCGTTGGGGTGAGTCAAGAACTGAGGCAGCAGACCGCCCCAACCAGCTTGAGGCACTGTAACTGCAGCTGTTGCTGCAAGACAGGGCATTGGAGGTTAAAAGACTGGATGCTGAGGTGAAGAGATTGGATGCTGAAGCAGAAACAAGAAGGTTGGATGCAGAAACAAAACGATGGGAAGCAGAGACCAGAAGACAGGAAGCAGAGGAAAAACTTGAAGAAAAGAGACTGGCAGACAGAGAGAAAGAACGTCAGGAAAAAGAGAAAGAATGTCAGGAAAAGGAGAAAGAACACGAAGAAAGAGAAAAAGAACGACAGCATAAGAAGGAGATTAGTACCCTGCGCAGCCAGCAAACCGTGAGTAATGGTGGAGTGAGTTTACCTCTTGAAGCCAAAATGAATTCTAAATTGTTCCCTCAGTTTGAAGAGGGAGATGACCTTGATTTATTTTTAAGGTCATTTGAGAGAGTATGCGACCAATTAAAATTGACTAAGGCTTCCTGGTCAACTTATCTCACACCCTTATTAATGGGGAGAGCGTTGCATTCATTTGCTAAAATGAGTAATGAAGACTATGCTGATTATGATAAAGTGAAAACAGTGTTGTTGAAACATTTTGAATAAACTCCTGAGGCTTATTGAGGGAAATTTAGGGAGTTAAAGAAAAGCCCAGAAGACAGTTATGCAGAACTGCAGGTTAAACTGTGTACTTACCTTGATAGGTGGATGGAGGGGGCTAAAGCAAATTCTGTGGAACTGATTAAAGATGTATTGGTGAGAGAAAAATTCCTTAAAATTGCACCTGAGGACATGCGTGTATGGCTCATAGACAGGGCATGCACCTCTTCCACAGAGGTGGCAGGAAGAGCTGACGAGTATCTGTCTAGCTGGCCATACACACAATGTAAGTCTTATGGTGGGGAGGCAGCACATGGTTATAAGGGATCCCATGGGGGGCAGCCCAAAGAAAACTAGACTGCACCTGAGCCCAAAGAAAAAATTACTCACCTTAGTAATGTTGCTTCTTCAAATGGAGTCTTGCTGTTTTCTATTTGCAGTGATCTCCAACCTTTGAACTGCCCCGGAGAGGAAAGAGTTAACTTTCCATGCAAGGCATGGAACGCTGAGCTCAAGCTCGGTTGAGCCTCTGTCTGCTGTTGTTTGAACCTCAACCACCAGATCTTTACGAGTTATATTCACTGAGCGTCCTGTGTGGAAACCAACTCACACTAGCTAACTGGCACCTAAATTTAATAAAAAGGGTTTTTTGGTTTCAAAGCAAAGACTCAAGTCAGGAAACCCAAAAACAAAACACCACACACCCAAAAATTAAAGGGTGAGAAAAGGAGGCACCTCTAGGGTTCAACACTGCTCCCTGCCCACCACATCTCCAAAAACCAGGTTCTGAGAGGGGAGGCAGGGGAGGTCAGAATACAGCAAGACTCATTAGAAGAAACAACATGAAGTCTTGCTGTATTCTGACTATTTGCAGACTAACAAGCAGTACCTCCATGGAAGAGGGACAGAACCTATTTTGGGAACAGGCTCTGAAGCACTGCTGTGCCAAACCCAGCATCATTCCTAGCCTGGATATCCAGAGAGTAATGCTTGGTAAAAGTATAGACTGTTTTCCAGGTGGCTGCTTGACATATCTCTAAGATAGGAATATCACTGGCAGCAGCTGTACTTCTAGTAGAGTGAGCCCTCAACCCTGAGGGTGGAGTCCTACCCAATTTTTCATAGCAGAATTGTATACAAGAGACAAGCCACCTGGCAATAGATCTTTTAGTGGCAGGTTTTCCCTTACTGACCTCACCATAAGTGAGGAACAATTGGAGGGAGTCAAACCAGTGACCCTTGGTGCGCTCTATGTAGTAGCTAAGGACCCTTTTTCATGTCCAGGCTGTGCGGCCTCCCTCTCCAGAGAGGAATGGTCAGTGAAGGAAGAAAAATTACTCACCTTAGTAATGTTTCTTCTAATGGAGTCTTGCTATATTATGACATATGCAGTGAGTCCCAACCTTGAACTGCTCCCAACCTTGAACTGCTCTGGAGGTGAAAAGAATTAACTTTCCATGCCAGGCATGGAACTTTGAGCGAGCTCGGTTGAAAACTCTGTCTGTTGTTCTTCAAACTCAAACTGTCAGATCTTTACGAGCAAAACTCACTAAGGTTCTGTGTGGAAGCTGTAAACCTACACTAGCCAACTGGCTACTAAATATAAGAACACATTTTTCTTGGTCCCAAAATAAAGACTCAAGTCAGGGAATCCAAAAAATTAAAAACATAACACCCAGACACCCCAAAAAGGAGGGGTGAAAAATAAGGTGGGCATCTACTAAGTGCCAACACTGCATTGCCCACCCACATACCAAAAGTAGAGGTTCTGAGAGGGGCAGATGGGGGGAAGTCATAATATAGCAAGACTCCATTAGAAGAAACATTACTAAGGTGAGTAATTTTTTCTTCAAACAACATAAAGTCTTGCTATATTATAACATATCTGAACTACACAGCAGTACACTCCATGGAGGACAGAACCTACTTTGAAATAGGCTCTGAAGCACAGCTGTGCCAAACCGAGCATCACTCCTAGCTTGGATGTCCAGGGTGTAATGCTTGGTAAAGTGAACTGTTTTCAGGTAGCTGCTTGACATATCTCTAGGATAGGGATGTCCCTGGCAGCAGCCAGAGATGCAGCTTGTACCTCTGGTAGAGTGAGCCCTCAGGCCTGAGGGAGGAACCTTACCCAGTTTTCATAGCAAATTGGATACAAGAGACAGTCCACCTGGCAATGGATCTTTTAGTGGCAGGTTCCCTTTACCAACCTCACCATAAGTGAGGAACAGTTGGAGGAGTCAAACCTGACCCTTGTAAATGTCGTATGTAGTAACTAAGGGCTCTTTGACATCTAAACTGTGCAGTCTCCTCTCACCAGAGGAGGAATTGTCAGTGAAGTACAGGGAGAGATATAGATTGATTAAGGTGAAGTCAGAAACCACCTTAGGCAAGAACTTCCTGTTAGTCCCTGAGGACCACCTTATCTCTATGAAAAGAGATAAAATCAGGTTCCACTGACAATCCTTGTAGTTCACTTATGTGCCTGACAGAAGTGATGGCTACCAAAAACACAGTTTTACAAGTCAAGTACTTAAGCTCTGCTGAAGACAAAGGCTCAAAAGGGGGTTGCAAAAGCTGAGCAATGCAAATATTAAGATCCCAAGCAGGGGCAGGGGCCCTGAATGGAGGGTTGGTGTGAAGCAACCCCTTGAAAAACTTGGAGAATACAGGATGAACTGAAAGAGAAGAGGGTTTACCTGCTGATAAGAAAGCAGACACGACTGTCAGGTGCACTTTTAGGGTAGCTGGTTTCAGCCCCAAAGTATTCAAATGCACCATATAATCCAGGACTGTGGGTAAGTCAGCGGATTCTGGGGGAATATGTTTGCCAGAGCATCAATGGAAAATCTCTTCCATTTGGAATTATAAGTAGCCCTGGTGGATGGCTTCCTAGAAGCCTTCAATATATCCAATACACCTTGGGAGAGGTGTAGGTCAGCAAACTCTAACTCTTCAAGAGCCAGGCCTTGAGATTTAGAGATTTGAGATTCAGGTACCAAACCCTCCCCTGAGCACAGGTTAACAGGTTGTGATTCCTGGGAAGACACAGGGGAAGGTGGACTGCTAAGGACACAAGGAGTGGGTACCAGGGCTGTCTGGCCCAATCTGGAGCAATCAGGATCATCTTGCAGGGTTGGAGATCTGATTTGACTAACACCTTGAACAGAAGAGGAAGCATAGAAACTTCCTTCAACTGAGAAGTAGGGCATCAGAGGACTAGCCCAACACAGGGCCTGCAGCAAAAGGGAAGTTGGTGATTGTCTGGGGCTGCAAAAGATCTATCTGCGTGGGTGCCCCATCTGGCAAATACTACCTCAATACTAGGGATCCAGTGACCATTCGTGATGGCCTGGAAATCCTGCTGAGCATCTGCCAGTACATTGTCCTTGCCTGGGAGGTGAGCTGCCGTAAGGGAGGTGTTCAGGGAATCGCCAGAGACCACAACTTCATTGCTTTGGTGCACAAGGCCATAAACCAGTGCCTCCTTCGGTGATGTACCACATTGTAGTGGTGTTGTCTGTTCTGATCTGTACAACTTTGTTCTGAACAGAGGTGGAAAAAACTTGAAGTGCTAGAAAAACTGCTCTGAGTTCCAACAGATTGATGTGGAGCAGAGATTCCTGAGGGGACCACAATCCCTGGGTAGTGAGATCGCCCATGTAGCCCCCACTCCAAGAGGATGCATCTGTGGTAAGGATTAAGGAGTGAGACTGAGGGTGAAGGGACCCCTGTCTCAGATTGCTCTGGTCCTGCCACCACTAAAGGGCTTGGATCAGGGTTCAAGTCACTGGGCTGAATTTGGTCAGAGGGTCTCTCCTTTGAGACCAAAAGGCTCTCAAATGGAACTGGATGTCCCTCATCTGAAATCTTGCTCCCTGCACAACTGCTATAGAAGCAGCTATGTGCCCCAGGAGCTGCAGAAAATGCCTTGCTGGTCGAGAGACCTGCAGGGTGAAAGAGGAGGCCAGAGAGACCAAAGTCCTTGCTCTTTCCAGAGGGAGGAAGGCTCTGGCCTCTTTTGTGTTCAGTTCTGCACCTATGAAGGTGAGAAGCTGGACAGCCTCTAGAACTGACTTTGGAAGACTGAGAAGGAAACCTAGAGATGTGAGCAGTTGCTGAGTTACCAGAAGGTGTAGTTTGACTTGTTCTGGAGACTGGCCTACTATGAGCCAGTCGTCCAGGTAAGGAAAATGGCAATCTTTTGCCTTCTTAAGTGAGCAACTGCTACTGCCAGGCATTTGCTGAATACCCTCGGGGCAGAGGTGAGACCGAAGGGCATTACTCTGAACTGGTAATGGCCTGAGGGCAGTTTGAATCTGAGACTTTCGATAGAGCTTCTGATAAGAACATGGAAGTAGGCATCCTTGAGGTCCAGGGCGCTAGCCAGTCCCTGGCCTTAGAGAGGGTAAATAATTCCCAGAGTCACCATTTTGGAATTTTGGTTTTAAAGGTGCTTGTTTGGTATCTGAGATCCAGGATGGGCTGCCATTCTCCTGTCTTTTGGGGTAAGGAAGTACCTGGAGTACAACCCTTTGCCCTGGTGTGAGGGTGGAACCCTTTCCACAGCTCTGAGCCAGGAGGCAGAAACTTCTGTTTCTAGGGCAAAGTGCCTCTGATGGATTTGCAGGTGGAAAGGACCTGGCTCTCATCTTTGGAAATTTTTTGAGCTGAGAACCAGTTCCTGGCACTACTTCCAGGACCACTTGTCTGATGTTAGAGACTTCCAGTCCTGGACAAAGTAAGCCAGCCCTCCCAGAGTAGAGGAGAATCATACACTCTACCCATCAGGTTGCCTCCTTGGCAGGGCTTTGGGCTGAGGGGTGGAAGCAGGCTTGCTTGCACCCCGCCTGCCCTCCTCTAAAGAACCCCCTCTGGGCATAAGCAGAAGAGGAGGCCTGGGCTTGGTAAAGGTCTAAGAAAGGCCTGCCCCTACCCCCGGATGTTGCCTTGAGGAGTGGCCTGCCTTTTCTTGGCCTGTGCAATCCTATATGTGGTCCTATATTCATCCATTTTCTTCATGTAATTCTCTGTCTGCTCCCAAACGAGAAATTGCCCAACAACGGAAAATCCATGGCCTTAGACTGGGTATCCTGTGACAGAGTAGCACATCTGGACAAGCCATTCTGCTAAGTGCCACAGATGTAGCCATGACCCTTGATGACACATCATTAGAGTCTACTGCAGCATGAAATTGCACCTTGGATGCCTCAATACCGCCCACAGCCACCTGTTCCAGCTCCTGGCAAGCTGGTCAGGGACCTGTTTTCTAGAGCCAGCACAGTATCCATCCTGGATTTCTGGTACCTAGCAGCATAAGCCATATAATTTGCCTGTCTGAGGTCCAAGGATGCTGCCATGTACTGTTTTCTTTGCCATGGCATCAATCCTCCTGAAGTCCTTTTTCAGGGGGTCATGATAGAGGAATTTTGCTTGTCACAGGCTGCAGCCTGCACTACCCCAGTGTGGCTGCATTGCTGTGTGAGGAACTCCGTATCAGAGCCTGATGATGTATACAACATCTTCATCCTTTTATCAACAGGAGGTATAGTGTGAGAATTTTTAGAAATTTTACTGTCTGTTTCCGAAAGATTTATGTAAAGGAAGAAAAATTACTCACCTTAGTATTGTTGTTTCTTCTAATGGAGACTTGCTATATTATGACTGATGCAATTTGTCCACCATTAGAACTGCTCTGGAGGTGAAAGAGTTAACTTCCATGCAGCGCATGGAACTTAAACCTAAACTCGGTTGAGGAAACTCTGTCAGGGTAATTTCAAACCGAAACGGTCAGATCTTCTAGAGCAAAACTCACTAAGGCTCTGTGTGGAAGCTGTAACCTACAAGCTAACTGGCTACTAAAATATTCACACATTTTTCCTGGTCCCAACACCAAGACTCAAGTCAGGGGACCAGAAAAATAGATAAAATAAATAAAACACAACACCCAAAACACCCCAACAGGAAGGGTGGAAAAACATAAAGGGCATCAATAAGTGCCAACAGTGGACTTCCACCCCCATACCCAAAGTAGAAGTTCTGAGAGGGGGCAGGCTGGGGGAGAGTCATAATATAACAAGACTTCATTGAAGAACAACATTACTAAGGTGAGTAATTTTTCTTCAAACAACATGAAGTCTTGCTATATTATAACTGATACTGAACTACACAGCAGTACCTCCATGGAGGAGGACAGAACCTACTTAGGGAATGAGCTCTGAAGCATGGCTGAGCCAAACCGAGCATCCTCCTGGCCTGAATATCCAGGAGTAATGCTTGGTGAGTGTGTACTGTTTCCAAGTAGCTGCTTGACATATCTCTAAGATAGGGATGTCTCTGGCAGCAGCTAGAGATGCAGCTGACCTCTGGTAGAGTGAGCCCTCAGGCCTGAAGGAGAACCTTACCCAGTTTTTGATAGCAAAATTGGATACAAGAGATGATCCACACAGCAATGGATCTCTTAGTGGCAGGTCTCCCTTTCCCAACCTCACCATAAGTGAGAAATAGTTGGAGGAGTCAAACCTGTGACCCTTGAGTGCGCTCTATGTAGTAACCAGGGCCTCTCACCAACATCTAAGCTGTACGCCTCCTCACCAGGGAGGAATGGTCAGTGAATAGAACCTAGAGTGAAATAGATTGGTTAAGATGGAAACGAAACCACCTTAGGCAAAAACTTCCTGTTAGTCCTGAGGACTACCTTATCCTGAAAAGAAATAAGTCAGTCTCCATTGATAAAGCTAGCTAACTCATATAAGCCTGGCAGAAGTGATGGCTACCAAAATACAGTTTTCCAAGTCAAATACTTAAGCTCTGCCGAAGACAGAGGTTCAAAGGAGTTGCATCAGCTGAGCAATGCAAACATTAAGATCCCAGGCAGGGCAGAGACCCTGAATGGAGGATTAGTATAAACAATCCCTTAAAAACTTGGAAAATACAGGGTGAGCAGAAAGAAGGGCTTCCCTGCTGAAATGAAAGCAGAGACAGCTGCCAAATGCACTTTCAGGGTAGCTGGTCTCAGTCCCAAAGAATTAAGATGGACCATATGGTCCAAAACAGTGGGTAAATCAGCAGATTCAAGAAATATGCTTCCCAGAACACCATATGGAAAACCTTTCCACTTGGGTTATAGGTAGCCCTGGTGGAAGGCTTCCTAGAAGCTTTCAAGATTTCAGAACACCCTGAGAAAGTTGTAGATCAGCAACTCTAACTCCTCAAGAGCCAGGCCTTGAGGTGGAGGGAATTGAGATTCGGATACCAGACTCTCCCTGAGCACAGGTTAACAGATTGTGGTTCCTGGGGAGACACAGGGAAGGTGGACTGCTAAGGACAGAAGGAGTGAGTACCAGGGCTGCTGGCAGTCTGGAGTAATCAGGATCATCTTGCAGGGCTGAGACCTGATTTTGACTAGCACCTTGAACAGGAGAGGAAGGGGAAGGCATAGAAACTTCCTTCCCAGTCGAGGAGAAAGGCATCCAGGGGACTGAGCCCAACACTGGGGCCTGCAACAGAAAAGTGGAAGTTGATGATTGTCTGGGGCTGCAAAAGATCTATCTGAGGTGCCTCATCTGGCAAAAACTATCCCCAGTACTAGGGGATCAGTGACCATTCGTGATGGCCCTGGGAAATCCTGCTGAAGAGCATCTGCCGGGACATTGTCCCTGCCTGGGAGTGAACTGCTATGAGGAAGTGTTCGGGAATAAGCCAGAGACTACAACCTTCATCGCACTCAGTGCACAAGGCCGAAGACTGAATGCCCCTTGTTTGTTGATGTACCACATTGTGAGTGGTTGTCTGTTGACCTGTACCACTTTGTTCTGAACAGATGCAGAAAAAACCTGAAGTGCTAGAAAAACAGCTCTGTGTTCCAACAGATTGATGTGGGCAGAAGAGATTCCTGGGGACCATAACCCCTGGGTGGAGAGGTCGCGCCATGTGAGCTCCCATCCAAGAGGGCGCATCTGTAGTAGGGTCAGGAGTGGGATAGAGGTATGAAGGGCACCCTTGTCTCAGATTGTTCTGATCCTGCCACCACTGGAGGCCTGGATCAGTGTTCAGTCACTAGGATTAACTTGGATAGGAATCTCTTCTTTTGGACAAGAAGGCTCTCAGTTGGAACTGAATGTCCTCATCCGAAATCTTGCTCCTTGCACTACAGCTGTGGAAGCAGCCATGTGTCCTAGGAGCTGTAGGAATGCCTTGCTGGTCGAGAGACCTGCAGAGTGAAGGACGAGGCCAGGGCCACCAGGGTCCTTACCCTTTCTAGGGAAGGAAGGCTCTGGCCTGTTTGTGCCAGTTCTGCACCTATAAAGGTGAGTACCTGGACAGGTTCCAGAATAACTTTGGAAGATTGAGAAAGCCCAGAGAGGCAAGCTGCTGGGTAACTTGCAGGTGTGTTTGACCTGGTCTGAAGACTGACCACAATGAGCCAGTCGTCCAGGTAAGGGAAAGATGGCAATCTTTGCCTTCTTAAATGAAAACTGCTACTGCCAGACATTTGTGAATACCCTTGGGCAGAGAAGGCCAAGGGCATTGCTCTTAACTGATAATGGCCTGAGGGCAGTTCGAATCTGAGGTACTGGGTGGGAGCTTCTGATAAGAACATGGAAGTAGGCATCCTTGAGGTCCAGGAAGCTAGCCAGTCCCTGGCCTTAGGGAGAGTAAATCATTCCCAAGTCACCATTTTTGAATTTTGGTTTTAAAGGTGCTTGTTCAGATATCTTAGGTCAGGATGGCCACCACTCTCCTGTCTTTTTTGGGGTAAGGAGGTACCTGGAGTACAGACCCTTGCCCTGGTGTGGGAGAAACCTTTCTACAGCTCTGAGAGCCAGGAGGTTGAGACTTCTGTTTCCAAAGCAAGAGTCTCTAAAGGGTTTGCAGGTGGAAGGATCTGATTCTCATCTTTGAAATTTTTGAAGCTGAGAACCAGACCCTGGCTCACTACTTCCATGACCCACTTGTCTGATGTTAAAGACTCCCAGTCCTGGATGAAGTAAGCCAGCCTGCCTACAGTAATGGAGGCCAACCCTGAGCATCCCATCAGGGTGCCTGTTTGGCAGAGGGCTTTGGGCTGAGGGGTGGAAGCAGGCTTGCTTGCACCCGATCTCCTCCTCTCTAAAGAACCCCTCTGGGCATAAGCAGAAGAGGAGGCCCGGGCTTGGTAAAAGGCCTGCGTAAGGCCTGCCCCCACCCCCTGAGGCTGCCTCTGAGGAGTGGCTTGCCGTTCCTTGGCCTGTGCCTCCTATAAGTGGTTCCTATATTCATCCATTTTCTCATATATTCTCTGTCTGCTCCCCAAACAGAGAATTTCTCACCAGAGAAAATCACTGCCTTAGACTGGGTATCCTGTGACAAGTAGTACACCTGAGCCAAGCCAATCTACAAAAAGCCACAGATGTAGCCATGACTCTAGAGGATACATCATTAGAATCCACTGCAGCATGGAATTGCACCTTAGATGCCTCAATACCATCAGCAGCCACCTGCTCCAACTCCTTTGCAAGCTGGCCAGGGGCCTGTTTAGTAAAGGCCATGACAGTATCCATCTAGATTTTTGGTAGCTCGCAACATAAAGCCATATAGTTTGCTTGTCTGAGTCCCAAAGACACTGCCATGTATTGTTTTTGGCCATGGCATCAATCTTCCTGGAGTCCTTGTCGGAGGATGTGAAGCCAGGGAATATTAAGCTTATCACAGGCTGCAGCCTGAACTACTAACATGGCTGCATTGCTGTGAAGAGAATTCTGTATCAGGACCTCAACAAAGTGTACCTCCTGTCCATCTTTTTTATCCACAGGAGGCACAGAATTAGGAGCTTTTAAAATTTTTATTGTTTGTTTCCTAAAAGATTTATGTAAAGGGATAGAACAATCTCCTGGACTCTGGGATATCCATCATCTCACAAGTCAAGGCTCTCTTGCTCATCAAAGCCTCCTCTAAAGGAAGCTGGAGGGTTTCAACACTTTTATAAAACAGAAATGAGAGGACTCAACAAGCCGTGGAGATTCACCTAAAGGTCTGTCTGGGAGATGTCGGTTCAATGGGCACATCCAGACTTTCAAAGTCACATTCCACTGATCATAATCATCCTCCCCTCCTCTAGTTCAAAAAAACTCCTCTATATCATTTTCTTGAACCCGGTGGTACCGACCATGACCGACCTTTGCCAGATAGTGGTGGTTTGGAGGAACCCGGGGAAAGTGACTAGACAATCTGTATTGCCTAGCTATCTCTGCAGCAGTTGGAAGGGATTTGGGACTCCACACCTGCTGACTTTCTAGTTCTCTTTGCTGGAACTGGCTCCTCAAAGTCAACTTCGTTGCCTGAAGTCTGGCCTAGTCAGAGGCACTCCTCTCGGTTGATTGGCACCCGAACCCGGAGCTGTCCCTCTGGGTCAGCGGACTTTTTAGCCTCTCGTTCCTGAGCCTACCAACTCTCTTATCTAGGGGTAGCTGCAGGGAAATTCTTCTAAATCTGACAGTCTGCATTGAGATGGTCAAACCCCAGACAATAAACACATGTGGTGTGTGGGTCTGCCTAGCAAAAGGCTTCCCCACAGACACTACAGTGTTGAAACCCAGTGGGCCCGGTTTTCTTTGGGTTTCTCAGACGACAATGCCAGCCTAACCAAAAAACTTGCCCTTTGTTGGCAGTGCCAGAGCAAGACACCTATTGGTTCCAACCGTGTCACGTGCATTAGAAAAACCATAATGAAATCCGTTTTTATGAACCGATAAGAACCGGAACCGCACTCTAACAAGCTTTAAAAGCGCTTCAGAATGAAGTTTAAATGCCAATCTGACAGTTTCAGTTTGAAATTACCTGACGAGCTTTTCCTACAACAGCTCGCTCTAAGTTCCATGCACTGCATGAAGTTAACTCTTTCACCTCCGGAGCAGATTCTAAGGCTGGGACAAACTGCAATAGTCATAATATAGCAAGACTTCATGTTGTTTGAATAGACAGTCTCCTAGACTCTGGAATATCCATCATTTCTACATAATCAGGCTCCTCCTGGTCATCAACAGCTTCCTCAACAGGGAGCTGGAGATTCAACAACTTTTATAGAACATAAAATGAGAAGGGACTCAGAGACCTGGGAGGAGAAACCCTAACGGTCTGTCTGGAGAGATGTCCGGTTCAATAGCACATCCAGACTTTCAAAACCACATTCACTCTCCTCATACTCCTCTTCCCTTCCTCCGGTTCATAAAATCCTCAAATCACTAGTCTTGAACCGGTGGAACAGCTTGAGCTCGAGTGCTTCCCTGATGGTGTGATTCGGTCAGAACACTCAGAAAGTGACTGGACAATTTGAATTGCTTAGCTATTTCCTCAAGCAGTTAGAGAGAGAACTTTTGGCTCCACCAGCTGACTTTCTAATCCTTTTAGTTGGAACTGGCTCCTCAGGCTGGCTCTTACGTTGCCGGGAAGTATCAGCCTGGTCAGAGGCACTCCTCCAGTTCAGTTGGAACCGAACCGGGCTAGCCATCGGGTCAGTGGACTTTTTGGCCTTCCTTTCCTGAGCCCACCAACTCTCTTTTTCTATGGTGGCAGCAGGAAAATTCTTACAAATCTGGCAGTCTGCACTGAGGTGGTCAAACCCCAGACAATACACACAGGTGGTGTGTGGGTCAGCCTTAGCAAAGCTTCCCACAAACACTACAGTGCTGAAACCCAGTGGGCCGGTTTTACTTTGGGTTTCTCAGACATAGTGCCAGCCTAACCAAACTTGCCCGTTTATGGCACTCCGCTTAAACAAGACTCTCTTGTTGGTTTCCCAACTGTGTCACGGTAAATTGGAAAAAACCGTAATGAAACCGTTTTTTAGAACCGATAAGAACAGGAAACCGCACTCTAAATAAAGGACTAGTAAATTTGAAAATAACCTGATCGGTTCAAACCAACCGAAAAAGCATTTACAAGTTCCACACAGAATAAATATAAATATAAGCCTATCTATTACTTCAATACCACAGACAGAGCTTGAACCGACGAGTTGAGGTTTAATTTCAGTCAGAAAAATGATAAAATAATACTTTAACAGACAAAGCGAAGACATGAAGGAGAAATCTCCGAAGCTGTTCAGTGGTGAGTAAAGAAATCTGACAGTTTGAGTTTGAAGAACAACAGACAGAGTTTCAACTGAGCTTCGCTCAAGTTCCATGCCTGGCATGGAAAGTTAACTCTTTCACCTCCGGAGCAGTTCGAAGGTTGGGAGCAGTTGAAGGTTGGGACTCACTGCATATGTCATAATATAGCAAGACTTCATGTTGTTTGAAAACAGGAAGAGACATAGAGCGAGGTTAAGGTGGCAATCTGAGACCACCTTAGGCAAAACTTCCTATTAGTTCTTAGGACCACCTTATCTCTATGAAAAGAGATAAAATCAGGCTCCACTGATAAGGCCTGTAACTCACTGATACGTCTGGCAGAAGTAATGGCTACCAAGAACACAGTTTTCCATGTCAAGTACTTAAGCTCTGCTGAGGACAATGGCTCAAAAGGGGGTTGCATAAGCTGAGCAATGCAAACATTTAGGTCCCAAGCAAGAGCAGGGTCCCTGAAGGGAGGATTGGTGTACAACAGTCCCTTGAAGAATTTACAAAATACAGGATGAGCTGAAAGAGAAGAGGGCTTACCTACTGACAGAAAAAGCAGAAACAGCTGCTAAAATACTTTGAGTGTAGCTAGTCTAGACTGAGCCCCAAGCTAGTGAGATAACCATATAGTCCAGAACTGTAGGCAACCAGCAGACTCTGGAGAAATATGTACCAGAGCACCAAATAGTAAGCCTTTTCAATTTGGGTTGTAAGTCTTTTCTGGTGGAAGCGCTTTGAAGCCTTTAGAATATCCAGAACACCTTGAGAGATGCAGATCAGCAAACTCTAAATCTTCAAGTGCCAGGCCTTGAGATAGAGATCTGAGATTCGGATACCAAACCTCCCTGAGAGGATGTCAACAGGTTGTAATTCCTGGGAAGTGACAAGGAAGGTGGACTGCTAAGACAGCATCCAGTGGGTACCAGGGCTGTCTGGCCCAGTCTGGAGCAATCAGAATCACTTTGCAGGGTTCAGACCTGATTTTAGCTAGTACCTTGAACAGGAGAGGGAAGGGGAAAACATACAAAACTTCCCATCCCAATTGAGAACTAGAGCATCCAGGGGACTGAGCCCTATACTGGGGGTCTGCAGCAAAAAGTGGGAGTTGGTGATTGTCTGAGGCTGCAAAGATCTATCTATGGAGTGCCCCATCTGGAAAATCACCTTCAAAACTAGGGATCTAAGGACCATTAGTGATAGCCTGAGATATCCTGCTGAGAACATCTGCCAGGACATTGTCCTTCCCTGGGAGGTGCACTGCTATCAGAGAGGTTTGCAGGAATAGGCCAGAGACCACAAATTCATTGCTTCTGTGCACAAGGCCGTAGACTGAGTGCCCTGTTGATTGATGATGTACCACATTGTGGTGGTATTGTCTGTTCTGATCTGGACTATTTTGTTCTGAACAGACCTGGAAAAACTTGAGTGCCAGAAACACTGCTCTTAGTTCAAAGATTGATGTGAAGCAGAGATTTTTGAGGTGACCACAGCCCTGGGTGGTCAGATCCCCAAGTGGGCTCCCCCAGCAGGGAGGTATCTGTGGTAGGATTAGAGAATGAGATTGGTGACAAAAGGAACTCCTTGCCTTGGGTGTCCTGATCCTGCCACCATTGCAAAGCCTGGATCAGGGTTTGAGTCACAGGGACTAGTTTGGTCAGAATCCTTTCTCTGGGACCAGAAGACTCTTAAGTGGAACTGAATGTCCCTCATCTGAAATCTTGCTCCCTGGACCACTACTGTAGAGGCTGCCATGTGGCCTAGGAGCTGCAGAAAGTGCCTTGCTGGTCGAGATACGTGAAGGGTGAATGAAGAGGCCAGTTTCATGAGGGTCCTTGCTCTGTCCAGGAAGGAGGCTCTTGCCCATATTGTATCCAGTTCTGCCCCTATAAAGGTGAGGAGCTGTACTGGCTCAGAACTGATTTTGAAAGATTTAGGAGGAATCCTAAGGAAGTGAGCAACTGCTGAGTTATCTGGAGACGTGACTTGACTTGGTCTTAGACTGACCCACTATGAGCCAGTCGTCCAGGTATAGAAAGATGGAGATCTTTCTCTCCTTAGGGAAGCAACCACTACTGCCAGGCATTTGTAACACCCTTGGGGCTGATGTTGGGCCAAGGGCATTGCTCTGAATTGATAGTGGCCTGAGGCAACTCAGACCTGAGGTACTTTCTGTGGGAGCAGCTGATGGGAATGTGAAAACAGGCATCCTTGAGGTCAGGAGACTAGCCAGTCTCCTGGCCTTAGAGGCAAGCAAATTATTCCCAGAGTCACCATTTTGATTTTGGCTTTAAAGGTGCTTGTTTAAATATCTTAGATCCAGGATGGGCGCCATTCTCCTGTCTTTTTGGGGTTGGGAAGTACCTGGAGTACATCCTTTTCCCTCTGTGTAGGGTGGAACCCTTTCTGTAGCTCTGAGAGCCAAGAGGAAGAACTCTGCCTCTAGGGCAAGGGCCTCTGAAGAATTTGCAGGTGGAAAGTATCTTGTTCTCATCTTGGGATTTTTTGAAGCTGAGAACCAGTCCCATCTTACTACTTCCAGGACACACTTGTCCTGATGTTAAAGACTTCCAGTCCTGGACAAGTAAGCCAGCCTGCCTACAGGTAGTGGAGAATTGGCGGGCAGGTCCATCAGGGTGCTTGCTTGGCAGGGGCTTTAGGCTGAGAGGTGGGAGCAGGCCTGCTCACAGCCTGTCTGCCTCTCCTCTAAAGAACCCCCTCTGAGCAAAGGCAAAGAGGCCTGGGCTTGGTAAAGGTCTATGAAAAGGCCTGCCCCTGCCCCTGGAATGCTGCCTCTGGGAGTGGCTTGCCTTTCTTTGGCCTGAACACTCCTGTAGGTGGTCCCTGTACTGATCCATTTTCTTCATGTAGTTCTCTGTCTGCTCCCCAAACAGATAATTAACAATGACAGGAAAATCCATGGCCTTAGTCTGGGTATCCTGTGACAGAGCTAGTACATGAGACAAGCCATCCTTTGAGGGCCACAGATGTAGCCATGACTCTAGATGAAACATCACTGGGTCCACTGCAGCATGATTGTACCTTGGATGCCTCAATCCCATCTGCAGCCACCCGCTCCAGCTCCTGGCAAACTGGTCAGGGACCTGTTTAGCTAAAGCATCACAGTGTCCCACCTGGACTTCAGTATCTAGCTGTGTAGGCCATATAATTAGCCTGTCTGAGTCCCAAAATGCTGCCATGTACTGTTTCTTTGCCATGGCATCAATCCTCTGGAGTCCTTATCTGGGGGTGTGAAGACAAGAAGTATATTTGCCTTATCACAGGCAGCAACCTGCACTACCCCAACATGGCTGCATTGCTGGAAAAGGAACTGAGCCTGAAAAGTATACCTCTTGTCCATTCTTCTGTCCACGAGGTGTGGAATTAGGAGTTTTTAGAATTTTAAATGTATGTTTCCCAAAAGACTTATGGAGGAACAGACAATCTCCTGGACTCTGGGATGTCCATCATCTCAACAATCAGGCTCCTTCTCAGTCCTCTTGCTTCTTCCATAGGAAGCTGGAGGGTTCAGCCACTTTTGTAAAACATAAAGTGGGAGGGACTCAGAAAGCTGGAGGAGAAACACCTGAAGGTCTGTCTGGGGAGATGTCGGGTCAATGGGCACATCAGACTTTCATAATCACCAACATTATCTTCATACTCTCCCTCCTCCTCCTCCTCCGGTTCATAAAATTCTTCTAAATTATAATCCAGAACCAGGGAACTGACCGAACCGAGCCCTAACCAATGGTGCCGATTCAGTCGGAACGAGTTAGCGATTAGAACAATCCTTATCGTTTGGCTATTTCATCAGCGAGTGGGAGAAAGAAGTTGTGGATCTGAACTGGCTGACTTATCCCCTTTTCTTTTAACTGGAACCGACTCCTCACAGTCGGTTCTCCTTTGCCGAAGAGTCTCACCCTGGTCAGAGAGCACTCCTTCTGGTTCGGTCGGAACCGAACGGGCTGCGCCATCCGGTCAGCAGACTTCTCGGCCTCCCTTTCCCTCAGTCTACCTACTCTCTTATCCAGGGTAGCTTTGGAAACTTTGCAAATCTTGCAGTCTGAATCAAAATGGTCAAACCCCAGACAATAAACATAGGTGGTGTGGGGATCAGCCTTTGAAACTTCCCACACACTACAATGTTGAAACCAGTGGGCCCGTTTTTTCTTGGGTTTCTCAGACATGCCAGTCCTAACCAAACTTACCCTCTTTTGGCAATCCGCCAGGCAAGACAACCCTACTGGTTCCTGACTGTGTTACGGGTCTTGGAATAAAACGTAATGAAATCCAGTTTTTTTAGAACCGATACGGACCAGTTACCACACTCTAATAAATCAGAAAAAACTTTTTCACAAACCTGATTGGTTCAAACCAACCGATCCAATGTTTACAAGTTCAAACAGAAAACTAATATAGAAACCTATCTAGTACTCATGGTACCACAGACAGAGACTTAACCGACAGGTTAGACTGTAAAATTCGGTTGAAACCGAGAAAAAAAAGCGACACTTTAACAGACTTTTTGAACTGGGCAAGGAGAAAGCTCGAGTGACTGTTCAGTGAAGCGGATAAAGAATCTGGTGGTTGGGGTTCAAACAACAGCAGACAGATGTTCAACCGAGCTCGAACTCAGCATTCCATACCTTACATGGAAGGTGAACTCTTTCCTCTCCGGGCAGTTCAAGGTTGGAGATCACTGCAAATGTCAGAATACAGCAAGACTTCATGTTGTTTGAAGGTAAGGCTCCCGACACATAAGAGCATGAAGCTCAGAAATGCACCGAGCCTAAGTGACCGCCACCAAGAGAAAAGTCTTCCATGCAAGATAACGGAGCTCACAAGACATGGCCGGTTCGAAAGAGGGGCGTGTGAGCCTCTCCAGAACAAACAATAACTCTCAAGGAGGAACAGGGTCCCAGACTGGAGGACGGAGATGTAAAATCCCCTCCAAGAAAAGTCTTTGCCACCTCCAATTGAGCCACAGTTCTGTCCTGAACAGAAAAATGATAGGCAGAAACCACAGCCAGGTGTACTTTAATGGAGGAGTAACTTAAATCCTGATTCTCACAGGGATAGCAGGTATTATAAAACTAGATTAACCAGACACACCAGAGGGTCAAGCCTCCTGTCCATGGCCCGCAGGCAGAAGCACTTCCACTTCATAGCATAAGTGGCCCTGCTAGTGGGCTTCCGAGCCTTCACCAAAATCTGGGCAATATCGTCAGAAACTCCAAAGCAAAGCTTTGCTAGGTCAGCAGGAACCAAGTGTGCAGGTGAAGGGAGCACAGGTTGGGATGAACCAAGGTCCCCTGTTGTTGCGAGAGAAACTGACCTGAAATGGGAAGAGACCACAGAGCTTGTACTGACAGATACTTGAGAAGCAGAAACCAAATCTGTCTGGACCACAATGGGGCTATCAGAATCATAGTGACCCCCTTCAATTGGGCTTTGAGGAGGACCTGTTGCAGGAGAGGAAAGGGAGGAAGCATAAAGACCTCCTGCTCCAGGATAGGGACAATGCATCTTGCCAAGCTCAGGCTCTGGAGCAGAACAAGCAAAACTGGGCAGTTTTTGTTGCAGTGAGATACAAGGTCCAAATCCAGTGTTCCCCCACTAGCGAAATGTTAGTCTGCCACAGACTGTCTCAGGGACCATTTGTGACAGGCGGTCTTGCCCTGCTGAGGGCATCTGCGACCACTTTCAGGGACCCCAGAGCGTGGACCGCCGAAATATGAATGGTGCTCCACCATGCAATCCCACCCTGTGGCCTCCTTGACAAGGAGGTAGGGTGGGTACCTCCTGCTTGTTGATGTGAGAACACTACCGAGTGTTGTCTGTCTGAACAAGGAGGGTGACCGGAGTGACAGAAAAAGGGCCAGAGCCTGCAGAGTACAGGACTGCTCTGAGCTCAAGCATATTTATATGCAGGTTCTCCTCTAGCCGGGACCACAGACCTTGAGTCCTGTGGATCTCCAGATGAGCCCCCAACCTGTCCCGGATGGAGTCTGTGGTGAGCGTCTGGGCAGGACTTTCTGGCTGGAAGAGGAAGACCTAGGCAAAGATACTGAGGAATGCCCACCAGTGGGTTCATGATGAACTGACTCAAAATCCTGACCGGTATGTCCAAGTCATCCCTGGTCTGGTCCCACTGGACGAAGAGTCCATTGAATGGTGCGCATTGACAGTCTGGCAAAGGAACTGAGACTATGGCAGCTGCCATGTGTCCCAGAAGCCTGAGGACAGATCTGGCTGGAACCACAGAGGCTGAAAAGCCTTGGGATGCCAGAGCCTGAATGCGCTCGGCCCTGTCCGTAGGGAGAAAAGCATTCCCCAAGGTGGTATCCAATACAGCACCTATGAACTGCAGACGCTGGGAAGGAAAAAGTTGAGACTTTTCCAGATTTGCTGCGATCCCTAGGTGCTGACAAAGGGAGAGCGTAGCCAGGATGGTGTCCCAAAGACGAGACCTGGACGGGGCTAGGAGGAGCCAATCATCACAGTAAGGGAACAAAAAGTGTCTGTCTCAGTGCAAGGCTGCTGCCATGATGGCGAAGCACTTGGTGAAGACCCTGGGAGTGGAGGAGAGGCTGAAAGGGAGTACCTTGAACTGATAGGCCCGGCCCTCGAACTTGAACCTCAGGAATCTCCGGTGACTGTGGCAAACAGGGATGTAGAGGTAGGCATCCTGCATGTCGAGAGATGCCAGCCAATCCCTGACCGATAGGAAGGGGAGGAGATTTGGAAGCGACCCCATACGGAATCTGCGGTAGGCGACCCATTGGTTGAGGTCACTGAGATCCAAGATAGGTCACAAGTCTCCTGACTTCTTGGGAACCAGGAAGATGTGGGAGTAAAACCCAGAGTTTCTTTCCACCTCTGGAATGCACTCTATGGCGTCCTTATCTAGGAGAGATTGGATCTCCCTCCTGATGGGAGGCCTGTGGTCCCTCGGGTAGTAAGATGGGGGCAGAGGTCTGTCAGGGGGCAGAGACTCAAACTCTGTGGAGTGCCCAAACTCCACGAGGTCAAGAACCCATCTGTCAGAGGTTACTTCTCTCCAAGCCAGATGGTGGAGAGCGAAACGACCTCCGACCCACTCTCCCAACAACAGGCCTGGGAGGGGAGGGTCGTCTAAATAGGTGGAAGGAGGGGGTGGGAGGGCAGCTGCTGGAGGTCTAGCCTGTCTAGAGGGGGCAGAGGCACGCCTTGATGACCCCTTCATTGACCAAAACTGCCCCGCTGCGTGTGAGGTTGAGCATGGGGTTACTGAGGCTGATGTCCCCCTCTACCACGAAAATGGGGCAGACAAAATGCTCCTGTTTGGCGGTATATAGACTGCACACGTACGGACCGCTTGCCAGAGTCCTGCAGTCTAACAATCACCTTCTCTGTGTCTTCACTGAAGAGCACAGAGCCCTTGAAAAGCATCCAGAAGTGTGGTTTGCACCTCTGGGTCAAACCCTGAGACCCCGAGCCAGGAGTGGTGCGAAGGCAAATTCCAGTAGCTGCTGCCCTAGCCAAGTGTCCGCAGAGTCGTACGCCACTCAAGAACATGGGTACCCACATCTGAGCCCATTTGTAAAAGCTTTGCAAGCTCTGTCCACTGAGGACAGTCAGGCAACCCTTGTAGAATGTCCAATCCTTGGTCCCAAAGGCGTTCTGGAATTGGACCATATGAGTCAAAATTTAGACTCTGGATACTGCAGGTGGCAGAAGAGTACACCCTACGACCTAATGATTCCAGTTACTTAGACTCCTGTCCGCGGCTGAGTACTTAGGTGTTTCAGCCTCTGCAAATGACTGTGCACTGCCGAGATAATCACAGAGTCAGCCGTGGATGCTCGGTCAAATAAGCATGGTCCTTGGGGCCCGTACAGCGGTCAGCCTTCTTGGCACTGCAGAGGACACATGTGGATGCTTCCAGGTAGCTAGGGTAACATCCTGGAAGGTGTCCACTAGGGATGGATTACCACTGGCTTGAGATCCTTCTGGCACAGGTATTTTGCCAGGCGCAAGTGTTCGGGGCCTAGGGCCTCTATATCCTAGCCCATGTTCTTCAGGATGTGCCGCATGACCTCAAAGAAGCTGGGGTCATCGGGAGGAGACTTTGGTTGATCCTCAGTGTCCCCAGGAAGTGAACCCGGGTCAGAATCAGGGTAGCAGTCCGATTCACCATAGGCAGAAGAAGAGGAGGAGGAAGATGAAGCCCGTCTACGTCTCCTCTTGTGCCTGGGTCATTTAGGAGAGGGAGAGAGGGAGAAGGAGGAGGAAGGAGTCCTGGTCCTCTTAGACTTGTCCCTGGGCTTCTTAGGGCTGGTTGGTAACTTGTCCCCCTCAGTCCCTGAAGGAACAGGCAAGGTATGTCCGTCAGACTGGGGGACCGGAGGAGCAGGTCCCACAACATCCTGATAAACAGTCTCCCACCAGTGAGCAAAAAGCTCCTTGACCTGGGACATCCCCAAGTTGGGAGAATCAGGCCTAAGAGGTGATGTCGGTCGGCCAGCAGGTGGACCGGCGTTGGTACAGACCGGCGTCGATGGGCATGGCGATGCTGATGAAAACTCAGTGATGTTGGGGAGCTCCGGTGTAGGAGGGACTGACGAACGGTCACAAGGTGACATCAGAGGGACTGATGATGATGGTTGTGGCACAGGTTTATCCGGCACCGGAGGAGGAGGAGGACCAACCGGTGTCGGTACTGTAGCCATGTCTGATGGACACCCCTTGGTCGGGGAAGGACGGGGCGGTCGGAGGAAAAGGACTTAGAGGGCCGATCAGCCTTAGGCTTATCGGAGTGACGTTGGTCTGGTTCTAAGGACAGACGCACACCAGTCCTTCTTGTGTTTTGGCGGCAAAGAAGCTGCCTGGTGAGAAGAATTGCCTGAAGGCTGCTTGACCTCCTGAGGATCAGCAGACGCAGAACGGGAGGATTTCTTACCTGAAGAAGGCACTGAACTGTAGTCGGAGTGCCTCTTGTGGCCACAGGAGCTTGAAGCGGATGGCTTCTTGGCAAATGCCCCAACATCCACAGGCCTGGAGACCGCCCAGAACCAGAATCCATCCATATCCTGATAGGTTGTAATGCGTGCGCCTTAGAAAGAGAGATGGGAGGCTTGAGAGAGGTAAGCCAGGCCTCAAGTCCGGAGGAGCCGGAACAACCAGCCGAGCTAGAAGACCTGGGTCTGGAAGGCGAAAGGTCTCGATCCCTACTGTGGTGCTTCTCCTTTCCTTTTTGGGAGTGGGGGAGAGAGACTCCCTACTGGAGGACGTGTCCTGCTGCATCTAGGCAAGCTGCTGCTGCACAAGGAGGGCCTGAAGTGACTTTTGCCGTCTGATCCTGGTCCGACTGTTGAAGGCCTGGCAGTAGGAACAGGCAACGGTGTCGTGGTCTGGGCCCAGACAGAAGAAAAAATGACTCACCTTAGTAATGTTGTTTCTTCTAATGGAGTCTTGCTATATTCTGACATATGCAGTGAGTCCCAACCTTCGAACTGCCCCGGAGATGAAAGAGTTAACTTTCCATGCCAGGCATGGAACACTGAGCTCGAGCTCGGTTGAGACTCTGTCTGTTGTTCTCAAACTCAAACCGTCAGATCTTTACAAGCTAAACTCACTGAAGTCCTGTGGAAGCTGTAAACCTACACTAGCCAACTGGCTGCTAAACATAAAAACACATTTTTTGGTCCCAACACAAAGACTCAAGTCAGGAGACCCAAAAATGAAAACACAACACCCACTCACCCCAAAAAGAAGGGGTGAAACAAAAAGGGTGGGCACCTACTAAGTGTCAACACTGCACTGCCCACCCACATCCCAAAAACAGAGGTTCTGAGAGGGGCCGGCAGGGGGGGAGGTCAGAAGAAAAAATTACTCACCTTAGTAATGTTGTTTCTTCTAATGGAGTCTTGCTATATTATGAAATATGCAGTGAGTCCCAACCTTCGAACTGCTCCGGAGATGAAAGAGTTAACTTTCCATGCCAGGCATGGAACGCTGAGCTCGAGCTCGAGCTCGGTTGAAAACTCTGTCTGTTGTTCTTCAAACTCAAACTGTCATGATCTTTACGAGCTAAACTCACTAAGGTCCTGTGTGGAAGCTGTAAACCTACACTAGCCAACTGGCTACTAAATATAAGAACACATTTTTTGGTCCCAAAACAAAGACTCAAGTCAGGAGACCCAAAAAATGAAAAACACAACACCAAGTCACCCCAAAAAAGGAGGGGTGAAAAACAACAAGGTGGGCATCTACTAAGTGCCAACACTGCACTGCCCACCCACATCCCAAAAACAGAGGTTCTGAGAGGGGCAGGCAGGGAGGTCATAATATAGCAAGACTCCATTAGAAGAAACAACATTACTAAGGTGAGTAATTTTTTCTTCAAACAACATGAAGTCTTGCTATATTATATTCATATACAGACTCACAGCAGTACCTCCATGGAGGAGGACAGAACCTACTTGGAAATAGGCTCTGAAGCACAGCTGTGCCAAACCGAGCATCACTCCTAGCCTGGGTGTCCAGAGAGTAATGCTTGGTAAAAGTGTGAACTGTTTTCCAGGTAGCTGCTTGGCAAATCTCTAGAATGGGGATGTCCCTGGCAGCAGCCAGGGAAGCAGCTGTACCTCTGGTAGAGTGAGCCCTCAGGCCTGAGGGAGGAACCTTACCCAGCTTTTCATAACAGAACTGGATACAAGAGACAATCCACCTGGCAATGGATCTTTTGTGGCAGGTTTCCCTTTACCAACCTCACCATAAGTGAGGAACAATTGGAGGGAGTCAAACCTGTGACCCTTGGTACGCTCAATATAGTAACTAAGGCTCTCTTCACATCTAAGCTGTGTAACCTCCTCTCGCCAGAGGAGGAATGGTCAGTGAAGTACACTGGAAGAGAAATAGATTGATTAAGGTGAAAATCTGAAACCACCTTAGGCAAGAATTTCCTGTTAGTCCTGAGGACCACTTTATCTCTATGAAAGGAGATAAAATCAGGCTCCACTGGCAAAGCTTGTAATTCACTTATGAGTCTGGCAGAAGTGATGGCTACCAGAAACACAGTCTTCCAAGTCAAATACTTGAGCTCTGCTGAAGACAAGGGCTCAAAGGAGGTTGCATAAGCTGAGCAATGCAAACATTAAGATCCCAGGCAGGGCAGGGCCCTGAATGGAGGGTTGGTGTAAACAATCCCTTAAAAAACTTGGAGAATACAGGATGAGCTGAAAGAAAAATTACTCACCTTAGTAATGTTCTTTCTTCTAATGGAGTCTTGCTATATTATGACATATGCATGAGTCCCAACCTTGAACTGATCCGAGGTGAAAGAGTTAACTTTCCATGCCAGGCATGGAACGCTGAGCTCGAGCTGGTTGAAAACTCTGTCTGTTATTCTTCAAACTCAAACTGTCAGATCTTTATGAGCAAAACTCACTAAGGTCCTGTGTGGAAGCTGTAAACCTACACTAGCCAACTGGCTACTAAATATAAGAACACATTTTTTGGTCCCAAAACAAAGACTCAAGTCAGGAGACCCAGAAAATGAAAAACACAACACCAAGTCACCCCAAAAAGGAGGGGTGAAAAACAACAAGGTGGGCATCTACTAAGTGCCAACACTGCACTGCCCACTCACATCCCAAAAACAGAGGTTCTGAGAGGGGCAGGCGGGGGGGGAGGTCATAATATAGGAAGACTCCATTAGAAGAAACAACATTACTAAGGTGAGTAATTTTTCTTTTAACAACATGAAGTCTTGCTATATTATATATATGTCAACTACACAGCAGTACCTCCATGGAGGAGGGACAGAACCTACTTAGGAAATAGGCTCTGAAGCACAGCTGTGCTAAACCGAGCATCACTCCTAGCCTGGGTGTCCAGAGAGTAATGCTTGGTAAAAGTATGAACTGTTTTCAGGTAGCTGCTTGGCAAATCTCTAGAATGGGGATGTCCCTTGCAGCAGCAGCAGGGAAGCAGCTGTACCTCTGGTAGAGTGAGCCCTCAGGCCCGAGGAAGGAACCACCCAGCTTTTCATAACAGAACTGGATACAAGAGACAATCCACCTGGCAATGGATCTTTTGTGGCAGGTTTCCTTTACCAACCTCATCATAAGTGAGGAACAGTTGGAGAGGTCAAACCCAGTGACCCTTAGTACGCTCAATGTAGTAACTAAGGGCTCACTTCACATCTAAGCTGTGCAACCTCCTCTTGCCAGAGGAGGAATGGTCAGTGAAGTACACTGGAAGAG
Organism: Neoceratodus forsteri; assembly: GCA_016271365.2. NCBI lineage: Eukaryota > Metazoa > Chordata > Ceratodontiformes > Ceratodontidae > Neoceratodus > Neoceratodus forsteri. Next base: position 236,972,274 of record JADMNL010000026.1, read on the forward strand.
AAATAGATTGATTAAGGTGGAAATCTGAAACCACCTTAGGCAAGAAATGAAAATTACGTACCTACCGTAATTCTTGATCTTCTTGGATGAGTCTCCACCACTCATTCACACTATTAGGATCTGCGCCGGAGACACTGGGACCCATCGAGACAAACTTTGCTGGAGTGGTCGGCACCAGAGATGAGCTGTGAGGAATGGCGCCTCGAGCCCTAGCTCGTGCGGTAACGACTATCTCGGCGTTGACCCTCCAACCGCCTCAGTACCTTTTTTACCAAGGAGGTGCAGCGTAACTAACCTAGAAGGGTAGCCTAACCTAAAAACCGGACATAAGATAGTCCGGGCGACCCGTGTAAGAAGGGTCAACAAAGAAGTCTTCACAGCCTAAAGATTTGAGGGAGTGAATACCCACAAGAAAGGTGAGCTCGGGGGATGGAGGGTGGAGTATGAGATGAGTGGTGGAGACTCATCCAAGAAGATCAAGAATTACGGTAGGCATGCACTTTCATATCTTCCTGGACATAAGTCTCCACCACTCATTCACACTATTGGGAGAGTACCGAGCTAATAATCCCCGAGAGGGTGGCAGGAGAGACCAAGAGCTCACGTTTCTAGGACACCACGTCCATTGAGGATGGCTCTGCCAAAGGAAGAATGTCAGTCTGGCATGGACATCTAGTGCATAATGTTTAAGAAGTATGCACTGAGCTCCAGGTGGCCGCATTGCAGATGTCTGCAATGGGCACGTTGCGGATTTCCACTAGGGATGCCGCGACCGCTCTGGTAGAGTGAATGTAAACTCTACCCTCCAACTTAACCTGTGCCATGGAATAGCAGTGACGAAGGCACGCCACTAGCCATGATGAGATACATCTGATAGTGACAGGTTGAACCAGCCGGGTCTCACTGAAGGAAACGAACAGCTGCTGAGCTTTGCGAAAATCCTTGGTTCTATCTAGATAGAAACACAAGGCCCTCTTAACATCCAAAGAATGACGAGAACGTTTCCCTTCATTTTGGAAGTCCGCAAAATAAGAGGGAAGGACCAAAGGTTGGTTTAGATGAAATTCTGACACAACCTTAGGAAGAAATTTAGGATGAGTGCGGAGAACTGCTTTGTCCTTATGGAACACAGTATATGGAGGGTGGGTGACCAGGGCATGTATCTCAGAGACCCTGCGGGCTGAGGTAATGGCCACTAGGAAGGCAGTCTTCCAGGTGAGAAATTTTAGCTCACAGGTAGCCAGAGGTTCGAAAGGTTTCCGAGTGAGCATGTCTAGCACAAGGTTAATGTCCCAGGCTGCAACCGGACGTCTTATAGGGGGTCTGGTATGCAGAATTCCCTTAAGAAATCTCTTAACCATAGGTAACTGAGCCAGAGACAAAGAAGAAAATGGCTCATGATACGCTGAAATGGCACTAAGGTGAACTTTGACTGTAGAGTACTGAAGACCTGAATTTGAGAGGTCCAAAAGGTACTCCAAAACCTTGTCTGGTGGACAGGAAAAGGGATTCCAAGAGGACTTTGCACACCAGAGTGAAAAACGCTTCCACTGAGACGTGTAAGTTTTCCGAGTAGCTGGCTTCCGAGAAGCCAGAAGAATATCTGAAACTCTTCGAGAGACATTGAACTGGTTCACTTCTACCTCTTCAGGAGCCAAGCGTGAAGGTGAAGCGATCTCAGGTTGGGATGGACCACCGGACCCTGAGTCAACAGGTTCATCTGCAGGGGGAGTGGTCTCGGAAGGGCTGCCAACATATTGTTGAGTAGTGGAAACCTGGCAGGTAGACCGCTTGAATTAGAGTTTGTGTTCCAAGCACCATTCCCACACCCTCAGCGCTTCCTGCATAAGGGGTAAGTGAGCACCGCCCTGCTTGTTGATGTAATACATCACAGCTTTGTTGTCCGCTTGAGGAGAATATTCTTGTGACAGAGGATGTCCTTCAAAGCCCGGACCGCATAAAGGATGGCTCTCATCTCTAGGACATTTATGTGAAGCTGGGCCTCGAGTTGAGTCCATACACCTTGAGTGTGGAGAGGCGACAATGAGCTCCCCATCCCATTAGCGATCGTCTGTGGTGATGGAGATTTGATGATCCAGAGGAGCAAAGGGAAATCCTTCCAGGAGATTGCTCTCTTGAGACCACCAGGTGAGAGACACCTCTGTAAGGGTTCTGTCACCTTGATGGGATAAGACTGTGGGTGAGTGGTTGGGGACCACTGAGCACTGAGCATCCATTGGGTGGTTCTCAAGTGTAGCCGAGCTAGGGGTACAGTGAACACTGAGGATGCCATGAGGCCTAACATACGTTGCATTGAGAGAGCTGTAACTGATCTGTTCTCCCCAATGTAACGGGTCATCTGAAGGATATCGAGCCTTCTGTCCTCTGGAAGGAAAGCCTTCGCGCAGGAGGTGTCCAGTAGAGTCCCTATGAAAAGGAGTCTCTGGGAGGGCTGCAACTGTGACTTCTTTAGATTCAGCAGAACTCCCATGGACGTAAGAAGGTGACAGGCCATCTGAACGGCTTCCAGGGTCCCCTGTCTGGAAGGGCTTGCTAGGAGCCAGTCGTCCAGGTAGGGAAACACTCGGATTCCGAGCTTCCTGAGATGTGCTGTGAGAACTGCACAACACTTTGTAAAGACTACTGGCGCGAGATAGCCCAAAGGGCAGGACTCTGAACTGATAGTGTTGACCCAGAGCCACAAACCTCAGGAATTTGTGATGCTTGGTGAATAGGAATGTGCTGGTAGCGTCCTGCATGTCGGAAGGCTAGCCAGTCGTGTTGATGAAGCAAAGGTAACAGGGTTCTAGAAATCATTTTGAATTTCTCCTGGGAGAAATTTGTTTAGCTTTCTGAGGGTCTAGAATGGGGCGCATACCCCAGACTTCTTTGGAACCAGAAAGTAGTGGGAGTAGAACCCTGTGTTTCGCTGATGCAGAGGCACCAGTTCTACTGCCTGTTGTTCAGAAGCCCTGGATCTCGGCGGCAAGAAGGTCTGACTGAAGGATTGACAGCCTGGGTTGTCGCTTGGGAGGACGATTCGGAGGGGTCTCCAGAAAATTGAGAGAATACCCCTCGCGAATTATCCGAAGGACCCATTTGTCTGAGGTTATGGACTTCCACTGGTTGTAGAAGTGCATCAGACGACCTTCCACCGGAGAGGAAAAGTCCACCTCGGGCAGTGGAGATGGAACTTGGGCCGGCAACTCATAAGGTAGCACTGGGCACTTTGGGCCCTTGCGCTTTCTGTTGCGTCTTCTTTTGAGGTTGGGCAGGTTGGTTCTTATGGAAACTTCCTCTGCCTCTGCCTCGAAAGGACTGACGATTATGAAACTGACGTTTACCGACATGCTCTCAAGAGGGGGTAGGAGGGGGTCGAGCCAAAATGACCGACCTAGTCTTCTGAGTAGCCTCTAGAGCTTGCTCTACCTGAGGAACCAAAAATATGGCACTGTCAAGACAACGCCATCACCTGCTGCTGTGCATCATTCGTGAAGCCCGAAGTACGCAGCCAGGAGTGACGGCGAGTACAAATACCAGCAGCTGCTGAACGAGAAACAGTGTCGAAAGCATCCATGGCTGCTTTGACCTGTTGATTATTAGATTCAATACCTCTGGTAATGGTCAGAAGAAGCTCTGGCTTACAGTCCGAGTCCGGAAGAGCTTCAACCATTTGTTTGATAGAGTGCCACAGGATATACTCATACTGAGAAAAATAGCCCTGGTAACTGGCAATGCATACTTAGAGTGGACGCAGCAAAGACTCTCTTAACTAGTGTATCAATCATATGAGACTCTTTGTTAATAGGTCGAGCTGTAGTAGTTTGAGGAAGAACGACCTTGTCATTCTCTGCCAGGACTACAATAGGATCCGCAAGGGCTTGGGATGCCAGGAAAGGATGATCCTTGGGAGGTGAGTATTTCCTATCAATGGATTTAGCCACCGAAGGGGTAAGAGCAGGATTATTCCATACCATTTGAGACAGCATCTCGAAGGAAGGCTGAATCAGAGGAGTCAAATCCGTAGGGATCTCCAAGGCATGAAGATATTGAAGTCTCAACAATTTCCCAGGATTGATGTCTGTAGCCTGGAGAGAAAGTGTGGAACTCAGATTTTTCAACAGAGACTTAAAGGATAGGTCCTCAACCACAGGCTCTGTAGCAGTAATAGATCCTGCTTCATCCACTTCATCACCCAACTGAAGGTCTGGGTCAGGCTCAACGTCATCTCCTGACAGTCCAGGAGGGACTGTATGGACAGGAAAGGAATGAAATTCAGAAGAGGAGGAAGAATGAAACAAGTGAAAAGAGGAGTCCCCGAGAGCTGCCGGCGCCGAGGAGACGCACGGCACCGAGAACGACGCCGCAAGGCCACGCGGCACCGGAAACGGTGCCGAGAAGCCGCACAGTGCCGAGGACAGTGCCGAGAAGCCGCACGGCACCGAGGATGGCGCTGAGAAGCCGCACGGCACTGAGAAACCACACGGCGCTGAGCGCAGCATCGATGCCGAGGACGGCGCCGAGAGGCCACACGACGCCGAGAGCGCCGAAAACACTCCCAGACTCCGAAAAACAGGTTTTGAAGGAAGAAGAGCAGGAGATAAGGGCATCGGTGTGGCCCCCTTCGCCACAGCCATGTGAGGGGGGAACACCTAAGCGCGGAGTCGACGGCACCGAAGAAGGTGCCGCGTGACCAGGAAGGTCCAACCACCCTACCTGGTCGCCCAGAGAGCCCGAAGGCCCACAAGCAACAAGCCAGGTAGCCGAACCAACCTCTGAACCCATTGCTCCATAAGAGCGGCCCACTGATGAAACTGCTCATCGGAATACCTACCTGCGAGCAGGGTAGGGCTCTGATGTCGAAGCCGTCGGCTACCAGAAGCAGAGGTTGGCGACTCCGAAGGAGGAGACCGGCAATCAGGCCCTCGGGAGCAACCGAGCTGCCCACAAGACAGACATATCAGAGGGCGACCTCAAGTGATGCCTTCTTTAGACCTGTGAGCCGAAGAAGAGCTCGAGGCCTAACAGTGCCGAGAGTGCACCGCTTATTTTATGCTTCCGGGACCGCCCATCCCCCGACATTGGGCTGACCATTGTCAGACCCTCCTCTCGAGAAGGCGGTGTCTGGACCACCACCACCGACTGACTGAACAGCTTTCATATAAGTCTCCCTACCGTCACCTGACCTGCTCATGGTCGACTCTTTCAAGGTAGGCTGAGACTTCTTTATTGTATTTTATTTTAAAAATAAGAATAAATTTAAGCGATACTGTATCGAGATAATATTATAAAATAATAAAACTGAAACTATGCTTAGTTTGAAGTTTGACTCCGATCGGCGAGTGACATCGTCACTGAAGTGCACTCGACGGCGGGAAAAAAGGAACTGAGGCAGTTGGAGGGTCGACGCCGAGATAGTCATTGCCGCGCGAGCTAGGGCTCGTGGCACCGTTCCTCGCGGCGCCATCTCTGGCGTCGACCCTCCAGCAAAAAGTTTGCTCCCAATGGGTCCTAGTGCCTCCGGCGCAGATCCCAATAGTGTGAATGAGTGGTGGAGACTTATGTGCAGGAAGATTTGTACACTGTACTCCAGGTGGGGCCTCACTAGTGTCTTGTATAGCGGAATTATGACCTCCCTTTTCCTGCTGGTGATGCCCCTGCCTATACATCCCAGCATCCTATTTGCTTTACCTGCTGCCTTGTCACACTGTTTCCCTACCTTGAGGTCATCAGAGATGATAACCCCAAGATCCCTTTCCTGCTTGTGCATGCTATATCCTCACCCCCAACTGATATATTGTGCCAGGGTTTTTGTGCCCCATATGCATTATCTTGCACTTCTTTACATTGAATTTCAACTGCCAAACCCTGACCATTCTTCAAGTTTCTGCAGGTCCCATCTCATTCTGTCTACACCTCTGGTGTGTCTACTCTGTTACAGAGCTTTGTGTCATCAGCGAACAGTGAAATTCTGCCTTCTAGATCCTGTGCAATGTCACTGATGAAGATGTTGAATAGGACCGGTCCCAGCACTGATCCCTGTGGTACCTCACTGGTCACTCTTCCCTCTGTGGAGTGACAGCCATTTATAAAATGGGTAGGCTAAATCAAGGAATCTGATTGGCTAGTTACCCATGCATGAAATCTGTTCCATGCATGGGTAAATAAAGGGACTGGCAGTAAAAATGCCAATATCCATAAGCCATGGAACGCTGGCATTTTACTGTCTGCCATCTTTATATTTGCCAAGCAGGACAAAAAGCTACCGTATTTGGATTATTGTAACAAAAGCTGTAGTGTGAAAAAAAGAAATCAATCAGCCGCTTAAATGTTCATTATGCAATGTTGCCTTTTTCTTTTTTTGTATGCACTCCATAACGCAGCTCATCAAACGCTCGCCAATCGATCGGGAAAACTCTGATGCCTCTCACTAATGCTTCACAGGTTAAAATGAACGTCCCCGATAACAGTTTAAAAAAAAATCTACTGACTTTCAGATTTGTCCCATGGTTTCGCCAACCGATCGGGTAAACTCTGTTGCAACTCGCTCTCTCGCTTCACAGGCTGTTTGACAGTCCCCGATGATGATTAAAAAAACAATCCTACTGACTTGTCCTGTGGTTTTATTTGTTACAGTCCGCTGCTACTTCCAAAGCCTCTGCCGGTAAAGGAGCGATGGTTGGGGGGCAGCAGGAGGGAAAGACACGAACAGAGCAATGCTGATGAGTTAAAAAAAAACTTTCCATGAGCTACCCATCGTTCCTCATTTTACCTGTACAGTGCAGATAACTGAAGAGCGCATGTAGTCACGATGGAGGAACTGGGGAAAAACAGGACGCTTGATCAAGTGAATCAGGCAAAGAAATTAAGGTAGAAAAAAAAACTTAAAACTGCTTAGCAATAACAGACCGACTAGTAAAAATAAATAAATAAATAAATAATAAATGTGTGTGTGTGGGGTGAACTTTTTCAGAAGTATGGATGCCACAGAAGGACAGAATGCTAAGTGGCAAAATACAATAGCATCATCAGGTAGCAGGCGGAAGGACTATTTATCTCAAATTATCACAAATATTTCTGTTTTTGATATTTAAATATAGTTTTTAGAGTGAGAAAATATTTTAAAAATGTAGCCCATTTATATAGGCGCAATAAGGCACTCCAGGTGCGTGCATGGAACATATTTTACTGCACGCCAGGGGCTAAAGGCACTCGGCCAAGGCCTCGTGCCTTATTACGCCCCTGGCCATGTGGTAAAATATGTTCCATGCACACCCTGTCATGTCTTATTGCTTACTTACCACCACCCTCTGTGTCCTGCCACCCAGCCAGTTATCTACCCACCACACTACTGTCCTGCCCACACCCATATTCCCCAGTTTGTGTAATAGTCTTCTATGTGGCACAGTGTCAAAGGCCTTGCTGAAGTCCAGATAGGCCATGTCCACTGCCCTCCCCTGATCCACCTCCCTAGTCACCCAGTCAAAAAATTCAATGAGGTTGGTCTGACATGACCTCCCCCTGGTGAAACCATGCTGCCTTGGGTCCTGTAGTCCATTGACAACCAGATGTTCCCCAATCTCTCCTTCAGTAGTGCTTCCATGATCTTCCCACTACCGAGGTGAGGCTGACTGGTCTGTAGTTCCCTGCTTCCTCTTTGTTCCCACTTTGTATAAGGGGACTACATCTGCTGTCCTCCAGTCTTTGGGTACTCTCCTGTTTCCAGTGATCGACTAAACAGGATAGCCAGAGGTTCAGCCACCACCTCTCTTAGTTCTTTAAGGACCCTGGGGTGCACCCCATCTGGCCCCATTGCTTTATCAACTCTTATTACTTCCAGTTCCTTCAGGACCCTTTCTCATGTAAAGGGACTTGTGTCCATTTCTGCACCATTCTCACCCTTTGTACTCCCTTAAGACCCATTACCCTCCTCTTCCTCAGTAAAGAATGACCAGAAATACCTGTTCAATATGTCAGCTTTACTGTTGTCATCCTCCATGTAGCCCCCATCCTCCCCCTTCAGTCTCACTATCCCTCCCTTTGTCTTTCTTTTTTCACTTATGTACCTGTAAAAGGTTTTGTCCCCTCTACCCACTGATTTTGCAATGTGTTCTTCTGTCTGAGCTTTGGCTTCCCTTACTGACCTCCCTGCCTCCCTTTGCTTCTCCTGGTACTTCTCCCTATCCCCTTCTGCCTGTGTCTTTTGTATTGCCTGAATGCAATCTTTTGGCTTTCACTTTCTTTGCTACCTCTTTGAAAACCATAATGGTCTCCTCTTCCTTTTCTTTTGCTAACCTGCTTAATGCAGAATTCTGTTGTTCTTATAATCCCCATTTTAAATACTGCCCACTGTTTCTCAACCCCTGATTCCTGTCCCATTCTATTAATGCCTCTTTCAAGTATCTCCCCATTTTCCCAAAGTCTGCCCCTAAAATCCAGGATACGTGTTTTTGTGTGGTTTGGTTCTGCTCTTTTCTGTGATTTCAAACCACAATGACTGGTGGTCACTGTCTCCCAGGTGCTCCCCACTGTTATCCCCCATCACACTGTCCCTGTTTGTGAAAACAAGGTCCAGTATTGCCTTCTGCCGAGTTGGTGCCAAGATCAGTTGCTTGAGGAAGGCACCCTGAAGGGAGTCCAGGATAAATCTGTTCCTAGTTGATGCTGCTGCTGGGATGCTCCAGTCCACGCCTGGAATATTGAAGTTCCAACCAGTACTACCTCACTTCTTGTCTGCCATCCTTGATGGCTAGCATCAGCTCCCTATCTGTTTCTTCCTTCCTGGGCTGGTGGTCTATAGACCACACCTGTGCGGATGGCTGTCCCATTTTCCTTTCCAGCTTAACCCACAGTATCTCTCCCCCATTTTGTTCCTCCTGGATCTCTGTGGCCTTTATGTCATTTTTTCACATACAGTGCCACCTCCTCCCTTCCTGCCTGCTCTGTCTCTTCTGAATATGTTGTAGCCAGGTATGGCCATCTCCAGTCGTGGTTAGCATTACACCAGGTTTCAGTGATGGCCACAATGTCCAGGTCTGACTGCACCATGACAGCCTCCAGATCTTCCATCTTGTTGCTAAGGCTCCTGGCATTTGCACACATGGCTTCCATGATTTGACCTCCCTAGACTGTTTCTGCTGTTCTACTCCAGCCCTTTCCTTGGTTGTCCTTTATCCCTGGTTCTCCTTGCTGTCTGCCCTTCTGCTGAATTTTGCCCTTTCTGCCTATCCACCTCTTGGGCACTAATCTCCATCTTTTGCACACTGCTTTGCAGAGATAGTCACCTTTGGTTCACTGGTTCCACTGCTATGTGGGGGTGAGCAAGTAGGTACCCTCCTTGTTGGCTCGCCACTCCCTTGCTAGTTTAAATGCTTGTCAATGTAGCATTTAAACTTATCATTGAGTGCTTGATTCTCTCAGGATGGATGTAGCCCATCAGGCTTGAACAAACCTCCATCCCTCCAGGTGGGTCCCCAGTCACCAATGAATCCAAACCATTCCTCACAGTACCAGTTCTTCAACCATGAGTTAAAGTTCTTGCATGCACTCCTATGCCTCCTTGCTCTCGTCAGGTAGTACTTCTGAGAAAGTGACAGAAGTAGCTACTTGCTTGAGACCCTCCCCAATTGCCTAAACTCTTCCTGAACTTTCTTGCTCCCCATTTGCCAGGTCATTAGTACCTAGGTGGATAATGACATCCAGCTCACTCCTCCTGCCTTGCCTCTCCCAGTGATCCCCAGGATCTTCCTTCCATCCCCTCCATGCTGTGGCACCTGGTGGCACCTCACCTCCCTGTCCTCCCCCTCCTGTGTTCCTAGCTGGATCCCTCTTATGATGGAGTCCCCCACCAGGATTCACTTCCTCCTCCTCTGGGGTCCACTGCTTTCCCCGCTGAGGTCACCTCCTTGGCTAACCTCCACATCCTTTCCTTCCACTTCTCTGGGTACCTCTATTTGGTTGTCCTCGTTTGCCAGTGTGGCATATGAGTTCCTGAGTGGAATAGCATCTGGGATGTGCCTCTGCATGATAGCTCTAACCCTCCCTGAGCCCACTGTCATCCAAGTGCTCCTCGTTCTCGGCATCCTTTGAGGCAGTTGCATTGGACTGGGTGGTCTCTGGATAGGGGTGATGGTACTCCTGACCCAGTTTACTTCCACTCTGAGTCTGGCTACCTCATCCCACAGTCCAGAGAGATACATGCAGATAGGGCAGCACCTCAGTGTCCAGAAGGTCTGCCTGAATATGGCTGCCCCACAGCCACTGCATTGCACCACTCCCACATTATACTGCAATTATACTGCTATTCCACTACTTGTCTGCTAACTGAAGCTCTCCCTAGTTCCCTTTTATTAATTTACTGTCCTAAAATCCTGCCACTGATCCCTCAGATAATTTCTTTAAAAAAAAAAAAGAAACCAATAATTAAAATAAATGAGTCAAAACACTTGTGCTGAGGGTGGCTTGCCCCTTATGCCCTCCTACTTCAGCCTCCCCACAATACCCTTGTGTTTAGCTCTGTCAATCAGATTTAACAGGGCATATAATTAAGAGTTGGGGAAGGGAGGGAGGGGGGATAAAATTTGCAGCAATTAAAGACAGCACAGAATTACACCACCACTACGTTTTAAATTTTCAACAGCCCAAAGCAATTCTAAGTAAAGACAACAAAGAAAGTACAGTGTCACTAAAAGCCCACAATCTAAGCTTAAAAGAAAAATAGCAATTACCAGTTACTCTAAAGCACTGAATTGAATATGTTTCCTTCCTTCCCCTTCTGGCTTTTTCTGAGAAAATCTTCCCAACTTCCCTTCCCAACTGAGAACTAAGGCATCCAGGGGGACTGAGCCCAACACTGGGGGCCTGCAGCAAAAAAGGGGAAGTTGGTGATTGTCTGGGGCTGCAAAAAGATCTATCTGTGGGGTGCCCCATCTGGTGAAGAAATCACCTCCAAGATCAGGGGATCCAGTGACCATTCGTGATGGCCCTGGGATATCCTGCTGAGAGCATCTGCCAGGACATTGTCCTTGCCTGGAAGGTGAACCGCTGTGAGGGAGGTGTTCAGGGAATAAGCCAGAGACCACAACTTCATTGCTTCTGTGCACCAGGCCGTAAACTGAGTGCCCCCTTGCTTGTTGATGTACCACATTGTGGTGGTATTGTCTGTTCTGACCTGGATAACTTTGTTCTGAACAAATTTGGAAAAGCTTAAGTGCTAGAAACACTGCTCTGAGTTCCAACAGATTGATGTGAGCAGAGATCTCTGAGGGGACCACAACCCCTGGGTGGTCAGGTCGCCCAAGTGAGCCCCCCACCCCAAGAGGGAGGCATCTGTAGTAAGGATTAAGGAGTGGGACTGAGAGACAAGAAAAAATTACTCACCTTAGTAATGTTGTTTCTTCTAATGGAGTCTTGCTATATTATAGACATTAGCAGTTTGATCCAGCTCTAGAACTGCCCCGGAGTGAAATGGTTAAAACCATTCCAAAATACAATTTTGGCATGAGAGCAGCTCTATCTGTGTCATTTCAAACTTGAACTGTCAGATCTTTACGAGCCAAACTCACTAAGGTCTGTGTGGAAGCTGTAACTCACTAGCCAAATGGCTACCTAAATAATAACAACCATTGATGGTCCCAACACCCAAGACTCAAGTCAGGGGACCAGAAGTACTAACACCATTCTAATAATATGAAAATGGAACATAAGTATAATAAACACACACACGCCGCATACATATATTACTCCCCAAAGTCCCAAAGGGGACAAAATGCTAACAGGACATAAGTAGTGCCCACACCTGTTGCCCGCACCCCACCAAGTAGAGGTTCTGAGAGGGGCAGGTTGGGGAGGTTTATAATATAGCAAGACTCCATTAGAAGAAACAACATTACTAAGGTGGTAATTTTTCTTCAAACAACATGAAGTCTTGCTATATTATAGACATTAGCAGAATACACAGCAGTACCTCCATGGAGGAGGGCAGAACCTACTTAGGGAATAGGCTCTGAAGAACAGCTGTGCCAAACCGAGCATCTCTTCTGGCCTGGACATAAGGAGTAATGCTTGGTAAAAGTGTGTACCGCTTTCCAAGTAGCAGCCTGGCAAATCTCTAATAAAGGATATTTCTGGCAGCAGCTAGAGACGCAGCTGTACCCCTGAGAATGAGCCCTCAAACTGGGGGCTCTGCCCACTTTCTGATAACAAAATTGGATACAAGAGACAATCCACCTGGCTATTGATCTCTTAGTGGCAGGTTTGTCTTCCCAACTTCACCATAGGTAAGGAAAAGTTGGAGGATTCAACCTGTGACCTTTGGTACTCCTATATAATAACCAAGAGCTCTCTTAACATCCAGGTTGTGCAACCTCCTCTCACCCAAAGAGGAGTGATCAGTGAAAAATACTGGAAGAGAGATAGATTGATTAAGATGGAAATCTGAAACCACCTTAGGCAAAACTTCCTATTAGTCCTAAGGACTACCTTATCCCTGTGAAAAGAAATAAAGTCAGTCTCCACTGACAAGGCTTGCAATTCACTTTGCGTCTGGCAGAAGTGATAGCCACTAGAAAAACAGTTTTCCAAGTTAGGTACTTAAGCTCTGCAGAAGACAGAGGTTCAAAAGGGGGTTGCATTAACTGGGCAATGCAAACATTAAGGTCCTCCAAGCAGGGCCGGTTCCCGAAAGGGAGGATTAGATGGAGTAATCCCTCAAAAAACTTGGAAAACACAGGATGAGAGGAAAGAGGATGACTTTCCTGTTGACATAAAAGCAGACACAGCTGCCAAATGAACTCTCAGGGTAGCTGGTCTGAGACCCAAGGAATTAAGATGTACCATGTAATCTAACAAATGGGCAATTCAGCAGATTCTGGGAAATATTTTTCCAGCACACCAATGGAAAACCTTTTCCATTTAGAACTATAAGTAGCTTCCTAGTGGAAGGCTTTCTGGAAGCCTTTAGAATCTCAAGAACACCTCATGAGAGAGGTGTAAATCAGCAACTCCTAACTCCTCAAGAGCCAGGCCTTGAGGTTGAGGGATTTGAGGTCCGATACCAAACCCTTCCCTGGGCACAAGTCGCAGATTGTGATTCCTGGGGAGGCACAGGGGAAGATGGACTGTCAGGAGACAGAAGGAGTGGTACCAGGGCTGCCTGGCCTAATCCGAGGCAATCAGAATCACCCTGCAAGGCTGAGATCTGATTTTGACTAGTACTTTGAATAGGAGAGGAAAGGGGGATGCCTAGAGGAACTTCCCTCCAATCCAGAAGAAGGGCATCCAGGGAACTGAGCCCAGCACTGGAGGCCTGCAACAGAACAGAGGAAGATTGTGATTGTCTGGGTCTGCAAAAGATTCATCTGAGGGATGCCCCCACCTGGCACAAACTATCCCTCAGCACTTGAGGATCCAGGGACTATTCGTGATGGCCCTGGGAAATCCTGCTGAGGGCATCCGCTGGGACATTGTCCTTCCCTGGAAGATGAACTGCTATGAGGGAAGTGTCAGGGGAATAGGCCAGACCACAACTCATTGCCTTCGTGCACAAGGGGTCGAAGACCGAAAGTGCTCCCCTGTTTGTTGATGTACCACATTGTTGTGGTGTTGTCTGTTCTGACTTGTATCACCTTGTCATGGACAGATGCAGAAAAAGCTTGAAGAGCTAAAAAGACAGCTCTGAGTTCCAGCAAATTGATGTGGAGCAGAGATTCTTGGGGGGACCAAACTCCCTGAGTGGAAAGGTCGCCCATGTGGGCTCCCCAACCCAGAAGGGAAGCATCTGTAGTGAGAGTCAAGTCATGAGAAGGGGAAGTGATGGGGACCCCCGCTCTTAAATTGCTCTGATCCTGCCACCACTGGAGAGCTAGGATCAAGGTTCAAGTCACTGGGACCAACTTGAAAGGGGCGTCTTCTCTGAGACCCAAAAGGTTCTCAAGTGAAACTGAATGTCTCTCATCTGAAATCTGGCTCCCTGCACAACAGCTGTGGATGCAGCCATGTGCCCCAGGAGCTGCAGAAAGTGTCTTGCTGGTCGAGAGACGTGCAGAGTGAAGGAAGAGGCCAGAGCCACTCAAATTCCTTACCCTTTCTGGGGAAGAAAGGTTCGGCTAGCTTTGTGTCCATTCTGCCCCTATAAAGGTGAGTCTCTGGACTGGTTCCAGAACCGACTTTGGTAGGTTTAGCAGAAAACCCAGGGGAGGTGAGAAGCTGCTGGGTGACCTGCAGGGTGAGATTTTACCTGTTCTGGGGATTGGCCCACAATGAGCCAGTCGTCCAGATAGGGAAAAACAGCAATCCTCTGCCTCCTTAAGTGGGCCACTGCCACTGCTAGACACTTTGTGAATACCCTTGGAGCAGATGTAAGGCCGAAGGGCATTGCTCTGAACTGGTAATGACCTGAGGGCAGTTCGAATCTGAGGTACTTTTGACGGAATCTTCTGATAAGGACATGGAAATAGGCATCCTTGAGGTCCAGGGAGGCTAGCCAGTCCCCTGGCCTTAGGGAAGGTAAAATCATTGCCAGAGTTACCATCCTGAACTTTGGTTTCAAAAGATGCTTGTTCAGATATCTGAGATCTAAAATAGGCCGCCACCTCCTGTCTTTTGGGGTAAGGAAGTATCTGAATACAGACCCCTGCCCTGATGCAGTGGAGGAACCTCTTTCACTGCTCTGAGAGCTAACAGGGATGAGACCTCTGTTCTGTGAGCGAGGGTCTCTGAAGCACTTGCAGGTAGAAAAGTCTGCTTGTCAACTTGGGAAACTTTTTAAGCTGAGAACCAGACCCTGGCTTACTACTTCCAGAACCCACTTGTTCTGAGGTTAAAGAAGCTTCCACTTCTGACTGAAGTGTCCAGCCTGCCCCCACTGGTACAGGAGATCTGCCCTGGGCACCCCATCAGGGTGCCTGTTTTGCAGGAGCTTTAGGTTGGGGTGGGAGCAGGTCTGCCCACCCTTTGTCTGCCCCTGCTTTTGAAGAAGCCCTCTGAGCATAGGCAGAGGAGGCCTGAGTCTGGTAGAAAGGCCTGTGAAAAGGCCTACCCCTACCCCTGGGGCATGCCTTGAGGAGTGGCTTGCCACCTAGCCTGGGCACTCTTGTAAGTAGTCCTATATTCATCCATCTTCTTCATGTAGTTCTCTGTCTGCTCTCCAAACAGAGAATTTCCCACCACAGGAAAATCCATAGCCTTAGTCTGGGTATCCTGTGACAAACTAGTACTCCTGAGCCAGACCAACCCATGAAAAGCTGCAGATGTGGCCATGACCCTAGAGGAAACATCATTAACATCCACAGCAGCATGAAACTGAACCTTAGAGGCTTCAATGCCATCAGCAGCCATCTGTTCTAGTTCACTAGCCAGCTGGCCATGGGCTTGCTTGGCCAATTGCATAACAGTATCCCATCTAGATTTCTGATACCTAGCTACATAAGCCATATAATTTGCTTGCCTGAGTCCCAGAGAGAGTCTGCCATATACTGTTTTTTTGCCATGGCATCAATCTTCCTGGAATCCTTGTCAGGAGGATGTGAAGCCAAGGGAATATTAGCTTTATCACAGGCAGCAGCCTGAACTACCCCAACATGACTGCATTGTTGAGAAAGGAATTCTGTATCAGGGCTGACAATGTATACCTTCTGTCCATCTTTTTATCTACAGGAGGCACAGAATTAGGAGCTTTAAAATTTCAAATTGTTTGTTTCTAAAAGACTTGTGTAAAGGAACAGACAATCTCCTAGTCTCGAATATCCATCATTTCTACAAAATCAGGCCCTCTTGCTCATCCACAGCCTCTTCTAAAGGAAGCTGAGGGTTTCTGCAACTTTTTTATAAACATAAAATGAGATGGGGACTCAGACAGCATAGGGAGATTCTAAAGGTCTGTCTGGGGAGATGTCCGTTCAATGGGCACACCCAGACCTTCCGCCACATTCATACTGATCATAATCCTCCTCCCTCCTCTGGTTCATAAAATTCCTCAATATCATAATCCTGAACCACTGGGACCGGACGAACCGACCTTTTACCAGATAGTGGTGGTCTGGACGGACCCCTGGAGACAGTGACTGGACAACTTTATGGTTTTTTGTTATCTCTGCAGCAGTTGGAGAAGGAATTTTGGACTCCAGACCTGCTGATTTTCTTGTTTTCTTTACTGGAATTGGTTCCTCAGAACCAGCTTTTCTTTTGCCGAGGAAGTCTCGCCCTGGTCAGAGGGCACTCCCTCTGAGTTTGGTTGGCACTGAACCGGGCTGGCCATCCGGGTCAGCTGGATCTTTGGCCTCTCTGCTCCGTGAGCCTGCCCAATCTTTTTCCAGGGTGGCTGCAGGGAAATTCTTACATACCTGGCAGTCTGACTGGAGGTGGTCAAACCTCAGACACAAACCTATGTGGTGTGTGGGTCAGCCATGGCAAAGACTTCCCACAAACATCACAGTGTTGAAACCCAGTGGGCCCGGTTTTCTTTTGGGTTTCTCAGACATAATGCCAGCCTAACCAAAAATCTTGCCCTTTAACGGCAGTGCCAGGCAAGACACCTTATCGGTTCCTAACTCTGTCACGGGTATTGGAAAACCGTAATAAATCAGTTTTTTAGAACCGATAAGAACCAGGAACCGCACTTCTAAAATAGTAACTTTTAGTTTTAAATGAGTTTTAACTCCACTGATCGTTCAAACCGAACCGATAACTTACAAGTTCCACACAGACAAACCTTCATTTACTTACAGTTACCACAGATAGAGCTTGAACTCTACAGTTTTATGGGTTAAAATAAAACTATTCTCGTTAAATCCAACCAAGAAAAACACTTTTTAAACCGAGAAATGAACCGAGCAGAAGGAGAAATCTCCGAGCGACTGTTCACTGAGGCGAGTAAAGAATCTGACAGTTCTGTTTTGAAATGACACAGATAGAGCTGCTTCATACCAAAATTGTATTTTTGGAATGGTTTTAACTATCACTCGGGCAGTTCTAGAGCTGGATCAAACTGCTAATGTCTATAATATAGCAAGACTTCATGTTGTTTGAAAGGGGACTCCTTGTCTCAGATTGCTCTGACCCTGCCCCCACTGTAGGGCCTGGATCAGGGTTCGAATCACTGGGATCAATTTGGTCAGAGGGTCCTTCCTTTGAGACCAGAAGGCTCTCAAATGGAACTGAATATCCCTCATCTGAAATCTTGCTCCCTGCACCACTGCTGTGGAAGCAGCCATGTGCCCCAGGAGCTGCAGAAAATGCCTTGCTGGTCGAGATACCTGCAGGTGAATGAGGAGGCCAGGAGAGATAAGGGTCCTTGCTCCTGTCCAAGGGAAGGAAAGCTCTTGTTTTTCAGTGTCAGCTCATGCCTTTGAAGGTGAAGAGCTGGAGGCTCTGGGAACTGACTTTGAAAGATTCAGTAGGAAACCTAACGAGGTGAGCAGTTGCTGAGTTATCTGTAAGTGTGACTTGATTGGTATGGGGACTGGGTCTACTATAAGCTGGGTCGTCCAGGTAAGGGAAGATGGCAATCCTTTGCCTTCTTAGAGAAGCAACTTCTACTGCCAGGCATTTTGTGAACACCTCTTGAGCAGAGGTTAGTCCAGTGGTCATTGTTTGAACTCGTAATGGCCTGAGGGCACTCAACCTGAGGTACTTTCATGGGAGCTCTGATGAGAATATGGGTGTGTATCCTTGAGGTCCAGGGATACCAGCCAGTCCCCTGGCCTTAGAGAGGGTAAAATTATTCCCAGAGTCACCATTTTGACTTTTGGTTTTAACAGGTGCTTGTTTCTGCATCTGAGATCCAGAATGGGCCGCACATTCTCCTGTCTTTTGGGGTAAGGAAGTACCTGAGTACAACCTTGTTCTGGTGTAGGGTGGAACCCTTCCACAGCCTGAGAGCTTAGAGGGAAGAGACCCTGCCTCTAGGGCAAGTGCCTCTGAGGGGTTTGCAGGTGGAAAGGATCTGGTTCTCAGCTTTGAAAATTTTTGAAGCTGAGAACCAGTCCCCGGCTTACTACTTCCAGGACCCACTTTTCTGATGTTAGAGACTTCAGTCCTGGACAAAGTAAGCTGCCTGCCCCTCAGGTGGTGGAGAATCTGGCCCGGCAAACCCATCAGGGTGCCTGTTTGGCAGGGGGTTTTGGCTGAGGGTGGAAGCAGGTCTGCTGGTGCCCCTTCTGGCCCTCCTCTAAAGAACCCCTCTGAGCATATGCAGAAGAGGAGGCCTGGGCTTGGTAGAAAGGGTTTATGAAAAGGCCTGCCCTGCCCCTGGGAAGCTGCCCTGAGGAGTGGCTTGGTCTTCCTTGGCCTTGGCACTCCTGTAGGTGGTCCTATACTGCCCTATTTTCTTCATGTAATTCTCTGTTTGCTCCCCAGAGAATTACCAACAATAGGAAAATCCATGGCCTTAGTCTGGGTATCCGTGACAGGCTAGTACATCTGAGCCAAGCCATTCTACGAAGTGCCACAGATGTAGCCATGACTCTTGATGACATGTCATTTGAGTCCACTGCAGCATGGAATTGCAATTGGATGCCTCAATACCATGCAGCCACCTGCTCCAGCTCCTTGGCAGCTGGCTAGGGACCTGTTTTGCTAAAAGCCATGACAGTGTCCCATCTGATTTGATATTTAGCAACATAAGCCATATAATTGGCCTGCCTGAGTCCAAAGGATGCTGCCATGTACTGTTTCTTTGCCATGGCATCAATCCTCCTAGAGTCTCTGTTGTCTGGGGTGTGAAGTCAAGGAATATTTGTTTTGTCACCGCTGCAGCCTGCACTCACCCCAACATGGCTGCATTGTTGTGTAAGGAACTCTGTTATCAGAGCCTGACAATGCATACCTTGTCCATTCTTCTATCCACAGGAGGTATAGTGTTAGGAGTCTTTAAAATTTTAAATGTCTGTTTCAAAAGATTTATGGGAAGGAATAGACAGCCTTAGACTCTGGATATCCATCATTTCCACAAAGTCAGGCTCCTCTTTGTCATCCACAACTTCTTCCATAGGAAGTCGGGAGGGTTTCAGCCACTTTTTATAAAACACTCAAATGAGAAGGGGACTCAGAAAGCCTAGGAGGAGACACCCTGAAGGTCTGTCTGGGGAGATGTCCGGGTCATGGGCACTTCCAGACTTTCAAATCCACATTCACTTTCCTCATACTCCTCTTCCCCCTCCTCTGGTTCATAATCCTCCTCTAAATCATAATCTTGAACCGGTGGAACCCACCGAACCGAGTGCCTCCCTGATGGTGCCGGTTCAGTCGGAACCGGGGAAAGCGACTGGACAATTTTGATCGCTTTGGCTATTTCTTCAGCGGTTGGAGAGGAAAGTTTTGGCTCCACACCAGCTGATTTTCTAGTTCTTTGCTGGAACTGACTCTCAGAGTCGGATCTCTTTGTCCTTAGGATGTCTCTGCCCTGGTCAGAGGGCCCTCTGGTTTGGTTTTGAACCGAACTGGCTGGCCATCCAGTTCAGCAGAATTTTGGCCTCCCTTTCCTGAGCCTACTAACTCTCTTTTCAGGGTAGCTGCAGGAAAATTTTCCAAATCTGGCAGTCTGCATTGAGGTGGTCAACCCCAGACATAAACACAGGGTGGGGGGTGCCTTGGCAAGACTTCCCCACACACACTACAGTGTTGAAACCCAGTGGGTACCGTTTTTTTTTGGTTTCTCGACATTGTGCAGTCCCAACCAAGCCGACCCTTTTAATGGCAATCCGCCAGGCAAGACACTCTTTATCAGTTCCTGACCGTGTCATGGGTGCGGAAAAAGCGTATCAAATCTGTTTTTTAGAACCGAGTAAGAACCGCAATCACTTTAAAAGTACAATTAGGATTTTAACAACTTGATCGGTTCAACGGAACCTATAAAACTGCATAAGTTCCACACAAAATAAAATTTAATATACAACCTATCTTAGTACTCACGGATACCACAGACAGAGACTGGAACTCTAGGTTGTATAGTTTAAATTCGGTTCGAAAACCGAGAAAACGGGGTACTTAACCGACTAAATTGAACCGGCAGAAGGAGAAATTCTGAGCGACTGTTCATTGAGGCGGAGTAAAGAATTTGACGGTTTGAGTTTAAAACAGCAACAGACAGAGTCTCAACCAAGCTCAAACTCAGTGTTCCATGCCTGGCATGGAAAGTTAACTTTTCATCTCCGGGCAGTTCAAAGGTTGGGACCACCGGTGCTACTGTCAGAATACAGCAAGATTTCATGCTGTTTGAAAACACAGTTTTCCAAGTCAAGTACTTAAGCTCTGCTGAGGACATGGGCTCAAAAGGGGTTGCATAAGTTGAGCAATGCAAACATTTAAGTCCTCGCAGGTTCGGATCCCTAAAGGAGCATTGCATGGTAATCCCTTGAAAATTTTACAGAATACAGGGGTGAGATGACAGTGAGAAGGCTTTCCCACTGACAGGAAAGCAGAGACAGCTGACAAGAGTCAACCTGAGAGTAGCTAGTCTGAGGTATAGGCTATTATTATGGACCATATAGTCCAGAACTGTAGGCACCAGCAGTGTCTGAGATATATGCTTTAGAACACCAAATGCTGAATCTTTTCCATTGAGTTTAAAGTCTTTCAGGAGCAGGCTTTCTCGAGAGAAGTTTTGAGAATATCCAGAAACCTCTTTGGGGCAGTAGCAAATCTGCATACTAACTCTTCAAGAGCCATGCCTTGAGATTGAGAGACCAAAGATTGGGTCACCAGATCCTCCCCTGAGAGGAGGTTAACAGGTTGTAATTCCTGGGAAGAGACAGTGGAAGATGGACTGCTAGAGACAGCAACAGTGGGTACCAAGGCTGCCTGGCCCAATCTGGAGCAATCAGAATCACTTTGCGGGGTTGTGACCTAACCTTGACCAGAACCTTGAACAGCAGAGGAAAGGGAGGGAAGGCATAGAGAAAGTTACCTTCCCAGTTCAACGCCAGAGCATCCAGAGGGACTGAGCCCAAGACTGGGGGTCTGCAACAAAACAGAGGAAGTTGGTGATTGCCTGGGGCTGCAAAGAGATCTATCTCTGGAGTGCCCCATCTTGAAAAAATCACTTTCAACACCGGAGGGTCCAGGGACCATTTGTGATGGCCCTGGGAGATCCTGCTCAGTGCATCTGCTAGCACATTGTCCTTCCCTGGAAGGTGGACTGCTATCAGAGATGTCTGCAGAGAATAAGGCAGGGACCACAAGAAAAAAATTACTCACCTTAGTAATTGCTTTTCTTCTCATGGAGTCTTGTTATATTATAACAATAGCAGTCAGCCACTGCAGCTGAACTGCCCCGGAGAGGAAGGGAGCACCCAGAGGATCTTGGAGTTCTACAGCCGAGGGCACTGTGCCAAATGTTTATCTGGCCAGTTTCAAATGAAACTGTCAGATCTTTACGGTTAACACTAAGTAACAAGTCTGTGTGGAAAGCTCACACTAGCCAAATGTATAGTAGTAGTAATAACAAATAATAGAAACACCAATAACCATAATAACAATGAATAATGGTATTATTATTGTTAGTTTTCCCTTGACAAGCACTATTAGACCCCCTTCCCCAAAGACTCAAGTCCAGAAGGGGGCCAATATATTACCTAAACGTATCAACCTAGTTCCCTAACCCTAAAAGAAAGAGGGTAAAGGAAAACTACAATGGCATGACACAGTGCTTGGCACTAATTTGCCACCCCTACCCAAGTAGAAGTTCTAGAGGGGCAGGGGAGGGTGGTTATATATAGAAAGACTGCATGAGAAGAAAAGCAATTACTAAGGTGAGTAATTTTTCTTCAAACACTATGAAGTCCTGCTATATTATAACAATAGCAGATTACACAGCAGTACCTCCATGGAGGTGTGGTCAGACCTATTTAGGAATAGGCTCTGAAGCACAGCTGTACCAAACTCGAGTATCTCTCCTGACTGGACATCCAGGGAATAATGCTTGGTAAAGGTGAACTGTCTTCCAGGTAGCAGCTTGACAAATTTCCAGAATGGATATCTCCTCAGCAGCCTAGAGACGCAGCTGTACCCCTGGTGGAGTGGGCCCCAGTCCTGGAGGGGGTTCTCTACCCAGTTTTTGGTAACAAAATTGGCACAAGAGACAATCCACCTTGTAATTGTCCTCTTAGTGGCAGGTTTCCCTGCCAACCTCACCATAAGTAAGGAAGAGTTGAGGATTCAACCTGTGACCCTTGGTGCGCTCCAAATAGTAGCTTAAGGCTCTTTGATCGCCCAAGCTGTGCAGTCTCCTCTCACCTGAGGAAGAATGCTCAGTGAAAATAGCGTGAGAGATGGATTGGTTCAGGTGGAAATCTGAAACCACCTTAGGCAAAAACTTTCTATTAGTCCTGAGGATTACCTTATCTCTGTGGAAAGAAATAAAATCCTTCCACTGACAGGGCCTGTATTCACTCTATGCTCTGGCAGAAGTGATAGCCACTAGGAAAAACAGTTTCCGTTAGATACTTGAGCTCTGCTGATGACAGAGGCTCAAAGGGAGGTTGCATTAACTGAGCATGCAAACATTCAGGTCCCAGGCAGGAGCTGGTTTCTGCAAGGGGGTTAGTATGAAATAACCCTTTAAAAACTTGGAAAACACAGGGTGAGAAGAAAGGGAGGCAGGCTTCCTGCTGGGACACAAAAAGTAGAGACAGCTGCCAGATGAACCTCAAGGTAGCTGGCCCAAGGCCTAGGGAATTTAAATGGACCAAATAGTCTAATAAAATGGGAAGATCAGCGGATTCTGGAATATTCTGCTCTCAGAGCACTTAGATGGAAAACTCTTCCACTTAGAATTGTAAGTGGTTTCTAGGTAAGGCTTCCTTGAAGCCTTTTAAAATATCCAGGACAACTTGAGAAAGGTGTAAATCAGTTAAATTCTAACTCCTCAAGAGTCAGGCCTGAGATGGAGGATTTGAGGTCCGGGTTCACACTCTCCCTGTACAGGCCAGCAAGTCGTGGACTCTGGGCAGGCTCAGGGCAGGGTGGACTGTCAAGGACAGAAGCAGAGGGTACTAGGGCTGTCTGGGCCAATCTGGTAACTCAGAATCACTTTGCAGGGTTGAGATCTGATTTTCACTAGTACCCCTGAAAAGAAGAGGAAAGGGGAAGGCATACAGGAACTTCCCTTTCCAGTCCAACAGAAAGGCGCCCAGGGGACTGAGCCCAGCACTGAGGCCGCAACAAAATAGAGGAAGTTGGTGTTGTCTGGGCGTGTGAAGATCTATCTGAGGGGTGCCCCATCTGGCAAAGACTGACCCCAGCACATGTGGATCTGAGAGCCCATTGTGATGGCTCCTGAGAAATTCTGCAGAGGGCATCTGCCAGGACATTGTCCTTCCTGGGAGGTGAACTGCTATCAGGAGGTGTTTAGGGAGTAGGCCAGAGACCACAACTTCATTGCTTCGGTGCACAAGGCTGATGACCGAGTGCCCCCTTGCTTGTTGATGTACCACATTGTGGTGGTGTTGTCTGTCCTGACTTGAACCACTTTGTTCTGGACAGAAAGAAAAAATTACTCACCTTAGTAATTGCTTTTCTTCTCATGGAGTCTTGCTATATTAGGACCATTGCAGTCATTCCCCACACTTGAACTGCCCCGGAGAGGAAACAGTCAACTCCAGAGTGATCTGGAGTTCCACAGCGCGAGGGCGCTCTTCAAAGCTCTATCTGGCTAGTTTCAAATGAAACTGTCAGGTTCTTTACGGAGCTAAACTAACATAGCAAGTCTGTGTGGAAAAAGTCTACACTAGCCATTGGCTACCTACCATTATGTAGAATAAGAACAACTTACAGAATAATAACAATATTTATTGTTAGGATCACCTTTCATAAGCATCTTGACAGGCCCCTCTCCAAAAGTATTCTCAAGTCCAGAGAGGGGACCATCTTACCACTTAACAAAATAGAAATACCTAGTTCTCAACCCAAAGGAAACAAGGGGGGGAACTAGAGACCAAAATGGCGACACAGTGTCAGACCACTTGCCAAACCCCATACCCAAGTATAGGAGTTCTGAGAGGGGTAGAGGGACAGTTCTAATATAGCAGACCTATGAGAAGAAAAGCAATTACTAAGGTGAGTAATTTTTCTTCAAACACCATGAAGTCTTGCCATATTAGGACTATTGCAGATTACACAGCAGTTCTCCATGGAGGAGGGTCAGAACTCATTGAAATAGGTTTGAAATACAGCTGTGCTAAACGAGTATCTCTCCTGGACTGGACGCCAGGGAATAATGCTTGGTAAAGGTGTGAACTGTTTTCCAGGTAGCAGCTTGACAATTTTCCAATGGGAATATTCCTAGCAGTCGCTAGAGATGCAGCTGCACCCCTCGGGAGTGAGCCCTCAGTCCTGAGGGGGGGTTCCTACCTAGTTTTGGTAACAGAATTGGATACAAGAGACAATCCACCTTGTAATTGTCCTCTTAGTGGCAGGTCTCCCTTGCCAACCTCCATAGGTAAGGAAGAGTTGGAGGATTCGAACCCAGGACCCTTGGTACGCTCCACATAGTAGCTTAGGGCTCTTTGACGCCCGTTGTGTGTCTCCTTCTTTCATCCGAGGAAGAATGCTCAGTGAAAAATACTGGGAGAGAAATGGACTGTTCAGATGAAAATCTGAAACCACTTTGGGTAAAACTTTGTTAGTCCTGAGGACTACCTTATCCCTGTGAAAGAAATAAAACTTTTCCCACTGAGAAAGTTCTTCTGCAATTCACTTATACGTCTGGCAGAAGTGATAGCCACTAGAAAAAACAGTTTTCCATGTTAAATACTCTGAGATCCGGCAGGAAGAAAGGGGCTCGAAAGGGAGGTTGCATTAACTGAGCAATGCAAACATTCAGGTCCCAGGCAGGGGCTATTCCAAAAGGGAGGGTTAGTGTGAAGTAACCCCTTAAAAAACTTGGAAAACACAGGGTGAGAGGAAAGAGAAACAGGCTTCCCCTGGAAACAAAGGCAGAAACAGCTGCCAGATGAACCCTTCAAGGTAGCTGGTCTAAGGCCTAGGGAATTTAGATGGGCCAAATAGTCCAGTAAAGTGGCCAAGTCAGCAGATTCTGTACAATTTGTTTCTCCGACCAGAAGGAAAACCCTTCCACTTAGAATTTGTAAGTGGCTCCTAGTGGAAGGCTTCCTAGAAGCCTTTTAAAATATCCAGGACCCTTGAGAAAGGTGCAAATCAGCAGGCTCCCATCCTCAAGAACCAAGCCTTGAGGTGGAGGGATTTGAGGTCCTGTACCACACTCTCCCTTGTGCACAGGTCAGCAAGTCGTGGGTCCTGGGCAAGATCAGGGGAGGGTTGATTGTCAGGGACAGGAGGAGAGGATACCAGGGCTGTCTTGGTCTAGTCTGAGCAATCAGAACCACTTTGCAGGGCTGAGTTCTGATTTCACCAATACCCTGAAGAGGAGAGGAAGGGGGAAAAGCATATAGGAATTTCCTTCCAATCCAGCAGAAAGGCGCTCAGGGGGACTGAGCCCAGCACTGAGGCCTGCAACAAAATAGAGGAAGTTGATGGTTGTCTGGGGCTGCGAAGAGATCTATCTGAGGGGTGCCCCATCTGGCAAAGACCACCTCTAATACCTGAGGATTCAGAGACCATTCGTGATGGCCCTGGGAATCCTGCTGAAGCATCCGCCAGGACATTGTCCTTCCTGGAAGGTGAATTGCATCAGGGAGGTGTTTAGGAGTAAGCCAGAGACCACAACTTCATTGTTTCCGGTGCACAAGGCTGATGACCGAGTGCCCCTTGTTTGTTGATGTACCACATTGTTGTGGTGTTGTCTGTCCTGATTTGAACTACTTGTTCTGGACAACAGTTGAAAAGCCTGAAGAGCTGGAGCAGCAAGCTCTGAGTTCCAAAAAGATTGATGTGGGAGCAGAGATTCCTGGGGGACCACACCTTGGAGTGGAAAGGTCGTCCAGTGAGCCCCCCCACCCTAACAGGGAGGCATCCGTGGTGAGGGTGAGGGAGTGTAAAACGGTATAAAGGAACCCTTGAGTAAGATTGCTTTGATCCTGCCACCACTGAAGGGCCAGGATCAGGGCTTTGGTCACCGACCAATTTGGTAAGGGGTCCCTCCTTGAGACCAATAGGACCTCAAGTGGAACTGGATGTCCCCATCTGAAATCTTGTTCCCTGCACGTACAGCTGTAGCAGTCATGTGCCCTAGGAGTTGCAGAGGTGCTCTGTTGGTCGAGAGACCAAGGAGGGTAAAGGAGGATGTTAGGGCAATGAGCCTGTCCACTCTTTCCAAGGGGAGAAATGCCTTGGCTAATCTTTGTGTTCAATTCTGCACCCATGAAAGTTAGAACCTGAACTGGTTCCAGAACTGACTTTGGTAAGTTCAGTAGTAATCCCAGGGAAGTAAGAAGCTGCTGGGTGACTTGCAAGTGGATTTTATTTGATCTGGAGACTGACCCACCATGAGCCAGTTGCCCAGGTAGGGAACACAGCAATCCCTTGCTTCCTTAAGTGAGCCACTACTACAGCTAGACATTTTGTGAATACCTCCTGGAGCCGAGGTTAGGTCAAGGGCATTGCTCTGAACTGGTAGTGGCCAGAGACAGTTCGAACCTGAGGTACTTTCGGTGAGAAGGCCTGATCATGACATGAAAATAGGCATCCCTGAGGTCCAGGGAAGCTAACCAGTCCTCTGGCCTCAGGGCTAAGATGGGCCGCCATTCTCCTGTCTTTTTTGGGGTAAGAAAATATCTTGAGTACAGTCCCTTGCCCTGATGGCAAGGGGGGACCCTTTCCATTGCTTTGCAATCCAGAAGGGAAGAAACCTCTGCTTCCAAAGCAAGGGCTTCTGAAGAGTTTGCAGGTAGAAATTGCCTGGCTCTCATCCTTGGGAACTGTTTGAAGCTGAGAACCAGGCCCTGGCTTACTACTTCCAGAACCCACTGTCCGAAAGTTGGGGACAGCCAGTTTTGGCTGAGGCCAACCTGCCTCTACTGTACAGGAGAATCGGTTCTGGCACCCCATCAGGTGCCTGTGGCAGCAGCTAGGCTAGGAGGGCGACTTTGCCTGTGCCCTGTCTACCTCTGTCCTCTGAAAACCCTTCTGTGAAAAGCAGAGGAGGCTTGAGATTGGTAAAGGGCCGTGGAAAGGCCGCTCCCCTACCCCTGGGGTATGGCTTTTGGAGGGCAGCCTCCTGCTTGGGTACTTTTGTGGTAGCTTATTCATCCATCTTTTTCATATAATTTTCCGCTTGACACTAAACAGAGAATTTCCTACAGGAAAATCAGCCTTGACTGAGTATCTTGGGAGATTAGTATCTGAGCCATGCCATCCCACGGAAAGCACAGAAGTGGCCAAGGACCCTAGAGGAAACATCATAACATCAACAGCAGTATGAAATTGAACTTTAGAGGCTTCCACCATCAGCAGTCACTTGTTCAACTCCTTAGCCAGCTGGTCCTGGGCCTGCTGGTTAACTCAATATGTGTCCATCTAGATTCTTTATATCTGTCACATGTCATATAATTAGCCTGCCTGAGTCCCAAAGAAGCTGCTATATTGTTTTTTCATGGCACAATCTTCCTGAATCCTTATTAGGATGTGAGGTCAGGGGAATATTAGCCTTGTCACAGGCTGCTTGACCACACTTTCATGACTACACTGCTCAGAGATAAGTCTGTATCAGGGCCTGATAAGGATACCTCTGTCCATTTTTTTCTCACAGGAGAGACAGGAATGATTTTTTAAAATCTTGTTGTTTGTTTCTAAAATGACTTATGTAAAGGAACAGACAACCTCAGACTTTGAATATCCATCATTTCAACATATCATCTCCCTCTTGCTCATCCACTGGCTCTTCTGAAGGAAGCTGAGGGTTTCTGCAACCTTTGTAAAACATAAAAAAGAGAAGGACCTGTACAGTCTAGGGGAGATTCTAAAGGTCTATCTGAGAATGTCCGTCAATGGGCACGCCCAGACCTTCCCAGTCGCAAACATACTGATCAAATTCCTCCTCCCTCATGTGGTTCATAAAATCCTCAACACCATAACTTGAACCACTGGGACTGAACTATCATCTTTCCCAGATGGTGGGGGTCGAGATCCTGAGACAAAGATTGACAATCTGAATGGTTTTAGATTCTGCAGCAGTTGAGAGACAATTTGTACCCAGACCTGCTGATTTCTTTGTCTTTTGTTGGGACTGGTTCTCTGAACTAGCCTTTTGCCCGAGGGAAGTCTCGCCTGGTCAGAGGGTTTCTCTGGTCCAGGGTACTGGACCGCTCCATCCGGGTCAGCGGACTTTTGTCTCTGCTCCCTGAGCCGGCCTGTCTCTTTCCAGGTGGTCAGGGAAATTTTACACACCTGCAGTTTGACAGGAGGTGGTCAGCCTCAGACACAACAGAGGTGTGTGGGTCGCCTGCAAAGGCTTCCCACAGACATCACAGTGTTGAAACCCAGGGGCCGGATTTTCTTGGGTTTCTGTACATAATGCCAGCCAACTAAAAACTTGCCCCTTTAGATGGCAGTGCAGGTAAGACACCCTTATCGTTCTTAACTGTGTTAGGGTATTTGAAACCCAAATAAAGTTAGGTTTTTAGAACCGATAAGAACTGGAACCGGATTTAAAGCCCAACCAAACAGTTTGATACATATTTTAACAAACCGATTGGTTCAAACCTAACTGGCAATGAATTTCTGGGTAGACTTATTTCTGTACTTACGGTTACTAGATAGAGCTTTTAACCAAATGCGGTAAATAAATATTTTTGCCGTTCCAATGAATCAAAATACCGCTTGAACCGAGAAAATGAACTGAGTTGAAGGAGCTGATCTTCGGAGCGATGTTCAGTGAAGCGAGTAAAGAATCTGACAGTTTCGTTTGAAACTAGCCAGATAGAGTTTGAACAGCACTGCTGGCTGTGGAACCCAGATCACTCTGGAGTTGACTGTTTCCCTCCGGGCAGTTCAAGTGTGGGGAATGACTGTAATGGTCCTAATATAGCAAGACTTCATGGTGTTTGAACTGAAATACCTGAAGTTAAAAGACAGCTCTGAGTTCCAAAAGACTGATGTGGAGCAGAGATTCTGAAGAACCACACCCCTGAGGGACAGGCGCCTAGTGAGCTCCCACCCTAACAGGGAGGCATCTGTGGGGGTGGTGAGGGAGTGGAAATGATGAAGGAACCCTTGTTTTAGATTGTCGGTCCTGCCACTCAGTGGGGGGCCAGGATCAGAGTCGAGTCACTGACCAATTTGAAAGGTCCTTCCTTTGAGACCACAGGCCCTCAAATGGAACTGAATGTCCCTTGTGAATCTTGCCCTTGCACTACAGCTGTGGAAGCAGCCATGGCCCAGAGTTGAGAAATGCCTTGCTGGTCGAGAGACTGCAGAGTAAAGGAGGATGCCAGGCACTGTCTACCTTTCCGAGGGAAGACAGTTGGTTAACTTTGTGTCTATTTCTGCACCTATGAAAGTTAGGACCTGAACTGTTCCGGAAAGACTTTGCAAATTTAGTAGGAACCTAGGAAGTGAGAGTTGCTGGGTGACTGGGAAGTGGATTTCACCTGATCTGAGATTGACCCACAATGAGCCAGTCGTCCAGGTAGGGAAACACAGCAACCCCTTGGTTTCTAGTGATCCACACCACAGCTAGACATTTTGTAATACCCTTGGTGCAGAGGTAAGTTGTTGGCATTGGCCTGAACTGGTAGTGGCCTGAGGTAGTCTGAACTGAGGTACTTTCTCGAGAAGGCCTGATGTGAACATGAGAATAGGACCTGAGGTCCAGGAAGCGCCAGTCTCCTCCAGAGAAGGCACATCATTGCCAGAGTCAACATTTTGAACTTTTGTTTCAAAAGTTTGTTCAGGTCTAAGTCTAGAATGGGCCACCTCCTCCTGTCTTTTGGGTAAGAAAGTATCTGATTATAGCCCCTGCCCTGATGAAGGAGGATCCTTCCACTGCTTGGAGTCCAGAAGAGAAGAACCTCTGCTTCCAAAGCAAGGGTTTCTAAGGATCGGTGGTGGAAATGTCTGGCCTCATCTTGGAAACTTTTGAAGCTGAGAATCAGACCCTTGGTTTCTTTACCCAGAACCCATCTGTCCGGTTGGTGACAGCCAGTTCTGGCTGAAATACAACCTGCCTCTACTTGTACAGGAGACTCGGCCCTGAGCACCCCATCAGGGTGCCTGCTTGCAGCAGCCTTAGGCTGAGGGAGGGGGCCGGTTTACTTGTGCCTGTCTACCCCTGCCTCTGAAGAAACCTCCGCGTAAAAGCAGAGAGGCTTGAAATTGGTAAAAGGCTTAGAAAGGCTCGCCCCTCACCTCTGGGAGCGTGTTTTGTGGAGTGGCATGCCTCCTTAGTTAGGCACTTTGTAGGTAGTTCGTATTCATCCATCTTTTCAGGTTTTCTGTTTGTTCCCAAACAGAGAATTTCCTACTACAGGAAAATCCATAGCCTTTGACTGAGTCTGGGGACAGATTAGTGCATCTGAGCCATGCCAACCTACGGAAAGCTACAAAGTGGCCATGACCGAGAGACATCATTAACATCAACAGTAGTATGAAATTGAACTTAGAGGCTTCAAAGCCATCAGCAGCCACCTGTTCAATCCTCACTAGCCAGTTGGCCATGGGCCTGCTTGGCTAACTGCAATATTGTGTCCCATTAGATTTCTGATATCTAGCTACATGCTTTATAAGGAGGCAGAGGATTGTTGTTTTTCCCTATCGACGACTGGCTCATTGTGGGTCAATCCCCAGAATAGGTAAAATCACCTGCAGGTCTTAGCAGCTTCTCACCTCCCCTGGGTTTTCGCTAAACCTACTAAAGTCGTTTCTGGAACAGTCCAGAGACTCACCTTATAGGGGCAGGGTTGACACAAAGCTGGCCGAGCTTTCTTCCCAGAAAGGGTAGGAATTTAGTGGCTGGCCTCTTCTTACTCTGCGTCTCTCTACCAGCAAGACTTTCGCAGCTCCTGAGGGCCATGGCTGCATCCACAGCTGTTGTGCGGGAGCCAGATTTCAGATGAGGGCATTCCGTTTCACTTGAGAACCTTGGTCTCAGAGAGACCCTTTCCAAGTTGGTCCCAGTGATTTGAACCTTGATCCTAGTTTCCAGTGGTGGTGATCAGGAATTTAAGAGCTGGGTTCCCCATCACTTCCCTTCTCATGACTTGACCTCACTATGATGCTTCCTCTGGGTTGGGGAGTCCATGGGCTACCTTTCCACTCAGGAGTTGGTCCCGGGAATCTCTGCTCACATCCATTTGCTGGAACTCAGAGCTGTCTTTTTAGCTTCGCTTTCTGCATCTGCTATGACAGGTGATACAATCCAGAACAGACAACACCACAACAATGTGGTACATCAACAACAGGGGCACTCGGTCTTGGCCTTGTGCAATTTAAGTGAAGTTGTGGTCTGGCTATCTCTGGTTGCCCTCATAGCAGTTCATCTTCCAGGAAGGACAATCCTAGCGGATGCCTCAGCAGATTTCCCAGGCCACGAATAGTCCCTGATCCTCAAGTGCTGGGGGATAGTTTGTGCTGGTGGGGGCATCCTCAGATAATCTTTTGCAGACCAGACAATCACACTTCCTCTGTTGTTGCAGGCCTCCATGGGCTCAGTCCCTGGATGCCCTTCTTTGGATTGGGAGAAGCCCTATGCTTCCCTTCCTCCTATTCAAAGTACTAGTCAAAATCAGATCTCAGCCTTGTAGGTGATTTGATTGCCTCGGTTTGGCCAGGCAGCCCTGGCCCCTCCTTCTGTCTCTGACAGTCCATCTTCCCTGTGCCTCCCCAGAATACAATCTTGACTTGTGCCCAGGAAGGCTGGTATCGGACCTCAACCTCAACCTCAAGGCCTGGCTCTTGAGGAGTTAGATTTGATTTACACCTCTCAGGTGTTCTGAGATTCTAAGGCTCCAGAAAGCCTTCCACTAGGGTTACTTATAGTTCTAAATGGAAAAGGTTTTATTTGTGTGCTGGGAAAAATGTTTCAGAATCTGAATTGCCCATTTTGCTTGATTACATGGTACATCTTAATTCTTGGTCTCTGACCAGCTACCCTGAGAGTTCATTGGCAGCTGTGTCTGTTTATGTCCTTGGGAAAGTCATCCTCTTCCTCTCATCCTGTGTTTTCAAGTTTTTGAGGATTACTCCCTCTAATCCTTCCTTTGGAACCGCGCCTGTTTGGGACCTTAATGTTTGTATTGCCTGTTAATGCAACTTTTGAACCTCTGTCTTCTGCAGCTTAAGTACTTACTTGAAACTGTTTTCTGGTGGTATCACTTGGCAGGCGCCCAAGGAATTGCAAGCTTGTCTGTGGAGACTGACTTTATTTCTTTCACTGGGATGAGGTGGTCCTTGGGACTAATAGGTGTTTTGCTAAGGTGGTTTCAGTTTTCATCTGATAATCGTCTCTCTTCCAGTATTTTCACTGATCACTCCTCTTGGGTGAGAGGAGGTTGCACAGCCTGATGTTAAGAGAGCTCTTATTATTATATAGAGTACTAAGGTCACAGGTTGAATCCTCCAACTTTCCTACCTATGGTGAAGTTGGGAAGGCAAACCTGCCACTAAGAGATCAATAGCCAGGTGGATTGTCTCTTGTATCCATTTTGTTATCAGAGTGGGCAGGCCCCGGTTTGGCTCATTCTGGGGTACAGCTGTGTCTCTAGCTGCTGCCAGAAATATCCCTTTATTAGAGATCCAGGCTGCTACTTGGAAAGCGGTACACACTTTTGCAAGCATTGCTCCTATGTCCAGGCCAGAAGATGTCTGTTTGGCTGCTGTTCTCAGGCCATTCCTAAGTGGGTTCTGCCCTCCATGGAGGTACTGCTGTGTATTCTGTTAATGTTATAATATAGCAAGACTTTATGTTGTTTGAAGAAAAATTACCACCTTAGTAATGTGTTTTTTCTAGGGTCTTATGTTATAGACCTCCCAACCTGCCCCTCAGAACCTCTATTGGTGGGGTTCGGGCAACTTAGTGTGGGCACTACTTATGTCCTGTTAGCATTTGTCCCCTTTGGGACTTTGGGGTGTATGTGCGCGTGTGTGTGTTTATTATTTATGTTCCATTTTCATATTATTGAATGGTGTTATATCGGTCCCTGTTTGAGTCTTTGTTGGGACCATCAATGGTTGTTATTATTTAGGTAGCCATTTGGCTGGTGTAGTTACAGCTTCCACAGACCTTAGTGAGTTTGGCTCGTAAAGATCTGATGTCTGGTTTGAAATGATGATGAGTTGCCTACAAAATTGTATTTTGGAATGGTTTAACCATTCACCCGGGGCAGTTCTAGAGCTGGATCAACTGCTAATGTCTATAATATAGAAGTCCATTAGAAGCAACATTGTTAAGGTGAGTAATTTTTTCTGTCTCTCAGTCCTCCTTAATCCTTGCTACAGTGCCTCTTGGGGTGGGGTCTATTAGACTTGGATCACCCAGGGTTGTGGTCCTCAGAACTTGCTTCACATCAATCTGTTGGAACTCAGGCAGTGTTTCTAGCACTTTAAGCTTTCCAATTTGTTCAGAACAAAGTTATCAGGTCAGAACATATACCACCACAATGTGGTACATCAACAAGCAAGGGGCACCAGTTTCTGCCTGGTGCATAAGCAATGAAGAGTCTTTTATTCCTGAATACCTCCCTCACAGCGTTTACCTTCCAGGCAGGACAGTGTCCGCGATGCTCAGCAGGATATCCCAGGCATTACGATGGTCACTGGATCCTGATCTTGGAGGTGATTTCTTCACCAGATGGGGCACCCACAGATGGGTCTTTTGAGCCCAGAGACCACCCCCTTTTTGCTGCAGGCCCCGGTGCCCGAGTCCCCTGGATGCCTTAGTTCTCAGTGGGGAAGCGTTGGGAAGATTTTTCTCGGAAAAAGCCAGAAGGAAGGAAACATATTCAATTCAGTGTTTGGTAACTGGTAATTGCTATTTTTCTTTGGGTTTAGATTGTGGCTTTTAGTGACACTGTACTCTTTGTTGTCTTTACTTAGGGTTGTTTGGGCTGTTGAAATTTAAAACGGGTGGTAATTGTGCTGTCTTTGTTGCAATTTTATCTCCCTCCCTCCCTTCCCCCTCTTAATTATATGTGCTGTTAAATCTGATTACAGGAGCTAAACACAGGTATTGTGGGGTGAATGGAGGGTCAGGTGCAAGCCCACTGTGCACAAGTGTTTGACTCATTTCTTTTAATTATTGGTTTCTTTTTTTTAAAGAAAATTATCTGGGATCAGTGGCAGGATTTTAGGACAGTAAATTAATAAAAGGGAACTAGGAGAGCTTCAGTAGCAGACAAGTAGTGAATAGCAGTATAATTGCAGTATAATGTGGGAGTGGTGTAGTGGCTGTGGGGCAGCCTATTCAGGCAACCTCTGGACTGAGGTGCTGCCCTATCTGCATGTATCTCTCTGGACTGTGGGATGAGGTAGCCAGACTCAGAGTGGAAGTAAACTGGGTGCTCATCACCCCGTCCAGAACCACCCAGTCCAATGCAACTGCCTCAAAGGATGCCGAGCGAGGAGCACTTGGATGACAGTCTCAGGAGGGTTAGAGCTATCATGCAGAGGCATCCCAGATGCTATTCACTCAGGAACTCATATGCCACACTGGCAAGCGAGGACAACCAATAGAGGTACCGAGAAGTGGAAGGAAGGATGAGGTTAGCCGGGGTGACCTCAGTGGGAAAGCAGTGGTTAGAGAGGAGAGTAGTCCTGGTGGGGACTCCATCATAAGAGGGATCCAGCTGGAACACAGGAGGAGGCAGGGGGAGGTGCCTGGTGCCACTGCATGGAGGATGGAAGGAAGATCCTGGGGATCACTGGGAAGCAAGACGGAGGGTGAGCTGGATGTTATCCACCTAGGTACTAATGACTGGCAAATGGGAGCCAAAGAAAGTTCAGGAAGAGTTTAGGCACTTGGGAGGGGTCTCAAGGTAGCTACTTCTGTCATTTCTCAGAGGTATACCTGGAGAGCAAGGAGCGAGGAGTGCATGCACGGAACTTAACCTGTTGAAGAACTGGTACTGTGAAATGGTTTGATTCATTGGTGATGGGACCCACCTGGAGGGATGGAGGTTTGTTGCTGTGGTCTACATCCATCCTGGAGGTATCAAGACTCAATGATAAGTTTAAATTACATTGACAAGCATTTAAACTAGCAAGGAGTGGCAGCCAACAAGGAGGGTACCTACTTGCTCACCCCCACACAGCAGTGGAACCAGTGAACCAAGGGAACTGTTCTGCAAAGCAGTGTGCAAAAGATGGAGGTTGGTGCCCAAGGGTGGATAGCGAAAGGGCAAAATTGGCAGAAGAGACAGGGAGAACCAGGATAAAGGACAACTAAGAAAGGGCTGGAGTAGGAACGGAAACAGTTCGGGAGTCAAATCAGAAAGTTGTGTGCAAATGCCAGAGCCTTAGCAACAGATGGAAGATCTGAGGTTGCAGTAGTCAGACTTGACATTGTAATACTGAACCTGGTGTAATGCTAACCATGACTGAGATGGCCATACCTGGCTACACATATTCAGAAGAGACAGAGCAGGCAGGAGGAGGAGTGGCACTGTATGAAAATGACATAAGGGCCACAGAGATCAGGAGGAACAAAATGGGGAGATACTGTGTTGCTGGAAAGAAATGGCAGCGACCGGACAGGTGTGTCTAGCCACCACCAGGAGGAAGAAAGATAGAGTTGATGCTGGCCATCAAGGATGGCAGGCGGGTGAGGTAGTACTGGTTGGAACTTCAATATTCCAGGCGTGGACTGGAGCATCCAGCAGCAGCACCAACTAGGAGCAGTTATCCGACTCTCTCGGGTGCCTCCTGCCAAACTGACGCGTACCAACTCGGCGGAAGGCAATACGGACCTTGTTTTCACAAACAGGACAGTGTGATGGCAGGGGAGCACCTGGGAACAGTGACCACCAGTCATTGTGGTTTGAAATCACAGAAAGGCAGAACCAAACCAATACAAACCGCGATCCTGGATTTTTGGGGGGCAGACTTTGGGAAATGGGAGATACTTGAAAGAGGCATTATGGAATGGGACAGGAATCAGGTTGAGAAACAGGGCAGTATGAAATGGGATTATAATGTTAGATTCTGCATTAAGCAGGTTAGCAAAGGAAAGGAAGAGGAGACCGTATGGTTTTCTCCAATGTAGTCAAAGAAAGTGAAAGCCAAAAAGATTGCATTCAGGCAATACAAAAGACACAGGCAGAAGGGGATAGGGAGAAGTACCAGGAGAAGTAAAGGGAGGCAGGGAGGTCAGTAAGGGAAGCCAAAGCTCAGACAGAAGAACACATTGCAAAATCAGTGGGTAGAGGAGTGAAACCTTTTCAGGTACATAAGTGAAAAAGAAAGACAAAGGAGGGATAGTGAGACTGAAGGAGGATGGGGCTACATGGAGGATGACAACAGTAAAGCTGACATATTGAACAAGTATTTCTGGTCATTCTACTGAGGAAGAGGAGGGTAATGGGTCTAAGGGAGTACAAAGGGTGAGAATGGTGCAGAAATGGACACAAGTCCCTTTACATGAGAAAGGGTCCTGAAGGAACTGGAAGTAATAAGAGTTGATAAAGCAATGGGGCCAGATGGGGTGCACCCCAGGGTTCTCAAAGAACTAAGAGAGGTGGTGGCTGAACATCTGGCAATCCTGTTTAGCCGATCACTGGAAACAGGGAGGTACCCAAAGACTGGAGGTTCAGCAGATGTAGTCCCCTTATACAAAGTGGGAACAAAGAGGCATGCAGGGAATTTACAGACCAGTCAGCCTCACCTCGGTAGTGGGGAAGATCATGGAAGCACTACTGGATGAGAGTTGGTGTGAACATCTGGTTGTCAATAGACTACAGGACCCAAGGCAGCATGGTTTCACCAGGGGAGGTCATGTCAGACCAACCTCATTGATTTTTTGACTGGGTGACTAGGGAGGTGGATCAGGGAGGGCAGTGGACATGGCCTATCTGGACTTCAGCAAGGCCTTTGACACTGTGCCACATAGAAGACTATTACACGAACTGGGAATATGGGTGTGGGCAGGACAGTAGTGTGGTGGGTAGAATAACTGGCTGGGTGGCAGGACACAGAGGGTGGTGGTAAGTAAGCAATAAGACATGACAGGGTGGCTGGAACATATTTTACCACATGGCCAGGGCGTAATGAGCCGCGAGGGCTTGGCGGTGCCTTAGCCTGCGTGCAGTAAAATATGTTCCATGTCCTACCTGGAGTGCCTTATTGCGTTTATAAATGGGCTACATTTTAAAATATTTTTTCTCTCTAAAAAACTATATTTAAATATCCAAACACAGAAATATTTGTGATAATTTGAGATAAAATAGTCCTTCCGCCTGCTACCTGATGATGCTATTGTATTTTGCCACTTGGCATTTCTGTCCTTCTTGGCATCCATACTTCTGAAAAAGTTCACCCCACACACACACACACACATTATTATTTATTTATTTATTTATTTTTACTCAGTTTGTCTGTTATTTCTAAGCAGTTTTAAGTTTTTTTTTTCACCTTAATTTCTTTGCCCTGATTCATTGATCAAGCGTCCTGTTTTTCCTCAGTTCCTCCATCGTGACTACATGCCGCTCTTCAAGTTATCTGCACTGTACAGGTAAAATGAGGAACGATGGTAGCTAAATTGGAAGTTTTTTTTTAACTCATCAGCATTGCTCTGTTCGTGTCTTTCCCTCCTGCCCACCCAACCATCGCTCCTTTACCGGCAGAGGCTTTGGAAGTGGCAGGGACTGTAACAAATAAACCACGGGACAAGTCAGTAGGATTGTTTTAACTCATCATCGGGGGATGTCAAACAGCCTGTGTTGGAGATGAGGTTGCAACATAGTTTACCCGATCGGTTGGCGAAACCATGGGACAAATCTGAAAGTCAGTAGATTTTTTAAACTGTTATGGGGGATGTTCATTTTAACCCGTAGTTATTAGTGAGAGGCATCAGAGTTTTCGATCGATTGGCGAGGCGTTTGATGAGCTGCGTTATGAGTAGCATACGCAAAAAGAAAAAGGCAGCGCATTTGCATAATGAACATTTAAGCGGCTGATTGATTTCTTTTTTTTTTCACACTACTCGCTTTTGTTACAATAATCCAAATACGGTAGCTTTTTTGTCCTGCTTTGCAAATATAAAGATGGCAGACAGTAAAATGCCAACGTTCCGTGGCTTATGGATATTGGCATTTTACTGCCAGTCCTTTATTACCCATGCATGGAACAGATTTCATGCATGGGCAACTAGCAATCAGATTCCTTGATTTAGCCTACCCATTTTATAAATGGCTGTCATCCCACAGAGGAAGAGTGACCAGTGAGGTACCACAGGATCAGTACTGGGACCGGTCTATTCAACATCTTCATGAGTGACATTGCACAGGATCTAGAAGGCAGAATTTCACTGTTCGCTGATGACACAAAGCTCTGTAACGAGTGTAGACACACCAGAGGGTGTAGACAGAATGAGATGGGACCTGCAGAAACTTGAAGAATGGTCAGGGTTTGGCAGTTGAAATTCAATGTAAAGAAGTGCAAAGATAATGCATATGGGGCACAAAAACCCTGGCACAATATATCAGTTGAGGGGTGAGGATATAGCATGCGCAAGCAGGAAAGGGATCTTGGGGTTATCATCTCCTGATGACCTCAAGGTAGGGAAACAGTGTGACAAGGCAGCAGGTAAAGCAAATAGGATGCTGGGATGTATAGGCAGGGCATCACCAGCAGGAAGGGAGGTCATAATTCCGCTATACAAGACACTAGTGAGGCCCCACCTGGAGTACAGTGTACAAATCTTCCTGCACATAGTCTCCACCACTCATTTCCACTATTGGGATCTGCGCTGGAGGCACTAGGACCCATTGGGAGCAAACTTTGCTGGAGGGTCGGCGCCAGAGATGGCGCCGCGAGGCGGTGCCACGAGCCCCTAGCTTTCATGGCGGCAATGACTATCTCGGCGTGTTCGACCCTCCAGCTACCTCAGTTCCTTTTCGCCCGTCGGTGCACTTCGGTGACGATGTCACTGCGCCTATCGAGTCAAACTTCAAACTAGCAGCATAGTTTTCAGTTTTTTTATTTTATAATATTATCTCGATACAGTATCAGCTTAAATTTATTCTTATTTTAAAATAAAATACAATAAAGAAGTCTCATCTTTCCTTGAAGGAGTCGACCATGAGCAGGTCAGGTGGCGGTAGGAGACTTACATATGAAAGCTGTTCAGTCAGTCGGTGTGGGTCGGTCCGCACTCCGCCTTCTCCGAGGGAGGGTCTGACAATGGTCAGTTCAATGTCCGGGGATGGGCGGTCCCCGGAAGCTTATAAAATAACGGTCGCACTTCCGGCACTGTTCGGCCTCGAGCTCTTCTTCGGCTCACAGGTCTAAAGAAGGCATCACTTGAGGTCGCCCTCTGATATGTCTGTCTTCGTAGACGCTGGTTATCGGGCGTAGTTGCTGGTTCTCCTCGGAGTCGCCAACCTTCCTTTTGGTAGCCGACGGCTTCGAGATCTGATCCTACCCTGCTCGCGAGGTGGGTATTCGTTGAGCAGTTTCATCAGTGGGCGCTCTTATGGAGCAATGGGTTTCAGAGGTTGGTTAGGCTACCTGGCTTGTTGCTTGTGGCCTTGGGCTCTCTGAAGCTACCAGGTAGGGTGGTTGGACCTTCCTGGTCACGCGGCACCTTCTTCGGTGCCGTCGACTCCTTAGGTGTTGCCCCTCCCATGGCGCTGTGGCGAAGGGGGCCACACGCTCCCTTATCTCCTGCTCTTCTTCCTTCAAAACCTGTTTTTGGTCTGGGGTGTTTTGGTGGCTCTCGGCGTCGTGTGGCCTCTGCGCCGTCCTCGGCATCGATACTGCGCTCAGCGCGTTAGTGTTTCTCAGTGCCGTGCACGGCTTCTCCGGCGCCATCACTGGTGCCGTCGCTTCTCGGCACTATCCTCGGCACTGTGCGGCTCTCGCACCGTTCCGGTGC
Source organism: Neoceratodus forsteri (assembly GCA_016271365.2). Taxonomy (NCBI): domain Eukaryota; kingdom Metazoa; phylum Chordata; order Ceratodontiformes; family Ceratodontidae; genus Neoceratodus; species Neoceratodus forsteri. The sequence continues at coordinate 237,012,208 of JADMNL010000026.1, forward strand.
GCGTGGCCACTGCGGCGTCGTTTCTCGGTGCGTCGTCTCCTCGGCGTGGCGGCTCTCGGGACTCCTCTTTCACTTGTTTCATTCTTCCTCCTCTTCTGAATTTCATTTCTTTTCCTGTCCATACAGTCCTCCTGGACTGTCAGGAGATGACGTTGAGCCTGACCCAGACCTTCAGTTGGGTGATGAAGTGGATGAAGCAGGATCTATTACTGCTACAGAGCCTGTGGTTGAGGACCTATCCTTTAAGTCTCTGTTGAAAATCTGAGTTCCACACTTTCTCTCAGGCTACAGACATCAATCCTGGGAAATTGTTGAGACTTCAATATCTTCATGCCTTGGAGATCCCTACGATTTGACTCTCTGATTCAGCCTTCCTTGAGATGCTGTCTCAAATGGTATGGAATAATCCTGCTCTTACCCCTTCGGTGGCTAAATCCATTGATAGGAAATACTCACCTCCCAAGGATCATCCTTTCCTGGCATCCCAAGCCCTTGCGGATCCTATTGTAGTCCTGGCAGAGAATGACAAGGTCGTTCTTCCTCAAACTACTACAGCTCGACCTATTAACAAAGAGTCTCATATGATTGATACACTAGTTAAGAGAGTCTTTGCTGCGTCCACTCTAAGTATGCGTATTGCCAGTTACCAGGGCTATTTTTCTCAGTATGAGTATATCCTGTGGCACTCTATCAAACAAATGGTTGAAGCTCTTCCGGACTCGGACTGTAAGCCAGAGCTTCTTCTGACCATTACCAGAGGTATTGAATCTAATAATCAACAGGTCAAAGCAGCCATGGATGCTTTCGACACTGTTTCTCGTTCAGCAGCTGCTGGTATTTGTCTACGCCCGTCCTCCTGGCTGCGTGCTGGCTTCACTAATGATGCACAGCAGCAGGTGATGGCGCTTGCTGTGATGCCTGCATATTTTTGGTTCCTCAGGTAGAGCAAGCTCTAGAGGCTACTCAGAAGACTAGGTCGGTCATTAAGCTGGCTCGACCCCCTCCTACCCCCTCTCGAGAGCATGTCGGTAAACGTCAGTTTCATAATCGTCAGTCCTTTCGAGGCAGAGGCAGAGGAAGTTTCCATAAGAACCAACCTGCCCAACCTCAAAAGAAGACGCAACAGAAAGCGCAAGGGCCCAAAGTGCCCAGTGCTACCTTATGAGTTGCCGGCCCAAGTTCCATCTCCACTGCCCGAGGTGGACTTTTCCTCTCCGGTGGAAGGTCGTCTGATGCACTTCTACAACCAGTGGAAGTCCATAACCTCAGACAAATGGGTCCTTCGGATAATTCACGAGGGGTATTCTCTCAATCTTCTGGAGACCCCTCCGAATCGCCCTCCCAAACGACAACCCAGGCTGTCAATCTTCAGTCAGACCTTCTTGCTGCCGAGATCCAGGGCTTTGAACAACAGGGCAGTAGAACTGGTGCCTCTGCATCAGCGAAACACAGGGTTCTACTCCCACTACTTTCTGGTTCCAAAGAGTCTGGGGTATGCGCCCATTCTAGACCTCAGAAAGCTAAACAAATTTCTCCCAGGAGAAATTCAAATGATTCTCTAGGAACCCTGTTACCTTTGCTTCATCAACACGACTGGTCTAGCCTTCCTGACATGCAGGACGCTACTCAGCACATTCCTATTCACCAAGCATCACAAATTCCCTGAGGTTTGTGCTCTGGGTCAACACTATCAGTTCAGAGTCCTGCCCTTTGGGCTATCCTCGCGCCATGTAGTCTTTACAAAGTGTTGTGCAGTTCTCACAGCACATCTCAGGAAGCTCGAACTGAGTGTTTCCTACCTGACGACTGGCTCCTAGCAAGCCCTTCCAGACAGGGGACCTGAAGCCGCTCAGATGGCCTGTCACCTTCTTACGCCCATGGGAGTTCTGCTGAATCTAAAGAAGTCACAGTTGCAGCCCTCCCAGAGACTCCTTTTCATAGGGACTCTACTGGACACCTCCTGTGCCAAGGCTTTCCTTCCAGAGGACAGAAGGCTCGATATCCTTCAGATGACCCAAGCATTGGGGAGAACAGATCAGTTACAGCTCTCTCAAATGCAACGTATGTTAGGCCTTATGGCATCCTCAGTGTTCACTGTACCCCTAGCTCGGCTACACTTGAGAACCACCCAATGGATGCTCAGTGCTCAGTGGTCCCCAACCACTCACCCACAGTCTTATCCCATCAAGGTGACAGAACCCTTACAGAGGTGTCTCTCACCTGGTGGTCTCAAGAGAGCAATCTCCTGGAAGGATTTCCCTTTGCTCCTCTGGATCATCAAATCTCCATCACCACAGACGCATCGCTAATGGGATGGGGAGCTCATTGTCGCTCTCTCCACACTCAAGGTGTATGGACTCAACTCGAGGCCCAGCTTCACATAAATGTCCTAGAGATGAGAGCCATCCTTTATGCGGTCCGGGCTTTGAAGGACATCCTCTGTCACAAGAACATTCTCCTTCAAACGGACAACAAAGCTGTGATGTATTACATCAACAAGCAGGGCGGTGCTCACTCTTACCCCTTATGCAGGGAAGCGCTGAGGGTGTGGGAATGGTGCTTGGAACACAAATCTCTAATTCAAGCGGTCTACCTGCCAGGTTTCCACTACTCAACAATATGTTGGCAGCCCCTCCGAGACCACTCCCCCTGCAGATGAACCTGTTGACTCAGGGTCCGGTGGTCCATCCCAACCTGAGATCGCTTCACCTTCACGCTTTGGCTCCTGAAGAGGTAGAAGTGAACCAGTTCAATGTCTCTCAAGAGTTTCAGATATTCTTCTGGCTTCGAGCCAGCTACTCGGAAAACTTACACGCCCAGTGGAAGCTTGTCACTCTGGTGTGCAAAGTCCTCTTGGAATCCCTTTTCCTGTCCACCAGACAAGGTTTTGGAGTACCTTTTGGACCTCTCAAATTCAGGTCTTCAGTACTCTCACAGTCAAAGTTCACCTTAGTGCCATTTCAGCGTATCATGAGCCATTTTCTTCTTTGTCTCTGGCTCAGTTACCTATGGTTAAGAGATTTCTTATGGAATTCTGCATACCAGACCCCTATAAGCGTCCGGTTGCAGCCTGGGACATTAACCTTGTGCTAGACATGCTCACTGAAACCTTTCGAACCTCTGGCTACCTGTGAGCTAAAATTTCTCACCTGGAAGACTGCCTTCCTAGTGGCCATTACCTCAGCCCGCAGGGTCTCTGAGATACATGCCCTGGTCACCCACCCTCCATATACTGTGTTCCATAAGGACAAAGCAGTTCTCCGCACTCATCCTAAATTTCTTCCTAAGGTTGTGTCAGAATTTCATCTAAACCAACCTTTGGTCCTTCCCTCTTATTTTGCGGACTTCCAAAATGAAGGGAAACGTTCTCGTCATTCTTTGGATGTTAAGAGGGCCTTGTGTTTCTATCTAGATAGAACCAAGGATTTTCGCAAAGCTCAGCAGCTGTTCGTTTCCTTCAGTGAGACCCGGCTGGGTCAACCTGTCACTATCAGATGTATCTCATCATGGCTAGTGGCGTGCCTTCGTCACTGCTATTCCATGGCACAGGTTAAGTTGGAGGGTAGAGTTTACATTCACTCTACCAGAGCGGTCGCGGCATCCCTAGTGGAAATCCGCAACGTGCCCATTGCAGACATCTGCAATGCGGCCACCTGGAGCTCAGTGCATACTTTCGTTAAACATTATGCACTAGATGTCCATGCCAGACGACATTCTTCCTTTGGCAGAGCCATCCTCAATGGACGTGTGTCCTAGAAACGTGAGCTCTTGGTCTCTCCTGCCACCCTCTCGGGGGATTATTAGCTCGGTACTCTCCCAATAGTGTGAATGAGTGGTGGAGACTTATGTCCAGGAAGATATGAAAATGACGTACCTACCGTAATTCTTGATCTTCTTGGATGAGTCTCCACCACTCATTCACACGCCCACCCTCCATCCCCCGAGCTCACCTTTCTTGTGGGTATTCACTCCCTCAAATCTTTAGGCTGTGAAGACTTCTTTGTTGACCCTTCTTACACGGGTCGCCCGGACTATCTTATGTCCGGTTTTTAGGTTAGGCTACCCTTCTAGGTTAGTTACGCTGCACCTCCTTGGTAAAAAAGGTACTGAGGCGGTTGGAGGGTCAACGCCGAGATAGTCGTTACCGCACGAGCTAGGGCTCGAGGCGCCGTTCCTCACGGCACCATCTCTGGTGCCGACCCTCCAGCAAAAAGTTTGCTCCCGATGGGTCCTAGTGTCTCCGGCGCAGATCCTAATAGTGTGAATGAGTGGTGGAGACTCATCCAAGAAGATCAAGAATTACGGTAGGTACGTAATTTTCATTTCTTGCCTAAGGTGGTTTCAGATTTCCACCTTAATCAATCTATTTCTCTTCCAGTGTACTTCACTGACCATTCCTCCTCTGGCAAGAGGAGGTTGCACAGCTTAGATGTGAAGTGAGCCCTTAGTTACTACATTGAGCGTACCAAGGGTCACAGGTTTGACTCCCTCCAACTGTTCCTCACTTATGATGAGGTTGGTAAAGGGAAACCTGCCACAAAAAGATCCATTGCCAGGTGGATTGTCTCTTGTATCCAGTTCTGTTATGAAAAGCTGGGTAAGGTTCCTTCCTCGGGCCTGAGGGCTCACTCTACCAGAGGTACAGCTGCTTCCCTGGCTGCTGCAAGGGACATCCCCATTCTAGAGATTTGCCAAGCAGCTACCTGGAAAACAGTTCATACTTTTACCAAGCATTACTCTCTGGACACCCAGGCTAGGAGTGATGCTCGGTTTGGCACAGCTGTGCTTCAGAGCCTATTTCCTAAGTAGGTTCTGTCCCTCCTCCATGGAGGTACTGCTGTGTAGTCTGCATATGTCATAATATAGCAAGACTTCATGTTGTTAAAAGAAAAATTACTCACCTTAGTAATGTTGTTTCTTCTAATGGAGTCTTGCTATATTATGACCTCCCCCCCGCCTGCCCCTCTCAGAACCTCTGTTTTTGGGATGTGAGTGGGCAGTGCAGTGTTGGCACTTAGTAGATGCCCACCTTGTTGTTTTTCACCCTCCTTTTTGGGGTGACTTGGTGTTGTGTTTTTCATTTTCTGGGTCTCCTGACTTGAGTCTTTGTTTTGGGACCAAAAAATGTGTTCTTATATTTAGTAGCCAGTTGGCTAGTGTAGGTTTACAGCTTCCACACAGGACCTTAGTGAGTTTTGCTCATAAAGATCTGACAGTTTGAGTTTGAAGAATAACAGACAGAGTTTTCAACCGAGCTCGAGCTCAGCGTTCCATGCCTGGCATGGAAAGTTAACTCTTTCACCTCCGGATCAGTTCGAAGGTTGGGACTCACTGCATATGTCATAATATAGCAAGACTCCATTAGAAGAAAGAACATTACTAAGGTGAGTAATTTTTTCTTTCAGCTCATCCTGTATTCTCCAAGTTTTTTAAGGGATTGCTTCACACCAACCCTCCATTCAGGGCCCCTGCCCCTGCCTGGGATCTTAATGTTTGCATTGCTCAGCTTATGCAACCTCCCTTTGAGCCCTTGTCTTCAGCAGAGCTCAAGTATTTGACTTGGAAGACTGTGTTTCTGGTAGCCATCACTTCTGCCAGACTCATAAGTGAATTACAAGCTTTGCCAGTGGAGCCTGATTTTATCTCCTTTCATAGAGATAAAGTGGTCCTCAGGACTAACAGGAAATTCTTGCCTAAGGTGGTTTCAGATTTTCACCTTAATCAATCTATTTCTCTTCCAGTGTACTTCACTGACCATTCCTCCTCTGGCGAGAGGAGGTTACAACAGCTTGATGAAGAGGCCTTAGTTACTATATTGAGCGTACCAAGGGTCACAGGTTTGACTCCCTCCAATTGTTCCTCACTTATGGTGAGGTTGGTAAAGGGAAACCTGCCACAAAAAGATCCATTGCCAGGTGGATTGTCTCTTGTATCCAGTTCTGTTATGAAAAGCTGGGTAAGGTTCCTCCCTCAGGCCTGAGGGCTCACTCTACCAGAGGTACAGCTGCTTCCCTGGCTGCTGCCAGGGACATCCCCATTCTAGAGATTTGCCAAGCAGCTACCTGGAAAACAGTTCATACTTTTACCAAGCATTACTCTCTGGACACCCAGGCTAGGAGTGATGCTCGGTTTGGCACAGCTGTGCTTCAGAGCCTATTTCCTAAGTAGGTTCTGTCCCTCCTCCATGGAGGTACTGCTGTATAGTCTGCATATGTCATAATATAGCAAGACTTCATGTTGTTAGAAGAAAAAATTACTCACCTTAGTAATGTTGTTTCTTCTAATGGAGTCTTGCTATATTATGACCTCCCCCTGCCCCTCTCAGAACCTCTGTTTTTGGGATGTGGGTGGGCAGTGCAGTGTTGGCACTTAGTAGATGCCCACCTTGTTGTTTTTCACCCCTCCTTTTTTGGGGTGACTTGGTGTTGTGTTTTTCATTTTTTGGGTCTCCTGACTTGAGTCTTTGTTTTGGGACCAAAAAATGTGTTCTTATGTTTAGTAGCCAGTTGGCTAGTGTAGGTTTACAGCTTCCACACAGGACCTTAGTGAGTTTAGCTCATAAAGATCTGACAGTTTGAGTTTGAAGAACAACAGACAGAGTTTCAACCGAGCTCTAGCTCGAGCTCATGCCCATGCCTGGCATGGAAAGTTAACTCTTCATCTCCGGAGCAGTTCGAAGGTTGGGACTCACTGCATATTTCATAATATAGCAAGACTCCATTAGAAGAAACAACATTACTAAGGTGAGTAATTTTTCTTCTGACCTCCCCTGCGGCCTCTCAGAAACCTCTGTTTTGGGATGTGGGTGGGCAGTGCAGTGTTGACACTTAGTAGGTGCCCACCCTTTTTGTTTCACCCCTTCTTTTTGGGGTGAGTGGGTGTTGTGTTTTCATTTTTGGGTCTCCTGACTTGAGTCTTTGTGTTGGGACCAAAAAATGTGTTTTTATGTTTAGCAGCCAGTTGGCTAGTGTAGGTTTACAGCTTCCACACAGGACTTCAGTGAGTTTAGCTTGTAAAGATCTGACGGTTTGAGTTTGGAGAACAACAGACAGAGTCTCAACCGAGCTCGAGCTCAGTGTTCCATGCCTGGCATGGAAAGTTAACTCTTTCATCTCCGGGGCAGTTCGAAGGTTGGGACTCACTGCATATGTCAGAATATAGCAAGACTCCATTAGAAGAAACAACATTACTAAGGTGAGTCATTTTTTCTTCTGTCTGGGCCCAGACCACGACACTGCTGCCTGTTCCTACTGCCAGGCCTTCAACAGTCGGACCAGGATCAGACGGCAAAAAGTCACTTCAGGCCCTCCCTGTGCAGCAGCAGCTTGCTAGATGCAGCAGGACACGTCCTCCAGTAGGGAGTCTCTCTCCCCCACTCCCAAAAAGGAAAGGAGAAGCACCACAGTAGGGATCGAGACCTTTCGCCTTCCAGACCCAGGTCTTCTAGCTCGGCTGGTTGTTCCGGCTCCTCCGGACTTGAGGCCTGGCTTACCTCTCTCAAGCCTCCCATCTCTCTTTCTAAGGCGCCCGCATTACAACCTATCAGGATATGGATGGATTCTGGTTCTGGGCGGTCTCCAGGCCTGTGGATGTTGGGGCATTTGCCAAGAAGCCATCCGCTTCAAGCTCCTGTGGCCACAAGAGGCACTCCGACTACAGTTCAGTGCCTTCTTCAGGTAAGAAATCCTCCCGTTCGGCGTCTGCTGATCCTCAGGAGGTCAAGCAGCCTTCAGGCAATTCTTCTCACCAGGCAGCTTCTTTGCCGCCAAAACACAAGAAGGACTGGTGTGCGTCTGTCCTTAGAACCAGACCGACGTCACTCCGATAAGCCTAAGGCTGATCGGCCCTCTAAGTCCTTTTCCTCCGACCGCCCCGTCCTTCCCCGACCAAGGGGTGTCCATCAGACATGGCTACAGTACCGACACCGGTTGGTCCTCCTCCTCCTCCGGTGCCGGATAAACCTGTGCCACAACCATCATCATCAGTCCCTCTGATGTCACCTTGTGACCGTTCGTCAGTCCCTCCTACACCGGAGCTCCCCAACATCACTGAGTTTTCATCAGCATCGCCATGCCCATCACTTCCATTGCTCATACTCAACGCCGTCCACCTGCTGGCCACCGACATCACCTCTTAGGCCTGATTCTCCCAACTTGGGGATGTCCCAGGTCAAGGAGCTTTTTGCTCACTGGTGGGAGACTGTTTATCAGGATGTTGTGGGACCTGCTCCTCCCGTCCCCCAGTCTGACGGACATACCTTGCCTGTTCCTTCAGGGACTGAGGGGGACAAGTTACCAACCAGCCCTAAGAAGCCCAGGGACAAGTCTAAGAGGACCAGGACTCCTTCCTCCTCCTTCTCCCTCTCTCCCTCTCCTAAATGACCCAGGCACAAGAGGAGACGTAGACGGGCTTCATCTTCCTCCTCCTCTTCTTCTGCCTATGGTGAATCGGACTGCTACCCTGATTCTGACCCGGGTTCACTTCCTGGGGACACTGAGGATCAACCAAAGTCTCCTCCCGATGACCCCAGCTTCTTTGAGGTCATGCGGCACATCCTGAAGAACATGGGCTAGGATATAGAGGCCCTAGGCCCCGAACACTTGCGCCTGGCAAAATACCTGTGCCAGAAGGATCTCAAGCCAGTGGTAATCCATCCCCTAGTGGACACCTTCCAGGATGTTACCCTAGCTACCTGGAAGCATCCACATGTGTCCTCTGCAGTGCCGAAGAAGGCTGACCGCTTGTACCGGGCCCCCAAGGACCATGCTTATTTGACCGAGCATCCCACGGCTGACTCTGTGATTATCTCGGCAGTGCACAGTCATTTGCAGAGGCTGAAACACCTAAGTACTCAGCCGCCGGACAGGGAGTCTAAGTAACTGGAATCATTAGGTCGTAGGGTGTACTCTTCTGCCACCTGCAGTATCCAGAGTCTAAATTTTTTGACTCATATGGTCCAATTCCAGAACGCCCTTTGGGACCAAGGATTGGACATTCTACAAGGGTTGCCTGACTGTCCTCAGTGGACAGAGCTTGCAAAGCTTTTACAAATGGGCTCAGATGTGGGTACCCATGTTCTTCGAGTGGCGTACGACTCTGCGGACACTTCGGCTAGGGCAGCAGCTACTGGAATTTGCCTTCGGCACCACTCCTGGCTCCGGGGTCTCAGGGTTTGACCCAGAGGTGCAAACCACACTTCTGGATGCCTTTTTCAAGGGCTCTGTGCTCTTCAGTGAAGACACAGAGAAGGTGATTGTTAGACTGCAGGACTCTGGCAAAGCGGTCCGTACGGTGCAGTCTATATACCGCCCGAAACAGGAGCATTTTCGTCTGCCCCATTTTCGTGGTAGAGGGGGACATCAGCCTCAGTAACCCCATGCTCAACCTCACACGCAGCGGGGCAGTTTTGGTCAATGAAGGGGTCATCAAGGCGTGCCTCTGCCCCCTCTAGACAGGCTAGACCTCCAGCAGCTGCCCTCCCACCCCTCCTTCCACCTATTTAGACGACCCTCCCTCCCAGGCCTGTTGTTGGGAGAGTGGGTGGAGGTCGTTTCGCTCTCCACCATCTGGCTTGGAGAGAAGTAACCTCTGACAGATGGGTTCTTGACCTCGTGGAGTTTGGGCACTCCACAGAGTTTGAGTCTCTGCCCCCTGACAGACCTCTGCCCCCATCTTACTACCCGAGGGACCACAGGCCTCCCATCAGGAGGGAGATCCAATCTCTCCTAGATAAGGACGCCATAGAGTGCATTCCAGAGGTGGAAAGAAACTCTGGGTTTTACTCCCACATCTTCCTGGTTCCCAAGAAGTCAGGAGACTTGTGACCTATCTTGGATCTCAGTGACCTCAACCAATGGGTCGCTAACCGCAGATTCCGTATGGCGTCGCTTCCAAATCTCCTCCCCTTCCTATCGGTCAGGGATTGGCTGGCATCTCTCGACATGCAGGATGCCTACCTCTACATCCCTGTTTGCCACAGTCACCGGAGATTCCTGAGGTTCAAGTTCGAGGGCCGGGCCTATCAGTTCAAGTACTCCCTTTCAGCCTCTCCTCCACCCAGGGTCTTCACCAAGTGCTTCGCCATCATGGCAGCAGCCTTGCACTGAGACAGACACTTTTTGTTCCCTTACTGTGATGATTGGCTCCTCCTAGCCCCGTCCAGGTCTCGTCTTTGGGACACCATCCTGGCTACGCTCTCCCTTTGTCAGCACCTAGGGATCGCAGCAAATCTGGAAAAGTCTCAACTTTTTCCTTCCCAGCGTCTGCAGTTCATAGGTGCTGTATTGGATACCACCTTGGGGAATGCTTTTCTCCCTACGGACAGGGCCGAGCGCATTCAGGCTCTGGCATCCCAAGGCTTTTCAGCCTCTGTGGTTCCAGCCAGATCTGTCCTCAGGCTTCTGGGACACATGGCAGCTGCCATAGTCTCAGTTCCCTTTGCCAGACTGTCAATGCACACCATTCAATGGACTCTTCGGGTCCAGTGGGACCAGACCAGGGATGACTTGGACATACCGGTCAGGATTTTGGAGTCAGTTCATCATGAACTCCACTGGTGGGCATTCCCTCAGTATCTTTGCCTAGGTCTTCCCTTCCAGCCAGAAAGTCCTGCCCAGACGCTCACCACAGACGCATCCGGGACAGGTTGGGGGGCTCATCTGGAGATCCACAGGACTCAAGGTCTGTGGTCCCCGCTAGAGGAGAACCTGCATATAAATATGCTTGAGCTCAGAGCAGTCCTGTACTCTCTGCAGGCTCTGGCTCCTTTTCTGTCACCCGGTCACCTCCTTGTTCAGACAGACAACACTTCGGTAGTGTTCTACATCAACAAGCAGGGAGGTACCCACTCCTACCTTCCTTGTCAAGAGGCCATGAGGGTGTGGGATTGCATGGTGGAGCACCATCTACATATTTCGGCGGTCCACGTTCTGGGGTCCCTGAAAGTGGTCGCAGATGCCCTCAGCAGGGCAAGACCGCTCTGTCACAAATGGTCCCTGAGACAGTCTGTGGCAGACGAACATTTCGCTAGGTGGGGAACACTGGATTTGGACCTTTTTGCATCTCACTGCAACAAAAAACTGCCCAGTTTTTGCTTGTTCGTTCCAGAGCCTGGAGCTTTCTGGCAAGATGCATTGTCCCTATCCTGGAGCAGGAGGTTCCTTTATGCCTTCCCTCCCTTTCCCCTCCTGCAACAGGTCCTCCTCAAAGCCCAATTGAAGGGGGTCACTATGATTCTGATAGCCCCATTGTGGTCCAGACAGATTTGGTTTCTGCTTCTCAAGTATCTGTCAGTACAAGCTCTGTGGTCTCTTCCCATTTCAGGTCAGTTTCTCTCACAACAACAGGGGACCTTGGTTCATCCCAACCTGTGCTCCCTTCACCTGCACACTTGGTTCCTGCTGACCTAGCAAAGCTTTGCTTTGGAGTTTCTGACGATATTGCCCAGATTTTGGTGAAGGCTCGGAAGCCCACTAGCAGGGCCACTTATGCTATGAAGTGGAAGTGCTTCTGCCTGCGGGCCATGGACAGGAGGCTTGACCCTCTGGTGTGTCTGGTTAATTCAGTTTTACAATACCTGCTATCCCTGTGAGAATCAGGTCTAAGTTACTCCTCCATTAAAGTACACCTGGCTGTGGTTTCTGCCTATCATTTTTCTGTTCAGGACAGAACTGTGGCTCAATTGGAGGTGGCAAAGACTTTTCTTGAAGGGGATTTTACATCTCCGTCCTCCAGTCTGGGACCCTGTTCCTCCTTGAGAGTTATTGTTTGTTCTGGAGAGGCTCACACGCCCCTCTTTCGAACCGGCCATGTCTTGTGAGTTCCGTTATCTTGCATGGAAGACTTTTCTCTTGGTGGCGGTCACTTAGGCTCGGTGCATTTCTGAGCTTCATGCTCTTATGTGTCGGGAGCCTTACCTTCAAACAACATGAAGTCTTGCTGTATTCTGACATTTGCAGTGATCTCCAACCTTTGAACTGCCCCGGAGAGGAAAGAGTTAACTTTCCATGTAAGGCATGGAATGCTGAGCTCGAGCTCGGTTGAACATCTGTCTGCTGTTGTTTGAACCCCAACCACCAGATTCTTTACTCAGCCTCACTGAACAGTCACTCCGGAGCTTTCTCCTTCGCTCAGTTCAAAAAAAGTCGGTTAAAGTGTCGCTTTTTTCTCTCGGTTTCAACCGAATTTCTACAGTCTAACCTGTCGGTTAAGTCTCTGTCTGTGGTACCATGAGTACTAGATAGGTTTCTATATTAGTTTTCTGTTTGGAACTTGTAAACATTGGATCGGTTCGGTTTGAACCAATCAGGTTTGTGAAAAAGTTTTTTCTGATTTATTAGAGTGTGGTAACTGGTCCGTATCGGTTCTAAAAAAACTGGATTTCATTACGTTTTATTCCAAGACCCGTAACACAGTCAGGAACCAGTAGGGTTGTCTTGCCTGGCGGATTGCCAAAAAGAGGGTAAGTTTGGTTAGGACTGGCCATGTCTGAGAAACCCAAGAAAAAAACTGGGCCCACTGGGTTTCAACACTGTAGTGTGTGTGGGGAAGCCTTTGCTAAGGCTGATCCCCACACCACCTATGTTTATTGTCTGGGGTTTGACCAGCTTGATTCAGACTGCAAGATTTGCAAAAGTTTTCCCAAAGCTACCCTGGATAAGAGAGTAGGTAGACTGAGGGAAAGGGAGGCCGAGAAGTCTGCTGACCCGGATGGCCAGCCCGGTTCGGTTCCGACCGAACCAGAAGGAGTGCTCTCTGACCAGGGTGAGACTTCTTCTGGCAAAAGGAGAACCGACTGTGAGGAGTCGGTTCCAGTTAAAAGAAAAAGAAGGGATAAGTCAGCCAGTTCAGATCCACAACTTCTTTCTCCGACCGTTGATGAAATAGCCAAACGATAAGGATTGTTCAATCGCTAACTTCGGTTCCGACTGAATCGGCACCATTGGTTAGGGGCTCGGTTCGGTCAGTTCCCCTGGTTCTGGATTATAATTTAGAAGAATTTTATGAACCGGAGGAGGAGGAGGAGGGAGAGTATGAAGATAATGTTGGTGATTATGAAAGTCTGGATGTGCCCATTGACCCGGACATCTCCCCAGACAGACCTTCAGGTGTTTCTCCTCCTAGGCTTTCTGAGTCCCCTTCCCACTTTATGTTTTACAAAAAAGTGGCTGAAACCCTCCAGCTTCCTATGGAAGAAGCAATAGAGGATCAGAAGGAGCCTGATTACGTTGAGATGATGGACATCCCAGAGTCCAGGAGATTGTCTGTTCCCCTCCATAAGTCTTTTGGGAAACATACATTTAAAATTCTAAAAACTCCTAATTCCACACCTCCCGTGGACAGAAGAATGGACAAGAGGTATACTCTTTCAGGCTCAGTTCCTTTCCCAGCAATGCAGCCATGTTGGGGTAGTGCAGGTTGCTGCCTGTGATAAGGCAAATATACCCTTGGCTTCACACCCCCCAGATAAGGACTCCAGGAGGATTGATGCCATGGCAAAGAAACAGTACATGGCAGCATCTTTGGGACTCAGACAGGCTAATTATATGGCCTACATAGCTAGATACCAGAAGTCCAGGTGGGACACTGTGATGGCTTTAGCTAAACAGGTCCCTGACCAGCTTGCCAAGGAGCTGGAGCGGGTGGCTGCAGATGGGATTGAGGCATCCAAGGTACAATTTCATGCTGCAGTGGACTCCAGTGATGTTTCATCTAGAGTCATGGGCTACATCTGTGGCCCTTCAAAGGATGGCTTGTCTCTCATGTACTAGCCTGTCACAGGATACCCAGACTAAGGCCATGGATTTTCCTGTCATTGTTAATTATCTGTTTGGGGAGCAGACAGAGAACTACATGAAGAAAATGGATCAGTACAGGACCACCTACAGGAGTGCTCAGGCCAAAGAAAGGCAAGCCACTCCCCAGAGGCAGCATTCCAGGGGCAGGGGCAGGCCTTTTCATAGACCTTTTACCAAGCCCAGGCCTCCTCTTCTGCCTTTGCTCAGAGGGGGTTCTTTAGAGGGGAGAGGCAGACGGGCTATGAGCAGGCCTGCTCCCACCTCTCAGCCTAAAGCCCCTGCCAAGCAAGCACCCTGATGGACCTGCCCGGGCCAATTCTCCACTACCTGTAGGGGGCAGGCTGGCTTACTTTGTCCAGGACTGGAAGTCTTTAACATCAGACAAGTGTGTCCTGGAAGTAGTAAGCCAGGGACTGGTTCTCAGCTTCAAAAAATTCCCCAAGATGAGAACAAGATACTTTCCACCTGCAAATTCTTCAGAGGCCCTTGCCCTAGAGGCAGAGTTCTCTTCCCTCTTGGCTCTCAGAGCCATAGAAAGGGTTCCACCCTTACACAGGGGAAAAGGATTGTACTCCAGGTACTTCCCAACCCCCAAAAAGACAGGAGAATGGCGGCCCATCCTGGATCTAAGATATTTAAACAAGCACCTTTTAAAGCCAAAATTCAAAATGGTGACTCTGGGAATAATTCTGCCGTCTCTAAGGCCAGGAGACTGGCTAGTCTCCCTGGACCTCAAGGATGCCTGTTTTCACATTCCCATCAGCTGCTCCCACAGAAAGTACCTCAGGTTCGAGTTGCCCTCAGGCCACTATCAATTCAGAGCAATGCCCTTTGGCCTAACATCAGCCCCAAGGGTGTTCACAAAATGCCTGGCAGTAGTGGTTGCTTCCCTAAGGAGAGAAAAGATCTCCATCTTTCTATACCTGGACGACTGGCTCATAGTGGGTCAGTCTCAAGACCAAGTCAAGTCACGTCTCCAGATAACTCAGCAGTTGCTCACTTCCTTAGGATTCCTCCTAAATCTTTCAAAATCAGTTCTGGAGCCAGTACAGCTCCTCACCTTTATAGGGGCAGAACTGGATACAATAAGGGCAAGAGCCTTCCTTCCCCTGGACAGAGCAAGGACCCTCATGAAACTGGCCTCTTCATTCACCCTTCACGTATCTCGACCAGCAAGGCACTTTCTGCAGCTCCTAGGCCACATGGCAGCCTCTACAGTAGTGGTCCAGGGAGCAAGATTTCAGATGAGGGACATTCAGTTCCACTTAAGAGCCTTCTGGTCCCAGAGAAAGGATTCTCTGACCAAACTAGTCCCTGTGACTCAAACCCTGATCCAGGCTTTGCAATGGTGGCAGGATCAGGACAATCTAAGGCAAGGAGTTCCTTTTGTCACTCAATCTCATTCTCTAATCCTTACCACAGATACCTCCCTCTTGGGCTGGGGAGCCCACTTGGGGGATCTGACCACCCAAGGGCTGTGGTCACCTCAAAAATCTCTGCTTCACATCAATCTCTTGGAACTAAGAGCAGTGTTTCTGGCACTCAAGTTTTTTCCAGGTCTGTTCAGAACAAAATAGTCCAGATCAGAACAGACAATACCACCACAATGTGGTACATCAACAAGCAACAGGGCACTCAGTCTACGGCCTTGTGCACAGAAGCAATGAATTTGTGGTCTCTGGCCTATTCCCTGCAAACCTCTCTGATAGCAGTGCACCTCCCAGGGAAGGACAATGTCCTGGCAGATGCTCTCAGCAGGATATCTCAGGGCCATCACGAATGGTCCCTAGATCCCCTAGTTTTGAAGGTGATTTTCTCCAGATGGGGCACTCCATAGATAGATCTTTTTGCAGCCTCAGACAATCACCAACTCCCACTTTTTTGCTGCAGACCCCCAGTATAGGGCTCAGTCCCCCTGGATGCTCTAGTTCTCAATTGGGATGGGAAGTTTTTGTATGCTTTTCCCCCCTTCCCTCTCCTGTTCAAGGTACTAGTCAAAATCAGGTCTGAACCCTGCAAAGTGATTCTGATTGCTCCAGACTGGGCCAGACAGCCCTGGTACCCACTGATGCTGTCCTTAGCAGTCCACCTTCCCTTGTCACTTCCCAGGAATTACAACCTGTTGACATCCTCTCAGGGGAGAGTTTGGTATCCGAATCTCAGATCTCTCTATCTCAAGGCCTGGCACTTGAAGATTTAGAGTTTGCTGATCTGCATCTCTCAAGGTGTTCTGGATATTCTAAAGGCTTC
This sequence comes from Neoceratodus forsteri, assembly GCA_016271365.2. Lineage (NCBI taxonomy): Eukaryota > Metazoa > Chordata > Ceratodontiformes > Ceratodontidae > Neoceratodus > Neoceratodus forsteri. The sequence goes on from JADMNL010000026.1 coordinate 237,028,254, forward strand.
TCAAAAGCCTTCCACCAGAAAGACTTACAACTCCAAATTGAAAAGGTTTACTATTTGGTGCTCTGGTAAGCATATTTCTCCAGAGTCTGCTGGGTTGCCTACAGTTCTGGACTATATGGTTCATCTCAATAGCTTGGGGCTCAGTCTAGACTAGCTACACTCAAAGTACATTTAGCAGCTGTTTCTGCTTTTTCTGTCAGTAGGTAAGCCCTCTTCTCTCTTTCAGCTCATCCTGTATTTTGTAAATTCTTCAAGGGACTGTTGTACACCAATCCTCCCTTCAGGGACCCTGCTCTTGCTTGGGACCTAAATGTTTGCATTGCTCAGCTTATGCAACCCCCTTTTGAGCCATTGTCCTCAGCAGAGCTTAAGTACTTGACATGGAAAACTGTGTTCTTGGTAGCCATTACTTCTGCCAGACGTATCAGTGAGTTACAGGCCTTATCAGTGGAGCCTGATTTTATCTCTTTTCATAGAGATAAGGTGGTCCTAAGAACTAATAGGAAGTTTTTTGCCTAAGGTGGTCTCAGATTGCCACCTTAACCCGTCTATGTCTCTTCCTGTTTTCAAACAACATGAAGTCTTGCTATATTATGACATATGCAGTGAGTCCCAACCTTCGAACTGCTCCCAACCTTCGAACTGCTCCGGAGGTGAAAGAGTTAACTTTCCATGCCAGGCATGGAACTTTGAGCGCAAGCTCAGTTGAAAACTCTGTCTGTTGTTCTTCAAACTCAAACTGTCAGATTCTTTACTCCGCCTCACTGAACAGTCGCTCTGGAGATTTCTCCTTCTTCGCGGTTCGTTTTGTCTGTTAAAGTATTATTTTATCATTTTTTCTGACTGAAATTAAACCGCAACCGGTCGGTTCAAGCTCTGTCTGTGGTATTGTAAGTAATAGATAGGCTTATATTTATATTTATTCTGTGTGGAACTTGTAAATGCTTTTTCGGTTTGGTTTGAACCGATCAGGTTATTTTCAAAATTTACTAGTCCTTATTTAGAGTGCGGTTCCCGGTTCTTATCGGTTCTAAAAAACACGGATTTCATTACGGTTTTTTCCACGACCCGTGACACAGTTGGGAACCAATAAGAGAGTCTTGCTTGGCGGAGTGCCATAAACGGGCAAGTTTGGTTAGGCTGGCACTATGTCTGAGAAACCCAAAAGAAAAACCGGGCCCACTGGGTTTCAGCACTGTAGTGTTTGTGGGGAAGCCTTTGCTAAGGCTGACCCACACACCACCTGTGTGTATTGTCTGGGGTTTGACCACCTCAGTGCAGACTGCCAGATTTGTAAGAATTTTCCTGCTGCCACCATAGAAAAGAGAGTTGGTAGGCTCAGGAAAGGAAGGCCAAAAGTCCACTGACCCGATGGCTGGCCGGTTCGGTTCCAACCGAACTGGAGGAGTGCCCTCTGACCAGGCGTATACTTCCTCGGCAACGAAGAGCCAGCTCTGAGGAGCCAGTTCCAACTAAAAGGATTAGAAAGTCAGCTGGTGTGGAGCCAAAAGTTCCTCTCCAATCGCTGAGGAAATAGCTAAGCAATTCAAATTGTCCAGTCACTTTCCTTGGTGTCTGACCGAATCGACACCATCAGGGAAGCACTCGGTTCAAGCCTGTTCCACCGGGTCAAGACTATGATTTTGAGGATTTTATGAACCGGAGGAAGGGGAAGAGGAGTATGAGGAGAGTGAATGTGGTTTTGAAAGTCTGATGTGCCCATTGAACCGGACATCTCTCCAGACAGACCGTCAGGTTTCTCCTCCCAGGCTCTCTGAGTCCCCTCTCATTTTATGTTCTATAAAAAGTTGTTGAAACTCTCCAGCTCCCTGTTGAGGAAGCTGTTGATGACCAGGAGGAGCCTGATTATGTAGAAATGATGGATATTCCAGAGTCTAGGAGACTGTCTATTCAAACAACATGAAGTCTTGCTATATTATGACTGATGCAGTTTGTCCCACCATTAGAACTGCTCCGGAGGTGAAAGAGTTAACTTCCATGCAGTGCATGGAACTTAGAGTGCGAGCTGGGTTAGGAAAGCTCTGTCAGGGTAATTTCAAACTGAAACTGTCAGATTGCATTTAAACTTCATTCTGAAGCGTTTTAAAGCTTGTTAGAGTGCGGTTCCCGGTTCTTATCGGTTCTAAAAAAAACGGATTTCATTATGGTTTTTTCTACGACCCGTGACACGGTTGGGAACCAATAAGGGTGTCTTGCCTGGCACTGCCAACAAAAGGGCAAGTTTTTGGTTAGGCTGGCATTATGTCTGAGAAACCCAAAGGAAAAACCGGGCCCACTGGGTTTCAACACTGTAGTGTCTGTGGGGAAGCCTTTGCCAAGGCTGACCCACACACCACATGTGTTTATTGTCTGGGGTTTGACCATCTCAATGCAGACTGTCAGATTTGCAAGAATTTCCCTGCAGCTACCCTAGATAAGAGAGTTGGTAGGCTCAGGGAACGAGAGGCCAAAAAGTCCGCTGACCCAGATGGCCAGCCCGGTTCGGTGCCAACCGAACCGAGAGGAGTGCCCTCTGACTAGGCCAGACTTCCTGGCAAACTGAAGCTGACTCTGAGGAGCCAGTTCCAGCAAAGAGAACTAGAAAGTCAGCAGGTGTGGAGTCCAAAATCCCTTCTCCAACTGCTGCAGAGATAGCCAGGGCAATACAGATTGTCCAGTCACTTTCCCCGGTTCCCTCCAAACCACCACTATCTGGCAAAAGGTCGGTTCGGTCGGTACCACCGGTTCAAGAAAATGATATAGAGGAGTTTTTTTGAACCAGAGGAGGGGGAGGATGATTATGATCAGTGTGAATGTGACTTTGAAAGTCTGGATGTGCCCATTGAACCGGACATCTCCCCAGACAGACCTTTAGGTGAATCTCCCCCTAGGCTTGCTGAGTCCCCTTCTCATTTTCTGTTTTATAAAAGTTGTTGAAACCCTCCAGCTTCCTTTAGAGGAGGCTTTGATGAGCAAGAGGAGCCTGACTTTGTAGAGATGATGGATATCCCAGAGTCCAGGAGATTGTCTATCCCTTTACATAAATCTTTTAGGAAACAAACAATAAAAATTTTAAAAGCTCCTAATTCTGTGCCTCCTGTGGATAAAAAGATGGACAGGAGGTACACTTTGTCAGGTCCTGATACAGAATTTCTTTCACAGCAATGCAGCCATGTTAGTAGTTCAGGCTGCAGCCTGTGATAAAGCTAATATTCCCCTGGCTTCACATCCTCCTGACAAGGACTCCAGGAAGATTGATGCCATGGCCAAAAAACAATACATGGCAGTGTCTTTGGGACTCAGACAAGCAAACTATATGGCTTATGTTGCGAGCTACCAAAAATCTAGATGGGATACTGTCATGGCCTTAGCCAAACAGGCCCCTGGCCAGCTTGCAAAGGAGCTGGAGCAGGTGGCTGCTGATGGTATTGAGGCATCTAAGGTGCAATTCCATGCTGCAGTGGATTCTAATGATGTATCCTCTAGAGTCATGGCTACATCTGTGGCTTTTTGTAGATTGGCTTGGCTCAGGTGTACTACTTTGTCACAGGATACCCAGTCTAAGGCTATGGATTTTCCTGTGGTGAGAAATTCTCTGTTTGGGGAGCAGACAGAGAATTATATGAAGAAAATGGATGAATATAGAACCACTTATAGGAGTGCACAGGCCAAGGAACGGCAAGCCACTCCTCAGAGGCAGCCCCCCAGGGGTAGGGGCAGGCCTTTACACAGGCCTTTTTACCAAGCCCAGGCCTCCTCTCTGCTTATGCCCAGAGGGGTTCTCTTAGGGAGGAGGAGACTGGGTGCAAGCAAGCCTGCTTCCACCCCTCAGCCCAAAGCCCTCTGCCAAACAGGCACCCTGATGGGATGCCCAGGGTTGGCTCTCCATTACCTGTAGGGGGCAGGCTGGCTTACTTCATCCAGGACTGGGAGTCTTTAACATCAGACAAGTGGGTCATGGAAGTAGTGAGCCAGGGTCTGGTTCTCAGCTTCAAAAAATTTCCAAAGATGAGAATCAGATCCTTTCCACCTGCAAACCCTTTAGAGACTCTTGCTTTGGAAACAGAAGTCTCAACCCTCCTGGCTCTCAGAGCTGTAGAAAGGGTTTCTCCCCTACACCAGGGCAAGGGTCTGTACTCCAGGTACTTCCTTACCCCAAAAAAGACAGGAGAGTGGTGGCCCATCCTGGACCTAAGATATCTGAACAAGCACCTTTTAAAACCAAAATTCAAATGGTGACTCTGGGAATGATTTTACCCTCCCTAAGGCCAGGGACTGGCTAGCTTCCTGACCTCAAGGATGCCTACTTCCATGTTCTTATCAGAAGCTCCACCAAAGTACCTCAGATTCGAACTGCCCTCAGGCCATTATCAGTTAAGAGCAATGCCCTTCGGCCTTACCTCTGCCCCAAGGGTATTCACAAAATGTCTGGCAGTAGCAGTTTTCATTTAAGAAGGCAAAGATTGCCATCTTTCCCTACCTGGACGACTGGCTCATTGTGGGTCAGTCTTCAGACCAAGTCAAATCTGCTAAGTTACCCAGCAGCTGCTTACCTCTCTGGGCTTTCTTCTCAATCTTCCAAAGTTAGTTCTGGAACCTGTCCAGGTACTCACCTTTATAGGTGCAGAACTGACACAAAGCAGGCCAGAGCCTTCCTTCCCTAGAAAGGGTAAGGACCCTGGTGGCCCTGGCCTCGTCCTTCACTCTGCAGGTCTCTCGACCAGCAAGGCATTTCCTACAGCTCCTAGGACACATGGCTGCTTCCACAGCTGTAGTGCAAGGAGCAAGATTTCAGATGAGGGACATTCAGTTCCAATTGAGAGCCTTCTGGTCTCAAAGAAGAGATTCCCTATCCAAGTTAATCCCAGTGACTCGAACACTGATCCAGGCCCTCCAGTGGTGGCAGGATCAGAACAATCTGAGACAAGGGGTGCCCTTCATACCTCTATCCCACTCTTGACCCTTACTACAGATGCGCCTCTTGGATGGGGAGCTCACATGGCCGACCTCTCCACCCAGGGGTTATGGTCCCCTCAGGAATCTCTGCTCCACATCAATCTGTTGGAACACAGAGCTGTTTTTCTAGCACTTCAGGTTTTTTCTGCATCTGTTCAGAACAAAGTGGTACAGGTCAGAACAGACAACACCACTACAATGTGGTACATCAACAAACAAGGGGCATTCAGTCTTCGGCCTTGTGCACTGAGGCTGATGAAGTTGTAGTCTCTGGCTTATTCCTCGAACACTTCCCTCATAGCAGTTCACCTCCCAGGCAGGGACAATGTCCGGCAGATGCTCTCAGCAGGATTTCCAGGGCCATCACGAATGGTCACTGGATCCCTAGTACTGGGGATAGTTTTTGCCAGATGGGCACCTCAGATAGATCTTTTGCAGCCCCAGACAATCATCAACTTCCACTTTTCTGTTGCAGGCCCCCAGTGTTGGGCTCAGTCCCCTGGATGCCTTTCTCCTCGACTGGGAAGGAAGTTTCTATGCCTTCCCCTTCCTCTCCTGTTCAAGGTGCTAGTCAAAATCAGGTCTCAGCCCTGCAAGATGATCCTGATTACTCCAGACTGGGCCAGGCAGCCCTGGTACCCACTCCTTCTGTCCTTAGCAGTCCACCTTCCCTGTGTCTCCCCAGGAACCACAATCTGTTAACCTGTGCTCGAGGAGATCTGGTATCCGAATCTCAATCCCTCCACCTCAAGGCCTGGCTCTTGAGGAGTTAGAGTTTGCTGATCTACAACTTTCTCAGGGTGTTCTTGAAATCTTGAAAGCTTCTAGAAGCCTTCCACCAGGGCTACCTATAACTCCAAGTGGAAAAGGTTTTCATATGGTGTTCTGGGAAGCATATTTCCTGAATCTGCTGATTTACCCACTGTTTTGGACTATATGGTCCATCTTAATTCTTTGGGACTGAGACCAGCTACCCTGAAAGTGCATTTGGCAGCTGTCTCTGCTTTCATTTCAGCAGGAAGCCCCTTCTTTCTGCTCACCCTGTATTTTCCAAGTTTTTAAGGGATTGTTTCATACTAATCCTCCATTCAGGGACCCTGCCCTGCCTGGGATCTTAATGTTTGCATTGCTCAGCTGATGCAACCCCTTTGAACCTCTGTCTTCGGCAGAGCTTAAGTATTTGACTTGGAAAACTGTATTTTAGTAGCCATCACTCTGCCAGGCTATAAGGAGTTACAGGCTTTATCAATGGAGACTGACTTATTTCTTTTCACAGGATAAGGTAGTCCTCAGGACTAACAGGAAGTTTTTGCCTAAGGTGGTTTCGGATTTCATCTTAACCAATCTATTTCACTTCCAGTGTTCTTCACTGACCATTCCTCCTCTGGTGAGGAGGCTGCACAGCTTAGATGTTATGAGGGGCCCAGGTTACTACATAGAGCTGCACTAAGGGTCACAGGTTTGACTCCTCCAACTATTTCTCACTTATGGTGAGGTTGGGAAAAGGAGACTGCCACTAAGAGATCCATTGCCAGGTGGATCATCTCTTGTATCCAATTTTGCTATCAAAAACTGGGTAAGGTTCTCCTTCAGGCCTGAGGGCTCACTCTACCAGAGGCACAGCTGGATCTCTAGCTGCTGCCAGAGACATCCCTATTTTAGAGAATGTCAAGCAGCTACTTGGAAAACAGTACACACTTTCACCAAGCATTACCCCTGGATATTCAGGCCAGGAGGGATGCTCGGTTTGGCACAGCCATGCTTCAGAGCCTATTCCCCAAGTAGGTTCTGTCCCTCCTCCATGGAGGTACTGCTGTGAAGTTTCGTATCAGTCATAATATAGCAAGACTTCATGTTGTTTGAAGAAAAATTACTCACCTTAGTAATGTTGTTTCTTCTAATGAAGTCTTGCTTATTATGACTCCCCCAGCCTGCCCCTCTCAGAACTTCTACTTTGGGTATGGGGTTGGAAGTCCACTGTTGGCACTTATTGATGCCCTTTATGTTTTCCACCCTTCCTGTTGGGGTGTTTTGGTGTTGTGTTTTATTTATTTTATCTATTTTTCTGGTCCCCTGACTTGAGTCTTGGTGTTGGGACCAGGAAAATGTGTGAATATTTTAGTAGCCAGTTGGCTAGTGTAGGTTACAGCTTCCACACAGAGCCTTAGTGAGTTTTGCTCAGAAAGATCTGACGGTTTCGGTTTGAAATTACCCTGACAGAGTTTTCCTAACCGAGCTCGCGCTCTAAGTTCCATGCGCTGCATGGAAGTTAACTCTTTCACCTCCAGAGCAGTTCTAATGGTGGGACAAATTGCATCAGTCATAATATAGCAAGTCTCCATTAGAAGAAACAACATTACTAAGGTGAGTAATTTTTTCTTCCTTTACATAAATCTTTTCGGAAACAGACAGTAAAATTTCTAAAAATTCCTCACACTATACCTCCTGTTGATAAAAGGATGGACAAGCGGTATACATCATCAGGCTCTGATACGGAGTTCCTCACACAGCAATGCAGCCACACTGGGGTAGTGCAGGCTGCAGCCTGTGACAAGGCAAATATTCCTCTAACTTCGCACCCCCCTGAAAAGGACTTCAGGAGGATTGATGCCATGGCAAAGAAACAGTACATGGCAGCATCCTTGGGACTCAGACAGGCAAATTATATGGCTTATGCTGCTAGGTACCAGAACCAGATGGATACTGTGCTGGCTCTAGAAACAGGTCCCTGACCAGCTTGCCAGGGAGCTGGAACAGGTGCTGTGGGCGGTATTGAGGCATCCAAGGTGCAATTTCATGCTGCAGTAGACTCTAATGATGTGTCATCATAGGTCATGGCTACATCTGTGGCACTTAGCAGAATGGCTTGGCCAGATGTGCTACTCTGTCACAGGATACCCAGTCTAAGGCCATGGATTTTCCTTGTAGGGCAATTCTCGTTTGGGGAGCAGACAGAGAATTACATGAAGAAATGGATGAATATAGGACCACATATAGAATTGCACAGGCCAAGAAAAGGCAGGCCACTCCTCAAAGGCAGCATCCCAGGGGTAGGGGCAGGCCTTTTCTCTAGACCTTTACCAAGCCTGTGCCTCCTCTTCTGCTTATGCCCAGAGGGGGTTCTTTAGAGGAGGCAGGCGGGGTGCAAGCAAGCCTGCTTCCACCCCTCAGCCCCAAGCCCTGCCAAGGAGGCACCCTGATGGGTAAAGAGTATGATTCTCTCTCACTCTAGGGGGCTGGTTTACTTTGTCCAGGACTGGAAGTCTCTAACATCAGACAAGTGGTCCTAGAAGTAGGCCAGGAACTGGTTCTCAGCTTCAAAAATTTCCAAAGATGAGAGCCAGGTCCTTTCCACCTGCAAATCCATCAGAGGCACTTTGCCCTAGAAACAGAAGTTTCTGCCCTCCTGGCTCAGAGCTGTGGAAAGGGTTCCACCCCACACCAGGGCAAAGGGTTGTACTCCAGGTACTTACCCCAAAAAGACAGGAGAATGGCAGCCCATCCTGGATCTCAGATACCTAAACAAGCACCTTTAAAACCAAAATTCAAAATGGTGACTCTGGGAATTATTTACTTCTCTAAGGCCAGGGACTGGCTACGTCCCTGGACCTCAAGGATGCCTACTTCCATGTTCTTATCAGAAGCTCCCATCGAAAGTACCTCAGATTCAAACTGCCCTCAGGCCATTACCAGTTCAGAGCAATGCCCTTCGGTCTCACCTCTGCCCCGAGGGTATTCACAAAATGCCTGGCAGTAGCAGTTGCCCACTTAAGAAGGCAAAAGATTGCCATTTTTCCTTACCTGGACGACTGGCTCATAGTAGGCCAGTCTCCAGAACAAGTCAAACTACACCTTCTGGTAACTCAGCAACTGCTCACATCTCTAGGTTTCCTTCTCAGTCTTCCAAAGTCAGTTCTAGAGGCTGTCCAGCTTCTCACCTTCATAGGTGCAGAACTGAACTCACAAAGAGGCCAGAGCCTCCTCCTCTGGAAAGAGCAAGGACTTTGGTCTCTTGGCTCTCTTTCACCCTGCAGGTCTCTCGACTAGCAAGGTATTTTTCTGTAGTCTCTGGGGCACATAGCTGCTTCTATAGCAGTTGTGCAGGGAGCAGATTTCAGATGAGGGGACATCCAGTTCCATTTGAGCCTTTTGGTCTCAAAGGAGAGACCTCTGACCAAATTCAGCCCAGTGACTTGAACCCTGATCCAAGCCCTTTAGTGGTGGCAGGACCAGAGCAATCTGAGACAAGGGTTCCCCTTCACCCCTCAGTCTCACTCCTTAATCCTTACCACAGATGCATCCCTCTTGGAGTGGGGAGCTCACATGGGCGATCTCACTACCCAGGGATTGTGGTCCCCTCAGGAATCTCTGCTCCACATCAATCTGTTGGAACTCAGAGCAGTTTTTCTAGCACTTCAAGTTTTTTCCACCTCTGTTCAGAAAAGTTGTCCAGATCAGAACAGACAACACCACTACAATGTGGTACATCACCACAAGGAGGCACTCGGTCTATGGCCTGTGCACCAAAGCAATGAAGTTGTGGTCTCTGCATGTCTCCCTGAACACCTCCCTTACGGCAGCTCACCTCCCAGGCAAGGACAATGTACTGGCAGATGCTCAGCAGGATTTCCCAGGCCATCACTGAATGGTCACTGGATCCCTAGTATTGAGGTAGTATTTGCCAGATGGGCACCCCTGAGATAGATCTTTTGCAGCCCCAGACAATCACCAACTTCCCTTTTTGCTGCAGGCCCCTATGTTGGGCTCTAGTCCTCTGATGCCCTACTTCTCAGTTGAAGGAAGTTTCTCATGCTTTTCCTCTTCTGTTCAAGGTGTTAGTCAAATCAGATCTCAACCCTGCAAGATGATCCTGATTGCTCCAGATTGGGCCAGACAGCCCTGGTACCCACTCCTTATGTCCTTAGCAGTCCACCTTCCTCTGTGTCTCCCAGGAATCACAACCTGTTAACCTGTGCTCAGGGAGGGTTTGGTACTGAATCTCAAATCTCAAATCTCAAGGCCTGGCTCTTGAAGAGTTAGAGTTTGCTGACCTACACCTCCAAGGTGTATTGATATATTGAAGCTTCTAGGAAGCCATCCACCAGGCTACTTTTAATTCCAAATGGAAGAGATTTTCCATTGATGCTCTGGCAAGCATATTCCCCAGAACTGCTTGACTTACCCACAGTCCTGGATTATATGGTGCATTTGAATACTTTGGGGCTGAAACCAGCTACCCTAAAAGTGCACCTGACAGTCGTGTCTGCTTTCTTATCAGCAGGTAAACCCTCTTCTCTTTCAGTTCATCCTGTATTCTCCTAGTTTTTCAAGGGGTTGCTTCACACCAACCCTCCATTCAGGGCCCCTGCCCCTGCTTGGGATCTTAATATTTGCATTGCTCAGCTTTTGCAACCCCCTTTTGAGCCTTTGTCTTCAGCAGAGCTTAAGTACTTGACTTGTAAAACTGTGTTTTTGGTAGCCATCACTTCTGTCAGGCACATAAGTGAACTACAAGGATTGTCAGTGGAACCTGATTTTATCTCTTTTCATAGAGATAAGGTGGTCCTCAGGACTAACAGGAAGTTCTTGCCTAAGGTGGTTTCTGACTTCCACCTTAATCAATCTATATCTCTCCCCGTGTACTTCACTGACAATTCCTCCTCTGGTGAGAGGAGACTGCACAGTTTAGATGTCAAAAGAGCCCTTAGTTACTACATAGAACGTACCAAGGGTCACAGGTTTGACTCCCTCCAACTGTTCCTCACTTATGGTGAGGTTGGTAAAGGGAAACCTGCCACTAAAAGATCCATTGCCAGGTGGACTGTCTCTTGTATCCAATTTTGCTATGAAAAACTGGGTAAGGTTCCTCCCTCAGGCCTGAGGGCTCACTCTACCAGAGGTACAGCTGCATCTCTGGCTGCTGCCAGGGACATCCCTATCCTAGAGATATGTCAAGCAGCCACCTGGAAAACAGTTCACACTTTTACCAAGCATTACACCCTGGACATCCAAGCTAGGAGTGATGCTCGGTTTGGCACAGCTGTGCTTCAGAGCCTATTTCCAAAGTAGGTTCTGTCCCTCCTCCATGGAGGTACTGCTGTGTAGTCTGCATATGTTATAATATAGCAAGACTTCATGTTGTTTGAAGAAAAAATTACTCACCTTAGTAATGTTTCTTCTAATGGAGTCTTGCTATATTTTGACTTCCCCCCATCTGCCCCTCTCAGAACCTCTACTTTTGGTATGTGGGTGGGCAATGCAGTGTTGGCACTTTAGTAGATGCCAACTTTATTTTTCACCCTCCTTTTGGGGTGTCTGGGTGTTTGTTTTAATTTTTGATTCCTGACTTGAGTCTTTATTTTGGGACCAAGAAAATGTGTTCTATATTTAGTAGCCAGTTGGCTAGTGTAGGTTTACAGCTTCCACACAGAACCTTAGTGAGTTTTGCCTCGTAAAGATCTGACAGTTTGAGTTTGAAGAACAACAGACAGAGTTTTCAACCGAGCTCGCGCTCAAAGTTCCATGCCTGGCATGGAAAGTTAATTCTTTCACCTCCAGAGCAGTTCAAAGGTTGGGAGCAGTTCGAAGGTTGGGACTCACTGCATATGTCATAATATAGCAAGACTCCATTAGAAGAAACATTACTAAGGTGAGTAATTTTTTCTTCTTCACTGACCATTCCTTCTCTGGAGAGAGGAGGCCGCACAGCCTGGACATGAAAAGGGTCCTTAGCTACTACATAGAGCGCACCAAGGGTCACTGGTTTGACTCCCTCCAATTGTTCCTCACTTATGGTGAGGTCAGTAAGGGAAAACCTGCCACTAAAAGATCTATTGCCAGGTGGCTTGTCTCTTGTATACAATTCTGCTATGAAAAATTGGGTAGGACTCCACCCTCAGGGTTGAGGGCTCACTCTACTAGAAGTACAGCTGCTGCCAGTGATATTCCTATCTTAGAGATATGTCAAGCAGCCACCTGGAAAACAGTCTATACTTTTACCAAGCATTACCTCTGGATATCCAGGCTAGGAATGATGCTGGGTTTGCACAGCAGTGCTTCAGAGCCTGTTCCCAAAATAGGTTCTGTCCTCTTCCATGGAGGTACTGCTTGTTAGTTCAGAATAGTCAGAATACAGCAAGACTTCATGTTGTTTCTTCTAATGAGTCTTGCTGTGATCTGACCTCCCCCCTGCCTCCCCTCTCAGAACCTGGTTTTTGGGATGTGGGTGGGCAGGAGCAGTGTTGGAACCCTAGAGGTGCCTCCTTTTCTCACCCCCTTTAATTTTTGGGTGTGTGTTGTGTTTTGGTTTTTTGGGTTTCCTGACTTGAGTCTTTGCTTTGAAACCAAAAAACCCTTTTTATTAAATTTAGGTGCCAGTTAGCTAGTGTGAGTTGGTTTCCACACAGGACGCTCAGTGAATATAACTCGTAAAGATCTGGTGGTTGAGGTTCAAACAACAGCAGACAGAGGCTCAACTGAGCTGAGTTTCGCTGCTCCATGCCTTGCATGGAAAGTTAACCTTCCTCTCGGGGCAGTTCAAAGGTTGGAGATCACTGCAAATAGAAAAACAGCAAGACTCCATTTGAAGAAGCAACATTACTAAGGTGAGTAATTTTTCTTTGGGCTCAGGTGCAGTCTAGTTTTCTTTGGGCTGCCCCATGTGATCCTTTATAACCATGTGCTGCCTCCCACCATAAGACTTACATTGTGTGTATGGCCAGCTAGACAGATACTGCCAGCTCTTCCTGCCACTTCTGTGGAAGAGGTGCATGCCCTGTCTATGAGCCATACACGATGTCCTCCAGGTGCAATTTTAAGGAATTTTTCTCACCAATACATCTTTAATCAGTTCCACAGAATTTGCTTTAGCCCCCTCCATCCACCTATCAAGGTAAGTACACAGTTTAACCTGCAGTTCTGCATAACTGTCTTCTGGGCTTTTTTAACTCCTAAATTTCCCTCAATAAGTCTCCAGGAGTTTATTCAAAATGTTTCAACAACACTGTTTTACTTTATCATAATCAGCATAGTCTTCATTACTCATTTTAGCAATGAATGCAACGCCTCCCATTAATAAGGGTGTGAGATAAGTTGACAGAAGCCTTAGTCAATTTTAATTGGTCGCATACTCTCTCAAATGACCTTAAAATAAATCAAGGTCATCTCCTCTTCAAACTGAGGGAACAATTTAGAATTATTTGGCTTCAAGAGGTAACTCACTCCACCATTACTCACGTTTGCTGGCTGCGAGGGTACAATCTCTTCTTATGCTGTCGTTCTTTTCTCTTTCTTCGTGTTCTTTCTCCTTTTCCTGACATTCTTTCTCTTTTCCTGACGTTCTTTTCTCTGTCTGCCAGTCTCTTTTCTTCAAGTTTTTCCTCTGCTTCCTGTCTTCTGGTCTCTGCTTCCCATCGCTTTGTTTCTGCATCCAACCTTCTTGTTTCTGCTTCAGCATCCAATCTCTTCACCTCAGCATCCAGTCTTTTACCTCAATGCCCTGTCTTGCAGCAACAGCGAGTTACAGTGCCTCAAGCTGGTTGGGGCGGTCTGCTGCCCTCAGTTCTTGACTCCACCCCAACGACTGTCTGCTCCATATCATGTGCCAAGAGAGTAGCTACAGAGCTGTCCTTTTTCTTCTGCTTTAGACCTCAGGCTGAACTCTTTCCTGGCACCTTACAAAAAGCTGTGGCACAGTAAGTGAGTCATACTCCATGGAGCTCATTCTCTACTGCTACACTTTACTGTGCTATCTAGAAACAAATAAAACTGTTGTACAAATGTATCCTCTTGTATATCCTCTTTTGCAGTGCTAAGGTAACTGTTCCACTGGCAAACTCTGTATCAGTGTGTTACGCAGTCCGCTGTCATCATCCCACTGCAACCACCAATATGTGACAACCCACCTCTCCCTCTGGGCTAAAACAGCTTTTAGAGAAGTGTCTGTCCTCGGGTGTTCACTGCCACCAGCCGGACTTTCCTTCCGCACCTCTTTCAAGTGTAAACTTGAATAATCAAACCGCAGTTGCACAAGTTCAAAGTCTGGTAGTGTGTCTCTCTCGGTGGAGGATGCTACCCAGAGTTTACGCTAGCCAGAGGAAACCAAATATTCAAACACCATGAAGTCTTGCATATTATGACTATATGCAGTCAGCCACCAGCTGAACTGCCCCAGAGAGAAAGAGTTAACTCCAGAGAGTCTGGGTTCCACAGCGCGAGGCGCTATGCCAAAAGTTTATTCGCCAGTTTCAAATGAAACTGCCAGATTTTACTCGCTTCACTGAACAGTCGCCTCGAGATCAGCCTTTTCACATCGGGTTCATTTCTTCGGTTCAGCAGTATTTTCAGTTCATTTGAACTGGCAAAAAGTATTTATTTTACCACATTTCGGTTAAAAGCTCTATCTGGTAAACCGTAAGTAGAAAATTTAAAGTCTGTGGAAATTCAATTATCGGTTCGGTTTTGAACCGATCGTTTGCTTAATTTAACGCTTTAAAGTGTGGTTGGGCTTTTAGAGTGCGGTTCCGGTTCTTATCGGTTCTAAAAACCTTGCTTTTAAAATAGTTTTTCAAATACCGTGACATGGTTAGGAACCGATAAGGTTGTCTTGCTGGCACTGCCATCAAGAGGGCAAGTTTTTGGTTAGGCTGGCATTATGTCTGAGAAACCCCAAAGAAAACCGGCCCACTGGGTTTCAACACTGTGATGTCTGTGGGGAAGCCTTTGCCAAGGCTGACCCACACACCACTTGTGTTTATTGTCTGAGGGCTGACCACCTCCGTCAGACTGCCAGGTGTAAAATTTCCTGCAGCCACCCTGGAAAGAGATTGGGCCGGCCTAGGGAACGAGAGCTGATGAAGTCCGCTGACCCGGATGGCCAGCCCAGTCCAGTACTCCACTGGACCAGAGGAGTGCCCTTCTGACCAGAGCGAGACTTCCTCACAAGAAAGGAAGGCTGGTTCAGGGAACCAGTCTCAGTGAAAAGACTAAGAAATCAGTAGGTTTGGAGTCCAAAATTGTCTCTCCAACTGCTGCAGAAATAGCTAAGCCATACAGATTGTCCAGTCACTGTCTCAGGGTCCTGCGAACCACCTACAGTTGGTAAAAGGTTGGTTCGTTCAGTGCAAGTGGTTCAGGAATATGATGTTGAGGAATTTTATGAACCACAGGAGAGGGGAGGACAATTTGATCATTACATGTGTGGCTGGGAGGGTCTGGACATGCCCATCGAACCGGATCATTTCTCCAGACAGACCTTTAGAATCTCCTCCCTATTCTGTCTGAGTCCCTTCTCATTTTATGTTTTACAAAAGGTTGCAGAACCTCTAGCTTCCTTTAGAGGAAGCTGTGGATGAGCAAGAGGAGCCTGATTATGTAGAAATAATGGATATGCTCAGAGTCTAGGAGGTTGTCTATTCCTTTGCATAAGTCATTTAGAAGCAAACAACAAAGATTTTAAAAATCCTCATTCTGTCCCTCCTGTAGATAAAAAAATGGACAGAAGATATACTTGTCAGGCTCTGATACAGACTTCCTCACTGAGCAGTGTAGTCATGTAGGTGTGGTACAAGCTGCAGCCTGTGACAAGGCTAATAATCCTCTGGCCTCACATCCTCCTGATAAGGATTCCAGGAAGATTGATGCCATGGCGAAAAACAGTATATGGCAGCTTTTTGGGACTCAGGCAGGCAAATTATATGGCTTATGGCTAGACTATCAGAAATCTGGGTGGGACACGGTATTGCAGTTAGCCAAGCAGGCCCATGGCCACGCTGGCTGAGTGAGTTGGAACAGGTGGCTGCTGATGGCATTGAAGCCTCTAAAGTTCAATTTCCTACTGCTGTTGATGTTAATGATGTTTCCTCTAGGTCATGGCCACTTCTGTAGCTTTCCGGAGGTTGGCATGGCTCAGATGCACTAATCTGTCCCAAGATACTCAGTCAAAGGCTATGGATTTTCCTGTTGTGGGTAATTCTCTGTTTGGGGAACAAACAGAAAACTATATGAAAAAGATGGATGAATACAGAACTACCTACAAAAGTGCCCAGGCTAAGGAGAGGCATGCCACCTCCACAGAGGCACGCCCCAGAGGTAGGGGCAGGCCTTTTCCACAGGCCTTTTACCAATTCAGGCCTCCTCTGCATTTGCACAGAAGGTTTCTTTAGAGGCAGAGGTAGACGGGGCACAAGTAAACCATCCCCCTCCCCTCAGCCTAAGGCTACTGCCAAGCAGGCACCCTGATGGGGTGCCCAGGGCCGATTCTCCTGTACGAGTGGGGGGCAGGTTGGTTTATTTCAGCCAGAACTGGGTGTCCCTAACTTCGGACAGGTGGGTTCTGGAGGTAATAGGCCAGGGTCTGGTTCTCAGCTTCAAACAGTTTTCGAAGATGAGAGCCAGACATTTTCCACCTGCAAATCCTTCAGAATCCTTGCTTTGAAGCAGAGGTTTCTTCTCTTTTGGACTGCAAAGCAGTAGAAAGGGTCCCTCCTGCCATCAGGGCAGGGGCTGTACTCAAGATACTTTCTTACCCAAAAGACAGGAGAATGGTGGCCCATTTTTAGATTTAGGTACCTGAACAAGCATCTTTTTGAAACCAAAGTTCAGAAATGTTACCTCTGACAATGATTTTGCCCTCCCTGAGGCCAGGGGACTGGTTGCTCCCCTGGACCTCAAGGATACCTATTTTCATGTTCTGATCAGGCCTTCTCACCGAAAAGTACCTCGTTCTGAACCACCTCAGGCCACTCACCAGTTCAGGCATGCCCTGGCCTTACTCTGTGCCAAGGGTATTCACAAAATGTCTAGCTGTGGTAGGTTCATTTAAGAAGGCAAGGGATTGCTGTGTTTCCTTACCTGGACGACTGGCTCATATTGGGTCAGTCCCCAGATCAGGTAAAATCCCACTTGCAAGTCACCCAGCAGCTTCTCACTTCCCTGGGATTCCTGTTGAATTTACTAAAGTCAGTTCTCGAACCAGTTCAGGTACTAATTTCATAGGTGCAGAATTGAACACAAAGTTAGCCAGGGCATTTCTCCCCGGAAAGGGTAGACAGACTCATTGCCCTGGCATCCTCCTTTACCCTGCGGGTCTCTCGACCAGCAAGGCATTTTCTGCAACTCCTAGGGCATATGGCTGCTTCCACAGCTGTTGTGCAAGGAGCAAGATTACAGATGAGGACATTCAGTTCCATTTGAGGGCCTATTGGTCTCAAAGGAGGAACCCCTTTCCAAATTGGTTCCAGTGACTCAAACCCTGATCCTGGCCTTACACTGGTGGCAGGATCAAAGCAATCTAAAACAAGGGTTCCTTTTCATTCCTGCTTTCCCACCTCACCCTCACCACGGATGCTTCCCTGTTAGGGTGGGGAGCTCACTTGGGCGACCTGTCCACTCAGGGAGTGTGGTCTCCCCAGGAATCTCTGCTCCACATCAATCTTTTGGAACTCAGAGCTGTCCTTTTAGCTCTTCAGGCATTTTCAGCTTCTGTCCAGAACAAAGTAGTTCAAGTCAGGACAGACAACACCACAACAATGTGGTACATCAACAAGCAAGGGGGCACTCGGTCATCAGCCTTGTGCACTGAAGCAATGAAGTTGTGGTTCTGGCTTACCCCTGAACACCTCCTGATAGCAGTTCACCTTCCAGGAAGGACAATGTCCCATGGATGCCCTCAGCAGGATTTCTCAGGGCCATCATGAATGGGCTCTGAATCCTCAGGTGCTGGGGTCAGTCTTTGCCAGATGGGGCACCCTCAGATAGATCTTTCACAGCCCCAGACAACCACCAACTTCTGTTTTGTTGCAGGCCTCAGTGCTGGGATCAGTCCCCTGGACGCCTTTCAGTTGGATTGGAAGGGAAGTTCCTGTGCCTTTCCCCCTTTATCTCTTTCAGGGTACTAGTAAAATCAGATCTCAGCCCTGCAAGGTGATTCTGATTGCTCCAGATTGGGGCCAGACAGCCCTGTGTACCCACTGCTTCTGTCCTTGACAGTTCACCCTGCCCTGAGCTTGCCCAGAGTCCACGACTTACTGGCCTGTGCACAGGGAGAGTGTGGATCGGACCTCAAATCCCTCCATCTCAAGGGCATGGCTCTTGAGGAGTTAGAATTGCTAACTTACACCTTTTCTAGGTGTTTTGATATTTTAAAGGCTTCAAGGCAGGCTTTCCACTAGGGCCACTTACAATTCTAAGTGGAAAAGGTTTTCCATCTGGTGCTCTGAGAAGCAGATTATCCCAGAATCTGCTGATCTGCCCATTTACTGGACTATTTGGTCCATTTAAATTCCTTTAGGCCTTGAGGCCAGCTACCTTAAAGGTTCATCTGGCAGCTGTCTCTGCTTTTCTGTCAGCAGGGAAGCCTGCTTCCTTTTCTTCTCACCCTGTGCTTTCCAAGTTTTTTAAAGGGTTACTTCACACCAACCCTCCTTTTCGAGAACCAGCTCCCGCTTGGGACCTGAATGTTTGCATTGCTCAGTTAATGCAACCCCCCTTTGAGCCTCTGTCCTCAGCACAGCTCAAGTTTCTGACTTGGAAAACTGTTTTTCTAGTGGCTATCACTTCTGCCAGACGCATAAGTGAACTACAGGCCCTGTCAGTGGAAGAAGATTTTATCTCTTTCCACAGAGATAAGGTAGTCCTCAGGACTAACAGAAAGTTTTTGCCTAAAGTGGTTTCAGATTTCCACCTGAACCAATCCATCTCTCTTCCAGTACTTTTCACTGAGCATTCTTCCTCAGGTAAGAGGAGTCTGCACAGCTTGGACATCAAAAGAGCCTTAAGCTACTATTTGGAATGCACCAAGGGTCACAGGTTCGAATCCCTCCAACTCTTCCTTACCTATGGCGAGGTTGGCAAGGAAACCTGCCACAAGAGGACAATTGCAAGGTGGATTGTCTCTTGTATCCAATTTTGTTATCAAAAACTAGGTAGAGAACCCCTCAGGACTGAGGGCTCACTCCACCAGGGGTACAGCTGCATCTCTAGCGGCTGCTAGAGATATTCCATTCTGGAAATCTGTCAAGCTGCTACTTGGAAAACAGTTCACACTTTTACCAAGCATTATTCCTGGATATTCAGTCCAGGAGAGATGCTCGTTTTGGCACAGCTGTGCTTCAGAGCCTATTTCTAAGTAGGTTCTGACCCTCCTCCATGGAGGTACTGCTGTGTATCTGCATATAGTCATAATATAGCAAGACTTCATGGTGTTTGAAGAAAAATTACTCACCTTAGTAATTGCTTTTCTTCTCATGGAGTCTTGTTATATTACACTCACCCTCCTGCCCTCTCAGAACTTCTACTTGGGTAGGGTGGCAAATTAGCGCAAGCACTGTGTCATGCCATTTTGTTCTTCCTTCACCCCTTTATTTAGGGTTAGGAATTAGTATTTCTGTTTTAAGTAATATGTTGGCCCCTTCCTGGACTTGAGTCTTGGGGAAGGGGTCTAATAGTGCTTGTTAGGAGAAACTAATAATACTATTATTCATTGTTATTATTATTATTGCTGTTTATATTGTTGTTTATATTGTTGTTATTCCTACTAGTAGGTAGCCACTTGGCTAGTGTAGAGCTTTCCACACAGACTTGTTGCTTAGTGTTAGCTTTGTAAAGATCTGACAGTTTCATTTGAAACCGACCAGATAGAGCTTTGTGTATAGCGCCCAAGGCTGTGGAACTCCAGACTCTCTGGAGTTAACTCTTTCTCTCCGGGCAGTTCAGCTGCAGTGGCTGACTGCATATAGTCATATTATAGCAAGACTCATGTGAAGAAAAGCAATTACTAAGGTGAGTAATTATTTCTTTCTTTAGAAAAATGACATCACAGTCACAACTGTTGAGCAAATAAATAGCTTTTACTTAACAGAAAGTGCACTGAGTATTTACAGGATATATATTTACAGCACAACAGAATAACACTCATACAGGAAAAGTAAACAAATGTTTTTAAATAACAGATAGCAAAAGAAGAAGACTATTACTGAAATATGCTATCACTAAACTTACCCTTCCCTGTCCTTACAAGAGACACTGGACCCTGTTCTAACTGCCACTTCCCACGGACATAGCTACAAGGTAGGGTCCAAACTTATGTTTCCCCTCCCAGCTTCCAAAGTACAAGAGAGCCTTCTCTGTCTTTCAGAAGGTTATATACTCTGTGGAGAATAGGTCATTCCTATTCTCCCTTTAAATGCACCAACCAACTAACATGTATGTATTTAATTGTCCCAATCAGAGTGAACACCTATCAGTGACCAGTTATATTCCCTTTTCACCTTAAGTTTATATTTGAATAATCTAATCCATTCAAACTTCCCTGTGTCTGTGTCTGCAGGTCTGTGTGTGTCTGGAGATGTCCACTCGAGATTTATGACCCAGCTCTTATCTAGCAGCTAGGAATTCCACTAGCTGGATGCTGCTGGACAGAGGATTTCAGGAGTGTATTTTTTTCCAAACTGCTAAAAAAATAAGGCACCTACAGAATCCAAACCATTACCTCTTTCAAACAACATGAAGTCTTGCTATATTATAGACATTAGCAGTTTGTTCCAGCTCTAGAACTGCCCCGGAGTGAAATGGTTAAAACCATTCCAAAATAGAATTTTGGCACGAGAGCAGCTCTATCTGTGTCATTTCAAACTTGAACTGTCAGATTCTTTACTCCGCCTCAGTGAACAGTCGGTCTGGAGATTTCTCCTTCTGCTCGGTTCATTTCTCGGTTTAAAGTGTTTTCTCGGTTGGATTTAACTGAGAATAGTTTTATTTTAACACGCAAACCGTTCGGTTCAAGCTCTATCTGTGGTAACCGTAAGTAAATGAAGGTTTTGTCTGTGTGGAACTTGTAGTTATCGGTTCGGTTTTGAACCGATCAGTGGGTTTAAAACTCATTTAAAACTAAAAGTTACTATTTTAGAGCTGCGGTTCCCAGTTCTTATCGGTTCTAAAAAATGGATTTATTACGCTTTTTTCCAATACCCGTGACACGGTTAGGAACCGATAAGGGTGTCTTGCCTACACTCGCCGTTAAAAGGGCAAGTTTTTGGTTAGCTGGCATTATGTCTGAGAAACCCAAAGAAAAACTGGGCCCATTGGTTTCAACACTGTGATGTTTGTGGGGAAGTCTTTGCCAAGGCTGACCCACACACCACATGTGTTTATTGTCTGGGGTTTGACCACCTCCAGTCAGACTGCCAGGTATGTAAGAATTTCCCTGCAGCCACCCTGGAAAAAAGATTGGGCAGGCTCAGGGAACGAGAGGCCAAAAAGTCCGCTGACCAGGATGGCCAGCCCGGTTCGGTGCCAACCGAACCAGAGGGAGTGCCCTCTGACCAGGGCCAGACTTCCTCGGGCAAAAGAAAAGCTGGTTCTGAGGAACCAATTCCAGTAAAGAAAACAAGAAAATCAGCAGGTCTGGAGTCCAAAAATTCCTTCTCCAACTGCTGCAGAGATAGCAAAAGCCATACAAATTGTCCAGTCACTGTCTCAGGGTCTGTCCGAACCACCACTATCTGGTAAAAGGTCTGTTCATCCGGTCCCAGTGGTTCAGGATTATGATATTGAGGAATTTTATGAACCAGAGGAGGGGAGGAGGATTATGAACAGTATGAATGTGGTTGGGAAGGTCTGGGTGTGCCCATTGAACTGGACATCTCCCCAGACAGACCTTTAGAATCTCCCCTATGCTGTCTGAGTCCCATCTCATTTTATGTTTTATAAAAGTTGCTGAAACCTCCAGCTTCTTTAGAAGAGGCTGTGGATGAGCAAGAGGAGCCTGATTTTGTAGAAATGATGGATATTCCAGAGTCTAGGAGATTGTCTATTCCTTTACATAAGTCTTTAGGAAACAAACAATTAAAATTTTAAAAGCTCCTAATTCTGTGCCTCCTGTAGATAAAAGATGGACAGAAGGTATACATTGTCAGGCCCTGATACAGAATTCCTTTCTCAGCAATGCAGTCATGTTAGTAGTTCAGGCTGCTGCCTGTGATAAAGCTAATATTCCCTTGGCTTCACATCCTCCTGACAAGAATTCAGGAAGATTGATGCCATGGCAAAAAAACAGTATATGGCAGCCTCTCTGGGACTCAGGCAAGCAAATTATATGGCTTATGTAGCTAGGTATCAGAAATCTAGATGGGATACTGTTATGCAATTGGCCAAGCAGGCCAATGGCCAGCTGGCTAGTGAACTAGAACAGGTGGCTGCTGATGGCATTGAAGCCTCTAAGGTTCAGTTTCATGCTGCTGTGAATGTTAATGATGTTTCCTCTAGGGTCATGGCCACATCTGTAGCTTTTCGTAGGTTGGCCTGGCTCAGGTGTACTAGTTTGTCACAGGATACCCAGACTAAGGCTATGGATTTTCCTGTGGTGGGAAATTCTCTGTTTGGAGAGCAGACAGAGAATTACATGAAGAAGATGGATTTATAGGACTACTTGCAAGAGTGCCCAGGCTAAGGAGGCGGCAAGCCACTCCTCAAAGAGCATGCCCCCAGGAGTAGGGTAGGCCTTTTCACAGGCCTTTCTACCAGACTCAGGCCTCCTCTGCCTATGCTCAGAGGGGCTTCTTCAGAGGCAGGGGCAGACGAGGGCTGGGCAGACCTGCTCACAGCCTAAAGCTCCTGCGAAACAGGCACCCTGATGGGGTGCCCAGGGCCGATTCTCCTGTACCAGTGGGGGATAGGCTGGCTTACTTCAGTCAGAATTGGGCTTCTTTAACCTCAGACAAGTGGGTTCTGGAAGTAGTAAGCCAGGGTCTGGTTCTCAGCTTCATAAAGTTTCCCAAGTTGAGAAGCAGACTTTTTCTACCTGCAAGTGCTTCAGAGACCCTCGCTCTGGAAACAGAGGTCTCATCCCTGTTAGCTCTCAGAGCAGTAGAAAGGGTTCCTCCCCTGCATCAGGGCAGGGGTCTGTATTCCAGATACTTCCTTACCCCAAAAAAGACAGGAGAATGGCGGCCCATTTTAGATCTCAGATATCTGAACAAGCATCTTTTGAAACCAAAGTTCAAAATGGTAACTCTGGCAATGATTTTACTTTCCCTAAGGCCAGGGACTGGCTAGCCTCCTGGACCTCAAGGATGCCTATTTCCATGTCCTAATCAGAAGATCCCATCGAAAGTACCTCAGATTCGAACTGCCCTCAGGTCATTACCAGTTCAGAGCAATGCCCTTCGGCCTTACCTCTGCTCCAAGGGTATTCACAAAGTGTCTAGCAGTGGCAGTGGCCCACTTAAGGAGGCAGAGGATTGCTGTTTTTCCCTATCTAGACTGGCTCATTGTAGGTCAGTCCCCAGAACAGGTAAAATCTCACCTGCAGGTCACCCAGCAGCTTCTCACCTCCCTGGGTTTTCTGCTAAACCTACCAAAGTCGGTTCTGGAACCAGTCCAGGTACTCACCTTTATAGGGGCAGAATTGGACACAAAGCTAGCCAGAGCCTGCCTTCCCCCAGAAAGGGTAGGAATTTAGTGGCTCTGGCCTCTTCCTTCACTCTGCAGGTCTCTCGACCAGCAAGACACTTTCTGAAGCTCCTGGGACACATGGCTGCATCCACAGCTGTTGTGCAAGGAGCCAGATTTCAGATGAGAGACATTCAGTTTCACTTGAGAACCTTTTGGTCTCAGAGAAGAGACCCCCTTTCCAAGTTGGTCCCAGTGACACGAACCTTGATCCTAGCTCTCCAGTGGTGGCAGGATCAGAGCAATTAAGACAGGGGTCCCTTCATTTCCCCTTCTCACGACTTGACTCTCACTACAGATGCTTCCCTTCTGGGTTGGGGAGCCCACATGGGCGACCTTTCCACTCAGGGGGTTTGGTCCCCCCAGGAATCTCTGCTCCACATCAATTTGCTGGAATTCAGAGCTGTCTTTTTACCTCTTCAAGCTTTTTCTGCATCTGTCCACGACAAGGTGATACAAGTCAGAACAGACAACACCACAACAATGTGGTACATCAACAAACATGGGGGGCACTCGGTCTTCGGCCTTGTGCACCGAGGCAGTGAAGTTGTGGTCTCTGGCCTATTCCCTGAACACTTCCCTCATAGCAGTTCATCTTCCAGGGAAGGACACAATCCTAGCGGATGCCCTCAGCAGGATTTCCCAGGGCCATCCACGAATGGTCCTGGATTCTCAAGTGCTGGGATAGTTTTTGCCAGGTGGGGCATCTCTCAGATAGATCTTTTGCAGCCCCAGACAATCACAAACTTCCTCTGTTCTGTTGCAGGCCTCAGTGCTGGGCTCAGTTCCCCTGGATGCCCTTCTTCTGGATTGGGAGGAAGTTCCTCGCTTCCCCTTTCCTCTCTATTCAAGTACTAGTCAAATCAGATCTCAGCCTTGCAGGGTGATTCTGATTGCCCCGGATTGAGCCAGGCAGCCCTGGTACCCTCTCCTTCTGTCTCTGACAGTCCATCTTCCCTGTGCCTCCCCAGGAATCACAATCTGTTGACTTGTGCCCAGGGAAGGGTTTGGTATCCGACCTCAAATCCCTCAACCTCAGGGCCTGGCTCTTGAGGAGTTAGAGTTTGCTGATTTACACCTCTCTCAGGGTGTTCTTGAGATCCTAAAGGCTTCCAGAAAGCCTTCCCACTAGGAGCTACTTATAGTTCTAAATGGAAAAGGTTTTCCATTTGGTGTGCTAGGAAAATATTTCCCCAGAATCTGCTGAATTGCCCATTTGTTAGATTACATGGTACATCTTAATTCCTTGGGTCTCAGACCAGCTACCCTGAGAGTTCATTTGGCAGCTGTGTCTGCTTTTGTGTCAACAGGAAAGTCCTCCCTCTTTCCTCTCATCCTGTGTTTTCCAAGTTTTTAAGGGATTACTCCATACTAATCCTCCCTTTGAACCGGCCCTGCTTGGGACATTAATGTTTGCATTGCCCAGTTAATGCAACCCCTTTGAACCTCTGTCTTCTGCAGAGCTTAAGTACCTAACTTGGAAAACTGTTTTCTAGTGGCTATCCTTCTGCCAGACGATAAGTGAATTGCTAAGCCTTGTCAGTGGAAACTGACTTAATTTTTTTCCACAGGGATAAGGTAGTCCTTAGGACTAATAGGAAGTTTTTGCCTAAGGTGGTTTCAGATTTCCATCTTAATCAATCTATCTCCCTTCCAGTATTTTTCACTGATCACTCCTCTTCGGTGAGAGAAGGTTGCACAGCCTGGATGTTAAGAGAGCTCTTAGTTATTATATAGAGCGTACCAAAGGTCACAGGTTCGAATCCCTCCAACTTTTCCTTACCTATGGTGAAGTTGGGAAAGGCAAACCTGCCACTAAGAGATCAATAGCCAGGTGGATTGTCACTTGTATCCAATTTTGTTATCAGAAAGTGGGCAGAGCCGCCCCCTGGTTTGAGGGCTCATTCTACCAGGGGTACAGCTGCGTCTCTAGCTGCTGCCAGAGATATCTCTTTATTAGAGATTTGCCAGGCTGCTACTTGGAAAACGGTACACACTTTTACCAAGCATTACTCCCTGGATGTCCAGGCCAGGAGAGATGCTCGCTTTGGCACAGCTGTTCTTCAGAGCCTATTCCCTAAGTAGGTTCTGCCCCTCCTCCATGGAGGTACTGCTGTGTATTCTGCTAATGTTTATAATATAGCAAGACTTCATGTTGTTTGAAGAAAAAATTACTCACCTTAGTAATGTTGTTTCTTCTAATGAAGTCTATATATAGACCTCCCAACCTGCCCCTCTCAGAACCTCTACTTGGTAGAGGTGCGGGCAACTTAGTGTGGGCACTACTTATGTCCTGTTAGCATTTTGTCCCTTTGGGACTTTGGGGTGTGTAGTGTATCAGCTGTGTGTGTGTTTTATTATACTTATGTTCCATTTTCATATTATTAGAATGGTGTTACTATTTCTGGTCCCTGACTTGAGTCTTGGGTGTTGGGACCATCAATGTTGTTATTATTTAGGTAGCCATTTGGCTAGTGTAGGTTACAGCTTCCACACAGACCTTAGTGAGTTTGGCTCGTAAAGATCTGACAGTTCAAGTTTGAAATGACACAGATAGAGCTGCTCCCGTGCCAAAATTCTATTTTGGAATGGTTTTAACCATTTCACTCCGGGGCAGTTCTAGAGCTGGAACAAACTGCTAATGTCTATAATATAGCAAGACTCCATTAGAAGAAACAACATTACTAAGGTGAGTAATTTTTTCTTCCTGCCCCTTTCTGTCACAGGGGGTCCCCCCAAAAGCATAAAAGGAAACAGTCCCATTCACAGCACCATTCAGCCTCTATTTCTTCTTCAATGCACAAGTCAAGAAAGAGAGGCATTACTTGAGTCACCTGCTGGTATGTCTGCGCATCGATGGTCGTTCATTGGGGCTAGGCACTGTTCTCTCCTCCTCTTGGAGTCACCAGATTCTGGCTCCGTGCCCAACCTCTTCAGCATCGGAGCCCATTCCCTCCTATTGGATGGGCCTCTTTTGAGCAGTTTCACCAGTGGGCTGCTTTTATGGAGCAGTGGGCTCGGAGGTTGGTCCAGCTGCCTGACCAGGTCCTCCGGGGCCTTTGGGCCATTTGGGGACCAGGTAGGGGTGTTAGACCTTCCTAGTCATGCAGTGCCTTCTTTGGTGCCATTGACTCCATGTTCAGGTGTTTTCCCCTCACATGGCTGCAGCGTAGGGGTCCACACTGATGCTTTTATCTCCTGTTAATTTTCCTCCTTTTCCTTCAAATCACGGTTTTGGAACCTTGGGACACTCTCAGAGCCATCCACGGTGTTGAGGAGCTCTGATGGCACCGTCTGCGGGGGTCGAGGCTCTGTCGGCACTGTCTGAGAACTAGAGGCTCTGTCGGCATCGTCTCTGTGGTGCTGGGGGCTCTGTTGGTGCCATCCGCAGTGCAGAGGGCTCTGTTGGCACCGAGAGGCCTGTCAGCACTGTCTGTGGCACCGAGAGCTCTTTGGCATCGTCAACCCTTTCGGCACCGTGGCCTTTGTCAGCACCATGCACTGGGCTGTTTCCGATGGCGCCGACTTCATTGGCTTCAGCACCGTGTTCTTTGTCGGCGCTGATGCTTGGTACAGTGCCATCCAGCCTCCAAGGCTTCTCGACTCTGATTCTTTCCTCTTCTAATTTTCATTCTGATTTTCACTCCTTTCCTATCCATGTAGTCCCCCCGGACTGTCAGGAGATGATTTTGAGCCTGACCCAGATCTTCGTCTGGGTGATGATGTTGAAGGAGCAGGATCAATCCTGCTGCAGAGCCTGTGGTCAAAGACCTTTCCTTTAAGTCTCTCTGAAAATTTGAATTCCACTCTTCTCTCCAGACTACAGAAATCAATCATGGGAAGCTTTTAATACTCCAGTACCTTCATGTCCCAGAGATCCCTATGGAATTAACTCCTCTGGTACAAGCATCTTTTGAGACCCTCTCTCAGATGGTATGGAACAATCCTGCTGTCATTCCTTCCATGGCTAAGTCCATAGATAGGCAGTATGCTGCTCCCAAGGATCGACCCATATTGGCCTCATAAGTTTTTGCTGATCCCATTGTAGTTTTAGCAGTGAATGACAAGGCTGTCCACCCTCAGGCATCTACAGCCCGGCCAATAAATAAAGAATCTTGCAAGATAGACACCTTAAGTAAGAGGGTCTTTGCTGCCTTCACCCTGGGTATGCGTATTGCCAGCTACCAGGACTATTTTTCTCAATATGAGTATGTCCTTGGCATTCACTCAAGCAAATGGTAGAAGCTCTGCCTGAGTCAGAAACTAGTTCAGAGCTACTTCACACCATAACCAGGGGTATCGGTCCAATAACCAACAGGTTAAAGCTGCAATGGATGCTTTTGATACTGCTTCTTGAGTGGCGGTGGCAGGCATTTGTACCCATCGCCACTCTTGGTTACGTACTTCGAGCTTCAAAAATGATGCCTAGCAGCAAGTCATGGCTTACCTTTCGACGGTATGTATCTGTTCAGACCCCAGGTGGAACAAACTCTGGAGGCCACACAGAAGACTAGGTCAGCCATTAAGACAGCTCGACCTGCACCCGCCCCCTCTCGGGTGGGTGTCAACAAGCGTAAGTTTCACAACTGTCAGTCTTTCGGGGCAGAAGCAGGGGGGGTCTTAACAAAAACCACACCACACCTCGCAGCCACAAAAGAAAATGCAGCAGAAGTCACATGGCCCCAAGACGCCTAGTGCCACCTTCTGAGTTCTTGGCCCAACTCCCACCTCAACTGCCTGAGGGGGACTCTTCCTCAGTGGTGGGAGGATGTCTGACTCAGTTCTACGATCAGTGGAAGTCCATAACATCGGACAAATGGGTCCTCCGTATAATCCACGAGGGGTATTCGCTCAATCTTTCAGAAAACCCGCAGATCATACCCCCAAACGACAGCCCAGGCTGTCGATGGTAAAGTCAGACCATCTTGCTTCCGAGGTACAAGGCCTTCTGAACAACAGGGCAGTAGATGTAGTTCCGCTGGATCAACGAAACGCAGGTTTCTACTACCATTACTTTCTAGTTCCGAAGAAAACTGGCGGCATGCGCACCATTCTGGATCTCAGAAAGTTAAACAAATTCCTTCACAATGAAAAGTTCAAGATGATATCTCTAGGTACCCTTCATCAGCATGATTGGCTAGCCTCTCTCGACATGTATAATGCCTACAACACATTCTTATACACTGAAAGCACCACAAACACCAAAGGTTTGTGGCATTGGGTCAACATTATCAGATCATAGTACATAGATACATAGACAGTGTCGGCAGATAAGGGCCTATGGCCCACCTAGTCTGCCCATTTGAGCTTGTAAGTTCAGTTTGTTTTCCTAGAAGTCTATTTCCCCTTACCCCTGACCTCTAGAATTCCTTTATGTCTATCCCATGCATTCTTAAATCCCGTGATTGTTTCAGCCCCACCACTTCCTCTGGCAGGGTGTTCCACTTGTCCACCACCCGTTCTGTGAAGAAATTCTTTCTCATGTTTCCTCTGAATCGCCCTCCCTCCAACTTGATCCCATGCCCTCTAGTCCTGAAACATCTTTTCGCTTAAAAATAGTGTTTTCTGCACCTGTTCCTCCCTGTAAGATACTTGTATGTCTCTATCATATCCCTCTCTCCTCCTCTCCTCCAGGGAGTACATGTTCAGTTCCTTCAACCCGTCTTCATAGGTTTGTGATGCAACCCATGCACCATCTTTGTTGCCCTCCTCTGAACCTTCTCTACCCTGTCTATGTCCTTACGTAGGTATGGTCTCCAGAACTGTACACTGTACTCCAGGTGGGGCCTCACTAGTGTCTTGTATAGCGGAATTATGACCGCCTTTTCCTGCTGGTGATGCCCCTGCCTATACATCCCAGCATCCTATTTGCTTTACCTGATGCCTTGTCACACTGTTTCCTACCTTGAGGTCATCAGAGATGACAACCCTAAGATCCCTTTCCTGCTTGGTGCATGCTATATCCTCACCCCAACTGATATATTGTGCCAGGGTTTTTGTGCCCCATATGCATTATCTTGCACTTCTTTGCATTGAATTTCAACTGCCAAACCCTTGACCATTCTTCAAGTTTCTGCAGGTCCCTTCTCATTCTGTCTACACCCTCTGGTGTGTCTACTCTGTTCAAGTTTGTGTCATCAGCGAACAGTGAAATTCTGCCTTCTATATCCTGTGCAATGTCACTGATGAAGATGTTGAATAGGACCGTCCCAGCACTGATCCCTGTGGTACCCCACTGGTCACTCTTCCCTCTGTGGAGTGACAGCCATTTACCACCACCCTCTGTATCCTGCCACCCAGCCAGTTACCTACCCACCACACTACTGTCCTGCCCACACCCATATTCCCCAGTTTGTGTAATAGTCTTCTATGTGGCACAGTGTCAAAGGCCTTGCTGAAGTCCAGATAGGCCATGTCCACTACCCTCCCCTGATCCACCTCCCTAGTCACCCAGTCAAAAAATTCAATGAGGTTGGTCTGACATGACCTCCCCCTGGTGAAACCATGCTGCCTTGGGTCCTGTAGTCCATTGATAGTCCTGCCCTTTGGGCTATCCTCGGCGCCACAAGTTTTTACAAAGTGTTGTGCGGTTCTTACAGCGCATCTCAAGAAAATCGGAATTCAAACAACATGAAGTCTTGCTGTATTCTGACATATGCAGTGATATCCAACCTTTGAACTGCTCCGGAGAGGAAAGAGTTAACTTTCCATGCAAGGCATGGAACGCTGAGCTCGAGCTCAGTTGAGACTCTGCCTGTTGCTGTTTGAACCAAACCGCCAGATTCTTTACTCTGCCTCACTGAACAGTCGCTCTGGAGATTTCTCTTTTCTCGGTTCAATTTAGTCGGTTAAAGTGTCGTTTTCCTTGGTTTCAACCGAATTTCTTCCATCTAACCTGTCCGTTCAGTCTCTGTCTGTGGTACGTGAGTACTAGATAGGTTTATTATTAGTTTCTGTGTGGAACTTGTAGCGTCGGATCGGTTCGGTTTGAACCGATCAGGTTTTAAAAAAGTTTGTTCTGCTTTTTAGAGTGTGATAACCGGTCCTTATCGGTTCTAAAAAAAACAGATTTCATTACGTTTTTTTCCACGACCCGTAACACGGTCAGGAACCGAAAAGGGTGTCTTGCCTGGCAGATTGCATAAAAAAGGGTAAGTTTGGTTAGGACTGGCCATGTCTGAGAAACCCAAAAGAAAAACCGGGCCCACTGGGTTTCAACACTGTAGTGTGTGTGGGGAAGCCTTTGCTAAGACTGACCCCCACACCACCTGCGTTTATTGTCTGGGGTTTGACCACCTCGATTCAGAGTGCCAGAGTTGCAAAGTTTTCCCACAGCTACCCTGGAAAAGAGAGTAGGTAGGCTGAGGAAAGGAGGCCAAAAAGTCCGCTGACCGTATGGCCAGCCAGTTCCTTTCAACGAACCAAAGTAGTACCCTCTCGAGGGCAAAACTTCTTGGGAAAAGGAGAACCGACTCTGAGTCGGTTCAGGTTAAAAGAAGAGGATAAGTCAGCCAGTTCGGATCCACAAGTTCTTTCTCCGACCGCTGATGAAATAGCCAAAGCGATAAGGATTGTTCAATCGCTAACTCGGTTCCGACCGAACCGCACCATCGGGTTAGGGGCTCGGTTCAGTCGGTTCACCAGTTCCGGATTATAATTTAGAGGATTTTATGAACCGGAGGAAGAGGAGGGAGAGTATGAGGATAGTGATGATGATGGTGATTATGAAAGTCTGGATGTGCCCATTGACCTGGACATCTCCCAGACAGACCTTCAGGTGTTTCTCCTCCTAGGCTTTCTGAGTCCCTTCCCACTTTATGTTTTACAAAAAAGTGGCTGAAACTCTCCAGCTTCCTGTGGAGGAAGCAGTAGAGGATCAGGAGGAGCCTGATTATGTTGAGATGATGGACATCCCAGAGTCTAGGAGGCTGTCTATTCCCCTCCATAAGTCTTTTGGGAAACAGACATTTAACATTTTAAAGACTCATAATCCTATACCTTCTGTGGACAGAAGAATGGACAAGAGGTATACTTTTTCAGGCTCAGATATGGAGTTCCTTTCCCAGCAATGCAGCCATGTTGGGGTAGTGCAGGCTGCTGCCTGTGATAAGGCAAATATACCCTTGGCTTCACACCCCCCAGATAAGGACTCCAGAAGGATTGATGCCATGGCAAAGAAGAAGTACATGGCAGCATCTTTGGGACTCAGGCAGGCTAATTATATGGCCTACACTGCTAGATACCAGAAGTCTAGATGGGACACTGTGATGGCTCTAGCTAAACAGGTCCTGGCCAGCTGCAGGAGCTGGAGCAGGTGGCTGCAGATGATATTGAGGCATCCAAGGTGCAATTTCATGCTGCAGTGGACTCCAATGATGTTTCATCTAGAGTCATGGCTACATCTGTGGCCCTTGGTAGGATGGCTTGGCTCAGATGTACTAGCCTGTGAAAGGATACCCAGACTAAGGCCATGGATTTTCCTGTTGTTGGTAATTCTCTGGGGAGCAGACAGAGAACTACATGAAGAAAATGGATGAGTACAGGAC
This sequence comes from Neoceratodus forsteri, assembly GCA_016271365.2. NCBI lineage: Eukaryota > Metazoa > Chordata > Ceratodontiformes > Ceratodontidae > Neoceratodus > Neoceratodus forsteri. The sequence goes on from JADMNL010000026.1 coordinate 237,060,203, forward strand.
CACCTATAGGAGTGCTCAGGCCAAGGAAAGGCAAGCCACTCCCCCAGAGGCAGCACTTCAGGGCCGGCCTTTTCATAGGCCTTTCTACCAAGCTCAGGCCTCCTCTTCTGCCTTTGCCCAGAGGAGGTTCTTCAGAGGGAGAGGCAGACGGGGTAGAAGCAGGCCTGCTACCACCCCTCAGCCTAAAGCCCCTGCCAAACAGGCACCCTGATGTGTTTGCCCGGGCCGATTCTCTGCTACCAGTAGGGGGCAGACTGGCTTACTTTGTCCAGAACTGGAGGTCTTTAACATCAGACAAATGGGTCCTGGAAGTAGTAAGCCAGGGACTGGTTCTCAGCTTCAAACGATTTCCCAAGATGAGAACCGGATCCTTTCCACCTGCAAATCCTTCAGAGGTCCTTGCCCTAGAGGCAGAGGTCTCTTCCCTCTTGGCTCTGAGAGCCATAAAAAGGGTTCCACCCCTACACAAAGGAAAAGGATTGTACTCCAGGTACTTCCTAACCCCCAAAAAGACAGGAGAATGGCGGCCCATCCTGGATCTCAGATATTTAAACAAGCACCTTTAAAGCCAAAGTTCAAAATGGTGGCTCTGGGAATTATTCTAACCTTCTAAGGCCAGGGACTGGCTAGTCTCCCTGGACCTCAAGGATGCCTATTTCCACATTCTCATCACATGCTCCCACAGAAAGTATCTCAGGTTCGAGTTGCCCTCAGGCCACTATCAATTCAGAGCAATGCCTTTTGGCTAACATCAGCTCAAAAGGTGTTCACCAAAATACTTGGCAGTAGTGGTTGCTTTCCTAAGGAGAAAAGTCTCCATCTTTCCATACCTGGATGACTGGCTCATAGTGGGTCAGTCTCCAGACCAAGTCAAGTCACACCTACAGATAACTCAGCAACTGCTCACTTCTCTAGGATTCCTCCTGAATTTTTGAAGTCAGTTCTAGAGCCATTGCAGCTCCTCACCTTCATGGGGCGGAGCTGGATACAATAAGGGCAAGAGCCTACCTTCTCCTGGACAGGGCAGGACCCTTGTTACACTGGCCTCTTCATTTACCCTTCAGGTGCCTTGACCAGCAAGGCATTTTCTTCTGCAACTCTGGGCCACATGGCTGCCTCTACAGCAGTGGTCCAAGGAGCAAATTTCAGATGAGGGACATTCAGTTCCACTTAAGAGCCTTCTGGTCCCAGAGAAAGGATTGTCTGACCAAGCTAATCCCAGTGACTTGAACCTGATCCAGGCTTTGCAATGGTGGCAGGATCAGGACAACTTAAGCAAGGAGTCCCCTTGTCACTCAATCTCATTCTCTAATCCTTAACCACAGATGCCTCCCTCTTGGGCTGGGGAGCCCACTTGGGGGATCTGACCACCCAAGGGTTGTGGTCACTTCAAGAATCTCTACTTCACATCCATCTCTTAGAACTCAGAGCAGTGTGTCTAGCACTTCAAGTTTTTTCCAAGTCTGTTCAGAACAAAGTAGTTCAGATCAGGACAGACAATACCACCACAATGTGGTACATCAACAAGCAAGGGGGCACTCAGTCTACGGCCTTGTGTACGGAAGCAATGAAGTTGTGGTCTCTGGCTTATTCCCTGAATACTTCTCTGATAGCAGTGCACCTCCCAGGGAAGGACAATGTCATGGCAGATGCTCTCAGCAGGATATCTCAGGGCCATCGCGAATGGTCCCTAGATCCCCTAATTTTGAAGGTGATCTTCTCCAGATGGGGCACTCCACAGATAGATCTTTTTGCAGCCCCAGACAATCACCAACTTCCTCTTTTTTGCTGCAGACCCCCAGTGTTGGGCTCAGTCCCCCTGGATGCTCTAGTTCTCAATTGGGAAGGGAAGTTCCTGTACGCTTTCCCCCTTCCCTCTCCTGTTCAAGGTACTAGTCAAAATCAGGTCTCAACCCTGCAAAGTGATTCTGATTGCTCCAGACTGGGCCAGACAACCCTGGTACCCTCTCTTGCTGTCCTTAGCAGTCCACCTTCCCCTGTCTCTTCCCAGGAATCACAACCTGTTAACATGTTCTCAGGGAAGGGTTTGGTATCCGAATCTCAGATCTCTCAATCTCAAGGCCTGGCTCTTGAAGAGATAGAGTTTGCTGATTTGCATCTCTCTCAAGGTGTTCTGGATATTCTAAAGGCTTCTTGAAAGCCTTCCACCAGAAAGACTTACAACTCCAAATGGAAAAGGTTTACTATTTGGTGCTCTGGGAAGCATATTTCTCCAGAGTCTGCTGAGTTGCCTACAGTCCTGTACTATATGGTTCATGTCAGTAGCTTGGGACTCAGACCAGCTACACTTAGAGTGCATCTGGCAGCTGTCTCTGCCTTCTTGTCAGCAGGCTAGCACTCTTCCCTTTCAGCTCATCCTGTATTCTGTAAATTCTTCAAGGGATTGCTGCATACCAATCCTCCCTTCAGGGACCCTGCCCCTGCTTGGGACCTTAATGTTTACATTGCTCAGCTTATACAACCCCCTTTTGAGCCTTTGTCCTCAGCAGAGCTTAAGTACTTGACTTGGAAAACTGTGTTCTTGGTAGCCATTACTTCTGCCAGCTGCATAAGTGAGTTACAGGCCCTGTCAGTGGAGCCTGATTGTATCTTCTTCCATAGAGATAAGGTGGTCCTCAGGAGTAATAGGAAGTTTTTGCCTAAGGTGGTTTCAGATTTCCACCTTAACCAGTCTATGTCTCTTCCTGTTTTCTTCACTGACCATTCCTCCTCTGAGGAGGAGGCTGTGCAGCCTAGATGTGAAAAGGGCCTTAGCTACTACATAGGCGCTTAGAGGTCACAGGTTTGACTACCTCCAACTGTTCCTCACTTATGGTGAGGTTGGTAAGGGAAAACCTGCCGCTAAGAGATCTGTTGCCAGGTGGATTGTCTCTGGCATTCAATTTTGCTATGAAAAACTGGGTAGGATCCCACCCTCAGGCCTGAGGGCTCACTTTATCAGAGGTACAGCTGCTTCCCTGGCTGCTGCCAGGGATATTCCTGTCTTGGAGATTTGTCAAGCAGCCACCTGGGAAACAGTACATACTTTCACCAAGCATTGCTTTCTGGATATCCAGGCTAGGAGTGATGCTCAGTTTGGCACAGCAGTGCTTCAGAGCCTATTTCCAAAGTAGGTTCTGTCCCTCCTCCATGGAGGTGCTGCTTGGTAGTCTGCATATGTCAGAACACAGCAAGACTTCATGTTGTTTGAAGAAAAAATTACTCACCTTAGTAATGTTGTTTCTTCTAATGGAGTCTTGCTGTATTCTGACCTCCCACCCTCCCCTCTCAGAACCTGGGTTTTGGGATGTGGGTGGGCAGGAACAGTGTTGGCACCCTAGAGGTGCCCCCCTTTTCTCACCCTTTTATTTTTGGGTGTGTGTTGTGTTTTGTTTTTTGGGTTTCCTGACTTGAGTCTTTTCCTTGGAACCAAAAAAAAAAAAATTTATTAAATTTAGTTGCCAGTTGGCTAGTGTGAGTTTACTGTTTACACACAGGACACCCAGTGAGTATAGCTCGTAAAGATCTGGCGGTTTGGGTTCAAACAACAACAGACAGAGTCTCAACCGAGCTTGAGCTTAGCATTCCATGTCTTGCATGGAAAGTTAACTCTTTCCTCTCCGGAGCAGTTCAAAGATTGGATATCACTGCATATGTCAGAATACAGCAAGACTCCATTAGAAGAAGCAACATTACTAAGGTGAGTAATTTTTTCTTCAAGTCTTCCCATATCTGGATGACTGGCTTCTAGCAAGTCCCTCCAGACAGGGAACTCTGGATGCTGTAGCCAAGGCTTCAGACTTCCTCACGTCCATGGGAGTCCTGCTAAATCACAACAAATCGCAGTTGCAGCCTTCTCAGAAACTCCTTTTCATAGGAACTCTTCTCAATACCTCATGTGCGAAAGCTTTTCTCCCAGAAGACAGAAGGAGCGATATCCTACAGATGGCTCTTTACATTGGAGAAAACAGCTCGGTACGAGCTATCTAGATGCAACGGATGCTGGGTCTCATAGCATCCTTGGTGTTCACTGTTCCCCTAGTGCATCTTCACGTAAGAACCTCTCAGTGGATGCTCAATACTCAGTGGTCCCCAACCACCCACCCTCAGTCCTTTCCTATCAAGGTGACGGAACCTCCAAAGAGGTCACTCACTGGTGGTCGCAGGAGGACAACCTTCTGAAAGGGTATCCCTTTGCTTCTCTGGATTATCAGATCTCCATTACCACTGGCGCGTCCCTGATGGAGTGGGGAGCTCACTGCCAGAATCTCCACACCCAAGGTACGTGGACACAGGATGAATCCTGGCTTCACATAAATGTCCTGGAAATGAGAGCCATCCTCTATACAGACCGGGCCTTGAAGGACATGCTCTGTCACATGAACATTCTCCTTCAAACAGACAACAAAGATGTGATGTATTACATCAACAAGCAGGGTGGTGCACACTCTTACTCGTTATGCAGGGAAGCTATGAGAGAGTGGGAATGGTGCCTGGAGCACAAGGCTCTAATCCACGTGGTCTACCTGCCAGGCATGCAGAACGAACTGGCAGACTGTCTCAGCAGAACAGAGACAGATCCTCACGAGTGGTATCATAACTCAACTGTTGCTCAGTCACTCTTCAAAGAGTGTGGAACTGCAAACCTAGACCTTTTTGCATCCCCACTCAACACAAAATTGCCTCTCTTCTGTTCCACAAATCCAGGACCTGGCATTTTCTGTCAGAATGCTTTCAGGCTGCAGTGGACAAAACTCTTTCTATATGCCTTTCCTCGTCTTCCACTAATTCAGAGGGTACTTCTCAAATTTGAGTCTCAGGGAGACAAAATAATTCTCATTGCTTCCTTCTGGCCTTGACAGATATAGTTCCCGCTGCTCAACAGTTTGTCAGCAACACCCCTGAAAGCACTTCCCCTTCAGACAAACCTTCTGACCCAGGAGCCGTGGTCCATCCAATCTGAAGGCGTTCACCTTCACGCTTGGCTCCTGAAGAGATAGAGGTGAATAGGTTCAATGCTTCAGTAGGATTTTAGATATTCTCTTGACTCGCATTAAACCAGCCACTAGAAAAACTACACAGCCAAATGGAAGTGTTTCTCTCTCTGGTGTGCAAAATCCTCTTCGAACCCTTTTTTCTGCCCACCAAATCAAGGCTTGAGTACCTTTTAGACCTCTCAAATTCAGGTCTGTAGTACTCCACTGTCAAAGTTTATCTCTGTGCCATTTCAGCTTATCATGTACTTCTACATTCCTTGTCTCTGGCTCAGTTACCTGCAGTTAAGAGGTTTTTAGGGACATTCTGCATACCAAACCTCCTATCAGACATCCATTCACAGCCTGGGACACTAACCTTGTGCTAGATATGCTCACTCAGAAACCTTCCGAGCCTCTAGCTACCTACGAGTTGAAGTTCCTCACTTGGAAAATGGCCTTCCTGGTGGCCATTACTTTGGCCCGTAGAGTTTCTGAAATACATGCTGTGGTCACAGACCTCCCGTACACTGCATTTCACAAGGACAAAGTAGTTCTTAGGACTCACCCTAAGTTTCTCCCTAAGGTTGTCTCAGAATTTCATCTAAACCAACCTTTAATCCTACCTACCTACTTTGCTAACTTTCAGAATGAAGGGGAACGTATCCTTCATTCTTTGGATGTTAAGAGAGCACTGTGATTCTATCTGGATAGAACAAAAGAAATTCACAAGGCTCAACAACTGTTTGTTTCCTTCAGCAAGACCTGGCTAGGTCAACCTGTCACTATTAGATGCATTTCAGCGTGGCTGGTGGGATGTCTTCACCACTGCTATTCTATGGCACAGGTTAAGCTGGAAGGCAGAGTGTACGCTCATTCTACTAGAGCAGTCACGACATCTCTGGCAGAAATCATGGCAGGTAGTAGGATAAACACTAAGGTACAGAGCTTGACAGAGGGCAGGATGGGGTAAATGGAAAAATGGACAAGGGCAATAAGAGCAGGGATGGGGTAAAAAAGGATAAAGCCAACATTAAATGGAGGGCAGTGAGTGCCAATGCCCGTAGTCTGGGAAATGAGCTTCCAAAGCTAGTAGCCCTGATGGAAGAAGAACACTTGGATATTGTGGCAGTCACAGAAACATGGTACACGGAGAACCATGACTGGGGTGTCAACATACCAGGGTACACAATCTACAGAAGGGACAAGGAGGGTAAAAGAGGAGGTGGAGTAGCTCTCTACATAAGGGAAGGGATCAAAGCTACAGAACTAAAAAGTAAAGGGGAGGACAAGAGAAATTCTGGGTCACCTTGGAGACAGGGAATGGCATCACAATCCGCACAGGGGTTGTATACAGACCCCCGTCTCAAGGGGAGGAAATGGACAAGAAAATGATAGAGGGCATTCTCAAAATGGCTGAAAAAGGGGAGATACTGTTGATGGGGGACCTGAATATGCCAGATGTTAACTGGGTGACATGGACTGCAGCCTCATCAAAAGCAGGGTCATCCTCGATGCCCTACAGGGGCATGCCTTAGACAGCTAGTGGTGGAACCCACTCGGAGGGAGCAATATTAGACCTGATACTCTCAAATGGAGAGGATCACAAATTTAGAAGTCAGTAGACATCTGGAAACAAGTGACCACTGCACAGTGTGCTTCACAATAAGCACAACCATGGAGACAATCCATACAAAGACAAGGATACTGGACTTTAGAAGGGATGACTTTTGCATGGTGGGTGAATACCTGAGAATGCATTAGCAAATGGCCAGAAAGGAGGGTGGAAGAACAATGGAGAAAATCAAACTGCCATCATGGAGGCAACAAGCCTTTGTGTGAAACAAATAAAGAAAACAAAGCGAATTAAAAACCACTATGGTTCTCAAAAGAGGTGTCAGGGAAGGTTAAGGAGAAAAAGGCTGCATTCAAAAAGTATAAGGAATCACAGAAGGAGCATGACAGGGAACTGTATCAATTAAAGTAGAAAGAAGTGGAGAAGGCAGTCAGAAAAGCAAAGGCCCAAACCGAGGAAAAGATAGCCAACTCAGTTAAGAAGGGGGATAAAACCTTTTATAGGTACATTAGAGAGCATAGAAAGGTTAAGGGAGGGATAGTGAAGATTAATAAAAGAGAGGGGAGGTGGGCAGAGGGAGACAGTGAAAAGGCAGAGATACTGAATGAATACTTTTGCTCAGTATTCACAAAAGAAGAAGAGGAGGAGTTGTCTAAACCAAACAGTAGAAGCACTCTGGGTAGTGGGGTTGATGCCAGTCCATTTACAGAAGAAAGAGTCTTGAAAGAACTCCTAAAACTCAAGGTGGACAAAGCAATGGGGCCTGACGGATTCACCCTAGAATCATAAAAGAGCTAAGGGAGGACCTAGTGACACCACTAACCACACTTTTAACAAATCATGGGAAGATGGGTGGTACCTGAGGACTGGAGGAGGGCAGATGTGATTCCCCTTCACAAAAGTTGGAGCAAGGCAGAAGAGGAACTACAGACCTGTTAGTTTGACCTCAGTGGTGGGGAAAATGATGGAATCACTTTGAAAGAAAGAATTGTTCGGTACCTAGAGGCCAGCAGGGCACAGGACCAAAGCAGCATGGATTCACAGCAGGAAGGTCATGTCAGATGAATCTAATTGATTTCTTTGACTGGGTGACCAAAGTAATAGACCAGGGAGGGGCTGTGGATATGGTCTACTTAGACTTTAGCAAGGCATTTGACACAGTCCCACACAAAAGATTAATAATCAAGTTAGCCAGCCTGGGAGTGGGTCCCAGGGTGGTAGCCTGGGTAGCAAACTGGCTGCACAACAGGACACAGAAGGTAATAGTGAATGGAACACATTCTGAAGAAAGGGGGGTTACTAGTGGAGTAGCTCAGGGCTCAGTACTGGGTCCAGTCCTCTTTAACGTCTTTATAGGTGACATTGCAGAGGGTCTGGAAGGAAAGGTATGTCTCTTTGCAGATGACACAAAGATCTGTAACAGAGTTGATACACAAGGTGGGGTAGAAAGGATGAGAAGGGACTTGGCAAGGTTGGAGGAATGGTCAGACATATGGCAACTTAGACTCAATGCAAAGAAGTGCAAAGTAATGCACCTGGGAAATAAAAATCCAGGAGAAAAGTACACAATAGCAGGGGAGGTACTAACGACAATAATAATGGAAAGGGATCTGGGTGTAATCATATCAGATGTCCTAAATGTGGGTAAGCAATGTGAGAAGTCAGTAAGGAGAGCCAGGGGGATACTGGGATGCATAGGGAGGGACATCACAAGTAGAAAAGGGGAAGTGGTTATCCCTCTCTACAGACAGTTGGTGAGACCCCATCTGGTGTACTGCGTGCAGTTTTGGAGACCTCATCTACTCAAGGACATAACAGGATGGAAGCAGTCCAGAGGAGGGCAACTAAAATGGTGCAGGGTCTACATCAGAAACCATATGAAGAGAGACTGAGAGAGCTTAATATGTATACCCTTGATGAAAGGAGGGATGGGGGGACATGATAGAAACTTTTAAGTACCTCAAGGGAATCAACAAAGTCCAGGAGGGTAGCATCTTTCAGAAAAGAGATGTGTAAGAAGAAGGGGCACAATTTAAAGTTGGGGGAGACAGCTCAGGGGTAATGTGAAGAAATTCTTTTCATGGAAGAGTGAGGTGGACGCATGGAACTGCCTTCCTGGAGAGGTTGTGGGGTCTAAAACAGTGGGGAATTCAAGCATGCATGGACAGACATAAGGCAATTACAGTGGGGGATTGCAGGAAGTAGACTGTTGGTTAACTAGAATCTGCAACTTATCCAATAGGTAGGGAAATGGGCAGACTGGGTGGGCCAAGTGGTCCTTATCTGCCGTCAAAGTCTATGTTTCTATGTAAATCTGCAACATGCTCTTTGCATATATTTGCAATGCAGCTACATGGAGCTCAGTACATATTTCTGCTACACTCATGCTTGGATGTCCATGCCAGATGACATCTGTCGTTTAGCAGGACTATCCTTAACAGACTTCTGTCCTAAATTGTGAGCTCTTAGTTTCTCCTGCCACCCATCTCGGGGGATTATTAGCTCGGTACTCTCCCATCAGTGTGAATGAGTAGTGGAAACATTATGTCCAGGAAGATATGGAAATTACGAACCTACCATAATTCTTGATCTTCTTGGACGAAGTCTCCATCAATCATTCATATGCCCACCCTCCATTCCATGAGCTCACTTATCTGTTTGGTCTTCACTCCCTCAATGGCTGGGCTGTGAAGACTTCATTGTTGACCCTTCTTGCACAGGTCATTCAGCCTAGCTTATGTCCATTTTTAGCTTAGTCCTTCTAGGTTAGTTACGCTGCACCTCCTCGAAAAAGGTACTGAGGCGGTTGAGGTCGACTCCGAGAAAGTCTTTACCGCATGAGCCGGGGCTCACGGTGCTGCTTCCTCGCGGCTCCATCTCTGGTGCCAGCCCTCTTGCAAAAAGATTGCTCTCGCTGGGTCCTAGCGCCTCTGGCGTAGATCCCATCAGTGTGAATGAGTGGTGGAGACTTCGTCCAAGAAGATCAAGAATTACAGTAGGTACGTAATTTCCATTTTTCTCACGGTCTTCCGGGGCCATTGCGATCTGGTAGTATCCGCTACGAAGATCCAACACCGAGAACCATTTGCTCCCATTCAAGCAGTCCAGGGCATCTTGCATTCAAGGCATAGTGTATTGGTCTGGGTTGGTCCGCTGGTTCAGGGTTCGATAATCAACACATATCCTCACAGACCCATTCTTACCCACAACCATAATGGGAGAGGTGTAGGCCCTTTATTCTTGTATGATGCCAGCAGCGAGCATTTCCTGCAGGTGTCTTCTCACATCATCTATGCTGGGGCTAGGTGTCGGGACCTCTCTCGAAATGGCCATTCATTGTGCAGGCGTATGTGATGCTCTGCACCCTGGACACACCCCACATCCCATTCCTTCAATGAAAACACTTGGTCTCTCTGGGCAAGTCTCTTGCTAATTCTAGCCTTCCATTCAGCTGGCAATGGGGAGTCACCAAAGTCAAACAAGTCTGGGGCCACTCTCTCCTTCTCATCAGGGTGCTTGTTGCTAGGCAATACTGCAGTGTCTGTGCAGTGTACCATAGCTAGGGTGCACCCTCTGTTCACCCGGATCTCCTGATCTGACACATTGTGAATATGGACCATCACTCGTCATGCATAGGCATGGAGCGCAAGCAGGCATTATGCTGGGCTTGACCAATAATCCTTCTGCTAATTTCCATCACCTGGCACATCCAACATCAGTATTTTGTTCTTGACATCTTTCCAGAGGCGGACCTCTCCTTGAATGGTACACTGGGTGTTAGGGGCCAGTACCATTGAGTCGGGATCCTTCTTCCATACGATCCCCACCAGTTCATCCTGGTCTACTTCCTCAGGTTTTTGCTGCAAATCATAGGCCCTCTTGATCAGAGCCAGAATTCTCAGGGCCCTCCCAGTCCGTCGCCCTTGTTTCTCATGACAGAGTTGCACCAGTCTCCCGAACATATGGGCATTTGTCCTCGTTAACAGGGACCCCATCACACAGTCCGTTGGGGGGACATACTAGGGCTAATGTCTCTACTCACTCCTCTACACCAGTTACAGTTGCAGGAAAAGACAACGAGAGGCGGACATACCTTAGGTAGGGATAGGACTTGTCACTCAGGCCCCACACATGTAGACCTTCCAGGGATTGCAAAGGCACATCAGATAAGTGTTTGTCATACCAGTCCTGGAATACAATGTTCACTTGCTATCCACTGTCAAGCACAGCCCAAGTATGAATACCATTCACAGTCACCGTAGTCTCCATTGAAGGTCCCACTATTTTGGACCAGTCTGAAGAGGCAGTAGCAGAGGCCTGGAAAAGATGATTTAGCCACTCAGAAATTTGAGTTAGGGTTTCTCGAACCCTCACTGCGGTCATTTCAGGCACCCCTTGGCCATTGATTTGCTTTTCGGAGCTCCCCTTGGAGTCTGTTTACTACTCTAAGTCCTTCTGAGACCAACATTCTCCTTTCACATGGCCATCCTTTCCACAGTTGTGACAAATTATAGACTCCTGGGTCATCCTGGGAGAGAACATCGTATGAGGAACTGAAGCAGTAGTAAGAGACTGGGGCCTAGTATCTGCTTGCAGCAGTGAGAGTGATGCAATGTGTCTTAAAAGTTCCTTTAGAGTGGCAGTCAGTTCGGTGATCTCAGTCTTGGAGCCACCCCCAGTAGCAGATGCCTGAGGGTGCAACCCATCCCCATGGCAGTCACATCCTGAAAGGGTCCAGAATCTTGTTCCATGTGGGAAACCCTTGCAGAGGCACCATTTTCAACTCTTGGACTTCCTTTAGTAGCTCATCTTTCCAAAGCTGGCCCAGGGCGAGAAGTCCTTTGCATTCTCAGAGTGCTCATTAAGTGTCAACTTTTGCCCCTGAGCTTCACTTGGCTGATCACTGTCAGTCACTTGCATAGCAGCAGCAGATATGGGTGCAATTTCCCCACAGGGTCGCCTTTGCTCAACCCCCCCCGAATTTCTTTCATTAGCTCATCATAGGAGGGGGGCAATTCCATTTGGGTGGCAAGGCGCAACTGAAGCAGTAACAATTCTGAAAATGGAGCAGACTTAAAGATCCGGTCCAGCCTAGTTGGATCTAATTCATTTGATGGCAAACTACCCTTTCTGAGGCACTCTTGTGGCAGCTTTTCAAGCCGAGGTACATACCCAGACAGTGGCTCCCCTGGGTACTGCTGAGCGTTTCTTACTCTCCACCTCAGATACTCATCTGAATCCAGGCTCTCGTACACATTCTCCAATGCATCAAGATAGTCCTGTGCAGTTGCTCCGGGGTTATTGGCCCACTTGGCATGGATGGTAGCCAGGGCAGGACCTCAGAGGCTCTCACTCAGCTTCTTTCATTTCTCTGCTTCTGAGCATTGCCATTCAAGTACTAGAGGAGCAACATAGTCTATCCTGGTTTCCCAGTCATCCTCCTCCTGGGGAGTGGGAAGGGTGGCCAAGAAGATTCTCAGCCTTCGGTAGGAGTCGTGACTAATGGCAGGTACAGATATAGGGGACAGCATTGGCATGAGCACAGAAGGCGGGGCAGTAACAGGTGCTGGAGTGGGAGGGGATGTTGGGGAAGGAACACCCCGAGTTGGCAAGAATAGTTTTTTAAAGTTCTCTACAGTTTTCCTTTCCTCCAGCAACAACTTAGCAAATTTCTCCTCAAAAGTCTCAGTTAATGGTGGGAGCTCATCCTCCCCAAGGTCTTTACTGTCTTTTGTTATCCCTCTCCAGGCAGCTGGAACCCCTTCTGGGGCAATAGTCTGTGGCACTTTAGAGCTGTCCACGAGGTCACTACACTCTACCAAGCCTGTGAAAGTTTGGGCGATCAAATCAGCCTGTCGACCCGCCACCACAGGGTTTTTTAAACATTCATCTTTGGAGGGTGCTTCCTCTACAGTGTCTTTACTGGTACCCAGGGGAATATCCAGTATAAGTAGAGCATTTTGTGGGTCGATCTCCTGCCCAGTACACCACCCCACCAACTGGTGTACAGCATTTCTACTAGGGTAGCCATTAATCTTATAATAATTCTTAATTTTGGCCACTAGAAAGCACAAAATCCCAATGGTGAGCATCCATTATGTAACCACTAGGTGGTGCTATCCCAGGAGCTACTACCCTGCCTGCTTGGCAGAAGCAGGTTAAGAGCCTGAGTTCTGAACGGGTGACTTCACGGAGGTCTGGGTTGGTAGTGGTCAAGCTAACCTGGGCACAGCCCTCTGGGACACTGTAACCCCTCTTTCAAACAACATGAAGTCTTGCTGTATTCTGACAGTAGCAATGAGTCCCAACCTTCGAACTGCCCCGGAGATGAAAGAGTTAACTTTCCATGCCAGGTATGGAACGCTGAGCTCGAGTTCAATTGAGACTCTGTCTGTTGCTGTTTGAACTCAAACCATCAGATTCTTTACTCCGCCTCACTGAACAGTCGCTCCGGAGATTTCTCCTTCTACTCGGTTCAATTTGTCGGTTAAAGTACCGCTTTTCTCGGTTTTTGACCGAATTTAAACTGTAACCTGTCGGTTCAGTCTCTGTGGTATTTGTGAGTACTAGATAGGTTTATATTATTTTCTATTCTGTGTGGAACTTGTAAACGGTTCATCGGTTCGGTAAGTATGAGGAAAGTGAATGTGGTTTTGAAAGTCTCGATGTGCCCATTGACCCGGACATCTCCCCAGACAGACCTTCAGGAGTGTCTCTCCCTAGGCTTTCTGAGTCCCTCCCATTTCATGTTTAATAAAAAGTGGCTTGAAACCCTTCAGCTTCCTATGGAAGAAGCTGTGGATGATCAGGAGGAGCCTGACTATGTGGAAATGATGGATATCCCAGAGTCTAGGAGGCTGTCTATTCCCTTACACAAATCCTTTGGGAAACAGACATTTAAGATTTTAAAGACTCCTAATACTATACCTCCTGTGGATAAAAGAATGGACAAGAGATATACATTGTCAAGCTCAGATACAGAGTTCCTTACACAACAATGCAGCCATGTTGGGGTAGTGCAGGCTGCAGCCTGTGACAAGGCAAATATTCCCTTGGCTTCACACCCCCCAGACAAGGACTCCAGGAGGATTGATGCCATGGCAAAGAAACAGTACATGGCAGCATCCTTGGGACTCAGACAGGCCAACTATATGGCCTATACTGCTAGGTATCAGAAATCCAGATGGGACACCGTCATGGCTTTAGCAAAACAGGTCCTGGCCAGCTTGCCAAGGAGCTGGAGCAGGTGGTTGCTGGTGGTATTGAGGCATCCGAGGTGCAATTCCATGCTGCAGTGGACTCCAATGATGTGTCATCTAGAGTCATGGCTACATCTGTGGCACTTTGTAGAATGGGTTGGCTCAGATGTACTAGCCTGTCACAGGATACCCAGACTAAGGCCACGGATTTTTCTGTTGTGGGTAATTCACTGTTTGGGGAGCAAACAGAGAATTACATGAAGAAAATGGACAAATATAGGACCACCTATAGGAGTGCCCAGGCCAAGGAAAGGCAGGCCACTCCTCAGAGGCAGCATCCCAAGGGCAGGGGCAGGCCTTTTCATAGGCCTTTCTACCAAGCCCAGGCCTCCTCTTCTGCCTATGCTCAGAGGGGGTTCTTTAGAGGGAGAGGCAGAAGGGGTACAAGCAGACCTGCTTCCACCCCTCAGCCAAAACCCGTGCCAAACAGGCACCCTGATTGGTTTGCCAGGGCCGATTCTCCACTACCTGTAGGGGGCAGGCTGGCTTACTTTGTCCAGGACTGGAAGTCTCTAACATCAGACAAGTGGGTCCTGGAAGTAGTAAGCCAGGGACTGGTTCTCAGCTTCAAAAAATTTCCAGAGCTGAGAACCAGATCCTTTCCACCTGCAAATCCCTCAGAGGCACTTGCCCTAGAGGCAGATGTCTCTTTCCTCCTGGGTCTTAGAGCTGTGGAAAGGATCCCACCCTTACACCAGGGCAAAGGATTGTACTCCAGGTACTTCCTACCCCAAAAACACAGGAGAATGGCAGCCCATCCTGGATCTCAGATACTTAAACAAACACCTTTAAAGCCAAAATTCAAAATGGTGACTCTGGGAATAATTCTGCCCTCTCTAAGGCCAGAGGACTGGCTAGTTTCCCTGGACCTCAAGGATGCCTATTTCCATATTCTCATCAGAAGTTCCCATTGAAAGTACCTCAGGATCTTATCTGTGTCAATCTTCACCATTCATCACAGATGGGTACTGGCCAGAGATCAGGACCCGCGGGAGCTTTTTTTTAAAGGGTAGGCGGGCCGACACAGCATTAGGCCGCCCTCGAGGCCAGCGTACTGCGTGGCTCGAGGTTAGCCGTGGGCTGTCACCAGCCTGCCTACCAGTTCTTCATCTCCCGCCGTCGAGGTCGCCTCGTGGGAAGCTTGTCTCCAGTTTTTAGGCCTTCAGCCTGTTTGAAATCGACGTTCAGTCCGTCAGTCGTCTACCGGTTCTGGGTTCTGCCTCCACTCAACGTCGCCGGTAAGATCTTTCCTTTTATTTGAAATTCTGTGACATCGAGTCTGTTTGTGGTGGTTTTTCTCCGTAGGTCATGTCTCGTTGGAGGGCAAAAAGTCTTCAAAGACGGGTCGGCCCCCCATGCGTCGGTGCCCGTGCGGCCGAAGGTTTTCCGTCACCGACCAACACGACCGGTGTCTTGTGTCTTGGCCCACTTCACGACATGGACTTGTGCAATGCCTGCTTCTCCATGGACCGCCGGATCCTTGAACAGCGTGCGTTGAAAGTGGGGCGAGCTCCGCCGACTTTCGGAGGTAGGGTTCGCACTCGTCGGGCCAAGCCACGCTCTCTTGGCCCTTCCTCCGGGTCCCCTCCCGGTTCTATACGGACCGAGGAGGAGGGAGCCTTGGCTACTTGTAGCCTGGCCATTGCCGAGGCTCCTCCCGCACGAGGAGACCCGTCCCGCTTCCTCCCGGAGCGGGCGGAGGCACCGCCATGGCAACCGCCTTCAGGGGTGAAGGCTCCCCTGGTGTCACCCAGCGGCTCGGAAGACCCGGGTCGGCGCCGTCCTCGATGCCATCGGTCGGTGCCGTTCTCGGTGCCGTGGGCCCTGTCGATACCGTTCGCGGCGCCGACACTGCTCTCGGTGCTGTGGGACAAGATCTGGCATCCTCCTTCACCATGTCTTGCCTCAGTGCCATCCTCGGCACTGAGGTTGAGCACGGCACCTTGCCTTCGCAGCTCAGCGCTGTAGGGCCTTCGACTCCAGCTGTCAGTGCCGTGCTTGGCACCGTCCACACTCTCAGTGCCGTTCGCGGCGCCGCGGGGCCGGTCAGTGCCATATTCAGTGCCAGGTCTGCCTTCGGGGCCGTCGTCAGCGCCGCTTTGGTCCTTGGTGCTGCTCGCGGCGCCGTGGGGCCCAGCGGTGTCGTCGGTGCCAAGGTTGCTGCTGGGGCTGCTGTCGGTGCCGTCCCTGTGCCTGGTACCGCCCCCGATGCTGGTGGACTTGACGGCGCTGCATCTGGCCCTGGCTCTGGACCTTTGGCTCGAGCTGCCCTGGTGCCTCCTGCAGGTCCCGCTCGCGGGGTTGCGGAGGGCATGGGTGCCGTCTTGACCACAACTCTGGCTGCCGGGCCCACTGGCGGGTGTGGTTCTGCCCGCCCTCCTACTGTTTGGCCCAGAGCTCGGACTCTACCTCTTCGGTCGGAGTCGAGCTCGCAGATGTGCAGTCCACACCTGGGGTTGATCATGGAGGAGGGCACTCCTGTGGTCTCATCGATGAGTCGGGCCAGCCCCTACTGAGGAGAGTCAGGTGGCCCCGAGACTAGGGTCAGTGGTGCTGACCAGCAGGCAGTGCTGTGAGCCACCATTGCTCTGCAACCTGGCCTTGGGGGTTTCATCGACCCGGTGGTGTACCCTCCAGTGGTGTGTCTTGATCACCCAACTTTGGGGCTTATCGAGAAACCTACAGGAGGGAGGATACTGTTCCTGGGTCTCTTCGGGGCTGCCAAGATGCCAGCTACCTAGGCTGGCCCTCTCGAGGAGGAGGAGGACTCTCTCAGACTATGAGGGGCGAGGGTGTGGGGTCGGCACGCTGGCTTTTTCTGGGGTCCACTCAGGCCCTGGATGGAGCTGAAGTGCGGATTTCACCCTTCCCACTTGGGTTCCTTGAGGAGTCCCATTCTTTTGAGGCAGGGGACCGTCCTTCTGGACTTTTACAGCCCCGGTTGCCTCACTGGGGGGATTCTTCTGGGCGCAGCCAAGGCAGTACCAATGTGGTTGTACAGCTGTTGGCTGTGGAGTCTTCGGGGGAACCCTCCTCGGGTGCTCATGGTCCACTCCCTAGCCCTGGCAGAGGTCAGACGACTTCTTTTCTCAGCTCTGCCCCATCCCTCTGCCACATTCTCCTGTGCTCCCAGGCATTCTTGGTCCTAGCGGCCCTCTCACCTGGGAGCAGTTCAGAGCGGTGGCTGCCCGGTTCCCTGCCTACGTTAGGGCTATGGACAGCCAGGTTTTTCAACCTCCTCCCCTGCAGCCACCCTCAGAACATATGGTGACCTCCAGCTCCTCATCTCCCTCTTCTGGGAGAGAGGAACCTTCTGTCCACATCTCTCCAGCTGCTGATCTCTCAGAGTATCAGCGCTTCCTCGTGAGGATGTTGGAGCACTTGCACCTTTCACCCTCTACTGTTAGCAATCCTGAGCATGTGGCGATGCCTTTCTAGGTGATTTTGTGAGACCACCCTTGTGGTGCCACCCTGGCCTGCTACCTTTCGGGAGGCATCCTTGCATTTCTGGCAGAGGCCCTTCTCTGGAGTTCCTGCCCCTAGGGACCTCAGCCAGAGGTATTGCACTCCCCTGGAGTCTCCAGGTTCTATGCCTCATCCGCAGTCTGGCTTGATGCATCTGGACACTCCTGATGGGCTTCATGCCCTCCACCGTGACTGGCCCCCAGATCAAGACTCCTCGGATTTTGATTTTTGGGGGAGGAGGACCTTCTACTCGGCATGGTTGCTCCTTTCTATTTCTGCTCACCAGGCCCACTATGCAGCCTACAACAGGTTCTTGTGGTCCAGGCTAGGTCAGGTCCTAGCTTCTTTGCCTGACTCGGAGCAAACCAGACAAGCCATTGTGCTCTCTGCACGTGGCCTGGAGCTAGCAAGGCACCAAGCGAGGGCATCTTACGATGCCAACGAGGTAGCTACCAGGGTCGTAGGGACAGCGATCTGCACTAGGAGATCGGCGTTGCTACGTCTTTCCCGGTTGTCACCCTTGGCCCGGCGTAGGGTGATTTGCTCCGCCCACCAGGGAACCTACCTTTTCTCCCGTAGAGCAAGACGGCACTTGTCGGAGCAGCTTCCTTCCCCCTCCGGGGGGACCCCGTCTCTCTCCCCCAACTCTTGGGCCTCCACAGGCCATGAAGGTTCCCCCTCTTAGTGTGTCACCCACTGAGGGCTAAGGGACTCTGTCCCTTAGGGTGTAAAGAAACAACTCCCTATGGGGGGGGCTTGGTACTCACCCATCTGTGATGAATGGTGAAGATTGACACAGATAAGATATGGAAATTACGTACCTACCGTAATTCTGATCTTTCTGTGTATCTTCACCATTCATCACAACCCCACCCACCATCCTCCTGGGGCCTCAGTCTCTGGGTCCCCCTCCCTCTCTGTGGCTCCTCTCTCCTCTTTAGGAGCGGGGTAAAGTAGGGACACACAGGGAGGTACTCTCCTTTAAAGGGTACAGCTTGAGCGGCACTCCTTCTCTACTACATGTCTCCACCCCGATGGGGTAGGAGTTGGTTGTTGCCCTCCTCCTGTTCTCTTTCTGGTTTCCATCCAACTGTCTAAAAAACCCTTTTTTCACCAAACATTTTTCCTGAGAGAGTACTAAATCCCTGTATCCTGTCCTTCTTCCAGAATAGCTGACTCTGCTTCTGGGGTATTTGCCAGTTATTCTGTGCCTTGAATTCTGGCACAAAGCTTTGCTACTCCTTGCAGTTCCTATACAATCTGGTGATGGACAAGGGTCTCGGATACCTTGATACCTCTCACTCTCTCCTAAATTCTCTCCCCTCCCTACCCTCCCTTCTTTCACTTCCAGAGATTGGGGCCCCTACCCAATCCCCTAAGTCTCATCTCTTCTTTGCTGTCCTCTCAGCCATTATTTCTCCTTTTAGTTCAGTTATCCTTTCCTTTTCTGTCCCTTGGACTTCTTTTCCCACCCTCCATCCCTTCCTCTTACCTCTCCAGTGACTCAGAACTGGTAGGCAGGGTGGGTCGACACAGCCCAACGGCCAACCCCGAGCGCCACGCAGCACGTCATCCTCAGGGGCAGCGCCGATGCTGTGCCGCTCCACCCACCCTTTAAAAAAAAGCTCCCACGTGGGTCCTGATCTCCAGCCAGTACTCATCTGTGATGAATGGTGAAGATACACAGAAAGATCAGAATTATGGTAGGTAATGTACTTTTCATTTCAAGCTGCCCTCAGGCCATTACCAGTTCAGAGCAATGCCCTTCGGTCTAACCTCTGCTCCAAGTGTGTTCACAAAATGCCTGGCAGTAGTAGTTGCTTCTCTAAGAAGGCAAAAGATTGCCATCTTCCCATACCTGGACAACTGGCTCATAGTAGACCAGTCCCCAGACCAAGTCAAGTTACACCTACAGATAACTCAGCATCTGCTCTCCTCTCTGGGTTTCCTTCTGAATCTTTCAAAGTCAGTTCTAGAGCCTGTTCAGCTACTCACCTTCATAGGTGCAGCGCTAGATACAGAAAAGGCCAGAGCCTTCCTTCCCCTGGACAGAGCAAGGACCCTTATCACACTAGCATCCTTATTCACCCTACAGGTATCTTGACAAGCAAGGCATTTTCTGCAGCTTCTGGGGCACATGGCTGCTTCTACAGCAGTGGTGCAGGGAGGAAGTTTTCAGATGAGGGACATTCAGTTCCATTTGAGAGCCTTTTGGTCTCAGAAAAAGGACCCTGTGACCAAATTGATCCCAGTGACTCGAACCCTGATCCAGGCCTTGCAGTGGTGGCAGGATCAGAACAATCTAAGGCAAGGAGTTCCCTTTGTCACTCAGTCTCACTCTGTAATCCTTACTACAGATGCCTCCTCTTGGGAAGGGGCCCACTTGGTGACCTGACCACCCAAGGGTTGTGGTCCCCTCAGGAATCTCTGCTTCACATCAATCTGTTGGAACTCAGAGCAGTATTTCTAGCACTTCAAGCTTTTTCCAAGTCTGTTCAGAACAAAGTTATTCAGATCAGAACAGATAATACCACCACAATGTGGTACATCAACAAGCAAGGAGGCACTCAGTCTACGGCTTTGTGCACAGAAGCAATGAAGTTCAAACAACATGAAGTCTTGCTGTATTCTGACAATAGCAGTGAGTCCCAACCTTCGAACTGCCCCAGAGATGAAAGAGTTAACTTTCCATGCCAGGCATGGAACGCTGAGCTCGAGCTCGGTTGCGACTCTGTCTGTTGCTGTTTGAACTCAAACCGTCAGATTCTTTACTCCGCCTCATTGAACAGTCGCTCCGGAGATTTCTCCCTCTGCTCGGTTCAATTTGTCAGTTAAAGTACCGCTTTTCTCGGTTTTTGACCGAATTTAAACCGAACCTGTCTGTTCAGTCTCTGTCTGTGGTATTTGTGAGTACTAGATAGGTTTATATTAATTTCTGTTCTATGTGGAACTTGTAAACGGTTCATCGGTTAGGTTTGAACCGATCAAGCTGTTAAAAATCTTTATTTGTGCTTTTAGTGTGTGGTTACTGGTTCTTATTGGTTCTAAAAAACAGATTTTATTACGTTTTTTCCACGATCACTGACACGGTCAGGAACCGATAAGAGAGTCATACCTGTGGATTGCCATAAAAGGTAAGTTTGGTTAGGACTGGCACAGTGTCTGAGAAACCCGAAGAAAAACCGGGCCCTGGGTTTCAACACTGTAGTGTGTGTGGGGAAGTCTTGCTATGGCCTACCCCCACACCACCTGTGTTTATTGTCTGGGGTTTGACCACCTCAATGCAGACTGCCAGATTTGTAAAAATTTTCCTGCAGTTACCCTAGAAAAGAGAGTTGGAAGGCTCAGGGAAAGGGAGGCCAAAAAGTCCGCTGAACCGGATGGCCAGCCCGGTTCAGTTCAAACCGAACCAGAAGGAGTGCCCTCTGACCAGGGCGAGACTTCTTCGGGCAAAAGGAGAGCCGATTCTGAGGAGTTGGTTCCGGCTAAGAAAACTAGAAAGGAAAAATCAGCTGGTGTGGAGCCAAAACTTTCCTCTCCAACCGCTAAAGAAATAGCCAAAGCGATAAAAATTGTGCAATCGCTTTCCCCGGTTCCGACCGAACCGGCACCATCAGGGAGGTGCTCGGTTCGGCCGGTTCCACCGGTTCAAGATTATGATGTAGAGGAATATTATGAACCGGAGGAGGAGGAGGAAGAGGAGTACAAGGAAAGTGAATGTGGTTTTCAAAGTCTGGATGTGCCCATTGACCCGGACATCTCCCCAGACAGACCTTCAGGAGTGTCTCCTCCTAGGCTTTCTGAGTCCCTCTCCCATTTCACGTTTTATAAAAAAGTGGCTGAAACCCTCCAGCTTCCTATGGAAGAAGCTGTAGATGACCAGGAGGAGCCTGACTATGTGGAAATGATGCATATCCCAG
Organism: Neoceratodus forsteri; assembly: GCA_016271365.2. NCBI lineage: Eukaryota > Metazoa > Chordata > Ceratodontiformes > Ceratodontidae > Neoceratodus > Neoceratodus forsteri. The sequence goes on from JADMNL010000026.1 coordinate 237,081,396, forward strand.
AGTCTAGGAGGCTGTCTATTCCCTTACACAAATCTTTTGGGAAACAGACATTTAAGATTTTAAAGACTCCTAATACTATACCTCCTGTGGATAAGAGAATGGACAAAAGGTATACATTGTCAAGCTCAGATACGGAGTTCCTTACACAACAATGCAGCCATGTTAGTAGTGCAGGCTGCAGCCTGTGATAAGGCAAATATTTTCTTGGCTTCACACCCCTGAAAAGGACTCCAGGAGGATTGATGCCATGGCAAAGAAACAGTACATGGCAGCATCCTTGAGACTCAGACAGGCCAACTATATGGCCTATATTGCTAGGTATCAGAAATCCAGATGGGACACTGTCATGGCTTTTATAAAACAGGTCCCTGGCCAGCTTGCCAAGGAGCTGGTAGTAGGTGGCTACTGATGGTATTGAGGCATCCAAGGTGCAATTCCATGCTGCAGTGGACTCCAATGATGTGTCATCTAGAGTCATGGCTACATCTGTGGCACTTCGTAGAATGGCTTGGCTCAGATGTACTACCCTGTCTGAGATACCCAGACTGAGGCCATGGATTTTCCTGTTGTGGGTAATTCTCTGTTTGGGGAGCAGACAGAGAATTACATGAAGAAAATGGACGAATATAGGACCACCTACAGGAGTGCACAGGCCAAGGAAAGGCAGGCCACTCCTCAGAGGCAGCACCCCAGGGGCAGGGGCAGGCCTTTTCATAGGCTTTTCTACCAAGGCCAGGCCTCCTCTTCAGCCTATGTTCAGAGGGGGTTCTTTAGAGGGAGAGGCAGAAGGGGTACAAGCAGACCTGCTTCCACACCTCAGCCAAAACCCCCTGCCAAACAGGCACCCTGATGGGTTGGCCAGGGCTGATTCTCCACTACCTGTAGGGGGCAGGCTGGCTTACTTTGTCCAGGACTGGGAGTCTCTAACATCAGACAAGTGGGTCCTGCAAGTAGTAAGACAGGGATTGGTTCTCAGCTTCAAAAAATTTCCAAAGCTGAGAGTCAGATCCTTTCCACCTGCAAATCCCTCAGAGACACTTGCCCTAGAGGCAGAGGTCTCTTCCCTCCTGGCTCTCAGAGCTGTGGAAAGGGTTCCACCCCTACACCAGGGCAAAGAGTTGTACTCCAGGTACTTAATTGCCCCCAAAAAGACAGGAGAATGGCAGCCCATCCTGGATCTCAGATACTTAAACAAGCACCTTTAAAACCAAAATTCAAAATGGTGACTCTGGGAATTATTCTACCCTCTCTAAGGCCAGGGGACTGGCTAGTGTCCCTGGACCTCAAGGATGCCTACTTCCATATTCTCATCAGAAGCTCCCCATCGAAGTACCTCAGGCTCAGCTGCCCTCAGGCCATTACCAGTTCAGAGCAATGCCCTTGGTCTAACTTCTGCTCCAAGGTTATTCACAAAATGTGGCAGTAGTAGTTGCTTCTCTAAGAAGGCAAAGGATTGCCATCTTCCCATAGCTGGGCGACTGGCTCATAGTAGGCCAGTCCCCAGACCAAGTCAAGTTACACCTACAGATAACTCAGCAACTGCTCACCTCTTTGGGCTTCCTTCTGAATCTTTCAAAGTCAGTTCTAGAGCCTGTTCAGCTCCTCACCTTCATAGGCGCAGAGCTAGACACAGAAAAGGCCAGAGCTTTCCTTCCCCTGGACAGGGCAAGAACCCTTATCTCACTGGCCTCCTCATTCACCCTACAGGTCTCTCGACCAGCAAGGCATTTTCTACAGCTCCTGGGGCACATGGCTGCTTCCACAGCAGTGGTGCAGGGAGCAAGATTTCAGATGAGAGACATTCAGTTCCATTTGAGAGCCTTTTGGTCTCAAAGGAAGGACCTCTGACCAAATTGATCCCAGTGACTCAAACCCTGATCCAGGCCTTACAGTGGTGGCAGGATCAGAACAATCTAAGGCAGGGAGTTCCTTTGTCACCAGTCCCACTTCTTAATCCTTATTACAGATACCTACCTCTTGGGGTGGGAGCTCACTTAGGGACCTGATTACCCAGGGTTGTGGTCCCTTCCAGGAATCTTCTGCTCACATCAATCTATTGGAACTCAGAGCAGTATTTCTAGCATTTCAGCTTTTTCCAAATCTGTTCAGAACAAAGTTATCCAGGTCAGAACAGACAATACCACCACAATGTGGTACATCAAAGCAAAGGGGCACTCAGTCTATGGCCTTGCACACAGAAGCAATGAAATTGTGGTCTCTGCTTATTCCCTGAACACCTCCCTCACAGCAGTTCACCTCCCAGGCAAGGACAATGTCCTAGCAGATGCTCAGCAGGATATCTCAGGGCCATCACGAATGGTCACTGGATCCCCTGGTCTTGAGGTGATATTCTCCAGATGGGCACCCCACAGATAGATCTTTTGCAGCCCCAGACAATCACCAACTTCCCTTTTGCTGCAGGCCCCCAGTGTTGGGCTCAGTCCCCTGGATGCCTTAGTTCTCAGTTGGGAAGGAAGATCTTCCTGGACATAAGTCTCCACCACTCATTCACACTAGTGGGATCTGCGCCAGAGGCACTAGGACCCATCGGGAGCAAACTTTTTGCTGGAGGGTCAGCGCGAGAGATGGCGCCGCGAGGCATGGCGCCATGAGCGGTGGCTCGCGCGGTAATGACCATCTCGTGACGCACCTCCAACTGCCTTCAGTTCTTTTTTTCCCCGCCGTCGAGTGCGCTTCAGTGACAACGTCGCTCGCCTGTCGGGAGTCAAACTTCAAACTAGCGCATAGTTTTCAGTTTATTTTTTTGTAATATTATCTCGATAGTAGTATCACTTAATTTCATTATATTTTAAAATTTTACTTATAGTAAAGAAGTCTCGGCCTACTGGACGGAGTCGCACCATGAGCAGGTCAGGTGACGGTAGGAGACTTTGTATGAAAAGCTGTTCAGTCAGTCGGGCTGGGTCCGGTCAGCCCCTTCTCCTCAGCGGGGTTCCGACAATGGTCAGTCCGATCTGGGGATGGGCGTCCCCAGCGGCATAAAATAAGCGGTCGCATTCTCGCAATTGCTCGCCTCGAGCTCTTCGCCCACAGGTCAAAAAGAGAAGGCATCACTCGAGGTCGCCTCTGATACGCCTGCGCCGACGTCAGTTATCATCGCTAGTTGCCGGTCCTCCTCGGAGTCGCCAACTTCCGTTTCACGCCTTTATATCGGAGCCCCACCCCGCCTATAGGTAGGGCTCCAGATGAGCAGTTTCATCAGTGGGCCGCCTTATGGAGCGATGGGCTCGGAGGTTGGTTCTGTCTGGCTCGGTTGCCCGGAGGCTTCGGCCTGCCGGCGATCAGGTAGGGTGGTTGGACCTTCCTAGTCGCGCGCGCCTCCTTCGGTGCCAGTGACTCGCGTTTAGGTGTTCCCCTCACATGGCTGCAGTGCAGGGGCCACACCGATGCCCTTATCTCCTGTTTTTTTCCCTTCTCTTGCTTTCCAGGTTCCAGGGGTGTCCTTGGCACCTCCTGTGGGGTCGCTGCTCTTGTCGGCGCCGTTTTCAGCGCCGCAGGGCCTTGCAGCGCCGTCTGCGGTGCCTCTGGGTCTTGCGGCACCGTCTGCGGCTCCGGCGGGTCTCGCGGCACCTCCTGCGGCGCCATGTGTCTTCGCGGTGCAGCTGGCGCTGCCGGCGCCGGGCATGGCGTGGTGCTTGTGGTGTCCAGTGTTTCTCGGCCGTGCACCTCGCTGCACCGCTTTTGACTCCCTTTGCCTCCTCCGCTGGGGCCTCGGGACTCTCCTCTTTCTATCTGCTCTTTCCTCCTCTCCTATTTTTCACTCCTTTCCTGTCCAAACAGTCCTTCCTGGACTATCAGGAGATGATGTTGAGCCCGACCCAGACCTTTGGTTGGGTGATGAAGTGGAGGAAACGGGATCTTTCACTGCAACAGAGCCTGTGGTCGAGGACCTATCCTTTAAGTCTCTGTTGAAGAACCTGAGATCCACTCTTTCTCTCCAGACTACAGACATCGATCCTGGGAAAATATTAAGACTCAGTATCTTCATGCTTGGAGATCCTAGATTTGACTCCTCCGATTCAACCTTCCTTCGAGACACTGTCTCAAATGGTATGGAATAATCCTGCTCTTATTCCTCGGTGGCTAAATCCATTGATAAGAAATATTCAGCTCCCAAGGATCGTCCCATTTTGGCATCCCAAGCCTTTATGGATCCTATTGTAGTCCTGGCAGAGAATGACAAGGTCGTTTTCCTCGTTACTACAGCTCGAATTTATTAACAAAGAGTCTCGTAAAATTGATACATTAGGTAAGAGAGTCTTTGCTGCCTCCACTTTAAGTATGCATATTGCCAGCTATCAAGGCTATTTTTCTCAGTATGAGTATATCCTGTGGCACTCTATGAAAGGAATGGTTGAAGCTCTTCCAGATTCCGACTCCAAGTCAGAGCTTCTTCTAACCGTTATCAGAGGTATAGAGTCCAATAACCAACAGGTCAAAGCCACCATGGACGCTTTTGACACTGCTTCTCGTTCAGCAGCCGCAGGTATTTGTACTCGACGCCATTCCTGGCTGCCTACTCCGGCTTTACTTAATGATTCTCAGCAGCAGGTAATGGTGTTGCCCTTTGATGGCGCGTATCTTTTCGGTCCTCAGGTAGAGCAAGCCCTAGAGGCCACTCAGAAGACTAGGTCGGCCATTAGTTGGCTAGACCTCCGCCTACCCCTCTTGGGGCATGTAGGTAACGCCAGTTTCAGTTAGTCCAGTCCTTTCGAGGCAGAGGCAGAGGAAGCTTCCTTAAAAGCATGCTGCCCAACCTCAAAAGAAGGCTGCAGAAAGCGCAGGGGCCCAAAGCCCCAGTGCTACTTATGACTTGTCGGCCCAAGTTCCATCCACACTGCCCGGACTGGAACTTCTCCTCCTGTGGAGGTCGTCGATGTACTTCTCAACCAGTGGAAGTCCATAACCTCAGACAGATGGGTCCTTCGGATAATTCGCGAGGGCTATTCTCTCAATTTCTTGAAACCCCCAATTGTCCTCCCAACGACAACCCAGGTTGTCGACCTCTCAGTCAGACCTCCTCACCGCCGAGATCCAGGGCCTTCTAAACAACAGGGCAATAGAACTGGTGCCCCCGCATCAGCGAAACACAGGGTTCTACTCCCATTACTTTCTGGTTCCAAAGAAATCTGGGGGGATGCGCCTCATTCTAGACCTCAGAAAGTTAAACAAATTCCTCCCAAGGAGAAATGCAAATGATTTCCTAGGTACCCTGTTACCTTTGCTGCATCAGCATGACTGGCTGGCCTCCCTGATATGCAGGACGCCACCAGCATATCCCATCCACCCGACCCATCGCAAATTCCTGAGGTTTGTAGCTCTGGGTCAGCATTATCAGTTCAGAGTACTGCCTTTTGGGCTATCCTCGGCGCCGCGAGTTTTTACAAAGTGTTGTGCAGTTCTCGCAGCGTATCTCAGGAAGCTCGGACTGCGAGTGTTTCTACCTGGATCGATTGGCTCCTAGCAGCCCCTTCCAGCCAAGGGACTCTGAAGCCATTCAAATGGCCTCTCGCCTTCACGTCCGTGGGAGTTCTGCTGAATCTGAAGAAGTCACAACTGCAACCTCCCAGAGGCTCTTTTCATAGGGACTCTTCTGGACACCTCTTCCGCAAGGCTTTCTTCCAGAGGACAGAAGACTCGACATCCTTCAGATGGCCCTTACATCGGGAGAACCGATCGGTCACAGCCTTCGATGCAATGTATGTTGGGTCTCATGGCATCCTCGGTGTTCACTGTACCCTAGCTCGGTTACACATGAGGACCACCCAATGGATGCTCTCTGCTCAGTGGTCACCGACCTCTCAACCCCAGTCTTATCCCATCAAGGTGACGGCCCCTCTGCGGTCTCTCCCTGGTGGTCTCAAGAGAGCAATCCCTGAAGGATTCCCTTGCTCCTCTGGATCATCAGATCTCCATCACCACAGATGCATCGCTAATGGGATGGGGAGCTCACTGTCGCCTCCACACTCAAGGTGTATGGACTCAGCTCGAATCTCAGCTCCACATAAATGTCCTGGAGATGAGAACTATCCTTATATGGTCCGGCTTTGAAGGACATCTCTGTCACAAGAATATTCTCCTTCAAACGGACAACAAAGCTGTGATGTATTACATCAACAAGCAAGGCGGTGCTCATTCTTATCCCCTTTGCAGGTAAGCTATAAGAGTGTGGGAGTGGTGCTTGGAGCACAAGTCTCTAATTCAAGCGGTATATCTGCCAGGTGTACAAAACAACTTAGCAGATCACCCTCAGCAGAACAGAAGCAGACCCTCACGAGTGGTCTCGATCCAGCCGTAGCTCGGTCACTGTTCGAGGAGTGGGGACTCCAGACTGGACCTTTTGCATCCCCACTCAATGCAAACTGCCTCTTCTGCTCCAGAAATCCAGGGCCTGGCATTTTTGTCAGATGCCGTTCAGGCTGCAGTCGACAAAGCGCTTTCTTCATGCTCACCGCTTCCTCTAATTCAGAGAGTACCTCAAATTCGAGTCTCAGGGATCAAGATGATTCTCATTGCTCCTCCTGGCCTCGGCAACTATGGTTCTCTACTCAACAGTATGTGTCAGCCTCTCCGAGACCACTTCCTTGCAAATCAATCTTTGACTCAGGTTCTGCTGGTCCATCCCACCTGAGGTCACTCACCTTCATGCTTGGCTCCTGAAGAGGTAGAAGTGAATCGTTCAACGCCTCGTACAGTCTCAGACATCCTTCTGGCTGCTCGGAAGCCAGCTACCTGAAAGACTTACTTCTAAGGAAACGTTTCTCTGGTGTGCTAAGTCCTTCTTGAATCCTTTTTCCTGTCCTCCAGACAAGGTTCTAGAGTACCTTTTGGACCTATCAAACTCAGGTCTCCAGTACTCCACAGTTAAAGTTCACCTTAGTGCCATTTCAGCGTAACATGAGCCGGGTTTCTTCCTTGTCTCTGGCTCAGTTACCTATGGTGAAGAGATTTCTTGCTGAATTTTGCATACCAGACCCCTGTTAGACATCCGGTCGCAGCCTGGGACAGTAACCTTGTGCTAGACATGCTCACTCGGAAGCCTTCAACCCCTAGCTACCTGTGAGCTAAAATTTCTACCTGGAAGACAGCTTTTCCTAGTGGCCATTACCTCAGCCCGCAGGGTCTCTGAGACATGCCCTGGTTAGGACCCCTCTGATACTGTGTTCCATAGGGACAAAGTAGTTCTTCAGACTCATCCTAAATTTCTTCCCAAGGTTGTGTCAGAATTCCATCTAAACCAACCTCTGGTGCTTCCTCTTATCTGAACTCCAAAATGAAGGAGAACGGCTTCATTCCTTGATGTTAAGAGAGCTCTCGTGTTCTACTTAGATGGAAGCAAGAATTTTCGCAAGACTCAGCAATGTTTGTTTCCTTCAGCGAGACCCGCTGGGTCAGCTCTGTCGCTATCAGATGCATCTCATCATGGTTAGTGGCATGTCTTCGACATTGCTATTCCATGGCACAGGTTAAATTAGAAGGTAGAGGTACGCTCACTCTACTAGAAGTGATCCACGGCATCCCTAGCGGAAATTCAATGTTCCAATTGCAGATATCTGCAATGCCGCTACCTGGAGCTCAGTGCATACCTTCAGTAAAGCATTATGCACTGGATGTTCATGCCAGGCGTCATTCCGCCTTGGCAGAACTATCCTTAATGGACTCCTGTCCTAGTCGTGTGAGCTCTGGCTCCCTGCCGCCCTTTTGGGGATTATCCAGCTTGGTACTCTCCCACTAGTGTGAATGAGTGGTGGAGACTTATGTCCAGGAAGATATGAAATTACGCACTCTACCGTAATTCTTGATCTTCTGACGCAGTCTCCACCACTCATTCACACGCCCACCCTCCATCCCCCAAGCTCATCGCTGTCTTGGTCTTCACCCTCAAATCTTTAGGCCATGAAGACTTCTTTGCTGACCTTCTTACCGGGTCGTCCGGACTATCTTATGTCCGCTTTTTTAAGGTTAGGTTTACCTTTACGTTAGTTGCGCTGCACCTCCTTGGTAAAAAAGGTACTGAGGTGTGTTGAGGATCGCCACGGATGGTCATTATCATGAGCCACCGTCAGAGTGCCATGCCCTCGCGCGCCATCTCTCTCACCGACCTCCAGCAAAAGTTTGCTACCGATGGGTCCTAGTGCCTCCCGCAGATCCTCTAGTGTGAATGAGTGGTGAGACTCATCCAAGAAGATCAAGAATTATGGTAGGTACGTAATTTTCATTTCCTGTATGCTTTTCCCCTTCCTCTCCTGTTCAAGTGGCTAGTCAAATCAGGTCTCAACCCTGCAAAGTGATCCTGATTGCTCCAGACTGGGCCAGACAGCCCTGGTATCCTCTCCTATTGTCCTTTACAGGCCATCTTCCTTGGCTTCTTCCCAGGAATTACAACCTGTTAAACTGTGCTCAGGGAAGGGTTTGGTACCCAATCTCAAATCTCTCAATCTCAAGGCCTGGTTCTTGAAGAGTTAGAGTTTGCTGATTTACACCCTCCCAAGGTGTTATGGATATTCTAAAGGCTTCTAGGAAGCCTTCCACCAGAACTACTTATAATTCCAAGTAGAAAAGATTTTCCATATGGTGCTCTGGGAAGCATATTTCCCCAGAGTCTGCTGATCTGCCCACAGTCCTTGACTATATGGTCCATCTGAATAGCTTGGGACTCAGACCAGCTACACTAAGAGTACATCTGGCAGCTGTTTCTGCTTTCATTTCAGCAGGTTAGCCCTGTCAGTGGAGCCTGACTTTATTTCCTTCCATAGGGATAAGGTGGTCCTCAGGACTAATAGGAAGTTTTTGCCTAAGGTGGTTTCAGACTTCCACCTTAACCAATCTATGTCTCTTCCTGTGTACTTCACTGACCATTCCTCCTCTGGTGAGAGGAGGCTGCACAGTCTAGATGTGAAAAGAGCCCTTAGCTACTATATAGAATGTACCAAGGGTCATAGGTTTGACTCCCTCCAACTGTTCCTCACTTATGGTGAGGTTGGCAAAGGAAAACCTGCCACTAAAAGATCCATTGCCAGGTGGATTGTCTCTTGCATCCAATTTTGCTATGAAAAACTAGGTAAGGTTCCACCCTCAGGCCTGAGGGCTCACTCTACCAGAGGTACAGCTGCTCCCCTGGCTGCTGCCAGGAACATTCCTATGTTAGAGATATGTCAAGCAGCTACCTGGAAAACAGTTCACACTTTTACCAAGCATTACTCCCTGGATATCCAGGCTAGGAGTGATGCTTGGTTTGGCACAGCTATGCTTCAGAGCCTATTTCCTAAGTATGTTCTGTCCCTCCTCCATGGAGTTACTGTTTGGTAGTCTGCTATTGTCAGAATACAGCAAGACTTCATGTTGTTTGAAGAAAATTACTCACCTTAGTAATGTTGTTTCTTCTAATGGAGTCTTGCTGTATTCTGGCCTCCTCCTGCCTTCCCTCAGAACCTCTGTTTTGGGATGTGGGTGGCAGTGGCAGTGTTGGCACTCAGGAGGTGCCCCACCTCTTTTTGTTATCACCCTTCTTTGGGTGAGTGGGTGTTGTGTTTATTCCATTTTTGGGTCTCTGACTTGAGTCTTTGTTTTTGGGACCAAAATCTTTTTATGTTAGTAGCCAGTTGGCTAGTGTAGGTTTACAGCTTCCACAGGTCCTCAGTGAGTTTAGGCTCGTAAAGATCTGACAGTTTGAGTTCGAACAGCAACAGACAGAGTCTCAACCGAGCTTGAGTTCAGCCTTCCATGCCTGGCATGAAAGTTAACTTTTCATCTCCGGGCAGTTTGAAGGTTGGGACTCACTGCTATTGTTAGAATACAGCAAGACTCATTAGAAGAAACAACATTACTAACTTGAGTAATTTTTTCTTCCTTACTAGTGGCCAGAACAATACACAGTAATCACTTTCACAATACCCCTGATACACCACACAAGTACCCACACTGTTTGCACTTACCACAGGGCTTTCATCTGGCCCGGCCCTGGGGACCCCTGTAAACAAGGTTATACACAACAAATAACTGCAGTACAGTACTTTAGGCAAACTGGAACCACACTCAGGTAAATGCAAAAAGAGTTATATCTGATTTATTTAAGGACTTGAACAAGGAAGGGCGAACTGGTTAATTTGCTTAAAGGCTGTATTAATCAAACAGTTATGCCTGCACTTCGGGGTCCATAAACAGTCTCACACTCTGGGTACCCAGATGGAGAATGGTGGGCTAGCCAGGAACTTTGCAATTGTTTGGGGCTCTGTGATAGAAGAAAACAACACGCACAGCACACACTATTTGTAATCCAGAGCCGGAGGGCTCAGTTCATGAAAAGAAAATGCCAAGACAATCAGATGACACACTTTTAGATTAGGCTGTTGTTGCAGGGAGCTACCCTGATGATTACTCACAATACCCAAGACTGGACACAGGCTGGACGAAAATTGAGACAGCAGGTGGTTAATCTGGAGTGCCAGGAAAAGCAGGTCCCACATGAATCGTTGAGGCATCATTCCTGTTCAAGTGTGGAGCAGGAGTCTGATCAACAGGCAGGTCTCTTGTTGATGGCTTTCTCTGTGCAGTGGGTAGTTTGGCTGGGCCAGTGTGTCAAGGCCTCGGCCAAATGGAGATAAATTCAGATACAGTCTGTTTTGGGCTGGATACAGCTTCCAGCAAGCAGAACACAGTTCACACAGTGGGGAACCAAATCATGACCCTCTAACAACTCACAGCACATTTACATGTAAGGTAATTCTACTGTACCAGGCAAATCGCTCTCCGATCATGATCGCAAAGTCTCTGCACAAACTGGGGATTCAAAAGCAGCTGGAAATCTGACAGGCCGATCGCATTCAGTAAAATCTTTGGTCTTCTTTAGGTATGAGCCTGTTAAAAAATCAGTGGCTTACTTCATTCTCACAAACTTGGATTTAGTCCGAAATAATTCTCCTCTCTCCCTCGCAGGGGCAGCAGGCAGACATGCAGGCCACAACTCAGGCCTTTCCACAGTTCTCCCGTGCGAAACTACTCAGCTGCTTGACTGTCTCAAGCTGTTGCTTTTTCAGCTCCCAACTTAGATCTGACTCAACTGCCAGCAAGCCTGGGACTTTCCCCAGAATCCAAAAGGTTCAGTTGACTGATCTGTCTGTCAGTCACAACAGAGGCTCCCCCTTCAGGTGCAAAAAGGTGCCAAAAGCCCCAAACTACTATTCCTACAGATTTTGACTCCAGACAGCTTCTGTAGCCTGTCTCCATTTTAGGTCCCACCAGTATTGATTGGTCCAATTCAGCAGTCCATGACCAAAATAATGGAGATAAACAAAACAGTCCTTGCTGCAAAGAAGGCAGGTTAGACAAACTACATTATCATTATCACTCTAAGTGATTTTCAGCAAATAGTTACATCTTTCAACAGAGCTCCCTCTCAGATTACGTATGACAATCCAGGCAGCTCTTAAAGAGACAGTGCACATAGGCTATACAGGCACTCTCTGGCAATCACATTTAAAGTGCTAAAATGCAGGGCACCAACCTGGCAGTGAGCATTTAGGCAAGCTCAAGGAAGACTTTTGAGAACCCCTTTTGTAGGGGTGTTACATTAGAAAGTTCACTTTGCATACCTTTAGTCCATATCAGAAGAATGTATAGTTGGTCACCACACAATGTTCACATCAGCAGACTATACCACCTTGAAGGATGGCATTTTCAGTTGATAAGTTGAACAGGACACAGTATGTCAGTGTCCACAAGGCATAAACTACTTAACAGTTCCAGGATAAATCCAAGTTTCTTCAAGTGTTAGATGAAGATTCATGTTCAAATCTGATGCATTCAGATTTTCTGAAGGTAGATCAAAATGTTCAGCAGGCAGCAGTATTTACAGAAGCCTCAGCAGGGGGTGCATTAGATTGCACATTGAGTTTTACAGTGGAATAGCAACAGTGTTCAGTGGAAGATGATCACACGGCTGCACAAAGTGTAAAAGTTTATGACAGTACTCAGTTTGTATGAGGTGCCAGCCAGGCTTGGAAACAAGCAGTGAAGAAAATGGATTTCTTGATTGTAGATCAAATGAAGAACAGTCTTCTTGCTGAATTTAGGGGATTGCCCCTACCCCAGACTAGCTTCATAGTATGCATAACATTAAGCTTGATTGTGAATCTTAATTGGCTGGACTGAATACATTTTATTTGAAAGTTCACAAATGGAAGTATAATTTCAGTGATTAGCTATTATTCACATGTTGGTAAGACAAGTTGGAAGATGTCACATCTGCATAAAGGTAATGTTCCTTTCAGGTATGACAATCGAAGTTCAGAGTCAGACACAATCCCAAGACCTCATGGTAAACAAGGAAAGGTAGTTTCAACCTTTTCATGAGAAAAGTTCCCATCAAGATTATCAATAGAATGGACAGTTGCCAGATGATCAGAGATGGATGTTGCCATATAGAAATGTAGCAATGACACTGTGAGAGTGACAAACATGGATTTCTGGATTTTGTAGGAATAAGTTTTGAAACATGGAGCAATACTGGTGTGTGTGGTGACATACCCAAGGTTCCTTGCCATTGACAAGGGAATAGTGCTAGATTCAAATAAACATTTAACACATGCAATAGAAGTGCAAAATGTGGCAATGCCACTGACCCATATGTCTGTCGTGTGAGATCAAAGATATGTCCTAATTCCAGATCCCAGAAGAGGTACCCAAAGGGTTGTAAGAACATACTAGCTATAGGTGCACAAAGGACTTTCCTAGCTATGTGATGCTTATCTGCTTCCTTAATGTGAGCAGAAATTAATTCATTAACATGAACATTTGTCAGGTCAAACCCTTCACAATATCCTTAATATTGTAAATGTAAATCACTTTATGAGCAAAATCATGTATACCAGTGGTGGGGGGCTTTAATATTATATTTCATACTATCATCAACCTTAACATATGTGCTTTATAATGGCTATATCAGCCTATTTCAAATAGATATGGAGCCAAATAGGCTCTGAGTCAATACTCTGTAGATTTTCTTTTTATACAAAAAAATGAGAAAAGAAAACAAAACAAAATGCCTAGTGCGCTTGGGTATGTTTACAGTCATAAGGTATACTACTAACAGTCAGGATGTGAAAATCCTGTGTGTGTGTGGTGGTGCTATCAGTCCCTGTATAGGGGCCATTAATGAGCACTCGTTGCTGCCAAGGTATCCAATCACATCAGTATTTAAAACAAAATGTGGAAAATGTTTGTTGTGAAACATATAACAAATCACTTCAAGTTTGAAAGTGAGATTTAAAATCACTGGGATGTGCATTAGCTGCACATTATTAACTAGGATATCTGGTTAAGAAGTGGCTGTTAGACCACTGGGTGGGCCAGGGTTCTGATCTTCCTGGATATAAGTCTCCACCACTCATTCACACTATTGGGTACTGCACCGGAGGCACTAGGACCCATCGGGAGCAAACTTTTTGCTGGAGGGTCGGCACCAGAGATGGCGCCATGAGGAACGGCGCCACGAGCCCTAGCTCATGTGGTACTGACTATCTCGCGCCGATCCTCCAACCGCTTTCAGTTCCTTTTTCCCGCCGCCGAGTGTATTTCAGTGACGACGCCGCCGCTCTTTGGGAGTCAAACTCAAACTAGCAGCATAGTTTTCAGTTTTTATTATTTTGTAATATTATCTCGACACAGTATCGCTGTTAAATTTATTCTTATTTTTAAAATAAATACAATAAAGAAGTCTCAGCCTACCTTGACGGAGTCGACCATGAGCAGGTCAGGTGACGGTAGGGAGACTTTGATGAAAGCTGTTCAGTCAGTCGGGCTGGGTCCAGTCCACCACCTTCTGTAGAGGGAGGGTCTGACAATGGTCAGCCCAATGCCCGGGGGATGGCGGTCCCTCGAAGCATAAAAATAAATGGTCGCACTTTGGCACCGCTCGCCTTTGAGCTCTTCTCTCGCCCATGGTCTTAAAAAGAGAAGGCATCACCGAGGTCGCCTCTGATATGTCTCGACATAGACGCCAGTTATCGGGTTAGTTGTCGGTCTCCTCCTCGAGTCACCAACCTCTGCTTCTGGTAGCCGACATACTGACATCGGAGCCCTCACCCGCCCTGCAGGTAGGTCTTCAGATAAGCAGTTTCATTAGTGGGCTGCTCTTGTGGAGCAATGGGCTCGGAGGTTGGTTCAAGCAAACCTGGCTCTCGATGCTTGTAGGCCTTCGGGCTCTCTAGGTGACCGGGTAGGGTGGTTGGACCTTCCTGGTCACAGCACCTTCTTCGTGCCGCCGACTCCATGCTTAGGTGTTCCCCCACATGGCTGGGGCAGGGGCCACACCGATGCCCTTATCTCCTGCTCTTCCTTCCTCAAACCTGTTTTCAGAGTCTGGGAGTGTTTTTGGCACCGGCGCTGTGGCCTCTCGTCGCCATCCTCAAGGCCGATGCTGTGCTCGGCGCCATCTTCGTGCCATGCTCTTGGCGCCATCCTCGCACTGTGTGGCTCTGGCATTGTCCTTGGCGCCTGCAGCTTCTCGCGCTGTTTTCAGCGCTGCGTGGCCTCGCGGTGTCGTTCTCGATGCCATGCACCTCCTCAGTGCCGGCGGCTCTCGGGGACTCCTCTTTTCACTTGTTTCCTTCTTCTTCCTCTTCTGAATTTCATTCCCTTCCTGTTCATACAGTCCCTCCTGGACTGTCAGGAGATGACGTTGAGCCTGACCCAGACCTTTGGTTGGGTGATGAAGTGGACGAAGCAGGATCTATTACTGCTACAGAGCCTATGGTCGAGGACCTATCCTTTAAGTCTCTGTTGAAAATCTGAGTTCCACACTTTCTCTCCAGACTACAGACATCGATCCTGGGAAATTGTTGAGACTCCAATATCTTCATGCCTCGGAGATCCCTATGGATTTGACTCCTCTGATTCAGCCTTCCTTCGAGACGCTGTCTCAAATGGTATGGAATAATCCTGCTCTTACCCTTTGGTGGCTAAATCCATTGATAGGAAATATTCAGCCCCCAAGGATCGTCCCATTTTGGCATCTCAAGCCTTTGCGGATCCTATTGTAGTCCTGGCAGAGAATGATAAGGTCGTTCTTCCTCAAGCTACTATGGCTCGACCTATTAACAAGGAATCTCGTAAGATAGACACCTTAGGTAAGAGAGTCTTTGCTGCTTCTACCCTAAGTATGCGTATCGCCAGTTACCAAGGCTATTTTTCTCAGTATGAGTATATCCTGTGGAATTCTATTAAACAGATGGTTGAAGCCCTACTGGAGTCGGATTCAAAGCCAGAGCTTCTTCAAACCATTACCAGAGGTATTGAATCTAATAACCAGCAGGTTAAAGCAGCCATGGATGCTTTTGACACTGCTTCCCGTTCAGCGGCTGCTGGTATTTGCACCCAGCGTCATTCCTGGCTGTGCATTTCAGGCTTTATGAATGACGCGCAGCAGCAGGTGATGGCATTGCCCTTTGACGGTGCATATCTTTTTGGTCCTCAGGTAGAGCAAGCTCTAGAAGCTACACAAAAGACTAGGTCAGCCATTAAGTTGGCTCGGCCCCCTCCTGCCCCCTCTCGAGGGCATGCCAGTAAATGACAGTTTCATAATCACCAGTCCTTTCGAGGCAGAGGCAGAGGAAGTTTCCATAAGAACCAACCTGCCCAACCTCAAAAGAAGGTGCAACAGAAAGTGCAAGGGCCCAAAGCACCCAGCGCTACCTTATGAATTGCTGGCCCAAGTTCCATCTCAGCTGCCCGAGGTGGACTTTTCCTCTCTGGTGGGAAGTCGTCTGATGCACTTCTACAACCAGTGGAAGTCCATAACCTCAGACAAATGGGTCCTTCGGATAATTCACGAGGGGTATTCACTCAATCTTGTGGAGACCCCTCCGGATCATCCCCAAATGGCTGCCCAGGCTGTCAACCCTTCAGTCAGACCTTCGCTGCCGAGATTCAGGGCCTTCTGAACAACAGGGCAGTAGAAGTGGTGCCACTGCACCAACGAAACAGGGGTTCTACTCCTATTACTTTCTGGTTCCAAGAAGTCCTGAGAATCGCCCATTCTAGATCTCAGAAAGCTAAACAAATTTTCCCCAAGGAGAAATTCAAATGATTTCTCTGGGAACCCTGTTACCTCTGCTTCACCAACACGACTGGTTAGCCTCCCTAGATATGCAGGACGCTTACCAGCACATTCCTGTTCACCCGAGGCATCACAAATTCCTGAGGTTTGTGGCTCTGGGACAGC
Organism: Neoceratodus forsteri; assembly: GCA_016271365.2. Classification (NCBI taxonomy): domain Eukaryota; kingdom Metazoa; phylum Chordata; order Ceratodontiformes; family Ceratodontidae; genus Neoceratodus; species Neoceratodus forsteri. The sequence continues at coordinate 237,097,636 of JADMNL010000026.1, forward strand.
ACTATCAGTTCAGAGTCCTGCCCTTTGGGCTATCCTCGGCGTGGCGCATTTTTACAAAATGTTGTGCAGTTCTCACAGCACACCTCAGAAAGGTCGGAATTCAGGTGTTTCCTTATCTGGATGATTGTCTTCTAGCAAGCCCTTCCAGGCAAGGTACTCTGGACACCGTGGAGACAGCCTCGTGCTTCCTTACGTCCATGGGAGTTCTGCTCAACCTCATGAAATCACAACTGCAGCCCTCCCAGAGGCTCCTTTTTATAGGGACTCTTCTGAACACCTCCTGTGCGAAGGCTTTTCTTCCAGAAGACAAGAGGAACGATATCCTTCAGATGGCCTGTCACATTGGGGAAAACAGCTCAGTCACAGCTCTCTCGATGCAATGGATGCTAGGCCTCATGGCATCCTCAGTGTTCACTGTACCCCTAGCACTTCTGCACGTGAGAACCACCCAGTGGATGCTCAGTACTCAGTGGTCCCCAACCACTCACCCACAGTCCTATCTCATCAAGGTGACAGAACCTTTAAGGAGGTCACTCACCTGGTGGTCTCAAGATAGCAATCTCCTGGAGGGGTATCCCTTTGCTCCTCTGGACCATCAGATCTCCATTACCACGGACGCATCTCTAATGGGGTGGGGAGCTCACTGTCAGGCTCTCCACACTCAAGGTGCGTGGACTCAGTTGAGTCCCAGCTCCACATAAATGTCCTAGAAATGAGACTGTCCTTTATGCAGTCCAACTTTGAAGGACATTATGTATCACAAGAACATTCTCCTTCAAACGGACAACAAAGCAGTGATGTATTACATCAACAAGCAGGGCAGTGCTCACTCTTACCCCATATGCAGAGAAGCAATGAGGGTATGGGAATGGTGCTTGGAGCACGAGGCTCTAATTCAAGCGGTCTACCTGCCAGGTGTTCAGAACGAACTGGCAGACCGTCTCAGCAGAACAGAGACAGACCCTCACGAGTGGTCTCGACTCAACCACAGTTCAGTCACTTTTGAAGAGGGGGAACTCCAGACCTGGACCTTTTGCATCCCCACCAATGCAAACTGCTCTCTTCTGCTCCATAATCCAGGGCCTGGCATTTTCTGCCAGGATGCGTTCAGGCCGCGGTGGACAAAACTCTTTACGCCTTTACACCTCTTCCTCTAATTCAGAGGGTACTCCTCAGGTTCGAATCCCAGGGGGACAATATGATTCTCATTGCTCCCTTTTGGCCTCGGCAGCTGTGGTTTCCACTGCTCAACAATATGTTGGCAGTTCCTCCGAGACCTCTTCCCCTGCAGATGAACCTTTTGACTCAGGGACCGGTGGTCCATCCCAACCTGAGATCACTTCACCTTCATGCTTGGCTCCTGAAGAGGTTGAAGTAAACCGGTTCAATGTCTCTCGAAGAGTTTCAGATATTCTTCTGGCTGCACGGAAGCCAGTCACTCGGAAAACTTACACAGCCAAGTGGAAGCGTTTTTCGCTCTGGTGTGCAAAGTCCTCTTTGAATCCTTTTCCTGTCCACCAGATAAGGTTTTGAGTACCTTTTGGACCTCTCGAATTTGGGTCTGCAGTACTCTACAGTCAAAGTTCATCTTAGTGCCATTTCAGTGTATCATGAGCCGTTATTTCCTTAACTCTGGCTCAGTTACCTATGGTTAAGAGGTTTCTTAAGGGATTCTGCATACCAGACCTCCTACAAGATGTCCAGTCACAGCCTGGGACATTAATCTTGTGCTAGACATGCTCTCTCGGATACCTTCTGAACCTCTGGCTACCTGTGAGCTAAAATTCTCACTTGGAAGACTGCCTTCCTAGTGGCCATTACCTCAGCCCGCAGGGTCTCTGAGATACATGCCCTGGTCACAGACCCTCTGTATACTGTGTTCCATAAGGACAAAGTAGTTCTTCATACTCATCCTAAATTTCTTCCTAAGGTTGTGTCAGAATTTCATCTAAACCAACCTTTGGTCCTTCCTCTTATTTTGCGGACTTCAAAATGAAGGAAACATTCTCTTCATTCTTTGAATGTTAAGAGGGCCTTGCTTCTATCTAGATAGAACCAAGGATTTTCATAAAGCTCAGCAACTGTTTGTTTCCTTCAGTGAGACCGGCTGGGTCAACCTGTCGCTATCAGATGTATCTCATCATGGCTAGTGGCGTGCCTTCGTCACTGCTATTCTATGGCGCAGGTTAAGTTGGAGGGTAGAGTTTACGCTCACTCTACCAGAGCGGTCGCGGCATCCCTAGCGGAAATCTGCAAGACCATTGCAGACATCTGCAATGCGGCCACCTGGTGCTCAGTGCATACTTTCGTTAAACATTATGCACTAGATGTCCATGCCAGACAGCATTCTTCCTTTGGCAGAGCCATCCTCAATGGACTTCTGTCCTAGAAACGTGAGCTCTTGGTCTCTCCTGCGCCCTCTCAGCGGGGGATTATTAGCTTCGGTACTCTCCCAATAGTGTGAATAGGCGGTGGAGACTTATGTCCAGGAGATATGAAAATTACGTACCTACCGTAATTCTTGATCTTCTTGGACGAGTCTCCACCACTCATTCACACGCCCACCCTCCATCCCCCAAGCTCACCTTTCTTGTTGGTCTTCACTCCCTCAAATCTTTAGGCCATGAAGACTTCTTTATTGACCCTTCTTACACGGGTCACCCGGACTATCTTATGTCCGGTTTTTAGGTTAGGCTACCCTTCTAGGTTAGTTACGCTGCACCTCATCGGTAAAAAAGGTACTGAGGCGGTTGGAGGGTTGACGCCAAGATAGTCGTTACCACACAAGCTAGGGCTCGCGGCGCTGTTCCTCGCGGAGCCATCTCTGGTGCCAACCCTCTAGCAAAAAGTTTGCTCCCGATGGGTCCTAGTGCCTCCAGCGCAGTTCCCAATAGTGTGAATGAGTGGTGGAGACTCGTCCAAGAAGATCAAGAATTATGGTAGGTACATAATTTTCATTTTTGGGCACTCAATATTAAGTGTCACAAATTATGGGGCATCATAGGGTTAAAAACCTTTGAGGTCTAATGACTTTTATTGCCATAAAAATGTGGATGCAAAATTCCTGATTATCAATAAAATATAAACAGGTGTTCAGATCAAGCCTAGCTGCTAGAATTGATCCAAAGCAATGATCATAACATTCAGTAGGGCCTCACTACCCTTGTGGACAATGAATATGTCTTTAGGACTTTAGTGTGAATTACACAGGATGCAATTAAATCATGTGGGCTTGTGAGGTACTCTGCCTCAACAATCTTTTTAGGATTATGTCACTGGTTCTTATCTGCAATAAGATGTGCAGTTTGGGCTTGTAAGAAGACCCATACTTTTAAAAAGAATAATCATAAAAGCAAGCTCTCTCTCTCTCTGGAACCTAAAAGGAAAGAAAAAGAAAAACATAGTTACTCCAGTACTATTCCTCCCAGTGGGCTATGGAAGAGTAATTCAATCTCCTTTAAACAGGTTCATTCGATTAGCATGTAGCCATTTGTCAATGACTGTTACAGTGAGGTAGTCTAACTTGGTAGACTGCTGGACTGAGTTTATTCACACTGGGATAGGGCCTGTTGTTTGGCCTTGTCCATACATTGTGAAGCAAACAAGTATACCTTTTGGATGTCTTGTTTGAGATATTTAACATATTTATCTACTGATGCTCCATCAGCAGTGGAAGTACACAGGTCCAGAAGTAAATGTTGTGGGAGTCTCATGGACCGTCTGGTCATGATTTCAAACATGGGGTATGCTGTGTACCTGCAGAGGTTGTTCTCTTATTGCCATAAGGAGTACAGGCAATAATGAATTCCAGTCCTTTTGGGGGTTTTCTGAACAAATTTATTATAACATAACTCTGATCTGGCTGTTAGCCCATTCCATCTGTCCTGATGACTGTGGGTTGTAAGGGATATAAAACTTTTGTTTTACCCATTACAAATCCAGAATTTCCTGCATTACTTTGGCTATAAAGCCGTATCCCTGTAATCAGAATTTACCTTTAGTGGTAAAGCCCTACCTGGTAAATAGCTGGTTTATCAAGACATTTGCAGTCACTTTGACTGTGTTGTTCTGTTTTGGGATAGCTTTAAACTGTCTGGAAAATAAGTTGGCGATCACTAGTGCAAACTAGTTGATCTTCCTGGACATAAGTCTCCACCACTCATTCACACTAGTGGGATCTGCGCCGGAGGCACTAGGACCCATCGGGAGCAAACTTTTTGCAGGAGGGTCAGCGCGAGAGATGGCGCCATGAGGCATGGTGCCGCGAGTGGTGGCGTGCACGGTAATGACCATCTCGGCGATGACCCTCCAACCGCCTCAGTTCCTTTTTTCCCGCCGTCGAGTGCGCTTCAGTGACAACGTCGCTCGCCTGTCGGGAGTCAAACTTCAAACTAGCGCACCGTTTTCAGTTTTTTTTTTTTTGTAATTTTATCTCGATAGTAGTATCGCTTAATTTTATTCTGTTATATTTTAAAATTTAACTTATAGTTAAGAAGTCTTGGCCGACTGGACGGAGTCGACCATGAGCAGGTCAGGTGACGGTAGGGAGACTTCGTATGAAAGCTGTTCAGTCAGTCGGGCTGGGTCCGGTCAGCCCTCTTCCCCTCAGTGGGGTTCCGACAACGGTCAGTCCGATGCCCGGGGGGATGGGCGGTCCCCCCGCCGGCATAAAAATAAACGGTCGCATTCTCGGCACCGTTCCGCCTCGAGCTTTTCTTCTGCCCACAGGTCGAAAAAGAGAAGGAATCACTCGAGGTCGCCTCTGATGCCTGCGCGATGGTCGTTGGTCGTATTTGTTGCCGCGGTCTCCTCCGGAGTCGCCAACTTCCGTTTCCGCTGCTTTTCGACATCGGAGCCCCACCCGCCTATAGGTAGGGCTCCAGATGAGCAGTTTCATCAGTGGGCCGCTCTTATGGGAGCGATGGGCTCAGAGGTTGGTTCTTCTGCCTGTCTCAGTTGCCCCGGAGCCTGGGCTCATCGGGCGATCAAGCAGGGCAGTTGACCTTCCGTTCTGCGGGCGCCTCCTTCGGTGCCAGCGACTCTTGCTTAGGTGTTTCCCCCACGTGGCTGGGCGCAGGGGCCACACCGATGCCTTTATCTCCTGGCTTTTCTCTTGCTTTCCAGGTTCCAGGGATGTCTCGGCGCCCGGGTCTTTTGTGCTTGTCGGCGCTTTTTTCGGGGCTGTTGGCCTTGTTGCGCTCTGCTACTGGGTCTCGTGGGCGCGGGCCTGCCGGTTCCGCTGGGTGGCAGCGTGCCGCCATGTGCCACGTGCTTGGCGCCCACGTGCGCCTGCTTGCCCTTTCGCCTCCTCGGCGCCTGGGGCCTCTCAGGACTCTCCTTTCTATCTGCTCTCTTCTTTCTTCTCCTATTTTTCACTCCTTTCCTGTCCAAGCAGTCCTTCCTGGACTATCAGGAGATGATGTTGATCCTGACCCAGACCTTCAGGTTGGGTGATGAAGTGGAGGAAACAGGATCCTTCACCGCTACAGAGCCTGTGGTCGAGGACCTTTCCATTAAGTCTCTGTTGAGGAACCTGAGATCCACTCTTTCTCTCCAGACTACGGACATCGATCCTGAGAAAATATTAAGACTCTAGTATCTTCATGCTTCGGAGATCCCTCACGGATTTGACTCCTCCTATTCAACCTCCTTCGAGACGCTGTCTCAAATGGTATGGAATAATCCTGCTCTTATTCCTTCAGTGGCTAAATCCATTGATAATAAATATTCAGCTCCCAAGGATCGTCCCATTTGGCATCCCAAGCGCTTCTGGATCCTATTGTAGTCCTGGCAGAGGAATGACAAGGTCATTCTTCCTCAAAGCTACTACAGCTCGACCTATTAACAAAGAGTCTCGTAAAATTGATACATTAGGTAAGAGAGTCTTTGCTGCCTCCACTTTAAGTATGCGTATTGCCAGCTATCAAGGCTATTTTTCTCAATATGAGTATATCCTGTGGCACTCTATGAAAGGAATGGTTGAAGCTCTTCCAGATTCCGACTCCAAGTCAGAGCTCCTTCTAACCGTTATCAGAGGTATTGAGTCCAATAACCAACAGGTCAAAGCCGCCATGGACGCTTTCAACACTGCTTCTCGTTCAGCAGCCGCAGGTATTTGTACTCGACACCATTCCTGGCTGCGTACTTCTGGCTTTACGAATGATGCTCAGCAGCAGGTAATGGCGTTGCCCTTTGATGGCTCCTATCTTTTTGGGCCTCAGGTAGAGCAAGCCCTAGAGGCCACTCAGAAGACTAGGTCGGCCATTAAGTTGGCTGGACCCCACCTACTCCTCTTGGGGCATGTAGGTAACGCAGTTTCATAGTCACCAGTCCTTTCGAGGCAGAGGCAGAGGAAGCTTCCCATGTGCCAACCTGCCCAACCTCAAAAGAAGGTGCAGCAGAGCACAGGGGCCCAAAGCCCCCAGCTACCTTATGAATTGCTCGCCCCAGTTCCATCCACACTGCCCGAGATGGAACTTTCCTCCAGTGGGAGGTCGCCTGATGTACTTCACAATCAGTGGAAGTCCATAACCTCAAGACAATGGATCCTTCAGATAATTCCGAGGTTATCTCTCAATCTTTTGGAAAAACCCCGGATGCCCTACCAAATGACAACCCAGGTTGTCGACCTCTCAGTCAGACCTCCTCACCGCGAGATCCAGGGTCTTCTAAACAACAGGGCAATAGAACTGGTGCCCTGCATCAGAAAACACAGGGTTCTACTCCCATTACTTTCTGGTTCCAAAGAAATCTGGAGGATGCCCTTTCTAGACCTCAGAAAGTTAAACAAATTCCTCCCAGGAGAAATTCAAAATGATTTCCCTAGGTACCCTGTTATCTTTGCTGCATCAGCACGACTGGCTGGCCTCCTGGATATGCAGGACGCTTACCAGCATATCCCCATCCACCCGACCCATTGCAAAATTCCTGAGGTTTGTAGCTCTGGGTCAGCATTATCAGTTCAGAGTCCTGCCTTTTGGGCTATCCTCAGCTCCGTGAGTTTTTACAAAGTGTTGTGCAGTTCTCACAGCGCATCTCAGGAAGCTCAGACTACGAGTGTTTCCCTACCTAGACGATTGGCTCCTAGCGAGTCCTTCCAGCCAAGGGACTCTGGAAGCCGTTCAAACGGCCTCTCGCCTTCTTACATCCATGGGAGTTCTGCTAAATCTGAAGAAGTCACAACTGCAGCCCTCCCAGAGGCTCCTTTTCATAGGGACTCTTCTAGACGCCTCTTCCGAGAAGGCCTTCCTTCCAGAGGACAGAAGACTCGACATCCTTCAGATGGCCCGTTACATCGGGGAAGAACCGATCGGTCACAGCTCTCTCGATGCAACGTGTATGTTGGTCTCATGGCGTCCTCAGTGTTCACTGTACCTAGCTCGAGTTACACATGAGGACCACCCAATGGATGCTCTCCGCTCAGTGGTCACTGACCTCTCACCCCAGTCTTATCCCATCAAGGTGACGGAGCCCCTATGAAGGTCTCTCCCTGGTGGTCTCAAGAGAGCAATCTCCTGGAAGGATTCCCTTGCTCTCTCTGGATCATCAGATCTCCATCACCACAGACGCATCGCTAATGGGATGGGGAGCTCACTGTCTCTCTCTCCACACTCAAGGTGTATGGACTCAGCTCAAAACTCAGCTCCACATAAATGTCCTGGAGATGAGAGCGGTCCTCTATGCGATCCGAGCGTTGAAGGATGTTCTTTGTCACAAGAACATTCTCCTTCAAACGGACAACAAAGCTGTGATGTATTACATCAACAAGCAAGGCGGTGCTCACTCTTATCCCCTTTGCAGGGAAGCAATGAGAGTGTGGGAGTGGTGCTTGGAGCACAAGTCTCTAATTCAAGCGATATATCTGCCGGGTGTACAAAACGACTTAGCAGATCACCTCAGCAGGACGGAGGCAGACCCTCATGAGTGGTCTCTCGACCCAGCCGTAGCTCGGTCACTGTTCAAGAGTGGGGACTCAGACCTGGACCTTTTGCATCCCCACTCAACGCAAAACTGCTCTCTTCTGCTCCAGAAATCAGGGCCTGGCATTTTCTGTCAGGATGCGTTCAGGCTGCGGTCGACAAAACGCTCTTTACGCCTCTTTCCACCGCTTCCTTTAATTCAGAGAGTTCTCCTCAAGTTCGAGTCTCAGGGGACCAAGATGATTCTCATTGCTCTCCTGGCCTCGACAACTATGGTTTCCTCACTCAACAGTATGTCGGTAGCCTCTCCGAGACCACTTCCTTGTAAATCAATCTTTGACTCAGGGTTCGTTGATCCACCCCAACCTGAGGTCATTTCACCTTCATGTTTGGCTCCTGAAGAGGTAGAAGTGAACGGTTTAACGCTCTCGTGAGAGTCTCAGACATCCTTCTGGCTGCTCGAAGCCAGCTACCTGAAAACTTACGCTTCTAAGTGGAAGCCTTTTCTCCTGGTGTGCAAAGTCCTCTTGAATCCCTTTTCCTGTCCTCCTGACAAGGTTCTGGAGTACCTTTGGACCTATCAAACTCAGGTCTCCAGTACTCCACAGTTAAAGTTTACCGTAGTGCCATTTCGGCATTCCATGAGCCGTTTCTTCCTTGTCTCTGGCTCAGTTACCTATGGTGAAGAGATTTCTTAAGGAATTCTGCATACCAGACCCCTGTTAGACGTCCGGTCGCAGCCTGGGACATTAACCTTGTGCTAGACATGCTCACTGAAGCCTTTCAACCCCTAGCTACCTGTGAGCTAAAATTCTTACCTGGAAGACAGCCTCCTAGTGGCCATTACCTCAGCCCGTAGGGTCTCTGAGATACATACCCTGTTACGGACCCTCCGGTATACTGTGTTCCATAAGGACAAAGTAGTTCTTCAGTACTCATCCTAAATTTCTTCCTAAGGTTGTGTCAGAATTCCATCTAAACCAACCTCTGGTGCTTCCCTCTTACTTCGCCAACTTCCAAAATGAAGGAGAACGGTCTCTTCATTCCTTGGATGTTAAGAGAGCCTTGTGGTTCTACTTAGATAGAAGCAAGAATTTTCGCAAGACTCAGCAATTGTTTGTTTCCTTCAGTGAGACCCGGCTGGGTCAGCCTGTCGCTATCAGATGCATCTCATCATGGTTAGTGGCATGTCTTCGACATTGCTATTCCATGGCACCGGTTAAATTGGAAGGTAGAGTGTACGCTCACTCTACTAGGGCAGTCGCGGCATCCCTAGTAGAAATTCGCAATGTTCCAATTGCAGATATTTGCAATGCCGCCACCTGGAGCTCAGTGCATACATTCATTAAGCATTATGCACTGGATGTTCATGGCAGGCGTCATTCCGCCTTCGGCAGAACTATCCTTAATGGACTTCTGTCCTAGACGTGTGAGCTCTGGCTCCTGCCTCTTTTGGGGGATTATTAGCTTGGTACTCTTCATTGTGTAGAATGAGTGTTGAGACTTATGTCCAGGAAGATATGAAAATTACATACCTACCGTAATTCTTGATCTTCTTGGACGAGTCTCCACCACTCATTCACATGCCCACCCTCCATCCCCCGAGCTCACCGCTGTGTTGGTCTTCACTCCCTCAAATCTTTAGGTTGTGAAGACTTCTTTGCTGACCCTTCTTACACGGGTCGTCCGGACTATCTTATGTCCGTTTTTAAGGTTAGGTTTACTCTTTACATTAGTTGCGCTGCACCTCCTTGGTAAAAAAGGTACTGAGGCGGTTGGAGGGTCGTCGCCGAGATAGTCATTATCGCGAGCCACCGTCATGTGCCATGCCTGCGGGCGCCTCATCTCCGCGTCACCTCCAGCAAAAGTTTGCTCCCCGATGGTCCTAGTGCCTCCGGCGCAGATCCCACTAGTGTGAATGAGTGGTGGAGACTCGTCCAAGAAGATCAAGAATTACGTAGGTACTTAATTTCATTTCTTAGTGGTTGGCATAGGGCCAGTGTGTGTCAATCTGGATGTTGTTCCAGGGTCTGATTGTCTCTGGTGTAACAATTTATTTTTCCTAGCTGGTATAGGATTGTTCTGTTCACAGATCAAGCACTTACTGATGCAGTATTCTACATCATTTTCATGTAGTGACCACAAGACAGAATATTTTATTCTGTCTAGTGTTTTTACTTATTCGCTGATGTCCACCAGTTGAGTTTCATGTACTGCTACAGTAAATAAAATCTACTCGCAGGTGTTCAGGAATTACCGAACTTTTCATGAGTGTTACAGCAATGATGTTCCAAATGAGTAGGCCATCACTGGATAGGTGAATGTCATTTTCACTTTCTTATAATACAATACAATTGGGGTATAAGGCTTATTTCTGGATTATTCCCCAGTTCCTTCATTAAGTAACCTATGCACTGCCCTCAAATGAGAGTTCTTGTTTTGGAGCACAAAAATATGTATACAAACAAGTCACTGTATTTCACAGCAATACTGTAGAGTTCTGGAACAGAAGCTTGTTTTCTTCCCAAAGAAATTCAGTTTAGAGAAAAACAGACCCAATTAGAATCTGTAATTAAAAACATAGTATCTGCAGTTTTTTAGATCAAGGCCATTTTGTCAGACTGCAACACTTAACCCTCTCATGGAGTGCTGGTATCATTTTACGTAAGGAAAAATCTTTTTATTCCTTTCTTAAAGGGACACTGTCAACCCCCTTTAGGTCTCAAAGTGTCCCTAGTTTAAAAACATATTTTATGATTGCCAGAATTCTGTAAAGAGTGTTGATGTAGCTGGTAGTTTGATTCTGACTCTTATTTTCTTTAAAAAGTAAAAACAGACTGCCTAACATACTGGTGTTACCACACCAAAACAGGTTTGTTTACATTCCTTGATCAACTACAAATGCAGCTTTCCTGGACTTGGGAACACCCACAAAACAATTTAGCCCCTCATGATGCAGTGGAGTTTAAGAGACTACTGCCTTATGAGAGGCTGCACTGTTTAGGTGTGTTTCTAATGCTCAGGAAGCATGCAGTAAGAACAGAACCAGGATTATAAACAAAACAAGGTTGTTTTAAATATACATTGCCATGCATTTCAGTTCTACTAAACAAGGAGACATATGAAACAAACAGCAACATCAGTGAATTTTAGAGAGGGTAAGCAATCATAAAATGTGGGGTTTGAACTAGAAATAATATGATGAAAAACAAGTTGACAGTGTCCCTTTAACACAAGCTGTGTCTTTCTCAAGGACTTGCCAGCTCTCTAAACCATCCTCAAATATTTGTGGTAATTAGAGACCCTCTCCTTGCTTTTCATTTTATTTGCCAGGCATGTTTTAAAAGTGAATCGTACATATATGATGGTGCAATTACTAGCCATGCACACTCTGTCATCACCAGAATGTAAAATAATTCCAAACCCTGCTATCTGACCCTCGTTGGTACAGTATGTGCGGCTGAGTCATCAGTCAAAACATGACACAAAGTGGTGTCTTTAACACTTTCTGAGGTTCTGTCAGAAAGGGCACTGGGGCAGGTAGGTCAGGGGTTGGAGGAACAATCATGGGTCTCTCCTGCAAATTGTAGACCCTGGGCCAACAAGGATGGAGTTTTGATAGGAAGGATAGTGATGTCATAACCCTGTAAAATGAAAGACCAGTTTGTGAGTCTGGCTTTAGTTACAGAGTCATCTTTTATTCTGTCTGACAACAGAAAGTTAGTTGTCAAATGATTGGAATGCAACACAATGGGTGCATATCCAATGATGTACATAAAGTATCTCACTGCCCAGTATGTTGCCAAAAGATTCCTTTTGCAAAGGTTGTATTTCAGCTCCACTGGGGCAAGCATCTGGGATGCATAAGCAATGGGTCTGATGTGTCCATTGTATGTTTGGGCTAAAACTGCTGAGATTGCATTATCTGATGTGGCAGTTTCAAAATAATGCCCTAAAGCTGTGTTAGGATTAACCAGTGCTGGGGCCATGGTCAGTGATCAAAAAAGAAAAGACAATGATATCAGTATTAGGATACCTTGTACCTTCTTGCAAGAGGTGCCTGCTATTGCCTGTACTGGGAATAACCCAGACTGTGCCTGGCCTATACCTGCTGTTGCAGCCACAGTATGGGATGATCCAGGTGTCACTGATGGAGGGGGTTCTGCATCATGTGCATGGAGTGCTGGCACTTTTAGGTGTGCCTGCACAGTGGAGAAAAGTGGTGTGCCAGTTGCACGTAGATCTTGCTCGAGAGGGCTCTTGCAGTAGGTAATTACATATGGGACTGGCGTCGGCGAAGCGGCAGGACCCCGCGGAAAAATTTCTAGCTAGCGGCTGGTGAGGACCTTGCACGTCAGGTGACCCGGCGTCAGACAATGTCGGTATAAAGGGGTGTCCTGACCGCTTCTTCCAGTTCTTTCCGCTGTCAGCCGTGCAGCGCCTCACAGTAAAGTTTGTGCTCAGCCCTGTTACTTCGTAATTTTTTTACCAAAACTTATCAGTATTTTGGTACTTTTTCATCAGATGAACGTCGGTTTATGTCGTCCCCTTCAAAAAATAAGTGCGACTTATGCGGCGCCCAACTGTCTCACAAGGACGGTCACTCCTTCTGCCTTTTTTGCTTAGGCCCCGACCACGTAGTCGAAAAGTGCCCACATTGCCTGCATTTCAACGTGGCCACCCTCAGACGATGCCAGCAGTCCTTGGAAGCCCATCTCCTTAAAAGGAAGATGTCTGCAATGGAGAAGGAGTTGAAGAAGCTTAGGCAGGCATCGACCTCCCCAGAAGGACACAAGAAGTGGGACAAAGAAAGGCACCGGAGAAGGCCTCCTTCTCTGCGACTCCAGCCAGAGCCTGCTCAGGTAACGCCCCTCCGGGAATCGCTTCTGACGACAGCCTCCAAGGCTTTGGAGGAGGCGCCGCCCACCTGGCCGGGCTCCGCGCTCGGGCCCTTCAGGTGTGCCCTCCGGGTAAAAGGGAGGCCTCAGCCCCCAGTACTGCCGCAGGCTCTGCGGCCTACTGGCACGGCGCCCCTCCCATAAGCCAGACGTCGGCCCTCCGATGCCTGCCGAGAGAAGGCCGCTAAGACGCTCGACCTTCGGGTGGCACATGGCAGTGTCCTCCTCGGACTGGCACATCCACCTCGGTCCCTTCGACGAGGGACCCTTAAGTCGGACGCTGGCACCTCTGGGTCCGCGATTCAGCCCCAAAGTCGCACCGCCGACTCTCCAAAGTGCGCTGCATCGGAGCCACGACAGACCCTCCATCATCTGTCATCCCAGGTTCCCCACAGCCCTCACTGCCATCCGGGGAGCCCGAGTCCCCCCTGCCTGACCCCGGGGACTTTTCTCCTCCATCCCCGGGTGATGCTCGGGATGCTTTTCCACCATCAGACCCTCCTCCTACTGAACCGGATCTGACGCCGGCCCCCCGGACACCAGCCTTGATGCCAGCTCCGTCACCGGCCCCACCGACGCCGGTTCTGATGCCAGCCCCTCCGACGCCAGCGGGGGATATTCCTCTTCCATCAGGCCCTCCCCCCATGGGCCTATCACTGTTGATCCACCCGTGGGGCTCCCTACTGAGCCGTCTGCTCCGGCAGCTCCTCCGGTACCTGGGTATCCACCATCGTATCAGATGCCGGCTTACCCGGGCCCACAGTATCCTATGCCGCAATACCCGATGCCGGCTCCACCGATGCCGCAGTACCCGACGCCGCAATACCCGGCTCCAGTATTCCCGCAGCTGGGTTATGGATACTCATCTTACAGATATAATCCGTATAACTATCCTCCTCCTCCACCGCCCCCTAGGCTGCCAGTGGATCTTCAGGAGACTCTGGCCTCCTGGTGGGCTGAGGCCAAGACTCAGCTCACCAAGGAAGTCGAGAGCCGCCTTACAGCGAAGGTGCCACCTCCGCCCCTGTACACCCCAGACGGGCGACTCCTCTCCGCCTCCAGATTCCCGAGCTCTTCCTCTGGATCCAGAAAGGGCAGGACACGCCTCCAGGGATTCCCCTAAGGAACCTGCTCTCCCTAGACGAGTCAGGAGTCTTACTCTGCTTCCAATTCTTCTCTTCTCTTGACTCCTCAGATTCCTCTGACGGATGCTCCGAGAAAGACAGCGGCCTCGCCTCCGTCCATGCCCCAGCCGAGGACTCCTCCGAAGTCTCCTCCAGAGGATCCTTCCTTCAAGTTGCCCAGGAAGATCCAGGAAGTACATCAGTGGCGTTCTTAGAGCCAAATTCTCAGTGGGTTAAACTTGCTGAACATCTGGACTTGCCCTTACGGCCCTTACTCTAGTGCCACCCTGGATCGAGCCTCATGCCCACCTTGTTTCCACTATTTGGAAACAACCGTCGGCTTTAGCCCACTTCCTCGAAGTCCAACAGGCTATACTGGGCTCTGAAGGTGTAGACTTCTTAGATTCTCACCCCTGCAGACTCAGTTGTGATTAGCGCCACCACGGCCGGGTCAGCACACCCTAAACATCTGAGCTCTGTCTCCTCCGGATAAGGAATCTCGCCTTCTGGATCAGTATGGAAGGAAGATCTCTGCTTCTTCCACACTGGGGATCAGGGCCCTAAATTATGTAGCACATATGGGGGATTACCAGAAGGCTGTCCTTACCCAGGCAGAATCTATGATTGACTCCTTGCCTGATTCCCAGGTCAAGCAGGAGTTAGCTGACCTTGTCCATTCTGCTCATTCGGCCAGTCATCACATTCTGAGGATGACCTACAATGCAGTGGACACTGCAGGGCAGAGCTCCACGTTTGCCATAAGTCTTCGGCGTCATGCCTGGCTCCGAGTGTCAGGTTTGGTCCCGGAGGTGTAGTCAGCAATTCAGGAAGCACCTTTCAGGGGTTCGGTGCTTTTCATTGGTGATGTCAAGGACATCATCACTGACTTGCAGGAGAAGGGGATGGCCCTGAAATCTGTGGATTCCATGTACTGTGCCCATCCCCTGCAGCACCATCCTTTTCACAGACGCAGCCATCCTCAAGCAAAACCCCAAGGAAGGCGGGCCACCAAACGCTGGGCCCCCACAGCTGCCAGACCCCCGCCGCCCAAAAAAGCAGCGGGTGCCCCAGCTGCGGCGCTGCCCCACACCACCTGACTCCTTCTCTCTCCCACCGCCTCCGGACTCCCCGGAGGAACCGGAAGGAGGGAGGTTCTCCCTCCACCTTCCGGGTTGGGAGAGGATAACATCGGATTCATGGGTGCTTCAGATAATCGCAGAGGGGCACTCCATAGAGTTTCTACAGAAACCTCCACGCCACCCCCCTCTGAAGTCCTCTTACTCAAGAGACCATCTTCCTTTGGTCAGAGAAGAAATATCTGCTCTCCTCGCAAAGCAGGCCATAGAACTCATCCCTCCTCACCTTCACGGGACGGGTTACTATTCCCATTTCTTCCTTGTACCAAAGAAGATGGGAGATCTCAGACCCATTCTCAATCTCAGCTCCCTGAACTTCTATGAAGAATACAAGAAGTTCAGGATGCTCTCCCTTCAAACCCTTCTGCCCCATCTTCGGCTGGGCCAATGGCTTTGTGCACTGGATATGCAGGATGCATACCTGCACATCCCCATTTGTCCCTCGCACCGAAAGTACCTCCGGTTTGCTTTCCAGGGAACCATTACCAATTCCAGGCACTCCCTTTTGGTCTTTCCTCGGCTCCCTGAGTTTTTACCAAATGCCTGGCAGTGGTAGCGGCCCACCTACGTACTTTGGGAGTTCAGGTGTTTACCTACCTGGACGACTGGCTCCTGGTGGCCTCATCCAGGGAGGAACTCCTGCATTTTCTCTCCCTCACCCAGCAGGTTTTCACTTGTCTGGGTATCACCATCAACCATTCCAAATCTCATCTGGACCCTTCCCAGAGACTCCAGTTCATCGGGGCAATCCTCGATACAACAGTGTGCAAGGCCTTCCTGCCTTCAGACAGGGGGGCCTCCCTCCAGTCATAGATTTCCCTACTTTCAGAATGCAGGAAGGTTCCAGTGAGGTCGGTGCTCCATCTTTTGGGGCTTATGGCGGCCGCCATCCTGGCTTGTCTCCATGCGGCGCCACTCCACATGAGGATCTCTCAGTGGACTCTCCGCTCTCAGTGGGATCAACTTGTAGATGACCTAGATCATCTGGTGCTGATCTCCTCACTGGTGACAAGAGACTTGCAATGGTGGATGGTTCGAGAGAACCTGTTCCGGGGGGTCCCCTTCTTTCATCCTCCCCCCCCTCCCAGATTCTGACCACGGATGCATCAGGCGAAAGTTGGGGAGCCCATCTGGGTCCTCACCGAACTCAGGGTTTATGGTCCAGATTGGAATTAGCTCTCCATATCAATGTGCTCAAGCTACGAGCAGTTGTTTATGCTCTCCAAGCCCTTCACCAATACATCCTTCTCAGTCACCTAGCTGTCCAAACGGACGACATGTGTGTGGTGTGGTACATCAACAAGCAAGGAGGGACTTGATCCTACCAGCTGTGCAGGGAAGCAATGAGGGTTTGGGAATGGGCAATGCTTCACAACCTTCACCTCATGGCGATCCATGTTCCAGGAGTCGACAATATCCTGGCAGACAAGCTAAGTCATTCTTTGGCTCTGCCACATGAGTGGGAACTGGACCAAAAGGTTCTAAACAGCATCTTCCAGCTCTGGGAGACTCCACGGGTAGATCTGTTTGCCTGTTCCCAAAATGCAAAACTTCCCACCTTTTGCTTGCTCACTTCAGAGCGAGGCGCTTTCTGGAGCGACGCTCTGTCTCTAAGCTAGAAGGACAGATTCGTCTATGCTTTTCCCCCAATTCCTCTGGTCCCTCACGTGCTGCAGAAACTTGCATTGGAAGGAGCGAGAATGATTCTGATCGCTCCTTTCTGGCCCAGGCAAATCTGGTTCTCTCTTCTACAACAATACTCAGAGGTTTCCTCCTCTTCCTTTATCTCGAGGATTGCTGACCCAGGATCAGGGGACCCTGGTCCATCCGGGACTCAAGTCTCTTCAACTTCATGCATGGCTCCTGCAGACCTAGCCCAATCTCGATTTGGCGTCTCTCCTAAGGTGGCCGAGATTCTGGTGGAGGCTAGAAAACCCTCCACTAGGTCCACCTATGCTATGAAATGGAAGAGATTTTCCATTTGGGCTGCCTCCAGGAACGTGGAGCCTTTCTCCTGTCCTGTGGCTGTTCTGCTCAATTATTTACGTCATCTTTTTGACCTGGGTCTCAGTCACTCCTTTTTGAAGGTTCACATGGCTGCTATTTCAGCATATCATGTTCCTTTCACTGATAAAACCTTTGCCCAGTTGGAGGAGTATCTAAGACTTTTCTCAGAGGGTCCTTCATCTCAGGCCCTCTGTTTGGACTCCTGCTCCTCCTTGGGACTTGAACTCGTTCTTGAGAAACTTACCCTTCCTCTCTTTGAGCTCTGCGGCTTCCTCAGACTGAAGTTTTATCATGGAAGACGCTCTTCTTGGTGGCCATTATTTCTGCTCGCAGAATTTCCGAGCTCCAGGCCCTTATGTGTAAAGTCCCCTATCTGATTTTTCACAAAGAATGAGTAGCTCTTCTCACGAACCCTAAGTTTCTTCTGAAAGTGGTAGCGGAGTCTACCTTAAATCAGTCTATTGAGTTACCTGCCTTTTTCACGCAGTACTCCAACCAGGGAGAATACTTGCTCCATACCATGGATGTCCACAGGATTCTGAGATACTACACCGATAGGACGAAGGCTTTCTGAAAAATGGATCAGTTGTTTGTCTCTTTTGCTCACAAAGGGAAGGCAATGCTGTCTCCAAGCAATGCCTAGTCAAAGTGCTGGCTCATTGCATCACTTTCTGTTATGACAGTACAACAAGACCCTTCCGGTCAAGTCAGAGGTCACTCCACTCATGGAGTAGCAGCCTCTGTGGCTTGTTTTCAGAATGTGTCTGTGGCAGACATCTGTGCTGCCGCCACCTGGACTTCCGTCCATACCTTTACTGAAAAACATTACAGTTTGACATTGCCTCCGCCAGAGAGCAGGCTTCGGTTAGCTGTCTCTGCAAGGCCTCCTATCTTGAGGTTGCAAGGTTTTTGCTACTTCTTGGAATAGTTCCTCCTCCTGGTGCCTTTCATTTGTTCCAGACTGCTTGGGATTCTGTCCTATATGTAATTATCTACTGCAAGAGCCCTCTCGAAGTAAGACAGTACAGTTATGTAAGAACTTACCGTAACAGTAGATCTTCGAGAGAGGCTCTTGCAGTAGGTAATACCTTCCCGCCCTCCATCCCCCTAGGCTTTTTCAGCTCCTTTTCCATTGAGAGAAATATCTGCTTCTCTCGTCCGGTCGGCCTTCCGGCCTGTGGCAGGAAAGAACTGGAAGGCGGTGTCCGGACTCCCTTTATACCGACGAGATCTGACGCCCAGTCACCTTGACATGGGGTGGTACCTGCCAGGACTGCTAGCTAGAAATTTTTCCGCTGTCCTGCCACCTGCTGATGTCAGTCCTATATGTAATTACCTACTGTAAGAGCTCTCTCAAGATCTACTGTTACGTAAGTTCTTACGTAACTGTACTTTCTCCAACTACGGATTGTGGTTCTGTAGCCATCGGGTGGAGAAATAGTATTGAAACAGTTGCCAGCCCAGGTTCAGAAATCAAACATGTAACCCCCAATGTGGACTGTGATGTGAAAAATATCACAGCTCACGGGCTTTCAGAATCAGGGTTGTCCCTCCCCATCAAATGTAAAGTGGATTTCCCCACCGGAAGGTTGCTGGATGGTAGTTACAATGTTTTTAATGTTGCAGCTTGAGGTATTAATTCACTGCATAGGAAAAGCAGTACATTCGGTCTTCTCAGATAAAGCTGATGTTAAATTGCATAGGAAATAAAAACAACATTTCATGTAATTAACTGCAATGTGTTCTTTAACCAAGGACACTGTATCATAGCAAACATAGCTAGCAGAAGTTGCTTCTTCTGCAGCGTCAGACATACAGATTGCATATCAGCCTCATTCAGAAGTACATCAACATCATTTTTAATGAGAATGTTCTGTCCCTCAGAAACACTAGTCTTACTGATAACATTAATCATGCAAAACCTGCCCTAGTAAAGGTAAGAAGCTGCACCTGGTTTGAGAACTGATTGGGAAGGTTGATAGCAGTCCCTGGGAAGTGAGCAATTGCTGAGTCACCTGCAGGTCCAACTGACTTGGTCTGGAGACTGACCCACTATGAGCCAGTTGTCCAGGTATGGAAAATGGAAATCTTTTGCCTCTTAGAAAGGCAACTACTACTGCCAGGCACTTTGTGAAACCCTTGAGCTGATGTTAGACCGAAGGCATTGCTTTGAACTGATAATGGCCTGAGGGCAACTCTGAACCTGAGGTACTTTCTGTGGGAGCACCTGATGGGGATGTGAGTAGGCATCTTTGAGGTCCAGGGAGGCTAGCCAGTCCCTGGCCTTAAGGAGGGAAGAATTATTCCAGAGTCACCATATTGAACCTTTGGTTTTAAAAGATGTTTGTTCAGGTATCTTAGATCTGGGATTGGTTGCCACTCCCTGTCTTTTTGGGGTAAGGAAGTTCTGGAGTACAGACCTTGCCCGGTGTGAGATAGAATCTTCTATTGCTCTTACGGTCAGAAGAGATGAAACCTCTGCCTCTAGAGCAAGGGTTTCGGAGAGTCTTGCGGTAGGAAAAGATCTGGCCCTTAATCTTCAGAAATTTTTGAAGCTGAGAATCAGTCCTGGCTTATTACTTCCAGGACCCACTTGTCTGAAGTAACAGACATCCGTCCTGACAAAGTAAGCCAGCCTGCCCCCTACAGGGATAGGAGAGTCGACCCTGCAGACACATCAGGGTGTTCTTGGCTTGGCAGGGGTCTTAGGCTTGAGGAGTGGATGCAGCCCTGCTCATCCCCTTCTGCCTCCTCTGAAGAACCCTCTGTGAAAAGGGACAAGAGGCCTGTGCTTGTAGAAAGGCCTGGGTGTGTAGGCCTGCCCCTGCCCCTAGATTGCTGCCTTGAGGAGCTGCCTGCCTCCTGGCCTGTGCACCCTATAAGTGGTCCCATATTCCTCCATCTTTTTCATGTACTTCTGTCTGCTCCTCAAACAGAGAATTACTTCACAGGGAAATCCATGGCCTTAGCCTGTGTCCCTAGAGAGGCCAGTACATCTGAGCTGGCATTCTCTTCAAGAGCCACAGATGGTAGCTATGGAATCTTGATGACACATCATTGGAGTCCACCGTAGCATGAAATTGTACCTTAGATGCCCCAATCCATCAGCAGTCACCTTCTCCAGCTCCTTGGCCAGTTGGGTGGTGGTCAGCTAGCTGCCAGTACAGTGTCCCACCTGGACTTCTGGTACCTGGCTGTATAGGCTATATAATTAGCCTGCCTGAGTCCCGTAGAGGATGCCATGTACTTGTTCTTTGCTAGGCATCCATCCTCCTGGAGTCTTTATCTGGGGATGGGAAGCCAAGGAACATTCTATCCTGTCACAGGCTGTATGCACGACCCCAACATGACTGCATTGTTGATAGAAAACTTTGTGTCTGAGCTGATAAGGTATACCCTTGTCCATTCTTTTTATCAACAGGAGGTACAGAATTTGGAGACTTTAAAATTGTTTTGTGTCTGTTTCCCTAAAAACATTTTGTGTAGGGAATGACAGCCCTGGACTCTGGGATGTCCATCATTTCAACAATATCAGGTCTTCTCTGATCCTCTGTAGTCTTCTCCATAGGAAGCTGGAGGGTTTCAGCCACTTTTCTGTAGAACAGATAATGGAGAGGGACTCAGACAGCCTAGGAGGAAACACCAGAAGGTCTGTCTGGGGAGATGTCCAGTTCAGTGGGAACATCCAGACTTTCTGCTCCATCATACTCATCATCTTGCTCATAATCCCCCTCCTCCTCAAATTCCGGTTCATAAAAATTTTCAGGGGCATAATCGTGAACCGGAGGAACAGACCGAACTGAACCCTTAGCTATCTGAGCCGGATCGGATGGAACCGGGTGAAGCGATTCAACAATCCGAATCGCTCGGGCAATCTCATCAGCGATCGTAACATGAAACTCCGGATCCAAACCGGATGATTTTTCTTTACGTTTCCTCTTGTAGAACTGATCCTCAGGATCGCCTCCTCTCACACCAACAAGTACTTCCTGGTCAGGAGGGTACTCTTCTGTCTGTGGGAACCAAACCGGGCTGGCCATCTGGGTCAGTGACTTCGCCTCCTCTTCCTTAAGTCTTTTCCAGGGTAGACTTAGAAAGTTTCTTGTATATTTGGCAGTCTGTATTGAGGTGGTCAAACCCAGACATTAAAGACATGTGGTGTGGGATCGCCCCAGCAAAGACCTCCCCACACTCACTGCAGTGTTGAAACCCAGTGGGCCCTGTTTTTTTCTTGGGTTTCTCAGACATGGCCAACCTAACCAAACTTACTCTTTTTTTGGCAACCGCCAGGCAAGACTCCCTTATCAGTTTCTAACCGTTATGGGTATTGGAAAAAAATATTAAAACACGTTTTTTTTTAAACTGATAAGGACCGGTAACCACACACTAAAGGAAAACACAAAGAATTCAAATATGTTAGATCGATTCAGCCGAACCGATCAAGAAAAGTTGTTTACTAATTCCACAAATAACCCAGAACTACTACTCTAGTACTTACTGTACCCTTAGACAGAGCCCTGAACTGTAATATACGAGAGTTAAGTTGAAAACGACTGACTTTTAACCGATTTGAACCGAGCAGAATGGAGAAATCTCCAGAGCGACTGTTCAGTGAGGTTTGAGTAGAATTCATGGTTGGTTTCAAAGTGCTGCAGACAGAGACCTCAACCGAGTCTCGAGCTCAACGCTTTATGCCCTGCATAGAAATTAACCTCTACCCGGGGAGTTCAAAGGCTGGAGCTAACTGCAGATTGTCAGAATACAGCAAGACTTCATGTTGTTTGAAATCATGCCACCCTTCCTGGGATAAGAGAGCAGTCCCTCGGATGCTCAATCCTCCCATCCTCGGCCGACCCCAATGACTTGGAGTCTGTTCCCAAACCAGTGTCGCGGTATGGCAGGAGGTAAGGTGTTTTGCAGTACCTTAGCTCTGCACGCCCGTGGCTTGGCCCATAAACATTTAAAGAAAAAAAAACCCTAATCATACTTTTTGGAGAAATTTTACATACCACACTGGGGCTAACCAGAATAGGTGTTTCAAAGACTGTCCAGGTGACACCCTCATCACATGCAGGAGTTGTTAGTGAGCCTTGGTAGCGGTAATATTTCATTTTGTCCACCTGACTAATTAGGTCATCGAGTGAAAATGGAAAAGTTGTCTCAAGTGGAGGCCCTGTAAATCAAAGTGAGGAAAAAGAATTAAAAAAAAAAGTAGAGACATTTGTATGTCATCACTAACGAAATATGTAATACAGAATGTTTCCTTTTGATTGACTGAAAATGCTTAGAATACTGAATATTATTAGAGTAAGACATGTTGCTAGTCATACATTGCACGTAATCATCGCTCACGTGCACAGTCTTTTTCTATAAATAAAGTATCTGTAAGAATTTCAATGAGTGGAATAGAAACAGAAAGTGTGGGTGCACATTTCAATGTATACAGTACCTTTCACCAAAACTATCTCAAAACCAGCTCAGACTTACAGTAACAGGTATGTTGAAAGAACACGGGTGACAGGGTGTATTTCCAATGAGCTGCAGAGCTGCATGCACTCCTTTTTGTTTATTTGTTTATTGAATATAATCGGAATTACAATCCTTTGAGTCATAGACTCTTTTGCAAAGGCTCCACGTCAGTAACAAAGTAAGACAGAAATACACTTACAGTAATGAAAAACATACACATACAGTATTAAAGTACCAGTACAGGGTTATGCAGTCATAGCTTAATCTTATTTAGATGGTAACAGTAACTGGGGGCATACAAGATGTCCCATATCAGAAAAGTGGTGCCCAGGTGCTCATAAAAGTGAAATCCCAAATGTACACACAAACAAGTACTTCAAACCAGGTAGTATATGATTCTAAAAATCAAAATTACGTACCTACCATAATTCTTGATCTTCTTGGACAAAGTCTCCATCATGCATTCACACTGATGGGACTACGTGGGAAGTGCTAGGACCAAATGGGAGCCAAAAATCTTCAGGAGGGCCAGCACCTAGGTAGGGCCGTGAGGAAGTGATGCCTTGAGCCCTGCTCGCACCATATAGGCTACCTTGGCGACGAACCTCCAACCACCTTAGTACCTTTTTGACAGAGGAAATGCAGCATAAACTAAGTGAAACTAACCTATGATGGACATATGATAGTCCAAATGATCTGTATAAGAAGGGTCAACACAACAGAGTCTTCGCAGTTTCAGCTCATCGAGGGAGGAAGACAAAAAAGATAAGTGAGCTTGCCCGATATTCGGATCGCGCCAGGCAGTGGTGCAAGCCTGGGCGCAGTGCAACTGGGATGCACCGGGGCCAGGTCCAGGTGATATTTAACGGTGATGCGCCATGGTGCAGCACTGTTGAATATGGCATGGACAGCGCATGTACCGTGCATGGCGCAGTGACACTGTACCAGCATAAGCAGCACGGGGATGCGCCAGTGCAAACGCAGTTGTGCTGGGTGCAACACCCGCAATATTCAGCAGAGGGCATGCAAATGAGGCCATAAGATATGCAAGGCACAATTGGGGCCATTTGCATGTCATTATGGCCCCATTTGCATGCCTTGTGCAGGGCAGCCCGGCAAATTGCACCTGGCGCCCTGCACAGCATGAAGTGTGCACAGTGGGGGTTCCGGGGCATCCCCCGGCCCGTAGCCGTGAACACGGTAAATCTCCGCATAATGATTCCCTGGTAGTTTAGTGCCCCCCGAGTCCCCAATGAATGTACATTAAGACAGTCCCTGGTCGTCTAGTGGACACCCCTCCTCCTGCTACTCCTGATCATTGTAGATGATAATTCAGTCCTGGTAGTCTAGTGGCACCCCCACCTCAGAAGTTCCAATTGCGTAAATGTAAATGAAAACATTCCCTGGTAGTCTATTGGACCCCCGAGTCCCCGATCGTGGTATATGTATTATAATCCATTCTCGGTAGTCTAGTGGTACCCTCCCTCCTGAATCCCCAATGAATGTACATTAATACAGTCCCTGGTGGTCTAGTGGACCCCCCTTCCAGGTCCCCGATCGCAATAAATCACTGAAACATAATTCCCTGGTGATCCAGTGGCACCCACACAGGACCCCTTGCCCACTCCACTCCCCTCCCCCCCACCATCGTCGGCTGGCGGCTGCAACCTGCCTTCTGCCTGGTCGCCCGCTGAATGACAGGTACAGTATGGGCTTTAAGCTCATTGGTCCATACTGTGGACCAATGGACTTGCAAGGCATACTGTACTAGACAGTCCCAAATATGTGAATGAGGGAGGGGAGGTCCCACTAGACCACCAGGGTTATGTGGGTGCTTCTTGATGGTGTTCTGGCTGGTATGCAGTTGGCGTGCTGCTGTGTTGCACCATGCAATACAGCAGCCTGCCTGTGGGTGTCCAGGATTTGTTCCCACTTTTCAAGGGCTCAACTTTGAGCCCCTCTGCAGCATAATGCAGGGTTGCGCCAGCATATGCGCCGTATCATCTTGGCTGAATATCGGATGTGCCACATATGCATGGGCACGCCCTATATCTGCACTGCAATGATTACAGATCGCTGCAGCACACTGGAATTCTGCGCTGGCGCCAGGCAGTCATTCCAATATCCCGCTAGGCATAATGCGGGTTAGTGCTCACGCTAACTCTGTTGCACCATGCGAACCCTTTGAATATCTGGGCCAAAGTCTCCACCACTCATTCACACTGATGGGAC
Organism: Neoceratodus forsteri; assembly: GCA_016271365.2. Lineage (NCBI taxonomy): Eukaryota > Metazoa > Chordata > Ceratodontiformes > Ceratodontidae > Neoceratodus > Neoceratodus forsteri. Next base: position 237,122,421 of record JADMNL010000026.1, read on the forward strand.
AGTACCAAGTTAACATAATCCCCTGAGAAGGGCAACTAGGAGAGAGGAACTCACTTAGGACAGAAGCCCATTCAGGATTGTCCCTGCCAAAGGATGGATGCTGTCAGCCATGGACATCCAAAGCACAGTGCTTTACAAAGTGTGCACAGAGTCTAAGTAGCTGCATTGCAGATGTCTGCACAGACAATTCTGAATTTCTGCCAGAGATGCCGCAACTGCCCTAGTAGAATGGGCTGATACTCTGCCTTCCAGTTTAACCCTGTGCCATGGAGTAGCACTGGCGTAAGACATGCCACCAGCCATGCTAAAATACATCCGATAGCGACAGGCTGACCCAGCCGGGCCATGCTGAAGGGGACAAAGAGTTGCTCTGATTTGCAGATCTCTTTAGTTCTGTCTATACAGAACTGCAAAACCCTTTTAACATCCAGAGAATGTAGGGTACACTTTCCTTCATTCTGGAAGTTCGCAAAGTAGGTTGGAAGAAAAAATTACTCACCTTAGTAATTGTTTCTTCTAATGGAGTCTTGCTGTATTCTGACATATTGCAGTCAGTCCCAGCACTTGAACTGCCCCAGAGAGGAAAGAGTTAAATTCTATGCAGAGCATAGAACGTTGAGCTTGAACTCGGTTCAGACCTCTGTCGGCTGCATTTTGAAGTGCAACCGTCAGATTCTTATGAGCTAATACTAACTGACTAACCCACTATGTGGAAATTGTAAAACTTCTACTAGCCAAATGGTAACCAAGTGTTTTGGAATCCCCAAAAGACTCAAGTAGAGAAATCTCCAAAAACCAAAACCAGGTAGTCAACAACTAATGACTATTAAAAATAAAGGTCATAACCCACTCCCCCTCTCTAAAAAGAGGGAGTGCCCAAAGAAAAAATTACTCACCTTAGTAATGTTGTTTCTTCTAATGGAGTCTTATCAGGCTCCTGACATATTGCAGTGAGGTCCAACCTTCAAACTGCCCTGGAGATGAAAGAGTTAACTTTCCATGCCAGGCATGGAACGCTGAGCTCGAGCTGGGTTGAGACTCTGTCTGCTGCTGTTTGAAATTAAACCGTCAGATATTTACGAGCTAAACTCACTGGGTGCCCTGTGTGGAAACTGTAAACTTACACTAGCCAACTAGCTACTAAATATAATAAAAATATTTTTTTGTCCCAAAGCAAAGACTCAAGCCAGGAAACCCAAAAAATAAAACAAAAACACAACACCCACACACCCAAACCAAAGGGATGAGAAGAAGGGTGAGGGCACCTCTAGGGTGTCAACACTGTGCCTGTCCACCCACATCCCAAAACCCAGGTTCTGAGAGGGAGGTATCAGAATACAGCAAGACTCATTAGAGAAACAACACTACTAAGGTGAGTACTTTTTCTTCAAACAACATGAAGTCTTGCTGTATTCTGACATATTGCAGACTACTGCCAGCACCTCCTTGGAGGAGGGGCAGAACCTACTTGGAAATAGGCTCTGAAGCACTGCTGTGCTAAACCTAGTATCACTCCTAGTCTGGATGTCCAGGGAGTAATGGTAAAAAGTGTGTACTGTTTTCCAGGTGGCTGCTTGACAAATCTCTAAGATAGGAATATCCCTGCCCAGCCACGGAAGCAGCTGTACCTCTGATAAAGTGAGCCTCAGGCCTGAGGGGTGGGATCCCACCCAGTTTTTCATAGCAAATTGAATGCCAGAGACAATCCACCTGGCAACAGATCTCTTGTCGGCAGGTTTTCCTTACCAACCTCACCATAAGTGAGGAACAGTTGAGGAGTCAAACCTGTGACCCTTGGTGCGCCTATGTAGTAGCTAAGGGCCCTTTTCACATCCAACTGTGCAGCCTCCTCCCCAGAGGAGGAATGGTCAGTGAAGAAGACAGGAAGGACATAGACTGGTTAAGGTGGAAATCTGAAACCACCTTAGGCAAAACTTCCTATTAGTCCTGAGGACCACCTTATCTCTATGGAAAGAGATAAAATCAGGTTCACTGACAGGGCCTGTAACTCACTTATGTGTCTGGCAGAAGTGATGGCCACCAAGAAAACAGTTTTCCAAGTCAAGTACTTAAGCTCTGCTGAGGACAAAGGCTCAAAAGGGGTTGGTATAAGCTGAGCATGCAAACATTAAGGTCCCAAGCAGGGCAGGGTCCCTGAAGGAAGATTTAAGAAGCAATCCTTTGAAAAATTTAGAAAATACAGGATGAGCTGAAAGGGAAGAGTGTTTGCCTGTTGAAAGGAAGGCAGAGACAGCTGCCAGATGCATTTTAGTGTAGCTGGTCTGAGACCTAAGCTATTAAGGTGAACCATGTAGTCCAGGACTGTGGGAAGGCTAGCAGACTCTGGAGAAATGTGCTTGCCAGAGCACCATATAGAGGATCTTTTCCACTTAGAGTTGCAAGTGTTTCTGGTGGAAGGTTTCAGAAGCCTTCAAGATATACAGAACACCTTGAGAGAGGTGTAAGTCTGCAAATCTAATTCTTCAAGAGCTAGGCCTTGAGGTTAAGAGATTTGAGATCTGGATACCAAACCTCCCTGAGCACATGTTAACAGGTTGTAATTCCTGGGAAGAGACAGGGAAGGTGGACTGCTAAGGACAACAAGAGAGGTACCAGGCTGTCTGGCCAGTCTGGAGCAATCAGAATCACCTTGCAGGGTTGAGACCTGATTTTGACTAACACCTTGAACAGGAGAGGGAAGGGGGGAAAGGCATACAGGAACTTCCCCTCCCAATTGAGAACTAGGGCATCCAGGGAGACTGAGCCCAACACTGGGGGCTTGCAGCAATAGAGAGGAAGTTGGTGATTGTCTGGGGCTGCAAAAAGATCTATCTGTGGAGTGCCCCATCTGGAGAAAATCACCTTCAGAACTAGGGGATCCAGGGACCATTCGTGATGGCCTTGAGATATCCTGCTGAGAGCATCTGCCAGGACATTGTCTTTGCCTGGGAGGTGTACTGTTGTAAGAGAGGTGTTCAGGAACAGGCAGGACCATAACTTCATTGTCTCTGTGCACAAGGCCATAGACCGAGTGCCCCCTTGCTTGTTGATATACCACATTGTGGTGGTATTGTCCATCCTGATCTGAACTACTTTGTTCTGAACAGACCTGGAAAAAGCTCAAAGTGCTAGAATCACTGCTCTGAGTTCTAACAGATTAATGTGAAGCAAGGATTCCTGAGGAGACCACAACCCTTGGGTGGTCAGGTCCCCCAAGTGGGCTCCCCAGCCCAAGAGGGAGGTATCTGCAGTAAGGATTAGAGAATGAGACTGAGTGACAAAAGGAACTCCCTGTCTTAGATTGTCCTGATCCTGCCACCACTGTAATGCCTGGATCAGGGTTCGAGTCACTGGAATCAGTTTGGTCAGAGGGTCCTTTTTCTGAGACCAAAAGGCTCTCAAGTGGAACTGAATGTCCCTCATCTGAAATCTTGCTCCCTGCACCACTGCTGTAGAAGCAGCCGTGTGCCCCAAGAGCTGCAGAAAATGCCTTGCTGGTCGAGACACCTGGAGGCTGAATGAAGAGGCCAGTGAAATCAGGGTCTCTCCTGTCTAAGGGAAGAAAGGTCTTTCGCCTCACTGTGTCTAGCTCTGCGCCTATGAAGGTGAGGAGCTGTGCAGGCTCTAGAACTGACTTTGAAAGATTCAGAAGGAAACCTAGAGAAGTGAGCAGTTGATGAGTTATCTGCAGGTGTAACTTGACTTGGTCTGGAGACTGGCCTACTATGAGCCAGTCGTCCAGGTATGGAAGAAAAAATTACTCACCTTAGTAATTGCTTTTCTTCTCATGGAGTCTTGCTATATTATAACATTAGCAGTCAGCCACTGCAGCTGAACTGCCCCGGAGAGGAAGGAGTTAACTCCAGAGGATCTGGAGTTCTACAGCGCAAGGGCGCTGTGCCTAAGTTTCTATCTGGCAGTTTCAAATGAAACTGTCAGATCTTTTTACGAAGCTAACATCAAAGAACAGAAAGTCTGTGTGGAAAACTACACTAGCCCATGGCTACCTACTAGTAGTAGTAACAACAATATAAACAACAAAGAAACACCCAGAACCATAATAACTAAAATTGATGGCATTATGGTTCGTGTTACCACCCTTGACAAGCACATTATGAACCCCCCTTCCCCAAGACCAAGTCCAGGAAGGGGGGCAATATAAATAACCTAAATGGAAGCAACCAGATCCCTAACCCAAAGGAAAGAGGGTAAAGGGATAACTACAATGGCATGACACAGCTTGCACTTAATTCGCCACCCCTACCCAAGTAGAGGTTCTGAGAGGGGCAGGAGGGAGGGAGGATAGAATATAGCAAGACTCATGAGAAGAAAAGCAATTACTAAGGTGAGTAATTTTTTCTTCAAACACCATGAAGTCTTGCTATTATAACATTAGCAGATTACACAGCAGTACCTCCATGGAGGAGGGTCAGAACCTACTTAGGAAATAGGCTCTGAAGCACAGCTGTGCTAAACTGAGCATCTCTCCTGGACTGGACATCCAGGGAATAATGCTTGGTAAAGTGTGAACTGTCTTCCAGGTAGCAGCTTGACAAATTCTCCAGAATGGGAATGTCCCTAGCAGCCGCTAGAACGCAGCTGTACCCCTGGTGGAGTGGGCCCTCAATCCTGAGGGGGGTACTCTACCTAGTTTCTGATAACAGAATTGATACAAGAAACAATCCACCTTGCAATTGTTCTCTCTTAGTGGCAGGTTTTCCTTGCCAACCCTCGCCATAGGTAAGAAACAGTTGGAGGATTCAACCTATGACCTCTGGTGCGCTCTAAATAGTAGCTAAGGCTCTTTTGACATCCAAGCTGTGCAGTCTCCTCTCACCTGAGGAAGAATGCTCAGTGAAAAATACTGGGAGAGAGATAGATTGATTCAGGTGGAAATCAGAAACCACCTTAGGCAAAAACTTTCTATTAGTCCTAAGGACTACCTTATCTCTGTGGAAAGAGATAAAATCTTCTTCCACTGAAAGGGCCTGTAACTCACTTATGCGTCTGGCAGAGGTGATAGCTACTAGGAAAACAGTTTTCCAAGTTAAATACTTGAGCTCTGCTGAAGACAGAGGCTCAAAGGGGGGTTGCATTAACTGAGCAATGCAAATATTCAGGTCCCAGGCGGGAGCTGGTTCCCGAAAAGGAGGGTTAGTATGAAGTAACCCTTTAAAAAACTTGGAGAACACAGGGTGAGAAGAAAGGGAGGCAGGCTTCCCTGCTGACACAAAAGCAGAGACAGCTGCCAGATGAACCTTCAGGGTAGCTGGTCTAAGGCCTAGGGAATTCAGATGGACCAAATATTCCAGAAGAATGGGAAGATCAGCAGATTCTGGGATAATCTGCCTCAGAGCACCAGATGGAAAACCTCTTCCACTTAGAATTATAAGTGGCTCTAGTGGAAGGTTCCTGTAGCCTTTAAATATCCATGACACCTTGAGAAAGGTGTCAGTAATCCTAGCTCCTCAAGAGCCAAGCCTTGAGGTGGAGGGATTTGAGGTCCGGATACTACACTCTCCCTGTGCACAGGCCAGTAAGTCGTGGACTCTGGGCAGGCTCAGGGAGGGTGGACTGCCAAGGACAGAAGCAGAGGGTACCAGGGCTGTCTGGCCTAATCTGGGGCAACAGAATCACTCTGCAAGGTTGAGATCTGATTTTACTAGTACCCTGAAAAGAAGAGGAAAGGAGGAAGGCATACAGGAACTTCTTTCCAGTCCAACAGAAAGGCGTCCAGAGGGACTGAGCCTCAGTACTGGAGGCCTGCAACAGAAAAGAGGAAGTTGATGTTTGTCTGGGGCTGCTAAAAGATCTATCTGAGGAGTGCCCCATCTGGCAAAGACGGACCCCAGCACTTGTGGATTCAGAGCCCATTCGTGATGGCCCCGAGAAATTCTGCTGAGGGCGTCCACAGGACATTGTCCTTCCCTGGGAGGTGAACCGCTATCAGGGAGGTGTTCAGGAGTAGGCCAGAGACCACAACTTCATTGCTTGGTGCACAAGGCTGAAGACCGAGTGCCCCTTGCTTGTTGATGTACCACATTGTGGTGGTATTGTCTGTCCTGACTTGAACCACTTTGTTCTGGACAGAATCTGAAACACCCAAGAGCTAAAAGACAGCTCTGAGTTCCAACAGATTGATGTGGAGCAGAGATTCCTGAGGAGACCACACACCCTGGGTGGCAAGATCGCTTCAGGTGAGCCCCACCCTAACAGGGAGGCATCCGTGGTGAGGGTGAGGAGAGAGAATGGAATGAAGGGAACCCCTGTCTTAAATTGCTCTGGACCTGCCACCAGTGGAGGGCTAGGATCAGAGTTTGAGTAACTGGAACCAACTTGGTAAGGGGGTCCTTCCTTGAGACCAATAGGCCCTCAAATGGAACTGAATGTCCCTCATCTGGAATCTTGCTCCCTGCACGACAGCTGTGGAAGCAGCCATGTGCCCAAGGAGTTGCAGAAAATGCCTTGCTGGTCGAGAGACCCAGGGTAAAGGAGGATGCCAGGCGATGAGTCTGTCCACCTTTCCAAGGGAAGAAAAGCCCTGGTTAACCTTGTGTTCAATTCTGCGCCTATGAAAGTTAGGACCTGAACCGGTTCCAGAACTGACTTTGGTAAGTTTAGCAGGAATCCCAGGAAGTGAGAAGCTGCTGGGTGACTTGCAAATGGGTTTACCTGACCTGGAGACTGACCCACAATGAGCCAGTCGTCCAGGTAGGGAAACACAGCAACCCTTGCCTTCTAAGTGAGCCACTACTACAGCGAGACATTTTGTGAATACCCTTGGCGCAGAGGTCAGGCCGAAGGGCATTGCCCTGAACTGGTAGTGGCCTGAGGGCAGTTCTAACCTGAGGTACTTTCGTGAGAAGGCCTGATCAGAACATGAAAATAGGCATCCTTGAGGTCCAGGGAAGTTAGCCAGTCCCCTGCCTTAGGGAAGGCAATATTATTGCCAGAGTCAACATTTTGAACTTTGGTTTCAAAAGATGCTTGTTCAGGTACCTTAAATCTAGAATGGGCCTCCATTCTCCTGTCTTTTGGGGTAAGAAAGTATCTTGAATAAAGCCCTTGCCCTGATGGCAAGGAGGAACCCTTTCCACTGCTTTGCAGTCCAGAAGAGAAGAAACCTCTGCTTCCAAAGCAAGGGCTTCTGAAGGATTTGTAGGGAAAATGTCTGGCTCTCATCTTTGGAAAGTGTTTGAAGCTGAGAATCAGACCCTGGCCCATTACCTCCAGAACCATCTGTCCGTAGTTAGGACAGCCAGTTCCGGCTGAAATAGGCCAACCTGCCCCCACTGGTACAGGAGATCGGGCCTGGGCACCCCATCAGGGTGCCTGCTTAGCAGCAGCTTAGCTGAGGGGAGGGGACGGCTCACTTGTGCCTCGTCTACCCCTGCCTCTGAAGAAACCTCTCTTGAGACAGCAGAGGAGGCTTGAAATTGGTAAAAGGCCTGAAAAGGCCTGCCCCTTACCTCTGGGAGCATGCCTTTGTGGCATGGCATGCTTCTCCTTAGCCTGGGCACTTTTGTGGTAGTTCTGTATTCATCCATCTTTTCATATAGTTTTCTGTTTGCTCCCCAAACAGAGAATTTCCACTACAGGAAAATCCATAGCCTTTGACTGGGTATCTTGGGACAGATTAGTGCATCTGAGCCATGCCAACCTACGGAAAGCTACAGAAGTGGCCATGACCCTAGAGGAAACATCATTAACATCAACAGCAGTATGAAATTGAACTTTAGAGGCTTCAATGCCATCAGCAGCCACCTGTTCCAACTCACTAGCTAGCTGGCCATGGGCCTGCTTGGCTAACTGCAATACTGTGTCCCACCTAGATTTCTGATATCTAGCCACATAAGCCATATAATTTGCCTGCCTGAGTCCCAAAGAAGCTGCCATATACTGTTTCTTCGCCATGGCATCAATCTTCCTGGAATCCTTATCAGGAGGATGTGAGGCCAGAGGAATATTAGCCTTGTCACAGGCTGCAGCTTGTACCACACCTACATGACTACACTGTTCAGTAAGGAAGTCTGTATCCGAGCCTGACAAAGTATACCTTCTGTCCATTTTTTATCTACAGGAGGGACAGAATGAGAGATTTTAAAATCTTTGTTGTTTGCTTCCTAAATGACTTATGCAAAGGAATAGACAACCTCCTAGACTCTGGAATATCCATCATTTCCACATAATCAGGCTCCTCTTGCTCATCCACAGCCTCCTCTAAAGGAAGCTGGAGGGTTTCTGCAACCTTTTTGTAAAAAATAAAGAAAGAAGGGGACTCAGACAGAATAGGAGGAGATTCTAAAGGTCTGTCTGGAGAAATGTTCGGTTCAATGGGCACGTCCAGACCCCCCAGCCACACATATATTTGATCAAATTCCTCCTCCCTCCTGTGGTTCATAAAATCCTCAACTTCAAAATCCTGAACCACTGGGACTGAACGAACCAACCTTTTACCAACTGTTGGTGGTTCTACAGATCCCTGAGACAGTGACTGGACAATCTGAATGGCTTTAGCTATCTCTGCAGCAGTTGGAGACACAATTTTGGACCCCAAACCTACTGATTTCTTGTCTTTACTGGACTGGTTCCTCTGAACCAGCCTTCCTTTTGCCCGAGGAAGTCTCGCCTCGGTCAGAGGGCATCCCTCTGGTCCAGTGGGTACTGGACTGGGCTGGCCATCCGGTCAGCAGACTTTTTGGCCTCTCGTTCCCTGAGCCGGCCCAATCTCTTTTCCAGGGTGGCTGCAGGGAAATTTTTACACACCTGGCAGTCTGACAGGAGGTGGTCAGCCCCCAGACAATAAACACAAGTGGTGTGTGGGTCAGCCTTGGCAAAGGCCTCCCCACAGACATCACAGTGTTGAAACCCAGTGGGCCCGGTTTTTCTTTTGGGTTTCTCAGACATAATGCCAGCCTAACCAAAACTTGCCCTTTGATGGCAGTGCCAGGCAAGACACCTTATCGGTTCCTAACTCGTCACGGTATTTGAAAAACGTTATAATTCTGGTTTTTAGAACCGATAAGAACCGGAACCGCACTCTAAAACCTACTGTACACTTTTAAAATGTAGAAATAATGAACCGATCGGGTTCAAAACCGAATCGATAATTAATTTTCCACACAGACTTAAAATTTAGTACTTACAGGTTACCAGATAGAGCTTTAAAACCAAATGCGGTAAAAATAATGACTTTTGCCGTTCAAATGAACTGAAAAATACCGCTTGAACCGAGAATGAACCGAGCTGAAGGAGCTGATCTCCGAGCGACTGTTCAGTGAAGCGAGTAAAGAATCTGACAGTTTCATTTGAAACTGCCAGATAGAGCTTTGGGCACAGCGCCCTCGCGCTGTAGAACTCCAGATCCTCTGGAGTTAACTCCTTCCTCTCCGGGGCAGTTCAGCTGCAGTGGCTGACTGCTAATGTTATAATATAGCAAGACTTCATGGTGTTTGAAACCACAACTTCATTGCTTCCGTGCACAAGGCCGTAGACCGAGTGCCCCCTTGCTTGTTGATGTACCACATTGTAGTGGTATTGTCTGTTCTGATCTGAACAACCTTGATCTGAACAGATGTGGAGAAAACCTGGAGTGCTGGAAAAACTGCTCTGAGTTCCAGCAAATTGATGTGGAGCAGAGATTCCTGAGGGGACCACAGCCCTTGGGTGGAAAGGTTGCCCATGTGAGCTCCCCACCCCAAGAGGGATGCATCTGTAGTAAGAGTCAAGGAGTGAGACCGGGGAGTGAAGGGAACCCCCTGTCTCAGATTGCTCTGATCCTGTCACCACTGAAGGGCCTGGATCAGGGTTCAAGTCACTGGGATCAACTTGGTTAGAGGATCTGTCCTTTGAGACCAAAAGCCTCTCAAATGGAACTGGATGTCCCTCATCTGAAATCTTGCTCCCTGCACTACTGCTGTAGAAGCAGCCATGTGCCCCAGGAGCTGTAGAAAATGCCTTGCTGGTTGAGAGACCTGCAGGGTGAAAGAAGAGGCCAGAGAGACCAAGGTCCTTGCTCTTTCCAGAGGGAGGAAGGCTCTGGCTTCTTTTGTGTTCAGTTCTGCGCCTATGACGGTGAGAAGCTGAACAGGCTCCAGAACTGACTTTGGAAGATTGAGAAGGAAACCTAGGGATGTCAACAGTTGCTGGATTACTTGTAAGTGTAGTTTGACCTGTTCTGGAGACTGGCCTACAATGAGCCAGTCATCCAGATAAGGAAAGATGGCAATCTTTTGCTTTCTTAAATGAGCAACTGCTACTGCCAGGCATTTTGTGAACACCCTCGGGGTCGAGGTGAGGCCGAAGGGCATTGCTCTGAACTGGTGTTGGAACTGGCCTGAGGGCAGTTCGAATCTGAGGTACTTTCGATGGGAGCTTCTGATGAGAACATGGAAGTAGGCATCCTTGAGGTCCAGGGAGGCTAGCCAGTCCCCTGGCCTTAGAGAAGGTAAAATAATTCCCAGAGTCACCATTTTGAACTTTGGTTTTAAAAGGTGCTTGTTTAGATACCTGAGATCCAGGATGGGCCGCCATTCTCCTGTCTTTTTTGGGGTAAGGAAGTACCTGGAGTACAACCTTTGCCCTGGTGTATGGGAGGCACCTTTCCACAGCTCTGAGAGCCAGGAGGAAGAAACTTCTGCTTCCAGGGCAAGTGCCTCTGATGGGTTTGCAGGTGGAAAGACCTGGCTCTCATCTTCAGAAATTTTTGAAGCTGAGAACCAGTCCCTGGCTTACTACTTCCAGGACCCACTTGTCTGATGTTAAAGACTCCAGTCCTGGACAAAGTAAGCCAGCCTGCCCCTACTGGTAGTGGAGAATCAGCCCTGGCCACCCCATCAGGAGCCTGTTTTGTGGGCTTTGAGTTGAGGGGTAGAAGCAGGCTTACTAGAACTCCTTCTTCCCCTTCCTCTAAAGAACCCCCTCTCGGCATAAGCAGAAGAGGAGGCCTGGCTTGGTAAAAGGCCTATGAAAAGGCCTGCCCTGCCCCTGACATGCTGCCTTGAGGAGTGGCTTGCCTTTCTTTGGCCTGTGCACTCCTATAGGTGGTCCTATACTCATCCATTTTCTTCATATAATTCTCTGTCTGCTCCTCAAACAGAGAATTGCCCACAACAGGAAAATCCATAGCCTTAGACTGAGTATCCCAGACAGGGCAATACATCTGAGCCAGGCCATTCTGCGAAGAGACACAGATGTAGCCATGACTCTTGATGAAACATCATTAGAGTCTACTGCAGCATGAAATTGCACCTTGGATGCCTCAATACCATCCGCAGCCACCTGCTCCAGCTCCCCGGCAAGCTGGTCAGGGGCCTGTTTTGCTAGGGCCAGGACAGTATCCCATCTGGATTTCTGGTACCTAGCTGCGTAAGCCATATAATTTGCCTGTCTGAGTCCCAAAGATGCTGCCATGTACTGTTTCTTTGCCATGGCATCCATCCTCCTGGAATCCTTTTCAGGAGGGTGAGAGGCTAGAGGAATATTAGCCTTGTCACAGGCTGCAGCCTGCACTACCCCACATGGCTGCACTGCAGGGAGAGGAACTCATATCAGAGCCTGATAAAGCATACCTCTTGTCCATCCTTTTATCCACAGGAGGATAGAATGAGGAGTTTTCAGAATTTTTACTGTCTGTTTCCAAAAGATTTGTGCAAGGAATAGACAGTCTCCTAGACTCTGGACTATCCATCATTTCCACAAAATCAGGCTCTTCTTGATCATCAACAGCTTCTTCAACAGGGAGCTGCAGAGTCTCAGCAACTTTCTTGTAAAACAAAAAATTGAGAAGAGGACTCAGATAGCCTGGGAGGAGAAACCCCTGAGGGTCTGTCTGGAGAGATGTCCGGTTCAATGGGCACATCCAGACTTTCAAAATCACACTCACTCTCCTCATACCCCTCCTCCCCTTCCTCCAGTTCATAAAAATCCTCAAAATCATAATCTTGAACCGGGGGAACCGTCCGAACCAAGCGCTTCCCTAATGTTGTCGGTTCGGACGGAACTGGGAAAGAACTGGACAATTTGAATAGCTTTGGCTATTTCCTCAGCAGTTGGAGAAAGAACTTTTGGCCCCAAACTAGCTGACTTTCTAGTCCTTTTAGTTGGAACCGGCTCCTCAGAGCTGGTTCTCCATTTGCCCGAGGAAGTATCGCCTGGTCAGAGGGCACTCAGGTTCGGTTGAACTGAACCGGCTGGCCATCCGGATCAGCGGACTTTTGGCCTCCCTTCCTGAGCCTACCAACTCTCTTTCCACAGTGGCAGCAGTAAAATTCTTACAAATCTGGCAGTCTGCATTGAGGTGGTCAAACCCCAGACAATATACACAAGTGGTGTGTGGGTCAGCCTTAGCAAAGGCTTCCCCACAGAGGCCACAGTGCTGAAACCCAGTGGGTCCATTTTTTCTTTTGGGTTTCTCAGATATAGTGCCAGCCTAACCAAAACTTGCCCGTTAATGGCAATCCGCCAAGCAAGACTCTCTTATTGGTTCCAAACCGTGTCACGGGTCGTGGAAAAAAACATAATAAAATCCGTCTTTTTAGAACCGATAAGAACCGGGAACCGCACTCTAAAGGACTAGAAAGTAATTTTAAACCCAATCTGATTGGTTCAAACCGAACAGAAAAGACGTTTACAAGTTCCACACAGAAGAAATAAACAAAAGCCTATCTATTACTTACAATACCACAGACAGAGCTTGAACCGACGATTGCGGTTAAATTTCAGTAAAATAAACCGAGAATTACACTTTTAAACCGACAAACGAACCGAGCAGCAGGAGGAATCTCCGGAGCGACTGTTCAGTGAGGCGGAGTAAAGAATCTGACAATTTAAGTTTGAGCTTCAACAGAGAGTGTTCAACCGAGCTTGCGCACAAGATTCCATGCCCTGCATGGAAAGTTAACTCTTTCACCTCCGGAGCAGTTCTAACCTGGGGTTATACTGCATATGTCATAATATAGCAAGACTTCATGTTGTTTGAATATAAATTGTAAACAACCTGATCGGTTCAAACTGAACTGATAAACGTTTACAAGTTCCACACAGAAGAATAAATGTAAAACCTATCTAGTACTCACAATACCGCAGACAGAGCTTGAACCGACCGGTTGCAGTTTAAATTCGGTCAAAAAACCGAGAAAAATAATACTTTAACTGACAAAATGAACCGAGCCGAAGGAGAAATCTCCGGAGCGACTGTTCAGTGAGGCGGAGTAAAGAATCTGACAGTCTGATTTTGAAGAACAACAGACAGAGTTTTCGACCGAGCTCGAGCTCGGCGTTCAATGCCTGGCATGGACAGTTAACTCTTTCACCTCCGGAGCAGTTCGAAGGTTGGGACTCACTGCATAATTCACAATATAGCAAGACTTCATGTTGTTTGAATATAGCAAGACTCCATTAGAAGAAACAACATTACTAAGGTGAGTAATCTTTTCTTCAAACAACATGAAGTCTTGCTATATTCTGACATATGCAGACTACAAAGCAGTACCTCCATGTAGGAGGGACAGAACCTACTTAGGAAATAGGCACTGAAGCACAGCTGTGCCCAATCGAGCATCACTCCTAGCCTGGATGTCCAGGGAGTAATGCTTGGTAAAAGTGTGAACTGTTTTTCCAGGTAGCTGCTTGACATATCTCTAGAATAGGGATGTCCCTGGCAGCAGCCAGGGAAGCAGCTGTACCTCTAGTAGAGTGAGCCCTCAGGCCTGAGGGAGGAACCTTACCCAGTTTTTCATAGCAAAATTGGATACAGGAGACAATCCACCTGGCAATGGATCTTTTAGTGGCAGGTTTCCCTTTACCAACCTCACCATAAGTGAGAAACAGTTGGAGGGAGTCAAACCTGTGACCCTTGGTACGCTCTATGTAGTAACTAAGGGCTCTTTTGACATCTAAACTGTGCAGTGTCCTCTCGCCAGAGGATGAATGGTCAGTGAAGTACACAGGAAGAGACATAGATTGATTAAGGTGGAAATCTGAAACCACCTTAGGTAAGAACTTCCTGTTAGTCCTGAGGACCACCTTATCTCTATGAAAGGTGATAAAATCAGACTCCACTGACAAGGTTTGTAATTCACTTATGCGTCTGGCAGAAGTGATGGCTACCAGAAACACAGTCTTCCAAGTCAAGTCTTTAAGCTCTGCTGAAGATAAAGGCTCAAAAGGGGGTTGCATAAGCTGAGCAATGCAAACATTGAGGTCCTAGGCAGGGGCAGGGTCCCTGAATGGAGGGTTGGTGTGAAGCAATCCCTTGAAAACTTGGAGAAAACAGGGTGAGCTAAGAGAGAACAGGGTTACCTTGCTGAAATAAAAGCAGACACAGCTGCCAGATGCACTTTCAGTGTAGCTGGTCTCAGCCCAAGCTATTTAGTGAACCATATAATCAAGGACTGTGGGCAGATCAGCAGATTCTGGGAAATATGCTTCCCAGAGCACCATATGGAAAATATTTTCCATTTAGAATTATAAGTAGCCCTGGTGGAAGGTTTTCTAGAAGCCTTCAGGATATCCATTACACCCTGGGAGAGGTGTAAGTCAACAAACTCTAACTCTTCAAGAACCAGGCCTTCAGATTGAGAGATTTGAGGTTCGGGTACCAAACCCTCCCCTGAGCACAGGTTAACAGGTTGTAATTCCTGGGAAGACACAGGGGAAGATGGACTGCTAAGGACAGTAGGAGTGGATACCAGGGCTGTCTGGCCCAGTCTGGAGCAATCAGGATCATCTTGCAGGGTTGAGATCTGATTTTGACTAGCACTTTGAACAGGAGAGAGAAGGGGGGAAAAGCATAGAGAAACTTCCCTTCCCAACTGAGAATTAAGGCATCCAGGGGGACTGAGCCCAACACTGGGGTCTGCAGTAAAAAGGGAAGTTGGTGATTGTCTGGGGCTGCAAAAAGATCTATCTGCGGGGTGCCCCATCTGGAAAAAATCACTTCCAAGACCAGGGGATCCAGTGACCATTCGTGATGGCCCTGGGAAATTCTGCTGAGAGCATCTGGCCAGAGACCACAACTTCATTGCTTCGATGCACAAGGCCGTAGACCGAGTGCCTCCTTGCTTGTTGATGTACCACATTGTGGTGGTGTTGTCTGTTCTGACCTGTACAACTTTGTTCTGAACAGATTTGGAAAAAGCTTGAAGTGCTAGAAATACTGCTCTGAGTTCCAACAGATTGATATGGAGCAGAGATTCCTAAAGGGACCACAACCCCTGGATGGTGAGGTTGCCCATGTGAGCCCCCCACCCCAATAGGGAGGCATCTGTAGTAAGGATTAAAGAGTGAGACTGGGTGACAAAGTGGGGACCCCTTGTCTCAAATTGTTCTGATCCTGCCACCACTGTAGGGCTTGGATCAGGGTTTGAGTTACTGAGATCAGTTTGGTCAGAGGGTCCTTCCTTTGAGACCAAAAGGCTCTCAAATGGAACTGAATGTCCCTCATCTGAAATCTTGCTCCCTGCACTACTGCTGTAGAAGCAGCCATGTGCCCCAGGAGCTGTAGAAAATGCCTTGCTGGTCGAGACACCTGCAGGGTGAATGAAGAGGCCAGAGAGACCAGGGTCCTTGCCCTGTCCAGGGGAAGGAAGGCTCTGGCCTTCTCTGTGTCTAGCTCTGTGCCTATGAAGGTGAGGAGCTGGACAGGCTCTAGAACTGACTTTGAAAGATTTAGGAGGAAACCCAAAGAAGTGACCAGTTGCTGAGTTATCTGTAAGTGTAACTTGACTTGGTCTGGGGACTGGCCTACTATGAGCCAGTTGTCCAGGAAAGGGAAAAATGGCAATTTTCTGCCTTCTTAGAGAAGCAACTACTACTGCCAGGCATTTTGTGAATACCCTTGGAGCAGAGGTGAGGCCAAAGGGCATTGCTCTGAACTGGTAATGGTCTGAAGGCAGCTCGAACCTGAGGTACTTTCGATGGGAGCTTCTGATGAGAATATGGAAGTAGGCAACCTTGAGGTCCAGGGATACTAGCCAGTCCCCTGGCCTTAGAGAGGGTAGAATAATTCCCAGAGTTACCATTTTTGAATTTTGGTTTTAAAAGGTGCTTGTTTAGGTATCTGAGATCCAGGATGGGCCGCCATTCTTCTGTCTTTTTTGGGGTAAGGAAGTACCTGGAATACAATCTTTTGCCCTGGTGTAGGGGAGGAACCCTTTCCACAGCTCTGAGAGCTAGGTGGAAGAGACCTCTGCCTCTAAGGCAAGTGCCTCTGATGGATTTGCAGGTGGAAAGGATCTGGTTCTCATCTTTGGAAACTTTTTGAAGCTGAGAACCAGTCCCTGGCTTACTACTTCCAGGACCCATTTGTCTGATGTCAGAGACTCCAGTCCTGGACAAAGTAAGCCAGCCTGCCCCCTACAGGTAGCTGAGAATTGGCCCTGGCAACCCCATCAGGGTGCCTGCTTGGCAGGGGCTTTGGGCTGAGGGGTGGAAGCAGGCCTGCTTGTACCCCGTCTGCCTCTCCCTCTAAAGAACTCCCTCTGGGCATAAGCAGAAGAGGAGGCCTGGGCTTGGTAAAGGCCTATGAAAGGCCTGCTCCTGCCCCTGGAAGCTGCCTTTGAGGAATGGCCTGCCTTTCCTTGGCCTGGGCACTCCTATGGGTGGTCCTATACTCATCCATTTTCTTCATGTAATTCTGTCTGCCTCAAACAGGGAATTACCCACAACAGGAAAATCCATGCCTTAGTCTGGGTATCCTGTGACAGGCTAGTACATCTGAGCCATGCCATTCTTTCAAGTGCCACAGATGTAGCCATGACTCTTGATGACACATCATTTGAGTCCACTGCAGCATGGAATTGCACCTTGGATGCCTCAATACCATCAGCAGCCACCTGCTCCAGCTCCTTAGCAAGCTGGCCAGGGACCTGTTTTGCTAGAGCCATGACAGTGTCCCATCTGGATTTCTGATATCTAGCAACATAAGCCATATAATTTACCTGTCTGAGTCCCAAGGATGCTGCCATGTACTGTTTCTTTGTCATGGCATCAATCCTCCTGGAGTCCTTGTCTGGGGGGTGTGAAGCCAAGGGAATATTTGCCTTGTCACAGGCTGCAGCCTGCACTACCCCAACATGGCTGCATTGTTGTGTAAGGAACTCCGTATCAGAGCCTGACAATGTGTACCTCTTTTCCATTCTCTTATCCACAGGAGGTATAATATGAGGAGTTTTTAGAATTTTAAATGTCTGTTTCCCAAAAGATTTATGCAAGGGAATAGCCAGTCTCCTAGACTCTGGGATATCCATCATTTCCCCATAGTCAGGCTCTTCTTGATCATCCATAGCTTTCTCCATAGGGAGCTGGAGGGTTTCAGCCACTTTTTTATAAAACACAAAACGAGAAGGGGACTCAGAAAGCCTAGGAGGAGACACTCCTGAAGGTCTGTCTGGGGAGATGTCTGCGTCAATGGGCACATCCAGACTTTCAAATCCACATTCACTCTCCTCATACTCCTCTTCCCCCTCCTCCGGTTCATAATATTCCTCTAAATCATACTCTTGAACTGGTGGAACCGGCCGAACCGAGCGCCTACCTGACGGTGCCGGTTCGGTTGGAACCGGGGAAATCGACTGAACAATTTTGATCGCTTTGGCTATTTCTTCAGCGGTTGGAGAGGAAAGTTTTGGCTCCACACCAGCTGATTTTCTAGTCCTTTTTGCTGGAAATGACTCCTCCGAGTCGGATCTCCTTTTGCCCAAAGAAGTCTCGCCCTGGTTAGAGGGCACTTCTTCTGATTCGGTTTGAACCGAACCGGGCTGGCCATCCGGTTCAGTGGACTTTTTGGCCTCCCTTTCCCTGAGCCTACCAGCTCTCTTCTCCAGGGTAGCTGCAGGAAAATTTTTACAAATCTGGCAGTCTGCATTGAGGTGGTCAACCCCAGACAGTTAACACAGGTGGTGTGGGGATCAGCCTTGGCAAAGACTTCCCCACACACACTACAGTGTTGAAACCCAGTGGGCCCAGTTTTTCCTTTGGGTTTCTCAGACATAGTGCCAGTCCTATCCAAACGTACCCATTTATGGCAATCCGCCAGGTAAGACCCTCTTATCGGTTCCCAACCGTGTCACGGGTCGTGGAAAAAAGTAATAAAATCCTTTTTTTTAGAACCGATAAGAACCGGTAACCACACTCTAAATCACAGATTAAGATTTTTTAAACAACTTGATCGGTTCAAACCGAACTGATAAACCGTTTACAAGTTCCACACAGAATAGAATTAATGTAATACCTATCTAGTACTCACAAATACCACAGACAGAGACTGAACCGACAGGTTGCGGTTTAAATTCGGTCGAAAACCGAGAAAAATGGTACTTTAACCGACAAAATGAACCGAGCAGAAGGAGAAATCTCCGGAGCGACTGTTCAGTGAGGCGGAGTAAAGAATCTGGCGGTTTGAGTTTGAAGAAGAACAGACAGAGTCTCAACCGAGCTCGAGCTCAGCGTTCCATGCCTGGCATGGAAAGTTAACTCTTTCATCTCCGGAGCAGTTCGAAGGTTGGGACTCACTGCATATGTCAGAATATAGCAAGACTTCATGTTGTTTGAAGAGGCAGGCAGAGTGACCACACTTGGCAGGGATCTGCCATCTGCAAGAGCACCTGTTACGGTGCCCAGTCGAAAGGGAGGCCATATGTCGTCGAAAAAATGTTGAAAAATCCTAAAACTACAATGGATACTGTTCTAGAGCTAAGGAACCCCGAAGGGAAGCCAAGAGTCGAACTATCAAGTGCCACGGCGGGAAAGAACTGGAGCATGTGCGGACCGTCTATGCCCTTTATACTGCGTGACGTCGGAGGCGGGGCCAACGCTGGGTAGACAGTCCCACGTCGGTACTGCTACAGAAAAGAAATGCCGAGATCTGCCGCGAGGTGCCATCAGTCCTATATAAGTGTTATCTGCTACAAGAGCTTCCTCTCGAAGTAAGATGCCTGTTTTCATGCAAATGACCTCAGCAATAAATAATGGGGAGGAGGAATAAATAACTTAATACAAGCTGAACTTTATCTAAATATTATGTTTTGTTAAAGTTCTCTTGAAGGTGTCAGCTAACCTGCAAGTTTTAAAAGGGGCTTGACAGCAGCTTCACTCTCAGGCAGCTGGCTCCATCAGCACCATGTGCGCACTGAGATAAATTGTTCTCTGTGGCCCAAATGAGGGGGATACATTTCTGAGCATGCTTAGTGTGAATCAAATGTGTGAGATAAATTTCTGAACTAGTTCAGTGTGGCCAAATAACTCAGATAAATTTATCGGCATGCTCAGTGTGGACCAAATGAGTGAGATACATTTCTGAGCATTTTCACTGTGGCCCAAATGAGGGGATACATTTCTGAGCATGCTTAGTGTGGACCAAATGAGTGAGATAAATTTATGTGCAAGCTCTCTGCGGCCAAATGCGTGAGATACAATTCTGAGCAGACTCAGTGTGGACCAAATGAGTGAGATAAATTTCTGATCATGCTCAGTGTGGTACAATCAAGTGAGATAACTCTCTGAGCATGCTAAGTGACCAACTTCAGTTATCTTTCTATGTTGATTCAAGACAACACTCCTGATCTGCAAAATATATTTGCACTCTCATGGCATGCGTTAATTTATTTTTCAAAAGTCTTTTAAATATTACTTCCCAAGAACATTTCCAGGAGAAAAAAAAACATTAGAATCTGAGACGAGGCTTGGGTTATAATTTTGTCTGTAACAAACATATTGGATGGTCACTGAAAGAATTAAAATTTAAAATCTTATATTACAAAACAAAATAAACAAGAATAATGGCACAGCCACTTGTTCCCAAAGCTCATTTTGAGTGACACCCTTGACATCAGTACAAATGTGGCCCATTCTGTTAAAAAAAAGAACATCACAAGAATAGTATAGTCCCTGTGATGTTGGATTCTCATTCTGCACACCGCTTTATGAGCAGGAAATTGCTTATGTACCAACAAGGCAGCTTTCCACCATCTTAGAATCCATGATCATTAAACAGTGTGAAAAGGAATTTGTTTATCAATAAATTAAACATAGCAGAACTGATCCTAAGAAAGACACCAAGAAGGCCTCTGCCCCTTTCCGGCTGCCAGAGTGTGTAGCTCTTGCTGAGGCCTGGATCTGCCGTTTGTTCAGATCCTGCAGAAGACGAAAGTTGTTAGCCAACCGTTCATCAGCTGCCATGTTCAGGAAGACTTGGTCTGGAAATGCATTGACCTTTGGAAAAGAAAGACAAAGATGCATCTTAGAACTAGGTAACCATCTGCTTCTGTGAGCCCTCTCCCTGATACTTCCCTATTGGAGCCCCTACCATCCATGATGATGGGCACATCCTCCTGGATTCTACCTCCGTCTATATCAGTCTACCTCCTATTCTACCTCTGCACAGCCATAATTCCTCCTGTTCTGGTCTTTCTATATGTACTTGACAGCCGCTCATTGTACTGTGCAACTTTAATTTGAACTTGTACTGTGTTAATTGTACTCCGATTGCACATAACTTGTACTGAGAATTCATACTGTGTATGTTTTATTGTTTTCTCCTGTTCCTGTCTCCTGGGGCACACCTGGAAATGAGCTTTGGCTCAGTGTGCCTCTCCCAGTTACTAAGTTTCAAATAAATAAACAAACTAAGAGCTTAATTTTATAGATCATTCCATAAGTCTTATGGTTGACATACAAATATGATCTCAATGTATGCTACAGTACAACTTTCAGCAATAGTCATTAGTTTGAATTTAAGAGCTTGACTGCATATTACTCATTGGCCCAGATATTCAAACTGCGCCATTTTACTGTGCAAGCCCCTTCGCCACTCAAAATAGTTGCGCAGGGGTGTGGCCAGGGCGATATTCAATGGAGTTGTGCTATGGCGCAACTTCTTCGAATATCGCCCCCTGGCCACACCCACTGTGCATGGGGCAGTGGAACTGCGCCAGTGCAAGTGGTCAGAGTGGAGCATTGAGATGCGGTGGCACAAGTTCCATTGCGCCATGCACAGCACCTGCGATATTCAAAGGGTGACATGCAAATGGGGCCATAGTTTATGCAAGGTGCAGGGGGGGGCCATTTGCACCTGATTATAGCCCCATTTGCATGCCATTAGCATGCAGGTGTGCCGATCCCCGACGACTTGCGCCTGGTGCCCTGCCAGGCAGCAGCCATCAGGGACCGACACTTTGCAGCCCGATCGCTGGCAGAACAGTAGTGTCCCCCAACGGGCGCAGCCCGATTGCAGGCAGAACAGTAGTGTCCCCCCCGAGCAGCCAGATCACGGGCAGAACAGTAGTGTTCCCCCCCATTAGCCCGATCGTGGGCATAACCGAAACGTCCCTCCACTCCCCGAGTAGCCCGATCACAGGCATCAGACCTCCCACCCCAAGTCCAATATCCCTGGTGGTCCAGTGGACTGTGAGTAGCCCGATCGCGGACAGCATCCTCACCCCCCCATCTGAAATCCCTGATGACCTAGTGGGCCCCCAACCCACCTGCCCATGGAGCCCCACCACCCCGCTCCCCCGTCAGTCGGCGGAATGCAGCACCCCACCCTGCCTGCCCGCCACCGATTGACAGCTGGTAGGGCTGCACACCCATTGGTTCAGAGATGAGCCAATGGGCATGCAGCCCATACCGCATAAGTCAGTCCAGATATGTGAATGAATGAATTCGCCAGGGATATTAGACTTGGGATCTGATGCCCCGATCGGGCTACTCGGGGTGGGGACGTTCGTTATGCCTACCACGTATTGGGCTAATGGGGAACACTACTGTTCTGCCCACGATTGGGCTGCCCGGGGACACTACTGTTCTGCCCACGATCGGGCTGCTGGGGACATTAATGGTCTGCCCATGATTGGGCTACTGGGGACACTACTGTTCTGCCCGCGATCGGGCTACTCGGGGGGGTGACACTTCAGCCCGCGAGCGAGGCATGGGGGGGCACCGCCAGGTGCAGCTGGAAGAAGTCCAGGGCCACCCACAGGTGGCAGCTGCTGTGTTGCGCCCTGCAATGCGGCAGCTCACCTGTGGGTGGCCTTCGCCTTGTTCCTTTTTTTTCCAGCGTAACTTTGTGCAGGCGCAGGTAGGGGTTGCGCCTGCATAAAACTCTGCACGGCCCGGGCTGAATATCAGGCTGTGCAGTTTATGCATGGGCACACCCCCCCACCTGTGCCTGCATACATTACTGATGTGCCCCGGCACATCGGGATTTGTGCAGGCGCACTTTTCCCTTTTAAATATCGCACCGGGGTGCATCAGTGGGTTGTGCATGGCGCAACACTGTTGCGCCATGCGCAACCCTTTTGAATATCTGAGCCATTGTGAATTGTACAAAGGTATGGGATAGCTTTTGCCAATGTCAAACTATGGGACCAGATGGGGTACATGCAAGATTGCTGAGAGAGCTCAGGGAGCTACTGGCTGCACCTCTGACAGACATATTTAACAGATCACTGGAAGTCAGAGTGGTCCCAGAGGACTGGAGAAGGGCAGACGTAGTCTCACTTCACAAAAGTGGTAGCAAAGAGGAGATGAGCAATTACAGGCCAGACAGCCTGACACTGGTGGTGGGTAAGTTAATGGGAAAAGTATTAAAGGAAAGGATTGTGGAATACCTGGAACAAAAAATTACTCACCTTAGTAATATTGTTTCTTCTAAGGGAATCTTACTTTATTCTGACTTATGCAGTATGGTCTCACCACAGGGGCAGTCCTTTGGTGAGACCATACTGCATAAGTCAGAATATAGTAAGGTTTCCTGGGGTTTGAATCAAACAGAATACAGGACCCGAGACAGTATGGATTCACGGGGGGGGGCATTCCAAACAAACCTGATAGATTTCTTTGACTGGGTGACCAAGGAGTTAGATCAGGGTGGCGTGATGGACATGGCCTACCTTGACTTCACCAAGGCATTCAACACCATTCCACATAGGAAACTGGTTAGCAAGCTGGGTAGCTTGAGGGCAGGCAACAAGGTGGTAACCTGGGTAAAAAACTGTTTAGAGGATAGAAGACAGAGGGTAGTGGTAAATGGAGTATGCTCCGAAGAAGGAAGGGTGACCAGCAGGGTATTTCAGGGGTCAGTGCTGGGACTGGTCCTCTTCAATGTCTTAGTTAGTGACATAGTAAATGCGCTAGAAGGGAAGAAAAAATTACCACAGTAATGTTGTTTCTTCTAAAGGAGTCCTAATGTATTCTGACATATGCAGTAAGACCTCCTTGTTGTACTGCCCCCAAGAGGAAAGTGTTAAAGCCTACATTCTAAGTCGACATGCACTCGGTTTCAAATCACTGCCCCCTGTTACATTCTATTCAACTGTCAGATTCTTATGAGCAACCCAAGAAAGCTTATAACAGATTGAAAAACAATTGAAAATGCTTAGCATTTAAATAGGAACTTATCCAAAAAGCTTACCAACCCAGCCATGGGCTAAAGACTCAAGTCACAGATGCCCGCTAAAGAAAACTAACTTCCAAGTAAAACAATAACAACAGTGTATGAGCTGGAGTGCAGGGACCCCAGGTTCTGACAGGGGAAGCAGGGGAGGAGGTCAGAATACATTAGGACTTCTTTAGAAGAAACAACATTACTGTGGTAATTTTTTCTTCAAACTACAAGAAGTCCTAATGTATTCTGACATATGCAGACTACCAAGCAGTTCCCTTGGAGGAGGGCACAGAACTTACTTAGGAAAGAGGCTCTACAATAATGCTGTTCCAAACCTGGCATCACTTCTTGCTTGCACATCCAGGATATAATGCTTGGCAAATGTGTGTACAGTTTTCCAGAAAGCTGCTTTACAGATTTCTGATAAAGGAATATCTCTTGCAGCTGCTATAGTGGCAGCTGTGCCCCTGGTAGAATGGGCCTTGAGGCCTACAGAGGGTTATTTCCCTAGTTTCTGATAAGACTGGATGCATGACACAATCCATCTTGTGATGGTCCACTTAGTGGCAGGTTTACCCCTGCCCACTTCACCATAGGTAAGGAGCAACTGACTATTGTCACCCCTGTGGCCTCTGGGCAGATCCAAATAGTACCTGATAGCCCTCTTTACATCCAGGCTATGCAGTCTACATTCCCCTAAACTAGAGTGTTCAATGAAAAAGACAGGCAAGTTCATGGACTAGTTAAGGTGAAACTCTGAGAACACTTGGAAAGAAACTTCCTATTTGTTCTGAGAACCACTTTATCATTATGAAAAGAGATATAGCTAGGTTCTACAGATAAGGCCTGTAGTTCACTGATAGGTCTTGCTGAAATGAAGGCTACTAAAAACACAGTTTTCCATGTCACATACTTTAACTTTGCTGATAAAATAGGTTCGAAGAGAGGTTGCACCAACTATGCTATGCATATATTTAGGTCCCATGAAGGGATAGACTTTCTATGAGGGGGATGTAAATGCAGCAGTCCCTCAAAGAATCATTTAAATATAGGGTCAGAGGCTAAGGAAGAAGATTTCCCTGCTGACAAATAAGCAGAAACTGCTGCCAAATGCACCCTCAAAGTAGAAGACCTAAGGCCTAGACAATGTAGATGAGCCAAATAATCTAGTATGAGTGGAATGTCCACCCCTTGTGGTTCCACACCTGACTGATTGCACCATATGGTGATCCTCTTCCATTTGGAAGAATAAGTTTTTCTAGTAGCTGGTTTTCTGGTTACCTTTAAAATATCCAGAACAGAGTCTGAGAGCTTCAATCCAGCATATTCTAACTTTACAAGAGCCAGGCCTTCAGTCTGAGGGACCCCAAGCTGGGGTACATGATCCTCTCCTGGGAGGAGGTCAGCAGGTCGTACCTCTTGGGGAGGCAAATCGGGCTGGTCGATGCCAGGGCCACCAGAATCAAGTACCAAGGCTGCCTGGCCCAGTCTGGGGCTATCAGGATCATTACCGCTGACTGGTCCCTGAGTTTGGTCAGTACCCCGAGCAACAAGGGAAATGGAGGAAAGGCATACAGGAATTTCTCTGACCAGTTCAGTAGAAGTGCATCCACTGGAACTGTGCCCAGAACTGGAAGCCTGCAGCAGTACTAAGGTAAGTGATGATTGTCAGGGGCTCTAAACAGATCTGTCTCTGGAGTGCCCCACTGCCTGAAGATCTCTTTGAGGACTAGGTGAGTCAGTGACCACTCATGGTGGTTCTGGTTGATCCTGCTGAGAGAGTCCGCTAGAACATTATCTTTCCCAGGAAGGTGAACTGCTGACAGAGTTACCTCCTGGGAGTAGGCCAGATTCCAAATCTTCACGGCTTCTGTACACAACAGTATGGACCTTGTGCCACCCTGCTTGTTGATGTAAAACATGGTTGTAGTGTTGTCTGTCCTGACCTACAACACCTTCCCCTGAATCATGGAAGAAAAGGACTGGAGAGCCAGCAGCGCTGCTCTGAGTTCCAGTAGATTTATGTGCAGGAGAGACTTGTGAGGAGACCATGTGCCATGAGTTGTATGCTCCCCCAGATACACACCCCACCCTAAGAGGGATGCATCTGTGGTGAGCACCACTGTGGGATTTTCCTGGAGGAATAGAACATCCTGTTTGAGACTGTCATTTTCCTGCCACCACTGCAGAGCTTGAAGTAGTGTGGAGGTTACTGGAATCAGTTTGGACAATGAATCTCTGCTCTAGGACCAAAAAGACTTAAGATGGAACTGAATGTCCCTCATCTGAAACCTTGCCTCTGATACCATGGCTGTTGAGACTGTCATGTGCCCCAACAGCTGCAGAAAGTACCTGGCTGACTTTGGAGAGTGGAGCTTGAAAGAATCCACTAACTGCACTAGGCTGTCCACCCTGTCTGGTGGAAGTCTTGCTCTTCCCAATGCTGTGTCCAGTTCTGCCTCTATCATTACAGGAGCTGGACTGGCTTCAGAACTGACTTTTTGGTACTTATTAAGAAGCCCAGCGAGCAAAGAGTGCTCTGAGTGACTGCTAGGGCCCTACCACCTACTGGTGAGACTTGCTTACAAATAGCCAGTCATCCAGGTAAGGAAATACTGAAATCCCTGAATGCCTGAGGTGTGCCACCACCACTGCCAGGCATTTTGTAAACACTCTGGGAGCAGAAGTCAGGCCAAAGGGAAGGGACCTGAACTGGTAGTGTCCTGATGGCAGTCTGAACCTTAGATATTTTCTGTGTGACTGTCTGATAGGAATATGGAAATATGCATCCCTGAGGTCTATGGATGCTAACCAGTCTCCTTGTCTGAGAGTGAGCAGTATCATAGCCAGAGTGACCATTCTGAATTTGGGTTTTGTTAGAGGTTTGTTCAGCAACCTGAAATCCAGAATGGGTCGCCAATCACCATTTTTCTTCAAGGTCAGGAAGCACCTTGGTTACAACCCTATACCTCTC
The DNA here is from genome assembly GCA_016271365.2 of Neoceratodus forsteri. Lineage (NCBI taxonomy): Eukaryota > Metazoa > Chordata > Ceratodontiformes > Ceratodontidae > Neoceratodus > Neoceratodus forsteri. The sequence continues at coordinate 237,148,778 of JADMNL010000026.1, forward strand.
TGGGACAGGGGGACAGATTCCACTGCCCTGTCCTGAAGAGGGTTGTAATTTCTGTTTCCAGTAAGGAGATTTCTGCTTGATAGGCAGGCTTGAACAGCCTTGCTCTGAGCCTGGGAAAATGCTTAAATGCAGAGCATGATCTTTGCCCACCACTTCCAGAACCCACTTGTCTGATGTTATTAACTGCCAATTCTAGAGGTAGTGGGCAAGCCTCCCCCCTACTGGAACTGGGGAGGTGACCCATTGCTCTTCAGGAAGCCTGATTAGCTGGTGTCCTGGGCTGGAACAAGTGGCATCTCTTCTGCCCCTTCCTCTGAAATATCCCCGCTGTTGCTGATAGATAGGGAAAGCCTGGGCCTGGTAAAAGGGTCTCTGGTAAGGCCTACCCCTGTTTCCACTACCTTGCTGTTCCTGAGGGGTAGCAGCACTTTCCTTGGCTGCAGCACCCCTACAGGAGGTTCTACATTCATCCATTTTCCTCATATAGGCCATAGTTTGTTCCCCAAAGAGGGAATTGTGGACCAGAGGAAAATCAAAGGCCTTTGTCTGGGTGTCCTGAGAGAGGTTCATGGTTCTAAGCCATGAAAACCTTCTGATAGAGATGGAGGTAGCCAATACCCTGGATGCCGACTCACTGGCATCCACTGCCATGTGGAATTGCTGCTTAGAAGCTTCTATTCCACTCCTTGCCATTTCCCCCAAATCTGCAGCCAAATCAGCTGGGATTTTGGTTGCCAAAGAGGATACTGCTTCCTATAACTTCTTCTGGTACCTTGCCATGTAGGCCATGTAAGAAGCCTGTCTGGCAATAAGGGAGGAGCCAAGGTAGGACTTTTTAGCCACAGAGTCAATCCTCCTAGAATCTTTTTCAAGAGGGTGGGAAGCTAATGGAATGCTTGCCTTTTCACAGGCAGGGAAGCACCAAGTGTGGTCGACAGTAAATCTGTCGACCACCCGCACAGTGATGGCACAATACCAATGCAGGTATTGTGCTGCCCAAGCCCCCAGTGTTTTCTGTGGGTAGCTGCACCTCATACACCCCCATTACAGGGGGCTCTGCCACCTGCTCCCCCCGGACTTTAGGATTCTCAGCTCCAGGTCGCAGCTGGACCAGGGAGAGGGCAGGACACTGGGGGAAAGCAAAACACAGAAACGGACCATTACAGCGACTGTCGCTGTAGTGGTAATTTTCCATGTTTCGCCGTCGGGGTGTCAGGCAAAAGGGGGCCACCCCACAGGCAGCAACCTTGACTACCCCCTCATGAGTGGGGTGACCAGACAGAAATTCTGTGCCATTTCTGGCCACTGGGCACTTCCAATCTGTCCTCTTATCCACAGGAGGAACAGAAGTAGGGGTACTCAAGATTTTTAATGTCTGTCTCTTCAGACTTATGAATGGGTATCACCAGTCTTTTAGTGGCAGGGCCATCCATCACCTCAATATAATCTGGTTCTTCCTTTTCTTCTGAAGATTCTTGAACCGGTAACTGGAGGGTCTCAGCCACCTTTTTCATGAAAGAAAAATGAGTGAGGGAATCCTCCAACTGCTTAGGTGGAGAAGAAAAAAATTACTCACCTTAGTAATGTTGTTTCTTCTAATGGAGCCTTGCTGTATTCTGACTATTGCAGTTAGGTCCTGCCTTTCAACTGCCCCAGAGAATAAAGAGTTAACTTTCCATGGCCAGCATGGAACGTTCAGCACGAGCTCGGTTGAAGCCCCTGCCTGCTGTTGTTTAAACTCCAACCATCAGATCTTTACGAGCAATACTCACTAGAAGTTCTGTGTGGAAACTGTAAAACTCGCACTAGCCAACTGGCAACTAAATTTATTAAAAAGGGTTTTTTGGATTCAAAGCAAAGACTCAAGTCAGGAAAGCCAAAAAACAAAACACAACACACACCCAAAGTAAAGGAGGGTGAAAAGAGGGGCATGCCTAGGGTGCCAACACTGCTCCAGCCCACCCACATCCCAAAAACCAGGTTCTGAGAGGAGAGGCGGGGGGGAGATCAGAATACAGCAAGACTCCATTAGAAGAAACAACATTACTAAGGTGAGTATTTTTTTCTTCAAACAACATGAAGTCTTGCTGTATTCTGACTATTGCAGACTACCAAGCAGTACCTCGAGGGACAGAACCTACTTTGGGAATAGGCTTTGAAGTACTGCTGTGCCAAACCGAGCATCACTCCTAGCCTGGATATCCAGAGAGTAATGCTTGATGAATGTATGGACTGTTTTCCAGGTATACAAGATACAATCTACCTGGCAATAGTTCTTTTAGTATCAGGTTTGCCCTTTCCCACTTCTCCATAAGTGAGGAACAACTGGAGGGAGTCAAACCTGTGACCCTTGGCACGCTCTATGTAGTAGCTGAGGGCCCTTTTAACATCTAAACTGTGTACCCGCCTCTCTCTTGAGGAAGAATGATCAGTGGAGAAAACAGGGAGAGACATAGACTGGTTGAGGTGAAAATCTGAAACCACTTTGGGTAAGAACCTTCTATTGGTTCTAAGGACCACTTTATCCCTATGAAAGGAGATAAAATCAGGTTCCACTAACAGGGCTTGCAACTCACTGACATGCCTGGCAGAGGTAATGGCTACCAAAAGAAAAAATTACTCACCTTAGTAATGTTGTTTCTTCTAATGGAGTCTTGCTATAATATGACAGATGCAGTTTGTCCCACCATTAGAACTGCTCCGGAGGTGAAAGAGTTAACTTCCATGCAGAGCATGGAACTTAGAGCGTGAGCTCGGTTAAAGAAGCTCTGTTAGGGTGGTTTCAAACCGAAACTGTCAGATCTTTACGAGCAAAACTCACTAAGGCTCTGTGTGGAAGCTGTAACCTACACTAGCCAACTGGCTACTAAAATATTCACACATTTTCCTGGTCCCAACACCAAGACTCAAGTCAGGGGACCAGAAAAATAAGATAAAATAACTAAATAAAACACAACACCCAAACATAAAAGGGGGCATCAATAAGTGCCAACAGTGGACTGCCCACCCCATACCCAAGTAGAAGTTCTGAGAGGGCAGGTTGGGGAGGTCATAATACAGCAAGACTCCATTAGAAGAAACAACATTACTAAGGTGAGTAATTTTTCTTCAAACAACATGAAGTCTTGCTATATTATGACAAATGCAGACTACACAGCAGTACCTCCATGGAGGAGGGACAGAACCTACTTAGGAATAGACTCTGAAGCACGGGTTGTGCCAAACCGAGCATCCCTCCTGGCCTGGATATCCAGGGAGCAATGCTTGGTAAAAGTGTGTACTGTTTTCCAAGTAGCTGCTTGACATATCTCCAAGATAGGATGTCTCTAGCAGCAGCTAGAGATGCAGCTGTACCTCTGGTAGAGTGAGCCCTCAGGCCTGAGGGGAACTCACCCAGTTTTGATAGCAAAACTGGATACAAGAGACGGTCCACCTGGCAATGGATCTCTTAGTGGCAGGTCTCCTTTCCCAACCTCACCATAAGTGAGAAATAGTTGAGGAGTCAAACCTAGACCCTTGGTACGCTCTATGTAGTAACTTAGGGTCCTCTTAACATCTGTTGTGCAGCTCCTCTCACCAGAGGAGGAATGGTCAGTGAAGAACACTGGAAGTGAAATAGATTGGTTAAGGTGGAAATTCGAAACCACCTTAGTCAAAAACTTCCTGTTAGTCCTGAGGACTACCTTATCCCTGTGAAAGGAAATAAAGTCAGTCTCCACTGAT